>JAKSZU010000005.1:74682897-77082897 GCA_026018925.1 Tupaia tana | reverse complement strand
GTTTAGAGAGAGGGTCTTTAAAGAGTAATTAAGTGAAAATGAAGTCATTAGGGTGAGCCTTACTCAAGTATGACTGGTGTTCTTACAAGAAGAGGAGAATAGGGCACAGAAAGCACAGAGGGAAGTCTATTTAAAGACACGGGGAAAAGACATCTGCCTAAAAGCAAGAGGGAGGGACCTCAGAGGAAATTAGCCCTGCCCAAAGCTTGATCTTGTAATTCCAAACTTCAGAACTGTGAAAAAATGAACTGCTATTATTAAGCCACCTCATCTGTGATGTTTTGTTATGGCAGCCCCCCAAAATTAATAGAGTATGCCACATGGCGCAGTAGCTTCTTATGCATATATTTTAGCCCCTACGTGCTGACCAATGAGTTTCTTAGAACCAAACCCATGTTCTGTACATTTCTATGCACTCTACAACATACTCCTTTGTATACTGTGGATGTTTAATAACTATAAATGGAATAAATAAATGTATTAATTTTAATATACAGAAATGATACTAGATTTATAAAAATATTTTTAAAGCAAATATGGACATACTTTTTAAAGCCATAAAAATATTTTTAAAGCAAGTGTGGAAATACATTTACTATTTCAACAAAATGTTACAAAAAGGATGTGAAAGCACTATAATGTTCTACTGTGAATAATATCTGACATGGCATTGAGATCTTGAGAGAGTTTTAATATATGACACTTCTATTGTTTTCCTATTGCTGGTATAATTAATCGCCACAAACACAGTGGGTTAAAACAATGCATATTTATTCTTTTACAGTTCTGGAAGTCAGATGTCTAACATCAAGGTGTTGACAGGACTGGTTTTGCCTGGAGGCTTCAGAAAAGAATGTTTCCTTCCCCTTTCCAGTTTCTCGAGATCACCTGCATTTTTTAACTCCTGGCTCCTTCTATTAAATGCAATCTTTCTAATCTCTGGTTCCATCATCACATCTTTCTCTGACTCTGAGCCTCTTGCATCCATCTTAAAAAGACCCTTGTGATTACATTGGACCCACCCAGATAATCCATGATCATCTCCCCATCTCTAAATGGTTGACTTAATTGCCTCTGCAAAGTTCCTTTCACCATGTAAGACAGAAATTATATCTCTCTAGAAGTGGAGTATAAGGTTTAATAAAATACTCAGAAATTATGACCAATTAAGCACCCTGGGTGGGAATTTTATACAAATGCAAATAAACACAAACCAATAAAAATCAGAAAATTTGGTTTTGGAAACAAATGGCAAATTTTGGTTTGTATGTTTCTCTGGGTTATCAGAATTTCTAGATCTATTATCTACTTTGATTAATTAGGTCCAACACTATTGCCTTATGAAGCGAATGTACTTTCTGGATCTCCGGTTTTTCTACCAGAATCTGTTTACCATCTGTAGTCTTCAGTTTCTTCTAAATCATATTTTTATGACTCGGGGAATGTAAAATCTACTCAAAATTATGCAAACTTTCACACACACACTTTTGTCATGCCATACAAACATTCAAAACATACAAAGGCATCTGCATAATTTTGAAACCCTTCAAATACAACATGTTCGTGCAGCCTACCATCCAGCTGTAACCAATCCAATTATTTTTCTGCTTCATCCCTTCCCTTTAGTTTTTGTATGTCATTTTCCCTTTCTGGAACTTAAAATACTTAGTTGACCATGAAGCTACCCAGACTTGCTTGGAAGTTGGTCTGGAAAACTGTCCAATTCGAATCGTGTTAGGATTTGCTCAGTTAAACGCCACTGAATTTTATATATAGCTATATAAAATTATATAGATAAAATATATACGATATATATATATATATATATATATATATATATATATATCACATACATATATATATGTATATACAGATATATATAAAATTTAGTGGAGTTTAATATACATATGTATGTGTCTGTGTGTGTGTGCCACACACACAGAGTATCACTAGATATCAATAGATATATAGAATATCACCAGATAGATAGAGTAACAAATACAACTTCTTCTCCCAGTTTTAATTATTTATGAACTGCATAAAATACATAACTTTTCTGAGCCCCAGTTTCCTTTTTTAAAAAATGAAAATATTAAATTAGGGGATTAAATAAATTGCTTCTCACCTTCACATTCCATGATTTCTAAGTCTGTATGAATTCATTACCCATACAGCAAAACCCCAGTACAATGAATTTCAAATAATTAAAAATTTTAACTTTTAGTCAATATGTTAGGAAGGAATTCCGTATTAGAATTCATATATTGGGGCCATCTGTGATGTGGTGGTTTCTGAACCCAGAAGCTTAATGTGTGCCTGTGTGCATGTGTGCATGTGTGCATGCATGTCCAAAATCCTCAGAGGAGAAATGGAGGAGAAGGGAATTCAGGGTGGCCATCCCTCCTGGGAAGTGCTTTCTCACTTTCCTTCTCTCTCCCTCTCTCTGTCTCTTTCCAGTGAGTGTGCACACCCTATAGCAAATTTTTAAAAAAGAAAAATGGAATTTACATATTGTTCCCATTGACACTAACAACAGTCAAAATAGTGATATTAAATGGAAAAAGAAAGCCTTAGAACCCATTACAAAAAGAAAGAAAGAACAATTTCCCCTCTCCCAGTGCATCTTTCTCAAGCTCCGAGATGCTGCATGTGTGACCCTGTTGTAGGGAATGCCCTGAGACTTCAGGTGTATTTTGTGGTAGGAGTTTTTGAAATATAAGTGAAGCAAAACAACAAAAATGGAAGGGTGATGACCTTAGCAAAAGAATTAAAGAACTACCTAGAGGCATAATCTTAGATCTACAATGTAAACAGCACACAAACAAGTTATTTGGACAATGTCTAGCAAAGGCCAAGAAAAGCATTTATATGGGAGCCTTCTGAGTATGGTTCCAGCAGAAGACAAGGGACCATTAACAAGACAGAAGAAACTGCTACAGCAAATGTCTTTGCAATGATTTTCTTCTAATTACATGTTTAAGTAGAAATGCTCCCTTACCTGAACAAGACCTACCTTGCTTGTCCACCTGCAGTGGTTACACCCAGCACCCACAGGCTATGTGTGGGAAAGTCCAAGTCAAGTTTGTAGAGAACAGATGGACGCTGACCATAGGCAGCTCGGTCTTCCTGGGAGAAGTAGCTTGTTCCAGCATAAGGGTTTAGAAAATGAGCTGAAGGAACCACTCTGTCTAGGCAAGAAGAAACATCACCATTTCTACTTTTGTATGCATAAATGGAACCTACATGCTTTACTCCTGTTGATTTAAAAAGGCCAGTAGACAGGTAGGGTATCTACAATTATCTGGAACTAGGAGAAAATAATTTTTGCTGGATTCCTAGGTAAAGAACTGGGTTGTTGGGAATTAGAATGGGAGGAGGCATCTTGTTTCATCAAAGAATGTTTAAAATAAATTAAATTTGGCCTAGGATGCTACTAAATGCCTTTTTTTTTTTTTTTTAAAGAGAGAGATTTTTTGCTGTAGGGTGCATGTGCTTGCAAGGGTTGGGGGGAAAGAAAGCCAGAAATCACTCCCAAGGGGGAGATGCCCACACTGCAATCCTTTCTCCTCCATTCTCCTCTGGGGATTTTGGGCATGCATGTATGCACCTGCGTGAGTTTGAAGCTCTTTTGGGTCCAGGACTCAAACCGTAGTTCGGGGACATAACCATTATACTATCTGCTGATCCCACTAAACGCCTTTCAAAACCAAAATATTCCCTAACTATTAACCAAAGTTTGATCCATACAAAAGAAAGGTAAAATTTAAGTTATTATCTCATTATTTTTATCAAAGACAGAATCTGAGCTGCTTAGACCACCAACACTTGCTTTTTATCTTCTCTAAGTCAGTACACAATGTGGAAAATCAGGATAATTTTCCTTAAGGCATGGTAAGAAGTATGTTGTTTTTCAAGAAAATCCACATTCCCTAGTGAGCTGCAAATAAGAAAATGTCCTTCCTGATTGCTTTCTTTCTTTCACTTTCTCTCTTTCTTTCTCTTTTTCTTTTTCTTCTTTCTTTCTTTCTGTTTTCTCTTTTCTCTTCCTTCCTTCTTTCCTTCCTTCCTTTCTTTCTTTTTCTTTCTTTCTTTTACATTCTTTCTGTCTGTTTATCTTTTTCTCTTTTTTCTGGCTTATTACTCAGAACCTCACATAAACCTCAGTAACAGGGTTGGCACTTTACTAATTGACAGATGTCCTTCACTGGACCTAGTGTGCCTGTTACAGGAGAGGATGGCGAATGTAAAACCAAAAGAATATAGAGAATCAATCCTCAATGCAGCTCCTCAGAAACTGCTTAAGGCAAGCTGGTGGAAAGCAGAAGTCCAAATGACCTGAACACTTTAAGTTTTGCAGCATCACAGAACATTGGGTCTGGAAGGGGAGGTTGATGTCATAATACCTGCGTGTGAAGTATGAGCAGGAAACTTAGAATTTAGCTCTCTCATAGTTTGGCTTGTCCCAGTGAGGAGGCTACAGACCTATAAATATTAGACACCTATACATATGTGAATATTATTGCACGAAGTTGGATTTTAAATATTTTATATTTACATTTATTCATTTTATTCCTCTAAATGGCATTTTTGAAAGTGATTGAGTAGCAGGATCTTCAAGGTTAAAATCTGAGGTAAGATACCTGAGTATGGCTAGTCTGTTTCTAACTATTGGCAGATCAATAGGCTTTTAAATCAACTGAAACTAATGATTATATTTTATGAGTACTGAAGAGCTAAACTGGGACTCACAGTCACCAGACATCTGCATAGAGGGAGCTATAGGCATGGTCATTGTGAAGATCACCCTGCAAGCTGCCACTTAAGCATCAAGATCCTGGCATATAGCATATTACTTGTACAAAACCAGTAAGCATTTAATAATACATTAAGGCTACTTTTAATTTTTCTCTAAAATAGATGAAAATTTCTCTGTTGTTATTTTATTCCAGTTGTGTGTGTGTGATCACTGAAGCAAATTGAGCCCCCAAAATGAGTGCCTTGATTAGCAATGCGACAGATTGAATTAGGTATCTTTTGTTCATTCTCAAACTGCTCTACAAGATGCCTAAGCAACTAGACAATTCAGTTAAAACTAGGGATTGACATCTAGGAAGGCAAACAACTAAGTGATCGAATTTCCACTTTCAGCCACTCACATGCTTCTGCTTGAAAAAGCTACCAGTAAATCACATCATACAAAATGGTACATTTCTCAAGTTGCAATTTCAAAATTCCTTCTAAAGAGATGCTATTTTGGCAAGAAAATCAACAAGTTATCTGCTGCTATAACAAAGGCAAGATTTTTTTCTTTCATGTGACACTAGACAGAAATCACTCAAACTCAAAATAAGACAGGACAATGATGTAACCTGATTATCTTAATTGTATAAGCCAAATGCTTTTCTAATGCCTTACAGGAACCAAACAGCAGGACTGTTGTCTTTTGTGCATGTTATAGGTCAACATAAAACTCCTTAGAGATGTAGATGTGAATATATAATAACTTTAAAAGCAGAAAAATTGTCTTTTGCTGGAAAAGAAAAAGCTATGACAGTTGAATACATCTTTTGTATCATACTAGTTCAGCTTTCATTTGGATTTTAATTAAAAATCATTTTCCACAAAAGTTTTATGTGTAGCATTCTGTATGATGGACTTATAAAATGAAAACAGATTCAGGCTAATAGTATACTGAGAAACTTTTTCTACTAAGCACATGAAAGCTTTTGTTGGCATTGTGCTTGGCCTCATAGAAATGCTATGGGGGAACCAGCAGTTAGCGTAATGGCTATGTCGCTGGACTCCCACGTAGTCGACCGCGGTTCGCGTCTCGGACCCGGTGGCTTACAACTCACGCCGGGCGCGTGTGCGTGCGTGCCCAAGATCCCGAGAAGAGAATGGAGGAGAAGGGATTGCGGCGTGACCATCCCCCCTGGGGGGTGATTTCTCGCTTTCTGTCTCTCTGTCTCTCTCTGTCTGTCTGGCGAGCGCACGCGCCCTATAGCGAAAAACCTCTCAAAAAAAAAAAAAAAAAAAAAAAAAAAAAAGAAATGCTATGGAAAATATCCTACTGAATATCCCTTTCTAACACACAATTTACCTGTTCTTCAGTAAACATAAGCTTTCCCAATTATGCTGCAAAAACTAAAGGCCAGTTTGGGAAAAGATCTCACAGAATTTAAGCAGATGTTTAAAGAGCTATCTCTGTGTAAACAAAAAAGAAGCCGGCCATTGAGAGGTGTCTCGCATGAAATTAGATTCTGTCCTGTGGCTGGCTGACTGTGTTGAGCAGTTGGCCATGTGTACTAGAGAGTGTGCCTGGGGTCTGGAAGGAGTTGGAGAGTAAGACACCTCGGCCATAAGCAACAATCCCACAAAGACTGTTGAAGGCAGGATGATGCCGGCTTCAGAACAGACACCACACAGATTGAGCCTCCCATTTACGAGTAGGTCTTAGTAAACAGGAACCCAAAGATGTGGATACTGGCTGTGCAGACTTCAAACAACCGCCAGGACACAAACAGAGTGAAGGAAGGAGAACCGGCTTCCATGGAGACAGCCAGAGAGCCGTTTGCCAGTCCCTGAGGAAGAAGCTGATGTAATGACGCTATAACCTTCCAGCTACAGGAAGCAGCCCAAAGGGACCTTGGCAAAGAAGATGTTACTTCTACCTGGTCTCATGTGGACACAGGAGTGGGAAATCAGAACTGGCGCTGATGCCTGCACAGGAACCAGACAACCTTGGTTTTGTCATCTGCTGCGGCTGTGTTGTGTGTGTGCCCACGCCCTTTCCAAGCTCTGAGTCTCAATGTGTGTGTGATAGGCAATGGTACTGCTTTCATAGGGCCCTCAAGGAGAGACTGGCAAAGAATACTTTACTAGGAGCTGAGGCTGAAGGCTCTAGTCTCTGATTAGAGGGCACCTGTGTGCCAGAGCTGGCTGCTTCTCTGGAGTACCATTTCCCCAACTCTCACCTCAGTCCTGCTTTCTTAAATAATTAATCCTTGTCTCTGCTCTGGTTCCATTCCCTGTGGCCCTTCTGGGTCTTCTGACTCTAGTTCCTTGTCTTTTTTTTTTTAGTTCTTTATATTTACCTTCTATGAGCAAAAGAGACAGAGAGAAAGAGAGAGACAGGTACCCCGACAGAGCCTTGATACTGAGATTCGCCTCTAGCTTCAGCCACCCCCTGGGATGTGAACCCAGCACCTTCCCACTGGGTCAGCCTCACAGAATATTGAAATACCACTGCACAGTCATATAACTCCAAGTCCTTTTTTTTTTTTAATCCATCCTATAAGAATTACTTTTTTCAGGGTTATATTTGTTTTTTTGAATACAGATGTAATATATCTATAATGTAAAAGATAATAAATATAAAAAAGTTAAAAAGCCCAAATCATTTATACCTCCATCTTTTTTTTATGTATATGAAAAGAAGAGAAAAACTCCTTTCTTTCTCTCCTGCCTCTTCAGACCCAACCACTGTAGCTACCATCAAGAGATTATTTTATTTTCATCCAGACTTTATTCTGTGCTTATCAGAACATATATTTTGAGGAGATTTGTTTCCACATGAAAATAAAATTAGACTATGAACTTGGTTTGCAATATGTTTTTTTTTGCTTAACATGAATAGTTTTCTAAGTCAATATGTATGAATTTACTTCTTTCTTACTGTTACATGAATTTCCTTTGATGAATATTCTGTAATTGATTCAACTCTTTTTCCTATTGAGAGAGTTTTCCTAATTTTTGACGAGTTAACAACACAATAATGAGCATCTTTGGACATACCTTTTTCAGCATAATTAAGCTATTGTTTCTGTTGGATAGACTCCTAAGTGTGGGATTCTTAATGAAAGTGTTGGGTTGCAGATCATGCAGGGTTTTTTTACATTATTATTATTTTGATAGATAATGCCAATTTGCCTTACTAAAAGCAGTTAGTGTATTCACTCCCATCAATACAATATGAGAGTGCCCATTTTCCCTCACCAAGGATAAATGTTATCAATTCATTAAAATGTTGAGAATCAAATAGGAGATGTGGTATCTTTTCATTGCTCCATTTTCATTTATTTATTACTGAAATAGACCTTTTTATCATGAGCTTGTTTATAGCTCCTCTTTCATGAATTTCTTCCTGATAATCTTTGTTAATTTTCTATTTGGCTGATTGTCTTTTTCATTTGTATTAGTAGATAATGTGTAAGATATTAATAGGTATTGATCTTCGTCTTTACATATGTTGTATATATTTTTTTCTTCCAGTCTCTCACTTACCTTTTAATTTAATTTTTATCTTTTCAAATACAAGATTTTTTCTTAATTTTTAATATGTTATTTTTGTTTGTTTGTATTTTTTAATTTGTTATAGGGTCTGTGTGCTTGCTGGAAAGAGAAAGGGAAAGTGAGAAAGCCACCCATCCCCACGCCTAGGGAAATAGCCACACTGAAATTCCTCCTCCATTCTCCTCTTGGGCTGCATGCACATATACTCAACATGTTTTTCAAGCTGCAGGTTTGGGACTCAAACTGCACAGCTGACAATGTGGGGTACAGCTGCTATAACCACCACACCACCAGCTGGCCAAATACAATTTTAAATAAGATTTTAAAAAATAAAATTTTAAATAAAATTTCTTGTATGGTTTCTACGTTTCCTACTACCCTGAGAAAAAGTCATTTCTCATTCCCAAAATTTAAAACTATGTTTCATTCTTTATCTTCTATCATTTTTGTAGTTTGGATTTTTTTTTAGCATCTAGATCTTTAATATATTTGGAGCTTACCTTTTTTTAAAGATAAAGTTTAGAGATCTAACTAGATTGCCAATTATTTTTAATACCATTTGGCATAATCGTTTTGTTTATCATTTTGGAAATTCCATTACTATATATCCTAGATATACAAATATGCTAATAAATGTTTTTAATATAGATGTAGTATGTGTAGAAGTATTTATTACATATATACATAGATTTTAATATATGGCAAGGAAGTTTCCTATACTTCATTCTGAATGCAGCAATAACATCCATGATCTACAGAACATAAAATGACAGACAAAATTATTTTCAAGAATCTGGTTTACTTAAAAAATTACACTGGGCCAGCTTGCAACTAGATCCCACATGGCCAACTGCAAGGTTTGAGTCTCCAATCTGGCATCTTAAGAAACATGCTATGGGGACCAGCAGGTAGCATGGTGGTTAAGGTGCTGGATTCCCATGTGGTCAATTGTGGTTCAAGTCCCAGACTTGTCAGCTGGTTTGTCACTTTCCCTCTCTCTCTACCTGACTCTCTCTAGTGAGCACACACAAAAATTATAAATAATAATAATTAATTTAATTTAATTTAATTTTTTAAAAAAGAAAAAGAAACACATTGTGTGGTAACATGGTGGTTCAGACACTGCATTCCCACATGGCTGACTGAAGTTTGAGTCCTGGACCTGGCATCTTGCTTTTCACTTTCTCTCTCTCTCTCTCTCTCTCTCTCTCTCTCTCTCTTTCAGTCTCTCTAGTGAGTACATGTGCTCTATAGCAAATTACATAATACTTATAATAGTAATAAAATATTTTTTTAAAAAAAGAAACATGCTGTGCACAAGTGCATTCATGTCCCAAATCCCAAAAGGGTGGAGAAATAGAGGACAGGGGATTATAGCATGACCATTGGCCATGGGGAGGAGGTGCTTTCTCATTTATCCTCTGTCTGTCTCTGGTGAGCACACATGCTCTCTGACAAAATTAAAAATAAAATAAAATAAAAAGATAGAGATGCTATTCACAAGCATACTAACTGCTTTTTAATTAGCACTTTTCAAATATTGCAAAATAATGGGGCCAATTCCATGGCCTAATGGCTAAGGGAGTCAGATCCCACACAGTAGACCAAAGTTCAAATCCCTCTCCTAGCAGCTTGCAAATGTGTGCATGCATGCCCCAAATCCTGACAGGATGGAGAAATCGAGAAGAAAAGATTGCAGTGTGACATCATTCCACTGGGGCTGCTTTCTTCCTCTTTCTCTGTCTCCATGCCCCTCTGACAAGCACATGTGCCCTCTGGCTTATAACAAAACAAAACAAAGCAAAAGCAAAATAAAATATTACAAACTATGTAATATAAATTAAATGTAAAATATAGATTACAGTGCAAAAATAATATTGCAGGAGAGTAGTTTTTTTTTTAACATCTCACCGTCTGGTTGGAAAATGTTTTTTGTAAAAGTAGACAATTTCGTGTCATTTCTTGAAACCGAGAGTAAATTATTGCTACCACATTTTACAGTTCATGGCATGACATAGCTCCAATTAGGAAACAATTTATTCTGTCCAGTGAGACAGAATAAATGGCTTGCAGTGACAGTCCATTTTGCTATTGCCAAGACTCTAGTCCAATAGAAATATAATATTTTCACAGATGGGTACTTCCCAAGGGACCTAACCTTCTGGAATCTTCCCTCATAAAATCTGCATCTTTAAAAAAAATTTGTTCTAACCCAGAAGAAATCATTGTACACTAAGCCTTATTCTTAGTGTTAAAGCATAGAAAGCAACCTCTGAGAAAAGATTAGAGTATCCCAGACAGTGAGAGCATAAAAGCCAACATTGGTGAGGGCCAGAGCTGCCAATGAACCCCACCACTCTTCAGCCAGATGTCCATTCCATTGTTGCTACAGCCATAGACACTCTGGAAGGAAAGGAGGCATGGGAACAAGGTGGGAAGAGACACCACAAGAACATAACCCCAACCCAGGGCTCAGGTCAAACCCTCCACCCATTGCCATTCTTACACAGTACAAACATCTTCACCAGGGGAATGAATCTAAATTACAGAAACCACTGAATTATTAATGTCTTTCACACTGTGCAGCTAAGTGATAAAATGTTCCCCATATTGGCTTGACAGGAAAATGTGAATTTTGTCATCTACTGGGCTGCCTTTGTAGCTGTTGAAGAATGTTCAGGTGGTCATACATGGTTGAATATAATTTGATAAAAGGTCTATCATATTGTTCTTCATGAATGTAATGTCAATTGAAATCATTGGGCATCCCCTACCCCGATAAAAAAAAAACAGATTACTTGCTCCCAAAGGAAAATTAGCATCTGTTTGCACACCTGAGTATCTGCCTTCAAATTGATGGAGACTATTAAGCCAGGCACAATTTGCATTTTGAGTAAGTAATTATTTCTTATTTTAGCTGAGAGCTAACGTCATGTCATTATTACTAAAACTGCTTTATTGTCCTTTAAAAATTGTATTGGGTACCATGTTCTACTCTTATATCTATGTACAATCATCTCAATCCTGCCATACTTGAGAGCCAGGACCATGTTTTACTTTTTTATACCCCTTACTGCATAGAGCATAGTGCCTTGCAGTCAGTAGATATTCAGTACACTGTGTAGGTAATTTATACAAAGGTAAAATATTTTCTATAGTATCCATCATCTAGGTAGATACCTGGTCCAATGTTATTCATATAAAAAGTCAATATTCATTTGAAGGGAACCAGCAGTTAGCGTAATGGCTATGTCACTGGACTCCCACGTAGTCGACCGTGGTTTGCGTCCCGGACCCGGTGGCTTAAAACTCACACTGGGCACGTGTGCGTGCCTGCCCAAGATCCCGAGAGGAGAATGGAGGAGAATGGAGGAGAAGGGATTGTGGCGTGACCATCCCCCCTGGGGGGTGATTTCTCGCTTTCTGTCTCTCTGTCTCTCTCTGTCTGTCTGGCGAGCACACGCGCCCTATAGCAAAAACCTCTCAAAAAAATATTCATTTGAAAATGTAATATTTCCTACAAGATTTATTTATGAATTTAGTCATCAGATATTTAAAATCCACTCTACAGACAAAGAATAGTTTATAGTTTGTATAAATTGTGAAATCAGTTAAATTTTATACTTTTTGGAATAAATAACAGTTATTGGGTTACATTTTTTAAAAAGCCATTATATATCTAACTCCTTAGACAACCACCTCACATGTTCCTGTACACATTAGGAATTCAATAAGTAGTTACTAAACTACATAAGGTCTTATGTATATTTCTTTACGTGACCATCTAGATTAATCAGGTAGCAATATTTCAAACAGCCCCAACAGAAGTAACAAACTCCAGAGCTAGTAATCTTATATGGATATCCAGATGGCCCTCCTGGAACCAAAGTTATGTAAGGTTTTGTCATTCTGAGCTACCATTTTGGGCTTAACAGAGTCCTAGAAAGACTTCCTGGGAAAGGCGTTGACAAGGTTTAGGAGGAATATAGGTCCAACCTAGAGGTCTGAGGTTTGAAGCATAACGTTTATCCCAAAGGTGAAACTAGAGTACAGAAAAGATTATGGAAAGAATTTCATCATGAGGCCGGGGAACACATGACGGCAGCAGGAAGGGGGGTGGTTAAAGTGTGGTTCGTAGGGAAACTTGACTTGGGCCTGTTTTACATTTGAGTCCAATGCAAAGCTGTTGCTTTGGACAAAGTGAGTTCAGAGGCTGGGCAGGGTGGACCCTGTTGCAGAGAAGACCTTCTGTATCTGCAGCGCAGAGGGGCTGAAACAGGGAGAAGTGGACCAAGGCATCACATTCATTAATGGAGTAGCGTCCTCTCCCACTATCCCACTCATACCCAGTGGCCATCTCCTCAGAATGATCTAGTGCCACATGAACACAATTCTCAAGTGTGCTATTAAAAAAAAATTCCTTATTTTTTGAAGATGAAAGGAGTTGATGAGGATAAACAAGGAGAGTAGGTGGAATAGAAAAATGTTTTAAAACATTTGTGAAACTTCTTTGGGGTTTTAATTGCCACCATGATATAATGTACACTGAATTTATAAGCCAGTGTAAGAAAGGAACATCAGTATTACACTGACTTAGCGCACTACACTATGAAATTACATTTTTGTGAGCTGATTCACTTTAGCATATATATACCACATTTTATACTTTATTATAAAGTTTATGAGATGGGATAAAGAGAATTCCATTTTATGTCTAATTTTCTTCCATCTTTACCATAACTGATACCATTGACTGGGGTTTTCTGGAACAAAAACCTTGAAATTGGAAATCAAAAATTAGTACAAGGCCAGCTTATGGCATGGTGGTTAGGACAGTTGGATCCCGCATGGCCAACTTTGCAGTTCAAGTTCCAGATCCAGTGACTTGAAAAACATACCATGTGTGTGTGCATGTGTGTGCAATATCCTGAAAAGGAGGGGAAAAATGGAGAAGTGGTTGCAGTGTAACCATTCCCCATGAGGGGTGCTTTCCATGTTCCTTCTCTGTCTCTCTTCCATGAGTATATACGCCTTCTGATATATTTAAAAAAATGTTTTAAAAATAGTACCATGGTATAATACCCTAGAGATCAAGGCCAGTAACCTGAATGAGGATATCGAGAAAAGTAAATAGTAAACAGTATGGAAAACTGCCAAGATCACCAAAACTAGAGACCAAAATAGAGTAAATGTCTAGACAAAGGTTCAAAACAACATGATTTCTAGATCAAAATCCCAGGACAATATAAGAAAATCAATTTTAAAAAATAATTATTTATTTAATTTCATTTATTCAATCAATCATTTTCATTAGACCAGAGAAAGATAGACACACAGAGAGAAGGAAAGTGAGAAAGAAAGCCAACAGGTTTGAGACTCGAACTGTGCTCGGCCATGTGGGAGTATTCAGCACCTTAACCACCAAGCCGCCTGCTGACCCAAGAAAACCCATTTTAGATGAAAATGATTCTTATTCATTATAGAGAATTTTAGTATTCATGGGTGAGAGAGAGCTCAGAGGCAGGTATATGAAAACAGTTTACCAGTTCCTTATCAGACTGTTTTAATCTGATTTTTTGGTCACAAACAATGAATACAACAGGCTGGGTAATTTATAAAGAATAGAGGTTTATTTAGCTTATGGTTTTTGGAAGTTCAAGGTCAAGGGGCTGTATCTAGCAAAGGTCTTCTCGTTGGCAGAGACTCTGAAGAGTCCTAAGGTGGCACAGGGCATCACATGGCAAGAGCTTGTGTATCTGGGTCTATGTTTGACTGTGTCTCTTTCATTCCTTCTCCCAGTAAAGTCATCAAGACTCAATTGTGGGGGCCCCTCTGATTACTTTATTCCTAATCTCCCCCTAAAATACCATCTTTCAACACGATGGATTGTTTTCACCCTTTTAATTCTATCACGATTAAACTGTTTTCCTTTTATTTTAATGGAGGATGTGCGTGCATGTGTGTGTGTGTGTGTGAGAGAGAGAGAGAGAGAAAGAAAAAAGAGAGAGAGAACACAATGGGGCGCAGTCACACTGCAATAATTTTTCTTCCAATTTTCCATCCCATCAGGCTCCTAGGCATACATTTATGCATGCACCCAGTCTGTTATTCAAGCCACCAAGGCCAACACTTGAACACTAGTTGGCCATATGCAATCTGGCTTTCTCTACACAGCGCTTAACCACTGCTATGGGACTGGCCCATGACAACTAAATTTTAGCACATACATTTTAGGAAGACATTTTTAAACCATAACACAGACATAACCTAGCTTGTTAACCTAGCAAACTTAAGTAGTTCCACTTGAAACTTAAAAAATAAATAGGTAGTTCCAAAGCATGTTAGGGTTTTTTTTTGTTTTTGTTTTTGTTTTTGTTTTTGTTTTTTTGAGAGATTTTTGCTATAGGGCGCATGTGCTTGCCAGAAAGACAGAGAGAGACAGAGAGACAGAAAGCAAGAAATCACCCCCCAGGGGGGATGGCCACGCTGCAATCCCTTCTCCTCTTGAGATTTTGGGCACGCACGCACATGCACCCGGCATGAGTTTAAGCCACCGGGTCCGGAATTCGAACTGCGGTTGACTACATGGGAGTCCAGCGACATAGCCATTACTATTACCAGCTAACTGCTGGTCCCAATGAAAGCATGTTAGAAAAGCTTTCATAAAATCTCATCTCTGCTTACCATTCCAATCTTAACATCTCCCATTGCTACCACAGAAGTCCACTAAACAGATGTACTCCTGACTCCCAAATATGCCTTGTGCCTTCCTACCTGTCACCTTTTGTTAGTTATTCCATCTGTCCAATAATATCCTCTGTCACCCCCAGTAAACTAAGCAATCCTCTCCATAAGACCAATTCACATCCCATGTCTCTCACAAGATCTTTTTTATTCATTCCAATTTGAAGTGATTTCGCACTCTGTCTCATTCCTTCTCCTGGTAAAGCCACCAAGATTCAGTTTTGGAGGCCAGTCATTTGACCATTCACTTATACTGCCTTGCGTTATTAATTTTACTTTCCTGTTCTTATAATGAACTAGATTGCTAACTCTTTGAGGAGGCAGTAATCATATCGTTTGACCTGTGGATGCTATTCTACAGTAAAATATTCAGTAAAGATTTACAGAGCTGAACTTAAAGTCAGAGGCTTTGTCTTAGAATATCTCTCTCTCTCTGTCTCCCAGCTTCCACACATACTTTGCTATAAAGCTGAGCAACTCAAAATGGTACCTAGTATTGACTCCAATAGATTAAAATATAACACTTATCTAATTTTCTTCCTTCTTTTCTCCTCCCTTCATTTTTGCCAATATATTTAATCATTTCCAAAGCAGCATTGTAATGATAGAATTGAAAATCCTCTAACAAATGGAATTAGACCAGAACTACAAACTACAGAGGAAAAAAATACAATGATACTGTAATGATAATATTTACTTATTTCCCAAATCCTACATATCATTATAGACAAATTAGAAAATAGATGGGCCAGTAGGTGGATGCAGGTATGACCATAATCGAGGGTTTGAGTCCTAGACCTGGAGGCTTGAAAATCATGCCAGGTATGTGTGCATGCATATCCAAAGTCCCACGAGGAGAATGGAGGAAAAGGGATTACAGCGTGGTCATCTCCCTGGGAAATGATTTCTCATTTTCCTTCTCTTTCTCTCTGTCTCTCTTCAGTGCATGCACCTTATAGCAATAAAAAAAAATGCAAGAGAGAAAGCAAGAAAAACATGAAATGTGTAAATATATATATATATGTATATATATTTATGTATATATATGTATATAAATATATATATATATATATAGCCTTTATAATCCAGAGATAATAACTACTAATTATCTAATGCATAATCTCTCTACTGGATATACTTTATACCACCCACGTCCTTCCTAAGAGAAGCTATCCCACTCACAGCCTTTTACTACATGAAACTTTCCACCCCATGCCATCATACCTCTGTGGCTAAACATCTCCCTAAGGGAACTAATAAATGAGCTATCCAGGAACAAATCTGGATCAATATAATCAGCTAAACAACAGGCTCTGTCCTGAGAATTTAAACTGAAAAACAGCAATAGGATCTGAAACCAGAAGCTTACGAACTGGGGAAACCACACTGTTGTGGGCCTGTTCAGTTTGTAAGGAGGAGGTATTATGAGCGTGCCAGTTGAAAGTGGGGCAGGAAAAGCAGCGTGTGACTGAGCCACGTTAAGGGGAAGTATAGGGAGGAAGACTCCGATACCCTAGAGCCTCCTTAAATCCAGAACTACGTCCAGCTCCAGACTTCATGACTTTGGCTGTAAATAACTTTGACTCGTGGGTCTCCAGGAAAGTTTCTTTAAGATTATTTAAGTAGCCCATCAATGAGATCTCTTTATTCAAGCTAGCTTGAATGTTTTAAGAACCAAACTAAGGACTTCTTCAGACTTTCCAAAGGCATATATATTTTTTTTTTCAAAACAAAGTAAATGTACTGCTCGTAAGCCTTCTTTTTTGAAGCAGCAATGTGCCTGTTGACTTTAAATGTTAACAGGCATCTTCAATACATGACATTTTGTCATATCGTAATCTGTTTAACCTGTACTCTTATCGCTGGATATTTTCTTCATTTTCAGTTCTACCCTAATACAAATTACTCATCAGTTGGCACTTTGGGCATACATATATTCTGTTTTCCAGTTATTTCCTTAGGATAAGAATATACTCTGCATATAATGTAGTAACAGGGTTTTAGAAATTCTGTCCTTTGAGTTCTATGTTGTCATATATTGACTAAAAAAGTCAGGACTAAAACAATGTTACTCTATTCTGTAAACACTAATTCTAAAATACCCAGAGCAGGGATTCTTCAGATAAGAATCCAAGCATGGCTTCAGGAGACTCACAGATCTCTTCCAATTATGTACAAACATTTCTGTTTAGGTATATATTTGTGTCTTTCCTTATGCAAGTTCATAGTTTTAAGCAAACTTGAAAGAGTCTGTAATCTAGAAGAAATGAAAATATATCTGACATGGAGACTAAATGAACCACACATATACTGATTATATGGACCTGATACTTATCAAACTAGATAAAAAATTAGTATGACTATGACTAACAATAATTGTATAACCAGATTTTCAATTGCCTTCTTTACTGTTTAATTGCTATGGCCAGATGACACATCATTAAAATTATACATTGGCTGAAATGATGAATATGATAGATATAAAATATACCTGTTGAAATGGTGATTTCTTGTTCTTTTTTTTTTTTTTTTTTTTTTTTTTTTTTTTTTTTTAATGGCCAGAAGTCACATGTGCATGCCGGGGGGCGAGGGAGATGGGGAGAAAGTATTCCTCAATGGGGTATGTCACACTGCAGTCTTTCTCTTCTATTTCTCCACTTTGTTGGGATTTGGGGCATGCACGTACACACGTCACACATGTTCTTCAAGCATCAGGGCAAGATTCAAACTGCGGCAGGCCATGTGGGTTCTGATTCCCTTAATCACTAGACTACCAGGCTGGCCTTGAAATGGTGATTTCTATTTGCCCACAAATTTAACAGAAACTTGCTAATCTATGTCCAGACTCCTATTAGGTAACTGCAGCAATTTTTCTTACTTCTAGAAAGAGAACAATTTATTTTCTGTTTGACAAGTTAGGTGATAGTAGTGCCGCAAACCAAATGATGTGAGTGATTCCGATTTTCTCACCCACTTTAGGATTATTGAGTAAAGTCAGAGTATCATTTTATCTTGAACAACTCACTGCAGCTATACTTAACCTAGCTTTGTTGGTTGTTTATGGTCTTTTGCTCTTTCCTGAGAAAGAAGATATTCTTTCAAGATAAAATAATCACCTACAAAAACTGATTTTTTTCTTTTATGTTGTCTGAGTTAAAATCATGAGGGTGGAAAAAGGCACCAGTGCAGTTATAGAGTCCAGGTACTGCTTTTAATGATGATACTGAGAGTGATTTTTTTCCTGAAACTGAGTTACATTTTCAGTTTGATGAAGATACTATTTGATTACCTTCAATCAAAATGTTCTTTATTGCATTTTGGCCTTTTGGCTAAGACCAAGTGAAATGGTCTTGCATATCCTTAGTCATGTGTGGCCCACAGCTTCATATTGGATTACGGTTGCAGCCCTAAATATATGATTAATTCATGAAGAAAGAATTCCTCTCTGGGCACCCTTTGGACAGTCTTACCTTGTCAAGAGCCCCCTACCAAGACATGCTGTGGGTGTGTTTGATA
This sequence comes from Tupaia tana, assembly GCA_026018925.1. Taxonomy (NCBI): domain Eukaryota; kingdom Metazoa; phylum Chordata; class Mammalia; order Scandentia; family Tupaiidae; genus Tupaia; species Tupaia tana. The sequence goes on along the minus strand of JAKSZU010000005.1, from coordinate 77,064,345 downwards.
GTTACTGTCTGTATTCTGATCATGAAGGAGGGCCACATAGTTATCACATTTCCTTCTCAAAATATAAATAGAAAACCCAGGGCAGCTGGTGGCACAGCAATTAGGCGAATGGATCCCACATGGCCAACTGCACGGTTCAAGTCCTGAACTGGCAGCTTAAAAAACACACACTGGGTACATATGTGTGCGTGCCCAAGATCCTGACAGGGAGGAGGGATAGAAGAGAGGGGGCTGTGATTGATCATTCTCCATGATGGGGTGAGGGGGACGTGCTTTCTCTCTCCCTCTTTGTCTCTCTCTCGTGAGCGCATATGCCCTCTGGCAATTTTTTAAATTTTTAAATAAATATATAACTCAAGATCAATCTCAGCTTCCCCAAGTAAAATGGAAATAACACTTATTTGACAGATTGAAGGATTAAATGAGATGCATATGTGAAACCGTTGAGTTGGCCCAGTACGTGGCCCGTAATAGCTATTCAATGATGTTTGCTCTATCTGAATCTAAACCAGCCGGTATTAGGACACAGCAATGTTTTGATCTGACTTGAAGCCTACGAAATCTCACAAGAATTTGTGATAGACTTTACAGAAGTAGTTTTGTGTTATAAAAATCCCCAGAGAATTGTAACAAATTCTCAGGAAAAGTCAAAAGGGTTTTCTACTCACACTTACTCAGAATCCTGAAGGTTTATGATGGAAAGAGAAGTCCCCGAATTATCTTTTAGTTCTATTTCTAACATAATCTGAATTTGGATACAGTAGATCGAATCTATTTGTGTTTCCCAGATGGTGTTGAGAAATAAACAGTTTCTATGAATATCATCTTAGCCTAAAATAAAAGGAACAAAGGAGTTTTAAATAAGCTTATTGAACAAGAAACTTGGTTTAAAGAATGAAACTAATGGAAATTATAACTGCACAGAAAGGGGTATTGGCAGTGGGTGTGGGAACTGTCTCTGTGTCTTGTAAGAACCAATTATTAAATTTCCAGGAATTTTGAAAACCAGTTGTTAATGACGGTCATTATTAAAAATTAAACAAGTTGGGACCAGCACATGGTGTAATGGTTAAGTCACTGGACTCCCATGTAGTTGACCATGGTTGGAGTCCCAGACCTGGTGACTTAAAACTTATGCCAAGCACATATGACTGTATACCCAAAATCATGAGAGAAGGGATTGCATGTGCATCCCTTGGGGGGGGGGTGTTCCTCACTTTCTGTCTCTCTGTCTCTCTCTGTGTCTCCAGTAAGTGCATGCACCCTATAGTGAAAATCTAAAAAAAAAGTTAAACAAGTTGGGCTGGCCCTGTGGCCTACTATTAAGGGTGCTGGATCCCACATGGTCCACCATGGTCCTAATCCTGACCCCTACTAGCTAGAAAAACATGTTGGGTATGAGTGCATGCATTCCTCAAATCCTGTCAAGACGAATAAATGGCAAGTACTTTCTCCCTCTCCCTTCCTCTGATTCTCTGCCTCTCTCTGTTGAGTGTGTGCTCTTTAAGACAATAAAAAAATTTCAACAAGCTTAAAATTAAGTAAATGATATTAAATCGAAAGGTTAAAAGGTAATAAATACAACTCATTACTTGATACTTATCTCACTAAATTTTAATAATGCCTGTTCTCTTTAGAGTATTTGTGCGTTCATGTCTATACCTGTGTGGCAGAAATGCCACACAATGGTGTGCTACCGTATGTCCCTTCCTAACTCTGCATTCAGTGGTGTCTTATTGGTGGCTTCAAATCAGCCATGGTGGAAAATTGACATCATGGAAACCCGTCAATGTTGCAACAGAGCTTTCTTCTTTTCCTTCAGAGTCAGTTGTTATATATTTGTCAGCACACTGCTGAGTATTTGTCTCTTACTTGCTTTCAGAAAGACATAAATTCTGACCAACTCTTGGCTTTGGAAAGAAGACATGTCTTTATAATCCTCTTTGGAAACAATTCACCATGAGTCTCATATTTCCACATCTCTTGCCAAACAAGATACTGTCATTCCTTCTGAACTATCTTTTCAAGGATTTTTGTACAGTGAACAGCCTTGGAAGTTACAGTGTTTCCTTCCAGAGCAAAAACAGGCACACATGTTGTACATTGTAAACGTTTCTACTATCCTAAGTTTAGAGTTTCTCTCCTATAACTCTACCTACTCCCTGTGAAGTCATCCAACTGGGGCTGTCTGTGTCACCTCTGTGGAACTTAGGGCAACGGAAACAAACCCAGATATGCTGACATCCATACTGCTTGCTACAGTGAGTATTTATGTTACCCTTTGCCCTGGAATTCTCATGTCTTCTGCCTGCCTCCATCAAACTGGCAGGCTCACTCATTAACTTCCAAATAGGGTAAATTCTCAGACACGTCACAACTTTTGATCATCTATTTCTGAAACAAAGACTAATTTAAGGATTTGATATAACCTACATGAAGGCTAGAAAGGACTAAATTTTCTTTATGTTTTTATTTTAGCACACTGATTTTCCTAAATGTAGTTTCAAGGATTTAAGCTGCTAAATCCTAAGTTCTTTCCTAGGTTCCTTCCTTTTTGCCACAATCTTCAAATGTCCTTAACTCTAGCTCAGGTCTCTTCTGCCTCTCTTTCAATGACATAAGCAAAAAACAAAACAAAACAAAAACAAATCTATTGTCAAGACAATGAGAAGCAATAAGGCATAGAACATTAATAACATATGATGAGGAATAGATACCTTTCATTTTGTGTTTTATAATTCATATCTTTAATTTATTTATATTTACATTTAATCACTATATGTCTTTACAGTGTACAACATGGTTCTTCCCAGCATGAATGAATTGTATATTAGCCAAATCAAAGACATTACCATATACATTATCATTAGCAGATAGCTTTTCATTTTGTGTCTATTAAATGTTTTGTTTGTTTTCCCAATCCCCACCCTCTATTATCCATCCTCTCCTACACTGTTTCTAGTAGCTATAGTTGCCTTCCTGCTATTATACATTTCAGTCTTTCAGTTTCTACTATAGAATATGGATATTCAGTATATATTAAACAGGGACATATGCAATGCGTATCTTTCATAGTCTAGCTTGCTTATAGAGTGAAAATTAAGTTCAAAATATCAGTAAAAAGTTCAAAACTCCAAAGGCTGCTAAAAAATAGTGAAAAAAATTTAAAAACCATGCTTCAAGAAAATGGCAGTTGATTTCAGAGTAATAAATGAAGTCATTTAGGGAAAATAGTGCCTGAAAATTCTAAGAAGTCATGACTTTAATACATTACATGTTACTCTACTCATCTGAAAAAAATCTATGTCCTGAAATAACATAAAACTTTATTTTGTCAAGGGTCATGACATCTAGAGCTTGTGCCCTTCTTGACCGGGCTGAGACTCCATGACATGGTCTTCCCCCTCAGTTACCGTAACAGATTCTAGGATCCAGAGGTCACTACGCCAGTCACCACAACGAAGACTTGGAAATCCAACCTCTGTATTTATCACTAAAGCAATGCCTGATCCAGGGCATACATGCTTGGAGAGCTGCCATCAATGTGTATGACAACTAAATTGCACATCTTCACAAAGAAACACGTAGTAGCACTTATGGGCTACTACTCCTTAACAGTATTCTCTGCCATAGAATCTGTTTCACATTTCCAGTCAGTGGTTGTGTTTTACTTCTCTAAAGCAGCTGAGGAAAGCATAGCAACAGAAAGATACTCCATTATATACCAACAGGAACTTAAAAGTAGACATTGGTTTCATAAATCAAGTCCTCTGCACTCTTTTACCATTTACAGACATATAAGAGCTTTAGAATTAATTAGCACTTAGAAGTTGCAGCAAAGTTTTCATCATTTAAAAAAAGTCAAGAATAGTGGACAAGTGATTATTGTGCAAAACGAAAGGTCTTTAAAAAAAAAAGTAAAGATCTGTTGATGAGTAGTTGATTTTATCATCTATTTCACAGCATCTTAATTTAACCTAGTCAGAGTATGTTGCCCATATGTCTCCATAATGCCCATCTAGAAAACAAAATTAATGTACATTTATAGTAACAACCCATATTTCTTCTGACTCTGTTCCCTCACCCCTGTCACGATTTGGGGATCTTCAGATTCTCTCTAAATCTCTCTAGTCCAACCTGGAAATCCCCAGGAGCAAATTTATTCTGCTACTACCAGCTGTAAAAGAGCAGCCATGGAGACCCCATCAGCAGAGCCAGCCCTCGTGATGCTAAATTCTGTCTTTTCTTAAAAGCTTATTTCTTCCATGAGAAACACAGAAAGAGAAAGAGAGAAGGAGAAAGGCACCCCCAACAGGGTCTTAATGCCATGATCCACACCCATCCTCAGTCAGAATAGACCACAGGCACATGTAAGCATATCCTATGCGTACAGGGAGCCCCAAGCTACCTGGGGACCTTCCCATGTGGTTCTAGTTATGTTACTACTGCACCATTGTCTGGCCCCATCATGATGTTAAATTCACATGATGCTAGCTACATGTCAACAGCTATCTGAAAACTTTAGTGTGCCAAAGCCATATTGTGTTCGCTGCTGAGAATGGAGAACACATACCTTCCTTTTTTAGGCTTTGAGCCTAGAAACCAAAGTAGAGCTGTTTAACACCTTCATAGAGAGAGATTGTGGCGCTTGTTCTTAATTCCTGATCCCTGTGAAACTACATGGTACTAGATTATAGAGGCTGACAAGGTGCTACACATAAAATCAAGGCTCTTTTTGATATCAGAAGGATGTGTTAAGCCAAGCGTTCCCTGCCTGACTTTCACTACCCAAACACAAATTCTTTCCCAGGAGGCTTCATTTAGTCTTGCAAATAAACAACTGGCAGGCCTACTCCTTCACTCAGCCAGGAATGTTTGAGTCCTAGCAGAAAATACAGCTGAGATTCTAATGAGGTCCCACAATATGCTAAAACAAGAATAATATAAAAGTTGGCAGTCACTAGTAATTACTGCTATACTAAGGGACTCAAAAAGTTCATGGGAAAATGGAATTAAGGTACAAATTCATTTTGGTGCCAGAAAAATTGAAACCTGTACAGACTTTTTCATAAGATATATTTCATGAACTTTTTGAAGATCCATTATATCCATTTGATCCAATGGGGACAAAAGCTAAAAATGATCTGGTGAAGCTTCCTTTTGGCCGGAACTGTCATCTTCCAGTAATTAACCAAAATGATGAATACAAGGGAAAGAGGAGAGGAACCCAATACATGTTCTCTAAGCCTTTTAGAAAACATGGAGTTGTTCCTTTGGCAACATATACGCGAACCTACAAGAAAGGTGATATTGTAGACATTAAGGGAATAGGTACTGTTCAAAAAGGAATGCCCCACAAATGTTACCGTGGCAAAACTGGAAGAGTCTACAATGTTACCCAGCATGCTGTTGGCATTGTGGTGAACAAACAAGTTAAGGGCAAGATTCTTGCCAAGAGAACTAATGTGCGTATTGAGCATATTAAGCATTCTAAGAGCAGAGATAGCTTCCTAAAACATATGAAGGAAAATGACCAGAAAAAGAAAGAAGCCAAAGAGAAAGGTACCTGGGTTTAACTAAAGTGCCAGCCTGTTCCACCCAGAGAAGCACACTTTGTGAGAACCAATGAAAAGGAGTCTGAGCTACTGGAACCTATTCCCTATGAATTCATGGCATGATGGGTGTTAAAAATAACTAATCTGTGGTCTATTAAAAAAAAAAAGATCTGGTGAATTGAGACTATAGAAGATAAAGGAAGTTTTTCATAACAGTCAAGATAGTAATATTGATGTAAAGATACACAAATAGACTAATAGCATGGAATAGAGATTCCAAAACTGTGCCTATATATATAAATATGTATATATGTATATGTGTGTATATATATATATATATGTATATATGTGTATTTATGTGTGTGTGTATATACACACACACTAATGTGTATATATATGTATATATGTGTATATATATGTGTGTGTGTGTATATACATACACATTAAGTGAGAAATCATTCTCCACAGAAAATTGTAATACCGCAAACTCTTCTCCATCTCTCCCTCCTCTCAGGAGTTTGGGGACACATGTACATGTATACCCAGCATGTTTCTCAAGCTGCTAGGTCCAGGACTCAGACTATGGGGTTGGCCATGTGGGAACCCATTGCCTTAATCACCAGGCCACAGACTGGCCAAGAACACCTGTGCACAGGCAATTCAGTAAGAAATGATAGCCTTTTCAGTTAATGGTGCTGAAATAATTGGATATCAACATACCAAAACAACAACAACAAAACACACTTGAATCCTTATCTTATACATATTTATCATATACATAAATTCATTTAAAATGCACCAAAAATCAAAATATTTTTAAAATTTAAAACTGCAGAACTTCTGGAGAAAATAAAAAGGAGAAATTTTTTATGATCTTGGGAATTCCTAGCTATACTACCAAAACATAACTGATTTTTTTTAATTAATGAATTGGTGCTGTGGTCTAAAATGTTGAATCCTTTTCAAAATTCATATGCTAAAATCCTAACTTTTAAGGTGGGTTGCCTAATTTAGCAGATAAGGTCTTTGAGAAATAATTAAGTTGTGAGAGCAGAACCCTCACGTTTGGGATTATGCCCTTATAAAAGAGGCTCCAAAAAAGCTATCTATGAATGAGTAAGTAGGCTCTTGCTAGCCCCCAAATCCGTTAGTGTCTTTATTTTGGACTTCTTAGCCTCCAGAACTGTGAGAATAAATTTGTGTTGCTTATAACCTAACCAATTTATGGTATTTTTTATAGCAGCCTAAATGGACCAAAACAATTTGTTTCATCGCATGATAAAACTTCTGTTCTTATAGAAACAGTGCTAAGAGGAAAAAAGGAAAAAACTCACATAATTGGACGTAATATGAAGAAAAGATATTTAAAACCCTCAAAATTCAACAGTAAGGGATCAGCAGTTAGCATAATGGCTATGTCACTGGACTCCCATGTAGTCAACCGCAGTTCAAGTCCTGGACCCGGCAGCTTAAACTCACACCGGGCACATGTGTGTGCGTGCCCAAGATCCCGAGAAGAGAATGGAGGAGAAGGGATTGCGGCATGGCCATCCCCCCTGGGGGGTGATTTCTCACTTTCTATCTCTCTGTCTCTGTCTTTTTGGCGAGCGCAGGCGCCCTATAGCAAAAACCTCTCCAAAAAAAAATTCAACAGTAAGAAAAAAAAGAACAATGTAATTATTTTTAAATGGTCAGAATATTTAACAAACATGTCACAAAGAAGGAAGATGAACAGCAAATAAACTTATAAAAGGTGCCCAACATCTTTAGTCACTGGGGAAATACTAATTTAAATCACTACACAGCTATTAGAATGATTAAAATAAAGACAAGGGCCAGCAGGTGGCATGGTAAAGTGCTGGGTTCCCACATGGCTGACCACGGTTCAAGCCCTAGACCTGGCAGCTTGAAAAATCTCAAAAGGTGCAGGTGTGTGCAGCCCAAAAGCCTGGGAGGAGAATGAAGATGAGATTGTGGGTGGCCATTGCCCCCTGGGGGGGAGATGATTTCTCACTTTCCCTCTATCTGTCTCTCTCTGTAAGCACACGTGCCCTACGGCAAAAACCTAAAAAAAAAAAAGGAGATGGAACACATGCTACTCTCCTCCATTGCTACATTACTAATGGGTATATGAAATAGTACAATCACTTTGGAAAAGCTGCTAGCAGTTTTTGAAAAGTTAAACATAAACCTACCATAGGGTCCCAACATTCTACTCCTAAATATTTACCCTAGAGAAATGAAAGTATACATCCATACAAGATTTGTATAAGAATGTTCCTAGCATATTTACCATAATAGCTCAAACTGGACACAACCTAAATGCTCATCAGTAAGTAAATAGAAAAATAAAATGTGTTTTGTATCCAAATACTCTGCAATAAAAATGAGTGAACAATTGCTATGCATAGCATAGATGAATCCAAAATAAGTACATAGAGTGAAAGAAGTCATACCAAAAAGAAAAAGAGTGCTCACTAGATGAATTCTTTTAATTCTAAAATATACGAACTAATACACAGTCATGGAAAACAGGTCAGTGGTTTCTTGGGGCTATGCGGGGGCAGAAGGAGAAAACGGATTATAAAGAGGAACTAGGAAACTTTTGGGTGTGGTGGGCGTGTTTAGTATTAAAATTGTGGTGATGGCTTCACAGGTATATAATTAAGCTAACACTTGTCAAATGGTACACTTTAAATACCTGAAGTTTATTGGCTATTAATTATACTTCACTAATGCTGGTACAAACAAACCAAAACACACAGAGAAAAGCACTTTTCCAGACTATCAAATAACAAATACCACTTAAAATTTTAAATTTGGCATCAATATTAAGAATTACTAACTTTTGGATAACAGCCCAAAGGCTAGTTTGTAAATTGTAAATATCTATCCAGTCGCAGCTCCATGGATTAATGCCTATGGGTTAGAAATTCCTGAGTTGACTTCTGAAGTGATGTGGGAAAATGTGAACTTGCTCAAACCTTTAGTACTCCTTTAAGCTAAATGCAAACAATATTACCTTCACAGATTTTTGTTTACAAAAGTGCTGCTGGATTATTTTCTAAAACAAACAAAAAACAATTACTAACATTCACATCAATTTTCTTTTCTTTTCTTTTTTTTTTTTTTTTTTTGTTTGAGAGAGGTTTTCGCTATGGGGCGTGTGCACTCGCCAGACAGACAGAGAGAGACATAGAGACAGAAAGCGAGAAATCACCCCCCCCCCCCGAGGGGATGGTCACGCCGCAATCCTTTCTCCTCCATTCTCCTCTCGGGATCTTGGGCACGCACGCACAGGCGCCCAGCGTGAGTTTTAAGCCACCAGGTTCGGGACGCGAACTGCGGTCGACTACGTGGGAGTCCAGCAACATAGCCATTACGCTAACTGCTGGTTCCCAAATTTTCTAACTTCTCTTTTTAAGCTTATTTCTGTCTTTCATGAGAGTGAGAGAGTGACAGAGAGAAAAGAACCCTCAACAAGGTCTCACACCACAATCTCCCTAACACACACACCAATCACAAATCACACATTATCCTGGCACCCAGCCAGGATAATGGGCACTAGCATCAACCAGGGATCTGGTTGAACCTGTGATCCTTCGTATGGATCTAGGAACACTAGAGCAGCACATTACTTCCATGCCACTGAGCAGAGAAGCAAAAACATTAGATTGTTACAGTTTAACATGAAAGCCTTAAATCTATTTGTTTGCAAAGGACTGTATGTACAAGGCTCCTGGAGTAGGAACCCATTGTCTCTGAACTTTTAGCATAAAAGCATAGAACACAGTACATTTCAGTAGGCTAGCAACGCAAATCTCTGAAGGTATTAACCAGATTTTAGTTACCTAGCATTCCAGCCAACAGTGGGTCAGGAAATCCATGGATTTGACAATAGGGTGATAACAATTTCATCTCCTCTAAATTATAAGCCATTCACCCTACTTTGATGACACGTATACAAAAGTAATTAGTAAGGACTCTGCCTTAAGGAATTCATAGTTTAGTATTATCTTAATACAAGCAAGCAATGCTATTGTGTCATAAATATAATTTACCAGACATATTGCTAAAGAAAAAGATGCAACTCTGTAATTACAGAAATGATTGCTTTAAATCTATAGGGAATATGGCTTCATGCCCAGAGAAGAATAGCTTATTGGATGAGACTATGTGTTTGAAATACGAACACCCCATGAATCTGACACAAAGAAATCAAATATAGTACATAAATGGTACAGAGAGGGAAAGCGAAACACTGTATAGGAACTTATCTGTTCGCTAGGCCTAGGTTACCTTTAATTTGAATTTATTCTTGCCAAATATGAAGAGTGCTTTTTCCATATAGACTTCTTTTGACATCTGCAGAATGTTTTCAGGTTGACTCATTACTTCATGTACTATTTTCAGACTTTCTTTGCCAATTCCAGAATCAAGATCAACTACCCGAGTGTTCATTTCTCAAATAAGCAAGTATTTTGACATCATTCACATATATGTGTCCTGGATTATGATGAGCAAGTTTAAATAAACAAATGGATCTAATGGGCCCAGTACAAGTATAATGAGTTTACTTAGGCTGATACTTTCCTATAATTAGTTTGTGACCTTTCACAATAACCTCCACTCCTATTAACACATCATTATTATATTTTTGCTTTTAACCTTGCCATGAAAATTTGGCTTAAATTTTAAATGCACTAACCATGTCAATACACAATGAGGAAATCAAACCAGATACAGTAAATCTGAATAATTCAAATGTATCTTAACCAATGAAAGCTACATAACTATTCAGCCCTAAATTTTTCTCTTTTACTACTAATAAAATGACAAAATGTGATTCACCTAATACAAATGAGAAAAACCCAGGCAACAAGTGCAAGCTTAATTAAAACAGTTTTAGTAAAGTTCTTGAGGTGTTCTACCTCACTCTACAGTTCCAAATTTTCCATCAAATAATCTAGAAAACTGGGTCATCAGAAAAGTCATAACTCATTTTTTTGCACAGAAAAATATATCTTGACTTTCCTGATGACTTAATACAATAGAAAAATTATATTCTGATATGATAGAGCAAGATAACCTAATAATTTGTAGGCTACAGTTGGTTGGATAAGCAACTGGGTTACCATATTAATAGCTCTTACAGTGTTTGTTCCACATTTCTCATTCTTTTTCTTCAATATCAATTACAACAAGTATAGTGATGCTGTAAAAACTAATTTCTATCATCAAGACCCAAAGTTAAATCAATACAGACTGGTTTAACTTACTGGAGTAGAGCCTTAGAATAAACAGATAGCAACGTGGCTATTGTTTTCTAAACGATGTATTATTTCAAACTTACTAACACACCATTTTTAAAGTATTATAATTATAGTGAAGCAAATTTCATGATATTGAAGTAAGTGAAAGAGAATAATCAAAATATGAGCCTCCTTTGTGGATTTCTAGAATGCACACTCTAACATTAGCAAGAAAAACGAAAGCAAAACCTTCTTTTTATTATTCTGTTCTCTTTCTAGGCATTCCTTCACTGAGACTATATCTACCAATACTAGTTTCTATCTATTTACAGATGAAATGTTCTCAACAGAAACTGATCTGTGCTGGTACAGAGAATTACAGACAGTACATTTACTTCTCCTCCACTACTCTCTGCCTCCTTAATGACATACATCAATTGCACTAACATTACTTCTCTTGGGAATTTTCCATTAACTGATCGAGCTATCCATTAGGATATTTTCCTGATCTAATGTCGAGCTCCTGCTCCCATTTGCTATTTTCCTATTAGTGATAATTAGGTCCCTTTGGATCAAGAAGAATAATGCTGTTCCATTTTGGCATTCCTTCTCAAAGACTGTAGACCATGATGCACAGTGTTATTTATTATGCATTGAATACTTTAAAATTATCCTGATTTATTCTGTGTGTGAGATTGTAACTGTGTCATCTTGCCCTTCTTTGAAAGTTCTTAAACTATCTGAGCTTTTCAAAACTAAGGTTTAAAAAATTTCTCATACATTAGAAAAAAATGCTAAGTTCCACAAAATGACTTCTAATTGTGGCCTGAGTTAAAATTTTAAAAATAAATAAATAAATAAAAATTAAAAAAGAAGAGAGAAAGGAAAGGGCGGGAGGAAAATATAGAAGAGAAAATGTGATTTACCAAAGATCATTGTGTGGGTTTTTTACAAAACAGATTTATCACTATTTTAATTATGACATTGAGTTATCCAATTTCTAATTTAAAGCAGAAATATTAGAACTTTAACATTAGTGCACTTCTCAGGACCAGTAGATGGCGTAATCAACTGTGATTCAAGTCTCAGATTTGGAGGCTTAAAACTCACGCCAGGGCCGCATATGCATGCAGATGGCGTAATCAACTGTGATTCAAGTCTCAGATTTGGAGGCTTAAAACTCACGCCAGGGCCGCATATGCATGCATGCCTAAAATCCTGAGAAGAGAAAGAAGGAGAAGGAATCGTAGTGTGCCCATCTCCCATGGGGGGTGATTTCTCACTTTCTGTGTCTCTCTCTCTGTCTGTCTCTCTGTCAAGCACTCTATAGCAAAAATATCTCAAAAGAAAAAATAAAATGCAGTTCTTACACTCAATGAACTTAAAAACTTGGCAATGTTTTTTGTTTGTTTGTTTGTTGCTCTAACCATGTTAGGGATTGAGTAAGTGCTGGCTAATTACCAAGTACTGTATTGCTTTATGATGATGGAAGAGAATTACAGACAGTACATTTACTGTCTGTACATATCTTGCATCTATAACATTTAGTATGTGACATAAGGTTGTCATACAACTTAAAAAAACTATGGGAATGCATGTTTAAATTATTTCTTTTTTTTAATTTTTTTTTTTTTTTTTTTTTTTTTTTTTTGGAGAGGTTTTCACTATAGGGCACGTGCGCTCGCCAGACAGACAGAGAGAGACATAGAGACAGAAAGTGAGAAATCACACCCGGGGGGATGGTCACGCCGCAATCCCTTCTCCTCCATTCTCCTCTCGGGATCTTGGGCACGCATGCACACGCGCCCGGCGTGAGATAAATTATTTATTTTAATAATTACTAAACTATATGAAGCCAATGATTGGAAAAATAAGTGAGGGAGCTGTTCTAGATTAAAAGAGGTAAAAGAAATATAACAAATATAATGTGAGAAACTTGTTTAAATACTGTTTTAAACAAACTAACTATAAAAAACATTTTTGAGACAACTCGATATAATATGATACTAAGGAATGACTGTCAATGTGTAAGGTCTGATAATGAAACTGTGGCTAGGTATTAAAATTTCCATCACTGTTACTGATATCTACTTAGGAATAAAACAGTATGCTACCTGGGATTTGCTTTAAGGCATTGCAGGAAAGAGAAAAAAGGAATAGGAAATACATAAAGCAAATAAGTTAAAACCCTGGTCATTGCTGGTTGTATTAGATGATGTACATGTGAAGATTCATTATACTACTTTCTTTGAGTATTTTTAGAACTTTCATAAGGAAAATATATTTTAGATTATATGAAAGTTATACATAATATATAAAAGTAAAATTAATACAAAATACATACAAGTTAAAACACAAAAGTCCTCTTTCACCACCACCCACAAATTCTACCCTCTGGAGGAAACCACTTTTAACAATTTAGTGTGTATATTAAATATACCAATATTTCTCTCTACATATATAACTATTATACCTATTTAATTTTTTTTCTTTTATTTTTCTTTCTCAGATTAATTAAATTCACATTTTACATAAAGTTCCCACTATGATGCATACAATATACATATATGTATATAGTTTTCAACAGAGAACTCTACATTTTTTGGTGTTAAATGATTCTTCCCTTTGCCCCTCACGCCCACTCTCTACCACCCACTCCCGACCACCCACTCCCCTCCCTTACAGCCTCTGGTATCCACATTTATCCTTTCTGCTATCATATCATCAGATCTTTCCCCTTCTGCCAGAGTGCTGATATTTTTTTTTCATTGCACATCTTTACAGTGTACAGCATGATTTTTCCCAGCATGAGTACAGTTCACATTAGTCAAGACAATGATACCACCACATACATCATCATCAACAGACCACCCTTCACCCCTGTGTCCATCAAGCGTGATGTTCGTTCCCTGAATCCCTCCCCTCTGCCCTCCATCACTCATTCCCATTACCTCTCCCATACTGTCTCCAGCATCCGCAGTTGCCATCCCTGCGACCATACCCTCCAGTTCTTTCACCCTTTTTTTTTTCCTTTTTCAATTATCAGCTCATAAAGTTTTCCACAATAGGGAACATAGATTCTATTCAGGGTTGGGTCAAGGGTGGGTCTCGTGCAGTTCCGCATTTGTAGGTGAGTCTCCATGGAATACAGTTTCAGGAACGCAGTTCTGGTAAGCAGAGATGGTTATCAGTTGATGCGGCACAGCATCCATCCTGTGATTACCGGGAATGGTGTTGTGGGGATCTGCAGCGTGAGTCATCCTCGAGTATCTGGCTTCCTTAAGAATGGTAGAATAGTTCTTGTTTTTCCCTGAGGTAATGCAGGGCTGGTAACCATCATCTTCTCACTGCCCATAGGCAGCGAAAATCCTCCTATACAATATATTTCTCAATTGGTTTAAGACATCTAAAGTTTCTTCCTGTTGCTTATATTTGCAAGATCTTAATCCTTGTTTTCAGCTTCAGTTTGCCGCCTGCGACCGTTGGCTACGCGCAGGCGCAGGCCCAGCGGCCACGCACAGGCCTGGGGACCACGCGCAGGCACCGGCCCGGCGGCCATGCGCAAGCCCGGCAGCCACGCTCAGGCCCGGCGGCCACTTGGAGGCCTGGGGGCCACGCGCAGGCCCAGCGGCCATGCGCAGGCCCGGTGGCTACGCACAGGAGCAGGCCCGGAGGCCACGCACAGGCCGGCGGCCGCACGCAGGCCTGGCGGCCACTCACAGTCCCAGGGGCCACGCGCAGGCCCGGCGGCCATGTGCAGGCCCAACGACCACACGCCAGCCCCGAGCACGCGAATGTGCCCGGGACCCATCGCCACCTCCCGCTCGCCTGCCTGGCCAGAGAAAGGAAGGATGGCCACCTCGGCCGGTCCGCGCCGCCGGCCCGCATCGGCGCCAAGCGCGGGACACACCCAGTGCTGGAGAGGCAGCAGGGGCCGGGCGGTCCGGGCCGTGGCACGCGGAGCAGAGGAAGAGCCCCGCTCCCGGCGGCCCCGCGGTGCAGGCGCCCAGCCGTACCTATTTAATTTTCTACCAAAAAGTTTTTTAATCATTTATCTATTTCCTTATTTTGCTGAATTCAGTACTTTGCAAAAGCTATGTATTAGACATTTTTCTGTCAGTACATTTAGATCTACCTTATTCCTAGTGACTGATACAGTATTCCATTGTTTGGCAATTTTACAAGGATGACTCTATTTTTACAATCCCATATGGATAGATACTTTGTTCCTAGCTTTTAACTATTACAAGCAACACTACAGGGAATCTTTTTGTACCTGTCTCTTAACATTTGTGCAACCACAACTGTAAAATGAAGTTTAGCAAGAATCAATAGGCAATCTAAATTAGTAGATGCATACAGGGACACCAGTCAGGCTTCCTGGGTCCTAATCTCAGTGCAGTAACCTGAGCAATCTTGTGAACTTTGTTTAACCCTCTCAATATCAGCTTTGTCTTTTTAAAATAGGATTAATAATAATCATATTTACTTCATAACATTAGGAACATAAATAAAATTGTGTGTGTATATTGATGTATATATGTAAAGTGTTCAAAAAAGCTCCTGACACACACAGTGAGTGCTCAATAATTGTGAGTAACCACTATTGTTAATGTAGGTTGGGTTGATTTACATTTCCACCAATAGTTAGTAAGAAAAATATGTGTTTTCAATCTGATAAAGGAAAACATCTTTCTGTTTCAATTTAGTTTCTTTATATTTATTGAGGTTGAACTTTTATTGATGTATTTCCTGGCCACTTGCATGTGATTTCTGTGAAATATTAATTACTGTCCTTTGCCTATTTTCTTTTTTTTTTTTTTTTTTTGGAGAGGTTTTCGCTATAGGGCGCGAGCGCTCGCCAGACAGACAGAGAGAGACGTAGAGATAGAAAGCGAGAAATCACCCCCCAGGGGGGATGGTCATGCCGCAATCCCTTCTCCTCCATTCTCCTCTCAGGATCTTGGGCATGCACACACATGCACCCGGCGTGAGTTTTAAGCCGCCGGGTCCGGGACGCGAACTACGGTCGACTACGTGGGAGTCCAACAACATAGCCATTACGCTAACTGCTGGTTCCCTTGCCTATTTTCTTACTGAAATATAAAGTTAGTGATGGAGATTCTAGTAGGTAAATAGCCACTTGTGGGACCAGCAGTTGGTATAATGGCTATGTCACTGGACTCCCACGTAGTCGACCGCAATTTGATTCCCGGACCCGGTGGCTTAAACTGACAACAAGCACGTGTGCATGCGTGCCCAAGATCTCAAGAGGAGAATGGAGAAGGGATTGCGGTATGCTCTCCCACACCCGGGGGTGATTTTTCACTTTCTGTCTCTCTGTATTTCTTTGTCTTTCTGGCGAGCGCACACACCCTATAGCAAAACCCCTCCGAAAAAAAAAAAAATTGCCACCTACAAGTGCTGATCGGACCTGCATTTCAAGGTTATAGAATCCACATAGTTCCGTGTCATTCTGTCCTCAACAAATTTCATAGGACATCCACCTACAGCGATGTATCAGATCAACACTCTCACTGAGAAGCTGAGTAAATTAATTCTTAAAAATCAGTTTTTTGGCTCACACACACGTGTGTGTGTGTATGTGTGCCCCAAATCCTGAGAGGAGCATGGAAGAGAAGGCATGGCCTGACCCTCTGAGGAATAGTTTCTCATATTTCTTCTCTAACTTTGTCTCTCTCTGATGAGCACATGTACCCTATGGCGAAAAGAAAAATCTAAATAGTAATAATAAATCAGTTACTTACAGGTACTAGGGAGCAACCCAGGCAGCCAGCAGTTAAAAGGTCAAGGTCACAGAGAAAAGAGAAGAACATACAATAGATGTGAGCTCAACATTCTTCTTCACATTGCTCCCTTTTTTGTATTTTTGTATTTTTTCTTTTATAATTTATTATCTACATTCAATCATACATCTCTGTAGAACACAATACACTTTTGTGCATGCAGTTAATGATAATCAAATCAAGGATATCACCTTATCCATCGAACTTATAATCTTGTATCTGTTAAGAGTTTCTTCCCTGATGCCCCCTCCCATCCTCCACTACCCACTCTTCATTCATATAGTTTCTGATACCTATATTTGTCCTCCCTATTATTTTATTTTTGTACCTTTCGATTTCTGTCATAAAGTGCAAACTTCAGTATATGTTGAGCAGGGATATTCAACATTTGTCTTTTGTAGTTGGTTTATATGACTTAGCATTAAATCTATGTTTATCCACTCTGTATTGAATGAGAACCTCACTGCTTCTTATGTCTCAGTAGTATTCACTACTGTATAAGTGCCACAGGTTTTCAGTTTGTTCATCAGTTCTTGGGCATTTAGGCTGATTTTAGATCTGAGCAATTATGAATAATACTCCAATAAACATTTTGATATGCAAGTATCTTTCTGACCGAGTGTTTTTATACCTTTTGGATAAATACAAGGAGTGAGATGTTGCTCCTTGATAAATGGCCTCGCCGGGTCGGACTCCTCCAGATAAATATTCCAATTCTTAAGCACCACAAAGCCTAATGGACAAGCAGCACTTCCAAGTTTGAGACTCAGAACTTGCAGCAAGTTCACAAGAACGAGAAAATAAAAATTGATACTCAAGGAAGGTTGGATAGTGACACAGCAGTGAAACACAATGCCCTGTGAGGCCGAACCACATAATGAGGTTCCAGGTTCACATCTGGAGGCCTTCCTGAGTATGCACACTGCGCACAGGTCTACAATCCAGGCCACCTGAGGCAGGGGATAGCTTGTGGCATCCTAACTCCTATTAGTCCTGTCTCTCTCTCTCACTCTTGCTAATGAAAGAAATAATAAGCTGTAAAAAGCATGGTAGAGATGATAAGTTTTATTTTGTGCATTTTGCCACAATTTTTTAAGTAAAGAAGAAAGGGAAAAACAGTAACTTTCGTGTTATATAAATTGTAAAGCTATTTTTTAAAGATAAAGAATAAATCAAGAAATTTTTAAAAACTGGAATTTATTACTAGCAAACCATCATTCAAAAGAAAATTAAAGGTAGTGTTCACACAGAAAGTAGAAAGAATAAAAAGCAAATGAAAGGATAACTATTAATAATTGTAACTGCAAAAAAAAAAATAATAGGATTAAGAGAGAAGAACTATATACATACATAGGATAGTAGAAGACAAAAAAGGCAGTGGCCAGCCCCATAGCACAGCAGTTAAGTGCTATGCATTGGGAACTGGATCCCACATTCTGGACCAGGTTAAAGTTGAGTGCATGCCCCAAATCCTGATGGGATGGAGGAAAAAAGAATTGCAGTGTGAGCATTGAGTAGTGCTCTCACACGCTCTTGCTCTCTCTCTCAAAGTTTCTGACAAGAGCACACACCCCTCCTCCCCCTCCTGCCGTTTAAAAAAAGAAAAGAAAAAACAAGAAAGAAAGAAGTAAAAGAACTTTTAAAACAAAAACAGGCAGGAGTGTAGAACATCAAAGTGTTTTGATATCCTGACATTGTTTGAAAAGTGGGAGAATTGAAAGTTTTGTATACTCTATTAAGTTAAAAATGGTTATTATAATAACAATGATGATCCACCAGAAAGTGTTATAAAAGCTCAAGGGTAGCATAACAGTAACACAACACTCTGCAAGGCTGACCCACATGGGAAGGTTCAAGGTTCATGACCAGAGACCTTCCTGAGCACACAGACACAGGCCCAAGAACCAGAGCTGGCTGAAGCTGGGAACAGATCGCATCATGAAGACCTTGTTGTGAGTGACTATCTCTCTATCTCTCTCACTCATGGAAGAAAGAAAGAAGGAAACTTTTACAAAACGAAAGAAATAAATATTATGACATATAATCAACTTTAATAGAGGAGAAAGTAGATTTACTTTTTAAAACTCCATCAACTAAGAAGAAGCGTGAAAGGAAAGAAAATAAAAAACAGAGACAAATTATAAAATGAAAAACTTAAACTCAATTATATTAATAATTTGGATGAAATTCTCCAATTAAAGAAAGCCACCAGGAATTTTAAAATAAAATTCAATATTGCTTACAAGAGATACACCTTAAATGTAAGGACAGAGAGGGATTAAAAACAAAACAATGGAAAAATGTGACTATGGCTATACTACTGTGGGGGGGGGGAGGGACGTTACCAGAGGTAGCAAATATTTTATATTGATAAAAAGATTAACCCACTAAATTGATTTGATAATTATAAGTTTGCATGCCTCAATATACTAGGAGCAGAAACTGACAGAATCAAAGAATAGATGGGTCGTCACAATTAGATTTGAAAATTTGAACACATCTATCTCAGTAATGAAAAAAACAGCAAATATTACAGGATGTAGGAGATTTTAACATGATCCATGATCTTCATCTAACTGTTGAATATAATATTACAGCATACATATTTTTTCTAAGTACACATAAACCATTTGCCAAAGTTGACAACGTGATGGAACATAAATCAAATCCCAACAAATTTCAAAGCACTGAAATCATTCATCTTATAATATTAGGCTAGAAATCAATAATTAAAAATAACTAGAACAAAAACACCAATGTTTGGATAAAAGCAGTACACATTTAAATGACCTATTGGATGAAGAATCACTCTAGTAAAAAAATTGAGCTGAGTTAGAACAGAAAGTATTGCGTATCAATATGACAGCAAGAAAAGTATGAGGGTCTGTTCGTAGCTTAGAGATGAAGACAACTGTGGTTTAAATCCCAGCACTGGTGGTTTCCATCCTGAGCAGGTATGCATGTCTACCCTAAATCCTGACAGAATGGAGAAATTGGAGCCCCTACTGAGGAATGTGTTCTCTCTCTTTCTCTCTCTCATTCTCTTTCCCTTTCTCTGGTGAGTGCATGCTCCCTTTGGCAATTAAAAAAAAAATAAGTACAAACAACAACAATGTGAGATGCGAATAAAACTGCTCAGAGTGAAATTCAGAAACTGAAATGCTGATATTAGGGAAACACAGGATTGCCGATCAACCATCCAGGTATTCATCTCAATAAATGAATATTGCACGTTCAGATGTGATTTTCAATATGTATGTTCTACTTCTATATTTTAAAGTTTACATTAAAAACAACAGAAGACATTCCATGAGGCCCAGTTTCAAGTCCAACAAGTAGCGAAACGATCTCAAAGTCTGTGAATAAGCTTCTAACCCAGCATCAGCCCTGGCTCTTCTTTAACATGTATAAAATCCTATGCATATCCTTATCTCCCAGGGGGTTTTGTCTATTTTTTTCCTGTTGGGTTACATAAATATTCTATAATCAGATTAGCCTCTTCAGAATCATTCTGTAGCAGAAAATGTTACCCAAACACACACTGGTTCAGGCTCACTCTTCTAGAAACAGGCAGATACAAGCCTCTAGGCCAACAGAAAAAACCAGTTTTTCTGCAGGCATTCGCCTCACCACACCCAGACAGCAAGAAGTGTCTGTTCAGCATATGCATTATCACACTAGCCTCAACACAGGGCTTGTTGAGTATGGAATTACATAAGCAGGATGTTCAAAAAGTTTCTGACCTCCTTTTGTAATATAATAAAACACAAAGTTAAAACTCATTAATTGCATGTTTTAGATTAGCTGAACGGCAGGTGTTTTATTACCACAATTTACTTCAATTGACAGTATGACTATACCTCATTCATGAAGTAATGTTTTGAGAAAACAATGATTCCAGTATTTTAATTCTAGAACTTGAAACAAGTGTATCTGAAAGAGAATTTCCATAATGTACTTGTGAATTTTCATTTGAAAAAGTATCAGTAAAAGGTATTCAAATGTATCCCACCTTAAATAGAATTAGATTATCTGCAAGCACTGATTAGAAAGACTTAATTGAAAACATCAGATTAACAAAATATCAATATAACTCTCAGCTACACTCAACACTCCAAGAGCTTTAAGTTTTGTTACTTTCTTTTATAATGCCAGCATAGTACTAGTTCATTCATCAAAATCTGTTAAATAAAAATGTAGGAAATGGTTTATTCACTAAATTACTAACTTCACTACCAACATTCCCTCACTTACAGGATTATTACAAATAATACTTTAAGAGTCTGGTGCTCCTTATTGAGTGTAAGCTATATTGTTTCCTTAAGTATGGAGGGACAAAGAAACCTCTACCTGCCCTGCACCGAGGTTTCTGTGAGAGCAGCTCACTTCTATAACCATGCAAGTCAGCTCTCCTTCTCTCTTCAGGACAGGAAAAGCAGAGGAGGAAAAATGCCTCTGTTCTAGTCATTTCTTCTCAGATGTTTCCAAAGTATAAACCAATATTCCACTGTTCCATTAATGATTTTAATGGGATATGCCTTCCTATGAAAACACACAGGGGATTCCCTCCAGGAGTTGGCAACGGCTGGCAAACAGAGAGGAAGACTGGATAGGAGGAGCTTGGAGCAGATATTTAATTCCAGATACTGATCATTGCAAAAGAGAAGATCTGTGCCCTTTTTGCAATACCTGGTGCATCAGGCTTTACCTTCTGTTGAAAGACGATAAGCATCTTGTAAATCTTTCTCAACTTCCATCTATTTCCTTATTTCTCATCTCCCATATACATTTAAACTCTAAAATCAGGCACTCTGCTCACTCTGCAGCTTCCACTAATCCTAATCTTGACTGCCTTCCGTCTGAATTCTGCACTTACTTTAAAAATCTTTTCCTTTATTTCCAGAGGACATGTGTGCTCGAGAGAGGGAGAGAGAAAGAGAGAGAGACAGAGAGAGAGAGAGCACACCCTTCCCCAATAGTGCATAGTCATGCCACAATCCCTTTTCATTTCTCTATCCCATCAGAACTTTTGGCACCCAAGCACATGTGCCTTGCTTGTTTTTCAAGCCAGCTCCTGATGTCCTGCACCTAATTGCTGGGCTATGGTCGGTCCTGAACTCATTTTATAAAGTACCCTCAGAAATTACAAATACCTTTCTCATAAAGCTAAGACTGTTTTTTAGAGCCATTATTTTTCAAAAAATAGGTATCTTTTTAATTGTCAAAATATGTTGAATTATGCATAGATGGATGATGGCACAGCAGTAAAGCACAACGCTTTGCAAGGGTGACTCACATGGGAAGGTTCTGGATTTGCATCTACAGACCTCCCTGAGTAAGCTGGGCACACGTGTGACCATGACCTGGGCTGGTGGAAGCTAGGATGGATCACAGTGTCAAGAGCCTGTCGAAGGTGCTCACTCTCTCACTCTCCTCTGAAAAATTAAATAGAAATATTTTTTTAAAAAGTATATTGAATGATAGAATCAATTATCTATGAATTTGCAACTAGAGCTCTTAAATACAGATAAGAAAGAGTCCTAAACATTATTTGATGCATTGAGACGCTATTAAAAACAGTCCTAAATGACAACAATGTTTCATTTTTTGTTTATTTGTTAATTTTTTATTAAAGTGTCTCTAATACCATAGTGACACATTCCTAGTTAAAAGATTCTTCAGAAAGTAAAACACTTCTTTTTTTATCCTCAAAAGCTAGACAGGGAGCAACTAAAATAATAGCATCTTGTGAATGGATAGCATTCTAATGATACTACATTTTCACATACATTCTATGATTTCACCCTTCAAACAACCAAATGAAGGGGGCAAGGCAAGCTTTATTACCTGTATTTTAGCCCCAGAACCATCAAAATCATGTAGCTTATGCTACATTCTAGGACTTTTATAGTAACACATTTTACACTCTCAAGCATTCAACACAACTCAAATATTCATAGCAACAATCCATCATCATAAGTAATAGCTAAATAGTACTTTAAAAAATGACCTTTTAATTTTCTGATTGAATTTAAATCAGAAAAGGAGATACTAAATATAGATTTATCTCAAGGACTGTAGGTCCTAGAAGATATGTCCTCTAGTGATAAAAGGACCAAAGAAACTTTTAAGTGCATGCCCCTTAGCCTGCTATGTATTTAGACAAGCATGGATCCATATCTTTCTGCCAAGGGGAGGGCTTAAGGAAAGTCACCACTAGTTGATCAAGGTATGCCAATTCATGATCCCATCCCAACGGCTCAAGTGGGAGGAAGGCTAAAGTCTCAGCATGCAGGTCTATATGCAAGATAGAGATCATTTCTACTCTCCTTCTCCATCTGTCAGTCATTAAATAGAGAATTTGAACTCTATTTTGTAGTGAGAAGACCGACATTTCAGTGAGAGTAAGTTTACTACAGAAGGGCCCGAAGGTGATTAAGAGAGCCACTATTGCTCTTGATCAGAGTCCGTTTGAGAAACACAAGAATGAGAGATGGCATTTTTTACCACAGCAGAAAAATCATGACATGCAAGATGCTCCTTATGGCTCTTCAGTCCCAGCAACCATAAAATCCTGAAATTCTTGAACACATCATGCTCTCTCTCAGCTCATGGGATTTGCACAAAACTTAGTTTAGAATACTCTCCGTCATTACCTACCTACCCCCTACTCATCCATTGTGACACAGCACAATCATCACCTCCTTCCAGTAGCCAACTTTCACGATCAGTAGATCCCCACGCCCCCCCCCCCCACACACACACACACATATTCCTATAGAGCCTTGTTGCTTATCTTTATCATGGTTCTTAGCACACTCAATTGTAATCAGCTTGTCTGGTCCACCTACATTCTAAATTATTAGAGGACAGAGCCTACGTTTTATCTTTCTAGTCCCCAAAACCTAGCATAGAGCCTCCATATTATCTGGAAGGGAGGGAGGGAGGGGAGGAGGGAGAAAGAAAGGAAGACTGTTTACCTGACTCCATACCAGCACTTGTAATACCTTCTGGCCCTAATTTGATAGTGTATCCAATTCTATCTGAAGTACTGTATTTAGCTATAGCATTACTCTTGCTCACACTCTCTCTGTATTTAATTGAGAGGCTCTTGACCAACACAAGCCTGGCATGACTCTGCAAGTCAGAGAACCTTTGTTCTCCAGCCAAAGGAGGGGACATGAACGGAACCATCCTTGCTCCAGCTGCTCTGAACATCATGGTCATCAGGTACAGCCCCACCAAGTCCCAGAACAAACTGGATTATAATTTAGCGGGGTATTAGTAGTTCTTTTTCCATTTATTATTGTCTGCTTTGTGAAAATAGTCTGTTAGATACTTATCTGGTGTTTTGTTTTACTGTAGTCATCCTACCTACCCTGAGCTGCCAACATGCTTGAAAAACACTTCTGCCTATACTAGCTTCCCATTCTTTCTGCCATCAAATCAAACTTTTCTTTTGTTTTTCTGCATTCGACTCAAGTGGCCCTCCCTGTCCCAATGTGACCCAGAACTCTAATTCCACTTCATTCTACCTGCTTCTTTTGGATCACCCTCCAACCTGACCTATCCATTTCTACATAGCCTTTTTTTTAAATAATTATTTATTTTATTTATTTATTCGTTCATTTATTTCTTAATTTGACCAGAGAGAGACAGAGGGTGAGAGTGAGAGAGAAAGGAAGTGAGAAAGCAAGCCACCAGATTCAGGACTTGAACCCTGGTCGACCATGTGGGAGTGTCCAGCACCTTAACCACCACGCCACCTGCTGGTCCCATCTACATAGCCTTTTGAAATTGGTTTATGATGGGGCCAGCAGGTGGTGTTGTGTGGTGATTAAGGGCACTGGACTCCCACATGGCCAGCCATGGTTTGAGTCCTGGACCTGGAGGCTTTCTCTCTCTCTCTCTTACTCTCTCTCTCCCTCCCTCCCTCCCTCTCTAGTCACATTAAAAATAAATAAATAAATGGAAAAATAAAGTTAAATAAAAAATAATTATTTTAAAAAGAAAAGGAAATTGGTTTATGATAGTCGGTTTTGTCCTGGAGCCTAGACCTATACTTTGCTTGAGGGTTTTTCCAGTTCACACCCACTCATAGTTGCCTTTTTTTTTTTCCCTGAAGTCAAACTTTAAATAAGCAGATTCCCCACTGAAGATAAGAATAATTGAACTGAAAGGCAACACGTCACATTCTATATTCCTAAAATAGTTAAACTGTTTCTAAATGTTCCCTTAAAACCATTAAAATGATTTTTTGTAGAACCTGCCAGTAACATCGATAGAATAGGAGGTAAGCCATAGAAATGCACTCTGAATAGAGCCACAGTTAAGAGTCTGAAATAGCTGGGGAGTTTTCCCTATAAACTTTCATGTGATCACTCCGTGGCCATTGCATTTCATGGCATATCCATTTTTATAAGTCTATTTATGACTACCAAGCAGTAGCCACCACTGCGTTGACTTGCCAGCCTAGATGGACTGTTGCTATTTTAACCACATTCTTTATAAAGAGCACAGCCAACAGTTCCAAATTCCTGAGGGGACCGTAACTGTTTGTACTGAGAAAACCAAATGACAACATCATTTGGAAATTTGTTACTATTTAAGCCACTATCAACTCCTAGGATTATTTGTTTGTTTGTTTTGTTCCAGAGTGATCTTTAATGCTATACTTCCATCCCCACCCACAAAGTGGGTGAGTGGTGATTGGTCCAAAAGTTGCAATCTGTCCTGGAGAGGAGCCTGTACAACCAGACATCAAGAACCAGTACACCCAAAAAGAGAGCCTCTGGGCTCATCCAGTGTTCCCCGTCAGACTGAGAACATCACTTTCCCATAAACACTGATTTGAAAATGACTAGGGCCAGCCATGGGGCAAGAACAGCTTAAGGACTTGGCAACCTAAGAACGCAAAGACTTTCCTAAGAGTCACTTTCAGGGAAAGGAATAAAGTCCATTAGTATGAAAAGCCATGCCCTAGAGTAGAAAGAAATCTAAGGTTACTCTTTCCAAACTGTCTGACCACCTTTGTCTGGGATAAGAGCCATCCTAACCTCAGATGCCTACTCATTCCTTAGTCCTTCCATTCATTCAGGTCTGCCCTGAACCCAGCATAGCTGCCTTTTCTTGGATAATATTAGACAAACCTGTTCACTTGATAAAGTCCTTATGTGCTGTAGGCTGGGCTGCATCTAGATCACATCAGGTGTTCTTATCCAAGAAAAACCTGAGGATTCCCAAGAAAAACCTGCCTGAAGAACTGTTAAGGCTCTTCCTGTAAACCTTTGCAAGCTAACAAGCTAGCCTGCTATATTTTCTTGGATATTGGCAGAGGATTCGAGATTCCCAAATAAGAGACAAAGAGTTTATTATTCATGGCATATTCAGCACTTTGAGCTTCATGTTTGTGTTGGTTCTCCCATTCCTCAAATCTTGCAGGGGTTACATGGAAGAGCCTAGTAGATACTACTCACTCAATGAGTCTAAGCTGAGAAACTCTGAGCTTAAGAAATCCCATTTTTTTTTCAAGATTTCTGCTATAGAGTGTATGCACTTGCCAAGAGACAAGAGAGAGAGGCACAGAAAGCAAGAAATCACCCCCAAGGGGGGATGGCCATACTGTAATCCCTTCTCCTCCATTCTCTTCTCAGAGTTCTGGGTATGTTTGCACATGCGCACAGTGTGAGGTTTTTTTTTGTTTTGTTTTTTTGTTTAAGAGAGATTTTTGTATAGAGCACATGCGTTCACCAGAGAAACAGAGAGAGACTGAGTCAAAAAGCAAGAAATCACCACCCCCACCCCCACCCAGGAGTGATGGCCGCACCACAATCCCTTCTTCTTCATTCTCTTTTCAGGAGTTGAGGCATGCATGCACACACGCCCAGTGTGAGTTATAAGCTGCCAGGTCCAAGACTCGAAGAGTGGTAAACCACATGGGAGTACAGTGAGGTAACCATTCCACCTCTGCTGGTCCCAGAAAACCCAGTCTTTTAGAGAAACCTGCCCAACCTTTGCTGTAGAGTGCAACATTATTTTTTTTATATTGGACAGGAAACAAATCTGCTTCAGAGGTTAGTATCCAGAGGGACACATTACTCTACCTTCTGTTATCATCAAACATCTTTGTAAAGATAATGAGGGGGGGAAGGCTGTCAGTGTCTCTGCTCTTAAGATATGCAGAAACAAGCCTGGGTGTTGATGTCCTGTATCTGACATCCTGCTGTTCTTGAAACTGAATAAGCTCCTGTGCTGTCTGGAGGAATTCCAATGCATCACTGCGGTAATCTCATCAGCTCGCCCAGAGGGCAATGTAGGTGGCCAGAGGGTGAACGTTCAACGTCCGCCCAAAGTAAATAGGATTTTATATATAATAAATGTGCCTTACAAAATCATAGCTGAAGAAACGTATGAATATTTGGACCTATTCGTCAAATCAGAATGGGGAACACACCTGGAACTAGAGGAACAGCTTACGTGGTGGTGTATGTGGACAACTTTGATGCCAAGAATGCATGCAATCATCTATCGGGATTCAATGTTTGTAACAGATACCTTGTGGTTTTGTACTATAATTCCAAAAGAGCATTTCCGAAGATAGACACAAAGAGGGAGAAACAGCTAAAGCTTCTCAAGGAGAAATACAACATCAACAGAGATATACCAACATAAATGCTTTTTGCAATTCACTTTGGGCCAAAGTTCATGCATGACCACCGTCATCACCACCTTTTATTTTCTTTTTAGTTAATACAGAATATCATGATTTTTTATTTGAAATTTAAAATATCCTGTTTGAAACTTTGATATATACTAGAATACAATGTTAATAAAAGACTTTCAGCAAAAAAAAAAAAAAAAAGTGCAAAAACATGAGAAACCTTGGGAAATTGTCTCCCAATAGTATGTTGAAAAATTTGTGAATAAATGACACAATTTATGGTTATCTTAGAGAAACAAAGTAATGAGTACACAATATAAACAGTTCATCCATTCTCTACTTCTCCAAATAAACAAACAAGCGCATGTCAACAGAGGTCATTTCTGTTCACCAAGGAAGAGTCTCATTTCATTTTATTAATTTAAATATGCAGTTCTCTTTCGATAGTTGGCATTCATTTGAATAAATCCTATGAAACTTAACGGATAAGACTTTGACCTTACCAATTCCCATCTACTTCATGGCAATGAGCAAGACAGACCTAGCTCTTGCTCTCATAGAGTTTACAGATCTAGTTGTGACTAAGCACAATAAAACAAATGTGAAATTTTTATTAGTTTTATCCTCTGTGTACTCTCTTTAGTTAATATTGCTAGAGGGCTTGTGCACTCACCAGAAAGAGACAGAGAGGAGAGGAAAAGGGAGACGACACACCAAGTGGGGCATAGTCATCCTACAATCCCTTTATTTCTCCACCCTGTTGGGATTTGGTGCATCACACACACACACACACACACACACACACACACACACACCTGATGTGTTTTTCAAGTCAGCAGCCTGGGATTCAATCCATAGTTGTCCATGTGAAATCCAGCTCACTTAACCACTTGGCCATGGGACTAGTTTTATCTGTTCTATCTTCTGAAGAAAACTGTTATTAGTTATAAAGGGGGACAAAATAGTGAATTGAGGAGGAGGGTATATGAAGATTCATTTTATTCTTTCAATCTTTTTGTTGATTTGAAGTTTTTCAAAATAACAAGTTGGGGGTAAGTTTAAAGAAAATATCAGCCAAAAAGTCCAAAAATTTAGACAAATGTCTTCTAGAATCTAATGCCTTCTTTGCTTAGTTATGACATTTTAGGGTTCCATAACTTCTATTTAGTTCTTTCCATAGCAGAACTTTAAAGGTGGAAGCCAAAGCGTATCCGTGTGAATAAAAGCAAACTTGTATTGTGTTTTCCCCACCACAGAATTATCTACCATGGTGAAAAATGTGCTATTAGAATTTGGCCGGTGTTCTTATTAAACATTCTATAAAATATGTCAGCATACTAAGTCTCTGGCTAAGTAGATAAAGAGAAGTACAATGTCCAAATATGCTATTTGTCACCATTCATTTGGCATTTCTTAAACTATTTGCTAAAGCAAGTGCATATAATTTAATGAGTAAAATAATCTATAACCACCAAACTCAGTGCATTTGTTGTATATATGCTAAAATGCACAGCAGAATCTCTTCATTTTACTAGTGAAAGGGACAGGATTAATAAAACATGTATTATTAGAGTATCTAAATAAAACCATAGATGTTATAGGTGAGTATGAAGGAATTTATAAGTGGCTTCTAACGGTGTTTTCCCATTACCCTTAACCCCAGTCCTAGTAAACAGATATCGACATTATTCATATTTCTGTCATTTTCTTAGTATTTTCTAGTTGCCAGATACAATTTTGCTCTAATGCAAGATATAAAGAAGTCTTCAAAAAGTTCATGGGAAATACATATGAAAAAAATCATTCATGGATTTTAATTTTTTGCACCAAATTAAACTCCTACTGTAATTCCATTTTTCTGAGAAATTTTAAGAGTACCCTTATATCTGTACTTTCATTGAGGAATGCATATAGGAGAAAATCAAGTACATAAAAATGAGTGCCAGTTCTTAAGAGGGAAGGTGGGGGGCATGAGGCATGTAATGGAGAAGTAAATACAAAATCAAAGACCTGCTACATACATTATCAAAGAGTAGAAATACAGGCCAAATGCTAAGTGGCATTCCACTCTATTCATTTTTTTTTTTTTAATGTATTGCCTGATTGTCACATGCTGGACATGACTCTAGGCAGTGGAGATAAAAGATCCAAGATGGTCTTTACCTTAAAAAGACATAATAGAGTCTAGCAAAGTCATTGAACAACTAAAGAGACTTCAGTGTGCATGGTTGATATAAGAGAAGGGGTGGGTGTAGTTGAAATAGCAGTGTGGACACTGGAATCAGACTCAATTAAGTCTGCAATTTACAGACTATTGCCTGGATCAAATTACCCAATCTCTCTGAGATTCCCTAATCTCTCTGAGATTCAAGTTCCTCACTTGTAAAATTCAAATGATACCTATCTTCCTGTAATTGTAAGAATTAAGAAGAAGATAGCAAAACATCTGGCACATATAAAGTTTTTTTCTAACAGAGAAAGAAGGGCACACACTTCAATTTTGCAATCGTTTTTACAGACCTTAAAAGACCTGGCTATCGAGTTAAGGAGACTGGCAGCACCATGTCCGGCAGAAAGGGAACTGATGATTCCATGACCCTGCAGTCACAAAAGTTCCAAATAGGAGATTATTTGGACAAAGCCATTACCCCTCCAAATTGGGCACCACCTCCTTCAGGGTGCATGAGACCATATTAAATTCTATTTACTAGCTCTTGAATTTATTTTTTAGTCAGTTATATAAAATAAATTTACACAATCTTCCCCCTCGTTATTGCCATTGAGCCTTTAAATTCTAAACAAATTGTCATGCATCTATTTAGGAGTTAGGTTTGGATGTTCTACGGTATGAATATTAATAGAAAGTCTGTATGTTTCAAGCCCTCTGTAAAATACAAAGAAAAGTGCTCTTAGCATCCTGTGTAAAACTATATTGTTAAATACATGTGTGCAATCAGCCTGAGTGTGACAGGTAATGGAAGCACGGGAGCAGGGCTATTCTCATGTTTGGGGTTTAAATGATGGAGGAAGGTATTAAGCACAGAAGGGGCGGCACAAAAGAAAGCCGTGAGATTAAATTGAGCCTGTATTTGTGGTATAGACTATTATATAGTCAGAAAAGGGATCTGTGTGAATAAGGTAGCATGGCAGCAGAGGCATTTTGGACTATTAATAGTGTGAGCTGATGCCAGTTGAAGCTCTGCTGGCCTGCCTTGATCAGGGTACAATGACTAACAGGTCAGAGAAATTCTGGTGTCACAGTGAGGGCTTTTAGGGCATTTTGAAGACAGGAACAATACAGAAGAAAGGAGAATTTCAGTTTAAGGGTAGAAAATGTTTACCTTAAAGACCTGAACATGGAGAGAGATGAAGAATCTTAAGACCAGGGAGAAGAGCCAAGGATGAGTCAGGTTGAGCAAGTAGAAGGTAACTCACATCCTGTTACACGCTGGAGACAAATGCGTCTGATTTGAAAGGCATAGTGGTTAAGACCAGTATGACAGAACATTTAAATTCTGATTGCATGATATGCTCTGCAGCCTTGGACAAGTTATTTGAACCTATTCAAATTTTTTTTTAAAGATAGAAATAATAGCCCATAGGATTGGGAAAATAAAATATGTATAAAAGGACTTTTGTGCCTGACAGATGAAAAACACAAATACTAGTTATTAGCCATAAGTGGAGTTGTAGTCAAAACTAGAACCCTATGTTCCATAGCACTATTATATTCTCATCTTGAAGTTTATAAATTGTATGGCAGTGTATCAGCCTAATTACCTTTAGTTTGTTACAGTAGAAAATTTAAAACGTATATTTAAAATAGAAAAAAAATCAGGTACTACAAGTGAACCTCAAAGTAAAATTTCACTTGTTTATCTTGTACAAATAAAAGCAGCCATTGGGGCCCAGCAGGAGGCATGGTGGTTAAGGTGCTGGACACTCCCACATGGCTGACCACGGTTCAAGTCCTGGGCCTGGTGGCTTGCTTTCTCACCTTCTCTCTCTCTCTCTCTCTCTCTCTCTCTCTCTCTCTCTCTCTCTCTCTCTCAAATTAAAATAAAATAAACAAATAAATAAAATTTTTAAAAAAGCAGCCATTTAAAATCTACTTCTGTGGAGTTGGTGTCACTGTTGCCGTCAGTCAATAGTGACAGCAACAGGCCTGTCACTTAACTCTAGTGCCTCTTCCGTGCTAGTTTACCCCTTGCCCTTAGACTTATTTAGACTAGAGAGACTTGAGATGTGTGGGCCAGAAAGTAAATTTTAATGTAATTTTTTGAATAGCCAATGATAACCTTCCTATGATTTACTATGCAGATCAAGAGGGTGGGAACTAAATAAAGGTCCTACATAAGACAAAAAAAGAAAAAAGAAAAAAAAGAAATAGGGGGAAAATACATATATGAAACTAGAAATGGAAAATTATCGATGATAACCTGTATGATTAAGCCATTATGCAGTATATTCTGGATGGGAAATCACATTTGGTATGCTGTGACTATGTTCAGAGAATGAATGTAAAATTAATTAATTAATTAAAAATAAATTTTCTTAAAAAAGAATGTTTTGTATATAAGCTACGGCTTTTGCAATGTTTACAGGTAATGCAGGAAAAGGAATGGTAGAGAAAAGATATTTTTGGGGAGTTAGAGTAACCTAACATCCTTAGGAGCATTGTGTAGCAACCTGAAACTCTGCCCAGGTATTTTGCTGGGTAACCTGTTTCAGTAAAGAAAAGGAAGTTAAGGAAGAAGAAATTGCCCATTATTTTCACTTTCTTCACATGTACATTTTCACAAAAACAGTTATCACAATAGCTATTTTCAACATTGTAATGCAGTCACATAAAAGTCAAAATCAACCTCAACTGATGAATGCTACCTTCCCTACCTTAAACGATTTCACAACTTCCTCATCATGCAAATTTTTAGTAATTCTTCAAGACTCCACTTAAACATGAAATCTATGTCACTTTCACTAAGTTTTCCAGGCAAAGCCAGACCCTCCTCTGAATTTTAGATCATCAGAATTATTTAAAAGGGTTACTTTTCAGTGGTACCTTGCTTCATATAATTACTTCCGAAGAAATCATATATTTTCTTTTTACTTCTTCATCCCAATATAAAAATTTCATAGAAGATCCATATGACTCGATCTATTCAGGATCCAAAGCATTGCCCATCGAGATCTTTTTATGGTTAATAAAAGTCTCTAAAGGAGAAAAATAAGAACTTGCAATAACCATCAGACTCTCTGAGATAGTAACTCTAAATTAGAATATATGAAAACTTTTAATATAGCAATGAAAGAAAAACCTTCTTCTCCCAATAGCTCATCCTTTGTTGAATGAAATGTTATTACCCAACCAACCTTCATTTACCTATTGTGGATTTTTCATGGCAATAATTAAGATGGTAATTTTTTTCATTTTCTATGCATACCTCTGGGTTCTTAATGACTTTATAACTTAGCAAGTCACCATTGAGCCTAATTCATTTTGAGAGAGGGAACAGAAGTACCAATAGAAGTTCTACTTATTTGAGTACTTATTTATTTCTTCAATGAGTGAGTAAGAGCAGGAGAGACAACATATCCACTAGGGTCCTGAGGCCATAATCCACACCCAGCCCTCATTCAACCCCAGGCTGTGAACACACATTATGTACCCAATGTATTCTAGGAGCTCTCTGAACTTGAACAGGGAACAGTCTCATGTGAGATTGCCTTGCAGAACATCACTTTTTAATACTGTGGCCACTGTTTTGCCCCAATAAATGCCTTTTTATTTCCAAACTAACTCTGATGAAATTGAGAAAAATGTATTCTGGAACTCCATAGAGCAAAACAACCTAAATGGAATGAACAGCCAAATAAAATGGGTACAACTAGGAAAAAGCAGTATTTTTCCTTCTTTTTTTTTGGAGAGGTTTTTGCTATAGGGTGCGTGCACTCGCCAGACAGAGAGAGAGACAGAGAGATAGAAAGCGAGAAATCTCCCCCAAGGGGGGCCCCCCTTTCATATGATCAGCTGAAACTTCACCAGCTCAAGAATTACGAAGCCACACATGGCTTCTAATCCAGGATCTAAGAGGTGTTTTGACTTCATTTGCTTCTGCTGCCTTGTCAAACAGTCATTTATCTTTGGGCCCAGCAGGTGGCATAGTAGTTAAGGTACTGGACTGCCACATGTATCACCATGGTTCAAGTCCTGGACCTGGTGTCTTGAAGATCATGCCAGGCACGTATGTGTGTGTGTGTGTGTGTGTGTGTGTGTGCCCAAAATCCCGAGGGGAAGGGATTGCACCATGGTGGGGGTGGGGGGTGATTTCTCACTTTCTCTCTCTCTGTCTCTCTGGTGAGCATTCTCACCCTATAGCAAAAATCTCTAGGAAAAAAAAAAAAAAAATCAGTCACTTACCTTTTATCCCCTTGCACAGAAGAAAACTGGTCTTTTTGTCCTGCCCTGCCCTGCATACGCAGAAGGAAAACTGTCCCCCATGCCCTCTGACCTA
Organism: Tupaia tana; assembly: GCA_026018925.1. Classification (NCBI taxonomy): domain Eukaryota; kingdom Metazoa; phylum Chordata; class Mammalia; order Scandentia; family Tupaiidae; genus Tupaia; species Tupaia tana. The sequence continues at coordinate 77,030,556 of JAKSZU010000005.1, read as the reverse complement.
CCATATCTGTGATCCTTGTGATCTTGCTGAAGACAACGCCTCTCAATAACTTGCCCTTTGTTTCTTCCCCCATATATGTTTTTATCTTGCCCAGTGCTGTGAAGAAGGTTATGGATTCTTGTTGGTTCTCTCCTTGGTGTTGGCCTCACTGAATAAATTCCTGTCCTTATTCACTTTGTCTCTTTGCAGTGGGAGGCAGGGACATGATTGGGGCCCCTGAAGCAAGCATCCCTGCCCATTCCAGCATTGGTTGGGTCAAATTTTTTAAATGTATGAGCCCTTTTTAGCCAGGGAGACAAAGAGCTTGAAGGTAGTTATGTACTCAAATTCGGATTTCAAAAAAAAACAATAAATAGATTATGAACTATTGAGGTTAAAAAAAAAATTGATGTGTCCTACAGAGACCTACCAAACCTTTCATTTAAATAAATTAAATGGGAAACTTTTCTAATGTCAAATCATTATTGTTATGTAAATTTCTGTTGGTATTCCTGTTAATTGGAGCTTATTCTCAGTGAAAAAGGAGAAAAGTTTTTATCTTTAAAAATAGAAATCAAACCAATTAAAAAATGTACAATGAAGCACAATAAAATTGCAACATGTGTTTTCCTATAATTAACACTGCTCAGTGACCTTATTTTGAATGCTGTCAGTATACACTGTTCCCATAATTTTTTTGCTTTTCACTTTAGCCACTCATTAATATTCAGTAAATCAATAGTTTAGTGCTGCAGTAATAGCAAATATTCTGATTGGCTACAACTTACGCAAAAAGTCAACAGAAGTATGCATGCAAATGAATAAGTGCATAACAGCATAACACTTAGAAATTCCTCTTGAGCCTTCCTTTTTTTTTAAGAATTATTTTTTATCTAACGTTATTTACTTATTTATTTTTCATTCGACCAGAGAGAAACAGAGTGGGAGGGGGGAGAGAGAGAGAGAGAGAAGGTGAGAAAGCAAGTTGCCAGGTCCAGGACTCAAATTGCATTTGACCATGTGGGAGTTCAACACCCTTAACCACCATGTCACCTGCTGGCCCCTCAAGCCTTCCTTTAAAGCTGAAATTAAGAGAACAAAAATTCTGGGACCAGCAGATGGTGTAAAGATTATGTTGCTTGGACTCCCACGTAGTCCACCACAGTTCAAGTCCAGGACCTGATGGCTTAAAACTCAGGCCAGACACTTGAGCATGTAGGCCCAAAATCCCAAAAGGAAGATGGAGGAGAAGGGACTGTGGCATGGCCAACCCCCCTGGAGGGTGATTTCTCTCTCTGTCTCTTCAGTGAGCACAGGTGCCTTATAACAAAAAAATCTCTCTAAAAAGGAGAAAATTCTGGCAGGTTAGATCTAGAGTTAGTTTTGTAACCAGTGGCTTTGTACTTAGGACAAACTTTTGGAATCTGACCCTAAATCTGAATCATTTTCTTTATGCTCAACAAAACCATCTAGTGTCTGTGGTTGGTCATCCGTCCCAATTCCTATCCCCTCCTATTGAAAGAGGGTCCTGAACACCTTCCTGCTAGGACTTGGGTTCTGATAGTTTTCCTGGTCCCTCCACCAGAACTTACAGAGGCACACTGCCTGACACGTAGTAAACTATCCAAACCAAGAGTTCCACTTCTAGTTGGATTGTTTGAATATCATCCCTGTCAACATATCCCTACTGCTATGCTCACCGAAAAGACTACCTACCTCCCACTGCAGTCCTACTCCCAACCTCTAACACATCTCCATCTGCTTCCTCCTTTTCCTACTGTCTGTTATCCTGAGATCACAAGTTTCACAGAATCAGATGTCTTTGGTCACTGAGCGCTCTTAGCTTTGTTAAAAAAGTAAAAACTGTGGGAATTTGTTTCATATTAATGATCACTTACATCTGAATGAGGCAAAGATAGTAGGGCTAGCAAGGCCAGAAGCATGGTGGTTTAGGTGACTGGCTCCCACATGGCCAACTGCACAATCTGAGTCCCAGACCCAACAGCTTAAGAAGCATGCTGGGTGCACAGACTTGTGTGCCTAAAGTCTTGAAAGGAGGAAGAAGAAGGGATTGCAGCATTTCTTTCCTCTCCCACCTCCTGTCCCCCAAAAGTGCACATACCCTCTTGCAAATTTCAATAAATATTCAACCCTCCAAAATCTATTCAAAATATTTTTGCAATAGAAAATCTCTATTATTGGGACCAATAGATGGCATAGTGATTACATCACTGGACTCCCACGTAGCCAACTATGGTTCAAGTCCTAGATCCAGTGGCTTGAAACTCATGCTAGGCGTGTGTGCATGCATGCCCAAAAATCCCAAGAGGAGATCAGTGTGGTGTGGTCATTCCTCCTGGGGTGTGACTTCTCACTTTCTATCTCTCTTTGTCTCTCCAGTGAGCACACATGCTCTACAGCAAAAATCTCTCTTAAGTAAATTAACTAAATTAAGTAAGTAGAAAATCTCTAATATTACTGGCTAAGCACAAATGGTATACTTTTTTGGACTAATAATTTTTTGGGGGGAGATATAACTCACATGCCATAAAATGCACCATTTAAAAACAAATAGTTCAGGTTTTTAGTATATTCAAAAGGTTGTACAATCATTACTACTATCTCAACCCAGAACATTTTCTTTACTCTAAAAAGAAATCCAAATATTCATAGCAGTTCCTCTCCATTCCTTCTTCTTCCAATCTCTGATGATCACGAATTTACTTTCTGTCTTTCTAGGTTTGTCTGTTTTAGACATTTCATATAAATGGAATCAAATGAAAGACCTTTTGTATCAAATTTCTTTGCATAATGTCCTCAAGGTTCATTAATGTTATAGCATGAATCACTTTACGTCTAAATAATTTTCTCTTGTGTGGATATACCACATTTGTTCATCTATTTTTCAGTTAATGGACATTTGGGTTGTTTCCACTTTTGGGCTATTACAAATAATGGTGCTATGAACATTTGTGTATAGGCTTGTATTTTCAGTTCTCTTAAGCATACACTTAGGAGTGTAATTTCTAGATCATATGGCAGGTAACACTAACCTTTCCCCCCACAGAGGGTATGTGTACTCACTAGAGAAAGAGATACAGAGAGAGGAGAGAGACAAAGCACTCCACAGTAAGGTATGGTCATGCTACAAGTTTTTCTCCATTTTCCCATCCTGCCAGGACTTGGGACATGCATGCACATACACCAGACATGTTTTTCAAGTTACCAGGGCCAGGATTAGATCATGTTGACCATGTAGGATCTGGCTTCCCTTAACCCCTAGTCTATGGAGCCAGCAATTTATTTATGTATTTATTTGAGAGAGGGAGACAGAAAGAGACATACAGGCAAGTACTCAAAACAGTGTACTCATGCTACAATCCGCCTCCTGCCCCAGTCAACTAGAATCATAGGCACAACCACACATGCCCAGCATGCCCAGGGAGACCCTCGGTCATGGGCCAAGGAACTTACCACATGGCCTCGGCATCTCTGAGCATCATGCTACAACTACACCACCACAGCTGAACTGCTTAACTTTTTGAGGAACTATAAAAGTGTTTTCCAAGATGGCTGCACTATTCTACATTTCCATCAGGAGTGTGGGAATATTTGCTACTTTTTTTTCCAATAGCCATTCTAATGGATGTGAAGTGCTATCTCATTGTGGTTTTATTGGATTTCTCTAGCTACTGCTGATGTCATTTTAAAAAATAATAAAAATTCAAAGAAAAATAGAAATTAGTTCTGTGGAAAATATAATAGTAAATCCTTTAGATCTTAATGTGATCACTTTTTTTAAACTGAAAAATAAGAAGAGTAACATTGTTTTAAATTTTGGCAAATCTCTTTAATATCTGGCTAAATAGAAGAGAGCCGGGTTCTGCTTCTGCATTTAATCTGTTCTAGTCTGTTGTGGTTGAAGTATATAAAGAAAATCCAGTATATAAAAAAAATCAAACACATAGTTTGAAAAAGGAGAAGTATTTTATTAGCCTTTCTAGATAATTGTGGATATTTTGTTACAATAATATATGTTACTAATAATAATTTGGGTGATAACTACACCCAAACTGGGCAACTGATGGTATTTTAGAAATTAATCACAATATAGAATCTAAACCCTTATCAGCAAACTTTTCATCTTTGATTACATTGAACTGTATTGCTTTACCTTGCCCATAATTTTCTATCTTGGTCACTGGCAATTATTAGTTCACTGAGTTATACAAATCTTCCAAATTTTGACACAGTTCATTACATAATAACCAAAAAAAAATCACATTTATTAATTTCACCAACAGGGACCGCAGTTGGCATAATAGTTATATCACTGAACTCCCATGTAGTCAACCACGGTTCGAGTCACGGACTTGGTGGCTTAAACTCACATGGGGTATGTGTGCGTACGTGTCCGAGATCCTGAGAGAAGAATGGAGCAGAAGGGATTGCGGTGTGGCCACCTCCCCCAGGAGTAATTTCTGCTTTCTGTCTCTCTCTGTCTCTCTGGCGAGCACACGTGCTCTATAGCAAAAACCTCACAAAAAAAAAAAAAAAAAAATGTAATTTCACCAACAATCCCTAGCAAAACCTTTAAGTGTTAGGATCCTGTCAAGCTCCTGTTGACAGAGACAAGTTTTTCAAAATTCTTAATTTTTTGATTTTTTGAGAGATTTTTGCTATAGGCCGTGTATGCTCCCTGGAGAGACAGAGAGAAGACAGAAAGGGAGACATCACCCTCCAATGTAGATGACCACTCTGCAATCCCTTCTCCTCCATTCTCCTCTTGGGATTTTGGGTACACACACACACACACACACACACACACACACACCATGAGTTTCAAGCCACCTGGTCTGGGACTCAAACCATGGTTGACCATGTGGAGTCCAGTGCCTTAACTACTACATTACCTGGTGGCCCGTCCTTATTATTTTTTTCTTTTTTAAAGGTTTTTTCCATAGGGCACATGCACTAGGCAGAGAGAGAGAGTGAGAGAGAAAGTGAGAAATCACCCCCCAGGGGAATGATCACAAGGCAACTCCCTCTTTTGGAGAGAGATTTTTGCTATGAATCATGTGCTCTCACCAGAGAGACAGAGAGAGAGAGAGAGACAGAAAGCAAAAAATCATCCCCCAGGCAGGTGGCCACATCACAATCCCTTCTCCTCCATTCTCCTCTTGAAATTTTGGGCATACACACACCTGATGTGAGTTTAAGCCTCCAGGTCTGGGACTCAAACTGCGGTGGACTACATGGGAATCCAATGATGTAACCATTACACCATCTGCTGGTTCCAACAACTGGCATAATTTTTCAAGCTGCCAGGTTCAAGACTTGAATCATGGTAGGGCCATGTGGGAGTCCAGTACCCTAACCACTATACCACCTGCTGGCCCCAAAAATTCTTAATTTTAATCACCAACAATTACCATTGTTTTCCTGAAGTGACAAACATTTCATTAACTTTCAAGAAAATTCTGCCAAATAGCCAAGACTGAAAAGTCGGGCTTATTGGGGCTGGCAGGTGGCATGGTGGTTAAAGGCTCTGGATTCCCAAATGACTGACCGTGGTTTGAGTCCCAGTGGCTTGTTTTCTTGCTTCCCCTTTCTCTCTCTGTCTGTCTGGTCAAATTTAAAAAAATAATAATAACAACAAATGGAATTAAATAAATAATTCTTTGAAAAAAGTAAAAAGAAAGTTGGGCTTGTTTGTCGGTCGTTCTTCATTTTGTTTTGTTTTGTTCTGTTTTTAGGTTTTTGCCATAAGGTGTGCACACTCACCAGAGAGTCAGGGAAAGACAGTGAGAGGGAAAGTGAGAAATCAACTCCCAGGGTAGATGGCCACACCACAATCCCTTCTCCTCCATTTTCCTCCTGAGATTTCGTGCTTACACATCCCTGTGGTGAGTTTCAAGCCACCAGATCTGGGACTCAACCTGGACTCAAACATAGTTGGCCATGTGGTAGTCCAGTACCTTTAACTACCACACCACCTGCTGGTCCCAGTTGATCATTCTTTATAGAAAAAAATGATGTTCCATTGCAGGCTGAGGCAGGGGTAGTGTGGGAGTCTAGTTCAGTTTGCAGTTCAAATAATGCTACCAGTATTTTCTTCAAAAGAACTGTGTATTTTGATATGTAATAGAGTGTTTATGTATGCTTCCTACTTTATCATTCAAAATGTTAGAAAGCTGTATACTCAAAGGTCAAGAGTTTATAAAATTAATACTTTTTTTTTACTGCATCATCAAAAATGCTCTTAAGTGAATTTGTTTTGTTTGTTTTCTCTGGCTACAAGTGCAGATAAAAAATGCAATGACTACTACAGTTTGTAGCATTGCCTTGGTTCATGCTAAGGAAAGCTTTAACTATTAAAAAATAACTGTTTTTTTTTCAACCAATAAGAGGCATAAAAATAAGAAGGGGCTTATACAATAGATATAGGTGAGATCTATAGAATAATAAATTGTGACATACATAGCAATCAACTTTGTTTGGCTCTTAATGCAGCACCTGAAAATACTTTTGAAATTTGAATATGTTCTCATTATAAGGTAATGTTAAGAAATTATTGTTGGGACCAGCAGTTAGCGTAATGGCTATGTCGCTGGACTCCCACGTAGTCGACTGTGGTTCACGTCCCAGACCCGGTGGCTTAAAACTCACACCGGGAGCGTGTGCGTATGTGCCCAAGATCCCGAGAGGAGAATGAAGAAGGGATTGCGGCGTGGCCATCCCCCCTGGGGGGGTGATTTCTCGCTTTCTGTCTCTCTGTCTCTTTCTGTCTGGTGAGCGCATGTGCCCTGTAGCAAAAAAAACTCTCAAAAAAAAAAAAAAGAAATTATTGTTAATTTTATGTGATATAACCATATTCTGGTTCTTTTATGATGTTAGGGAGCCATTCTAGGCTCAGCAGGTGTATAGTGGTGAAGGCACTGAATCCCCTATGGTCAACTGACTGGTTCGAGTCCTGAGCCTAGCACCTTAAAAATTACACCAGGCATATGTGCATACATGGCCAAAATTCCAAAAGGAGACTAGAGAAGAGGGGACTGTGGCATGATTATCTCCCCCTGGTGGGGGTGTTATTTCTCACTTTCCATCTCTCTTTTTGTCACTGACCCTCTCTAGTAAGTGCATGTGCCCTATAGCAAAAACTAAGAAAGAAAAAAAAGTTAGGAAACTATTTTAAAATATTTATGGATGACATGATACATTGTCTGTATTGTCTAGGATCTGCTTTAAAATACACCCGCTAAAACAAGAAGGGAATTAAGGAAACTAGATTGGCAACATGTTGATAGTTGAAGTTGGGTAAAGGACATACAGTGATTTCTAAAATTATCATCGTTATTTTTGTGAATGCTTGAAATTTCTATAATAAAGAATTGAAAAAGGAGAACGACAAGGAGAAGTCAGTGACGACTGCCTCTTCCTTCCTCATCATGAATGGCATGTGACTATGGTGCTTATGGTGTAACTGTCAGCAGGCAACATAAGGCAAACACAAAATGGGAAAATAAAAAATGACATAAGGATGGCAGACAAAAAGATAGAAAGGGGAATGCTGAGCTACTACACCAAGTCATGGCCTTCTGTAGACACATTTTTTAAGTGTGACAGCACAGTCTTTAACTATGTAACCCGCTAGGAATTGAGTTTTCTTTTTATTTTTTCCTTTTTATTTATTTATTTTTTTTTTGAGAGGTTTTTGCTATAGGGCGCATGCATTTGCTAGGAAGAGAGAGACACAGAGCCAGAAAGTGAAAAATCACCCTCCAGGAGGGATGGCCATGTCGCAATCCCTTCTCTTCCATTCTCTAGGGATCTTGGACATGCACATACACACGCCTAGCATGAGTTTAAGCCACTGGGTCCAGGACTCTAACCGCTGTCGACTTCCTGGGTGTCGAGTGACATAGCCATTACGCCAACTGCTAGCCCCAAGGAATTGAGTTTTCTATTCACTGCAGTCACTGTGATTACCCGTTTGACTCAATCACCACCAGGTGATTTGGGGCTCTTCTCATCCCCTGCATGAACTTGGCTAGAAGAATTTCTTCTTGTACTGAGAAGAAATAGGGTTGCTGCTTCATCAACTTAACTTGATAAAGTAAATAAATCAACAGTTCTCTTTTACTTACTTGTGCCATATAAGAAAAAAAAATGTTGGAGGGTCAAACAGAAGATTTTATCTTCAGTCCAATATTTTGGGGTAGTTTGTTAGAGCATGGAACTAATGAGGCCATCATCACTGTTTTAACAATTTAAAAGGTAAATTGATGTTCTGGTATTGTTTGGCAAACACTACTGATTAGGGCACAGAGATGGCAAGTGGTCTCAGGATACAGGTACACTTGAATCAATGTTAGGCATTAAGACCACATTCTAAGGATTGATTCAGTGAATCAGTTTCAGGATCTTCATACACTTTAAGCCTGTTGACTAAGTCTGTCCTTCAAATGTATTTTGACAGAAAATTCCACGTATTTCATAAATTTGAATTGGCACTTACTTTCTTGCTACTCATATCAGTACACTAGGGGAACAGAAACATTTCCGTCTATTTCAGTCACAGGATGACTAATAAAAAAGACGTCATATTAAACAAATCCTCCACTGACTGATATTTTCCCCTAGGAGGTCGAGGAGGGTGGTTACTAGGCCTTTACTGATTTCTTTCATGTCCTAAGTTTTCTCTTGTTTTTATGATTCCATTGACCTCTGGATTCTACAAGTATACAAATGACTTAACACTGTGCAAACAACTACACATTACTCAGGACTTTCATGAAGTTCTTGCAATGGCAGCTTTGAAGAAGTTCATTAAAAAGAGACAGATTTAAATTTTGGTAGTAAGGAGTGTGAATTTACAAGACTTGAAGTAAAGAAAGTTTAAAGAGGAACCAAGTCTTATTTTTGAGTATGAAAAGCATTTCTACATAAGTGGTAGAATGCAATTATTCTCAGTCTTGTGGCAGATAGAAATTACAGCAGGAAAAATGGAAAGTAGGTATTAGAAAAACTCTAAGAATTGAAAAATGTGGGTATCTACTGCCACAGGGGTTACAGAACTGATTTTTAAAAAAGAAAAGTGTTGACAGAACCAGCAGTTGGCCTGATGGCAATGTCACTGGACTCCCATGGGGTCGATCGTGGTTCGAATACCGAACCTGGTGGCTTAAACTCATGCCAGGCAAGTGTGCATGCATGCCCAAGATCCCAAGAGGAGAATGGAGGAGAAGGGATTGTGGTGTGGCCATTCCTCCAGGGAAGTGATTTCTTGGTGCACGTGCCCTATAGGAAAAACCTCTCCAGAAAAAAAAAAAAAAAGGAAAGAAAAAGAAAAGAAAAGAAAAGAAAAGGATTGATAATAATTTTCGAATAGTTTTAACACAAACTAAAAACAGGATGACTCAATTTAGTTTCCTAAAGCAGATATTCACATCAAGACTCTGTAGGAATGAAGTTATAAGTAAGACACAACTCTGCTCTAGAACTGACTGCTAATACCACTGAGAGGGAGGCTAGTGAGAGAACGAAATAGTCCCACAGTGCCCAAGTTTCACCCCTGAGATTACTTATTTACTCCAAAGGATAAAATGAACCTTTATGATGTGGAGATCTGGTAGTTGTCATCGAAATGGAGCAAGCACACTTTGTATCACTAATAATGGGACAATTCGGCGGTAGGCATTTCCTGGTAACGTGTGCAATCGTGACATTATCTGTGTTGTGAATGGAATATTCTTGACAGCTAGATTTAATCTGAATTAAAGCAACTGTAGATCTAAATTTCAGTCTACATGAAACACAGGGGATAGAAAAGTATGATAGGTTAAATAACATTACAGAAGACAATCAGTATATGAGACATAGTATATAACAGAATTGGTTTGGACTAAAAAAAACCCTCAGTGTCATGAAAAGAAGATTTTGGCTGAGGATTTTCCTGAATTAAAAAGATGATTTCTCATTTTCCCTCTCTATCTCTCTCCTATGAGGGCAAGCACACTATAGGGAAAAAATAAATTTAAAAAAGGACAAAAAGAGAGAGAGAGAGAGACCAAAAAAAAGACCAGCTTAAATTGTCAAAATCAATACATTGAAATACAGTTGGTCCTGGAACAACATGGGTTTGAATTACACAGGTCAAATGATATGTGGATTTTTAACAATAAGTACAATAAATATGTTTTCTCTTCCTTGCGACTTTCTTAATAACATGTTCTTTTCTCTAGTTTAGTATACTGTAACATTATAGTAGATAATACATATAACATACAAAATACACGTTAATGAACTGCTTTAGGTACTGACAAGGCTTCAGGCCAATAGCAGGCTATTAGTAGTTGAAATCTGGGAAGTAAAAATTTAGGGACCTGCAGGTAGTGTAATAGTTATGTTGCTGGACTCCCACATGGCTGCCCATGGTTTAAGTCCTGGACCCAGCAGCTTCAGATTCATGCCAGGCACATGTGTGTGCATGCCCAAAATCCCAAGAGGAGAATGGAAGAGAAGGGATTGAAGTGTGGCAATCCCCCCTGGTGGGGGGGGAGTGATTTCTTGATTTCTGTCTCTATCTCTCTGGTGCATGCACATGCCCTATTGCAAAAATCTCTCTTTAAAAATGTATATGCAGGGGCCAGCAGATGGCATAATGGCCATGTCGCTGGGCTCCCATGTAGTTGTTGATCGTGGTTCGAGTCCCAGACCCCGTGGTTTAAACTCACACTGGGACTGTGCGTGTGTGTGTGTGTGTGTGTGTGCGCCCAAGATCCTAAGAGGAGAATAGAGGAGAAGGGATTGTGGCATGGCCATCCCCCTGGGGGGTGATTTCTCGCTTTCTGTCTCTCTCTCTCTCTGTCTTTCTGGCGAGTGCATGCACCCTATAGTAAAAACCTCTCAAAAAAATAAATAAATAAAATAAAATAATTAATTTATATGCAGATTTTTAACAATCTGGAGCCTTAGCATACCTAACCTCCTCCTCCATATTGTTCAAGGGTCAACTGTACACATCTATAAAAGGCATTTGGAGAAAATGTGAGATTTTTATCATAGAGTGGATAATACATAATATTATGAAGGGACTGGCCCCATGGTCTGGTGTATAGGAATGCAGGATCCCACATGGCCAAATGCAGTTCAAATCCCAGCCCCTGTGACTTGAGAAACATACCAGGTATGTGCATATATGTCAAAAAACTTGACAGGATGGACAAACATGGGAGAAGAGATTGCCGCAATGTGTCCATGCCCCATTGGGCAATGCTTTCCTCCTCTTTCTCTTTCTCTCTTTTGTCTCTCCATTCAAGTGCATGCACCCTCTGACAAATTTTTAAAAAGAAAAACTGATGAAATTATTATTCAACTTCTTGGATGCAAAAATGGTATCATAATTGAGTAAAACATTTTTATTCTTAGAATTTATTTTTGTGAGAAATAAAGTTCCATATGTCCACAGATGACTTTCAAATATTTCAGGAACAAAAAATTTATGCATTTATATTTGGAAATATTTGTAAATTTGGGAACATGCGAATAATTGTTGAATTTAGTGGAGGGTACATGAATGTTCTTTGTATTTTTTTAACTTTTCTGATATTTCTTTAAATTTCAAAATAAGAAATTGTCAGAAATTAAATTAAAAATTTTCTTTTAAAAATAAATAATACTGGGAAACCAGCAGGTGGTTTGGTGGTTAAGGCACTGGACACTCCCACATGGTTGAACACAGTTTAAGTCCTGGACCTGATGGCTTGCTTTCTCACTTTCTCTCTCTCTCTCTCTTTCTCTCTCTTTCTGGTTAAATTTAAATAAATAAAATTAAATAAATAATAATAATAAGTAAGTAAATAATATGTAACAATTATGTTAGTTATTAAAATAATAACCATAATATATCATCCACTCCAAGATCTAGAACACTGACAATATCATTAAATCTATATATAAGCATTCCCATCCTATTCCTCTAATTTCTCCCCAGTTGTCTCAATATTTTTTCAATTTATTATGAAAATTTTCAAGCATATATGGAAAGCTTTATAATTTTGTTTTATATTATAGAGGTTAGGAACAAATTGATTTTTAATATAAAATGAAGACTATATTTTATATTCTTTACCTAAAGAGCCTATTCTGGTCCTTCACTCAGTTAACTCATTGCTACTGTGAATTTTTTTTTTTTCTTTTTTTGCCACAGGGAATGTACACTTGCCAGAGAGAGACAGAGAGTAAAAAGGATAAATCACTCCCCAATGTTGTGTAGTCACTCCACCATTTTTACTTCTCCATTCCTCCATCTCATGAAGATTTGAAGCATACACATACATGCATCTGCTATGTTGTTTGAACCACACAGTTGGTCATGTAGAATCCAGCCCCCTTACCCACTAAACCACAGGGCCTGCCCTGTGAATACTTTTTTCTTCTTAAAGAATTATTTATTTAATTTTATTTATTATTATTATTATAATTGTTTACTTTTGCTATCAGGACTCAAAGTACCACTGGCCACGTGGGAGCCCAATGTCCTGTATACCACACCAGCTGCTGGCCCTGAAATTTGTTTTTAAAACAGAAATGAAACTGAATTCTATGTCCTTAGACATTGAATGTAAAGCACATTTGCCAATCAGGAGACTAATATCCTTGCAGTTTAATAAGTAAAATAGCACATAGTCAAGGATAAAAAAATAATTTTTATTAGTAAATAAATGAACATTGAAAAATTAAGTACACTGAATAAGAGCAAGAAGGATTAAAGAAGAAAAAGAAAGGAAGAAAGGAAAGAAAGACTGGAAATGAAGTTTAAAGTACTATTAAAGAGGAAGTAAAAAGAGGAAGTGGTCTATAGGGTAAGGGTTTTTATGTATCAACATGAGATCTTTTACCTATACTGGAAGGAAACATAAGAGCCACCTTTTCTTTTTCTTTTCTTTTTTTTTTTTAAAGCCTATACAGTATGAATAGAAGCCGTTAAAGCATAAAGTAGTTATGTTTTCATGTTAATTGATTTTTCCATTGTGTAACTAGATGTGCTTTCTTGGTCTGATTTTAAAGTGCATTAGAATGTTGTACACCTATTATGTGATGGGTTCTTTTATGTTTCATTGCATTTAATTTCCACAACAAGAAGACAAGGACATCATCTCTGTTTTATGACTGAGTTAATCAGGGCTTGGAGAAGTTAAGTACGAATATAGATCACAGAATTAACATGATATCAAAAATAAGTTATGGGAACCAGCAGTTAGCGTAATGGCTATGTCGCTGGACTCCCACGTAGTCGACCGCTGTTCGCGTCCCGGACCCGGTGGCTTAAAACTCATGCCGGGCGCATGTGCGTGTGTGCCCAAGATCCTGAGAGGAGAATGGAGGAGAAGGGATTGCGGCATGGCCATCCCCTCTGGGGGGGTGATTTCTCGCTTTCTATCTCTCTCTCTCTCTCTCTGTCTGTCTGGCGAGCGCACGCGCCCTATAGTGAAAAATCTCTAAAAAAAAAAAAAAAAAAAAAGTTATGAAAACTCAGATTTCTCTGGCTTCAACATAAAGCTTTTTATTTGTTGGGCTAAACTAGCTCAATAGCCTGCATAAATTAATAAGTTAAGCATGGGATTATAAGCATTGGGATTTCTGACCTCTCAATAAATGTAAAATGAGATGATTTGATTGTATTTAATAAATCTGAAAACTAGAACTTAATATCATGAGCTTTTAAAAGTTGACAGTAGTTGAGATGGATACCAAACCTGAGCTGTGAAATATTGCTTTCCTTGACTAAAAATGAATATTTTCTGCTAAGATGTCTCTCTCCAGATTCATTCCTAGTAGGGCTACCTCTGTCTCCTTCTCTCCATTTCTCTCTGTCTTTCTCTGTCTCTTGTGTCTTTTAATTCTTTAAAAAAAATTTAAGGTATTCTCTGGACTCCCTTATTATGCTAATTTATGCCTTTCCCCATTCCATTTAGAAAAGGCACAAACCCAAGCCCATCCTGAGATGGATATGGAAATGGAGCTGTGAAATATTGCTTTCCTTGACTAAAAATGATTATTTTCTGCTAAGATGTCTCTCTCCAGATTCATTCCTAGTGGGTAGGGCTACCCCTATCTCCTTCTCTCCATTTCTCTCTGTCTCTCTCTCTGTCTCTCTGTCTCCCTGTGTCTTTTATTTATTTATTTTTTTAAGGTAAAGTATTCTCTGGGATCTTAAGGCCCTCCTTTATTGTGTTAATTTGTGCCTTCCCCATTGCATTTGGGTTTCATTTTTTGCTTTAAAATTTAAAGCTTTTTTTTTATTAGTTTTTCTTTCTTCTTTTTTACTTTATTTTTCTTCTTCTTTCCTCTTTTATAATTATTTTCCTTTTTTCTTTATCCCTTGGCTGCTCAGCCTCTATGCACTAAATGTCTGGAGAGGTCCAAGTGAACAGGATTCAAACATCTGAATACAATTAGAGTCAGAACATTCCTTTATTCCACTGAATCTGATACACAAAGAGTGAAAACTAAACGGAAGACAGATTGCAGATGACCTCCTCCTGCACGCCTCTGAACGCTCAGATTGAACTTCAAGAATTAGGAAGAAATACATCATCCATCAAATGACTAGAAATGACCACAGGGTCACAAGAAATACGGGAAAACAAGAACACCTCTCCTCCAAGGGAAAAGAATAGCTCTTCTTCATCCTTAGACAGTACAATGAAACTCATGGAAATGTCAGATAAAGAATTTAGAATATTCATAGTGACAAAGCTAACAGAGATGGGAGAGAAGAGAGACAATGAACTGCAGAAGAGGCAGGAGAAAGGAGCTGATGAGTTCTAGGAGGTGAGAAAATTCTTGCAAGATCTTAAAGAGGAAATACACACTATAAAAAAGAATCAAATGGACCTGTTAGAGATGAAATCTATAATACAGGAAGTCAAAATCTCCCTTGAAAGTATTAAAAGCAGACTAGATCATACAAAAAATTGAATCTCAGATGTAGTAGATAGAATCACTGACCTAGAAAATTCCACCATGAAGACTGAGAAAATTGCTCCCCAAGTGAGAATTATATATAGAAATACGAGATACCATCAAATGTCCAAAGATTCAGATAATTTGTATCCCAGAAGGTGAAGAGACTCAAGAGACTCCTAAGGGCATTGATAATCTATTCCATAAAATCCTATAAGAAAATTTTCCAAACCTAGAGAGTCATTCAAAGATCCAGTCCCAAGAAATATAAAGGACCCCAAATAGAATCAACCCAAGATCTTCTCCAAGACACATTATAGCCAGATTGACTAAAACCACAAACGATGACAAGATACTAAGATTGATGAGAGAGAAACGTCAAATTACCTACAAAGCATATCCCATTAGGCTCACAGTGGACCTCTCATTGGAAACAATGTGAGTGAGGAAAGAATGGAAAAATATATTCAAAGTGTTAAGAGAAAAGCAATTTTAACCAAGAATACTGTACCCGGCAAGAATATCCTTCATATGAGAAGAACAGACAGGAACTTTTTCAGATAAACAAAACCTGAAAGAATTTACCAACACCAGATCAGAACTGCAAGAAGCTCTGAAGGGAAGGCTATACCAAGAAAATTAAAAACAGACACAGAAATAAGAGTTCAAAAACTAAGAAAATAGTCAACTTAATCGTATGGACAAATCTATAGTTAAATATTATATCCCAGAATTTAATCGGGGAAGATTGAACCACAACAGAAGATAGATTAAGCACATGAGACTGAACTGGTGAAATAGAATTTTATGACTTTTGACTAAAACATTACTGATTTTCTTCTAGGCTTTGTTTTGTGGTTTTAAGAATTGTTGGTCCTGTCCTGAGCTGCTGATAGGTTCATGTAACTACTCTTTGAACAGAATCCTAACCTGTTTCCTGGCTTTAAGTTTTAAGCAAAGTCCCTGAGCATTTCTTTGATTTATTAAAGCTAAAACTGCTTTTCCTGAAATTAAAAAATACCTATCTAATGACTGTAGTAACCATTATCTAGGTGCAACCTTACTGTATATTCATTCTACTCAGCTTCACAGCTAAAGTCAGACATATATTCACAGACATGTATGTGCCAACTGAACTTGTTATTGAAAGTTAGATTATTTAAGAAATTTTGTAAATCAATAACATGTGGGGGGGAAGGAATGGAAAACAACTGTAGACACCTGAGATAGTGTGAGAGGAGTGTGGGAAATGGCAGAGGGTAAGAAATAGGGGGAAAGATATATATACATATATAATATGAAACTGGAAATGGAAAATTATTGACAATAACATGTATGGTTAAGCCACTATGCAGAATATTCTGGATGAGAAATCACATTTTGTATGCTGTGACTATGCTCAGTGAATGAATGTAAATTAATTCATTAAAATTTTTAAAAATTGTTTAAAAAGTTGACAGTAATTGTTAAAAAAGGAAAAATGAATGGTTTCCAGAAGATAAAGATGCAAAAGATGTACATGCATACACACTTGAATAAGTAGAAATGCATATATTATTTGAATATCCCTCTAGTGAACAAAAAAATAATAAAAACGGTCCACCAATTTTGTCTTTTTACTTGGAAAATATTTTTTATGCTAGTAGGAGTGCATGCTTCTATAATTATTCCTGGGAGGTAACATGGACACATCTTTCTCAAAAACAATGTACCATATACAAAAGCACTAAAAAAAGAAAACCTATTAATTTAGTATTTTCAGTTCTAGAACTCTAGCCCAACAGAAATAAGATTGGAGGTCATGTCCAAATTTTATGTAGAATGATGTATATCTCAACATCATGATGAAAGAATGGAAACAATTGAAAACCGTAAGGGGAGTTATTGAATAAAATACAATACTTTTGCAATTGCGTATCATACAGCCATTAAAATTAATTTCCCAAACAATTATGAATTACATAAAAAAATACAACATATTTTTGAGTTAAAAAAGCAAAATGTAATGCTGGATATACAGTATAATCTTTATTTTATTTTATTTTATTTTACATTTAATCACATTTATCTTTACAGTGTACAACGTTGCTTTTTCCAGAATGAATACCATGCATATCAGTCAAGATAAAGACATTACTATATACATTATCATCAGCAAAATCTTTCCCTTTTTTTTGTCAATTAAACATACTCTTTTTTTCCCCTGTTCCCTTCCCTCTCTCTATTACTCACCCCCGTATTACCCCTATCTTTACTTTCTCTAGTATCTACCATTGCCCTCCCTGCTACTATACCTTCTAAACTTTCAGTTTCTGCTATCAAGCACAGATAATCAGTATATATTGAGTGGGGACAAAGCCTGTCTTTCATGGTCTGGCTTGCTTTGTTTAGCAATTATTGGTATTTGCAGATTTATCCCTGTCATTTTGTTAGCCATTTTTTCAGTTTTTTTTTTTCCTTCCTGTTTCTGTTTGTCTCTCTTTAGTTATCCTGATGCAACACTCCCCTTGGTACTGCCAGTAGAGCTAGTCTAATATTGGTGAATTCTTTCAGTTTTTGTTTATCTGAGAATACTTCTATTTGTAAGTATTCCATATTTGTCCAATTTGTATCAAATGCCAGGGGCTCATTGTTTTTTATGGCTGAATAGTATTCCATAGAGAACATAAGCCACATTTTTTAATCCGATCATCTATTTTTGGTTATTTGGATTGATTCCATGTCCTAGTGATTTTAAATAATGTTTAATCCACATCTATTGATATGATCATAAAATTTTTATCTTTCCTTTTGTTAATGTGATGCATTACATTTATTGTTTTGCATATGTTGAACCATCCTTGCATCCCTATAAAGCCTACTTAGTCATGATGTGTAATCTTTTAATATGTTATTGAATACAATTTTTGTATTCATCAGGGATATGGGCCTGTAGTTTTCTTTTTTTGTCATGTCTTTGGTTTTAAAATTATGATAATGGAGGCTTCACAGAACAAATTTGGGAGGGTTCCTTCCTTTTGAATTTTTAGAAATTGTTTAATGAGAATTGGAGTTAGTTCTTCTTTAAATGTCTTGTAGAATTCGGAAGTAAAGCCATGGGAACCTGAGCTCTTTGTTAGGAGACTATTTATTACTGATTCAATCTCATTGCTGTTACAGGTCCATTCAGACCTTCTATTTCTCCCTGGTTCAATTTTGGTAAATTATACATGTCCAAAAATTTGTTCATCTCATCTAGGTTTCTTTGTTTATTGGCATATAGTTACTCATAGTATTGTCTGATGATATATTGCATTTCTTTTACATCTACTGTAATAATGTCTGCTTCCTTCCTGATTTGACTTATCTGGTTCCTTTCTCTGTTCTTGATTAATCTAGTTAATGGCATGTCAATTTTGTTTATCTTCTCACTGGCTTTTGGTTTTGTTTATTTTCTGTATAGTTCTTTTTATCCTCTATTTCATTTATTTCTTTTCAAATCTTTATTTTTTTTTTTCTCCTGTAATTTTTTTTTTTTTTTTTTTGTTATTGTCTTTCCAGAGTTGTGACATTTAGTTGTTTATTTGCTACCATTCTGCTTTTTTCTTGTGGGCACTAATTGCTATGAAATTTTCTCTTATGACTGCTTTTGCTGTGTCCCATAGTTATAAACAATTGTTTTTTCATTATCATTGGTTTCTATGAATCTTTTGGTTTCTATGAATCTCTTCTTAATTACTTCTATAGTTGTAAAGTCATTCAGGAGTAGGTTGTTTAGTTTTCATGTGTTTGTGAATTTTCAAGAGCTCTGTAGCTAATTTCAAGTTTGATTTCATGGAGGTTGGAAAAGATGCTAGATATAATTTCTATACCTTTGAATTTGTAAAGGCTTTTCTTGTGTCCTATGTGGTCAATCTTCAAAAATATTCCATGTGGGGGTGAGAAAAATGTATGTTTTGTGGTAGTTGGGTGAAATACTCTGCGGTTGTCTATCAAATCTATTTCATGTATGGCATCATCTAGATCTTCTGTCTCTTGTTTATTTTTTGCCTAGATGATCTGTTCAGTGGAATCAGTGGGCTGAAGGGATCCCCTACAATTACAGTGTTGCAGTCTATCTCTCCTTTGAGATCTAACAGTCTCTCTTTGAGGTATTTAGGTGCTCCAGTGTTGGGTGCATAGATATTTATGAGTGTTATATCTTCTTGGTGAACAAGTCCTTTTAGTAATATATAATGTCCTTCATCTCTTCTTTCATCTTAAAGTCTATTTTGTCTGATACTGGTATTGCTACTTCAGCCTTTTATAGGTTTCCATTTGCATGGAATATCTTCTTCTAGCCTTTCACTTTCAGTCTATGTATGTCCTTATCAGTGAGGTGTGTTTCTTGTAAGCAGCATATAGATGGCTTCTGTTTTTGTACCCATTCAGCCAGCCTGCATCTTTTAATGAGAAATTTTAATCCATTAATATTCAACATTACTATTGATATTTGTGAATTTATCCCTGTCATTTTGTTAGCTATTTCCCAGTTGGTTTTTTGTTTGTTTGTTTGTTTTCCTGTTTCTGTGTTTCTCTCTTTAGTTATCCTAATGCAATACTCCCCTTGGTACTTCCTGTAGAGCTGGTCTAATATTGGTGAGTTCTTTCAGTTTTTATTTATCTAAGAATACTTTTATTTGTTCTTCCCATTTGAAGGATAATCTTGTAGGCTATAGTATTCTTGTTTAAAATTGTTTTTCCTTTAATGTTTTGAATACTTCTTCCATTCTTTCCTAACTGTATTGTTTCAGTTGAGGTGTCTGATGTTAGCCTAATAGGATAACCTTTATAAGTAACATGGTGCTTCTACTGTACCATTTTTAGAATAATGTCTTTGTCTTTTTTTTTTAATCAATCTGGATATGATGCTGAGGTAGGATCTTTTTATGTTTACTCTATTCAGAATCCTTTTTATATCTTGGGTGTGAATTTCTCCATGTTTCTCTATATTTGGAAATTTTTCAGATAGTATTTCATGAAAGAGGTTTTCCATGCCTTTAATAGATTCTTCTGGACTATCCATTATATGTATATTTGGACATTTCATGGTGTCTAGAATTTCTCATATGTTGTTCTCAATCTTTTTGTTGTTTTTTCCTTCTTTTTGGTGATTTGGTCCATGTTGGAGACTTTGTCTTCCAGGTCAGAAATTATTCTTCTGCATGGTCCAATCTGCTGTTAATGCTTTCTAGGGAGACTTTAACTTATTGTATTGTATTCTTCATTTCCAGAAGTTGTTTGATTCTTTTTTAACCTATCTATTGCTTTGCAGAATTCCTCTTTCACGTCGTGAAATGATTTTCTCATTTCCTGGAATACATTATAATTTTGAAGTATCTTCAGAGGGGCCATACAGTGGTGCAGCAGTAAATTGATGTTCCACAAAGCAATTCCACATTAGGAGGGGCTGGAGTGACCAGTTCATGTCCAGAGACTTCCCTGCATATGCTGGGCATATGATCTGGGGCTGGCTGAGAGATGGAAATGAATCACAGCATTGAACCTGTTGGGAGCACTCTCTCTCTCACTCTCTCATATTGCTTATGAAAGAAATAATATATAAATAAATATCTATATACACACACACACATACACATATATTTTTATAGAGATATATACATGTAGATAAGAAATATTAAATGAAGATATACCAAAATATTAACATATGTTATTTCTGGATTGCAGGATTAAGAATGAGATTTTTATATCATATTTCCAAAATGTTTTATAAATGCAGCACATCAAGTGTATAATAAAAGGCTATAGCCTGGGGATCAGCAATTGGCATAATGGCTATGTTGCTGGACTCCCATATAGTTAACTGTGGTTCAAGTCCCGGACATGGTGGCTTAAACTCGTGCCGGGCACGTGTGCGTGCATGCCCATGATCCCGAGAAGAGAATGGAGGAGAAGGGATTGCAGCATGGCCATACTCCTGAAGGGTGATTTCTCATTTTCTGTCTCTCTGTCTCTGTCTTTCTGGTGAGCATATGCGCCCTGTAGCAAAAACCTCTCAAAAAAAAAAAAAAAGAAAAGAAAAAAGGCTGTAGCCTGTTTGTCATTGTTGCTGTTGTTTAGGTTTTTGTTATAGGACACATACACTCACCAGAGAAAAAGAGACAGAGAGGAAAAGTAAGAAATCACCCCCCAGGGGGACTGGCCACGTTGCAATCCCTTCTCCTCCATTCATCTCTCAGGATCTTGGGCACGCACGCACACACAACCGGTGTCAGTTTAAGCCACCAGGTCTGGTACTCGAACTGCAGCTGACTACCTGGGAGTCCAGTGACATAGCCATTATGCCAACTGCTGGTCCCCAGAATATACCACATACTGATGGGATCAGCAGATGGTGTATTGGTTCCATAGCTGGACTAGCACATAATCAACCATGGTTCGAGTCCCAGACCCAGCAGCTTAAAACTCATACTGGGCGCATGTGTGTGCATGCCCAAAATCCTAAGAGGAAAACAGAGAAGAAGGGATTGTGGCATGGCCATCCTCTCTAGGGGGTGGTTTCTCAGTTCTGTCTCTCTGTTTCTCTCTGGCGAGTGCACGTGCTCTATAGTAAAACCTCTCTCCAAGAAAAGAAAATAAAATACCACATTCTGCATAATACACAACCAGTGAAGCAAAGAAGACTTAGAACTGGAAATAATAAATAGCCTTTCTGTGAATGACATCTTCAAGGTAACAGGCAAGACACAGGTATTTGTGACATTGCAACTAACAGTCCCTTATGTCCACCAATAAAGGATTAACATCTATCCCTCTATCTATCTATATACATATATATATACATATATATATATACACATATATATATATACATATATATATACACACATACACACACACATACACACACACACACACACACACACATATATATATATTTATATAGTAAGCCATATGCAATATATATATATATATATATATATATATATATATATATATATACACAATATATACAAACATACAAGAGATTTAAAATATAAGGGATTTATTCGTGTCTATCAGTAAGAAATCATTAGGCATGGAAGTGTCCTACACAGATCCTCTTTCAAGAGAAGCTGTTGCAGATAGTTGAAACATCTTCAGATCACCTGCAATGTCCATACCAAAGGCAAGGGCTCTAGGGTGGCTCCCAGCCTGCAACTGAGCATGGCAGGAGTTCAAGGGCCTGAGTTTCCCTGGCTAATACAGGATTATTCTGACAGGCATTCTTTGCTATGGGACTTTTCCTTGGCCCAGCCGAGACTTTCTCAGAGGTGCACTGCAGAGCAAGACTCCTACCTAGTCACTTTTTTTTCCTTCCCTTCATTCACAGATGTTAAATCTTCACTAAAATCTGGAGACTTTCCCTACATACTCCTAATCCCTGTTATCCTTTGTAGGCATTTCCCCCAATAAATGTCTTTGTACAGACTCATCTTGTCTTCTGCTTCCTAACAGACCCAAACTGACACAGGAAACTGATTAAAAAACAAACACACACACACATAAGGTTTGAATAGGCAATTCATAAAAATAAAAACCCAATTTAATACATAGAACACAATACACACATACAAAGGAAAGTATGGAAGGTAGATTGAAAATCATCTAACTGAAATATGTGAAAATGAAGACCTACTGGAGGAAAGAATACTGAATTTGAATTCAGAAAAGTAAGTCCCACCCTCAAAAATAAAGTGGGATTATTTATGGACCATGGAAATGTCTATAAAGATGAGTGATCTCTGTAATTCAAGCAGGGGTCAATATTTGCTGAGCTCTTACTAAGTGTTAAGCACCATTCTAAGAGTTCTTATGAATTAACTCAAAACAATCCTGTGAGGTTGAAGTTGATTCTTTACTTTGTACTACTTTATGCCAGAGTAGAAAAAGAAATTTAGGGGTAATCCTCATTTTGGTGATGGTGGATACAAAATGGATTGATGGGGCAAGATACTACATAAACATACACACACACACACAGACACACATAAACA
This sequence comes from Tupaia tana, assembly GCA_026018925.1. NCBI lineage: Eukaryota > Metazoa > Chordata > Mammalia > Scandentia > Tupaiidae > Tupaia > Tupaia tana. The sequence goes on along the minus strand of JAKSZU010000005.1, from coordinate 77,007,592 downwards.
CACACTCTGAAGCAATACTTCTGTTTATCAGATAATTACTTTTCTCTTGTATTCTGCAAATATCTTTAGGAGAGTCATATTCATTTTTATTTTTTTAAAACTTTTGCCATAGGGTGCATGGGCTCGCTGGAGAGAGTCAGAGAGAGGGAAAGTGAGAAATCATCCCCAAGGAGGATGGCCATGTTGGAATCCCTTCTCCTCCATGCTCCTTTTGGGTTTGGGGCACACACACATACACACACGCCCAGGATGATTTTCAAACCACAGGGTCTGGGACTTGAACTGAAGTTGGCCATGTGGGAGTCCAGTGCCTTAACCACCACACCAGATGCAGCCCGCCAATATTCATTTTTCTAGAGACTTTATCTAATTTTGGAATAAATTTAAAGAATAATAGCTATATGATGTTAATACTATGTCTCTATATTACTATTTCAATAGGTTGACTAATATAATTTATTGTTATCTTGTTATCTTATTATATTTTACTGGGTTCAAATATTAAGTCAAGTTTTTAACTTTACTTAATTTTTTAACCCATTGAACAAAGACTTTATGATTTGCGTGGGAAGAAAAGGGGGTTGACGAAGGAAATGAGTCTGTAAAACAAATTGTAATAACCTTCAGTACTGTATGTTTACCAGTGTTTAAAATATTAACGGTTAAATTAGTCACTATTTCCACCTAAGAGAAGCAAGACTAAATTTTCTATTACCACACCCAAATTGAGCCTGGCTCAGTTCCCCAAACTAAAACTAAAGTAGACACAGTGGTTGGCTTAGGTGGGGACTTTCTCTCTGTGGTCAAATATTTAGGGGTTCCCACACCAGTGTTCAGTTTTATAAAGTATGTAGATACAGCTCGATGTGGTGCTGAGTTTCCTGTGACCTCCCTGAAATAGGTTAAGAAGGATGTTTAATAGATATTTACCTGAGCCTATTGTAGCAACAGTAGTCAAGTAATTATACCTCTTATACCCTTTCTATGACATATTTCTCAAAGAACCATTCATGACTTTTTCTAGAGGTGACTACAAAGAATCATGTACCGTGTCCTCCATGAAGGCCTGTTTTAGTCCACTTTTCTTTTTTTTTCCTTCAGTTTTCTTTTTTTAAAAAAATGTTTTTATTATTATTCAGACATTAAATCACTATACATTATTTAGATTGTGAAGAGACTTTACCCAGAATGATATACACCTCAGTGCAGCACAGTTGAGAACACCATACACATCCTCGTCAACAGGTAATAAACCTTATCTGTGTCCCACGAATGTCTTATCTCTCCATTTTTCTGTTGCTAACAAACTGAATACCATACTGGTATTTAAAAGAATAACCTTTCATTTATCTTGTAGTTATATAAATTCAAGATCAAGGGCTACATCTGATGAGGATCTTCTGATTGTTGGAATTTTGCATTGTTGGTGATGTAGGTCATCACAGGGCAAGAGGTTGCTTGTGTCTGCTCTCATCAAAAAGCTACCAGGTGGGGACCAGCAGTCCATGCAATGGCTATGTTACTGGACTCCCATGTAGTCTACTACGGTTCGCATCACGTACCGGGTGGCTTAAACTCACACCCGGGCACGTGTGTGTGCGTGCCTAAGATCCCGAGAGGAGAATGGAGGAGAAGGGATTGCGGTGTGGCCATTCCCCCTGGAGGGTGATTTCTCGCTTTCTGTCTCTCTGTCTATCTCTGTCTTTCTGGCGAGTGCACACGCCCTATACCCTATAGAGAAAAACCTCTCAAAAAAAAAAAAAGCTACCAGGCATCTGGGCCAACAGGTGGCATGGTGGTTAGGGTGCTGAACTCTCACATGGCCAACTGTGCAGTTGGAGTCCCGGACCCAGTGGATTGAAAATCATCCTAGGTGCATGTGCGTGCGTGCACAAAATTCCAGAAGAATGGGATTGTGGCATGGCCATCTCCCCAGGGAAGGATGATTTCTCACATTCCCCCTCTGTCTCTCTCCAGCAAGCACATATCCCTATGGCAAAAACAACAACAGAAAAACTACCAGGAGTCAATCACAGGGCCCCACCCATATGATAATCTTATCCAATCCTAATCATTCCTAAAGGTGATCTTCACCCTCTCAACACAGGTACAAGGGCTCATCAAATTTTAATGCGTGCATTTCTGGGAAACACATTCAACTCATAGAAACCTGAATAATGACTTACAGGGACGTTTTAGTTTGAGACCTTGCCTCTCTACTGATCTAAAAGACTGGATAGGAGCACCTGTCTACCAAACCAGGGAGGTAAAATCTGTCTACTAGACAAAGAGAGTACTACCACACTAATAGGGTAACAACCACCCACATCAGGAGAATAACACCTGTCTGCTAGACAAGGAGTGTAGTATGTCTACAAGAACCAAAGATCAACACTGTCTACCAACTGGAAGGGTGGACTGTCTATCAAGGCAGGAGGGTGACATAACATTAAATGAATGATTTGGCCTTTGTATTTGTCTACTTGCTTTAAAAAATCATACTATAGGAAATGCTGATGATTTAATAATCAAAGATCCCTTTATGCATTTTGGTATAAAAGTATAAATGTTAGAAAACAAACCCTTGAATATAGAGCAATGCATTATATTTGCATAAGTAGTAGGTCACACAGAAACAGATTATCAGTTGTTACAACTCCATAAATTTAGTTTCAGATGGCAAATATATCCTTATCCTTTCTTTTTTTTTTTTTTTTTTTTTTTTTTTTTTTTTTTTTTTTTTTTTTTTTATAATTTGCCAGAGGGCAAGTACTCACCAGAGAGAAACAGAGAATGGGAGAGTGAGGAAGCACACCCCCAGTGGGGTGTGGTCACACTTCAATGCCTTCTCCTCTATTTTTCCATTCCATCCTGTCAGGATTTTGGACACACATGCACATGTCCTTGGCATGTTTTTCAAGCCACCAGGTCTGGGATTTAAACTGCACAGTTGGCTATGTGGAATCCAGCCCCATTAGCCAGTAGCCACAGGGACAGCCCCAGGTAGCTAATGTATTCTAAGTACAGTAATGATTCAACTTAAGACTTTAACGAAAACTATGAGATAAATATATTTGTGTATAGGTTAGTTTCACTGAAAGGCCTATTGGTGTGTTTTTTCTTTTCCCCTTGAGAAGTGAAGTGCTTTGCAATATCAGAAATCTAAAATAGGTGTATATACTTTTAGCTTTCATTGCAAAATGCTTTATTACAAAATAGATTATATAGTAGATAAATCAAGAAACCTTTCATATTAAGGTATACCAATAAAATAAAACAGTGTTACTATAACATATATTTAAATCTTACTATTCTGGTTTAAACTAGAAAATAACAAAACTATTCCTGTGGAAGAAAAATCAATTTTAAAGATAAATACTATATGTTTCATGGGAATTATACATTTTAATAACTGGGGAAAATGCAGACCTAGCTATTCATTATTCATTTATTTATATTCTCTGAGCTACTGCTTAGAAAGTAAAATTGATTTAAGTCCAGAGTACATATTTCAAGATAGTAAAATATAAATCAAAGTAGAAAATTAAGATCAAAGAGAAGACAAATACAGAAACTAAACAAGGATGCCAGAGTAGTGGTTCAATTTGCATAGATTAGCATCTTTTTTTCAATCTCATCACTACACCTCTTTTTTAAGTGTCTTGTTTGTTTTTTGCCATAGGGTGTGTGAGCTCACTGGAGAGAGATGGAGAGGGCAGTGAGAAGGAAAGTGAGAAATCACTCCACCTTTGGGGGATGACCATGCCACAATTCCTTCTCCACTATTCTGTCCAGGATTTGGGGCACACATGTACATACACCCAGTGTGACTTTAAGCTGCCAGGTCTGGGATTCAAAATGTGTAGTCGGCTACGTAGGAGTCCAGTGCCTTAACCACCACAGCATCTGCTGGTCTCACTATACTTCTTCTTTATAGCAAATATTTTCAACTGCTTTACTATGCTGATATTAAATTAATAAATAATAAATCTAACTACACATGTAATTAAAAATAAAAACAGCACAATGACCTGATACAAAGGAAAAAAATATATAAAAAATATTTTGGCAAGATTTCATTCAAAGACACAGAAAAGAGATCAGATACCTGAATCAAAATTTTGACTCATCATAAATGTGACAACTGTAGACTGATACAGATGTGACATTGGTCACTCAAAAACAACAAACAAAATTCTATACAACAATAAAGACACACTGTCTTTGGATTATATCCTTGTTATCATTCTGGAAAATTCATACAAGTGGACAAAAATTACTTAGAATCTGAGTTATGATCAGGTCTGAGTAAGGTAGTTAGACTCCAAAGACAATCCTCAATGATTCCTCTCCTCTCTGTGAGTTGCCTCTCACATCAAGAGATGGGGTTTACATGTTTTCGCCTTAAGTCTGGACCTGCTTTGAGTCTGGCCTTAGAAAACTGCTGTTTTGGGACTTCTTTGAGCCCCAGTCATCAGAAGACTGGCAGCTTCACTTGCTACTATGTTACAAGAAGTCCAAGCCAGTGGAGATGCTGGCTGAAGGAGGTCTGAGGTGCGTCAACTGATAGTTCCTAACCCAAGTACCAGCCATGTAGAGAGCATGGTGAGTCCCCAACTGACTGCAGCACCTACCAACATCACATGAAGCAGAATTTCCTAGCTGAGTCCATCATCCCACAGGATCCTAAAAGATAATAATTTTCTTTATTTGAAGCTCTTAAGTTTTGGGATGTTTTATTATATGCCAACAGACATCCAAAACAGCATTTATTTGTAAAAATGAACTCGTTTTTGGTTCCAGACTGATAGAAAATGTTTTTCATCTATTTGAAAATTTAATAGGACACTTTAAAATCTTGTAAGACAGGAAATAATTCATTATGAGGGACTGTCCCATTTAATGCAGGATGTTTATCATCTCTAGCTCCTACCTTAAATGTCAGTAGTATTTTACGGTTACTAGGACGAGCAAAAACATCTTTACAAATTTCCAAAATGCTCTCTAAGCAACGATGCTGACTCTGCTAAGAACCACTGATAAAAAATAATTTGGTGATAAAAAATAATGGTGGTGGGTTCTGAGAAAGGTAGAAATTAGCTATAGTACATAGTGCCTTCAAGACACTCACAATTCAATTGATAAGATGAAGAAATAAATGAAATACTAATACAAAATGATAACCTTCATGTTGGAGATATTCTCCTGGAGCTATGATAACACGAAGAGCCAGTAGTTACCTCAGCCTTGGGAAGAGTTGGTTGGGAAATGTTTTGTGGAGATGTTAATTATTGTGCTGAGTTTTGGAATAAATATACAGTTATCTGAGAGGAGAAGAAGGAGAATAGAAATTCAGACAGGAAAACAACTCATGCAAAGTCACAGTGCGGAGCACTAGCATCTACGGAGATATCAAGATATGCTGGGGCCAAGTGCAATATGTCTCTTATGCTGAGCTAAGGAGTTCATTAAAGCTTGAAAGTGATTCTTTAGTCAGAATCAGTGGTGTATATTCACATCATTCTTCCCATCTCCCTTGCAGTTAGCTTAGGGAAACTATCCTGGCTAACGAATAGGGGTGGAAGTGATATAAGCCACTTTCAGGCTTGCTCTGGATGGCTATATGTGAACTGACATGAGGCGGGAGAAGAATGAGTTGTAGATTGCATGGGATGCTATCAAGCGGGAGGGCTGTGAAGAAATGCCCTGGCTTGCCTCTTCTCCTGCCTCTTAGTCTCTTGAGAGGGCATCTCAGTTGGCTAAGCCCAATCAGAGCACAGCCTCAGGGGAGCCCAGATGATGCAGACCTCACAAGTCACCCTCCTGGGGCACAAGTAACTCAGTGACAAGAGTAGAGTGGCTCTGGGGGTAAAGAGAATCAACAGCTCACAGGTTTGTCTGCATGGCAACTGACATTAATCATCCTGACTAATAAATACAAAATCAGAGAAGGATGTTAAGTAGATTTTTAAAAGAAGATTTATTGAAATATGTTTCGTGAGCTAACCCTGTAGTCTAGTGGTTAAGAGAGTCACACGGGGGAACCAGCAGTTAGCGTAATGGCTATGTCACTGCACTCCCACGTAGTCGACCGCGGTTCGCGTCCCGGACCCGGTGGCTTAAAACTCACACCGGGCATGTGTGCGTGCGTGCCCAAGATCCCAAGAGGAGAATGGAGGAGAAGGGATTGCGGCATGACCATCCCCCCAGGGGGTGATTTCTTGCTTTCTGTCTCTATGTCTCTCTCTGTCTGTCTGGCGAGCACATGCACCCTATAGCAAAAAACCTCTCCAAAAAAAAAAAAAAAGAGAGAGAGAGAGAGAGTCACACGGGTTGACTTTGGTTTGAATTCCATGTCCATAGCTTGAGAAATATGTGGGGGTATGTGTATTTATGGGCCCTAAATCCCAATAGGATTGAGAAAAGGAAGAGAAGAATTTGTGCCTTGACTAGGCCCCAATGGGGAGAGGTGCTTTCTCCCTCTCTCTCCTCTCTGTCTCTTTGTCTCTCTCTGACAAAAGCATGTATATATATATATATAATTCACATACCACAAAGTATACACTTCAGTGATTTTTAGTATATGCACATATACTATATTCCTCCTCTCCTGACACAAATCTAATATCCATTAAGCCATAATTCCTCCACCACTGGCACCCAACAAACCAAAATCTGTTTCAGTGGCTTTGTCTATTTTAACTGATTTATATAAATGGAACCACATGACATGTAGCTTCTTGTATGACTTTTTTTTACTTAGCTGAAATAATCAAGGTTCATCCATGTCATAGCATTCATCAGTACTTCATTACTTTTTACTGCCAAATATTTCATTGCATGTGGTATGGTTTTAATAGATCATAATAATAATGTGGATAATCTGTTACAGGGGGCCAAAATCAGTAGCAGGGGTATATGTACATGTGGGGGAGTAATTATATTCTCTAAATACAGGTTCTCAAATTCTTTTCAGGCTAGGAACAATTAAAGAAGATAAACAGCATTCTTCATCTCTCATGCTGAAACAATCTCCTTTTTCTAGGTTTCTCATCTCAAATGACACCATTAAGACATGGAATCTGGGACCATATTAATGCATTTCCTCTGCCTTCCATATTAGGTCAGTCACTTTTTCCTCTGCATAAGACTTCTTGAAGAACACTCTTTTCTCTATGCTGACTGCCTTAATTGAGACCCTTAACAAGTCATGCTGAACTACAATGGCTACCAAGTTGGTGTCCTTTTTTCATGGTGCCCAGTTACATTCTCCCATCAGGCAAGCAATGATACAGAAGATGGATGGATGGGGAGGTGGAGTAATTTATTTCACTGTTAAATTAGGAAGGAGGACTCAGACATCTGGAGCCTGCCCCTTCCTTTTCTCATCCAACTGGGGATTAAGCACATTCAGGGAGCATGCAATCTCTTCCCTACTGCACGAAGGATTACAGTGCCAGTACTAAAGTGAGTAGATGGAGAAAAATCACTCATATTTGGAATTCAGAGGAAAGAGCTTCTTTGACTTTATAGTAAACTCTTCCATTATTGTAAGAAATGTGATATTTTTGCTTCTAATTGGTACAAAAATTTCTGTAGTTTTTTTCAGAACTTGGGAAAGAACTGTAACAAATTTACTTTCTCAATAGCCAGATGGGAAAGGAACTACAATAATTTATGTCATTTTTTTTCAAGTTTACTTCTTTCTTTCTTGAATGAGAATGGAGAGAGACAGGGATAACACAAGCCCTGATGCCAACCTCAGTCAGCCATGGATCATGGGCACATGCATGTCCAGAGTACTCAGGGAGGTCTCTGGATGCAAACCCATAACCTTCCCATTTAGGTCAGCCTCACAGAGCATCGCATTTTACCACTGTATCCTCGTCCAGTTCCAGTTTTATTCATAAAAAGAAAAAGAACAGGTTTGTAGCTAGTCCTAAAATAAGATTCTCAGGTATGGAATTTAGAATAGGCAAGGATATCATGAATAATGTCATCAATATTTTAAGCAAATGAATGACAAATTTTAAGGTTTTTTTTTTTCCCCCCCCAAATGTTTTCTTCCATGAGTAAGAGAGAGAGAAACCTAAACAGGGTCTTGGTACCACAATCCACCCCAGCCTCTTTTAGCCCTGGCTCATGGAGTACTCAAGGAGGCCCCTGGACTTGAACAAGGAACCTTCCCAGGTGAGACTGACTTGCAGAGCATTGCATTTTACTACTTTGCCACAGTTCCCCAAGTTTTATGTCTTTTAATCCTATCAATTGTCTCACATTTACATTTCTCAGAAAACCACTTCTAAAACAAAAAGTTACATGCTAAGAAGTATATTAGGGAGTACATTTAGGAACAACACTTGTAAAGAAGTGAGAGAAGGATGATTATGCATAGGGAGAGTTGGGTCTCCTAATTAACTCAACGGGCTAGGCTTTTGTGCCACTGCAATGTCAAGGCACTTGAAGCAGACTACACCTCAGGGAGGTGACATCACAATGGACTACTAGGCAGCAACTGCCGGCAGAGAACAGTCCTCAGAGAAGGGCTCAGCTGTGAGCTGTCAGTAGTCAATACTTCTGACAAGTGACTCAATAAGTGAATCAATCCTGCAGGGCCAATCTGGGCAATACACTACAGTATTCATTACAATCTATCCACAGCATTGCTCAGATCCACTTGCTTCTCTAGAGAGTCCACCCATGTCGAGGATTCCGACTATTGTTTTTCTCTGTAAAAACCTTAAAGAGAAAGGTAAATGCTGTGAACTATAGCCTTTGTTGCTACAGTCAGTTACAAATGCTAAAACTGAAATTCATAATGCATCTTCTCCACATGCATCCTACATAGCCTTCATCTTCAGTGAGAACCTCTGCTGGGTGGCCTACCTAGAAGGATCATTCACATCCTCATCCCTGAGAGATCTGAGCCCCTGGTTACCATGCTCTTCTCAAGCCATGCAGACTGTACTTTTGTATTGAACATCCAAATAGAGTCCGGAGTACTAAGAAACACAGCCATACATCACCTACATGTTACACATATTCTCCTCAGCTCCTATATGTACTAGCAGACTTACTTACACTTAATGATAGGGACAACTACTCCTACTCAACTAGTTCCAGTGAAGGGACTCTTTTTTTGTATGCTGGACTCTTAACTGAAGAGTTTGAAGTGACTGAAAGTAGCCATAATTTAAAGTACATTGAGGATATTATTGGGTCCTCTGGCAGAGCATCACACTTCTGGGAATCAGGAGCCCAAGTAAAACCGAGTACAAATTCTCTAACGGGTTGCTAAGAGTAGGGCTGCTGCCACTTCTACTCTGGATTCCTGAACTCTCAGATTCTATCACAAATACAGTCTCAGATAACAGTTGTTAATTTAAAGTGTACTATGTGTAGCTGTGCCTCAGTTATACCTTCAGAACACCACAGTGTCAGCTGATTAACAGCAGGGCATTAATGACCATGTGGCGTTTTATAAAGTAGGGAAAGTGGAACCAACTGATGCTTTATTACTTTCCTAATGCTGTTGTAACAAATTTACTGGGTTAAAATTGTTTGAAAAATTACTATCTTAAATTTCTGTTGATCAGACATCCTACAGTCAAGATACTTAACAGGGTTATGTTTCTATTAGGGGAGAATTCACTTACTGCCTTTTCTAGGTTTTGGAGGTTACCTACAGTTTTAGGCTCCTGTCCCTCCCTCTGTCTTTAAAACCAGCAGCATAGCATCTTTAATTCTTTCTATTTCTGTCTCTGTCACCTCTTTCTCTTCCTTTCTGACTCTGCTTCTATAGTCACATCATCTTCACTCTCACTCTCATAATTCCTTCTTCTAAGAATTCATATGATTACACTGGGCCCATTTAGGCAATTCAGGATAATCTCTACATATGAAGATCCCTAATTTAATCACACCCCAAAAGCACCTTTTATCATGTAAGGCAACATATTTGCAGGTTCTGAGGATTATATGAGCATCTTTGGGGGACTATTATTCACCTTCCACAGACATGGATCCCATGCATACATTAATTACTATAAAGTGTGCCCCTTAGTCTGGGAATGCTTTTCAGCACCCCATAATTGTATAAGTTTTCAGATAATGGTGCTGGTCAATGAATGTCCTGTTGGCAGGGAAGGTGAACCCATACCAGAATATGTATTAATCTCAGTCAGGTTGAATCACTGACCCTTCCAGGGTGAAATGCCATCAATTATACATCAAGTGACTAGTTGGTCTCCTTAAAGGATCATGCTATATTAGGGTTTCATGTTGACCCTTTAGGTGGCAGCTTGTACATTTGGCAGTAGCAGTAGCTAGATCAGTATTGTTCAGTCAGAGCCCTTTCAGTTAATCCCACATATAACCTCCATCTTTGCACCAGAGTCAGTCCATCCATGTAAGCCACCACTGGGTGAACAAAAACAGAGGCTAGTTGAGATCATCTGGTGGAATTATCCTGTCTATGGGGTTGTTTACTGTCCCTTGTAGGTGGGATGCTCTCTGATGGGCATCACCATGTGATTCAAAAATATTTCAACTGTGTGACCACTCACCTCTCTTTCTTTCTTTCATAGTCCTCCTTCTCCAGATATTCCAGTCTTTCTACTTTCAGGCACCTGACCAAACAGCCAAGCCATCTGCCACTACCTATGAATAAGCATTACATGGTTTTACTTGAGGACACTTCATTTTATGTGAAAAAATGGATGATTATGTATACTGCATGAAGTTTGAACCATTGAGAGGATTTTGACTCATCACCATCTATCAGGATCACAGAGAGGCAACATTTATTTTAAGATTGCTTCCACTTACCTTCTCAGTGTATGGATGAACCAAGCTTAGCCTTTTTCCTCCTCTAATACTCATCATGAACCATATGTTTGAGCTTAGAGACAGGAATTAGTATAATGATGGTGAATGGCACGGGAGTCTGGCCACCTAGTCATGCAGCATATTGGTGTTCCTGCCCTACTTATGCCCAATTCTGGGTCTATCACCATCAGTTTATACTGGGCTCACCGGACCTTATGTGTTTGTGTTGGCTCCTGACAAAACCCAGATCTTGATGGGCAGTTGTAGCCTTGACATCTCATTATGATATGCTTTGTCTCTATCAGGGCCCAAATTCTATGCCAGGAGCCACATATTGAATAGTGTATGATTGATTTTTTATTTCTAATTTTTTTTTTTTTTTTTGGCTAAGGAGCATGTGGCCTTGCTCCAGAATTCTTGATCTCTTCTTTGTGATTTTCTAATTGAAACTTCCTACTTACTCATTCATTCATCCCATAGCATCTTTTCTTATTATTGATACATTCTGCATCATAGGCTCTGAAATGTTGTGTGGTCCAAGAAAAGGATTGCTCATCCCACAGTCTAGAGCTGATGCAGAGCCCTTCTCTTCTCTTGGAATCACTTAAAGTAGACGGTCATCTGTGTCATTCAAGGAATGTGTCAGAACAACATTCCCAGGTAAACATGACTTCAGAATCCAAAGAAGTTCAGCAGGTGTTGTACTTCTTTCTTTGTGATAGAAAGTAAGACATGTGATAACTTTCAGTTTGTAGATGTATGACATGTTTAGACCATTTAACCCCTAACTCTCAGCATTTCATGTTTCTAGTACATTTATGGCACTTAGTAAGAGTGGCTGAGTTTCCCTGTCTTTATAATTATATCCATCAGATATAATATCATGTGGTGGAATTATCCTATCTATGGGGTTGTTTACTGTCCCTTGCAGGTGGGATGCTCTCCGATGAGCATCACTATGCAATTCAAAAATTAACATTTCTCAAAAGCTTCAGCTATTGCTGAAAATGTACAACCTGCCAGCTAAAGGGACCAACATGAAACAGTAATACAGCATGATCTTTTAAGGAGACCAACAAGTCACTTGATAAATAATGTTCAGATCAGAATCAGAACCCAAAGATGTGTATACACACACACACACACATACACACACACACACACACACACAATCATATATATATATATATATATATATATATATATATATACACATACATATACACACACACACACACACACACAGTTTGTTCATAGTTTTCTATTCTAGTATGTAACAATATTACCACACACTTAGAAGATTAAAATGCCGTACACTTATTATCTCACAGTTTTCTTGCATTAGGAGTCTGGACATGATTTAGCTCTGTCCTTTGCAAGGCTGTATTCATTATATTACCTAGGCTGCAGTCTCATTTGAGACCCAACTGGCAGGAACCACTACGAAACTCAAATGGGTTTTGGCAAAATGTGGTTCCTTTGCAGACTGCTGGACTGAAGACTCAGCTACTTGTTAGCTGTTGGCTAGAGGCTACCATTAACTCCTTGTTAGGTGGACTTCTCCATATGGCATCTCACAACACAGAAGCTTCTTCTCAAGGCCAACAAGGGAATGAAGGTCCCAGCAAGATAGGTGTTATAATATTGATAGTATGTAACTTAATTATGTAAGTTTAACTGTGTGCATCCTATCATGTTTTGCCATATTCTGTTGGTCTCTTTTCAAGTCCTACCCATACACAAAGGTAAAGTTTCATACAGGAAGAGATATTAGGAGACAGCAATCATGGAGTATCTTTAGAAACTGTCCAATACAGATTCGATTCTCACTGCTCTCAGTCTAGTGGATAATCCAGCTCAAAAATCCCATTGTAGAGTCTGTTTCTTTAGACCATTCCCCATGCCAAATGACCTAAATCAGATTCCCTAGAAAAAAGTTTGCACAGAGGAAGTTTGTTGTGGAGTGCTATCAAAGTTATCTATGAATTAGTTAGGAAAGCAGGATAAGTAACAGAGAGAGAGAGAGAGAGAGAGAGAGAGAAAGAGAGAAAGAAATTGAACTGCAGTGCTAGAATGGCTCTTCAGGTCAGTATGCCAGGTCTTTGTACACTACATCGACCAGTTATTTATGAGGGCTTCCTCTGGGGAGGGGTTGTAACCTAGGCTGAGACAGCTTTCTAATGCCAAGACTGATTTATGGGAAGAAGCTTACTTCAAGCAGACAGCAGTCAACATTCCTAGCAGCTAGGAAAATAAATGCCTGAGACCTGGAACAGGTACCAGGAAGCATGTCACTATGATAATCTTTCACCCTCCTTTCTTCTTTTCTCTTCTCTCTCTTCTTTTCTTTTCTTTATTTTTCTTTTCCTTTCCTTTCTTTTTTCTCTTACATCTTTTTAATGGGGAGGAGGAGAGAGATAAAGACAGGAAAAAGGGAGAGAGACAGAAAAAGGCATTTTTGACAAGATCTCACTATATCGTAATCTTCCTATCTCAGCTCCCCAATTAGCTAGAAATACATGCCCTCACAACTACATGCAGCATGTTATTTAGCCCAGGAACCAAACTCTGGCCTCCTGTGTAATTTCTGGACTTCAAAACAGTGACCCATGGTAATCTAACAAAATCTGAACGCAAAGATTGTGTGTGTGTATGTGTGTGTGTATATTTTTGTTTTGACTTAAAGGAAAAAAAGTAGGACCCAATCAAATGAATGGATATTTATGCTTTTAGTTATTTTAATAAATTATTAAAGAGAGATTTTCGCTATAGGGTGCATGTGCTTGCCAGAGAGATAGAGAGACAGAAAGTGAGAAATCACCTCCCCAGGAAAGATGGCCATGCTGCAATCCCTTCTCCTCCATTCTGCTCTCAAGATCCTTGGCACATACACACACGTGCCCAGCATGAGTTTTTTAACTTGCCAAGTCTGGGACTTGAACTGCGGTTGACTACTTGGGGGTCCGGCGACATAACCATTTCACCATCTGCTAGTCCCAAATCTTTATTTTTTTAATATACAGATTACTGAGAAACACTAAAAAGGAAACGTACTGGACAAGATGGAAAACACATTCTGTCAATATGGGAAACTGTCAAGGTTATAGTTGAGGAACGTTTTAGCTACAAGTAACAGAATACTTTATTAATAAAAGCTGATACTAAGAGGATTTTTTTCTTCTTTTCTTGACTAAAAATAGCTTTGCAACTTTGTTCAGTGGTTCTACAATGCCAGAGTTAATATAGTGATGTTACTGGCCTTAATCTCATGTTTCTTGTTGCATGGCTACAAGAGTCAGGCATTCTGTCCATATATTAGGTGGTGAGAAAGGGAGTAGGAGAGACTAGTATCAACAGCTGTTCCCTCATGTGGCTGTCCTGAATGCCACAAAACCAACCCTAGACGCAGGAGAGGCTAACAGAGAGATTATTCCCTACAGCAGAGGCAGGAAAAGAAGGGACTCTAGAAAGGATGCAAACAAGTCAAACAATCTTGTTTTCAAACCAAGTTCCTGTTTTGCTGATTTGAAATCAGACTCACAAGCTTTGCAAACCAGACGAAAGATAACAAAATGCCCTCGTTTGCCCATAAAGTCAACTCAGGATTGTAATTTGGATAGATGACCATCTGTATCATTCAGAGTTCAACCTGGAAAACAGACAAATGCACACCAGGTCAATAATGAAGAAAATTCAATCTAAGGAACTAATTGCAATGATATTGAAGGAACTGAAAAGTCAAACAAGGCAAGGAGAAATCTCAGGGATTAATATCAGCATGAAGTCAGTACAATCCCTTGGGCTGGAGGGAGCACAGGAGAAATGCAGTTACCAGATTTCGGGACCTGGGGCTGGTCAGTAGTTCCACAAGACATGATATAGTTGGTGCTGGACTATGGAAGGAGAAGCTGTCTAGTGGGATCTGGAACCATAGTGAAGATGCTGTCCTAAAGTGGCAGGGTTGGGGGGGGATTTATTCTTCTCTCTACCTACTTTTCAATGTCCCATTTCAACCCACAGGTTGAAGCTAACATGAACCTAGCTGGAAAGAGAGGCCTGGAATATGTGATGGGCAGGGGTCATTTTCCTGCTGTGCAGAGTGAAGCAGAGGGATGGAGAGAGATGTTCTCAGTAAGCAAAGGACTGGTGTATCATCCTGCCAGCATGGCAGCGGACTTCAGGACTACCCGCTGGAATGAGTTTTCTTCTTCGAGCAGTGCTATCTTTGCTTCACCATATAAATTAGTCATTAATTCAGTTCCCAACTCTTTTTTTTTTTTTTTTTTGAGAGGTTTTTTCGCTATAGGGCGCGTGCGCTCGCCAGCCAGACAGAGAGAGACATAGAGACAGAAAGCGAGAAATCACCCCCCAGGGGGGATGGTCACGCTGCAATCCCTTCTCCTCCATTCTCCTCTCGGGATCTTGGGTACGCACGCACACGCGCCCGGCGTGAGTTGTAAGCCACCGGGTCCGAGACGCGAACCGTGGTCGACTACGTGGGAGTCCAGCGACATAGCCATTACGCTAACTGCTGGTTCCCTAGTTCCCAACTCTTGACATCATATAAATAAGATCATTTTGTCTATTAGGAAAATATGGTCACTGGACCCAGCAGGTGGTGCAGTGGTTAAGGTGCTGGATTTCACACTTCTGATGCCAAGGTTTGAGTCATGGGCCTAGTGGCTCAAAAATCATGCCAAGACTGTGTGCGTGCATGCCCAAAATTTTGAGAGAAGACTGGAGAACGGATTGTGGCATGGCCCTGGAAGGTGAGGGGTGATTTCTAACTTTCTCTCTCTTTCTCTGTCTCTCTAGGTGAAGATGTGTGGCCTACGGCAAAAATCAAAAAAAAAAAAAAAAAGAGAGAGAGAAGAAAAAAGAAAACGCTGTCACTTACACTACAAATTAATTTAGAAAGGGCATAGACTATTTTTCATGAATTGTATGTTCTGAAAACGATTTCAGTAGCTTCTGGCCTACTTTGAAGACAAACTTGACATAATTTCAAAAAAGGGATGAAGTATTTTTAAGAGATATACTTACGAAGAAGTAGTAAATTGACTCCATTTTGCTTTCACAATATAAAAGTATTTATCATAACAGAAAGTCAAACTAAGTGGGGCTAAGATTCTGGTGCTAATTACTAATGAATGAAGAGAAATGTGAGCTGTGGATGATATATAACTTGTTTAATATATTTGAAAATTTGTTTATTTAATGTATTACTGTTATTTTATAAGTTTGCTATAAGGCACGTGCACTCAACAGAGAGATAGAGATAGAAAGTGAGAAAGTGAGCCACCGGGTTTGGGACTCGAACTTTAGCCAGCCATGTGAGAGTCCAGTGCCTTAATTACCATGCCACCTACTGACCTCAATTTATAATTATTTAACTTGTTGTATACCATAGACACTAGCCATTTGCAAGAATCTACAATCTGTTTTGACTATTATAGGCCCTAATTCCAAAACCTCACTGAATTTATTAAAATAAGCAATGTGATTTTGATTTCCCAAATTATCCAGAGCAAGTGTTTTAGAGAAACAAGTGTTGCCTTTGGATTCTATTCTTTTGATTATGTTGAGATACAGTAAATCTGTAACTGCATAGAACTCTATGTTAAGGGAAAAAAAAATGAAAGCAACAACAACAAAAAAAAAAAACAACTCCAAATCCAAGTCTATATAATTCAAATTGCATAACTTTGATTGATTGATTGATTTTTTTTTAAGTTTTTGCTATAGGGCATATATGCTCGTGGGGAGGTGGGGGAAAGTGAGAAAGAAATGGCTATGATGCAATCCCTTCTCCATTTTCTTGGGATTTTAGGCACAGATGTACATGTGTGCACTGTGCTTTTCAAGTCACTGGTTTTGGGACTCAAACTGCTTAGTTAGCCCTGTGCAATCCAGGCAGCTTAATCATCATGCCATATGGTGACCCTAGAACTATTTTGTTACTTTCATTAGCACAAGATTGGGACATACTTCAAAAATGGATCATTAATATATTAATATTTTAAATAATTATTGAAATAATAATAATAGTATGCTAAGCAAGAACCTAATACATATTATTTAACATAATCCTCAAAGAACCTAATAAAGTAGGTGCTATCATTACCCTCTTTGCTGATAAGAACATATAGCCTGAGGTTAAATGTCTTTATGAGAAAAAAAAAAAAAGCCATGCCTAGTGTAAAACACATTAGAAGCATTAAAAAAAAAAAAAAAAATGCCAGAGGGTGCATGTACTTGCCAGACAGAGAGAGAAAAACTGAGAAAGCGACACCTATTGGGAAGGGTCATGCTATAATCCCTTCTCCAATTCTCCCTCCTTTTCTTTGAGCACACACAAACATGTGTCTCTGTGTTTTTCAAGCCACTGGGTCTGAGACTCAAACTGAGCAGTCAGCCATGAAGGATCCGGCTGCCTTAACTACCATGCCACTGGTTGACCCAGGCCATTTAGGTGTATCTACCTTATCTGGATTTGCCAATATCCTATTCAATAGTTTGCAAGAAAACTTTGATTTAATAAAAAGTGTTATTCTTTATAAGAATTTTAATGGTCCTTTAGTATTTGAGGATATATGATTTAACTATTTAAGTTTAGTAATAAAGACTAATCTAATTTATAAACTACAGTATACTGCAGTTTTCAAGGTTGAAATACTGTGGTTCTTTAATTTCTCTCCTTAAAAAAAGTCACACTTTATTTATTGATTGATTAATTGATTGATTGATTTAGACACTTTTGCTATAGTGTGTGTGTGCTCACCAGAGAAACAAAGGGAGAAAGAGAAAGTGAGAAATTACCCCCTCCCACCAGGGGAGATGGCCATGCCATGATCCCTTCTCCTTCATTCTCCTCTCAAGATTTTGGCACACAGGTACATGCACCGGCATGAGTTTCAGGCTGCAGGGTCTAGGACTCTAATCATGACTACCAATGTTGGAGTCCATCACCTTAACCTCTGCACCACTAGCTGCCCCCAAAAAGTCATACTTTACATCTTTCTGTATCAGTTGTCTGATAGCCTCTGGTCCAAATTCATCATAACAATGAGATATTTTTTAAAAATGTGATTTGCAGGGCCAGCAGTTAGAGTAATGGCTATGTCGCTGGACTCCCATGTAGTCGACCGCGATTCGAGTCCCGGACCCAGTGGGTTAAACTCACGCCGGGCGCGTGTGCGTGTGTGCCCAAGATCCCAAGAGGAGAATGGAGGAGAAGGGATTGCAGCGTGGCCATCCCCCCTGGGGGATGATTTCTCGCTTTCTGTCTCTCTGTCTGTCTGGTAAGCACATATGCCCTATAGCAAAAACCTCTCTAAAAAAAATGTGATTTGCATGAATTTAAAGCATAGATTCACTAATAATATTTAAGAATAAAATGTCAGGAGTGAAAATGTCAATATAAAACTCAGGTCCCCTAGAACTTAATTTTTTTTTTTTATTTGTAAGAAGACTTTGTTATATAATTTACATCTTTTAAAACTAACATGAATAAAAAGAGAGTATTAGTAGTAATTAAAACTTATCAAAATAGTGAATATTCCAAGGCCCTAAAACATATAATTGTTTAAAGCAAAAGGTTAAGATATCTATGGGATCCAAGAGATAATTTATATTTAAAAGGATTTCAAATTGCTATGCTGAATTTTCTCTTTACTTAGTTAGCTAATATATTGCATCAATTTTTTTTTTTTTGAGAAATTTTTGCTATAGACAGAGAGAGACATTAGAGACAGAAAGCGAGAAATCACCCCCCAGGGGGGATGGTCACACCACAATCCCTTCTCCTCCATTCTCCTCTTGGGATCTTGGGCACGCACGCACACGTGCCTGGCGTGAGTTTTAAGCCACCGGGTCCGGGACGCGAACCGTGGTCAACTACGTGGGAGTCCAACAACATAGCTATTATGCTAACTGCTGGTTCCCTCAAATGTTTTGAAGTGCAGTATTATCATATGTCTTTAGAATGCAGAATTGTGTGATCCTTAAAAAATAAAGGTCATTGAAGATGATGCATTTCTTCATTCTTCAAGCCTGAGAAATTTTTCCCAAAAAAATTATTCTCAGCTATCGAGCTTGTTTTAAAATGTTCTCAACTACCAGTTTTGGTTTTAAATGGTCCAATACATTACTGTACAAATCCAGGAAACAGACTTTTGACTTGACCACAGCATTTTCAGCAGTTTTCATGTGCCTGATAGTATACATGCTTCCTGTGTATGTAATCTTGTAGCATTAGTAAAATATTGACCTTTTAAATGAAACTAATGACATCAATCTGTCTTTTTACATATACTTTGGTTCCTTGTTATTTACTGTATCAGGACTGGTGACTTCCTTTTAAAAAAAAGATTCTTGCAGATATAGATTTGAAGGTATTTCAATGGGATGAGTTCAAAAAAATTGTGGTCCGGGTTTACTATGTCAAGTGGAAAAGAAGGACAAAACCTGTGATGAGACAGTGAAAGATGTAGCCATAGTCTTATCCTGTGGTCACACAGGCAAGAGAGATTCTTTTGAGAAATGAGCATGTCAACCACAGGGACCTGAAAGATGCAAGTATGCTCATAACAAAATGGGCAAAGGCAGTTTCTGCCTTATTAGTTCAAGGCTATTCTTTGAGGACGAACTGAACGTGTTGTGAACTCCAGCCTCTTCTGACACCTGCCCCGCCCAGTACGGCCCCCACGCTGCCACCCCTCCAGCCCTAGCTCCTAACACAAATGCACACACGCCCAGCCTGGCCAGAAGATAAAGCTAAGATGGCAGCGGAAAAGCACCAAGCCGAGCCTCGCTCCGTGAGTTGGAAAAATACAAGCAAAGCTCTTTGTGTTCTTTCATTTTGCATAATGCCTTTAGTAACAAGAGGTCCTCGTAGTCTGTCCCCCAGCACAAGGGTCTGCGTGGAGCATTCAATAGTGGCGCTCAAGGAAGTGGCAGAAGGCGACGCTTGACTGTCATATTCCCAGAAACATACATCTCTGATCTGCAGCGACAGTTCAGGTGACCCTGGAGACCTGCTTGCGGACCACCCTCCCTTCAGATCTCCTTGACTGTGGAATTAAGAGTGACTACAAATGCCTTTCCGCAGGGCATGCGCCCCATTGCCCACCATCCCTGGGAGCCTTCCAAGGTGCACAGCAGCCTGGGCTAGGGACCCGGGAGTCCAACTGTGCGGAGGCAGGAAGAGGAGGAGAAAAAAACCGCTGCGCTGGCTATCAATTTAGAGTAGAGGGACTGCTGCCGCTGCCGTGGAAGGAAACGCTGCCAACCGCAACAGAAACGCCACCCTCGGATAGCTAAGTGAGCATGTGTGCAGCTCTGCGCACGCCTAGTTGTGCCACTCAATGACATAGGGCTTCTTAATAAATTATCCGGTTACCGGGTTTTGTGTGTGTCCAGAAGGCTAAGGAAGGGGCCTGTCTGGGACTGAAGAGTACAGTAAGGGCTAAAGCACAATTAAGGAGGGTGTGGGAAGAACCAGAAACCAGTGCTAGCTGGTCAGCAACAGTGACTGACATGCCACCACCAAAGTCTGCGCTGGAAATATTTTTCTGTGCATCCATTTAACCAGTATCTATATATTTTTTCCTGTTTAGGGCTGAACTCCATGCTAGGAGACAGGAATAGAATGGGTGAACAGACACAGAGAGCATTCTCACACTATAGGAAAGTCTAGTGTTTTGTTTAGTCTAAGTTGCTATTTATGAAAAGCCGTATGCCAAGGTGTATTACACACATCTTTTAAGTCCTTGCTCAACCTCATGTAGTAAGTACTGTTCTGAGCATTATTCATAGGAGAACACTTGCTCAAAGACATTAAGTAACAGCCAGGATCCACAGCCTTTTAGCTACCTGCTGGCTCTTCTGGGCCCCTGAAGTGCCTGTTAGGTTTCTAATTCTACTCTTTTAATTTAACCTCCTCTACACTAGTTGGTGTCTTGGTTCTCACTCTGGGGGAGAAAGATGGTAGCCCAGGGCGTTCTGTTCAAAACTGAGGTTCGTAACTGCTGAAACATTAGGATAGAATTAATTTAGCCTAACAAACATTACTGGATACCTACTCTGTACAAAGTTCTAGATTAGGGGCTGAGTGAGACACAACAATAAACCAAAAGCTCTGAAGGAACTTAAAAGGCAGTTGAGAAAACAAGACAAGTGCAAAATGTGTTCAATGGGGCCTAATCACAGTACTAAAATACTGATTCCCCATGTTTGTCTTCTGTTTCCATGTGTTCTTTATCCCATATATCTATCATATAAAGCTTCAGATAAAATGCACTTCTCTGAATACTCCCTCCAAGCTAGAACTGGGCCAGCAGGGGTTACAGTGGTTGAGGGCACTAGACTCCTACATGGCTGACAGTGGTTTGAGTCCCGGACCTGGCGGCTTGCTTCCTCACTTTCCCTCTCTGTCTCTCTGTCTCACTCTGTCCCTCTCTGATCAAATGGAAATAAACAAATATAGTTAAATAATTCTTTTTTTTTAAAAAAGGTTAGAATTAATTTACTTCCCTAGTTCTTCCATGAACTTCTAAGTAGAACCAGCTTTTTATTTTGTCTATTTATTTACTTATTTATTTAACTAGAATTAACTAGAAGGCCATTTAAAGAAGAGGTACAGATATAAGAACTAGCAAATAGATGAAAAATATAGTATTGGGGTGGTAAGACTTAGACATGATGCTGTCAAGAGTATAAATTAGGCTAATTTTTAAAAATTGACAGTCAAGACAGTAAGAATCGGGATGCAATGGCATATATGTATCTAGAGCACTGACTTAGATGGGGCTGGTAGAATGGCTTGAAACAGAGGACTCAGCAAATGTTACCTTTGTATAGATAACAATGATAAGGTCATTGGTAGATCTGACATTTTCAGATATTATCCAGTCTTAGTCACAACTACAGTTTCAGGTCATATTCAAGTATTACCATTAACAATGGGAGTCTAGGTATAAAGATAAGCCACTAAGTGACCACTGTCAAGAGATAAAAGTGCACTAGGGTAAGTGAGGTAGGCAACAAAAGAATATTTAAGAAGAATATTGCTATATTATGATATAGCGCTGATGTAAGTGTAGATAACAAGAATTTGGGAATGACTCTGACGTGTGACTGTACCCTGTATGTTAGTCCTACTTTCACGGAAGAAAAAAATGTATTCGATTACTATCTTCTTTGTAAATAAAGGTATTTTTAACAGACTAAAAATCCTAAGGCCAAACACTCCGAAATGGGTCGCCAAGGGTATTTCTAATTCGGTTGGCCTTCTCTATCTTAAGTTCCGAATTCACCAGCACTGTTTCCAGAAACTCTCGGTGCTGGCTGGCTTGGGTAGCAGGATTGCCCATCCTCGGCCCAGCGGCACATTCTCTTTTCCTTTCAGGTCCAGGTTTTCTCACCTGGAGGGAACTCCATTACCTGAAGAAAGCCTGAGCCGACAGTTTCCCTCCCCTGCACTTTACTTTCTCTTCCTCAAGCTGCTAGTAAAACGCGGAGACGTGGACTTCCTTCGGATTCCGCACACCCCAGCGCCCCACACCCTGAGCCCTGAGGCGGAGGGAGTGGTGACGGGGAGGAACCTGCCTGGAGTTACTGAGCATGTGCGGAGCGTGGCGCATGCTCAGTGCTGCCGGCCGCTTCCCATTGCGGGTAGCCCCGGCGGTGGCAGCGGTGGTGGCGGCGGCAGCGGCGGCACCGCCTCCTCCTCACACTCCCGGGGTGGCGGGGTTAGATGAGCGGCCCCAGTAGCGGCGAGGGCGGCGCGGGGGGGAGGAGGAGGAGAAGGAGGAGGAGGAGGAGGACGCTGTCTTTGTAGTCTCCCTGCTGCGGGCGCCAGAGGCCGCCGCCGGAGCCGTCGTCGTTGGAAAAGGGCTGTGTGTGCGCGCGCGTGTCTGCCCGCCCGGCCCGCGGGGACGAGGCGGCGGCGGCGGCGAGGATGATGATGTGCGCAGCGACAGCCTCCCCCGCCGCCGCCTCCTCCGGGCCCGGCGGGGACGGATTCTTCCCAGCCGCCACCATCTCTTCCTCCCCGGCACCGGGGGCGCTGTTCATGCCGGTTCCCGAGGGCTCGGTGGCCGCTGCGGGGCTGGGGTTGGGGCTGTCCGCCACGGACTCCCGGGGTCACTACCAGCTGCTGCTGTCAGGCCGGGCCCTGGCCGACCGCTACCGGAGGATCTACACAGCTGCGCTCAGTGACAGGGACCAGGGGGGCAGCAGCCCTGGACACCCAGCCTCCAGGTGCGTGTCCAGGGTGCCCTTGCGCCACATGTCGCGCGCGCACCCTCGCGTGTGTGTGTGTGTGTGTGTGTATGTATGTGTGTCTGCCTGTACGTATTTAATGCGCTTGATGCTGGGTGGTAGAAGCACTTACCTAGACTGGAAGAGGGTGCGGTGGCTGCAGTTTGTGCTGTGTGTGTGTCGTTCGACGTGGGAATTAGGATCGGAGGGTAGTGTGTGATGCTAGCAAAGGTGCTGGTCGGTTATGACACGTGTGTGTATTGTTGAGAAAGGACGAGGCATGGGTAGAGGATTAGGGTAACACACGAAGAGAATTTGCAAGAGTGGTGAGGGAAGTGGCGTTTCCACGGTCTCTGCCGCAATGTTATTTGCCCATATACCGCCCTCCCCTATGACATTCCACCTCCCTCCTTTTTCCACCTCTCAAAAGATACATGCTTTTCGATAAAGGGAGCAACGGTGTAGGTTAAAGGCAGTGTCATTTATAGAATAAGTTTTGGATAATCAGGCATAAGGTTTCATTTTAAGAGCTGTGTGAATAGGGGATGTAAGTGGAGATTTACGTAGATATGGTGTCTAAGAGATTTTTAGAGCTGGACTTTGATAACTGGGCCTTTTGGTTTCTAGAAACGTGGTTGCAGCTGCTCTTGTGTTCTGATGTCCCATCAGCCATTTCCCTTCATCTTCAGTTCTATTTCCTCTGTTACTTACAGGCTTTAGAGTAAGACAGGGTTTTGTAGGGGAAAAGGGAAATCTGAACTTCAAAATATGACAGCTGGTACAGTGTTCAACTGCCCCCAACTAGAAAATTGAGTAGTGCTAGATCTCGTGCAGTTAGGCTGGCTACACCATCAGTTTCCTTAATATAGATGTTAAATCACTTTCATTTTCCTTTTCTTAAAATGTGGGTGCCTTTTATCTAAGTGTTCTCCTATTGTGTTTTTACCCATGCCCTTACATGCCACATATCCTGAAGGATGGTGACTGACTTGTTTCACCAGCTTTGACAATGGTAATTGGGAGTTGGCTTTATCTTTTTTTTTTTCTCCCACACCTTCTTGCAGTGCATGAGGAAAACACAGGATTTTGTCAAATGAGTTAAAGAGTTTACTGCATTTATTGAATGTGCAGTTTATTAGGCAATAACCAGATGTCCTTTTCTCCTATAATGAAAAGGACCAGGCTGTAAGTCAGGTATTTGTAGTTTATCAGTAGGCTTTGGCCTCTCTCTTTCTAGATAGACCAGTAAAGATGGAGCTTTGTTCATACTTTTTCTAGGTAAACCAGCCCTCTGGTGTCTGTGATTGTTTACAGGATTGAGCAGATGAGTAGATGTAGCATATTGATATTAATGTGTGTAACTTCTCTTTGTTATCTGAACTGAAAGCTGGGAGGGCACAAGTCAGTTTCTTGCTAGCATATTTGAAAATAGCAGAAAACCACATGAGACAGTGCTCTGATAATTATACTTATGAGCCATGAGTCTTTAAATCATGGCACTGTAGGTACATCTGTAAAACCCCTCTCAAAGAATTTAAATTTATTTTGTATGTTGTTTCCAGACTTATGCAATAATTTATGACTGCTCTATTCTATTTTGGCTTTATACTACTATACTTGTGTAATGTCGTTTCTGTGTATCTAGGACGATACTAACAGTTTTAGACAAAATTAATACAGGTTAATCACATAAAATTTATGAATGAATTTTAGTCTTTGCTCATTTTTGTATATACTGCTAATGAAAAGTAATAAAGAATTAGCTCAAGTATGTATTTCAAGAAGTACGCATGAAACTAACCTTCCATCATATGATTGGGCCTGCTAATACCTTCTCTACAAAATTATTATTATATTTCACATTGTTTTTTCTAAGTTTTAGAATGCAATTTCTCTTCATTGAGGATTTGATTAAGAATTCAGTCACGTTTCTTATGAAAGATGATGGGGAAAGTAGAGGTGAATTTAGACTAGGAATGAATGATATAATTACTTGTGTGAAGACACACGTCTAGTTATATGAGATTAGGTCATTCAGAGACAGAAAGGAGCAAGAAAAGGGATGAAGCTCTAGTGAGGATCAAGTTTAAAGGTGTGAGAGAAAGGAGACAGGAAATGAAACAGAAAAGAAGATCAGAAAATTAAGGAGAGAATGATAAAACAGTAGCACCTCTGATCCAGGAAAATGGGTGGAAAGTTTTCTGGAGTGTTAATTGATGAAGAAAGTGAGAACAGTTTTTCAGGTCACTGATTACTTTTGAGGAATAAGTCATAGTAGGAGAATGGAGTAAATGGAAAGCATTGGAGTAATTTGTTGGGGGATGGATTTGGGGTTGAAAGACCCTGGTATTCATATGTGGAAGAGTAAATGGGATATTCAAGTATGGAAAATAATTGGAGAGAGAAAGAGTAAAGAAATGGTGCATGAGACAAGATAGATAGGAAGAGGACAGGTTTAAGATGACAAGTAGAAAGATTAGCCATTGAAAAATGTTAGGGACTAATCTCCTTTTAATATAGAAAGGGAGGAGGTATTTGTAAATATAAAGACGAGGAATTTATTGAGGGTAGGAACCAAAATAAACCTGTTCATTTTGGTAATCCCGATGTCTAGCATAATTTTTTTTGTATTTATTCTATAAATGTCCAGTGCTTACCATATGCCGGGTACTGTTGTAGGTGTGAAGATATAACAGTGAGTGAAATAGACAGTGTCTCTACCATGTTGAAACTTGCACTAGTGGGAGGAACAGACAACTGATAATTTCAGCTAGTGATAAATAGCTCTGAAAGAAATAAGACCAGTTTCATGTGAGAGAGCGATTTGTAGGAGGGCTTCTTTGAGTAATGTGGTCAGGAAAGGTCTCTGGGTGTTTGTAGTTAAGTTTAAACATGATGATGAGGAGGCAGATCTAGAGGAGGAGTGTTTTAGGAAATGATAAAGGCCCTGAGGTGAGAACAAGTGTGTTGAATTCAGAACAAAACATGGTGAGTTGAGTTATCACTCATATTGAGTGAATTACTTACTGTGGACTATGCTTTAGGTATAGGATAGAGAAATTGAGGAATTAAAGCCTAATGGAGTTGGTGACTTTGATGGCATTCTATCAAGGTAGATAAGAGCTGAAACTCCAAAGCTAGACATTTAAATCCTGGCTTTGTCAACTGTTAGTTGTATAACCATGACTACATTACATAACTTCTGTGCCTTAGTTTTCTTGTATGTAGACTGGGGATAATAATAATAATGTGGACTGCTTCGTAGATCAGATGAATCAATATATGTAATACATTTGGCACATTGTTTGCTATTAAATATTAGTTATTGTTTTTGCTGAGAGTGAAGGATTTGGGTAGTTGAAGAGAAGGCAAAGATCATGCCTTACTCTTTTAGTTTTGGTCTCAATGACTATTGCTAATGAAAATAGCTTTTTCATTTATTCAGTGGCTGAATACAACAAAATTTTTTGATGAGTGACACCCATCAGAATTGGCACATTTTCTTTGGGAGAGGGATTGGATCTTCAGAGAATAAAGGAATGTTTGACCAGTTCTGAGTGTGAATAGTGGAATAGATTGTACTCGGGAAGTGCCATAGCTCAGTGGCTACATGTTAGAGCTTTGGAGGCAGACTACCTTAGTTCAAAACCCAGTTAGTTAATTAGATTTTCTTTGTCTGATTTCCTTACCTGTAATCTTTTGAGGTTATGGAAAGTACACTTTGTCTGCTTATGCTTAGTGCCCACTAAATGTTAGCAGTTGTTAATATTGAAATTACATTTAAAATTCCAATCAACATAGTATTGTACTCAAATGATAAGTGGAGAAAACTAGTTGAGTTGATTCAGGGTTAAACTGTGTCTGGAGGTCAAAGACATTGAAGGTTTCTGGCAAAAGGATGTTTGACCATATAGTAAAAAGGAAAGTGATGTCAGGAGAGAACTGATAGTCGGGGTATCTGGGTTGTGAAGTGGTAGGTGAACAACATTAGTGGAAACAACAGAGGAGATTACGACTAACATGGGAAATTGCTTTTCTTTTAAGATAACCTCATTTTCTTCTAAGTTAAGCTCATCTGCTTTATTTTGTTAGGTTGGAGCGGTAGTTGAGTCTATCCTTTAGGTGTATGTGATTTCAGTAGTAAGACGTTAAGTAGTGAATCCAACAGATGTTCAGAGATCTCTACTTGGCACTAACCATTGCCCTATAAAGATTTATAAGACATAAGTCGTAGACTCAAGTTTGTTGTCTTCTGGCAGTGAGTGGTAACAAGTATTAAATGGAATGCCTAAGAAAGCTTAACACATTATGATAAAAAATGACATGGGCTAGCACAAAAGCATGAACAGAGGTGAAAGCATTTTGTGTGTAGGGAATGATAAAAAATCTCTTAGATCTAGTGTGCAAGTGTCATGAGGGAGGTTAGCAGTCATTCATTTGAATTGGAGGCTTTGGTTGGAGGATAGGGCATCTTGAAGAACAAGGTAAGACTTGGATTTTATTTAGTAGACAGTGATGGTTTTGAACCATGAAGCAGCATTAGTGTAGGAGTATATTAAGAAGTGATGTGATATTGAAACAGTTATGTATATTTATATTCGTGGATAAGTAGTAATTTTCTTCACAGAGTTATTACATTTGTAGAATCCTATGTAATGTGTAAAGTCACATTAAGGCAAAAACTGCTCTAGTAGCTTACCCGTGGGTAGAAATGTGAAATGAAATTAGTCTCTTTGCTCAAGAGAAGACAAAATCTCGCCTCAGGGCTTAAAAAGGAAATAGAAGTACTTTGGTATTTTAAAATCTGTATTAACAGTAAAAGTCAACAGCACAGTCTCACTTTTTTTCCTCAAAAATGAAAGATTGTACATTCAAGAATTGAAAAAAAAACAAAAAACCTCAGTTTGGAGGCAAAGAGATTAGGTTAATTGAGGTTTAATTTACCTACAGTGAAATTCATCCTCCTTAAGTGTTTGAAGAATCTTGGAACCATCATCACAGTCACATATGGAACATTTCAGAACACTTCTTCATGCCCTCTTACCCTTAGCCCCTGCCCCAAAACCTCCATGGATCAATTTTCTATCACTAATAGTTTACCTTTTCCAGAATGTCATGTAAATCTAGGTCCTTAAGGGGCAGGGCCCCAAATATTGTTTATCTCTCTGCCCTTTTTCCTCATGTTTACTGTAAATGTAATGTGTAAAGTCACATTAATTTGGGCCTTAAGGCTTCATTAGGTTTGGGTTAGATGTCTTTCCAACAAGAATATTTTGTATATAGTGCTGAGATTTGTATCTCATCCAGAGATTTTCAGGTTGTCTCATTGTTGAATGATGCTAAGTCCTATTACTTGGGTAAGATGATATGCACCAGATCTGTCCTCTTTAAATGTGTGATTTTTCCATTTGTAATGAGCAAGTAATCACAAGGTAATAACTTCATCACATTGTGATTGTCTTTTACCTAATGGTCTTAGCCTGCTTTGGTAATCCTTGTTTGAGTCAATAATTTAATTAGGAGTTTCAAATGATGTCTCTCTCTATACACACACACACACACACACACACACATATATATATATATATAAAATTCTGTTATGTTAAATTTATTGGTAGGTGCTCTTCTACAAAAAAGTTTTCCCTCAGTAACTAGCGATGAACTGTAATTGCTCCTAAGATACCAGGGTAAATGTTTAATTCTCTGTTCGCATTAACCAAATTGGAGTAATAGTCCAGTGGCATGTGGTGGATGCTGTGATTAGCCATCCAGATTCTTCCATTGAGGTGAATCTAGCTGTTTCCCTCGGTGTTGAAAATATTGCCAGCAGGGGCCAGGCGATGACCTAGTGGTTCCGTTGCTAGACTCCCACATGGACAAACACGATTCCAGTTCTGGACCTGTGCGTGCCTAAGATCCTGCGAGGAGAATGGTGGAGAAGGGGTTGTGGTGTGGCCATCCCACTTGGGGTGTGATTACTCACTTTCCCTCTTGCTGTCTCTATTTCTCTCTCCAGCTCACTCACTCACTCACTCTAAGGTAAAAACCTCTTAAAAAACAAAAGACAATATTGGCAGCTAAAAGCAATTGCAGCTGATTACTGCTCTAGGCATTTGCTGAGCCAACAAAGCTGCTTACCCCAAAGTCATGCCTCCTTTTCATGGGGAGCCTGTATTCAGTGTCTAGTCTATGCAGAGGTATAAGTGCCTGGCTCTTTTGTCATAAGGCAGGACAACCTTCAAGGTCCATGCCAAATGCAGAGCTTCTCACTGGCCTGGCTGAAGCCTTCTTGTGACTGCAGTGCAGTTCAGCTCAGTCCTACTTTGACTCCCCCACAATTGTTGATTCAGGGGGCTCTGCCCAGTAAGAGAACCCTTGTGTGCAAATCTGAATTTCAGAGTCAGTTTATTGGAAAGGCTTACCTAGGACAGTTGATACTAGGAGTGGTCTGTCTAAGGAAGCAGACTTTAAAATGAGAGTTTGGAGCTGGACTATTTACTGGTGGCTGGCAATAAGATCCCTGTTTTGGTGGAAGATGGAGTACTAGTAGTGATAACTTTTCACATGTGTTGTAGCTGTGCAACTGTAAAAATGTTCATTGGGGGGCTGGCAGGTAGTGTGGTCCTTAAGAGTGCTGGACTCTCACTTGGCCAACCATAGTTTGAGTCCTGGACCTGGTGGCTTGCTTTCTCACTTTCCACCTCTCTCTTTCTCTGTCTCTTTCTGATCAAACTGGAAAATAATAATAATAATAAAGTTAAATAAAATAATTCTTAAAAAAAAAAGTGTTTACTGGTGCTAAGCTGGCAATTTCTGTGAAAGAGGTTTTTTGCTATAGGGCGCATGTGCTCACCAGAAAGACAGAGACAGAGAGATAGAAAGCGAGAAATCACTCCCCCAGGCGGTATGGCCACACCACAATCCCTTCTCCTCCATTCTTCTCTCAGGATCTTGGGCATGCACACACATGCGCCCGGCGTGAGTTTAAGCCACCGGGTCCGGGACTCGAACCCGGTCGGCTACATGGGAGTTCAGCGACATAGTCATTATGCTAACTGCTGGTCCCAAAACTATTCATTTTAGGAACAATGTAATCACCATATGTTGAACCAATAAAAAATTTTTTTGAAATAAATAAATAAAATAAATAATAAGTAAATAAATAAATAAAATGAACAATGTCGTCAGATGGCTGTTGGTGAGTGCCATTGATAGACTGGAGAAAGATGGTCAAAGGCTGAAGATAATTGGGGCAAAATGTGAAAAGTAGTGTGTTCTGCAGGAGGAGGAAAGAGGAAGCTAAAGATTAGGCCCAGGACAATTTTTAGGGTAGCAGAGCTCAAGGGCAGGTTGAATTCTCAGTAAGGCTGCTAAGCCAGGGCCAGTGCTCTGGTTAAGAAGGAATGAAAACCTGGTTCTTAGGATGACACATCTGAAGTGATGTACTTGAAAACCTTGAACCTGCAAATTTCCGCAAATTCCCTCGAACCCTTTGGGCCTACTGAAGTGGCCTGCTTTTCCTGTTTTAGAGAGTAGTTGCTAAAAGGCTATGCATAAGACAGTGCTGCTCCTCCTACCTCTTTGTACTATCCTCTCTCCTGCTGGCTATCACCAAACCATAGTTATGGTTAAGTCACAGTAAAATCTACTGGGAGAGGGCTCAGCCATTGCTCCTGGCAGGCTGAGGCCATAGAGAAGGCTTGGGTTTGATTCTTGGCTCACCCCTAAAAATACTGGTTGTGCTGGTAATTTCAGCTGCTAAGAGGCTAAAGCAGGAGAATTGTGACATAGAAAGACTCTGTCTAGTGGGTCAGCAGGTGGTATGGTGGTTAAGGCACTAAACTCCTGCATAGCTGACTGCAGTTTGAGTCCTTGACCTGGTAGCCTGCTTTCTCTCTCTTTCTTTCTCTCTCTCTGGTGAGTGCATGGGCTGTATAGCAAATTAAAAAATAGTAACAATAATAATAATACTAAAATTAAATAAATAATTATTTAAAAAAAGTCTGTCTAGAAAAAAGCAAGCAAACAAAAAAATAAACTAGTAGGAGGTGCCAGACTGAGTAAAGGAAGAAGGGACTGTACAGTCAGACCTACACACTCACACACACACACACACAGTGACACAGTGGTTCCCAAACTGTTGTGCTAAGACATCCCAAAATACTATGGTAGACACAGATATTATAAGATATTTAAAAATTTCAAAGGAAACACAGCAGTATCTGTTATGAAGTGTCTTCAGTAGGAATGGCGCTTGGGGTTAGGAGTGGCCTTTTTTCGGCATTACTCTCAGTAGTACACTGGGGAATCCATGCTTCCTATTTCTGTAGATTATACTACATTCCTCTTGATGATGTTGTATCTTTGTGAAGTTGGATTTTTGGTAGTTGCTGTGATGCAAATCAAGCACTACACAAAAATCCATGTAAAACAAGAAGGGAAGGTGGCATGTTCAGTCTGAGTCCAAGTTTGAGAAATTGTACAATGACCAACAGGTGCACATGTACTATTGTTAAGTAAGTGTGGTTATTTAAGAACGAAGAAAAGTACTTTTTTCTTTCAATTTATATATGTTAATGGCTACTGTGTTGTTAGGGTATCAATTTGTATTAATTATTTAGTAAACACTGTTATTAGGTATTTCTTTTAGGCTGTGAGTGCTGTGGAAAAGTTAGTGATAATGGTTGTGCATGGACCCCCAGTAAAGAGCTTATATTATCAAAGCTGATGTTGTAACTGCTGGTGCTGCTGAATGTCCAGCCTGGTAGCTGCAGAGACCCACCAACCCTTCAGAGAGATTAACCAGTTCTTATACCTTGAAAAGAATATATGAATTTGAGCTATATTCTGGATATGAGTTTGCCTTTCTGGTTTATAGGGGTTTAGCCAGAACTACTGTTTGAGGGTCTACGGAGTTTTTGATCCCCTCTGGCACAGGGATCATTTCAGACTTAAGGGACCCTCTTTATAGCAAAGCAGGCTTCATGAGATTCATTTGTCCTATTAGATACCACGCCACCTAGAAACTGCTGATGTAATAGAGCAGTCTTTTGATGGTACAACTGATAATAATATCCTGGAGCTTGGACATGATACCCTGCTGGGATAGGATGCTACTCTCCAGTGTTGCCAGTAGGAAGGACACTTGGAAGTAGGAGTGGCTTCATTTAGCATCACTCTCTGCACTGAGGAATTCGTGCTTCCTATTTCTGTAGCTCTACGCATCAGGGCTTAAAAAAAATCCTGGTTCTCAGAAGGTAAACATTTCCAACATAAGACACTGGAAGAATTCTTTTGTACTTTTAAGCTACAGCTGCCACAAGGACTAGGGCTTCCTTTTCCAAGGAAAGATGTTACCACTTTCATGGGACTAATGTACCTGTTCACACGGAGGAGGTAGGGCTGCTATTGCCACATGGATTGTGATGATTTGGCCTAATGGTAGTCTGATGGGTGTCTTTTGGTACTTCTTTGCTCAGCGTTGATGGTAAATGGTCCTGAAAGGCCTGGTGACTACCTCATGCAGTCAGCCACCTGGACCAGCAGAAATGCTAGCTGAAGATGAAGGAATTCCCTAATGGCTGGTAGAGAAGCAGTTGTCGATATGAATTTGTCCTTGAGACTATCTGCAGTGGTGGTGGTTGTTCATTGTTTCACATTTTTTTTTCCTTCAAGTTTCCTCAGGAAATTATACTAACCAGAATTCTGGAGAAACTTTTCTCAGGACTTATTTACAGCAAGTGAATCATTACAGTGCAGTAGGTGGATGATAGTGCATACTGTGGTATGGGACCCAGATCCCCTGTCCAAGGCTGAGGTGCTCATTCTGCTGCTAGTAGTGTAGGCTTGTTCAGGATTCACCTGGGTTCTCTCTGGACATTGGCTTTGGCTGAAGAGAGCTACCTGGCCTTATGTAATATATCATTCTTAGGGGCATCCTGCATAAACTGCTTAGTAGGGGGTATTTTATGGTTTTAGTGCCACTGTAACTTTTCATCCATTTTTCAGTTATATATTAGTATATAAAAGTACAGTTGAATTTGTAAATTAACCTGCATATATTTTGTTTATGTGTGATTTTGTTAAGGTAATTTATTAATTTCAATAGTTTCATAGATTCTCTGGGATATTCTTTTTTTTCCTTCATCATGCATACTTTTTTTTAAATTAACTTATTTATTTTACATTCTTTCACTGAACATTATTACAGCATACAAAATACGATTTCCCACCCAGAACACACTATATAGTGGCTTAATCATACATGTTATCATCAGCAAATAATTTTTCCATTTCTTGTTTCTTGTGTGTGTGTGTATGTGTGTGTGTGTGTATGTAAATATATATATCCCCCCCCACCCACCCATTTCTCACCCTCTGCCATTTCCTGCCCTCCTCCCACATTGTCTGGTATCTGCAGTTGCTTTCCATTCCTTTTTAATTTTTCCCCGCACTTCATTGATTGACAAAATGTCTTGATTAATCTAAATGCTTTCAATAGCAAGCTCAGCTGATGTCAACACATGTTGACTTTAGGCATGAAACTCTTTGAGTAGAATTAATATACTATAAAGTAGCACCTAGGTCAAGGCTGTATAGCTTACTGTGGTCATTAAATAGGTATTTTTTAATATATATTTTTAATTTCAAGAAAGGCAGTTTTAGTTTTAATAAATCAAAATCAAAAAATGTTAAGAGAACATTGCTTAAGACTTAAAACCAGGAAATAGGCTAGGATTCTGTTCAAATATTAGGTACATGGTCCACAACTCAAGAGAAGACAAAAATCCTTAACTCTGGAAAACAAAGCATAGAAGGAGATCAGTAATGTTATCATCATGCATATTTTAACACTACTGAACATATATAATTAAACCAATTTGTGAAATCACCTGTTATGCAACATAATTTAGTTAATTTCTTAATGAACATGCTCTATTTTTCTTTTTCCTTTTTAACCTTTTTTTCTGTCAAATATTTTCTTCTCTTGTACCTCACACCCATCCTCTACTACCCACTCTCTACTATCCACCCTCCCTCCTTACTTTCTCTAGCATTTACACATATCCACCACTCTATCATCACATTTTCAAGTCTCTCAACCTTGGCTATATCACTCAGTACAAATTGAGTGGGGATATACAATGTGTATCTTTTAAACTGTGGGTCACTTCACTCAAAATTAAGTCTTCTGTATTCATTTATTTTGAGACAAATTATAGGAGCACATTGTTTCTTTTAGCTGTGTAGTATTTCATTATATGTGTGTGTGTGTGTGTGTGTGTGTGTATGTGTATGCCACAGTTCTTCAATTTGGTCAGTCAGTTTTTGGACACTTAGGTTGGTTCTGTTTTTTAGCAATTTAAAAAATGCTGTAAGAAACACAAATGTGCAGGTATCTTTCCGAATGAATGTTTTCCTGTCCTGTGGGTAAATACCAAGAAGAAGGATTACGGGGTCATAAGGAAGTTATATTTGTAGGTTTTTGAGAAACCTCCATATTGTTTTCCACAGAGGCTGAACTAATTAATTAATTCTCAACTATGGTATAAGAGAATTCCCTTTTTACCACAACCTTGCCAACACTTGACGGTCTTTATTTTTTGATCCTAGCCATTGTAAATGTGGTTAAATGATATCTCATTGTAGTTTTAATTTGTATTTCTCTGATGACAAGAGACTTTGCTTTTTTTTTCTTGTCCCTTGGCCATTTATAAGGCTTTCTTGGAGAATTGTCTATTCAGTTTATTTGCCCATTTTTAAAAATTGGGCTATTCATTTTTTTTTATGGATGAACTTCTTGAATTCTCTATATATTCTAGATACCAACCCCTTGTCTGAGGAGTAATTTGCAAATATTTTCTCCCATTCTGAGTGTTGTCATTTGACTAAAGCTAAAAACTTCCTGACAGCAAAGGAAATTATAAATAGAGTGAAAAGACAACTTTCTGGGATATTCTATATAAATATTCTCATCAATTTTCTTTTTATTCTGCAATACGTCCCCCATTTTATTCCAATTAGAAAAGGTGTGTCCTGGGACCAGCAGTTGGCATAGGGCTATGTCACTGGACTTCCATGTAGTCGACCATGCTTCGAGTCCCAGATCTGGTGGCTTAAACTCACACCGTGCGTGTGTGCATGCATGCCCAAGATCCAAAGAGGAGAATGGAGGAGAAGGGATTGTGGCATGGCCATCCCCCCTGGGGGGTTATTTCTCACTTTCTGTCTGTTTTGCTATTAGGGTAATTCTGGTCTCATAGGATGAGTTGGAAATATTCTCTCTTCATTTTTATTCTCTGCAATATATTTTAGAAAACTGACATAATTACTTCTTCATTTGTTTGATAGAAGTCATCAGTGAACTTCTGGCATTTTTATTCTGAAAAGTTCTTTAATTATTGATTCAGTTTTCTTTTAAAGTTTATTTATTTATTTCTTCCACGAGTGAAAGAGATGGAGAAAGAAAGGAAGGGGAGGGAGGAAGGAAGACACAGAGAGACAACAATTCTACCAAGGCAAGGTCCGGGTACTGTGATCCACCTCCAACTTCACTCAACCCTGGATCATGGGTACACACATGCTCAGCATTCTCAGGGCGGTTTTCAGATGTAAACCTGGAACCTTCCCATGTGGGTCAGCCTCAAAGAGCACCATAGTTTAATCTTGTGCAAACATCTGACCCCTTAAGTTATTTAATAACTATAGGCCAATTTAGAGATCCTGATTCTTATATTAGTTTTGGCAGACTCTCTCTTTCAAGAAATTGCTCTATTTTATCTTAGGTTATAAATTTTGTGGGTATGAAGTTGTTCATAATGTTTTTTTATTATACTTCCAGTGTTTGTGGGAACTATAATGATGTACCCTCTTTCATATCTGATAATCTCTTTTTCATTCCTTATGTTTGTTTTTCAGTTGGAGTGATATTTCACTGGAGTATTTGATATTGATATTTAATCTAGTCGTTTACCAATATGGTTGACTTTAGGTCTATCTTTGTAAAAAATATTTTTTTATTATAGAGCACATGTGGTCACAGGAGTTGGGGGGAGAAATCACTCCCTGGAGGGGATGGCCATAGTACAATCCCTTCTCCATTCTTGTGGGCTTTTGGACATGCGTGACGCACATGCACATGTTTTGTTTTTCAAGCCTCCAGGTCTGGAACTCACACCGTGCTGTTGGCCATGTGGCACTTAGTGCCTTAACCACCACATCACTTGCTAACCCAGGCCTGTCATTTTATTATCTCCTGTTTCTCTTTTTTTTCCTTTCCTGTTTCATATTTTTCTGTTTTCCATTAAATTTTTTTCCACTTAAATTTATCTTTTGACCCTTTTAGCTATATCTCTTTGTATTAACTTTTTAATAAAGTTAGGAATTACTATTGCGTACCTAACATTTCACAGTCTACTTAAGAGTTATTGTATTGCTTAACTTAGAGAAAACTTGCAACCACACAGAGCCTTTCATTACTCCCCCCCACCAACTTTTATGTTTTCTTTTTTTTTAAAAGAATTATTTTAATTTAATTTTATTTATTCATTTATTTTATTTTAATTTGACCAGAGAGAGTGACACAGAGAGGGAGAGAGAGAGAGAAAGTGAGAAAGCAAGCCACCAGGTCCGGAACTTGAACCATGGTCAGCCATGTGGGAGTGTCCAGCACCTTAACCACCACGCCACTTGCTGGTCCCGAACTTTTATGTTTTCAGTGTGATATCTAATTATGGCTGCATAATTTTTTAAAGGTTTTTTTCATAGGGATCATGCGCTCACCAGTGACAAAGACAGTGGCTACATACTTTTAAAGCCTCACCATAAACTATTACAATTTTTGCTATCAGCAGTTACATGTAATTTAAATAACTTAAAGGAAAAGATGCAGTATTTTGTGTTTAACCTGTACGTAGTAATGTACTACATAATGACATCTTAGTTAACAAGGGACTCCGTATGTCAGTGATACCATAAAGAGCGTATAGGCTATACCATATACACTACTAGGTGTTTAGTAGGCAGTACCATTTAGGTTTGTGTCAATCTGCTTTATGATGTTTGCACAACTACAAAATCACCTAATGACACATTTCTCAGAATGTATCCTAGTTGTTATGTGATTTCTTAACTGCATTATTTCTGTTGGTCTACCTTTATTCCTGAAGATACAACTTTTCCTTTCAGTCTAAAATGTATTTCAGCATTTCTTTTAGAGCATTCTGCTGGGGATAAACTTTACTTTTTTTTTTTTTTTTAATCTGAAGTTGTCTTTGCTTTTATTCATGAAGGATATTTTAGGTGGACAAAGACTTCTGAGCGGAGGCTTGTTTCCTTTTGAAACTTTAATGATGCTGTTCCATTGTCTTCACCACTATGACTTCTAACAAAACATCTTTCATAATTTGAAATTTATCCCCTTCTTTGTAATGTGTCATTTTTTTTCTAGGTACCTTGTTTTAAAAAAATCAGGTTTTTCAGGAGCCATGTGTGCTCACCAGAGAGAGAAAGAGAAAGTGAGGAAGCACCTCCCATGGGGCATGGCCACATGCATGCATGCACATGTACCAAGCATGTTTTTTCTTTTTTTTTTTTTTTTTTTTTTTGCTATAGGGCTCATGCGCTCGCCAGACAGACAGAGAGAGACAGAGAGATAGAAAGCAGGAAATCACCCCCCAGGGGGGATGGCCACGCCGCAATCCCTTCTCCTCCATTCTCCTCTCGGGATCTTGGGCACGCACGCACACGCGCCCGGCGTGAGTTTAAGCCGCCGGGTCCGGGACTCGAACCGCGGTCGACTACGTGGGAGTCCAGCGACATAGCCATTACGCTAACTGCTGGTCCCCCCAAGCATGTTTTTCAAGCTTCCAGATCTGTAGCTCGAACCATGTAGTCATTCATTTTGGGATCCAGCCACCCAACCCCTATGCCACAGTCTGGCCCTCTAGATGCTTTTAAGAATTTTTTTTCAAAGTCATTAGGTGACTCAATAAAACGTGTTGGACTCTCACTGCCAGGTGCATGTGCATGCTTGCTTAAAACCCCAAGAGGAGAATGGAGTGGAAGGGATTGCTGTGTTCTTAGTCTCTAGGGGGCGATTTCTCACTTTACTTTTTTCCGGTCAAGTGCATGTGCCCTATGGCAAAAAGCAAAGAAAAATAATTTGCTTTCAGCAGTTTGATTTAATAAGTCTAGTCATTACTTTATTTGAGTTTATCCTCTTTGGAGAATGCTGAGATTCTCTTGAATCTGTGTATTTGTTTCTTTTATCTGAATTAGGATATTTTCCTACCATTGTTTCTTAGATTATGCTGCTTTAATTTTTCTACTTACCTTTCCAGATTTCAGTGACAATTACGATAAAACTTCGATAATTTTTCCATAGGCTTTCCATTCAGTTCTTCACTATTCTGTTCTTTTCCTTATCAGATCTTTTGTTTTTCCTCTTTGTTCTTTTTTTAAAATTATTATTTATTTAACTTTATTCATTCATTTAATTTTAATTTGACCAGAGAGAGGCACACACACACACACACACACACACACACACACACACACAGAGAGAGAGAGAGAGAGAGAGAGAGAGAGAGAGAGAGAGAAAAGGAAGAAAGGAAGCCGCCAGGTCCGGGACTCGAACCGTGGTCGGCCATGTGGGAGTGGCCAGCACCTTAACCACCACGCCACCTGCTGGTCCCTCCTCTTTGTTCTTCAGATTGGATAATTTTTATTGATTCATTTTTAAGTTCATAGATTCTGTGCACAAAAAAGATATATTGCAGGGACCAGCAGTTAGTGTAATGGCTATGTCGCTGGACTCCCATGTAGTCTCTCTCTTTCTTTCTGGCGAGCGCACGCGACCTATAGCTAAAAAAACTTCTCCAAAAAGAAAAAAAAAAAAGATATATTGCAAACAAAGGGGACTGAAAGGGTCTTTTCTTATCTCCTTGGAGATGCTGAATAAACTGTTTACATTTTGACTGAGATTTGTCATACAGTCACTTGTATCATGTTGGAATGACAACATGGAATCTTCTAATTGTGTCGTTTTGGCTGTCAAAAGTTTCTAGTTTGGGGGACCAGTAGATGGCATAATGTTTATGTCCATGGACTCCCATGTAGTCGACCACAGTTCAAGTCCCGGACCCAGTGGCTTAAAACTCACACTGGGCGCATATGTGTGAGTGTCCAAAATCCTGAGAGGAGAATGCAGGAAAAGGGATTGGGGCATGGCCATAACCCCTGGGGGATGATTTCTTGCTTTCTCTCTGTCTCTTCAGTGAGCAAATGTGCTCTATTAATAGCAAAAATCTCTTAAAAAAAAAAAAAAGTTTCTGATTTTGGAGGACTTCACATTACAAATTTTCGATTTAGAGATGTTCAGCCTATACTTATGGTAATGCTGTCTCTTTTGGGGTAGAGAAAGGAATAAAAGGAGGAGGATACAGATTTGGAAGATGTCTCAAGGTTGTATTTTCAGCCTTTTTATTTTTCTGTGTAGAAGTCTAGATATTTTTATTTCATCTTTTCCTTAAATCTTGAATTCTCTATTTAGCTGTGTTTAGTATACTGTAGACCCATGTTAGTCTTTAATTTTAGTATATTCTTCATGTCTAGAAGTTTGATTTTATTCTTTTTCTAATGTGTTCTGTTCCCTGCAGATATTTTAAAGTTATTCTTTTGTTTCTTTAAATTTGATAAACATAGTCATGCTATAATCTGTCTGAAAATTCTACCATCTCTAGTCTATTTTTGGGTTTCTTTCTGTAGTCAATTTGCTATTCTCACTCATGGTGTCTTGTATCTCTTTGTACCTGGTTATTTGTTTGCTCTTATTAACCTTATTGTATGAGGCCTAGGATGAGTGGATTATCTTCAGAAAGTTTTATAGTTGCTTCATATAACTTTATTTCCCTGGCCTATCTAGTCTAAATGTTCATAGAGTAAAATCTGCTTATTTCTCACTCCCTACCACCTCCTTACTTCCCCTCCCCTCTTTATTTTTCTTTGTTGCTCTGTTCACTTCTAAGGTAGCTTTATTTTTAAATCTTCTCATGTGAAGATTTTCAAATAAGATTAAGAGACTGAAGGCTATATAAAGGAAATCTATTTGCATCTCTCCCAAATCAACTTGTACTGTTAAAAGCTCTTTTCTTATTACTAATTAGCAAGCTAGGTTAAGTAAACAAATGTTTTCTACTTGGTAATCAGACTACTGTTCCTCCCTAATTTAATCAGTAATGCTTGCACATAGCGATGGGCGTATCATTACATTAATTGCACAGAAGCATAAGTCTGGTTTCTGTAGGAAGTTTTAGTTTATATATAGTGTTTTATAATTGGTTGAGTTTTTAAAAAATTGATGTTGTAGCCAGTGATCTTTATAACTCACTTATCCTTTATTTGTGGATTATTTTGCATTTTCTATAAATATAGTTATCTACAAATAAAACTGTTTTACTTTTCAGCCATTAGGACTTTTATTTCTTCTACATCATTAACTTTCAATATAGTATTAAGTAGAAGTAGAAATAGTATAAATGTTTGCATTTTTTTCTTTATATTTAGTAGAAGTGTTTTTCATCATTGAGTTAATTCAGTACACTGTTAGGCATAGTTTTTTCTTGTGGATAATCTTTATCAGATTAAATTCTCTTATTCCTGGTTTACTGAGGAATTTCATCATGAATGGTTGTTGACTTATAAAATACTTTTTCTGTGTGTTTTGAAATGATCATGTGTTTCATTTTCTTTATTCTGTTATTATATTGAATTACATTGAATTTTGCACTTTATGTGTTATTTTTGTATGTTGCTGGGCATTGAAATTATTTTTAGGTCGGTGGAATTTTTTCTCATACTTTTTTTGAGAAAAATTCACATACCATAAAATTCATACTTTTAAAGTATACAACTCAATGATTTTTAGTATACTTAACAAAGTTGTGGAACCAGAACATTTTTGTCACCCTAAAAGTAATCCCATAGCTATTCAAAGTCACTTCCTATTCTCTACTAATCCACTTCCTGGTTTTATGGATTTGCCTATTTACACATTCTTACAAATGGACTTACACAATTTGAGACCTTTTGTGATCTTTATTTCCATCACTTAGAGTAATGCTTTCAAGTTTCATCAATGTTGTAGTATGAATCAGTACTTCTTTTTTTGTTTGTTTTTCATTTTAAATATTAACTTACATGACTTTATTGAGTGTCTGTGGTTGTAAATGTAGTAAAAATTTAGAAGGCATTGTCCTTTCTCTGTTTTCTGTAAACAGGCCATGTATGTAAAATAACTGGAAAGATCTTCAGCAGCACTTAAGTAGATGTGTGATAGTATGGTTTTGAAGAAAAATCAGAAAATGAAAGGGTGACCCTAGAGAGGGTAGCCTTGGTAATGCTTCGTAGCTACTAGGCTTTAATACTCATTAAGTACTTCATTTTCTTTATGGCTGAATAATAGTCTACTATATGGAAGTGTCATATTTTGTTTATCCATTCATGAACTGATGAAAATTTTGTACTACATAGTGTATTTTGCTTCTTTGTTCATAGTGGATAGCAATCCTGAAATATTCTTATTTTGAAATGTCCTTTTCAAAATTGATACCAGGATTCTGCTAATCTCATAAAATGAGTTGGGAAATATTTCTTTTTATATTCTCTCGAAGGGTTAGTCTAAGATTAATATTGTTTGAGAAGACTGTAATAGTGAATTCATTAGTTACAAATTCACCAACAAGGCCATCTGAGTCTAGAGTTTTTTTGGGGAAAGGTTTTGATTAGGGATTCAGTTCTTTTTAATTAGATATAGAACTATTCCCATATTTCATGTTTTCCTTGTCTAGTGTTGATGAGTTTTATTTTTCAAGGAATTTGTTCTTTTTATTTACATTGTCATATTTATGGACTGTATGTATGTATGGTGATGTCTCCTATTTTTCATATTGTCAACTTGTGTGTGTGTGTGTGGGGGAGTGCTTTTCGGTCTCTGGATTTCCACATGTGCTTTCCTCATTGCTTCTACAGCTCTCTTAAGCTAGTCAGTCTAGTTCATGAAGAACAATGGCTTGCTTCTATCTATTACTTTAGGGAAGTAGAAGTCTGAAGTTTATCTTTACAAAAAAGAAAGGGCAGATAATTTTAAGAATGCTTATTTACATAAACAATGATGTTTTCAGTAGTTGTATTCATGTATACTAATACCTATATATTTTCTTTCTGATATGAACCAGTTTATCATATATACCCTAGACCAGAAGTCAGCTAACCATGGTCTAAAATCAAATCCATCTCAGTTCCTGTTTTTGTGTACCTGTGAGCTAAGAATGTTTTTTACATTTTTAAAATGTTAGAAAAAAAGAAAGTTTTGTGATATATGAAAATTATGTGAAATTTACATTCAGTGTAAATACAATTTTGTTGTAATACAGACATGTTCATCTGTTTATATGCTGTCTGTGGCGGCATCATACTATAACAGTTGAACAGTTGTAACAGAGATCCTATGGTACACAAAATATAAAATACTATCTGTCTTTTAGAGAAAAAATTAGTCTATTCTTGCTTTAGAGCATAGACATAGAAATTTTTAAGATGGAAATGCCTTTATTCCAGAATTTGTAAATTAGAACTCATTAAAATCCTAGAATGGATGGCATAGTGGTAATGCAGTGCTCTGTGCAGCTGACCTACATGGGAAGCTTCTGGGTTTGTGTCTGAACAACACATTGGGCATGCACATGTCCATCATCCTCTTGGTTGGGATTGGAAGTGATCACAGTATGGGAACCCCGTTCAGGGTGCCTCTCTGCCTATGTCTCTTTCTTGATCATAGAAGAAAGAAATAAACTAAAAAAAAAAATTCTAGCATTTACAAGTTAGAAGGAACCTTTGAGTTAATTTCCTTCAAAACTTTGTTTTACAGTTAAAGAAACAGTTGAGTGAGAGAAATTTTTAGATCATAACTAATTTTTATTTTGTTGGTAAACACTCAGTAATCAGTTGATAGAGAAAAACTATGATCTGTATCTCTGTATCTCAATGATCTATACCTCTGAACAACTTGCAGAATTCATTTGCCCTTTTATTTCCTAAATAATATTTCCTTTTATTGCCCTAAAATTTCACATAATTTTCATAGATCACAAAAAAATTCTTTTTTTCTAACGTTTTTATTGGAGGAGTGTTTGGTTTTCCTTAAGTAATGTAGCTATTGGGACCATCAGGTGCATGGAGGTTGGGGTGCTGGATTCCCACATAGCTGACGTCAGTTTAAGTCCCGGATCTAGCAGCTTGTTTTCTCACTTTCTCTTTCTTTCTCTCTCTGGTCAAATTAAAAAATAAATAACAAATAAAATAGAATAAATAATTCTTAAAAGGAAAGTTTATTTTAAATAGCGTAGCTATTAAGAAAATTTCTTCTTAGGACCAGCAGATGGTATAATGGTTACGTTGCTGTACTTTCACATAGCTGACCATGGTTTGAGTCCTCCACCTGGCTTGAAACTCATACCCGGTTCAAGCATGCCCAAAATCCTGAGAGGAGGATGGAGGAGAAGGGATTGATTGTGTCATGGTCATCCTCTTAGGGGTGATTTCTCACTTTCTGTTTCTCTGTCTTTATCTCTCTGACTAGTGTATGTACCCTATAGCAAAAATCTCTCAAAAAGTATTTCTTGTAATTGTTAAAATAAATATTAAAAAAATAATATTTAATGCATGTTTCTATATAGTCCTTTACCATTACCACTATAATTCTTTCAAACCTGGGTTTGAGGTTCTTTTTAGTGAAAAGACTAAAAAGTCTTATAGGACCAATTCCAGACATTATTCATTAAGCTTCTAGTGATTTAGGATTTGAAGTCCTAAATCATCAGAAACCTGAATGTAAATTGTTAATGTGTAAGATTGACTTCTAGCGTTTCTCCTCTATTTTATCTGTTCATCTTCAGATATTATAAAACCTTAAGCATATTCTCAAATATAGACATACAATGGGATGTTATATAACTAGCAAGTACATTTTTAAATTTTTTATTGTTGAATACAGATTTTCTTTACTTAATTTTTTAACTTATTACTGGCTATGTTTTGACAACTCTACCTCTAAAACAAGCTAAATTGATTTTTAAAAGGGCAATTTGTAGTTAAAATTAGTTTATAATTGGGGTAAGCTGGTTCTTCAGATGGTCTATATTCAGTCATGGGTAGTTCAGATTCATTGAAATTGTTATAACCAGTTAAATGCCACCATGTATAGAATGAAGTATTTCAGGCATGCATGTAATGTCCCAACATTTAAAAAGTTTATTAAAAAATAGACAAAAACATTGGTCTGTAATTGAGAAAACTTAAGTTGTGATAACTAGTCTTAGGAAATCTATGTAAATTTGGATTTATATTTTGTATTTTGTTTTTCTGAAAATTGGTTTCAAGTATACCTTGATGTTTCTCTAACTGGTACAGAAGGGACTAACCTTTACCAGTTACATATTTCAGTTACTTAAATAACTGATATTGCTTTAGTAATGTTTAGTATAAAGGAAGGTTAGTTTCCTAAATTATATCTGAAAAATGCCTGTTGTTTTTCATTTACTTATTTATTCAAGTGATGTTTCTTGAACATCCACGATGTGTCAGACACTGATGTAGGTCCTCAAAGTACAGAGTTGAAATAGACAT
Source organism: Tupaia tana (assembly GCA_026018925.1). Classification (NCBI taxonomy): domain Eukaryota; kingdom Metazoa; phylum Chordata; class Mammalia; order Scandentia; family Tupaiidae; genus Tupaia; species Tupaia tana. Next base: position 76,962,820 of record JAKSZU010000005.1, on the reverse strand, counting down.
TTTTAATTTTCTTACAATGCAAGCAATTGAATAGAGTATATAAGCAGATATACCTATTCATGTTTAACATCTGACACTGTTAATCACTGTTTCTTTTTACTTTTATAGTATACTGTCCTGGGGAAATCCCATCCACATACATGGTATCTGATACCTCCTTGACACCAAAATGTGTGCAAAATAATCCCATGAAAGTTTACTGTGGACATTTCTGGCTAGATATCCTTTAAATGCATTGGTGTATTTATGGATTTATCCTTGATTCTCTGCTTATTTTTCTCTCTGAGTAAGGCATGTAGCTGTCACTCTGGACTTCCTCATTTTCTCTTGTTCCTTTCTCCTCCCCTCTTACTTTTCTCTTTCTCAGTACCATTTTGTACTAATTTACAGGCACTTTTCTGGATAGAGACTAGAGCTATGAACAAGAAAGACATGGCTTCTGTTCTGTTGGTATTTACAACTTGGTGAGAGATACAGCAACTGATAATCCCATTCATAATTACAGTTATATATTATATAATGAAACAAAAGTATAAGATGAATTGAAAGTGTGTATTAGGGAATCTCATCCTGTTTTGAGAGTTAAAAAGATTTACTAAGTAAGCAACACTTTAACACTGGGACCTCAGAGATGCATAGTGGTTAGCAGATGTGGGAGAGAATTCAAGGCAGCAGGGAAACCTTTGCGAAAGCCCTCAAAAGAACTTAACGGGTTCATACAACTAAAAGATCCTTGTGGCTGGGGTATGTTGAACAAAGTGAAGAATGTACAACAAGGCAGGAGAGGTTGGCAGAGGTCAGATATTAGAAGAGCATCTTTTAAACCTTATCGGTGTCTTTTGGACTTTATCTGCAGGGGATTGAGAAGATAATGGAGTTTTAAGTGCGGGAATTAATTACTTACCTAGCTTTGTGTTTTAAAAAGTTGATTGGGATTCCTATGTGAAGAATGAATGAATAGAGGGGGGGTAAATATGGATGTACAGAAATGAGTTAAGAAGCTTTTGATGGTCCAGGCAAGAGGGGGTGGTAACTTAGATTATTAGCATAACAACAGGCAAATTCAAGAGCTTTTTTTTTTTTTTTTTTGAAGAGAGGTTTGTTTTTTTTTTTTTTTTTTTTTTTTTTTTTGCTATAGGGCATGTGAGCTCACTGGAAAGACAGAGAGACAGGGAAACATAAAGCAAGAAATCATCCCCCAGGGGGATTGCCATGCCACAATCGCTTCTCCTTCACTCTCCTCTCAGGATCTTGGGCATGCACTCACACGCACATGCATCCAGCTGGTGAGTCCTAGCAGCTGGGTCTGGGACTCATACTGTGGTGAACTATGAGGGAGTCAAGCGATGTAACCGTTACGCCATCTGCTGGTCCCATCAAGAAATATTTATGAGATACAATTTATAAGATTTTGTGATTGTTTTGATTTTCAGAATGAAGCTGAAGAACGCATCAAGGATAACATTTTCATATGCTTATTGCTAGAGTCTGTTGACATGTTGATATCTTAAACTCAAACATCTTCAAAATCAAATCCATTTTTTCCTTTTGGAAAAATAACTTCTTCCTGACTTTCCTATTTTTGTGAATGACAATGTGACTACCAAGTGACCTATACCTAAAACCTTTTTTATTGTCGTCACTGCTTCCACTCATCTTAAAGACTTGACCTCTTCAGCCTCTAGAATCTCTTCTCTCTCATACTCCCCACTTCACCTTTTGTTTCTATTACACCATTCACATTGTCTTGTGAGTTCATTAAACTGGACTTTCTGCTCAAGTCTCTGAGCTCCTTGGGGACAAGAACTCTTTCCTTTCATATCTTTACTACCTAGCAGTATGCACCTCACTATAGGAGCATGAACAGTATCAAGTAAAATGAAAATAAAATGTTTCCTTGCCTCTTGTTTTTCCACTGTAATTCCTACCATAATTTTTTCCCCCTCTTTCCTAAGCCATTCAGGGACTCCTCTTTACCTAAAGAATAACTTGGCTTTAGAGCTGTGAAGTAGTAAAAACTGGCTGCTGGATACAAAAGTGTATAAGTTGGAGATTTTTCTACAGTAATTCAGTAAAGTGATTCTTAAGCTTTTTGTACCATAACCCGTACCACCACAAAGAACAGTTTTTTCCTGGGAAGGGACTATAGCTGATACTTAGTTTCACCTCTACTTTTGAATCAAACTTAAAAAGCTTCATTTGATGCTTTTTTGTGTTTAATTTTATAGAAGTTTTTGCAAGTTTCAGATTTTTATAATTTTTACTTGTCATTCAGTATATTTTTCTTAGCTATCTAGTATTCTCATAGCTACTTTGTATGTTAGTAACTTATATATATATTCAGAGTATATGATTTCATAGAAAGAAAAGTGAAGTATTTTGGAAATACCAATTTGTAATAACTTTGTAAGTCCTAATATGAATGATCTTAATTATATTTTTGACTTTTATATTTTTAGGAATAAGAAAATTTTAAATAAGAAGAAGTTGAAAAGAAAACAGAAGAGCAAGTCAAAAGTGAAGACAAGAAGCAAGGTAAAGCTGGTGGAAATTTATGGAAATAAGAACTTTTCATATAGTAATTTGAATGAAAGTACCAAGATTAAAACAATATGAGTATATATATATATATATTTTTTTTTTTTTTTTTTTTTTTTTTTTTTGAGAGGTTTTCGCTATAGGGCGCATGCGCTCGCCAGACAGACAGAGAGAGACATAGAGACAGAAAGTGAGAAATCATCCCCCAGAGGGGATAGTCACGCCGCAATCCCTTCTCCTCCATCTCCTCTTGGGATCTTGGGCATGCATGCACACGCGCCCGGCATGAGTTTTAAGCCACCGGGTCCGGGACGCGAACCGCAGTCGACTACGTGGGAGTCCAGCGACATAGCCATTATGCTAACTGCTGGTTCCCCAATATGAGTATATTTAGTAAGCTCATTCTGTTGTTTTTTTTTTTTTTCTTTTTGAGAGAGATTATTGCTGTGGGGTGTGTGTGTTTATAGAGAGACAGAGAGAGACAGGCAGAAAGCGAGAAATCACCCCCCAGGGAAACAGCCACACACAATCCCTTCTCCTCCATTCTCCTCTTGGGATTTTGGGTATGCATGCACTGCGTTTCATATTGCCGGACCTAGGACTCAAATCGTAGTGAGCCATGCGGGAGTCCAGTGCCTTAACCACTACACTACCTGCTTGCCCCAACCCATTCGGTTTTATGTACTAAAGAGTTTTATAGAAGCTTGTTATTATTTGGTCCCACGTTTACTTTCATCACTACTGCTGGATGTTTCTTGACCAGTAGTCTGGAAGCTAATATCTGGAGGTCGAAAATTACTTGTTTTTGATATTTTTGGTTGGTTATTTGTGAGAACATATCCATTTCTTTTCTCTTTTTCACACTGACTACATGTACTACCAACTGAGTAAAATTGGTTTGTGAATTGGGCCGTGGATTTAGGTTCATCATATGTTTTTCTAGATATGAATTAGGGAAACTATTGGTGCGTCCATATTACTCTGAACTTCTTTTGACTCTGGGTGGCTTATGGGAAAGAAAAGGCAATATGGAATATCTGAAGTAGGTGGGACCTTGGAGATCAAAGATCTGTTTCACCTCATGTAGAAATCTTCTCTATAAAATCTATCTATTTTTTTCTTAAACATTTTCCATGACCAGAGCTCACTTTCTAGAATTCTCTTTTCCTTCTTTTTAAAGTTTCTTTCATGAGAATGAGAGACATAGAGAGAAAGACAGCACTCTCAGCAGAGTATCGTACCACAATTCCCAACTTCAGCCCTTATAGCTAGCCAGGATTATGGAGCGCATATCTGGTAATATACAGGTTGACCCAGGCGCCAAACCTGTGATGCTCCATGTGACTCCAGCATCACTTGAGCAGCATGTTACTGCAGTGCCTGTAAACTGGCTCCTCTATGTCTCTCTTATGTGAAACAGCAGACTGAAGACTGAAGGAAGAGAAGAGTTGTAATTGATTTCGGAACAGTTCCTCTGAGTTAAAGAAACAACTTGCTTGGGGTTATAGGTGGCACAGAGGTTAAGGCGCTGGACTCTCACATGGCTGACCACAGTTGGAGTCCTGAACCCAGTGGCTTGAAACTCACACTGGGCGTTTGTGCATGCATGCCTAAAATCCCAGAAGGAAAATGGAGGAGAAGGGTTTGTGGCATGGCCATCCCCCTTGGCAGGTGATTTTTCACTTTCTGTTTCTGTCTTTGGTGAGTGCACTCACCCTATAGCAGAAATCTCTCTTAAAAAGAAAAGAAAGAAGAAAAGAAAAGAAAAGAAAAGAAAAGAAAAGAAAAGAAAAGAAACAACAACTTAGCTGGGCCAGTATATTATATTTAAGTTTCTGTTGTAGCAGTTGTTTCCTGCTCCATTTAATTCATATTCTTGCTGTTGTAACTGCAAGGAATCTATATCCAAGTATTAAACCAAAAATAAGATGAAATAAGAGGTACAGTGATGGAATTTATTTAGTGACTCTGTCTTGAGACCTAACTGGATCCAGTGATTAAGTAATGTCAAAACATCTGTATCTTCATCTCTGGCTTCTGTTTTCCTCTGTTGTGTAGGCTTATTGCCTGTGGCTGACGAATAAGGCTACTGGCAGCTCCAGCTTAATTTTCTTTGAACAAGAGGCAGTCTCAGTCTCTTCTCCTGTTCTAGCAAAAAGTCTTAGATAGGGGGTAGATGGGATAGTTTGATTGGTTATGCTGGGCAGTGGTTGAACACTCTAATGTGCATGTCACATGGGATAGAGTAGGGAGTGGTTGTTCTAAGAACAGTATTGCTGGTTGGGCAGATAAATATTTGCTCACTGTATCACCACTCATTCCTTCTGCTTTTGGGATAGAAGATAGAAATAGAGACTGTTACTACTATACAAAAAACTTCTAACAACTGTGTAGTCATTTAGATTTCCAGCCTTTACCCACTTTTCACTTTTTGGGGCTATGTATAAATTAAGATATAGGAATCTTGAACATCTATTTAAATTTTATTTGTAATTTTCCTTAAGTGGTGACATGATTTCCAAGAAGAGAGAGGAAGTTAAGTTCTTTGTCTCCTTCAATTCAATTTCTAGCTACCTTTGTGCCTTTAGTAATTCAACTTTCTTCTCTTACTCTCAGTATTTATTACCTTTAGGAGCAGCTTATGATATAAAGTATGATATAAAGTATGATCAGAGTCAGTGCATTCATTTATTTTTCACACATTAATTGCATGCTGTCTATGTGGAGGTATTACGCTCAATGTTTGGGATACAAAGATGTGTAAGAAGCATTTCCTGCTCATGATGAACATATAAAATAGTAAAATGGTGGCATTATTTCCTCGCCCTCTATTACTGTTGCTGGATTATTTTTCATCTACTTTTTTTTTCTTTAGGTTTTGCCATAGGGTGTGTATGCTCTCCAGAGATAGAAAGAGACAGAAGTGAGAAATCACCCCCTTTGGGAATGGCCATACTACAATACCTTCTGCTCCATTTTCTTGGGATTTGGGGCACGCACATGCACACAGTGTAGTTTTAAAGTCGCCGGGTGTGACTCGAGCTACTTTTGGCCATGTGGGAATCCAGCACTTTATCCACCATGCCACTTGCTGGCCCCCATCTACTTTCTTTTGTAAAGTTATTTTTTAAAATGCCATTTAGCTATCCTAGTTTACATCCTCCTTTATTGCTATCATTGGCTCTCTCTTTCTCCTCATTGATCAACCATATCCCTATTATTTTTTTTAATCTTATATATTACTGTCTTTGCTTTTAGAAAATTGTTTGCTTTATCTTCTGTATTAGTTTCCCATGGCTGCCATAACAGATTATACAAATTTGGTTGTTTAAAAGAATACAGATTGTCTTACAGTCCTGAAAGTGAAGTCCAAATGGATCTCACAGGGCTAAAATGAAGGTGTCAGCAAGGCCATATGTATTTTTGTATAGTCCTTTTGGAGGTTCTAGCAGGGGATCTGTTTCCTTGCCTTTTACAGCTTGTAGAGTCTGTTCACATTCTTTAGGTTTTGGCCCCTCAACATCCGCAAAGCCAGAATGTAAGTTGAGTTTTCCCATCACTCTGATCCTTTTTTGCTGTTATGTCTCTCTCTCTCACTGTCCTGCCTCTCTTATTTATAAGGAACCTTGTAATTACAGTAGTTCCTCTTATTCGTGGAGACACTCTCTGTGGTTTAGTTATTTGTGGTCAACTGCTGCTTGAAACTAGGCAGTACAAAAAAATACTTCTGAGAGAACGAGACTGCAGTGTTCACAGAACTTTTATTATAAGTATATTTTTACCATTATTCTATTTTACTGTTAGTAGTTAATCTTTTACTGTTGCTTAATTTATAAGTTAAATTTTATCATGTGTATGTAAGATATAGGAGAGAAAGTATATATTATATATATATATATATGATATATATATATATGATATATATATATATATGATTTGGTACTGTCTGCAGTTTCAGGCATTCACTGGGAATCTTGGAAAGTATTTCCTGCTGATAGGGAAGGGGTAACCTACCATATAACCCAGAATAATTGCTTCATCTCAGAATCCTTAATTTAATTACATCTGCAGAGTCTCTTTTGTCACATAAAGTAACATTCTTATAAGTTCTAAAGATTAGGGTGTAGGTATTTTTGGAGGCCATTTTTCTGCTCACCATATTTCCTTTGTATATTTGTTGTACTAATCTGGATAGAACGCAATCCTATATGTACCATGTGCTGCTAAAGGAAGTTCAACAAAAGTTACTTGATAACAATACACATTCATGACCACCAATCTCAAATGAAACTTCCATAGTTAGACTTTCTTATTTATTTTTTTTTTCTGGTTGAATAGTTTTCCAATTTTCCTTTTTGACTGTTTCAAACTTTTATTCTCTTCAAACCTCTGATAAATTTTACCCTCCAGCATATGACATCACTTTCTTTCTTCTCTTTTTTAATTAACATAATAATTATACTTGTTTTTGTAGGCGTACAAGGTGATTTTCAGAATTTTATGCTTTTTAAATTTTTTTTTTTAAGTTTTCTGCCATAGGGTACGTGCACTTGCCAGGGAGAAATAGAGACATTGAGAGGGAAAGTGAGAAATCACCCCCTGGGGAGATGGCTATGCCACAGTCCCTTCTCTCTTCTCCTGCTGGGATTTTCGGCATGCACGCACATGCCCCTGCTGTGATTTTTTAAGCCACTGTGTCTGAGACTGGAACTACGATCAGCCATGTAGGAGACCAGTGCCTTAACCACTACGTCACCTTCTGGTCCTTTTTATACTTTTCAAAAAATGAATACATTGTGTAATCAGGGAAATTAGTACAATAATCATCTCAATCATTTGTTATTACTTTGTATCAAGAATATGCAGAATCCTCTTTTTAAGTTACTCTGAAATATACAGTAAATTGTTAACTATATCCATCCCACTGTATTCTATAGCATTATAGAGTATTCCTTTAATTTATCTATAATTTTGTTTCCATCAGTGAATCTCTCTCTTGTAGTATTCACTCTTCATCTCTACTTCTGTGAGGCAATTTTTTTTTATTTTCAGTTTCTGTATATGAGGGAGAACATGTGCTTTTTTTCTATGCCTGGTTTATTTCACCTAACAAAATGTCTTCCACGCTCACCCATATCTGATTTCATCTTTATAAATAATATTCTATTCTATGTGTGTATGCATGTATGTGTATAACCACATTTTCTTTTTCCATTCATATGACTTTACTTTCTTCTTTTTTTTCTTTTTTTAGTTTTGCTATAGAACATGTGTGCTCACTGGAGAGAGACAGAGAATGAGTGAGCGAGCAGGAACATGAGAAAGCATCCCCCTGGGGAGGTGGCAACACCATAATCCCTTCTTCACTGTCCTTTTAGGATTTTGGGTCTGTATGCACACATACCAGGTATATTTTTTCAAGTGGCTGGGTCTGGGACTTGAGCTATGCAGTTGGCCAGCTGCCTTAATGACCACGTCACCAGATGGCCCTAACTTCATTTTGTTATAGGAGAAATCAAATTAATTAGGAAGTAAACCCTCATCCTTCTGATACCAGATTTGTCTGTCTTAGGTGAGGTTGCTTTAATAACAGAGCCTGAGACAGGGATTTGAAATGTGCAATTCAGTGAGCTTTGAAAGGTAATGTAGACATGTGTAACCACTGCTGCAATTAAAGTTCAGAATTTTCATTATCTACAATGGTTTTTCATCCTCTGCTATGTTACATTTTTCCTTAGAACCCTGGCTTTAGACTACCACAGATATGTTTTTTGTCACCGTAGATTAATTTATATTTCCTAGATTTTTATATAAAAATGATCATACAATATACTCTTTTTCTGTCTTCTTTCCCTAAATATAATGATTCATGTTTACGTTGTTCTAAATATTGTTTATTCCTTTTTTTTTTTTTAAAGCTGGCTAGTATTCCATTTTATGTATGTATCACAATTTTTGATCTAGCCACCTGTTGATAGACATTGATTCCAGTTTCTGGCCATTGCACATAGAGCTGCTATGGACCTTCACGTAACTAATTGTAGTGTGGATATATGTGTTTTTGTTTTTTTGTGGGTGAATACCTAGGAGTCAGATGGTTAAGTGGGGTTTCCTTCAGTGGTTTTCCAGAAGGACTCATAGGATGCAGTTGCAATTTATACTTTTGGCCAAGTTTTGTTTCAACAAAGATACAGAACAAACAAGAGAAAATATATGTTTTGGTGATATCTAGGGAGATTAGGCACAGGCTTCCTGGTTCTTCCCTGTCTGAGCACATGGGACATGTTTTCACTGTCACAGTAATCTACGGGAGATGTGTGGAGTGTCTGCCCAGGTGAATCCTAGGGTCTGAGCCTTTTTGTGGCTCTGATCACATAGACATATCCTGCTAAGCAGCCAGCTATGGCAAGTGAAATTCAGTTGTGCATCATCAATCTAGATATATGACCAAAGCAGTCTGTGAAGCTGGTTCACCTGTTCCATTGCTACATTTGTTTATAACAAAATCATCGATCACTACCATAAAGAAAACTCGAACCATCCACATTTGTAAGGATTGGCCGGGGTCAATCTTAGTTCTCTTAGAGAATTACTAGGAGTAAACAACCATGCTGGTAGTGTTAACTGTTTCCTCATAGGTGGTTTGGTCATTTTTTGTTTACTTTTAGAAACTGGAAAACTCTGTCCAAAATAGTTGTTTTGTTTTATAATTCCACCAGTGGTATGCCAAATTCAGTAGCTTCATATCTTTGTAAACACATGGACTTATTTAAAAATTTTTCATCATTCTAATAAGTATGTAGGGGTTTCTCAGTGATACTTTAGCTTTTTTTTTTCCTGATGGCTAATGATATGAGCATCTTTTCATGTGCCTTTCGTCATTCCTATCTTTTCATTGGAAAATTTTTGCCTGGATCTTGCCCCCTTTATAATTGTTTGATTTACTGAACTGTCAGACTTCTTTGTATAGTCTAGATACAAGTCTTTTGTCAGATACCTGTAGTCCAAATATTCTATTCTCTTGCTTGCTTTTTTTCTATTGTGCCTTAGAAGAACTAAAGTTTTTGACTTTTATAAATCCAATTAATTCATTTTTTCTTTATTTAATTAATGTATTTTGTGTCCCTTGGAAGAAATCTTTGTCTACTACAAGACCACAATGCTTTTCTTCTGTTTCGTTTTATAGACTATAGTTTTAGCTGTTATATTTAGGTTTATGATCTGTTTCAAATTAGTCTTTGTTGCAAGCGCCTGTGTTCTTTTTTTCCCTTACATTTTTTATCCAGCATCATTTATTAGAAAACATTTTCTATTTCATTGAATTGCCTTGGCATCTTTGTAAAAAATCAGTTTACCGTATTCATTTAGGTCTATTTCTGAAATCTGTTTTGTTTAATTGATCTATATGTGTATCTCATCACATGGGGATTCTTTTGTCTCAGCTTCCTATTTACCTAAGGTTACAGGTGCCTGTCTACATGCCAGGCCTCTTTGGGTTGGTCTGAACCTGGGTCTCCTGTGTCACTCTACCCTAATGCAGCAGTGTCTTACTGCTTGTGCCACCACAGTTGGACCTATATGTGTTGATTGGAGTAGCTTTATTAAATAAGTCTTGTAATCATGTACTCTTCCAACTTTAGCCTTTTTTTCTAAAATTGCTTTAGCTCCTTTATTTTTTTTTTATTCACTTATTATAATTGCCAGAGAACATGGTCACTTGCCAGAGAGAGAGAGAGAGAGAGAGAGAGAAAGCACCCCTCAGTGGAGAATAGTCATGCCACCATTTCCATCTCATCAGGATTTGGGACAAGCATATACATGCAACCATTGTGTTTCTCAGACTTCCAGGGCCAGGATTTGGATTATGGTCAGTCACATGGAATTTGGCTCTTTAAGGACTAGATTAAGGGGAGGGTTGGCCCTCTTTAGCTACTTTAGGTCATTTACATTTCTATATAAATGTAGGATCAATTTCCACTTTAAATAACCTCTGGAATTTGCATTAAATCTGTAGATTTGAGAAGAATTTCCACCTCAATGATACTGAATTTTCCAGTGCATGAACATGGTATATCTCACCATTTGTTTGAGTTTTCTTTCATTTCTTTTTTTTTAATTATTTATTTTTACCATAAGAGAGAAAGAGAGAGACAAACAGACACAGACGCAGGCATCCACAACAAAGTCTTCAGGTCTTGGTCCACCGCTAGCTTCAAGCAGCGAGGATTATGGGCATGCACACACACACCTGATATATGCAGGAGACCTTGCAAACACAGGAACTTCCCCTGTGGCATCAGCATGGCTGAGCATTGCATTACTGCTGTGGCTGGCCAAGCCTTCTTTAATTTCATCAGCAACAATTTTGTAGTTTTCGCCATTTAGAGCTTGTACATATTTTATTAAATTTATCTATAAATATTTTATATTTTTGATGTTAGTTAAAAATTTATTTTTCGACATGACTGTAGCACATGTAGTTGTAATAAATAATTTAGAGAGGCTCAGCTGCAGTGTTGGGCAGTGGTTTTCACTTATACATGGGGGGTAAGTATGGGAAAGCCAGCCTACAAGCTGAGCACACACCCTACAGGCTGGGCACAGTGGTATGTGGTTGTGGTCCTATGTGACTTGGAGGCTTGGACAGAAGGATTGCAGTATGGCAAGGCTTTGTCCAAAAAATAGTTCTCTTATCTTCTCTATTTCTCTTCTTCCCCCTCATAAAAAAATAGGTAAATAATTCAGAAAGATCCTGTATACCCTTCACCCATTTTCTCCGAATATTAACATCTTGTATAGCTGTAGTACAGTATCAAAATGAAGACGTCAACAGTGATACAGCCTACCTATCATATTATGATTTCACCAGCTTTGTATGTAGTCATTTGCATATGTGTATGCTTGTATATACGTAGTCATATATGATCTTATCACATGTGTAGGTTTGTGCGACCATTACCGCAGTTAAGATACAGAACAGTTCCATTACAAGAATACTTTGTGTTACCTTTTATAACTATACCATCTACTTCCCTCACCCACTCTTAGCTTCTGGCAACCACTAATCTGTTCTCCACTTTTATAATTTTGCCATTCTGAGATGGTTTTCTGAATGAAATTATGTAGTATTTCATGGTTTGGAATTGCTTTTTTCCCCCCACTTTCCTTCTAGTTTTGTCCAGGTTGTTGCATATATCAATAGTTTGTTCCTTTTTGTTGCTGAGTAATTATTTCATGATATGAGTATATAACGGTTTGTTTAACCATTTACCCATTAATGACATCTGGGTTATTTTTACTTGTTTTGTGTCTTTTTGACTAAAGCTGCTATAAACATTCATGTATTAGTTTTTGTGTGAGCATGAGATTTTATTCCCCTGTATAAATGTCCAGGAGGGCAATTGCTAGATTATATTGTGAGCACAGTTTTATAAGAAATTGCCATGCTTTTTCTAGAGTGGCTATATCATTTTATATGCTTATTAGCAATGTGTGAAAGATCTAATTTCTCTGCATCCTCGTCAGCATTTGTTACTGTCACTTTTTAATTTTAGCCATTCTGAAAAATGTATATTATTATCTTATTTTAATTTGCATTTTTCTACTGGTTAATGATGTTGAACTTCTTTTCATGTATTTATTTGCCTTCTGTTTATCTTCTTCAGTGACATGTTTCTTCATGTCTTTGGCCTGTTGTCTATTTGTATTTCTTGTTTGTTTGTTATTACTGTTGAGTTTTTGAAAAATTCTTTATTCTGGATGCTTACCTTTTATCAGATATGTGGTTTATAAATATTTTCACTTAGTCTGTGACTTTTAGTGCTATTATTTTTAAAATTACATTTTTCAGTTGTTCATTCCTGGTATATGCTGGTGTATGGATATACTAATTTTTTTTTTTTTATTGGAGAGGTTTTTGCTATAGGGCGTGTGTGCTCACCAGACAGACAGAGAGAGACAGAGAGACAGAAAGCAAGAAATCACCCTTCAGGGGGGATGGCCACGCTGCAATCCCTTCTCCTCCATTCTCCTCCTGGGATCTTGGGCACGCACGCACACGCGCCCGGCGTGAGTTTTAAGCCACCGGGTCTGGGACGCGAACCGCGGTCGACTACGTGGGAGTCCAGCAACATAGCCATTACACTAACTGCTGGTCCCTGGATATACTAATTTTTATATAATGATTTTTCATCCTGTGATTTTTGCTATATCTACATGTTTCTGGTGGTTCTTTTTATTTATTTATTTATTTTTCAGAGATTCCTTAAGATTTTCTACATGTCTTATGCAAATAAAGACTTTTTTCCTGGAGCCTACTTTTCTAACTATGTCATTTTTCTCTTTTTCTTGACTTGTTTCACAGGCTAGGTGATGGAGTGTAATATTGAATTGAATAAAATTGCTGAGAGTAGGTGTAATTGCTTGCAATTTTAAGAAAAAGGCATTCAATCTGTTACCATGTTAACTGTGGGTATTTCATAGATACCCTTTATCAAGTTGGGGGAATTCTTTGTTATTTCTAATTTACTTAGACTTTTTATCATGAATCGGTATTGGATCCTTGTCCAATGCTTTCTCTTTTTTTATTTGAATTATCTTATGCTTTTTCTCTACTATTTCTGTTTATACGGTGTTTTTGTTTTCTACTGCTATAATAGAATTTCACAGACTGGGTAATTTATAATGAACAGAAAACATTTTTAAGTTTATTTATTTCCTGAGAGAGAGAGAGAGAGAGAGAGAGAGACCAAGACAGGAATACTTGACAGTAACTTCATGTCACAGTACTCCCCCTAGTGCCACAGCCAGCCAGGATCATGCACATACTTGTGGGTACTCTCAGCATGTTTGGGTAGACCAAGGATGCAAACTCAGAGTCTTTCCATGTAGATTCTGGGCTTGTGCAGCAGCCTTCTTACTGTCTGTGCTACTATAGCCAAGCCAATGAACAGAAATTTATGTGGTTCCTGAGGCTGGGAAATCCAAGAGCATGGCACTGACATCTACATAGCATCTGGTGAGGACCTTCTTGTTCAGCAATCCCAAGGTAGAAGGCATCGTGTGGCAAGAGGTTGAGAGAGAGATGAAATAGGCCAAACTTATCGTTACTATTGGGATCCCACTCCTGAGATAACTCACTTAGGAGGGTAGAGCCCTCATGACCTAATCACCATGTAAAGACACTATCTCCTAATTCTGTCACAATGGCAATTAAATTTCAACATGAGGGGCTAGCAGGTATTGTGGAGGTTAAGGCACTGGATTCCAGATGGCTCACTATGTGGTTCAAGTCCTGGACCTGGTAACTTAAAAGTCATGCTGGGAGTGTGTGTACGCATGCCTGAAAGCTCAAGAGGAGAGTGGAGAAGAAGGATTGCAGTGTGGCCATTCCCCCCTTGGGGGAGGGAGGCTGCAATTTCTTACTTTCCCTCTGTTTCTCTCTCTCCGGTGAGTGCACACACTCTACAGCCAAAAAGAAAAAAAAATTCAAAATGAGTTTTGGAGAAGATGTACAGTTCGTAGCAAATGGGGGAATTACATTGCTTGCTTTTCCAGTGTTCTACTAACATTGCTCCTGGGTTAAAATCCAGTTCATCATAATTTCATACTTTTTTAATACATTGTTAGATTTGGGTTGCTAGTATTTGCTTGGTTTTCATATCTGGAAGATATTCTCACAAGTTATATGTCTACTTAATTTTATTTATTTATTTATTTATTTATTTATTTTTAACTTAATGAGTATTTCTTTTTTTTCCTTTTTCAATTCTTTGTGGAGGAAGGGTGGAATTTTGGGGCCTGAGTGTTTTTGGTACTAGAGGTATCACTTTATTTTTCTTAGCGACATCCTGGACATACTTTATTTGTTAAAATTTGCATTTGTTAATATCTTTTTTTTTGGGGGGGGGGGAGGTTTTCGCTATAGGGTGCATACACTCGCCAGAAAGACAGAATCAGAGAGACAGAAAGCAAGAAATCAATCCCCAGGGGGGATGGATGGCCACGCCACAATCCCTTCTTCTCCATTCTCCTCTCAGGATATTGGGCATGCATGCACGTGTGCCTGGCGTGAGTTTAAGCCACTGGGTCTGGAACTCGAACCGTGGTCAGCTACATGGGAGTCCAGCAACACAGCCATTACACCAACTGCTGGTCCCTCATTTGTTAATATCTTGAAACTGTTCTTTGTAATATAAGTGTTGATCTCAAAATGTGGTTGCTGTCTGATGTATAAAATATTGGGTGCAAAACAAATTACTGAACTCTTGATTTTTAGCCTTTATCTAGTTTATAGCTAAAGGACGTTTAGAGAAGCCTATGTCAATGATCTGCAGTTTTCTTGGCATTAATTATTCAAATGAGAATAAAATTAAAAGAGTGATGAAAATGAAAAGTTCTTTTTATTTTTTTTAAGCTCTAGTTTCTGTGTATGTCCCTGAATCTAGTTTTAAAATAATTTGAGATTTGTCATAGGTCATTGAGAGCAACTACTTTACAGAATATCTGGTATCTTTAGAGAGGCACCAAATTAATATCCTTTAATACTGCTACTCTAGCACTTAAGCCTTTGTTGGCTCTCTTCCTATCATGGGGATAAAGGGGTAGCTCTGTAAGTTCTTTGCCTGTTCCTTTCCAGTCCTTGTCAAGTTGGTTATTGCTGTGTTAATCAAATAATGAAGTGTTTGGGTTGTCAGTTATTGTGATGATTAAGGCACTGCACTCCCACATGGCTGACAGTAGTTCGAGTCCCGGACCTCATTGTTTGCTTTCTAACTTTCTCTTTCTTTCTCTGTCTCACTCTGGTCAAATTAAAAAATAAAAATGAGGGACCAGCAGTTAGCGTAATGGCTATGTTGCTGGACTCCCACGTAGTCGACCGCGGTTCGAGTCCCGGACCCGGTGGCTTGAACTCATGCCGGGCGCGTGTGCGTGCGTGCCCAAGATCCCGAGAGGAGAATGGAGGAGAAGGGATTGCGGCGTGGCCATCCCCCCGGGGGGTGATTTCCTGCTTTCTATCTCTCTATCTCTCTCTGTCTGTCTGGCGAGCGCACGCGCCCTATAGCAAAAACCTCTCCAAAAAAATAAAAAAATAAATAAATAAATAAATAAAAATGACAAATAAAAATAAATAATTTAAAAAAATAAGGAAGTGTCATAGAATAGGTTCTAGACATTGAGTCAACAGACTTAGACTATCTACCATGTCACTTGTGTGATTTGTGCAAGTCAGTTTGTCTGTATAATGTTTTGGTTTAAAATGAGAATTGATCATGGAAAAGAATATGAAATCAAAATATTTTGTCTTGTATTTCAGTCTGAAAACTTGGAGAATACAGTAATTATACCAGATATTAAACTGCATAGCAATCCTTCTGCTTTCAATATTTACTGCAATGTACGCCATTGTGTTCTGGAATGGCAGAAAAAAGAAACATCATTGGCAGCTGCATCTAAGAACTCTGTGCAGAGTGGAGAATCAGATAGTGATGAAGAAGAGGAATCCAAAGAGCCCCCCATCAAGCTTCCAAAGGTAAACCAATTAGTTCTATTTAGTTTCATAACCTACAGGTGTCCTGGCTGTTGACATTCAGGGGTGTCACACATACATACCCATTACTAAAATATCTTGGTCTTCATAAAATTGTGCACTAAAAGTAGCATGGTTACAAGTAGAAAGGTTTGAGGAAGACCAAGAAAACTCTATGTGCAACTTTTACAAGTTTACAGTTGGTGAGTCAGTGGAAAGTACTTGGAAAGCCCAGGCAGAAAGATCAGTAGATTGGAATCTATTACAAAGACTATTAAAAATATACAAAAGCAGTAGAGTGGAAATGCTGGCATGGAGGCATTGAGCCATGGCAGATGAAAGTGGAGTTCTGAGTTAGTGGGCTGCAGGTAAGGTGATCACAAAAGAGCTGTGGAAAGCTGGAAGTGCTTCCCTTGAGGGAGGGAACCCTGGGTGTAGGTATATATTTTTATTTTTCTTGAAATTTAACTAGGAAGGCCCCTGGCTATGTAGCAGCTAGAGAGCTTTTTTCTTTTCTGCTTAAGCTTATATTGGTACTCTTTATTTTTCTAGTTCCCTTTGCCTAGAGAAAAAACATTTAAAATCACATGTAAACCAATCCAACTTCTACATTTTTCTGACATCACTCTCTTGTTTACCAGAAGCATATAAGCTAACATGCATTTTTGTATAACAAATTCTTCTTTTTTTTTTTTTTTTTAAAGGTTTTGCCATAGGGCATGTGTGCTTGCCAGAGAGAGACACAGAGATAGTGGGAGGGAAAGTGAGAAATTGTTGCCCAAGGCGATGCCCTTACCACAGTCCCTTTTCCTTCATTCTTCTCTTGGGATATTGGGCATACACACATATGTACCTGGCTTGATTTTCTAGTTGGGTCCAGCACTCAAACCGTGGTGAGCTATGTGGGAATCCAGCACTTTAACCACCATGCCACACGCTGGTTCCCGAGTTATTCTTAATGTTCTACTCCATTCTGTTTAAGTATTGGTATATTTTAAGACTGTAATGTTATTAGATATATATTTTTTTCTTTATAGTGTAGTTAGTACCTCTAACCAAAAAAAGGTGAAAATATAGACATGTTAATATTTTCAAGATGTTACCTTTCTATGATTCGTGTGTAATGTTTTCCTAATTATAGATGTATTTGAAAATGATTCATATATTATAAATGACTTACATGTATTATTCTTCTAAACTAATACCTTGAAATTGTGCCTTGAAACTTGTATGTATATATGTGTATATATATATATATATATATGTATATATATATACATGAGGTGTTAGGTAAGTATTTTTTATTACCTGGGTATAGCAGAACAGATGATACCTATGTTCCTGTCAAATTTCTCTTGCACATTTTTTGGTGGCTATTTATATGTGTACCACCTCCCTTAATCAAACTGTCAGGTTCTTCTCACTTTATTCTCAGAAGATAATGTCCTTCCTATTTCATAGGGTAATAGAGGTCTTATAAAGTTCCTCAGCTTCATAATCTGCCATTGTCAAATATCCTTATTGCTTCCTGTTTCAGAATGAGACCCTACTCCTTTCTCTTTTTCCTTCTATCTCCTGTGTTTAACTGTGCCTACTCTACTAGCTTCTTTCTTTAACTGAAAACAAGCATGCTTATCTTTTCCATGGAAGCCCCTCCAGGTAGAGATCATGGTTTCTAATTGCAATTTCTTAAATTAGGAGAGGCTGAGGGGAAAATAATAGTTATGAGGCTGCAGGACTTGTATCATATGTTTCTGGTAAATACTGTTCTGTGTGTGGTCGAGTCAAACGATACTAATTCCATTGCTTAAGTTCTGTTATTAGGAAGGAAAACAAAAAAATAAGATAAATTTTTCACACAGATAATGAAGATTATGAACAGTAAACGGTAAATCAGATTAAAAGCTTTTGCATAATCAAGAACAGCAGTTTAAGACTGTTTTAAAACATCAGGATACATGAAGATTAAAGAAATAAAATATCAGGCATTGTGAAGATAACTTTTCCAGCATGATTAACAGAGTCAAAAGAGGCTATGTCTAAGAAAATTTAAAGAAAACCAGATAGCCCAAGTGATTAGTAGTGAATTTTCCACCAAGGATAGTTAGCCCTCAAACAACACAGAGGTCAGGGATATTAGACTCCTGCATAGTTGAAAATATGCATCTAACTTTTGACTCCCCTAGAACTTAACTACTCATAGCCTATGCTTGATCAGAAGCCTTACCGTTAAACAATTATTAAGACATGTTTCGTTGTTGTTGTTTTTTAATTTGTCCAAAGGCACATGCACTCAGCAGACAGAATGGAAAGGGAGAGAGGAAAGGGAAAAAGAGAAAGCACCCCCTGTCCCAGAAAATGGTCATGTTGCAGTCTCTCTTTTTTTTTTGTTTGTTTTTGAGAGGTTTTTGCTATAGGGCGCGTGCGCTCGCCAGACAGACAGAGAGAGACAGAGAGATAGAAAGCGAGAAATCACTCTCCAGGGGAGATGGTCACGCTGCAGTCCCTTCTCCTCCATTCTCCTCTCGGGATCTTGGGCACGTGCCTGGAGTGAGTTTTAAGCCACTGGGTCTGGGACGCGAACCGTGGTCGACTACATGGGAGTCCAGCGACATAGCCATTATGCTAACTGCTGGTCCCGCAGTCTTTTTTTCAATCCTCCTTCCTTGTAGGATTTTGGGCATGCATGCACATACACCTGGCATGTTTCTTAAGCCTCTGGGTCTTCCAGGACTCGAACTACATGGTTGATCATTTAGGATCCAGCCACCTTAATAACTATACCATAGGCTAGCCACTATATGTTTTATATGTTATATATGTTATTATAATACATATATTCTTCTTCTTTTAGTTTTTGCCACAGGGCACATGTAGTCACTAGAGAGAGAGTAAGGGAGAAAGTACCCCCAGAGGGATGGTCATGCCACAGTCCTTTCTCTGCCATTTTTCTGCCAAGATTTTTGACATGCATGCACATGTACCCAACATGTTTTTTCAAGCCACCAGGTTTGGGACTCCAACTGTGTAGTTGACCATGTGGATTCAGCTGCCCTAACCATTATGCCTCAGGCTGGTCTCGAATCCATATATTCTTATAGTGAAATAAACTAGAGGAGAGGAAATGTTCTGAGGAAAATCCTAAGGAAGAGAGAATACATACTGTACATGCTACTGTACAGCCACCGGGTGCGGGACTTGAACTGTGGTCAACTACATGGGAGTCCAGTGACATAGCCATTATTCCATCTGCTGGTCCCCCAGTGTGAGTTTTAAGCCTCTGGGTCCAGGACTTGAACCACAGTTGACTATATGGGAGTCCAGTGAAAAAAACCATTCCACCCTCTGCCAGTCCCTAAAATTTTTTAATGGAACAGAGAATAGTTTATAATGTCAAAGACTTCATTATTTTTAAATCTAAATGTGATATAACCCAACCTTTTTTAAAATAAAATTTGCCGTAGGGTAAGAGTGTTCAACAGAGAGAGATAGAGAGGAAAGTGTAGGAATGAAAAAGCAACCCCCCTGGGGGGATGGCCATGCCACAATTCCTTTTCCTCCAGGGATTTTGGTCATGTGCACACATCATCCTGGTGTGCTTTTTTTTTTTTTTTTTTTTTTTTTTGGAGAGGTTTTTCGCTATAGGGCGCGTGCGCTCGCCAGACAGACAGAGAGAGACATAGAGACAGAAAGCGAGAAATCACCCCCCAGGGGGGATGGTCACGCCGCAATCCCTTCTCCTCCATTCTCCTCTCGGGATCTTGGGCACGCACGCACACGCGACCGGCGTGAGTTGTAAGCCACCGGGTCCGAGACGCGAACCGCGGTCGACTATGTGGGAGTCCAGCAACATAGCCATTACGCTAACTGCTGGTTCCCATCCTGGTGTGCTTTTCAAGTGGCATAGTTTTCAAGCCAGTGGGTCTGGGACTCAAACTGTGCAATTGGCCATTTAGGATCCAGTTGCCTTAACCACTATGCCACTGACTGGCCCTTAACTCAACTTTTATATTCAGAATTATTAGTTAAATAATGAACTCACCTTTGGAAATACAGTCAGCCATCTATCTCCATGGGTTCTGCATCCACAGACTTAACCTGTTGTGGTTCAAAAACCAGGGGGAAAAATAACAATACAACAATAAAAAATAATACAAATAAACAATATAGAATAACAACTATTCACATGGCATGTATTGTGTAGGTATTATAAGTAACCTAAAGATAATTTGAAGTATATATAGGTCGTATACAATTCTACCACATTGTATATGAATCACTTGAACATCCCACATTTTGTCCATGATATCCAGGTACCAGTCTCTAACAGATACTGAGAGACAACTATATATAATTGGAAGAGAGCAAAATAAAACGTTGAAAGACCTATTATGTCATTTTCCTATGGCCAGTTATGTTTTTATCTCCCCTTTCCTAGCATTGACATTGGATTGGTTCTGTCAGGTAGTTAATTATTTGGGTTATGTTTCTCTTCATTTTTCCAGTGTATTAGAAGGCCTGAAAAATTATTTGAAAGCAAGGGGATACAGGTAAAATTCAGAATATTTGCAAAAGACTGTATTCTAAAGAGACTGACATGCATGGCATTCCCTTTTGAAAAAGCAATGTAATACACTGTAAAGTTATATGTAATTCAATGTAATAAAAAAAAAATAAAATAAATAAAAAAAAAAAAAAAAAAAAAAGAGACATAGAAAAACCCTGTGTTGGGTGGTTAGTAATGGTTTATCACAGAAAGTGTTGAAATTTAGTATTGTTATAATTAAGTATTCTATTTAAAAGTCATATTTATTGTGCAGATTATAAAGACAGCACATGTTTATTATAAAAAATTTTTAAAATGCAGAATATTTTAATGAAGAAATAGAAATTAGAAATAATTTCTGAAATCCTATTAACTAAAATATAGGCAATATAAACATTTTTCTTATGTCTTTTTATATGTACACATTAAAAGTAATTTATTTTTACGCAAATGAAATTATACTAAATGCAGTGTTATGTTTTTTCTCCTGTGCTCTTCCTTTCTAATATTGAGAGAAGAGGAAATACAGTGTGCTTTCAGTGACTCAAACAGTACAGTTGAGTTTCATACTTCTAGTGAAATACTAACTATATAGCCAAAAAGAGGAAAAATCTTGTTAAGAATGTTTGAGATAAGAAATATCTCTGCTTAGTAATTCAATTAAATATTATTATAATTAAATATTATCTCTAATGGTTGGAAAACAAGGTTGATTTTTATTTTGTTATATCAATATATTGAATACACATCATTATCCTAGAAATGAATTAGTTTTCCGAATTTTTAAACAAAAAGGTTGTAACGAACCAAAATATTCATGATTAATGAAAAGCCTGATGTTTTACCTAAGCACTTGGGGAATTCTCTCCCATTGCCAGCGTGACTAAGGTTTTATGGACGTGTCTCACTGAAACCAGCAAAGCCTCTGGGGCTAGGCAGCACACCTGAGTTGCCTATTGTCAGACATTTAGTATTGTATCTTAAACTTAGCAGAAAGACAACTCAGGAACTTGTAGATCAAGCAGTCTTACTCTTTCTGGAAAGGTGCAACAATTTTTCTGTTACTATAGGAAACATATAAATGTGCCCTGGCCAAAAATGTTATCTGGAATCTTCCTGGAATTATGAAAAGTCATGGTTGATAGTAGAGTAAGCAGTCTTGAAGAATGAAGAAATGTAATGATCTCAATTGGCCTGAGAATAGAATCCACACATTTTATATTAATAGACTTTGACTTCATTTTTATTTTCCCCTATAAGTACATAAGAAGATAAAAATCTTGGACAGCATGTTTTTATTTTCTAGTCCATCCCAGGAAAAGAAACTGTATCAGTGGAACATTTAACCACTTAGTGAATTGCATTTGAAACTCTAGGTAAGCACTTCTGTAATCTTAGCTGTCATCAAGACTGCTAGAATTATAGATTACTTTTCTAAAGACAGTCCTACTGGCTTTTATATTGGCTTCTTATTATAAATTCATTCATTAGAAACCTCACAGGTGATCATTGGAACCACAATTGACTTGCTTGCAACTGATTTGACCCATATAGAAAATACATTCTGAGTGCCGTGGTTTTTAGTATGCAATTGAGTGAATAATTAAATATTTATTCTTTGTTGCCATGTGCCAGACACTGGATGACAGTAGTTGTATTTAAGTCATTTCCCTTGTTCACCAGGAGACCAGAGTTTAGCTGAGAAAAATGAAACAAAAATAGTCAGTTACACTACAGTGTAATAAACGTTATAACAAATCTTTTCACTCTATGCAGTGTTGACTTTAGTTCCAATTATAAATAACAATACCACTTTTTAACAAAACGAATAGAGTTTTTCTTGAGTATAACCAATGAACTTTATAAATTAATATAGTTCACTTTTCTGAGCCATCTAGTCTCTATTTCTTGTTACAAGCTGATTTTATGATGGTTTGTTAAGACTTCATTATACCAAAATGACTTTTTAAAAAAATGCTGTCACTATGTTTTAGCTTTCCATGTACACTGATGGTTTCCCAAGTCCTCATTTTAAACATTCTGTTTTTTAAAGAATACATTGCCTTTTTTTTTTTTTTTTTGCTTTTAAATATTTGAGCAGTTTATCATTGGTTATTGAAGTATTGTAACTTACACCCACTAAATTGCCTGGAAAGTATTATTAATTTACATGTTATAAAGTATATATTTTTTTATCTTACATAGATTATTGAGGTTGGACTTTGTGAAGTTTTTGAATTGATCAAGGAGACACGATTTTCTCATCCATCCCTGTGTCTCAGAAGTCTCCAAGCCCTGCTCAATGTGCTTCAGGGCCAGCAGCCTGAAGGCCTCCAGTCAGAGCCACCAGAGGTCCTAGGTAAGAGTTCTGGACTCATAGAGTGGATTGTTTAAAAGCGCATGGGTTTTCTTACAAAGCCCACACAACAGCCTTTATTGTAATGTTGTTTTCATGCCACAAAAATGTGTAAAAACAGCAGGCATGTGTGTTTTAAGGGGTCTTGCAATGTTTCACTGGAGTTATAGTTTGAGAGTTATAGTTCATGCACAGACATGATTATTGTGATGATGGGGGAAAAAAAAACAAAATACAAATCCTTGGAATCCAGAAATAATCCTCAAACTTTAAAGTAACTGTTCACTTAAGTTCATTTTTATTATTTTTTTAAAAGCTTTGGCCAGAATATTAACGTTCAGTTTTTCTAACTTTACTTGTTACTCTGGATAGTTATATATAAAAATAAAAGGGAAAAAAAAGAAATAAATACTACAGACTCCAAATATTGTACAATTGGTTTCTAAATAGATTTCTAAATACATTTACTTTGTATTTATTATAAATAAAAATGTATTTGTGTTATGGACAAAGCTCCTGACTTAATAGCAATTTTCATTAAATGAAAGTGTTTGTTCTTAAAGTATGTTTCAGTTTTACGGATGCTTGTCTTCCATGTCAGTGACTAGGCTCAACCTGGAATCCTACAAAGATGGAGCTTTTATGTAAAAGGTGTTAAGGAGTAGAAGTATAGATGAAGCATTCCTTTTAACTGGCTAATTGCTTTTTTCTGCTGCTAACCATGCACCTTTAAATAGTCTAGAATTTTTTACATCTTTTTGTTACTATAGGAAATCCACAGAGGTGTTAGAACTGTGGTTCTCAAGCAGTAGCAGGTATTAGGAATTGTCTTGGGCCCTGCCTGTGAAGTTTCTGATTTATTAAATTTTGGATGGGGCCCATAACTTTTCATTTGGAGTAAGTTTTTGGGTGATGCTGCTGCTGTTGTTTCTGGGGACACACTATTGCTCTGGACTGCAGCATGGTCCATTTTCCCTCTTGGACGATTTGGATTTTATTAGACTCACAGTGATAACCATATTACATGTCAGATTTGCCTGTTTTTGGTAACATATGGTGATTTAGGTTTTTGTGTTTGATACTATTATTATTTTATGTTAGTGGGAAAGGTGCATGTTGGCCATTAAAATAAGCTAAGGATCTTTTAAAACAACTCCCACCCATCACACACATGGTTATTACATGCTTTTATAAAATAAAAGATGGCATGTTAAGAAGCAAGCACCTTATGCTATTTTTCTAATAGCACTAGTGATCTTATTAATATTGTGATGTGCTACTTGACTTGATAGCATTTTACTGAAGGTTGGTTCATTTTAAGAAAGTTTTGCTGCTTTTTCTTAGTTCTGGTTTATCAGTTAGTAAATAACTGGAACATTTAAAATATCTATTAAAACTTATGTATCATATTTTTTACTTGGAACAATATGCTAATTATTTCTTTCCTCCTACCACCCTTTTTTCTCCGTTAGTTGGTTTCATACTTTCCTTTATATTCATTGTGTACATAAATAATCCTTTCTCTTTATTCTTTTTAAAACTGATCTTATTCTTAGTACTAGTCCGCCTCCCTGCTTGGGACATGTGTGCTCACCAGAGAGACAGAGAGAAACACAGAGACAGCGAGAAATCACCTCCAGGGATATGGGCCACCCCACAATCCCTTGACTTCTATTCTCCTCTTGGGATCTTGGGCATGCACACACATGTGCCCTGCGTGAGTTTTAAGTCACCAAATCTGGGACTTGCACCGCAGTCAGCTATGTGGGAGTCCACTGATATAATAACCATTATGCTATCTGCTGGTCCCAATACTAGTTTTTGAAATTATAATGTGTACTTTAGCTAATTTGTCCATTTTAAGTTTCTTGTGAGCAGTTCAGATGCTACTATCCATGCCACTACGTCTCTGGTCTCTCTCTTTTATATTTTTGATGTTTCTTCTGTTCTCTTCAATCTTTTGACTTGTTTTTCTGTATAAGAGATTCACCACCACCTCAGATTTTTTATTTTATTTAATTAATTGAAAATTAAGTAGTAATTTGGCTTTATAATACTAAATTTCTGTTGAAACTTACTTCTACTTTTGTCTTTGATCTAATATTACAACTTTTATTAGTTATCCTTTTTTCTCCATTAGTTTTATTCATGTTATTCATGAAAACATATACATATTTGTGTAATTCTGGCTGTTGGAATATCTTGGCGATTAATTTACACAAGTTTTTTTTTCTTTACAAATATTTTTTTGATTTTTAAGTCATCCGCTTTAAAAAAATATTTGCTTATATCTTTCTGTTTAATTTAATGTTAGAATGTATGTTCTTAAGTATTTCCTTACATGTAATAGCACCTCCTGTGCTCTGTGCTAAGACCACATGATATCATTGCTCTTATTATGACATTTTTTATCTTGTTTGTCAGCATACTACCCCAACTTAGAATAGTTAGTTCCTGGTGTGCAGGAAGAATTCAGTTAATAGTTAAGTAATTAAAAGAGGGACTAGCTGAAGAATAATAATGCAAAGAAAAGTAGAAAGAAAGATAGACGGACTGGAGGGATAGATGAAGTGTGGAAGAAAAGAAGCACAGTTGGAGGGACAGGCAGAGGGAAGGAAAGGTGAAAAAAGGAAAGTAAAGGATGTACAGACAAGCAAAAGAACAAAAGGATAAGGGAGAAGGGTAAGAGGAAGGAGGGAGGGAAGAAGTAATTAACAAAAGGGATTCTATGTAGACTTTTTTTTTTTTTTAGGGATTTTTGCTATAGGGTTTATGTGCTCACTGGAGAGAGACAGAGACAGTGAGAGGAAAAGTGAGAAATCATCTCGCAAGGGGATGGCTACACTGCAATCCTTTTTTCTCCATTCCCCTCCTGGGATCATAGGCATGCATACACACACTGCCCAGCATGAGTTGCAAGCTGCGGGTCTGGGACTCAACTCAGCCATGTGGAGTCCAGCGACGTAACCACTATGTCATCTGCTGGCCCCAACAATTAGATTTTTAACTTGACCATTCTCTTTAGCTGTAAGGGAGTAAAAATGAATTGTGGGAGATAATTTATAAACACTCTTTAGTAGTCTAGTTGAGAGGTTGTGGTAGCATGGATTGGGAAGATTGTGATATGGTAAAGTAGAGGAATTAATGAAAAAGTGAAATAAAGAAGGTTTAAATTGAGATGAGTTATGGAAGATGAGAGACTCGTAGGGGACACTAAATGAGTTACCAGATAAACCACAGGTGGTCTTTCATTGTAGTTTTCAGACTTGCAGTATACTAATTGTTTCTTGCTCTTCTTTTTTTTTTTTTTAAAGAGATATTTTTGCTATAAGGGCATGTGTGCTCGCAGGAGAGACAGAGAGAAAGTGAGAACTTATCCCCAGTGGTGATGGCCACACCACAATCCTTTCTCCTCCGTTCTCCTCTTGGGATTTTGGCCATGAACTCACATACTCCCAGTGTGAGTTTCAAGCCTCTGGGTCCAGGACTTGAACTGCTATCGACCGTGTGGGAGTCCAATGATCTAACCATGATGCCATCTGCTGGCCCCTCTCTTGCTCTTCTTCCTTCCTCTTTCCCTATTTCCTTTCTTCAGCTTTTCTTTATTCTGACTTTCTTTCTCTCTCTGATTTTTCATTCTCTAAAGATTTTTTTCAAATCCCTCTTCCCTTCTATGGAGGAAATACATAGAAGATTGATTCAATCTTAGATAGAGTTGTTCAGAGAATTTTGTGTGGAGACTTTTGCTGGTCATCGAATATTCATGTTTTGTTTTTCTGTCTTTGCCACTAAATGGTTTTATGATTTAGGTAGTCTTTTAACCTTCCTGTGTTTCAGTTTCATCATCCCTTAAAGGGAAAGATTTGTCTTGTTGACTTTGAGGTTTCTTTGGGATATAAATGACTTACTCCCTGTAAAAGTATGAACTGCTGTATTAACAAAAAGCCAATTTTATGTTAAAACAAATTATATGTTTTATGTAGTCTTCCATTGTTTTACAAATATTTACATAATACTCTGTACACTTAATATCTTAAGAAGCCCAGGGACCAGCAGTTAGCGTAATGGCTATGTCGCTGGACTCCCACGTAGTCGACCGCGGTTCGAGTCCCGGACCCGGTGGCTTAAACTCACGCCGGGCGCATGTGCGTGCGTGCCCAAGATCCCGAGAGGAGAATGGAAGAGAAGGGATTGCGGTGTGGCCATCCCCCCTGGGGGGTGATTTCCTGCTTTCTGTCTCTCTGTCTCTCTCTGTCTGTCTGGCGAGCGCACGCACCCAATAGCAAAAACCTCTCAAAAAAAAAAAAAAAAAGAAGCCCATACTCCTCTTGATCTATACGGTAAAATGCGTACAGTCGGGGAGTAGCAGGTAGCGTAATGGTTATGTCACTGGACTCCCACATAGGTGACCGCAGTTTGAGTCCCAGATCTGCTGGCTTAAAACTCATGCCAGCACGTATGCATGCATGCCCCAAATCACAAGAGGAGAATGGAGGAGAAGGGATTACTGCATGGCCATCCCCCTTAGGGGGTGACTTCTTACTTCCTGTCTCTCTCTGGTGAGCACATGCACCCTATAGCAAAAATTTCTCTCTTAAAAAAAAAATACGTACCACAGCTAATCTGTTATTTGATAGGATGAGTTTCTTGAATATGTGGATTCTTCTAGGCAAGCTTGTTTTAAGTTTAAATGTGACATTACGCAGATTTCATTTCTCTTTTTTTAAGAGAGATATTTGCTCTAGGGTGTGCACTTTCGCTGAAAGACAGAGAGACAGAAAGCGTAAAATCACCCCCTCCCCCCGGGGGGTGGTGGTGGCCATGATGCAGTCCTTTCTCTGTTCTCCTCTTGGGATTTTGGGCAGGCATGCATACATGCCCAGTGTGAGTATCAAGCTGCCAGGTCCAGGACTGGAACCGTGATCTAGTATGTGGGAGTCCAGTGATGTAACTATTACACCATCTGCTGGTCCCTTATTTCTTTATTTACAAAACTAAGGAGTTAAAATAAGTGTTCTCTAAGGCCTTTTTTGTATAAATATTTTAACTTGGGAGAAAATTAAATATAACCAGAAAGAATCTACTGCAAAGTATTTTAGGTACCTTAAATTTTGTTCAAATTGAGACTAGATATAAGTAAGTCAATATATACATATAACGTTCTGCACATTGAGTGAATATAATTGAATACTATTTTTTCCCACAGAGTCTCTCTTCCAGCTCCTTTTGGAGATCACTGTTCGAAGTACTGGAATGAATGACAGCACAGGACAGTCCCTGACAGCACTTTCCTGTGCTTGCCTCTTTAGTCTGGTGGCTTCTTGGGGAGAAACAGGAAGGACTCTTCAGGCCATCTCTGCTATCCTCACCAACAATGGTAGCCATGCTTGCCAAACTATTCAGGTATTTTATATCTATAGCTGCTTAGAAATTTATAAGATGCCAAGTTGGATTTCATCTCAATTTCTGTTGTTTTTTTTTTTTTTTTTTTTTAGAGAGAGATTTTTGCTATGAGCTCGTGCGCTCTCTGGAAAGGCAAAGAGACTGAGAGACGGAAAGCGGGAAATCACCTCCCAGATGGGATGGCCACACCATAATCCCTTCTCCTCCATTCTCCTCTTGAGATTTTGGGTGTGCACACACACGTACCTGGCATGAGTTTTAAGCCACCAGTCCGGGACTTAAACAGCAGTCGACTATGAGGGAGTCCAGTGATGTAACCATTATGCCATCTGCTGGTCCCTTTATCTCAGTTTTTGCCAATAAGAATTTTCTGATTTTTCTTACTTGTTATGTTAGTTGATCTTTTCAAGGTTCATAAATGATCTAAAGTATATGAATTAAACTACATTTGTGTTGAAGTCTGAGGCGTTAAAGATAATAAAATGAATTTTGGCAAAAACACTTAAATATTTAACTTGGTCTTTGCATTAATACCACAACCTTTTCTTTCTTTGTGTTATCTGGATCTTTGTCTTCCTCCTACACTTCTCTTCTTGCCTTTAATTTTCAGGTATAGAATTCTTTCTTATCGAATAATTTTAAACTTCTTTATTAAAAGAAAAGGATATATTACCATCCTGCTATATTTTTGATTGGTTAATTATGATTTTTCATGAGCTAATTTATTTTCAAGTTACTTTAGCTATGTATGTAACACTTTAAGCTTCTCAGATCTGATTATGTAATAAAAGCCCTTTATCATTGATAATGTTGGGAAATAAAATCCTCCTTATAGGTAAACTTGATTTTAATTCTTTTAGAAAGTTCTGGAAATTGAAAAAGATAGCCTTATGGCCCAGTTATGTACTCCTGTTTGGCCATTCGTGTGGCCATATAGTCCTTAATACTTTTTGAAGTTTCTCTACTACAGTAGTTTTTTTGAGAAAAGACATTTCTTTTTCTTTTTTTAGTTTAGTTTTTATTTAATTGCAAGATAGTATGTGCACTTACCAGAGAGAGAGAGAAGGAGAGAGAGAGAGTGGGGAGAGAGAGAGAGACAGAACATGAAACCCTTAATGGGTGTAGTCATGCCACAGTCCTTTCCTCATCATTTTTCTATCCCCTAAGGATTTGAGTCTTGCACACATGTTCACTGTGAATTCCAAAAGACAGTAATGGATTTTGGACACAGTGTATCTAAAATGATGACTGAGATTTTATTTATTTATTTATTTTATATTTCATTTTCTTTTTTACATTCAATCACATTATTTAGCTTACAAAGTGAATATTCCAACATGTCAACATTTCTCCCTAGTCTGTCGATAAACTATAAAATTATGTTCAACAGAGAAAGTGGAAGAATATGGAAGATTTACTGCTGAGTGAAGCAAGCCAGGCAATGAAGGAGAGACATTGTATGTCCCCACTTAATAAATACCGAGTGTCTGCACTCTATGGCAGAAACTGATTGACTAAAGGATATAGAAACACAGTAAATGGATGTGAATACCATATATAGTGTGTGTGAAAGAGTAAAGTCTGAGGAAGGACATTTAGAAGAAAAAAGAGAGGTAAAGCATTAATGGGACAAAGAAATGTGGTATTATCTGTTGAACGACTGAGATTTTACAGAAGTGATGTGACATGAGATTCTTAGATTAAGGAGGATCAGTTTGTTTAAGATTTGTTTCTAATAGACAAGCTTTTATTTGGTACTTTTTTCTGGTAAGCTAAATATCTTTTACTTTATCTGTTTTATGTTTGGAACATTTTTAAATGTTTTTTCTTTTTTCCTCTCTTTTGCATAGGTGCCAACAATACTAAACTCACTACAAAGAAGTGTACAGGCGGTGTTGGT
Source organism: Tupaia tana (assembly GCA_026018925.1). Classification (NCBI taxonomy): domain Eukaryota; kingdom Metazoa; phylum Chordata; class Mammalia; order Scandentia; family Tupaiidae; genus Tupaia; species Tupaia tana. The sequence continues at coordinate 76,932,549 of JAKSZU010000005.1, read as the reverse complement.
GGGGAAGATTCAAATTCAAGACTGGTTTAGCAATGGCATTAAGAAAGCAGCTTTAATGCATAAATGGCCATTAAAAGAAATATCTGTTGATGAAGATGACCAGTGTCTACTTCAGAATGATGGATTTTTTCTTTATCTATTATGCAAAGATGGATTATACAAAATAGGCTCTGGATACAGTGGAACAGTTAGGGTAATATAATTCCTCACAGTTCTTAATATAGCAGAGTTATAACTATAATAAATTGTGTTATGTTTGTAGCTTCATTTTTAGAGTATTACCTAATTTTGATATATGTTACAGTGTAATACATCTTTGGATATCATTGAATATATGCATTTATTAAATGCATTCATCTCTTTGTATTTTTTTTTCATTTATTTTAGTTAAGAAATTGTTGCTAGACTAACTTTTGTTATTTTGCAGGGCCATATATACAATTCTACATCCCGTATTAGAAACAGAAAAGAAAAAAAGTCTTGGTTAGGGTATGCTCAGGTAGGACAATATCTATAATAAACGAAACCTTTCTTATGTTTTAAAATGTGCATTGGGCTTTATCATTAACAATATCACTTTTATTTAAACAAATGGTATATTTTCAATAATATTTTATCAATGTTATAGTGTATAAAGAACATTGGCTCAGAATTCATAAGAGGTTCAATTTTATTTCTGGCCTTGCTTTTGCTAGCTCTGTGACTTTGGGTGACTCAGTTAACTTATTTGGTCTTCTGTTATTTACCTGTAAAATGGGAATAAAAATGTCTTTCTTAGAGTTCTTGTTTAAGTAGCCACTAAATAAGTATCAAAGACTACCTTTATCGTTAGCAAAATCTGAATTGGGAAAGTATCTGATCTTAGCAGATGGGGGTTTTTGCTCAAACTCTTCATTCCTTTTTAAAGTATTTTTTAAAATTATTATTCATATATTAAATTGCTATACATCATTTAGATTGTGATCAAACTCTTCAGTCTAAATCTAGGTTCAGTAATTTCTAGGGAACAGTGTTTGACTTAGCCAATAGACAGCCACCTTGCATGGAGGATCATCAAAAAATGACAAAAAAAGAAAAAAGTTAAGCTCATATTATTTCTTTTTCTTTTTTTTTTTTTTTGGAGAGGTTTTTGCTATAGGGCACGTGCGCTCGCCAGACAGAGAGAGAGAGACAGAGAGACAGAAAGTGAGAAATCACCCCCCCAGGGGGAATGGCCACACCGCAATCCCTTCTCCTCCATTCTCCTCTCGGGATCTTGGGCACGCACGCACACGCGCCCGGCGTGAGTTTAAGCTGCCGGGTCTGGGACTCGAACCGCGGTCGACTACGTGGGAGTCCAGCGACATAGCCATTACGCTAACTGCTGGTCCCAAGCTCATATTATTTCTCCAATGCCATGATCTCTCTGCCAACAAAGCCAGATGAATGTCAGGCTCTTACTACAGCAGCAATCAAACATATTACTCCTCCTCCCACTGAGAAAAAAGCAAATGAAGGATGGACAAAAGGAACTAGAAATATTCATTTCCGCACTATCCCCATGTGAGAGACAAAACCCAAGTTCTATCATGGAAGGATAGAATATTGTTCACCTGTACAGCCACCTTACCAAACTATATCAACTATTTGGAAGATTTTAAAATTAAATTTTAAATATCAAGTTAACTGCTCAGTAATTCTCTCTTAAAAACTTAATCGGCTTTGAAAGGTCTTACAGACTTTCTTTTGCCACCATAGTGTGTGTATTTTTGTTTTAGTTTTAGTTTTTTTCTATAGGGTGTATGTGCGTGTGTGTGTGTGTGTGAAAGAGAGAAAGAGACAGAGAGGGAGAGAAAGTGAGAAGTCACTCCCTGGGGGATGTCATGCTGCAATCCCTATTCCTCCAGTCTCCTCTCAGGATTGTGGCTGTGCACACATACATGCCTGGTATGTTTTCCAATCCAACAGAGTGGGGACTCCAACACTTCAGTTGGCCATGTGGAATCCAGCTGCCTTAACTACCACACCACCATCTGGCCTACATTCCCACAGTGTTTTATCTAAGAAATAATACCATAGGCCCAGCCGTGGAGGCACAGGCTGCTAAGAATGTTGTTGCTCCACAGACTGGGATCACATGGGAGGCCTGAGGTCAGTTCTAGTTCTAACCTAAGGGCCAGGTGTGGTGGCATGTAAACCGTAACCCCAGCGACTCAGGATGCTGAAGCAGGGTGGCAGCTCAAGGCTGACTTGGGCAATAAAACATAGTGACAGCTTGTCTAAAACAGAGCCAAACATGGTGGCGGCTGGAAGGCTGAGACAGGAGAATCATGACAGTGAGTCCCTGTCTTAAAAAAAATATGCCATGGAAAAAATATTAGACGACAGTATGTTCAATGGCACATCACTCTGTCTAAGACTATTATTTGATTGATTCTTAAATAGTAGCCTAAATATGTCAGTTACTTTTTCTTAAAATGCTTGTCAGCAGTGATCATTTATATTATTTACTTGTCAGGGTGTAACTATTTTGTACAAAATGTTAGTACTGTCCTGTTCTAGTGCACTTCATATATATCTGAGAATATGTGTTAAATTGATTTCCGGTAGTGAACAATTCCTCCTTTTTGTAAAGCGTACTCAATGTTTCTGTATTTTCAGTCTTTAATGCTTTTAGATATCAATATTGATGTGTTATTGTACCTCAGAAAACCTGTAATATTAAGCTGTGTGGCTGCTTTTTCTGGTTAATTGACTATGAAAAAATATTGTAACACAGGAAAATTTTTTGTTATCAGGGTTATTTATTATATAGAGATGTGAATAACCACAGCATGACAGCCATAAGAATAAGCCCTGAAACACTGGAACAAGATGGTACTGTAATGTTACCAGGTATGTCTCAACTAGTCATTTTTCTCTTCACAAGTGATTTTAATAACTGTGCATGTTAGTCTATTTATACATGTAAAGAATGATTAGCAAGGAGCAGAGCTTGCTTATAAGTGGATTTAAAATCTTGACACACAGAACATCTTACAGTTGTACATAAAGTTAATACTTTAGAGGACAATAGAAAGCAGAAATATAATGAATTTTTATATTTGTTTTCAAATTGTTGTCCATCTATAGCCTAATCCATTACCCTCTCCCTGCCTAGATGTTTTCATTTGCTGAATTCATAGGATGATGTTACTTTGTTCCTCTTAAAACCCTGAATTCTGACTGTCTTATGACTTAGTACAAAGAATCCATTTATTTTTACTTAACAACAGTGCACTTTGGTTTTTCATTATTTTAAAGGGTATTCAGATACAGAGTTTAGGGTAGGTCTTGAATTTTTTTTTAATTCCATCATTTATGCTTTGTAGTAATGCTGTGATAAGACATTTGGACTTTAAAAATTCATTTGGCTTTAATTTTAAAGTTGTGCATATATATTCATCACTCAAATCACTGCTGTGAGGTAGCAGATTTAAAATTTTGTGGAACAATGGGTAGATACATAAAATTCTCCACCATTAGGTCTTTGAATGTACTTTTGATAATTTCTAAAGTTATTTATATTAAAATCTTGAATGTTTAATGTGGCTGTCAATAATTTCATGTTAAGCAGCAATACTGATCATCATTCATCTGAAAATGAGAGCTATCCTGAAGAACCAATTGAGAAGGATTATCGCTCTCAGGCTACTTGTTAAATAAAAACAAACAAACAAACAAACAAAACTTATATCTTAATCAAGCATTTATTTGAACCTTGCTATCTCTACATATATGCAAAATAATGCATATGACATCATGTTAAAGTAAATTCAGCATTTCATGTTCGTTTTATAATTAGATGTTTGAAAAACATGATTTAGTAAGTATTTTGCAAAAACTATCTGTGTTCAGCTGTTTCTACAAAAGTTTGTCTTTTTAAGTCATGGGCTATGTCTTTGCTTCTAATAATAATAACAACAACAAAAATAATTTAAAAAACATTTTAATAGTAATTTCCACACTCCCTCCCCACATGAATATGTGCATTAAAAGTAGTCCTATTTATTATATAAAAATTACAGGAGAAAAAAATGAATAAATTGAAATTAATTACAACTCTACTCCTTATTTATAAACACTATTGATGTGTTGGTAAATTTCCTTGTACTTTTCTTTTCCATATATGTACTTACTTTTGAAAATGATCATATGCTAAATACTGCTTTTTTAACCTATTCCTTTCACTTAATATTCTGAATATATTTCTGCCATGAAATAGTCTTCCACAGCATAATTTTAATGTTAACAGAATATATTCTATCGATTAATATATTGAAATAGGAGCCTTCTCATTTTCTGCTATATAAATTACACTGTACTGAGCATCCCTGTCATTCTTTGTGCAAGTTATTTTAGGATGATACTATAGAAGAAAAATTCTGAAGTGACAAATCCCCACAACAAATGGATACTAATGTCAAAGCATTTATTCCTAAGACACCTTGCTTTTTTAATTGAGATTGTGACTAGAGAGAGAATTTGAAAACCTTTACTCAAAGCTTTTTCATTTCTTCTATCATGAGAAAAAAATGAGTTGATAATGTCCTTTTTCAGTTTAAATCCCTCTGAATCATTTAACATACGAAATGCAACTTTTTAACAATACAAGCGTGGCTTTCTGTGTTTAATAAATATGTGCTATATTAATAGCAAAGAATGAATCGAATTTGGGAATGGTAGTCCCATACTGTATATCTTACAAACTGGCAGACATTACTTGATATATTCCTGAAGATACTGTCTTACGATATCACACCACGGACGAAGAAAAGAAAGAGAAAATCTTGAAATCACATGGCAGGAAGACTCAGCAATGAAGCCTGAAGTAGCCTGCTGTCTTTTTCCCATTCTTTGAGCTGGATTGCATTTTCTTCAATAGTACTTTTAGTTTTTCCTAGGTAGGGACATTCTGATCTGTAACTTTTCCATCAAGGAGCAGAAGTGAATTGTCAGGTTTATACGTAGTAATGAATACCACGTTTAAAATTTACATATATCAGGTAATTCCTCAAGCTTCATGTTCCAACTTGTCTTACACTCTAGTTTTTTAAAAAAAATTATATCAACCTAGTATTGATGAAATTAAAACATCCTTTCCCCCTCAATAATTGTCATTTTATTCTTTGTATCAGCTTACTTTTTGGATTGTATCCCCGTGTTTTATTCTCCATGTCTGGTGACAGGTTGCCTCAGATCATGAGGCTATTTTTGCTACTCTTCTTGCGCCGCTTCACTCCTCACCCCTGCATTTATCTGAAATTATAATGAGTTTTTCTTCTTTGCTTTTTAGTTTAAAATCTTACTGCTTAGAGCTTGAGAAGCATCTTTCTTGCGCCTCTTTGTATTCTGTACAGTGGACTAGGAACTCTTTCTTTCGATTTCTCCTCTCTTTGATTACCAAGTCTCTTGGGCTACCAGTGGGCCTTGTCTCCCAGTTTCTATTTCCAGTTTGTGATCACTGAATTCTCTATTTGGTAAGGGTCTGCCTGTGTTTTGCATATTTATAATAAGGAAGTATGCTAGTATGAAGCTCCTGGGGAAAGATATAGAGTAATCCAGCTAACGTGGGTGGGCTCCATGACTGCATTCCAAAAACAGAATTTTATATTTTATTGACTCAGGTGCAACTAGAAACGAATGATTATTATTATTTTGGTATTGTGATTAATGGAGAGATTCATCCTAGTTCTCTGCAGTTATTTTGGGAGATGTGTGTGTGCTTTTATACCTGCTTGCTGAACATTTGTTTTTCCAAAAGGATACAGTTTATACTTAAATGTTGATTTTGCTTGTAGTTTCATGTTATTTAGTAGCAGTCACTAACACATGTTCCAGTGGTCCTTCTGTAATACTGGTATCCCTTGTTACAACTGAGCTTGTGCATAGTATTGATAAAATGAGCAATTCTACCCAAGATGTGTTGGAAAAAAAGAAGTACATACACATAGATTTGTGTGCCTTGTAGATAATAAACATTTAGAAAATTTAGAGCACACTAAATACCAGAAGTTCTGGAGCTAGTCATTGAGTTTCTAAATGGGAAATGTACAACTAGTTTTGAATATCAACCATGTTATAAAACAAGGGATATCTGTAGTTGGACACCGTAGACCCTAAATACAGAAGCTTTAGGTCTATCTGTATTTTTCTGTGACACTAATGACTGATGTATGTCTGAGGGTAGAGTGTTGCCTACATTGCATGTGATTGTATTGAAATAATAACATTGTAGTTTGTTTATTGTGGTGCATGTTTATTATTAAACTATATCTAATACTAATTCATTTTGAAATTAGGTGGGCTCTCAAGTCCTTGATTATGGAAGAATTGTAAATGTAAGCACACAATGTAATAAGTATTATTAGTTGAATTATATAGTGTCTGCTAATTTATAATTCTTTATTAAAAAGGGCAGTCTCCTTTGAGTTTAAGTTTATCCTTAATGCGTGGAGAACTCTCATTCTGCATCAACAGAGGAGTAAAGTCATGTTGTAAGGTATTTATTTATATTCTAATATAATTATTTTTTCTTCCTTTTGCACAGATTGCCACACTGAGGGTCAAAATATTTTATTCACTGATGGAGAATATATTAATCAGATAGCTGCTTCAAGAGATGTAAGTGCTCTGCATCATGAGTAATGGATATGAATAGAATCCCTTTCTTTTAAGTTAGTTGTTTTTTAATTAGACAGAAAATAGAGCTTTAAAAGAAAGACCAATTTATCCAATGTAATACTGTGGATGTTATATTTCTTTTAGGATGGGTTTGTTGTCAGAATATTTGCCACGAGCACGGAACCTGTGTTGCAACAAGAATTACAACTTAAACTGGCCAGAAAATGTTTACATGCCTGTGGTATATCACTATTTGATCTGGAAAAGGACTTGCATATAATAAGTAAGATGGCAAAATAAGCCATTTTTCCCATATTTTAGTTTTCAGTTTCTTTTTTCTTTTAAAAACTAAAATTACGTTTTAAGCAGTTCTGCTTAGATTTTAGCATTGATTTTGTGTGTATTTCAATAAAGCACAATTTTGGGAGACAGCAGGAGATGTAGTGGTTAAGGTGCTGGACTCTTATATGACCAACTATAGTTCAAGTCCTGGACCCAGTGACTTGATACTCAACCCAGGCGTGTGTGCATGCATGACCAAAATCCTGAGCAGAGAATGGAGAAGGGATTTGGCTTTTGTGGCTTGGTCATCCTACCTGAGGAGTGATTTCTCACTTCCTGTCTCTCTGTCTCTCCAGAGAGCACATGTACTCTATAGAAAAAAAAAAAAAAAAAAAAAAAAAAAAAAACCTCTAAAAAAAAAATCACAATTTTGAATGAATTTACTAAGTAATTAGGAAATAGTCCTTTAAAAAAGAGTATGACATTTGAAAGCCTTTGTAAGGAAGTAGTAATTTTTCAACTTTCATTTTGAACAGAGCAAAAGAAAATAAATTTATATTTAATGAGAATCATGGATGGACAGTACAGGTGAACTCTTGTTTATATGCTTCCTCTTCAATCAATTTAAAATTTTGAAGATGTAAATGTTACTATAACAATATAGATAGTTCTCTCATTGAAAACTTCTATGTAGATTTGAATAGATTTTCAAGATAACCATAGAATAAGCTTACATATTGTGAAAATGGTAATTGTCTGACAAACTGGCCCATAATCTTTCAGTTAGATACAGAAATACAGATATCCCAGAGTATTTCTTGGTCTTAGTATACACACTCTTGCAGTGTTGTAGTAATCTTTAGGATCACTAGTTGCCACCAGTCATAATTTTGCTTTGCCATTGCAGCTGTAGATGTCATTATGCCATTCTTTAACTTGAAGGGTTCTTTGTAATAATCCCCTTTTTTTGATAACTAACTTATTAAATGTAATAAACTTGACATTAATGCTTTATTATTCATAATTTAATTATGTAGTATTTTTATAATCTTTTAATAGAGAAAATATTGAAATGAAGATCATAGATATTAAATTTCAAAAGCCTACAAACTAATTAGTGTTATAGTTTGCAAAGCCAAATAAAATCATAAAATGTATCATATATAAAGTTATAATTACTCATAGTTTTACAATTTGAAAAGGTGGGCAATGATCTGTGTGAGCATGTGTATATGTATGTATTCAAAATTATAGAGTAGCTACATAAAATGTGCCTCTCTATAAAGAAGCATGTTTACAGAGAATCTGAAATACTTTAATTCAAGTACCTGCATGGCATTGTTCGAGCCTAAATCATTCTGTGTCGAGTTTCACCTTCCCAAGCTTTATGTTTACTTGTGGCAAACTGGGCAATATAGGTGTGAGGATTAAATGATATAAGATTCATGAACACTATAATGACTATTACCTAATAGATGCTCAAAAATCTTTATTTACGCATTAACTTAAAAAATATTGCCCGGGACCAGTATTTGGCATAATACCCATGTAGCTGGACTTCCATGTAGTCGACTGCGGTTTGAGTCCCGGACCTGGTGGCTTAAACTCATGCCAGGCTCATATACATGCCTGCTCAAAGATCTTGAGAGGAAAATGGAAGAGAAGGGATTGTGGTGTGGCCATACCCTCCTGGGGGGTGATTTCTTGCTTTCTGTCTCATTGTTTGTCTCTGTCTTCCTGGTGAGTGCACATGCCCTATAGCAAAAGCCTCTATTTTAATTAAAAATATATATATTGCCGATGTTCTAAAAATATACTTTTGGTTTACGTTTTAAAAATTGGTTTGTTACTCGTTTAGAATTAGTTAAGAAAATTGTGATAACTTTTATCTTTCCTTAGAGTAGTGTGCCTATTAGTATTTCTTTTTATTCAGGCATATAATACATTTTGTCATCCCTATTCTATTTTTCTTTTTTAGGTTTTTGCCATAGGGCACCCATTCGCTCACTGGAGAGACACAGCAAGAAACAGTGAGAGGGAAAATGAGAAGTCACCCCCTGAGGGGCAGAGTGACCATGCCATAGTTCTTTCTCCTCCATTTTGCTCTCGGGATTTTGGGCATGCATGCACACACAGAACTCGAATCACAGTCACCCCTGAGGAAGTCTGATGCCTTAACTACCGTGCCACCTGCTTGTACCAGTCTTCCCTAATTTTGAGTGTTATTAATTGAATTAACTTTTAATTGCTAAAAATAGTGCACACATATCTTAAATTATTTATATTATAAATGTAGTAGGATTTATTAGTCTTGTATTTTAGGTACAGGATTTGATGAGGAGTCAGCAGTTCTTGGTGCAGGACGAGAGTTTGCACTAATGAAAACAGCAAATGGAAAGGTAAAATTATTGTTTATAGATTAAAATTAACATTCTCTATTTTTAAAAATAGTCCAATCTGTTGATTAGTTTATATAGTTTACATGTTTAGGCATAATCAGTTTTTAAATTTTGATTTAAAATTTGTTTTTTTATGTGTTAAAATTTTATTCATGACACAATTAGTATTATGAAAGAAATTGTGACAATTAATTATGAAACTAATTTTATTTTGGAGTAAATTCTCATTTTGTGTTTATTTTACTGAATTAATTAATTATTATTTATTTTATTTAAAAAATTTGTAAATTTATTTAAGTATGTAGAAATATACAGATTACAAGTAGGGAAAAGTTGGAGCATGCATAAGTAAGTAATAGATTGTAGAGGTCAATCTCTAGAGATAGAAGCTTCTATCTAATGGGTGCAAAGACAAAGTAAGATAAAAGAATGCTGAAAGTTAAAGTTGTTAGGCAAATCTAGCACTTTGCATGTTGATTTTTATAACTGGGAAAAGTAAATTGAGAATTTTCTGTTGTGAGATTAGAACATATTTATGGAAATAAATATAAATATGAAAAATTGTAAGTATCCTGAGTTCATATGTAAAAAACTATTATGAATTGTGTTCTTTTGGAAAAATAATACCTTGTTTAGTTCACAGATATTAAATAGAGTAAAAGAACAGATTGGGTTCTTATATTTGTTTTTAATGAATAAAGAGGTTGTTTTCCTTCCTCATCTAAAACCTGGTACACTACTTCAAAAGTTTTCATTCCTATTTTTTTTTTTTTTATTTTTAATATGTAAGATATATTACACTGGCAAATACCAGAGTCTTGGAATCAAACAAGGTGGTCCTTCAGCAGGAAAATGGGTTGAGCTACCAATTACAAAATCTCCAAAGATAGTACACTTCTCAGTTGGACATGATGGCTCTCATGCCCTCTTAGTTGCGGAAGATGGAAGCATATTCTTTACAGGTTCCGCTAGTAAAGGAGAAGATGGAGAGTCAAGTAAGTTGTCTGATCAACTTGGCATTTAGTAAAAATTATGTGAAATTTATTTGCGTGTAGCATGTCAATTTTAATAACACCAGCCTTAACCTTGTTAGTGGAGAAATTTACATTGGGACCTATTGAATGAATGATTATGGTATCCTACACAGTAAAGAAATTGATTGCTGATTTCATATTAGAGTTCATATTCATGAATTTTTATGCTCTGAGAGTATGTGGCTATTGATCTGAGAATATGTTTATTCTGTTATGTCATTTGATATTTTTTTCAAAACTTATTTACTCCAATAGGTTATTTTAAGAAATTTAAAACTTTGGAAGGGATATATATTTCAGAATAAAGGTAAACCTGGTGTAACCTTGCTTAGTAGTATCAATTACAGATTTTTCAGTGTAGTAGTGAAAAAGTAAACAGTTTTGTTTATCTCTTCTGTTTTCTATTACTGTTCAGAGTCCTCTAAAATGTCATTTTTCTCTTTTTGTAACTTTTCATGAACTTATATGTAGTAGCATATTGTAGTAGTATCTCATAGGGGTTAGGTTTTAAAGTCAACATATGATATAAATAAAAATAATGTGAAAATGAAAGTACCTTGAAAAAAATCCCTTAAAATAGCCATTAAATCAGTTTTTTCTTCTGACTTTGAAGGACATTGTTCTTTCTTTCCTTAAGCACTAGAAAAAGTATGTGATGTACATATGTATTTGATCATGTTATATGAAAAATGACTAGTATCTTAAGCCCCAACATGGCATTACATTTTTATTCTGAAAGGTATGCAGGATCTGGGGTCAACTGAGGAAATAGCAATTGATGTTTTCCATCTTTTGCTTATTCAAGGATTTAGTTTTTGAAAGCAGAGGCTCCTTGAATCACTCACATTTAAATTTTTTCTCTCCTTCCACTTGTATATCTCCCTTCCTTGCAGTTTCTCACTAACTTAATAAATATATATTTATGTGAATGGAGAACTTATTTTACCTTCCAGGATGTAGTATAAGAATACATGAGTATGTTTATTTTGGTGTAAAAAATATTGGGGAAATCCAGACATAATTTTTTTTATCATTTTTTCCATGAACTTTTTGAAGACCCTTTTTATGATAGTAGAATAATGTTGATAATAGAAAAGCTAATCCAGAGATTGCCCCCACTACCACCATCAAAATTTGATAGAAGACTGGTGTTTCCCATTGTTAATTTCAGTGCTGTAAAAATGGAGAATCTGTCAATGATAGTCTAAATATGAATTGACTCATTTAAATTAACATATGGGAAAATAAATGAATAAAATGTGGCATAAATATAGAGTGTGTTTTTTTCTTAAGCTTTATATATAAGCCACTAATATTATTATTATCATTTATACCTAGGTGTCTTAATTTTAATTGTGTGTATTTTTTTTTAAGCTAAGAGCAGACGGCAATCAAAACCTTATAAACCTAAAAAGATAATTAAGATGGAAGGAAAGATTGTGGTATATACAGCCTGCAATAATGGAAGTAGTTCTGTTATTTCTAAAGATGGAGAACTATACATGTTTGGAAAAGATGCCATTTATTCTGATAGTTCAAGTAAGTTTAAAAAAAAATAGCTTAAATATCATGGACACTGCATGGTATTGCACCAGTAAGACATACTGCTCAACGAGGCAGTCTCACAATGGGAAGGTTCCTAGTTCAAGTCCAGTAACTTCTCTTAGTATATCTGGCATGATCCAGGACTGGCTGAGGCTGGGGGTGGATAGTGGCATAAAGACCCCTTTTAGGGGTACATGCTCTCTTTTACTCACCCACAGAATAAGAAACTTTGGAAAAAAGGAAACCACAATCAGTGAAGTTTATTATTGGACGTTTAAGGGATTGTCTCACTCTGGGGAAATGACAAATACAGAATGTTTGTAGCATTTAATTACTAAGTTGAGATGTACCCAGGTGTTACATGAACTGGCTTAATGTAATATCTAGATTCTTAATTGACTGCACTTGTCAGAACGAATCAAAATATTGGGGTGGATCTGTTTACCGCTTGACTTAGGCTGATAGAAATTTATGCATTTATTTAACGTATATTTATTGAGCATTGCCTAAATGTAAGGGATTGCTGGACCAGACAGATACGGTCTCTGCCTTTTTGAACATCGGAGAGACAATTGGGTATTATAGAATCTGAATATTACAGAGGTGTGGCTTAAGAGTTATGTATATAGACTCACATCTTACCAACATTTGTAGTTGGGTAACAGTTTATTTAACCTTTCAGAGCTTTCTTTTTGTTTTGCCACCTGCAAAAAAGGGGCTACTGATAGTACTTACTTCATATGGTTGTTAAGAATATTGTAGGAGAAAATGCTGAAGAAATGCTTAACACGAAACCCAGCACATGTAACATCTCAATATATGTCAGCAGGTGCTGTTAATTATTATAAATACTACTATTGCATATACACACATCTTTCCAACTATATTAAATACTAAAAGTGTGCATTTTTGAGGTATAATTAACAAAAAGATTTAAACTAGTATTGGAGGACTTCAACAAACTTATGGGAAATGGAATTAAAATGTGAAATTTTTTTGTGCAAAAAACTTTAAAATCCATGTGCAGTTGTTTTATGATACACATTTCAATGACCTTTTTAAATACCCCTCATGAAAGACAAGGCCACCTTAAGGAAATAATATCTAAGTGATGAGTGTAGAACAGTTTTCTGAGGTGTGATAGGAGAGTAATATATTGTTTGTAACTTTTAAAAAGAAATTTTGCCAAAGGGCGCATGTGCTGACAGGAGAGAGACAGAGAAAGGGAGAGAGAGACAAAGTGAGAAAGTCTCCCCCTGCCCTGCCTGGGGACCTGAGATGGTCATGCCTCAATCCCTCCCCATTTCTCCCTCCTTTTGGGAATTTTAGGAACAAAAGCACATGTGCCAGGTATGTTTTCCAAGCTGCTGGGTCCAGACCCAAACTGCTCAGTCAGCTGTGGGGGATCCAGCTACCGTAACCACTATGCCACCAACTGGTCCTATTTGTAATTTAAACAGATACTTTTGAGGGTTTGTTTTACTTTGTTTTGTTTTGTTTTTAAAGGTTTTTACCATAGGGCAAGTGTGCTGCTGGAGAGGAGACAGACAGAGACAATAAGAGGGAAGCTAAGAAATCACCTCCCAGGGGCATGGTCATGCCACAGTCACTACTCCATTCTCCTGGGATTTTGGGTATGCATGCACATATGCCCAGCGTGATTTTCAAACCACAAGGACCAGGACTTGAACTGTAGTTGAGTCTACCACCTCAACCACCACGCCATCTATTGGCTCCAATGCTTTTGAGTTTTTAGAAGTCCTTTTATTTTAATGTACTTTGGAAAATATTCAGCAATCTTTGGTATTTACTATTAGTACTACTTGATAAAGGTTAACAGTGCTTCTGTCAGTTTGGGTGCAGAAAATATCAAGAAGGTGATGCGAATGGCACTTGGATATGACAAGTATAATGAAAGTAGTATGCTGTGTAGAAACTAGCTGTTTACGGAGTTGTGGAAGGGTTCATTCTATGTCAAAATGGACTGAAAAATACTACTTTAGTTAGTCTTACAGGTTTCTGCCGAAAGAATTACCATTGCAGTGTATTATGGCAAATGTTTTACTTCAGTTTACTGAGTAGGTCAAAGCAGGTAAAGTAAATTACTGAAGGTATCTTTTGTGCTTTAACCAGAAAGTTTGAGAATTGCTGGTACTTTTGAGTTCTGTTGAGGGGTTTTGACATTTAGATCAACCATTCAGGAGATACAAGCTTGTGGTAATGCTGCATTAAAATTCGTCCCAAGTTTAGATGATAATATTTTAAGATTGATTGAAGCTATGTTACAAAGGTAATTTGGTGATACCCTGCCAGTCTTTTGGGTCACTTATTTTACATCTTGATAAGTTATTTTGCCTCAAAAATAAAAAGTTCTGTATTGATACAGTTCTTTTACTAAGCTCAGAAGGGCATCTGTTGTTTTAACCAAATGTGTATCTTTCCTGTAGGTTTGGTAACCGATTTGAAGGGCCATTTTGTAACCCAGGTAGCTATGGGCAAAGCTCACACTTGTGTTTTAATGAAGAACGGAGAAGTCTGGACATTTGGTGTAAATAATAAAGGACAATGTGGACGAGATACTGGGGCTATGAACCAAGGAGGAAAAGGTAGGTGTTGAATTTCTGGAAATTAAAATTAATATTTTGTCTTTTTATTAGTTTTTCAGAACAACATAGTGGAAAATGTTGCTCTTTTCAAAATGAGTATCTCTTTGATTTCATACTTAGAATTAGGAAAACCACTGAATTTCTTATTTATTTGATGATAATTATTGGTAAGAGTATATCACTGGAAAACTTGAATATACTGTAATTCTTTAATTTCTGAGCAAATAAACTGACTTATGTGTTTTTCTAAACTGTACATAAAATATAATAGTACCTCTTTAATTTAGCATTTTTGGTAAGTACATTATTTCAGAAATGTGAATTTTCCAAACTCTGTGTTATCAACTTCTTTTATACCATACATTCTTAGTTTTAACCATTTTTGTTCATAGTCTTTCTGGCAAATGCTATTTTTGTATTTAACAGCATGTGCTATGTTTCATTTAATCTGTTTTTTGACAACTAAGAATGATGTTTATGAATATCTGCCCCTTTAACAGGAAAACAGTAAATTGTAGAAGCATTGTCATAGTATCCTTTGTCCCTACTCTGAGGCTATTACCAAAGGGAAGAAAGGGGTTTAGTCTTTGATTGCCCTCTTATTGTGATCTTATTATTATTATTATTTTAAATTATTTATTTTAATTTGCATTTTATCACGTCTTATAGTATATACATTTCTTTTCCAACACAAATACCATGCATGTCAGTCAAGGTAAGGATATTAATGTATACATTGTTATCAGCAAATAGTTTCTTATTTTTTGTCAATTAAGCATACTTTTACCCTTTTTTTTCTCTCCCACTCCCTTCCATACTAAACTTTTTTTTCCACATTTTATTGATTCACAAAAGATCTTAAAGTATTGACAAAGCCAGAATCTAGTGACAAGTGCCCTTTAATGTTCTTCTGAAACAATTTTTTTCCTTTCTTGACTCCCCATTTTACTAAAGAGAGGAATAAACTAACTTATTTGCAAAAAATAAAATTAGGTTATGCTCAATTTGGTCTGTTATTTGCACAAAGCCCCATAAGAATTCAATTTCTGATGCAAGGCAAAAGATACTATTGTATTATTGAACTTATGTAAATAACCATTCTGCCACAAGATAAGAATGCTCACAAATATTTTTTCCAATTGCAAAGGGGTCCAGGAAGGGAGGAAAGTTTATGTTTCAATTTTTTAAATTCTTTTTCTAATGAATTGCTGAATCCAACAACTCAAAAGAAAACAAAACTCCTTAAATCTGGAAGATAAAACATAGAAGAAAATCTGTAATGTTTTAGAAAAAGTCATAAAATTCTATTTGACCAGTTCATTCTTGTGTAATCTCTCTTGTGGAATTTACAGTGTTACTGTGGTCTGACCTTTCTGTTAACATTCAACATTATTATTGGTATTTCAGAACTTGTCCCTACCATTAAATTGGCCTTTTTCATAGTCATTTTTTGTCCTCTTCTTTGTCTGTCTGTCTTTGGTTTTCCTGGTATAGTACTCCCTTCAGAACTTCTAAAAGAGCTGATCTGGTGTTGGTAAATTCTTTCAGGTTTTGTTTATCTGAGAATGTTTTTATCTTTTCTTCCCACATGAAGGATAATCATGCCAGATATAGTATTTTCGGTTGAAACTGTTTTTCACTTAACACTTTGAATATATTTTTTCCATTCTTTCCGTGCTTGCATTGTTTCTGATGAGATGTCCAATATTAGCCAGATAGGACGACCTTTGTAAATAACTTGATGTTTTTCTCTTGCCAATTTTAGTATCTTTTCTCTTTTGGTCAATCTTGCTATGGTGTGCCTTGGAGAAGATCTTCTTCGGTTAATTCTGTGTGGAGTCCTTTGTATTTCTTGGATCTAGATATTTGAATGCCTCTCTAGGTTTGGAAAGTTTTCTTTTAGGATTTCATGGAATAGATTATTAATGCCCTGATTAGGTTCTTCACCTTCTGGGATACCGATTATCCAGATGTTTGGGTATCTGATGGTATCTAGTATTACTTGTATATTATTCTCATTTTGGGGGGTTATTTTCTCAGTCTTTTTGATGAATTTTTCTAGGTCAGAGGTTCTATCTTCTACATCTGAGATTCGATTTTCTGCATGGTCTAATCTACTTTTAATACTTTCAAGGGAGGTTTTGATTTCCTGTATTACAGCCTTCATCTATAAATAGTTCTGTTGGATTTTTTTTATGGTGTATATTTTCTCTTTCAGATCATGGAATAACTTCCTCACTTCCTGGAACTCATTGTTTCTTTTCTCCTGCATTTTCTAGAGTTTGTTGTCTCTCTTCTCTTGCATCTGTTAGCTTTGTCATTATGAATATCCTAATTTTTTTATCTGACATTTCCACGAGTTCCATTGTACTGTCTGTGGGTGGATGATAAATAGCTGTTCTTTCCCTTTGAGGGAGAGATTTTTTCTTGATTTCCCATATTTCTTGTGCCTCTGCAGTGGTGGTTTATGATCATCTGATAGATTATACGTTACTTTCTTCCTTCTTGGAGTTAATTCTGAGTGATAGAGGCATGCGGAAGGAGATGGCCTGTAATTTTCCAGCAGTTTCGTTTGCTTGATCTTCATCAAGCAACCTGTACTTTTGTCAGTGGAACTGGATATTACAAAGGCCTCACAGTTTCAAGGAAATAGGGACACCTGGGCTGAGCTACAGGGTTTAAAGTATTAAGATGTTTCACTACTGTGCACCTAGATCTGCCTAGACACTCAATGTGTGGAAGGTGAGAAACAAGGTGAGAAAGTCAGGTAAAAGAAAGGAAAAAAGACAAAAAAAAAAAAAAAAAGACAAAAGAATGAAAAGGGAAAAAATTATTTTTAAAAAAAGGCCAGAAATTAGACAAGAAACAGATTTAAAATATATAGGGACCAGCAGTTAGCATAATGGCATGTCGCTGGACTCCCATGTAGTCAATCGTGGTTCGAGTCCTGGGCCCGATGGCTTAAACTCACGCCAGGCGCATGTGCGTATGTGCCCAAGATCTTGAAAGGAGAATGGAGAAAGGATTGCAGCATGGCCATCCCTCCTGGGGGGTGATTTTTTGCTGTCTCTCTCTGTCTTTCTGGTGAGTGCATGAGCCCTATAGCAAAAAACCTCTCAAAACATTGTGTGTGTGTGTGTGTGTGTGTGTGTGTATGTGTGTGTGTGTGTGTGTGTGTGTGTATTATATATGTATATGAGAAAAGTTTTCAGAGAAAGGGAGAAGGAGAGACAGAGACAGAAAGAAGACAGAGACCACCCTATGTGGCTTTTTGCTTGGCATTGGGTTGGAAGGAGGGGTGTGAGGCAGAGGCTTTTTCAGGTTAAAGGGACAAGGCTAGGCCTACCTCAAATGCACAGGGATTCTGAAATTAGCAAGAGAAAGGAGAGGTCAGAGACAAGATACAGTACCTACAGATTTTTTTGAAGAACGTATATGTATATTAGAAAAATTTGGAGAGAATGGAGGTGGAAAGAAAGTGACAGAAATATGACAGAGACCACCTTTCCTGGCTTTTCAGTGAGTGTTGGGCTGTAAGGAGGGGTTTGGGGCAAAGGCTTTTTTGGTTGAAAGGGGCAGGGCTAGGCCCATCTCAGATGCACAGGGATTATGGCTTTTCACTGGGTGTTGTGCTGGAAGGAGCTGATCTTATTATTTTCATTTTTTAATTTTTAGTCTTTCTACTTCATTCTTGCTCTAAACTTTTACTTCTAGCTGCCATGAGTATCTCAATACCTTTCATTTTCAATGTCTTTTTCTTTTTTTAATTTTATATAGACTGGAGTATAAGATAGTATATGCCTATTATAAGAATTGAGCATTGGACTGTTCTTAAAGTACCAATAGTTTTGATTACTAAGCTCTGCATAAGTTAATGAAAACAAGTTTATCTCTTTGGGGGCTTTCTTGGTGACAGACTCATTTGGATCTTATAAACCCACCATTTTTTTCCTTTGTCTTATTCACATCTATGTATGCCTGTGTCTGTATGAATATATATGTATTTAAAATAGATCAGTTTTTGACCTGCAGCAGTGGCACAGAAGGTATATGGCCACTGTATGATGCTGAAGTGAGCTGGAGGGAGGGCTTGGGGTTCGTATCCTAGGTGGACCTGGACATTCTTGGTGTGTCATTTGCATGTCTGTGATCCTGGTTGGCTGGAAGGCTGGTAAAGGAGTGTGCCCAGGCAAGAGCCTGGTCCCCTCCCACAACCTCTTCTGATGAAATTACTAATTAAACTTTAAAAAAATAAGTTTTTAAAAGAGCAAACCCGTTCGAGTGTCAAGTTTAAAAAAAGGGAGAACAAAGGAAAAGGATTATTTCAAAATGGAAAGCACTTTTCTTTTAGTGAACTGTAGTTTTAGATAATATTTGTTAGAACAAAGAGGAGAAAAATCAGTATTGTCTCTATATATTATATAAAAGTGTATTCAGATTATGTCTTATAGGAGGTCTGAACTAAGTTATTTCTTCATTCTGAAGCTAGTAGAAATTGGGTATAGATTTGTACTCATAGTCTTGGAGGATTTTATAATGCTCTGTTAGTAAGTAATGAACTAGAAAACAAATGAGTAAAGGAAGACACATAAGAATTAATATAGATTGTAGAGTCATAAAGAACATAAAACGATTTTTTAAAGTTTTTTTTAATCAAGAAGACTATAGAAAAATACTGAGATTCATAGGAAGTGACTTCTAAACTGAATTTTGAAGGCTGAAAGGAATATCTCTGATAGAAAGAGAGAGGCATCTTATAAATGAAGAAGGGAGAGGCAGGAGGAGAAGGAATGAGCAAGGCCCTGAGTGTGTGAAAGGACAGAAGATGTTTGGAAAGCAGAGGAAATTCTGGTTCAGCTGGAATGTAGTTTGCATGGAAGAAACCAGATTGGAGAAAATTGGGAGCCAAATTGTGACCATCTCTTGCTGTGAAGTTTTGTTCATCTAAGGATTTTGGAAGGCAGCCTGATTTGTGAAGATTTATAAATTGTGAAGTCGTAGGATCATATGCGTGTTTTAGGAACCTGACGGCTAGCAGTCTAAAAAGATTTAAAGGCATGACTAATAGGCTCATCTAGGAGATGTGATTGACAATAGCCTTCCCTGCCTTCCTCTTGTAGAAAGGAAATAGGTGAGCATTTACTAATGGTCCCTAAGTGAAAACTTGTTACTCTTTTTTTTTCCCCCTGGGGGGGTGGGAACTGGGGAGAGGTTTTTGCTGTAGGGCTCATGTTCTTGCCAGAAAGACAGAGACAGCGACAGAAAGCGAGAAATTACCCATCCAGGGGGGACGGCCACGCCGTAGTCCCTTCTCCTTCATTCTCTAGGAATTTTGGGCATGCATACACATGTACCCGGCATGAGTTTAAGCCACTGGGTCCAGGATTCAAACTGGGGTCGACTACATAGGAGTCCAGCAACATAGCCATTATGCCAACTGCTGGTCCTGTTACTCTTATATTATAGCAGCATTCCTTTGTATAAGCACTTGATCTTATGCTTTTTATTTTAAATTGGGAAATATAATTATGTGCTTTTTAGACAGGGGAATAATCTACATAAAAAAGTTATAAATGTATCTGTCCAGTAGGGTTTGGAGTTGAAAACATGGCAACAGCAATGGATGAAGACCTGGAAGAAGAACTAGATGAAAAAGATGAGAAGTCCATGATGTGCCCTCCAGGCATGCACAAATGGAAGCTGGAGCAGTGCATGGTGTGCACAGTGTGTGGAGACTGTACAGGCTATGGAGCCAGCTGTGTCAGCAGTGGGCGTCCAGACAGAGTCCCGGGAGGGTAAGGACTTGATTGCTATTGAAGGAAATGTACAGAACACATCTCTTTGCAAAATTATCCCATAGCATATATATTACTTATTTTTTAAAGGCATATTGGTATATACTTGTAGTTCTTACAATTATTTTCTGTTACAGTAGGTTCTAATTTAGCATCATCTTTAAGGATGTTTTTCTTTCATTTGAACTTTTTTTATTATTTTAGAGATATTTTTGCTATAGGACATGTGCACTCGCTGGAGAAAGAGAGAGAGAGACAGACAGAAAGCAAGAAATCACATCCCCCCTCCCCCCGCCAGGGTGATGGCCATGCCTCAGTCACTTCATTCTCTCAGGATCTTGGGTTATGCATGTACAGGCCCAGCATGACTTTTAATCCTCCTGGTTCAGGACTCGAACTGCGGTCAACCTACATGGTAGTATAGCTATGTAATCATTACACCATCTGCTGGTCCCTCGAACCATTATTTTAAAACGGGTCATAAATTTCTATAGGGGTTGGGGTATGTCTTTATTTGCCTTCTTTTCCTAAGCCTACTTAATGCCAGATACCTTTTTATGTTGAACATGATTTTTTTTTGAGTTAATATCATATACAATACGAGATTATGAATATATCATTTTCTTGTAAATTAAATTTACTGTTTATGACTTTAGAAATTTTAGGTACTCTTGCTTCTAAAGTTGCATGGCTATTACATGTGTAAACTAAATAAACCACATTTTTTTTCAGGGTTCTATATTTTTGTCAGTTTAAAATTAATGTGTGAGTTTGGCAAAGTAAGAATGCAGGTTTTGCCCTAGAACATGAGGGAGAATTTTGAATCTAATTTTTATATTGCCAGTTATAACCAATAAAACATAAGGGGGGACCAGCAGTTGGCGTAATGGCTATATCACTGGACTTCCATGTAATCGACAGTAGTTCAAATCCTGGACCCAGTGGCTTAAAACTCAGGTTGGGCGCGTGTGTGTGCGTCCCCAAGATCCTGAGTGGAGAATGGAACAGAAGGGATTGTAGAATGGCCATCCTTCCTGGGCGGTGATTTCTTGCATTCTGTCTCTCTGTCTCTCTGATGAATGCATGTGCCCTATACCAAAAACCTCTCCAAAAAAAAAAAAAAAAAAAAAAAAAAAAGAAAGAAAGAGAAAAGAAAAGAAAAAGAACATAAGGGGATGTCCTTTGTAAAGTAAATTTTCTATTGGCTGATTTGAGAATCAAAGTGTGGAAATTTTGTGAAGAAAAACCCAGAGTGAGGACCACCACCGCTGTATCTCTGACCTGTTAGTCAGCTTTTTGGTAGTCAGGTACTTCTTCCCAAATATCTTTTTTTAAAAAAATTTTTTTTTTTAAAATTTTGGAGAGATTTTTTTGTATAGGGTGCGTGTCCTTGCCAGAGACAGAAAGAAAGCGAGAAATCACCCCGTCCCCCCCAGAGGGAATGGCCATCCTGCAGTCTCTTCTCATCCATTATCCTCTTGGCATCTTGGGCGCACACACACACGCACACACACACACACACACACACACACACACATACACACACGCACCTGGTGTGAGTTTCAAGCTGCCAAGTCCAGGATTTGAACCATGGGCAACTACACAGGAGTCTAGCGACATAACCATTACACCATCTGCTGGTACCAATATCATCTGATTCTATTAAGAGTTTGTAGGTTTATTCTCAGCTTATTATAGTTAAATGGATCATATTAATAGGACTTTAAGGCTTTAGAAATGTGATATTTTTAGAAATAAATTTTCTTTATTAGCATAAATAAAATATTTTTACTCTATCAAAGGGTAATATTTATTCTTTAGAGCTTTATGTTTGGTTCTCTGTTCTATTTTTGTGCACTCTTATTTTTGAATTTTATTTGGATACAGAAATATTCTAAATAATGTTAAAAAAAGAAAACTTTAGACCAATATCCCTGATGAGTACAGATGCAAAAATTCTCAGTAAGATACTAGCAAATCGTATTCAACAATATATGAAAATGATTATATGCCATGACCAAGTAGACTTTATTCCAGGGTTGCAAAGGTGGTTTAACATATGCAAATCAATAAATGCAATATATCACATTAACAAAAGGAATGATAAAAACCATATCATATCAGTCTATTCAGACAAAGCATTTGATAGAATACGAGGGGCCAGCAGATGGCATAGCCGTTATGTTGCTAGGGTCCCACATGGCCAGTCGTGGTTTGAGTTCCAGACCTACTGACTTGAAAATCATGCATGTGTGTGTGTGCCCAAGATCCCAGAAGGAGAATAGAGGAGAAGGGATTGTGATGTGGCCATCCACTCTGGGGATGATTTCTCTTTTTCTCTCTCACTGTCTCTCTCTCTCTCTGGTGAGCACTCATCTCCTAAGGCAAAAACCTGTTTTAAAAAAAAAGTTTAAATTTACCTTTCTGGATCTCTTTTAAACTATTTTTTATTAAAATTCATTTTCCCTTGTCTCTGAACTTAAGCAATTGGTCTATATCATAAATGGATCTCTGAATTTTCAGGTCCATTCTGAAATCATTTATTATTTTTTGGTGCTCTTTTTCCCTAGAGGCAGTTTTTTTACTTTCACAAAATCCAATTTGCCTGGTTTTTCTTTTGTTGCCTTTTCCATCACCAAGTCTAATGTCATGAAGTATTTGACTTGTGTTTTCTTCTGAGTATCTTCATAGTTTTAGTTCTTTGATCCATTTAGATCTTTGGTCCATTTTGAGTTAATTTTTGTATATAGCATTCAGTAAGGGTCTGGTTTTATTCTTCTACATGTGGATATCCAGTTTTCTCAGCACTATTTTATTTTTAATAAAGACTGTCCTTTCCCTATTAAATGGTCTTTACACCCTTGTCAAAAATCCTTTGACCTCGGCCAACCTATGGACTGGTGGTTAAGGCAGCTGAACCCCACAGCTTGACCACAGAGTTTGAGTCCTGGACATGGTGGATTGAAAAAAACATCAGGCATGTACATGTGTGCCTAAAATCCCAGCAGATGAAGGGATGGAAGAAGAGAGATTGAGGCAATTCCCCATGAGAGGTGCTTTCTTTATCTCCCTCTCTCGCTGTTTCTCTCGGGTGGGCATACACACCACCATCTGGAAAAAAAAAATTATTTGATTATATAACCATTCACATGTTGATACTCATCCCTGTGTTTTTTAACTGATTTCTCTCCATGTACCCAGCCCCTACCTTGTGCAGATTGTTCATTATTAGTGGTTAGAAATGCAACTCTTGGGGACAAGCAGGGGGCATGGTGGTTAAGGACACTGGACACTCCCACATGGCTGACTGCAGTTTTAGTCCCAGACCTGGTGGCTTGCTTTCTCACTTTCTCTCTCTCTCTCTCTCTCTCTGTATCTCTCTGGTCAGATAAAAATAAATTAATGAATAAATAAAGCTAAATTAATAATTCTTAAAAAAAAAAAAGAAAGAAAGAAATGCAACTTTGGGCTCACCCTGTTGCCTTATGGTTAAGGGAGCCAGTCCCACCTGATTGACCATTAGTTCAAGTTCCAGTCCCAGTGACTTCGAAAACTGCCTGTACATTTGTGTTCAAGATCCTGACAGAATGGAGAAATGAAGGGGAAGGGATTGCAGCATGCCCACACCCCATTAGAGGGTGCTTCCTCCACCCCTTTTCTTTTTCTCTGTCTCTCTCTGGTGAGTGCATATGCCCTCTGGAAATTTTTTAAAAAAAGAAAGAAATGCAACAGATTTTTGTGTGTTGGCATTGTATCCTGCTGCATTGCTGAACTTATTAATTATTTCTACGGGTTTGTGTGTGTGTGTGATTTTTAGAGTTTTCTACATATGAGCTATATCATCTGTGAATGAAAGTAATTTTACTTCTGTCTTTTAAATTTGACTTACTTTTTTTCCTAGCCCAAATGCTTGGTCTAGAACTTCCAGTACAGTGTTAGATAGGAGTGATCAGAATGGGCTTTCTTGTGTTGCTCCTTCTTGATCTTAAAGCAAAAATTTCAGTCTCTCACCTTTATGATGTTCTCTGTGAGTTTTTCAAATATGGTTTTTATGTTGAAGTAGTTTTCTTTTATTCTTGGTTTGTTGAGTGTTTTTGTAATGAAAGGGTTAAATTTTGTCATGATTTTTCTGCGTCAATTGTGTTTTTTCCCTTCATTCTGTTAATGTGGTATATTAACATTGATTTTCATATGTTGCAGTATATACTGCTTTTAGTATGCTGCTGAGTTTGATTTATTAGTATTTTATAGAGAACTTTTACATTAGTGTATCTAAAGGATATTGGTCTGTAGTTTTTCTGCTTTTTATTTTTTATCTTCTTATAGTACCTGTTTGGTATCAAGGTAATTCTGTATTCATCAGGTGACTTTAGAAGTATTTTTTTCGGGACCAGCAGTTGGTGTAATGGCTATGTTGCTGGACTCCCACATAGTCGACCGCGGTTCGAGTCCCAGACCCGGTGGCTTAAACTCATGCCGGGTCGTGTGCGTGCGTGCCCAAGATCCCAAGAGGAGAAAGGAGGAGAAGGGATTGTGGTGTGGCCATCCCCCCCAGGGGGGTGATTTCTCACTGTCTATCTCTCTGTTTCTGTCTGTCTGGTGAGCGCACGTGCCCTGTAGCAAAAACCTCTTAAAAAAAAAAAAAAAAAAGATGTATTTTTTTTCTAATTTTTGGGATAAGTTTGAGAAAAAATCATATTGTAAACACTATTTTTAATATAGCGTTTAGGGAATATAATTATGTCATAGTTTTATCTGGTAGTGTGGTCCTCCAAGTTATCCATAATACTTGTTTTTAAAAATGAGAAATTTCACAGGGTGCTTAGCACCTGCTATGTCTTTAGCCTGCTGCCAGCAGATTCTTCCTCTCCTACCTCCAAAAAACTGAGTAACCCAGGACCCAGTGAGGCTGTCAGAAGTTTTTTTTAAAAGGGAGGGTTTTGTGATAGGGTGCATAGGCTTACTGGAAAGTCAGAGACAGAGAGACAGAAAGTGAGAAATCACCCCCCCCCCCCCCCAGGGGAATGGCCACACTGCAATCAATCCCTTCTCTTCTGTTCTCTTCTTGGGATCTTGGGCATGCATGCGCATGTGTCCAGTGTGATTTTAAGCCACCAGGTCTGGGACTTGAACCACAGTCAACTACATGAGAGTCCAGTGATGAAACCATATCACCATCTGCTGGTCCCAAGGCTGTCAGAAGTTTTTAAGGACTGATTTAGCAAACAACACTAAAGCTATGACTCATATGTCTATAAAATAATGTGACTAAGAAGTTAGTTCATCAACTTCTCTAACCAACCTCTGGGAATGTTTTTTCTTTTTTTAGTTAGAAACGTGTTGCAAGTGATGAAATTTATGTTACATGCTTTTTTTTTTTTTTTGAGAGGTTTTCGCTATAGGGCGCGTGCGCTCGCCAGACAGACAGAGAGAGACAGAGAGACAGAAAGCAGGAAATCACCCCCCAGGGGGGATGGCCACGCCGCAATCCCTTCTCCTCCATTCTCCTCTCGGGATCCTGGGCACGCACGCACACGCGCCCGGCGTGAGTTTAAGCCACCGGGTCCGGGACGCGAACCGCGGTCGACTACGTGGGAGTCCAGTGACATAGCCATGACGCTAACTGCTGGTCCCATTTTTAATAGTGACTTTTATGAGAGCAGAGCGGTTTGAATCCATTTTTGGTAGTAACATACCAGTTATGCTTAATGGGAGATTAATAAATTGTTTCTAATTAATCATTTATCCATACCTTTTTTTTAAAAAAAATCAGCATCCTAATTTAAAGAAACGATTTCATTGCTGACTAATTTTACTTCATTTCACATGTTGAAAAGAAGTTATAGGTAAGAGTTTTAAAGAATAAGTAAGGATTTTAATGTCTTTTTTTTTTTAAGGATCTGTGGTTGTGGTTCTGGAGAATCTGGCTGTGCTGTATGTGGCTGTTGCAAAGCCTGTGCAAGAGAGTTGGATGGTCAAGAGGCAAGACAAAGAGGAATTCTTGATGCGGTGAAAGAAATGATACCTTTAGATCTTCTTTTGGGTAATTTGATTGCTTATATTAAACATTGTCTTCATCTGAATTCTGAGAGTTTGAATAATTTCTGTTAGATCCTGTATTTGTTAAATATAGTTAAATACAAATAAATACTGTATTTGTTAAATTGTTAAATTAAGATATTAATATATGCAATACACTGCTCCTGTGATAACTGACAATATGATTTTTATTAAGGGGTAAGATTTTTTTCCCCAAGAATTCTTTTTTTTTTAATTTTTTTAAAGTTTTAAAAAATGTATTTATTTATTTAATTCCATTTGTTATTATTATTTCTTAATTTGACCAGAGAGAGAAAGGGAGAGAGAAAAAGTAAGCCACCAGGTTTGGTACTCGAACTGTAGTCAGCAAGGTAGGAATTCTGCACCTTTAACCACCATGGCACCTGCTGGCTCTCCCAAGAATTCTTGCAGTAAAAATAATTGGTGTTTTAGACAACATGTTTGCTTTTACTTTCTTGAATGTTGTATAGTTCTGTCATAACTATTATATAAATATGTTGGTTTGTTTGTTTTTTGAGTTTTTTTTTTTTTTTTTTTGGCTATAGGGCACGTACGTTCTCCAGACAGAGATAGACAGAGACAGAAAGGGAGAAATCACCCCCTGGGGGAATGGCCACACTGCAATCCCTTCTCCTCCATTCTCCTCTCGGGATCTTGGGCACACACACACAGTGTGCCCGGCATGTGTTTAAGCCGCCAGGTCTGGGACTTGAACTGCGGTCAACTACATGGGAGTCCAGCAACATAGCCATTACGCTAACTCTGGTCCCTGTTTGTTTTTGTCAATCACCCAGCTGTCCCAGTGCCTGGGGTTAACATTGAAGAACATCTACAGTTACGACAAGAAGAAAAACGACAGCGTGTAATTAGAAGGCACAGATTAGAGGAAGGGAGAGGTAAGATGTGGATACCAAAAATTAAAAAAAGTATTTATATACATCTGTATTCTTACTTTATACTGAGATCACTTAAAAGTTTAGAAGATCGGCTGATTTTATAAGAAATCATTAAAATTAAAATTAGTGACATTCTGGTAACTGATGAAAATATTTGAGGTGTTTATAATTGTGCTCATAATGTACATTTAATTCACTTAGGTGTTTTATGGTATAAGTCACCATATTAAGAATTGTGCTATAAGTCTAGAATCAATAACTATTAGCAAGGACAATTTATTTATTTTTTTTTTTTGAGACGTTTTTGATACAGGGCGTGTGCACTCGTCCAAAAGACAAAGACAGAGAGACAGAAAGTGAGGAATTACCCTCCCTCCCCAGGGGGGATGGCTACACCGCAATTCCTTGTCCTCCATTCTCCTCTTGGGGTCTTGGGCACACACACACACACACACACACACACACACCTGGCGTGAGTTTAAGCCACTGGGTCCAGTACTCTAACTGCAGTTGACTACATGGGAGTCCAGCGACATATCCATTACATCAACTGCTAGTCCCAGCTTTTTTTTGTTTTTTAAGAGAGATTTTTTGCTATAGGGCGCATGAGCTCACCAGAGAGACAGAAAGCAAGAAATCACCCCCCCCCCCCCCCCCAGGGGTGATGGCCACACCACAATCCTGTCTTCTTTGTCTCCTCTTGGAATTTTTGGCCTACGTGCACCAGTGCCCTGCGTGAATTTTAAGCTGCCAGGTCTGGGACAGTCGACTATGTGGGAATCCAGCAATGTAACGTTATGTCATCTGCTGGTCCCGAACAAGGACAGCTTTTTAAAACATAAATTTTAAGAAATTGACCCTCACTTGGACTTTAAATTCATTCATTTAACTGTGGAACAATTATAGTTTATTTTTTTTACTTTTGTCTTCTTAGTTACTCATGATCATTATCATTTGAGCATAATCCAACCATACTTCCCTCCAAACCAGTGCATAATTATGATTTTATGTGTTGTTTTAGAAAAGCTTATTCTAATTATGTTTAAGAAGAGTAAGTTGAAAAATCCAGAGGTAGTGTTTACAAAGATACGTTTTCTTTATCTTTTCCTCAGTTTATGGCCATTTCTCTGTCTAAAAAAGTTTAGTAGTGGCTTTAATTGATACTTTGATTGTTTCTGACAAATAGAGCTAAATATATGGATTGCAAAAGCTATTGTTACCCAGTAGCATCTTTTTTGTAGGATTAAGAAAAATTGTTATAGATTTCAGTCCTCTGTGATGTAAAAATCTTAACTAGAAATATTTATTGATACTGCATATTTTGAAACTTATTAGAAATGACATATTTGATATGTGAGATAAACTCATTACCCATGTAACCATCATTACACAATTTTCAAGCTATTCTTCTTTTTAGTGTAAAATAGAGTAAGTAATAAAATATATAGTACCTGTCATAAATTATATTTTTATTAAATTGAAAATATGATTGGCACACAAAGATTCTTTATGGTATGTGATAAGCAATGCTGATTGATACAGGTAATGTTTACTATTGTGTTTGGCTTTGTTTACATAAAATCATTTCCTTTGAAGGAATTTTAATAGGATTAATGTTTATACCATCATTATATAATTATGTGGGGAAACTGTATTAAATGTTTCTTTGTAAAAAGAGTAGAATTTAAGTTCCTTCTGACATAATAAGTGATAATTCCTTTTATGTTAATGATACAGTTTGCTTAAAGTTAGTTATTAGTGTGTCTCTTTACTACCATTTTTATTTATTTTTTAAATATTAGGTTGAGTCATATGAATTGACCTACAAAATGCTTACTATGTTTCAAACAAAGTGTAGCAAATCCTTAAAATATTTAATACTTGCCTAATGCTGTGTATCTTCTTATTCTTTTTCCCTTCTGAAGAAAGAAGCCATTCTTTTAAAGATGTTGCATATTTTGTTGGCAATAAAAGGTCATTAAATTATGCATTGGTAATTTGACAGAATTTGGTAATTGTATTCTTTGGCCATTTTGAAAAATGTGTCATAGGCCTTAAAACATTAATCATAAAATCCAATCACTTAAAGGTTAAAAAAATCCTCTATTAGTTAAATATTTGAAGAAATTATATTTTTCTGTCTGCTTTTGCAAACACAGAGTTAGGTTCTGGGCAGTTAGTATATTGAATCATTGGTAAAGCCATGACGCATTTTTCCATAGGAAAACATAATGTCATGACTTTACTACCACCCAATATATTTTTTTGACCGATAGGTTTCATTTGTGGTTTTAAATGTATAAGACTTCAATAGAAACACTTCTGATTACTGGTACACCAGAATTTTGTTTCATCCTTATTTTTTTGGTTGAACTACTTTTCTCACCTATTACTTTCTTTTGTATTTGTTGAACAGAATATAAAGTAAGTAACTTTTCTTGATGAGTAGGTATCTTTATGGACCATCCAGTAATGGCCATCCTTACTTTGTATGCTTCTGAAATTTAACCAGAATTTAAGCATGTCCTCCCTTTGCGATCACCAGTTACTATAGAATCACTCAGAAGGTCATAGTTTCCATCTAGTTGTATTTCAGGTAGGATAACACTGTAAAGTGCTGCCTGCTTGTACATTTTATTTCTTTGATACAAATACTTTAAACAGTTCTAACTATCACATTTCAGAATCACATTTAATTACTCTGAAAATCCTATGTTATATTCATTAGAAAATAGAATCCTGATATGACACTTTTATGTCTTGTATTTCTTCTTAGCACTCCATTAAGGCAATTTTATAAGAAAACAAAGTTTTATAAGAAATTAAATGAACATGGATTTATACCCACACTAGCATAGGGAACAAATAGAAGGACTAATACCAAAATATTAACAGTATTTTTTTCTCAAGATATCAATTTATAGGTAATTTTTTTTTTCTTTTCGATTTGTTTTCTGAATATTCTCCAATAAACATATTGCTTTATAAACAAATAAAAGTTAGGTTTTGAAACTGAAGTTATGAAGTTTAATCTTCAGGAATATTTAACTTTGTTATTTAAAATATGTTTTTATTTTAATTGGATGAATTCCTCTCAAGTGCCATATGCTTTCATTATTTAGGGCCTTGGTCCTCAAAACAGTCTTAAAGGGATCAGCATCACTTGGGTACTTGATAGAAGTGCCAGTTGTAGGCCCCTACCCCAGATTCACTGAACCAGAAACTTTGGGAGAAGGGCCAGGCAAACTGTGTTTTGTTTTAGGTTTTTTTTTTTTTTTTTTTTTTTTTTTTTTTTTTTAAGGCAGGGTCCCATTACATCAAGACCCTCCTTCCTTAGCCTCTCAGCCGGGACTGTAGGCATGTTGCCCAGACCAGCCTTGAACTTAGAGTCCTTCTGCCTCAGTTTCTCAGGTCACTGGATTTACAGGTACGCATCTGGCTTTTAGGTTGAACCAGGAATGGAACATGGGCCTCCCACATAGTCCCAACCTGCAGAGCACAACATCTCAGTAGAGCATGCCACAGTGGCTGAGCCTGCAAACTATGCTTTAGTAGAAGATTCTGATGGAGGCAAAGTATGAGAACCACTGCTGTAGGTTATTGTTAGTGTCAGAGTATGAGTACCACTGCTGTAGATTAGTGTTGTTCACAGTTCTTGCCATGGACCTTTTGCATTAGAATTACCTGTGCCTTAATGAAACAGCGTTTCTGGGTCCAAGGTCCTGCCTGAGTACAGGTTTGAGTCAAATGCACGCTATTCTACAACTCTCTGGCATTGTTCTGGAGAGAAGATTGTTATTCTTGTCTTGTACTCTTGAGGAACAGAAATGTTAAATTTTTAGTGGTCCAGCTGCCACACGTATTTTTTATTTTCTTGACCTTTACTTAGTACTTTTTAGATACTAATGGTTTAGTAATATCTTAGTAATTATGCTCATTACTGATTGAATTTATCTGTGTTAATGTTTCAGCTATCAAAATCAGATTATGTTAAACTGTCTGTATCATTCTGTTTACCAAATCCATGTTGTTTTAAAGTTAAAGGAATTTTAGGACCTAGTTCTTTCATTGAAATTTTGCTTAGTCTCATGCCTTTAGGTGTAATTTAACTGCTGTTTATGACAGAAGGTATTCTATAATGAATTGCAATATTGAAGTTCAAAAGGGCAATGTTATTACTACATTTTAAAAATTTAAAACATTGCCTTTAATTAAAGTTTTTGTACTATTAATCTTCCAGATAACATTTCTCTTATCTTTTTAGGTATGAGTAGTATTCATTCACTGACTTGGTTCAGTGGTATTTGTGGTAATTTTCAGATATTTAGATTACACTGGGTTGATTAGTATGCTAATTTTCTGAGATAGCTCTCTCTCTCTCTCTATATATATATATATAAACTTTATATGTGAAGTGAAATTCTTAAGTAGAACTCTCTAAATCATCACAAGAACTAATGAATGATTCTATCAATGATCTTACCTTTTAATTCCTTCTCA
Source organism: Tupaia tana (assembly GCA_026018925.1). NCBI lineage: Eukaryota > Metazoa > Chordata > Mammalia > Scandentia > Tupaiidae > Tupaia > Tupaia tana. The sequence goes on along the minus strand of JAKSZU010000005.1, from coordinate 76,900,790 downwards.
GGACAGTAAGGAAAATTAAACTTCAATAATGCTAACTATTTTTCCTTCCTTCCTTCTTTTTCCCCTAAAGTGTCAATTAAAACTTCCTGCTTATGATCTGTAGGTGGAAGTCCATGTCCTGGCTTGCCTGGAACAGTCTCATTTTGTTTGTTTTAGATTTATGCATACACACACACACACACACACATACATATATATATATATGTTTTATTTTTTATTTATTTATTTTTTTTATTTTAGGGATGTGTGTGTGCAAGAGCACATGTGCTGATTTGGGCAGGGTTTCATTGTGTCACAGTCCTCCTGCCCAGTCTCCTGAGTAGCTGGGACTACAGGTGTGTTCCACTGGGCTCAGCTTTTTAGGGTGGGCCGAGAATGAATCCAGGCCTTCCATATGGCCTCAGCCTGCCAAGCAGCAGCGTCTACTGTGCACTGCCACAGCTGTGCTGGCATATTTCTTAGTAGTGCCCTCTTTTACTCTCAGTAGAGTCTCATTTAGATGTTAGGTTATATGGTTGGTCTACCTATATGACATGGTAGTTAAGGGCACGGGTTCTGAAGTTATACTCCGGAGCGGATCCTGGCTTCTTAACTTATACCGGCTGTATACATCCTTGGGCTTTGAATCTCAGTTTCCTTTACTTTAAAATAGGGATGGCTGCTGTATCTACCTTACTGAGGAAGTTAAGAAGTATTAGTGATATACTTGAACATGCCTAGTATGTTCTAACCCCTAAGTAAAAGTTTGATACTACTGCTGCTGATGGTGGTGGGTGGTGGAGGACGTAGTGGTGATGGGCTATTTAGTAGACTTATGTTCTATTTAAGCTTGATCCTTTTTTATCTCTGGCCTTGATTTAGTTGCTTTTCTTAGAACATTGGGAGCTAATCCAGACACTTTGGTTATTCATAAAAATCCTAACAGTTTCTCCAAAATAAAACATTGCATTTTGATAGAATAAAGTGAGTTTTTCATAGTATAAATAGAATATATAAATTAGCATAGTAGTCTCTAGTTCCAAGGTATGATTGAATTGATGTTGCTATTGGTTTTAAAGCTTCTAAATCACTAAGTTTTCTGTTTTTGACAAACCAAATCCAATATTAGCTGATATTCTAATGCCACATATACATCTCTTTTTAAGATAGTACATTGAAGTGTTTAGGAAATAGAAGTAAATAAAAGAAAGATCAGTTTAATTTTTCATGTTAAAGCTAACTACTGTATGATTTTGGTAGAATTTCTTGCAATTTTTATGTAAAAATGTTTAGTTATTTTACATAATTTTATACTGTGTTATATATTTGTGTCCTGTTTCTTTCTTCTAAATATTATTTCAGAAAAAACGCTTTAGTGCTTTATTTACTAATGTCATATTAAAGTAATATAGGAATATAGGTCAAGTTTTCTACAAGCCTATCCTTTAATTCAATTACTATTTGTATTTCGTTGTCATCTTCTAATCAAATTTTATATATTTCTGGTATATCACTGACTGAATTCTATTTGAAATATTTGTTTACTGTCATATACATTTTTATATTTTGCTGATATATTTTTCTTGTATTCTCATCAAGTGAATGAGCTTAATATATTCTAATAGGGATTTTTCATATCTTATTCCTCTAAAATATAATTATGTACAGATATCAACATATATCTAAATATGTAGACATATTTACATATAGAAAATGTAGACGTATTTACAAAAATGGCACTGTATTATATACATACTTTTGCAGCATGATTCTGTCATTTTACAGTACATAATGAATATACACTGCATCAGTAAATAGTTACCTACTACATTCTATTTAGTAGCTATATAGCATTTTATAATATATCATAGTTTACACAGTCATCATTCAAGTTATTTTCAGATTTTTGTGGGTTTATCTATAATAAACATTCTAAAACTCAAGATTTGTATAGGAATTTTTGTTTATATTGTAGAGCTTCCCAGGAATAGGCTATCTGGGTGAGAGAGTGTGTATTTTAAATTTTAATGATACTTTGCATTGATTTTTAAAAGTTACAGAAATGTATGCTGTCAAGATTAATGTATAAGAGTGTCATTTATATTAGTTACTCTTTTATATCATTTTAGTTAGAATTCTTAATTTTTAAATAACTTTTGAATGTGTCTACATTTCAGAATTCTACTGTTGTTTCCTTAGCTTTAGACACTTCTCTTCTTTGCCTGAATTAGAGCGAAATGCATTTTAATTGGTCAAATCATATTCTATGTTATTATCTACCTCCTTTCCAAAATGTTACTTCTGAAATGAAGATCTGAACAGCAGCACTTCTCTATTTAAAAGCAAAAGTCTATTCAGAATCTTTGGATCAATTCCACATTTTTATCTCTACAACTTCATATCACCTTATGCTCTTTTTGTCTTTTTTTTTTTTTTTTTTTAAGAGGTTTTTGCTACAGGGCGCGTGCATTCGCCAGAAAGACAGAGAGAGACAGAGAGAGAGAAAGTGAGAAATCACCCCCAGGGGAGATGGCCATGCTGTAATCCCTTCTCCTCCATTCTCCTCTTGGGATCTTGGGCATGCACGCATATGCGCCTGGTGTGAGTTTAAGCTACCGGGTCTGGAACACAAATCGCAGTCAACTACATGGGAGTCCAGTGACATAGCCATTATGCCAACTGCTGGTCCCTCCTTATGCTCATTTCTACTTCCTAATTTTCCTTTTTTTTTTTTTTTTTTCCTTTCACATCTCTGGACTTTTATAGTACTTGCTACTTCCTTTATTAGCTCTCACTTGTGGTATTTTTTCTCTGACTAGTCCTAAACTGACTAAACCCCTACTTTCCCACCTTCAGATTTTGTTTGTCACTCCTGTATGCTTCTTTCTGCCATTGTAACGTGTTGTGATTTGTTTAGTTGTGTATAAATTCTCTTTCACCCGTATTACACTGTGAGTTTCTTAAGGCAGAAGTAGTATTTTATTTACCAAATGTTTCCAGGACCTATTTCTTTTCCAGTAGCCTGAGTTCTAATGAGATCTGTATCTTTATCATTATGTTCATGACATCTGACACCTGCTACATGAAAGATATAAGTGGTACATTTATAAATGAGCTGCTTATAAAGAAAATTATTTTAATCCATTGAATACAGTAGTACTTTAGAGCCTGAAGGCCTTAATTTCTAGGATGATTGTCCATGGACATTCTAAATTTATGCTTCAAAAGATTCTGAAAATATTGACTTTAGTGAGAAGCTATTAATGAATATTATGGGTGAGATATATTTTTTCTACTGAGAAATATCCTAAGCAGCCCACAGAAATCAGAAATTAGGAATACAACTTTATTTTAGTATTTACAGTTCTTTTGTGTAGTTGGAAAGCACTTTTTTAGGGTAATTTTTTTTAGACATCTAATTTAATTTTTTTAATGAACACACACAGGTATTAGAAGGGAACATGAGTGAACCCCTCTGTAACCTACATACACAGAATACATTTATAACTGTAACGCAAGTGCATACAGAAAGATAACTGTGATCGTATAACAATAAAAACCTATTTTTTAACATAAAATGTTTATATTGCCAAAAACACCGCGAACAAGGCCATAATGGGGAAATGTATACTACTTAAATAATAGAAAAAGGATTCTATTCTTAACATATAAAAATTGTCTTAAAATAGTGACCAAGACAAAGAATTAAATAAAAAACATAAGCAATGGATAAGAAGGGGTAATTCAGAGAAAAAGAAATATAATAATTCAAATCTCGACACTGGTGGCTTGAAAAAACACACTAGGTACATGTGTACGTATGTCTACATGCCCCAAATCTTGACAGGTTGGAGATTATCTGCTTCAGTAAGTCAGTGGAAAAATAATGCATGTTGAAGAAATAATATATTTTTTTCATATTTTAAATATATCAATTTTATTACAATTTTAAATGTTCAATTTATATCATCTTAGTTTGATAGTAATTAGTATTGGGTTACTGGAAATTAATATTGAATTTTTTATTAGCACTAAGTTAGCATGTTTCTAGGTATAGTAATCAAAATATATATTCTTTTTTTAATATAGAATTGGTGTTGCTTGCATTTTTGTCTATATCTGTAAACATAATTGAAACATTTATTCTACCCATTTTTTGTGTGTTTAATGAAGGCTACTTTGGTATTTAATTTGATCTCTGTCATATTTTATCCCATGGCAGTAGTTTCAATTTGTCCTGTCATTAGAAATATTAATTAAACTGAAGACCAGTGGAGAATCAATGAAATCATTAATTAAAAATGTGTGGTGCTTGTATACTGTCCTAATTCCCTTTTCAAATACTGGTAACTTAACTGAAATTTAGTGTTCAAATTTGAAGACATTTTTGATGTTACTAAAACTCAAGGAAACTAATTCTGTCATATAAGAAAAAAATGAAAAATTAAATTTATAACAAATTTTTTTGCCTTTTGAAGCTAAATGTTAATAGTGAAAAGCAATTTTTAAATTTTGTTCAAATTAGTAGATTAGATAATTTCCTTAAGTACTATATAAATGTAAATAACAATGATCTTTGTATGTATTTATGTGTGTATGGTTATGTCTATCGTGGTGCTTCAGAAAGAAATGATTCAATAAAAGATGACTTATGTTCCTAGATTGTTAATTGGGTTAAATGCCCCTTTTCACTTATATAAACCCCAGAATACATAAACTCTTATACATACACACCAGATTACAGAATTTTTTTTATTTTGTTTTGTTTTTCATCATCTGGTGTTCTTAACCTCTATTACATATTATAAAGTCAGTAACATTTTATTCTTGATTTTATAGTAAGATTGATATAGATATTAAGTCTGAAAGATACAGCACAGCAGAGTTACTGTAGCTAATGATTTTATTGTACACTTCAAGATAGCTAGAAGAGAGATTTTTAAATATTCCCAAAACAGAGTAATGATAAATGTTTGAGCTGATGGCTATACTAATAACTCTAAGTTGGTCATTATACAATATATTAATGTACTATATTCAACAAATATGTATGATTATTATGTCAATAAAAATAATTGTAAGAAATTCTAGAAGGCCTTGTTAAAATTTAATGATTAATTTAAAATTAGTTGGTTTTTGCTATTTCAGTAGAAAAGATACTTATTTTCAATGAATATATATGGTTTACTGAGGTTAAATGTATATGATAATTAAAAATATAATATAATTTGATTCATTTTGATTTAACTTCTTGACTATCCATGTGAGATTAATAGTAACAGCCCAATAATATTATAACAGATAGGATTTGTACTTCATTAAATATATGTACGGTATTAAATTCTGGGTGGAATAGTAAATAAAATGATTCAAGATAGATTAGAGTTGGGGATGTGGGAGAAAAGTATAATTTCCAGACAGTTAAGAGCAAATTTTCATGCTTTTTTTAGTTTGAATTATTTTTGTTCATTATCATGTTTTCATTTTATGAGCTTTTCTATGCACATACGAAATGTTTCTCCTCAGGCCCCCTTGTATTTGCTGGTCCTATTTTTATGAACCATCGAGAACAGGCTCTAGCCAGACTCAGATCCCATCCAGCACAGCTAAAGCATAAACGGGACAAGCACAAAGGTATTTGGTCTTCCTTCTCAACTAGGTGGGATACTTTCCCAGTTTCTTCCACTCATTTGAATTTTGTCTCTGGGAAAATGCACAAACTTGACTCTTCTACTTTACTTCTCTCATTATGGTATAGCCTGAGGAGAAAGAACATGCTGAGTGGTACTGTTCATTGGGGACTGTCATGCTGCTTGTTTCATCTTTTTTTCTTTGTTAACTTTAATGGAGAAGGTGGTTTATAGTGTATCTTTTTCTTTTCCATTTCTTTTCAAATTTCCTAAAGTTAAGAGAAGGTGAGAAAATAATCATTGCTTTCTATTTTTTAATACTTTTTTATCTGCTCTTAGATAATTGTGATACCGTGCTTTCCAGTCCTTTTTTTTGAATGCTGTTTATATGCTTTAGAATTAACAACATTACTAAATTCAGCATATAGTATGATAGTACATTAAGACTGCCAGTACATTTTCCCAGTTTTCATTTTATAGTTGATACACAGACATATATATATATATTACATGATATGCAAATATTTGATAGTTTTAGTCTAAATAGGTATAAGATCCTCATGGGTCATGCATAGTGTATATACTCTAGTCCTCAGGGGCAGAGTCTAATAAGTTCTGTGAGATACTAGGAATCTACTAGGAATGTATTTCTGTTTTAGTCTTGATCTCAGAGTTCTAGTTAATGGAAACATTCCCAAAGCATGCCTATTTTCTTTTAAACCGTAAATTGTGGGTCAGCCAAGGTCAGGAAGGAATTTAATGCAGAAAATTTATAAATGTATATGTAAATTTTGCCTTGAATCCTGGCACATGAACCAGGGGCTCTTCATTGGTCAGTACAATTTACAGTTGCCATTTTCTTTTTTCTTTTTTTTTTTTTAAGAGATCTTTGCTATTGACACACGTGCTCACCAGATAGAGACAGAAAGCAGGAAATCACCCTCCAGGAGAGATGGCCATTGCCGCAGTTCCTTCTCCATTCTCTTCTTGGGATTTCAGGCATGCATGCACACATTCCTGGCATGAGATTCAAGCCACCAGGTCCAGGACTCGAACTGGGGTCAACTATGTGGGAGTCCAGAAATGTAACCATTTACACCATCTGCTGGTCTCACAGTTGCCATTTTCTTAAATGCCTAAGTTAAGCCCTGCAAAATAGAGTAGGAAGCTTTAAAAATGTTTATTTTTTAAAATATAAATTATTGTATTGTTTGTACCTTACTTTTCCTTTGCTACAAAGCTATTATAGTTTAATTCTTCAAAAGCTTTCCCATACAATTTAGTATAAACATCATTTTTTTTGCCTCTATCAGTATGCTGCTCAAAGTAAACATATAAAACAGACAACATCCCTGTTTTTAGTAAAAGCACAAATACAGCACAATTCTCGAACAGTTCTGCAGAAATAAAAACTGAAGATTTTAAATCAATGTAATTAACCATAGTTAGAGATGTGATTGCTTTATTTACTGAATTCTTTAACACTGCCACAAATAAATAACTGAGGAACAATATTTGGGGTATGCTATGTAAATTATTTTAGTCGTTTCTGGAATTTCTGATCTCTTATGATTATTGCTGTGCCACTATTAGAATAGATTATCTCCATGTCTTTTTTTCCTCCCCAACTATATGAAAATGGAGTTTTCCCCAAAACTTTGCCTGAGTTTAAATATTTACATTTCATGAAACAGTTGAAAACTTTTTTAGTAGCTCCATGTCAGTATCTTATAGATAGGCACCTTTCTTTCTTCCAGAATTCTAAATGAGATGTTACCTGAAGACCAAAGTTACAAGTTGGCTCAGCGTAATAGCACACACTGGTTGATGTCACCACTTGGTAGGCTGAAGCCACATGGGATCTCACAGCTAGCTAGCACAGTGACACTGCAAAATCCTGTCTGAAAGAGCCAGAGGTGGTGGGATACACCGCTAGTGCCAGTAACTCAGGAGGCTGAGGCAGGAGGATCAGGACATTAAAAAAATTTTTCAAAGTTGGGACCAGCAGTTAGTATAATGGCTATGTCACTGGACTTCCATGTAGTCGACCGCGGTTCGAGTCTTGGACTCAGTGGCTTAAACTCACGCCGGACACGTGTGCGCACGTGCCCAAGATCCCAAGAGGAGAATGGAGGAGAAGGTATTGTGTCTTGGCCATTCCCCCGGGAGATGATTTCTCGCTTTCTGTCTCTCTGTCTTTCTGTCTTTCTGGCGAGCGCACGCACCCTATAGTGAAAACCTCTCCGAAAAAAAAAAAAGAAAAAAATTTAAAAGTTTACAAATTTAAAGCAAACTTTTCCATGTTGTGTAATGATTAGCTCTAGAAATTATTCAACAGCAGCTAGACTTAATTCAATTTCGTCTGCCACAGAGTTACTTTATAAGAAGACTATGTTGTTGTGGCAACCTCATTGGAAGGCTGTTGTAGAATTGCAGTGAAAGACCAGTTTTTATTGGATTTTATAATTTCATGGAGTGATTTTCATCTCTTTATTCACTAAAATAATTTATAATGTAAATAATAATTTGTCATATAGTGCTTAATTTTTTGTAAAGATTATACCACTAAGTCCAACTAACACTTTACTGAATTAATTATTCTATCATTAATCAAATCCCCATTCAGTGCTTCTATTACATATTACATAAATATTTTTTCTATATATATTTTTCTCTTTTTCTTATCCTGTTTGTCTTCTTGATTATCTACTGAGAAGTTCACTGTATTAATTACTATCTTGTATTTAATTATGTTGGTAGTATAAATTATAGGATGATAATAGTTAAAATTTCCTAGACTGTGACTTTTATGGAAGTATACAGAGAGTAAGATCTGTGGACTTATTAATAAGAGTGAGCTTCATAATGTAAAGTTCTGGCTGATTGGAGACAATTCAGAGAAGATCATGGCAACCTCCTGATACAGGCTGATTTTGACTAGAGACAGAACAGAGCATGTAAGGCTGAATCAGTAAGTAGAATTTCATGTAACATATAGTAAGTTATCCTAAAATTTGACCATAAATATATTTGAAACAGATTATTGGTTTAATATCTGTTTCAGCTATTCTAGTGACTTACATAGAAAAAGATTTTTATTATAGTATGTTATAATTAGGAACATCTGAATTGTCTTGAAATCTATTTTAAAGTGACCAGTGTGGAAATCTAAAGGCATGCAGATTAAAAAACACTCAGTGTATTTTACACCTATTTTCTGTTTGGAAATGATGTGGTATAATTGAAATATTGTAGTCTTTGGAACTAGGCCTTAGTATTGATCTTAAATTTGTCATTTCTCAAGCCAGATGGCTGGGTTTAACTTCCTTAATCTCTTTTGGCTTCAGTTTTCATATTTTATTGGGTCGTTAGAAAAGTCATGATGTATTTTTGCATAGGAAAACAGAAAAAAATATATTGTGACTTTCCCAACAACCCAATGAAAATAAGAATGATAATTCCTAACTGATTGTGTTTTTATGAAGATTAAATTAAGATATATACATATATTTACATACACATACACACACACACACCTGAATCATATATCTAATCTTTGTTCATAGAACCCTTCCATGAATACTAGCTTTACGTCTTTGAACTGAATTTTTTTTTTCTGGCCAGAGAGCACATGCATTCTCAGAGAGAGAGAGAGAGAGAGAGAGAGCGAGAGCGAGAGTGAGTGAGTGCACTCCCCAACAGTGCATGATCATGTCACAGTCCTTTTATCTCTAATTTTTTTTTCCTGTCAAGATCCTGGTTATGGGGACCAGCAGTTAGTGTAATGTCTGTGTTGCTGGACTCCCACGTAGTCGACCGCGGTTCGAGTCCCAGACCCGGTGGCTTAAACTCACACTGGGCGCGTGTGCGTGCGTGCCCAAGATCCCGAGAGGAGAATGGAGGAGAAGGGATTGCGGCGTGACCATCCCCCCTGGGGGGTGATTTCCTGCTTTCTGTCTCTCTGTCTCTCTCTCTGTCTGGCGAGCGCATGCGCCCTAAGCAAAAACCTCTCCAAAAAAAGAAAAAAAAAAAAAGATCCTGGTCATGCATGTAGGCATGTTTTTCTAACCACTGAGGCCAGGATTCAGATTGCAGAAAGCCGTGTAGGATCCAGTTCCCAATGTACAGAGCTTAACCCCATGCTATAAGACAGTTCCATACTGAACTTTTTGCCTTTTAGATTAATTTTAAAGGTTAAAATTTGAGGTTTGGGAACCAATAGATGGCATAATGGTTACGTCTCTGGACTCCCACATAGTTGACCACAGTTTGAGGCCCGGACCTGGTGGCTTAAAACTCATACCAGGCACGTGTGCATGCATGCCTAAGATCCCGAAGGGACAGTGGAGGAGAAGGGATTGCAGTGTGGCAATCCCTCCTGGGGGGTTGATTTCTCTCTTTCTGTCTCTCTGTCTCTCCAGTGAACACACACAAAATTTCTTTTAAAAAATTGATATTTGTTAAATTGATAGTTTATTTTTTTGGAAATTTAAGATGACAACCACTTGATGGTAGAAAAATACATGAGCCTTACTTAGGATCATACTCCGAATTTGCTTTATACCATTTATGACTTTGAGCTCGTAACTTAACCCAACAAATAATGTAGTTAAATAACTTAGTCATTGAGCCATAGTTTTCTCATCTGAGAAGTGGAAAAACAGTCTGTATCATCTGATTGCTGGGTTGACTTTAAAAAATAAAAGCAAAAATACTGAATAATTGAGCACTTTTCCTACATTATTTCTGTTAACCCTCATATAAACCTGGGAGTTATGGCTGTTGCAATAAGATAGATGGGAAAGCTGAGATCCAGTGTCCAGTTGTCATGCACTAGCAAATGGTAGAGCCAGGACCCTAGGCCAAGTTCATAAGGTTCAGTACCCACAAGCACTTACCCATTGTGCTATTTAAATTTTACAGTGTTTAGCATAGAGCAAGTGCATAGTGAATTGCAGTTGCTACAGCTCCTATCATTTCATTTTAATGATTTTGTTCAGAGTACCTAAGTGTGTTCTGTGATAGTTTGGGTGGTATGTGTGACTATAAGATATCCCAAAAAGTGTAGATTTAAATAATAATTGAGAATATAGGTCCCTTAGCTATATAATCCTCTTTTCTCTGTGTGTGTATACCAATAGAAGTATTTCATCATTATATACACAAACTGTTTTAAGTACATACCTGTTAAAACTATATAACTAGTACCATATGATACTTGTACACATACACTTGAATGTATTTGTATTAGGAAAAATACAGATATGCTCACACTTAAGTGGCTAGTTATAAGATTATTCAGACATGTTTTTCCTACAAGTCTGAAGTTGTCTTATTGATTCTCATTAACATTTTACTGAATAATGAGTTTTAGCAGAATTAATCTTGCTGGATTCTGCTTATTGATTCTTGAATTTACACTAAATTTTTGACTATTAAGTACCATTTTTCTCTGAAAGCTTTATGTTTTTTTCTTTCTACATGACAGCGTGTGCATATGCACACATGAGTGAGAAAGAGAGAGAGGAAGAAAAAAGAGAGGAGTCCCCCCATGATTCCCTTCCTACAGCTCATTAAATCTTGGTAACTCATGTGTGAGCCCTGTGTGTTTCAGACTGACCCCGCCGGGATTTGAACTGAAGTTAGCATGTGCGATTCAGCTTCACCTGGGCAGTGCATTATTGCTCTGCCACAGAGTCATCCCTCTTACAAATTTCTAAATTATTGAAATTGTATTTGAATTTTTTACATCAGATACAGAGGGAAAAAATATGTGTGTGCGTGCGTGCGTGCGTGCGTGTGTGTGTGTGTATATATATATATATATATATATATATATATATATATATATATATATAAAATTTCTTGTCAGTTGATGCATGTGCTCACCAGAGAGAATCAGAAAAGGGTGTGGAGTGTGTAGAAGCACCCTCAAATTAGGGCATGATTAAGCTTCAGTCTTTTTTTCTTTTCTCCATTCTGTTAAGGTTTTGGCCACACACACGTGTGTTTTTCAAGCTGTTGGACTGGTATTCAAATTGTGGTTGGCTCCCTTAACCACTAGAATCGGGCTCCCTTAACCACTAGACTACAGAGCTAGCCTCACATACATATTTTTAAAATTCTGCCATTGTTGCTGATAATGATCAAGAATCTCATCCCGTTTTTTTTTTTTTTCTTGTCATATTTTCACCATCTACAATAATTGTAAATTTGCCTTATATAGATATAGGTTATCTGTGATTTTTGAATAAAACGTTTGTAGTATTATTTTGACCTCTAAATTATAGCTACTGCTCTTTTAGTTATTCTTTTAATTATTATGGTTTTATAAGTAAATTACTAGGTTTTTTATTTCCTCCTTCCCTGATACTCTGTCTCTATTGTGGGATTTCTATTAATCTCCGACACAAGGGACAGGACCAAATGCTAAACTCAAAGGTAAAAAGCTTTTAACTAGACATCATTTATAGAAAGCAGATTGATACTTTAAATGCTTAGTTATTAAATCAGATTTGTTTTGTTTTTGTTTTAATTTCCCAGAGGCCATATGAGCTTCCCAGAGGGAAACAGAAACAGAGAGAAAGGGAGAGGGAGAAAACAACCTATGGGATGTGGTCACAGTGCAGTCCCTTTTCCATGTCACCCTCCTTTCAGGATTTTGAGCCTGTATACAAATGTGGCCGACATGTTTTTCAAGCTGTCAAGTCCAGCACTTGAACCAGACAGTAAGCCATATGGAATCCAGCTCTCTTAACTATCAAGCCAAGGGATGCTCCCTATCCCATTTTTTAATTACCAGAACACTCATTCGTTCTCTAGAGACAGACACGGAGGAGAGGAAAAAAGCATTTTCAAATGGGGTGTGATCACTTTATAATCCCTTCTCTTCCATTTCTTCATCTTGTCAGGATTTTGGAGATGCATGTATATATGCCCAGCATGGTTTTCTAGCACTTGGGGCCAGGATTCAGACTGTGGTTAGCCATGTGGGATCTGGCTCCCTTAACCACCACACCATGGGGCTGGCCTCTGATTTGGTTTTTATAATTAGATACTTGTACCTATTGAGAGAAAGCTGTAAAATATCCTCATATCTAGCATCTTGTTCAAATAGTCCTTAGAAGATACAGATTCCTTTTTGTGTAGGCTCTTGTTTATATTTAACCATTCTACTGTCTATTCAGGATGAGGCTTTGAGGTAGAATGTATTTCATTTTGAGTAGAGTGAAACTAAATGTTATGATATATTGTTTTATTAGCTTATCCAGTCTTTGATTTAATTTGGCAAACCCCCATTAGGTAATTTAGCAGAAGAGGAATCATATTATTCTATTATAGTAAAACCTCTCACTAATTCAGAATTTATGATACTTCAGATGCGGTACTTGTAACCTTTTTTGAATAAAAAATTCAAAATCATTTCTATCTCTGAATTTTCAGGGTCAGACTTATAAGGGGAAACCTGTCTAAAATCACTAGCTTTTCAAACCAAGGGCTCAAGAAATGAAGGATTCCTTCAACGTGCCTTCAGCCTCTGTCTGGGTCAAGCAGTTAATTCTTGTATGTTAAAGGACTTTTATGTTTTTGGTATATTTTTATGTAATATTGGCCTATTTTTAAATATAATGTAGGTAACCACATTTTATTTATTGTAGTATTTAGTTTTATCTGTAATCTATATTTCTTAAAGGTAACAAAACTGAATTTTTACTTAAATGTTCTATAATTAAGACACTTCTTTAGTAAGTCACGTGGTCCTTGTTATTCCGAATTAGTGAGGTTTTACTGTCCTAGTGTTGTGAAGAGTTTAAATCTTTTAGAAGTGATAGTGAGTATAGAAAGGGGAGCATAATTTAGGTTATTTTGCCTTTCTAGTATATATAAAGGTTAAATAGAAAAGACAAAGGGAACATAAAATAATTTGTCTACTTAGCATTTACATTTTGTCAATGAAAATACAGAATTTAAAGTGCGTGGCTATTAATAAATGTTCATATATGATGGCATATTTTTCACAATTGTTTAAAGTTGTCATACTACAAGAGAGTGGATTAGACTAGTTGACCTTTTAGAATTCCTTCCAAATAAATAGTTATTCTCTGTGCATGGAATATGAATCTTGATTATATAAAGATCATATTTTAGTGATGTATATAGCTTTTGTTTAGGAAAAGTAAATTGCCTCATTTACACATTCTAAACTAAAGATTTACATTCTGGAATGTGTTCTTTAATGCTAAGATTAAAACATTGGAAAAGTCAAAGCGAAATGTAGAAACCAAGATAGAGAGAAGGCCTAAAGCAATCTTAATGACGAAAAGTATAAAAACACAGAAAAAGGAAAGAAGGGATGAAAGCAGAAAGAAGGTTTGGTTGAGGGTAGTGGTTGGGGGCAAGAAAAGACCATAAATCACAACAGTGGAGGAGTAATATGAGACAGGCAAGAAGAGTATGAATAGGCCATTTAACTACTGTATGAATAAAGAGCTCTTTGGTTTTTATACATCTTTAAAAGCTCAGTTGGGTTGAGAAATACCAGAAGACAGAATAGCCTTTCTTAGAGCCCCTTTGGGAAATTTAAGTCACTTGTGAGTCAACTAGAAAGTTTTAAAAAATGGCTAGTACTAATGTCATTAAATTTAATATAATCATTAGATGATTTTGCATGCAGTTATTGTTTTATGCAAACTAAATTTCCATATAAACTATTACATCTAAAATGTTATTTCTATAACTTATTGACCCATTTTCATGACATAACTGGTTAGCTTAATAGGTTTTCTCCATAACCAGATCTTATTTCTGTTTTTATTGATTTAGTATATTTGCAAATAGAAGTATACACTATTTCTATTCTAAATTGCTTCTTTGCAGGTAGATTCTTGATCTCTCACTTCTAACAGCTGCAGATTCTTCTTGCTTGTTCCTTTTAACATTTTTCTCTTGTTCTCCATAGTAAACTGATTTAAAATTTTATTTTGAAGATGAATAATGGCTTAATTACAAATTATAACACTTACAGATGGAAGTGGAGAAAGAGGAGAAAAGGATGCAAGTAAAATCACAACATATCCTCCAGGCTCTGTGCGGTTCGACTGTGAGCTCCGGGCAGTACAAGTCAGCTGTGGATTTCACCATTCAGGTAGCAGCTGGAACTTTAGGGTATAATTACATTTTTACAATTGTGCTAAATAACTTACTTGTTTCATTTTGATGATCATAGTCTATAAACTGTGTGTGAAAAGCTATAGTATCTCAGTCTTTAACTATAGGGTCATAGTTTTAAAACTATGGCATGGTAGAACACCTACTTGTTCACAGATTTAATTTCTAGTCTGTCTTCTGATGTATTTATTTTACAATTCAGTTCAACAGATTTCTGTGGTTGAAATAATCTTTAAAATCTCTTTCAGCTCTAAAATGCTACAGTTTTTTTTCCCTGATAAATTTTTTAAATTTTGTATTATTGTACATTAAATCGCTATACATCATTTAGATTATGAAGAGGCTTTACCCAGCATGATATATACCTCAGTCCAGCCTAGTTGAGGTTCCTCAAAGACCTTCAAATAGATCTACCATATGATCCAGCAATTCCACTCCTGGCTATCTACCCAGAGGACAGGAGAGCACTCAGTTGGAAAAGCGCTTGCACAACTATTTTCATTGCAGCATTATTCACGATTGCTAAGACATGGAACCACCCAAATGCTGCAGTTTTTAAAATGTTCCCATACTGTGTTATGCTTCAATGAGAAATGTGCATTAACACATTTATTTATTTTCTTAAAATGTAAGAAATAATTAAATTTCTAGTAAATTAATGACACTTGGGTTATAGAGCTTACATTATATTACTCAGCTTTATAAAAACTAGTTGAATTTCTTCTTTGAGATTAAATATGGTTATCTTATTTGATAAGCCATTGACAGACATTAAGATTCTGCCATTTCATTGATGTTGTACATAAGTGTATAGAGTTCCAGCCCTTTTGTTACTTGTAATTATTATAAATAGAAGAGAACAATATTTTATGTGTATTTACTCATTATGAAGATTTTGCTGTTGATCTGAACTGAACTAGTATGGTTATTAAATGCTGATTTCATTAAATAATATTCAAAGAGTTTTCAAGTGTATATTATGAAAAAACTGTGCATTTTTTGGCCTATAAAGATACTAATAAATCTATGTATTTGGTTTCAGTGGTTTTGATGGAGAATGGAGATGTGTACACATTTGGCTATGGGCAACATGGGCAGCTAGGCCATGGAGATGTCAACTCCAGGTACTTACTCACTTTTCATTTAAAGACAGTGAACGTTTCTCTTTCTTCTATTCTTTTCTCTCTCTTTTAAAATATGTATTTCTATAACTGAAATAGTAATTATACCAGTGTTTTGCAAAGTGTGGCCCATGAGTTATTGGTGGCTCCTAATTTTGTGGTTGAGTGCTTTGTGGAGACTAAGTAATTATCTCAGGGAAAAGTTGATTTACATTTTCAGTATGAGCGTGCATGATTCTGATCATGACAAAATCTCACTGTATCCTTTTTATTTATTTATTTATTTATTTATTTAATTTTATTTAACTTTATTTATTCATTCATTTATTTCATTTTTTTTTTTTTTAATTTGACCAGAGAGGGACAGAGTGTGAGAGAGAGAGAGTGAAAGTGAGAGAGCAAGCCTCTAGGTCCAGGACTTGAACCATGGTCAGCCATGTGGGAGTCCAGCGTCCTTAACCACCATGCCACCTGCCAGCCCCAAAATCTCACTGTATTCTTAACAGCTATTAGCTTAGTGTGAAGGCTGTGTGATGGTAGAAAAGAGTGCATATCCCTAAATTGCATTTATTTTTAAATTAACAGCAGATTTAATCATATTTCTCAATTTGTCTTTTAATTTTTTGTTGAAGCCTTTGAATAACCTTCAGTCAAAACCTATTAGTCTCTCTGGTAAACTATTTTGACTTGTTCTGAAGTGACAATGTAATTGTAGAGACTATGAGTAGTCATTTCTAATGTCCATTCTTCACTACTTCAGTTGGTAGTAGAGTTTCAGTTAGGTGACATGACCACGCTGCTGCAGATTGCCTTTCTCAGCTTCCATCACAGATGTGGCCGTGTGAACTAAATTAAAGTGATAAGTGCAAATTGGAATCATGCTGGTAAAAGGAAGGATCATAACTCTCCGTTTCCCCATCTCTACTCCTAGCTTGCTGGCTGGAATGCATAGATGGTGGCAGGAACTGGATGTATCATTCCAGAGATCTGTTCACAGACCACATATTGGGAATGGCAGATCTACAAGTACAAACAGCCTAGATCCCTGACACCTGGAACTGCCACATCTTCTTAGAATTGGCTACTACTTGACTAAGAAATAAACTTCTAGCTAAGTTTTCATTGTGGCAGTCGAGTCCATATATTCTACTTAAAGTGCAGTGCTTTGGTCAAAATGATAGAAAATCCTGCTTTATTAGTTCAGGTCTTCCAAGAAGCAGATGCCAAGACAAGATCAGATATGCAGAAGATTTATTATGAGAAAACTTGTGTGGAAGATAAAGGGACAAAGAGCAAGCAGACAGGGAGAGCCTTAAGACACAACGCAGGTCTGACCCCTGTGGGAGGAGAGAGGGAAAGATTGGATCAGAAAAGTCTAGATTACAGTGCAGCTTGAGAGAGTTTCAGACAGGCCAGTGGGGTGTCCTCAAGCTGAGATTGCCTTTGAAAGAGTCCTGTCTTGTACAAGACTTTCATCATTCTCTGTCACAGGTTGGTAGCAACCTGAGATGAGTGGCCTCATGGGTCCAAAGGGATGGTACCTGGGGCTGTCAGTCAGTTGTGTCCTCTGCAGTAAGTTGTCTTCTTGGAGACGTGAGTCATCTATATCTATGGCTGCCCTGCCATGGAAACAATTATCAATTCTGGAGAGAGAGATGACATCTCAGGCCACACTGCTCACAATTTAGTTTGCCATAAGAACCCACTTTCTTTCAGACTCTGCACTCTGCTTTAATCTTCCTGTAGCCACAAAGTATTTGCCAGAATCAAAGAGACAACCTCTTTGTTCCTCCTTTATATACAGTGAGTAAAAGATAACTTTCTCTTTCTCTAATCATTAAAAAAGAATCAGTTTTCACTTTGAGTTTAGATCTACTGTTATAGCAGGGATGGAACTGTGTCATTTACATGATAAAGACCAGTGATTCTTCACCCTGGTACACATTACAGTCTCCTGGGGAGATTTTAAAAATAACATGCCTGGATTTTACATACAGAATTTCTTTTCTTCTTTTCTTTCCTTCTTCCTTTTTTAATTTTTTTTCTTTTTCTTTTTCTTTTTTTTTTTTTTTTTTTTGCTAGAGGCCATGTACACATGCCAGAGAAAGAAGGGGGGGGGGGGGGCAAGAACAAAGTAACTCCTGTGGAGAATAGTTATACTCCAATCCCTCCCTTTTTTTTTTTTCTCCCTCCTTTTGGGACTTTTGGGCATGCAAGCACATAAACCCAGTGTGTTTCTCAGGCTGCCAGATCCAGGACTCAAACTACATATTCAGCTATGTGGGATTCGGCTGCCTTAGCCACCATGCCATGGAGCCAACCCCAGGTAGAATTTTGAAGAGGTGTGTTTTTGAAGCTGGGGTGTGTGAGTGGTGCCGGAGAAAATATCAGCATTAGAATTTTTCTAAAAGCTCCTCAGAATCTAGTGTACATCTAGAATTAAGAACCACTGTCTATCCTCAAACTGTGGTGAAACTGGATCCATATACACTGCATAAAAAATGGCAATGAAAAAGATTATCTGTAGTTACTTGGAATTTTGATGTTAGTGGTGAGAGATGATTAAGTATCAATGATTTAAATATCTCATTAAAAACACATGTGCAATGTAAAATTGACACTGCTGTCATAATCACAGATATTTCATGACAAATATTGTGCTTGCAGAGAGCAAAGGATGTCTTTGGCAGAATTACTTTATCAGATATTACTCTTGGATATGACAGAAATTTATCAGTCACTTAGGAGGTTGAGCAGTTACTGTCATGGGTATTAGCCCACTAATGTTTTACTTTATGATTGAATAACACTGATATGCAGAGGCTGAATCAGGGCTGGTAATTAGTTGTATGGAGAAGAATTTAGCAACTTTCCTGTTTTTCAGTGAACTAAGGACATAGAAGAAGTGGTTTTATTATTATCATCACCTTTATTGTTGTTCCATTTAGATGGTGATTATTTTGTGAGTCTTACAAATAGGGAAGGGCATATTGCAGCTAGACATGACAGGACCTTAGTCAGGTATCCAGCAAAGAGGATACTTCTTTGCAAGTCAGACTTTGTACTTGGATTTTTGAGAAAATAATTGGAAAATAACTTTGTTTCATGATTTTAATTGTATGGGAGGGGGAATAGTAAAAATCAATGTAATAGTAATCTCAGCATTCAGGTAATGTGAGCTTACTCTGCAATATGAAGAATGAGTAGTTCAAATATAGACCCCACCACATCGTGGGAAAGTGTAGTTGCTGTTGAAAGGGAAGGTGCTTTTGTCACCTTTAAAATAAAAGTTACCTAAAACATTGCTTTATGGTTGATTATACCAGTAACTTACATGCTCAGTATTTTGAATAGCTCAAATGTATCAACTCCATGAAACACTGTAATATTGAAAGGAAATAGAAGAGTTTCTTAAGATTAAACTCTGATGGCATCTGCTTTACCTACTCAAAATTGCTCTTTTCTGACATGGGAGGTTTTTCTCATTTCCATTGTAACTGGAAGATTGGCTACATGTGTGTGCAGAACTCAACTGGAAATGCAGTGTAGTCAGACCTGCATACTGTCCCTAGTGGATTAAATGAAATTCATCAAGTCTACTCTGTCTGGATCTCTTTGGGATTTGGAAGCCAAGAACTGTGTTATTAATTCAGAAACAAATCGACCACTTCACATGGAAGAATGATCCCAGAAGGAACAAAGCTCTCTAGTATACTTATTAACTACCACGAAGCAAAAACATTAATAGTTATTTAGTTGAAATAATGTATATAATTGGAGGGTATTTTTTTAAAGTTTCTAGTAATTAGATCTGTTAACTGAAATTGATTATATAGCACACATTAATAATATAAATTAAATATTATAGTGTGTGTGATAAGGGAAATAGAAACATATTATTGATAGTGTCTTTATTTAATATGTTGTCTTACCAAAATGACAACATTCATTCACTAGGCTGAATCCTGTTTCTATCACTTGGTAGCTGTATGACCTTGGCCAAGGTGCTTAACCTTGCCATGCCTAAGTTTCTTCCTCTAGTCTGTATCCTTCAGAATGTTCTGTGAGAGGTCAGGAAGATCAGACTGGTACTTTATTTAGCATGGAACCTACCTCATAGTAAGTTCTTAATTAATGTTAGTTAGCTGTTACTATTGCTGCTTTTTAAAGTGAATATCAAAAGGCTAACGAGGGCTTTTCTACATTCAGTCATAACATGAATCTACCAACCCATTTTTTCATTCTTTTTTTTTTTCCATTTATTTTGTTCAGTATGCTACATTTCTGAATTTCATATTCTTTTATTATTTTCAGTAATCTTAAATTTAGTGATTGAGAAAGGAACTATTGGGTCATGACACATTTTCATAGAAAACAGAAAAATACATCATGATTCCAACAACCCAATGTGTTATTTAAATCCTCTTTTCCTTTTTCCAGTAGAATTTTGATAATTCTTAAAATACTTCTGAGTTTCTTCTTTTCCTTGCTCTAATGTCCTTCTGTATTAATGTATCACACAATTATAGTACCTGGAAACATCTAAGCAAGGTGGTTTCCTTTTTAGCAATGACTGGAATTTCTCTAAGTTTCAGTTTTCATTTCCCATGGTATTGTAAAATTAATATATGTGTGTAAAGTGCTTGCCATGCACACACATATAGACATAACTTTCTTTTCTATTATCGCTCTGTTTTCCAAGTAATTTAATAAATGGACTCACTATTATCATAGAAATAGTTCAAAGACTGTGTTAGAAAACCTGCCACCAATTCTTGAGAAAGTTTTTTAAACTCTTCAGATTTACCCATAGAGCTCTTTTGATAATAAATGATGCGTTTTATGTGAAAGTGCTTTGTAAACTTCAGAGGAGTAAGTAGTCACATGAACTCTTCCTTCAGTTTCTTGTTTGAATTGAACTTGACACTTCTGTGAGGGCATTAGTTTGCCATAAAGCCCTGAGATAGTATTGGTTCATTTGCCAAAGCTCCCTGTACCTCGGAATTGAGAACCAGTGGTTTGGCCTGTTCCCTCCTCTTTCTAGCTGTATTACTCCATCCTAAAATGAAAAACTACTGCTCTTGTGAGGAATGGCCATTCTGTTTATTCCTTTTTTATTACCCACTTAACCTTTTAGCCGCTGCCTTTTACTCATTGAACATGTAGTGTCAGGCTCACAGTGTTTTCTCACTGAGCACTCTGAATCAGTCGTGAATGACTTCAGTATCTATGTGAATGGTCCCATACACCATTCTTATCTAGACAACCTTATAGCTAATGAACTGTACTTCTGCTTTCATGGAGGACCTTCCTTTGGTACCAACCTGGATCCAGCCGAACTCTAGCTCTGAATTTTCAGGCTTAAATATCCACAATCTGATGACAGTTTATTTCCTTTTTTTTGTTCTCTCCCTTACATTCCTTCTTTCTTTATGATAGAGTGTGTACACAAGCATATGAGAGAGAGAGAGAGAGAGAGAGAGAGAGAGAAGAGAGAGAGAGAGAGAGAGAGAGAGAGAGAGAGAGAGAGAGAAGGCACCCTCCTTAGGATCTGGTCATTTCAGTCCTCCAGTCTGTTGAATCTCACACTTGCTCGGCATTTTTCAGGTCACCTAATCCAGAGATTTGAAGTAGTCACCATGTGGATCTGTCTTCCCTTGAGCAGCTCATTACCACTGCACCATGGAGCCAGCCCCAATGACAATTTCTTCTTCTGATATGTAGCCCTACTTTTCTTGCCTTTGACTTTAGCAGTACTTATTCTTAAATCCTCAATTTTTTTATTCTCTTTCAGCCTTTGCAGTTACTTCTTACCCAATTTAGAGATGTTATTTAATCTCTTCATCTATACCCTTGCCAGTATCTGCCATTTTTTCACCCTCTTGATCTTAATACTAGAACATGGCAAAACTTCAAGCATGAATTGGTCTGTCTGTATTTTCCATACCTGAGTTTAGGCTTCTGGATAGAAATAAATCACCATACTGTGCAGATTGATACATTATTTCCTGACTCAATCAATTGCTATAAAATGGACAGTTATCCTCCTGTTTTATAGTTTTGAACTATTTAGTTTAAGGCTTTTGAAAACTTGATCAAATATGTGGGCTATTCTTCCAGAAAGGTAGAATTATACAATAAAAGTTTGCTTACAAGTTTAGGGGTTTACAGATCTTCTGAACTACACTCAAGGACTTCCTGAAGCCTGTTAGATCTAAGTGAAAAAATCCTGATCTAGATATTTATCTATTCCATTCATCACTATACCTTTTCACTAATGTTCACCTTCTGTTCACTCACTTCTTTCTTT
The DNA here is from genome assembly GCA_026018925.1 of Tupaia tana. Taxonomy (NCBI): domain Eukaryota; kingdom Metazoa; phylum Chordata; class Mammalia; order Scandentia; family Tupaiidae; genus Tupaia; species Tupaia tana. The sequence goes on along the minus strand of JAKSZU010000005.1, from coordinate 76,878,582 downwards.
TGCCTAGCATAGGACCTTTATTCATACTGCAGCACAACAAAAATAAAAACCTTTAGCTAGGAAAATTTTCATCTACTCACCCTGCAAATGTACCTGCGTTTATACTGCTTCTCTGCGCCTTACCTCAGGGTACAGTGACAGGAGGACCTCTCTTGTCAATGTTTTAAAACGTATCTACACTTTGCTTTGGGATCTACTTTTCTCTTAGGGACCTAATTCTGCTTCCCTATCTCCTCTCTGATCTGTATCTTTAGCCTCTTTATCTTCACTCAGGCTTTTAAACTACCTTTAAACTCTGTCATTTTAAAGAGAGAAAAGCCTGTCCTTCAGCTTCATTTTTTTTTTTTTTTAATTTTTAACCGTTGGCTTTCCTTTCTTTTTCTCTTTAGTGTTGACATATTTGAGGGGGTTTTGCGTAGTCTCTGAGCTAACTCCTCATCTGCCATAGCATGGTACCCGCTTCCTCCAAAGAAACATTTTTCTGCCAAATCAAGTGGTCCCCTGTATGCCTACCTTGAGCATTGGGTACATGCCTTATATCTGCCTCTCAAAGCCTGTTCTGCAAGTGACTCTCCTCATACCACACTTCCCCAGAGCTCTTTCTTCCTAATGGCTTTGCCCTTGATGTCTATGAGCACTCTTCTCCTTTTGTTCAAACCTCAAGTTTTATTATTTTCTTTCTCTAACAGTCTTCTTAGGTGTCATTTATTCTCATAGCTTAGGTGAGTGTTACCACACCTACCTTCTTGCTTAACCAAAGGACCTTCCTTGCTCCATGTCAACACTCTGCCAAATCTGACCAGTTCTTTCCCTTAGGTACTTGTCAGATTCATTCATTTTTTTCACTCCGCACTGTTACTAGTTGTAGCTTTCATCATAACTCACCCAAACTATTGTGAACTTTTCACAATTTTTAAAATTTATTTGTTAAAATTGTTGCCAGAGGGCAAATGCACTTGCTAGACAGAGAGAGATAGAAAGTGAGAAAGCACCCACATAGAGAGTGGTTGTGTCACAATCCTTTCTAATTCTCCCCCATCAAGATTTTGGGCATGCACACATAGGTGTGAGCTACTGCATCAAAGACTTAAACTGCACAGTTGACCACATGGGATCCAGGCACCTAACTACCACAGCATGGGCTAACCCTTGGGAACTTTTTTATAAACTAGATTCCTGGCTGCTGGTCTTGTCCTTTTCTATTATTTTTTTAAGAGAGATTTTTGCTATAGGATGCATGTGCTTGCCAGAGAGACAGAAAGTGAGAAATCACCCTCCAGGGGGAATAGCCATACTGAAATCCCTTGTCCTCCATTTTCCTTTTGGAATCTTGGGCATGCATACACATGTGCCAGCATGAGTTTTAAGCCTCCAGGTCTGGGACTTGTACTGCGGTCGGTTGACCATGTGGGAGTCCAGCAATGTAACCATTACATCATCTGCTAGTCCCCATTTTATGTTGCAGTCCAATAATCTAAAAAATATTTTATATAATTTAAAAAAATCGAAACTATAATTACATTGTTTCAAAAGCAAAGCTTTTCTATTATGTGTAAACTATTAATATATCTATAGTAGTTATTATTCTATTATGATAAAGGTTACTAAAATTGGTTAATAACTGGCTGATAAAAGTAGGAAAGAATACTTGGACATTATTATCATAATAGGTACCTTAATTGTTAACTGTGTGCCAGACACTCACCTAAGAACTTAACATAGATGATCTTCTTTATTATTCGTGAGAACCGTAGGTAGTAGGTCCATTATTATTCTCCATGTTACAGAAAACCGAAATACAGTAAGGATAAGTAACTTGTTCACAGTCGTGGCCACACCTGTAGTAAAGGGGCAGAAGCAGAATTCACATGAGGCAGGCTAGGTCCAGGGCCTGAGCTCGTAGCCATTGCAGTACTGCCTCTCATGATGCTATATTTTAACTCACTAAATATGATTTTTAAGATCTGAAATCATAACTGAGTGATAAAAGTTAGAAAAAAAGTTCAGAAAATTAATTATTTTATCTAGTTCCTGGATTCAGTTCCTGCTAAGGCATCATATGATTTTTATTTCATCCCACAAATATTTATAGAGATCTCTAACCTACCACTCAGTATATAAGGTAACAGATTTTCCCCTTTTGAAATAAATGTAATACCACTATTTCAGAAAAATTAAAAATTAAATGTCCATGATTAATGAGTTCAGAAAATCTTTTTAATAATCTCTTTAAAGTCAGTGACTGTCTTTTTCATCTTTGTTTACCTACTACCTAGAAAAGAGACAAATGGCACATAAATAAGCATTTATTGAATAACTCTTATTAGTGTCTTTTACCTTTTCTATTCCTTATTGCATTGTTTATTTATTATTTTTTATTTCAGTTGGGTCTCGTAAGAAATTGACTAAAAAAAAATTTTTTTTTTTAACCTAGGGGATGTCCCACTCTTGTTCAAGCATTGCCAGGCCCTAGCACTCAAGTTACTGCAGGCAGCAACCACACGGCAGTACTTTTAATGGATGGACAGGTCTTCACATTTGGAAGTTTTTCTGTAAGAAATTTTTTAAACATTAATAATACTGCATTATACCATTGTCTTGTAATTTGTCTACATCAGCTGTTCTCTCTGGTTCCAGTGAAATTCTTGTGCTATAATCATTGCATATGCAGATTTCCTGCCTCTACCCTCAACACACATAAAGTCTGAATGACATTCTTTGAAATAATTTTCTTCTGTAGCTCAGTGTAAGAATTTATTGAATTTAACAGCTGTGTTAGAATGGGATGGATATGTTTATTCCACATCGAAGCCCATTAAGCATTCAGTAGAGCTATTTGTGTCATTCTGACCTAACTTGTAAAGATACATTTTTCTTAACATATAAACCTATTTCTATTTCAGAAATTTTTAAAAGTCTTGGTTTTTAAAATTAGATTTGTTTAAAACTATACTTTTCCTTTTTTTGTATCTCGGTTTACCTGTCTCTCTGTCTCTTTCCCTCATACCCAACCTTCTCTGCCAGTTCTTGAAAAGAATGAAAAATTCCCTGAGATTTTTATGTAGTTTGGGAATAGTAGATATCAAGGAAAGTATTTGTAAGATTGTGGTAATAAAATTGTTCCTTCTCTGTCTGACAATATCGTAGTATTTTGCCCTGGAATGTACAAGCTGAATTTAATCATGAGGAAATATCAGAAACACAAAAATGAGGACATTCTATTTAAATGTGAACTTTAAAACATATCATTTGTAAATAATTTTAAATTTACAGATGTTATCACATCTGCAGGCACAGACCTTCCATTTGCGCTCTCACTGGTAAAGTGAGTTTCGTTTGCCTGGCCAAATGTTGCGTAATACCTCTACTGTATGGCTAGGTTTTCTTTTGTTTGTTTGTTTTCCCCTTTGCAGCTAAATACATTGTATAATTTCTCTACTGTACAGTTAGGTTTTGCTTTTTTTTTCTTTGCACCTAATAAGTAATCTGTGAGTTGATACCTTTAAGATACATATTCTTTTAGTTTTAATTTATTCAAGATAGAGAGTACGCACATTAGACTGAGCGAGACACACACCCTTGGCAGCGTCTCGTCGCGCTGTGATCTTCTTTCCACAGCCCTCCAGCTTCTCAGGTTCTTGGGCATGCTCCCATGCACCCAGTCAGGCTGACTAGAGAATCCCGGCCTGTGATCAGCCAAGTGGCTTACCAGCATTGCAGTCCAATTTGCTACCAACTGCACCACCAGGCTGGGCTCTTTGAAGACACTTTTAAGATCCTTGCTTTTCATCAGAATTTTCTCTTAGATTTGGCATCATTCTTGCTTTGCCTGAACCAGTCTTTACTATGATAGTTTTTCAGTTACCTGGAGGTACTCATTTTCCAAAGGGGACTTTTACATTTTGCTATAAGCAAGAACTCTTTCTCATTTGTCTTTCTACTTAAGATTCGTGTCAGCTCGGTTATTGATAATCTTTTTATTAGTGTTTTTAATTATTTGGGTACTTATATTGTCTCAGATTTAGCCATAGGGCCACATCAAGCTGGCTCCTGTGTTCTTGTGACAGGCCCCTTCACTTTTTTGAACACTTAACTTTCTTCCTGACTAGCGAGGTATTTGAAGCTTATCTTGTTCAGGCTCTGTATCAGTCCCAGAACCAGCCACGTTTCCAACCCTGGTTCTTTTTAGTGGAAAATAGTATTACACAGCAATTGGACATTAGCTGTGTTCATTGCTGTAGGATGTCTCAGCATCCCCAGTTCACACATACTGTATACACACATTCATAGATGTATTTCGGAATTCATAGCTCTGGTTCAAATCTATTCCCACAGGGTTCTTTCTTACCTTGTCCTAGTCCATTTTTATATTCCTTCTTCCACAGTCAGTGTCCTTGCTCTCGATAATATTAATGTATTTTTTCTTACATTATGCCTACACTAACTAGTTTTATATTTGCATTACTCACACCAATGCAAAAAAAACAACAAAACACAACTTATTAAAAAGAGTTCAGGATTTGCTTGTTTTCTTCCTCCTGCCTGCCTCCCACCTGTTCCCTACCTGAGACTGAGCATACATAGTCGAGCACTGTGTGCACAAGTGACTTAAATTCCTTCTCTCACACCCCTTTCAGGGGTTGGGTGTGATTCCTTTGGAACAGGATTGGATTAATTCAGTTCAGTTTACTTTTACTTTAAAGCCCCACACCTCGAGTATCCTTTGATTTAAACTAGTTTGTTTTTTAAACATATAGAACTATTTCTGTTTTGTAATTTTTCTAATTATATTCATGGAGCATTAACATGTTTCCCAAAGTTAAGGTATACAGAAATTGTATGCACAGACAAGTGTCACCTCCTCCCATATCCCAGCACCCTGCCTTCCCACCACCTTTACACTACGTTGTAGGTAACGAATGTTAACTGTTTCCCAGTTTATCCTTATTGTATTTCTTCCTGTAAAAATAAATAAGCACACTTATTTTATATATCTATCTATATTAGTTATAGTTTTATATATTAATATGTAATTATCATATATATAATTTTTTCTTGTTTTTCAAAAGGTAGTATTCTATGTTCTTTTGCACTTTGCTTTTTCACTTTAATATATTTCCTAAGAAACATTCTATATCTGTTTATGTAAGTCTTATTCTTTTTTACCTTTGTATAGTACTCTTATTGTGTTTGTGTATTGTAGGTTGTTCAGTCAGTTTCTTATGCTTGGACATTTAAGTACTTTCCAATATTTTGCAATGATAGTAATGAATATTGTCAGAGGTGTACTTTGAGCTAGATTTCTCAAAGTGAGATTTCTGGGTTGTAGGTTTATGCCTACATAGTTTTGTGAGATGTGGACAATTCTCTGTGTTGCCTGTGCACCAGCAGTGTATGAGAATTCCTGTTTCTGCACAGCCTTGCCGACAGAATGTATTGTCATACCCTTCTTTTTTTAATGTCTATATGTTTCTTTCATGAGAGAAAAATTAAGAAACAGAAAGAAAAACCTTCTGTCATGCTGAGCTCCTCCTCAGCCTTCTTGTCAGTCAGGATGTCAGGATCATGGGCACACACACACATGCCCAGCATGTAGAGGTCCAACTGAGACCTGAACCCTGATCATCCACACTGCCTCTAGTACCAGGCACTGTGCCATCACGGCTAGGTTGGTCATACCTTTTAATTTGTACCAGTCTGATTAGTGAAAATGGTTCTTCTCATTTTGAAACTGCTTTCCTATAGTTGGTACTGTGACCCTTCAAGTTCTAATCAGTATTTACTGTTTGCCACTAGTGATGGGCATTCTCTTTAGGGAGGTGCACTTGCCTGTGCTTTTTCTAAGTCCTCCATACTTCTCTGTTGTCCTTGCTCCATCTTTCCTGGTTTTCATACACTCAGGCTTGCAGTAATATGTGAATAGAGAGAACTCTTAAAATTTGGTTTCTTCTGGTTATAGGAAACATAGAAATCCTGATAGCTGTTGTTCCATGTTAGTTGGTTGGTAGCGAAGGGAAATACATATTGATTACAATAGTCAATGAGAAATATAACCAATTTATTTTATCCAAGAGCAGAATACTTCTATAAGTATAACTTATTTTGCTTACTTGTTACATTTTAATGCTTTTTTCTTTGTCAAAAAATTGTATGCATTTTAAGAGAATGAGAATAAATATTGAATGTTTTATCTATATCTCTAATCATGCATTTGCTGCTTTCTCTTCCCCTGGCTCCAACCAGGGACTGAAGCTCAGTTGCTTCTGCAGTCAATTTGTGACATGTTTTCTTGCAGACAAGTTGAAGGAGAAATAGAACTTAATAGAACCTGCTAGTCAGGTGAGAAATTAAGCAGAGTGTTTTCAGTACTCCAGGCTTTCTTGTGTGGCAGGTTTTTTGCTGTGGTTGCTCATTTTTGTTACTGAGACACATAAATGTCCCTGGGTGCCATCATGCAGCATTTCCTGCCCTTCAGCAGTTTCTTGAAGAGGCAGTGCTATAGGGGGAGCAAACCCCTGAGCCAGGGCTGTGAAATACTGATCTGTTATCAAACTTCTGTTATCTTTTTTTAGCAACTGGCTTAGTAGTTAAAAACCTCCTATTTTTAAATTGAACTCCTGTCTAACCAGGTACCTATAGCTAGCTGTACTTTTCTATTGAGTTAATGGTTATTTGGTTAAGACATCATACCTTAATATTGATTCTATTTACCTTAAAACAAATGAAGTAACTTACTAACCCTTCACGTAAAAACTATGTTATATATTTTTCTAATTCACAGTTCCAATATTTATTATTTTGGTCTTTTACCCAAATATTCTCAGTCAGTATGAGTTCAATAGTGACTTTGTTTTGTATTGTGAACTTACAACAGTAATACTAATTTTTTATCATACTGTACATTATTATACTTTTAAATATAAGTGAAGACAAAGTATTTGGGAAGATTTAATGCATAGAAAAATATTCCTTTTTTTAAAAAAATAGTACACTTTGTGTTTTATTGGTAGAAATCTTCCTTGGGGTAATATAAATTATTATTTTATGAATGTTAAGTCCAAATTTCACAGGTACTTTATTTTTTTTTTTAAAAAACACACTTATGCTTGGTGAAGCATAATGTCTCATAGAGCTGTTTTACCTATGCTTTTCTTAACCGTACAAAAATTACCAATTGTTAATGTGTTTTATGTAATCTTTCAGAAAGGACAACTGGGCAGACCGATTTTAGATGTGCCATACTGGAATGCGAAACCAGCTCCCATGCCTAACATTGGATCAAAATATGGAAGAAAAGCTACTTGGATAGGTGCAAGTGGGGACCAGACTTTCTTAAGAATTGATGAAGCACTCATTAATTCTCATGTACTTGCTACATCAGAAATTTTTGCCAGTAAACACATAATAGGTAATACCCAAATGAACAAATGCTACCCCTTCCCAATCTCTCTTCCCAATTGATGGTAAATGATTCGTTTTTTCGTATAATGAGATGTATTCTTACAAACATTTATTTTCTTTCTGTTTGAAGAAATTTAAATGAAGCCTCTCAATGTCTGTGTCTGTATTTGATTAAGTCTTTGAAGAATGGAGTAATTAGGAGAGCTATAAGTATGTAAATAACCAGAGTATTTAAAAACTAGGCAATGGTAGAGATATGAGCTAGATGGTTATGGTAGTAGGGTAAAACCTATATTAGCCTATATTAGAGTGAGGGGTCTTTCTACATTGTTTCTTTTTAGATAAATGATAGAAATTAATCTTCATGGGAACTTAGAGAAATTAAACTTCAAGGTTTTATTAAGACTGAGATATCAATCGATACCTATGTCCATGATATTATGAGTGTGGATTATAGATTTAGGCAACCTGAGGTTTTAGTCCTAATAATACCATTTGAATTTTTTTGTATGTCTCAGCTTCTTATTTTGAAATGAAGATAGTACTTACTGTTATTGTTTTTGGGAAATTTGAGAGATAATACACATTAAAATCATATGTAAATATTTTCTCCCAAGGTCTGGTGCCTGCTTCTATATCAGAACCACCTCCATTTAAATGTCTTCTGATAAATAAAGTGGATGGAAGTTGTAAAACTTTTAATGACTCTGAACAAGAGGATTTGCAAGGATTTGGTGTGTGTCTTGATCCTGTCTATGATGTAATTTGGAGGTAAGCATATCTGTTAATAAAATCAAGTAGTAAGTTTTTATCAAGTAGCACACCTCTGATAATATAAATTTTATGTACAGGTAGACTTTTCACACGTGAGAACTCTCCTGTTTAACTAATAACTCCTCTCTGTCATAGTGATTCACAGAGACCTTTAAAGTATAGGATGCTAGTGGTTGGAGCATGGATTCCGAGGCATCCTGCTTGTTTATCCCAGCTCCACAGTTTGATTTTTGGTATCCCCTTGGAGAACTTATTTTGACTCTGTGTGCCTTGGTTTTCTCGTTTATAAAATGGAGATAATATAGTACAGAAGCACACAGTAGGTGCTATAAAAGTGTTTGCTACTGTCATTATAGTTGTCAATTTTACTTTCAAGAGTGCTATTGTTAATTGCTTTTAGTCTTGGTAATTTTGTCCATGTTATGTAGAATTTATCCTATTTCTTCTTCCTATGACTATCTGATTATTACCAAGTATATAGAAGAAATATGGCAAAGATAATGCAGAATAAATAAGGTAATTAAGTGTGCTCTTTAGAAATGTGCATAACAAAATACCTGTAATGATGGAGAAATGTATAGGTTATATAAACTCTAGAATTATAAAAATGTACACATAAAGGTACGTAGATTCAAGAATAATATTACATTGTATTTGTTTAACATTATTGTGGTGCTTTACATACATAACAAGTAAAGAAAAGGGTTTCTTGTTGTTTCTAGATTTGGGTACTCATAGGAGGTGGACTCCGCCACCAACCAGAATGGCCAAAGGGCTGAGCACTTTATTCTCCCCTCATGTTGTATTTATTTGACATGCCTTAGTAGGCAGGTAATCCAATAAGCTGGAAGGTTGAAACTACATAGACGAAGAGAGAGGGGAGAATTTTTTCCTCTGTCTTCGTTGTTCTGTGCATACTTGTCTGCATGTCAGTGAGCCAGCCGACTCTTAAAAGGTCATGTTTTCTATTAATCATGAGACCTGATTCAAAGGGAAGAAATCCCAGTGCAGCTCAGGTTGCTGACTAGCTTACTGTCTTATTACAGCATTTTGTGAGAAGGCTTCGAGGCCACAATTGACCAGAATTGAGCTGAGTAGTGCTTTTAGATCTTCCTGGCACCATTCATTTGTATAGTTAGATTAAACAACATAGAATAGGTGGGTATTCATCTTTTGTAGTCATTCTTATGAAGACATGATTACTAGAGACTGGGAAAGGTAGGGGCAGGGGTAATAGATGTTGGTTAACAGCTACAAAATTATAGTTAAAAAAAAGAAGTAAGTTCTAGTGTTCTGTAGCCAAGTAGAGTAACTATAGTTAATGATAATTTATTGTTAATTTTAGAACAGCTAAGAAATTTTGCATGTTCTCTACACAAAGTAATGAGAAATGTTTTTGAATAGATATTCTTTATTTTTATTTTATTTTAGAATTTTGTCATATGGTGTGTGTGCTCACCAGAGATAGACAGAGAAAGTGAGAAGTCAGCCCTCTCCCCCCAAACCAAAGGGAATGGCCATTGTTACAGTCTCTTCCCCTTCATTCTCCTCTTGGGATTTTGGCATGCATGTACATGTACCCAGTGTGTTTTGCAAGTACCTGGGTCTAGGTCTTGAACTTCAGAGTCTGCCTTGTGGGACACAGTGCCATAACCATTATACAACCTATTAGCCCCTTGAGTAGATATTCCAAATGCCCTGACTTCATTATCATGCACTATATTCATGTACTGAAAAATCATTACTGTACTCTATAAACATGTACAATTCTTATGTGTCTATTAAAAAAACATAAGGTATTAAGAACCAAAGTTAATTGGTCACAGTGGGATATAATGGAGTAGATAGAGAGGAGAGCAGTTATAAGGACAGAATTGTCTATATTTATTTACTGGATAGAAGTCAATGCTGGGAGCCAGCAGATGACTTGGTGGTTAAGGCGCTAGACAATCCCGCATGGCTTACGACGGTTCGAATTCTGGACCTAGTGGCTTGCTTTCTCACTTTCCCTCTGACTTTCCCTCTCTTTCTCTCTGTGTCTCTCTCTGGTCAAATTAAAATAAATGAATGAATAAATAAAAATTAAATAAATAACTCTTAAAAAAAAAAAAGTCAGTGCTCAAGAGACTTAGCTGCCAAAGAGCAGGTTCTGTTTTGAACTTATGTATCAAATAATAATCTTATTTTTTTAGTAGTTATTTCATATTTTACTTTAAAATGAAGTAAATTTGCACGAACAAAAATGGAAATTTTTCTAATTGCAGTATGGAATTTGTTTTTGGATACATTCACTAAATTAAAGATAAAAGCATAATTGTGTTCCAGCAATAAAACTTACTTGAACTATGCCCATTTTCCTGGGGTCTGAACAGAATTCTAAAGTGTGATATCTAACTAGCTGAATCTGTAACTTTTCCACATGTGGTAGTAGCAGTGGGCCAGATGATTTCAAATGATTTGCCAACTCCTTTATCATTTTTTCCGTTATTTCAAAAAGACTAAAAGATGAAGGACAATCTCCTCTAGTATTTGGTAAGACAATTGGGAGGTATCAGAGTTTCCTTTATCCTGATTTCTGACTGCTTTTGTCCTTTGCATTTTTTTCAGTAGGATCTGTGCAGTTTACATCTATCAAAAGCACAGCAGGGCCAGTTAGTGGTGTAGTGGTTAAGGGTACTAGACTCCCACATGGCTGACCAAGGTTCAAGTCTCATGGACCTGGTGGCCTGCTTTCTCACTTTCTTTGTGTGTGTGTGTGTCTTGCTCTGATCAAATAAAAATAAAAAAATTAGCAATAATGATAAATAAAATAAAGGAAATAATTCTTTTAAAAAAAAAGCACAACAGATCCAGTGTTAGTGTCCTTTGACTTTCTTTGTAGCCTGCATCTGTTCCATTTAATATTCTTCAGGAGTTACCTTCTCCTGAGTAATTAGAAGATTAACATCTAAAATGAGCACATAAATATTACTTATTTATGTATTTTTTAAGAGAGATTTTTGCTATAGAGTGCATGCACTTGCTGGAGAGACAGAGAGAGAAAGTGAGAAATCACCTTCCACAATCACTTCTCCTTCATTCTCCTCTCTGGATTTTGGGCATGCATGTACATGTACCTGGCATGATTTTCAAGCCACCAGGTCTGGGACTTGAACCACAGTTGGTCATGTGAGAGTTGGGCACCTTAACCGCTACATCACCTGCTGGCCCAAGAGCACATGAATCTTCAGACTAGCACATTAATTTTTTAAAAATATTTTTAAAAAATTGCCATAGGCCTCATGTAGTCACTAGAGAGGGGTGGACAGAGAGAGGGAGAAAGCATTCCTGTAATAGGACATGGTCACACCACAGTCCCTTCTCCAGTTCTCTATACTGTTGGAATTTTGAGCATGCATGTACATGCATCCAGCATGTTTTCCAATCTGCTAGCACCAGGTTTCAGACTACAGTTGACCATGTGAGATCCAGTTCTCTTAACTAGTAGGCTATGGGGCTGGTCAGATTTTGCTTTTTAATATAAATAAGACTGTACATTTTCTAAAATAAGCTTGATTTTATTTTTCTCAATAAAATTTGGAGAAGAATGAAACTAGACTTATCTTTCACCATATACAAAAACAAACTCCAAATGAATTAGACTGAAACATAAAACCCAAAACAATAAAGTTACTGGAAGAAAACACAGGTAAAACAATTTGGGACATTGGTAATGGCAAGGAGTTTATGAGTAAAACCTCAAAAGTATAAGTACTAAAAAAAAAATGAACAAGCGGGATTATATCAAACTGTAAAGCTTCTGTATAGCAAGAGAAACAATCAGTAGAGTGAAGAGACAACCCACAGAATGCAACAAAACATTTATATACTAGCTATCTGACAAGGGATTATACTCAAAATATACAAAAAAAATTCAACAACAAAAACAATTAATCAGATAACCCCATTTAAAAACTTGGCAAATGGGGCCAACAGGTTGCATGGAGGTAAGGTGGCTAGCTCTTACCTGACCAACTGTACAGTTCAAGTCCCAGACCCAGTGACTTGAAAAACATGCCAGGTGCATGTGCATGCTTGCCTGAAATCCCAAGAGGAGAATGGAGGACAAAGGACTGCAGTATGGCCATTTCCCTTGAAGAGTGATTTCTCACTTTCCTCCCTGGCTTTCTTTCTGTATCTCTCTCCAGGGAGCACACAACCCCTGTAGCAGACTGGGAAAAAAAAAATGGAGGGGGGTGCAAATGACCTGAATAAACTGTTTTCAAAAGAAATCATACAAATGGCAGGCAAACATAAAAAAATTCTCACTAGTTCTACTAGATTAAAACCATAATGAGATATCATTTCACCTTTTACAATGGCTATTCTCAAAAAGACAAAAATAATAAATGCTGGTGAAGATACAGAGAAAGGAGTATTCCTTTCCACTGTTAGTGAGAATGTAAATTAGTGCAGCCATTATGGAAAACAATATAGAGGTTCCTCAAAAAGCTAAGAATAGAACTTATTTATGATCCAGCATTCCCACTACTAAGTATCTATCCAAAGGAGAGTAAATTAGTATTTGCAAAAATGTCTGCACCTTAATGTTTGTTGCAACACTCTTCACAGTTACTGATATGCAGCAACCTAAGTGTCCATCAGCTCACTAAGAGATAAAGAAAATGTGGTCTGCATATACACAAGCATACAATGGATTACTATTTAGTCGTTGAAAAGGATGAAATCCTGTCATTTAGTGTTAAATGGGTGAGCCTGGAGGGCATTATGTTAAGTGACATAAATCAAGCATAGAAAGAGAAATATCACATGTTCCTCTTTTGTAGAAATTGAAAAAATAGCCTCATAGAGGTAGAGGGATAAAAAAAAATGCATGCTGGAGAGAAGGGAGAATTGGGGGAAGGGGCAGGATAGAGGAATGTGAACAATAGAAATAAAATTGTAGGGCCACCCTGTGGTGTGGTGGATAAGGCAGCTGGTTTCCACACACTCGACTGTGCAGTTCAAGCCCTTGACCTGGCAGCTTGAGAATCGCACTGAGCAAGTGTTTGCCGAATTCCCACAGGAGGGAGAAATGGAGAAGGGATTGCAGCATGATCTTACTGCATAGGGGTGCTTTCGGTCTTCCTCTCTCTTTCTCTCTGTCTCTCCAGTGAGGGCCTGCTCCCTCTGACAATTTTTTTTTAAAAAAGAGGAAAGAAAATTGCAGAGATAGGAGGAACAATTTCGAGCGTTATAAAATACAATGGGGAGGATATAGATGGAAAAACTTTATATGTATCTCAAAGAAACTGAAAGGGAGGATTTGTTCGCTGCATAGATAATGATAGATGGTTAAGATGATAGGTATGCTAATTAACCTGAATGAATTATTACACAGGTATTCTTGTAGTTTAGAATTATATCATACCTCTGCAGTTATGTACAATTATTACATGTTAATTTTAAAATATTTTTTAAAAATTGAAACCAAATGAAAAACAATTATTTGGAGATTTTTCCAAGTTAGTATTTATTTATTCATTTATTTTTTAAAGAATTTTTTTATTCAACTTTGTTTATTTATTTTAATTTGACCACAGAGGGACAGAGTGAGAGAGAGAGGGAAAGTAAGAAAGCAAGCCAACAGGTCTGGGACATGAACCATGGTCAACCATATGGGAGTCCAGCACCCTTATCCACCATGCTACCTGCCACCCCCTCCAAGTTAGTATTTAAAGAGTTCTTCATTATTAAAACTGTATAAAATTCTGTAGTCTAGCTAATTACATTTAAATATACATAATTATTTGCCCATCATTAGACATTTTAAATTATTTTTTAATGTTATGGTGTTAACTACAATGCTGTAGTGAATACACATGTACATGTACCACACACAGAATTTTGTACATATGTGAGAATATTTGTGCAAGATAACTTTCAAGAAGTGGAATTCTTAAGTCAAAAAGATAGGCTCATAGGACTTTGATGTTATGTTGTATTTTAGAAACTTAAAAAATGAAGCTGCATGTTTAGATGTTATAATTATTCTTTTTCTTGAAAGGTTTCGACCAAACACTAGAGAACTGTGGTGTTACAATGCTGTGGTTGCTGATGCCAGACTCCCCTCTGCGACAGACATGCAGTCAAGATGTAGTATTTTAAGTCCTGAACTTGCTTTACCAACAGGATCGAGGGCTCTCACCACTCGATCTCACGCAGCTTTGCACATTCTAGGTAGGATTGCTATTTGATGTAGAGGTAATTTGCTTTAATGTATGTTATGTCGAGAGGTTTTTGTTTTTCTTTGTTTTAGTAAATTTGTATGTCATTCTGTCATATTCGTTAAAAAATAACTAGTATTAAGTACAAAATAAGATAAATCCTCTGAGGCTTATCCTACAGAAAGCAATACATGAGACTTGTACTTTAACAGAATTGGTATGCCTAAGTTTAAAACTGTCCTGAATATAATTTTTCTAATAAGTAGATTCTTTTTGTTTTTTCTTTTTTGGAGAGGTTTTTGCTATAGGGCACGTGCGCTCGCCAGACAGACAGAGACAGACAGAGAGACAAAAAGCGAGAAATCACCCCCCAGGGGGGATGGTCACGCCGCAATCCCTTCTCCTCCATTCTCCTCTTGGGATCTTGGGCACGCACGCAAACGCGCCCGGTGTGAGTTTTAAGCCACTGGGTCCGTGACGCGAATCGCGGTCAACTACGTGGGAGTCCAGCGACATAGCCATTACGCTAACTGCTGGCTCTCTAAGTAGATTCTTAAAAGTAATGCTTTCCCTTAACTTGAATATGTAAACTGTTAGAAATATAAACTATTCAAACATAGGATTTTTAATTATATACATTATTTTTAAAATCTATAAAATACTATATGAATTTTATACATGCTACTTTTTACATAGTACGATTTCCTGTAAAACATCAATTTCATGCCTATTTAATTACTTTAAGATAGAGCACTTTTGCTGAAAATTTTATTGTTGTCTTTTAATTATTCTTAAAAAGAATAATTTATGTTTGGGCCAGCTGGTGGCATAGTGATTAAGGTGGCTTGATCCCACATGGCCAATTGTGCAGTTCAAGTCCTGGACCTGGTGGCTTAAAAACATAGCACTTACATGTGCATGCATGACTCCCCCCAAAAAAGAAAATGGAGGAGAAGGGATTGCAGCGCAACAATCCCCTATGGAGAGTGCTCTTCTTCTGTATCTCTCTTTCTTTCTCCAGCAAGCAGACACACCTTCTAGCAAATTTTAAAAAAGAAAGAAAAATAGAAGAAAAATTTATGTTTAGCACTTGTAATTGTGAGATCATATTCTTAAATATAATTTATAGATCATAAATATAATTCCCTATTTCTTTTGTCTCAAATTTCATTTGGTAACCATTGTAAAAATCAAAACTAACGTCAGTTAAAGTTATTTCAGGCTATTGTGTCTTCCTCAAACAAATTTAGAGAATTTCATTAAGGGGAGAACTTAGTCAGGAAGGATTGAAGGCTAAGCAATTCTAGCTTTTTAGAGATTCAGTTTTGTGCAAAACATTGTCATACAGCAACTGTTTAAGTTTGATAATTACCTGAGAGAGAAACTTCATTGCTTTTCAGTAACCTTCCATGAAACATTGTTTAAAGCTTGGAATAAATTTATTTAAAACATTCTCACTTATTTTACTTATTTTAATTTATCCCTATAGTGTTTAGTACTATCAATACTGAAAGAAATTTTAATTTCAATGAATTAATTTTTTTTGTTTGTTGTTTTAGGTTGTCTTGATACCTTGGCAGCTATGCAGGATTTAAAAATGGGTATCGCAAGTACAGAGGAGGAAACTCAAGCAGTAATGAAGGTTTACTCTAAAGAAGATTATAGTGTAGTAAACAGGTTTGAAAGTATGTATACTTAGGTTTAGGAAATACTGTTCTGTAACTGAAACACATATGGATATTTTTAAACATGGATGGTTATTTATGTCTTGTAGGTCATGGAGGGGGCTGGGGTTACTCTGCCCATTCAGTAGAAGCTATACGTTTTAGCTCGGATACTGACATTTTACTTGGTGGTCTTGGTCTCTTTGGAGGTAGAGGAGAATATACTGCTAAAATTAAGGTAATGTTCACTGACACTATTGCCCTTTTTTGTTTGAAGATGATGGTTTCAGCCAACAAAAAGTATATGTTAAGGAATATTTGCCGGTCCCAAAAGCAGGGTGGCAGGTTGGTGACTAAGCTTTAAGGACCTTTATATGGTGCTCTAAGGAGGAGACAAGAAACTGCTGAAGAGTTTTAGATAAAGGAAGTATACTGATTAGATGCTCACTTTTATGAGAGTAGTAAGGGGCATTAAAAAAAAAAAAAGCGGGACCAGCAGTTAGTGTAATGGCTATGTCGCTGGACTCCCACGTAGTCGACCGCGGTTCGAGTCCCGGACCCGGCGGCTTAAACTCACGCCGGGCACGTGTGCGTGCGTGCCCAGGATCCCGAGAGGAGAATGGAGGAGAAGGGATTGCGGCGTGGCCATCCCCCCTGGGGGGTGATTTCCTGCTTTCTATCTCTCTGTCTCTGTCTGTCTGGCGAGCGCACGCGCCCTATAGCAAAAACCTCTCCAAAAAAAAGAAAAAAAAAAAGCAAAAACACTCAACTTTGTGGAATAAGGCTTAGAGCAATGAGAAAATGATGATGAGACAAGTGTTTCATTTTTCTTTTTTTTTTTTTTTTTTAAGTTTATTTAGTTCTCTGGGGTGATGGTGGGGGCTACTCTCAACAGGGTCTTCATGCTACCATTTACCTCTAGTCTCAGCCAGCCAGAGTGACAACCTTGTGCATGTACACCCCAGCATATACAGGGAGACCTCAGGACATGAACCCAAGACCTCAGCTTATGGCTTCATCATCTTGGAACATTGCATTACCACTGCTCTATCTCAGCTGGCCTAATTAGTCATTATTGAAGTATTCCAGCCAGTAACAGAAAATGGGGTTGAATCGACAAGCTTTGGTACCAGCAGTAGACCATGTAGTGATGGTAGAGGAACAGGGAAAAGGGCCTGATCCATGTTTTTCATCTGAGTGACTAGGTAGATGAAGATGCCATTGCTCAGAGCACAGAAAGCAGGAGAGACGTATGAATCACTTTAAAACTAGAGAGACTGAGGTGCCTGGGGGATTCAGTGACTATTGAGAATACAATCTGAGCCAGAGACATATTTCCAAGTCATTAGCATATAATTGAAAAATTTAGACAGGTAGCATAGTAACTGTCCAAGTAGTTTAATGCATTTCAATGTTTTATCTGTCCCTCTTGCAATTTACTTGCTATAATTCTCCAGCAAAATAAGGATTCTTTAAAAATATATGTTAGTCAATTTTTAAAAAAGACCCCTGCCTCGTAGTTATCCTTTTTTGTTTCCGCTTAATTTCATAACCTTTTCCTACTTGATACCTTCTTTTCCCTTGCCTAGAATCTATAGTCCTCCCCTCCCTTTTTAAAAAAAATGATTAATTTTTAAAAGATATATTCCATTTTTTCATGAACTCTTGAAGTCTCCTTATGTATGTGTTACAGTATAATATATCAATACTTGTTTACAGTGTAATGGTCAAATCATGGTAAAACCATGATTCCCCATTCTCTCTGGGATTTTGGGCGTGAATGCACACACATGATTTTCAAGTGACTGGGTCTGGGACTCGAACCACAGCCAGCCATGTGGGAGTCCAGCACTTAACCCCCTTACTACACACTGGCCCTTGGTTAATTAAAAAAACAAAACAACAACAAAAAAAAACTGCTGGAGGGCAAGTGCACTTGTCAGGGAGAGAGAGGGAAAGCAAGCAACCCCAAATGGGTATACCTAGTGTTTTTCAATTCTCTGGGACCAGAACTTGTACCATGGTTGCACACATGGGGTCCTTAATCACTATATAACATACCTGTCATAGCTGTCTGACTTTTAATGCTCTTCATGTCTTCTTTTGATGCCATGTTACTTTGAACTATTTTTATTATTCCTAGCCTTATTTTTGCTAGATATTTTTCTGAGCATTCCACAAATATTACTTTATTTAATTTTCACTAGTACTGTGAAGTAGGCACTATTAATGTCCACCCCCTTTTAGGAATAAGAAAAGTAAGTCCCAGGATCAAACATCTAGTAAGTAGTAAAGGAAGAGTGTACCTCATTTAGAAAGTCTTCTAGATAAAATGCCTCAGTTGAATTTTCTCCCCTTTTATATGTTTGAATCAGGTGCAAAACTTCTCATGTAGAGCTATCTAGAGCATTTGATATAAGTGGATAAACATATAAATTTGGAAAACTGAGATAAATACAGACCATGAAACAATGTGTGTATTTCTTAGTTGTAATGTATATGTTGGTATATTTCACTTAATAACATTAAAACAACAGATACTTTCATGTTTCACATTCTTGAGGGCCAGCATTTATTGGACACGTGAAAAATTATAAACATATTATTCAGTAGAGTAACATAACTGTCTGACTGCAGGAAATCTGTTTTCCACCCTTCCCCAGCTATTTGAGTTAGGTCCTGATGGAGGAGATCACGAAACTGATGGAGACCTTCTTGCAGAGACCGATGTGTTGGCCTATGACTGTGCTGCCAGGTAAATGATTAGTCATCATTCAGTGTAATCCTTACATACTTAAAATTTATTATAAGTAAATAAAATTTTTAAAAAGAGTTTGAGATAATCTGCTATGGATATCAAATACTTAGTAATTGTATATTAGGGTGATACCTTCTTCTTTAGATGGCCTTTATTCTCTTAACTCCAAGTATAACCAATATACATTCCTTCTACTCTGTTACCTAGAACTTTGTAACTTGTTTATATCCCTTAGCAAATGATCTTATTTATACATGTACTTTTATTTTATTTTTTCCTAAATTAGTAACTTTTTTGGTGGTATAGCTGTGTGTAGGCTCAGTTCTAAACACTGTCTAAATTTACTCAGTCCTCAGAGCAACTTTATGAACAAGACATTATTTTCATCCCAGTTTTCAAATCAAGAAACCAAGCTACAGAAAGGATGTAGTAACTTATATAAGGTTTTCCAGCTAGCCTCTCACAAAGCTGGGTTTTGAACCCAAGTTCAAAAACAGCTCCAAAGCTGTTCTCTTAACCTCTCAAAACACCGTATCTGGGGACCAGCAGTTGGTGTAATGGCTATGTCGCTAGACTCCCATGTAGTTGACTGTGGTTCGAGTCCCGAACCTGGTGGCTTAAACTCACGCCAGGCGCATGTGCGTGCGTGCCCAAGATCCCAAGAGGAGAATGGAGGAGATGGGAATGCGACATGGCCATCCCTCCTGGGTTGTGATTTCTCGCTTTCTGTCTCTCTGTCTTTCTGGCGAGTGTGTGTGTCCTATAGCAAACAAAACAAAACAAACAAAAAAAAAAAATTAAAAAAAAGAAAACACTGTAGCTGGAATAAATGAACTTAAAAACTAAAATTTTCATTTTTCAGCAAAATTTTTATTTTATTTACACCAATATATAATTTTCACCTATTTTATTATAAAAAATTTTATAACATTTAAACATATTATAGAATCTAAGAAGAGGGAGAGGAAATATAATTCTATCGTCAGCTTTTATTTATGTTCTTCAGACTTTTAAAATAGAAGGTTTTTAATGTTTGACAGGAACCTGTTGATATCATTAGTTTTATGTTTTTGTTAATATGGGATTTTTTAAAAAATATGTATTACAAAGAGGTGCAGAGGCATTGTCTTTGACTCACTAATTTTTCTCAGAGAAAAATATGCAATGATGTTTGATGAACCAGTTCTCTTGCAAGCTGGATGGTGGTATGTGGCCTGGGCTCGAGTGTCAGGACCCAGCAGTGACTGCGGATCTCATGGGCAAGCTTCTATCACCACAGATGATGGGTGAGTGAGATGTGTGAAACAGGAGTATTACTTAGGCATCTCGCATTTCTGTCTGTGGAATATTGTTTTGAAATCTCAGAAGGACTTACAACAGGATCAAAAGCTTAGGAAGACTAGAGCATTATATAATTACTAAAAATTGGATTCGTGTAACCTCATATGAAGTTGGTTAGCTAGAATCAAGAGGTAATAGACTACTGTTCTTTGCTCCTGTCAAATAGCCTTTGTGTGTATTTCTGGCTATTAAATTGCTCAAAAGCTTTAATACCAAATTGGAAGTTGTCTAGAGAAAGCTGACAAGGATATTGAGGAATTTGGAACCATAAATAAGAAGATACTTTTTTTATTACATTTGGCAATGCATATCAAAATAGTTTGTAAATTACAAAGCTTCAAAGATGGATGGTATTGCTTTAATAAGTTGTAGTAGAAATTTTACTGTTTAGGATAGATTTTGGCCAAGCAGATGGTGTGGAGGTTTAGACAGCTGGATCCCACATGGCTAATTAGGAACTTCAAGTACCAGACAAGGCCATCTACAAGCATGTGTACATGTGTGCCCAAAATCCTGAGACTAGAAGGGAGAAGGGATTGGGGAGTGGCCATCCCCTCTGAGAGGGGGTTGATTTCTCACTTTCCCTCTCTCTCTCTGTCTCTCTCTGGCAAGTGTACATGCCCTATGACAAAATTCTAAAATAAAGGGGAAAAAAAGAAACTTTACTCCTCTGGTTAAAGCTGAGCTGGAATGCTGGGAGGACAGCTGTTTACCTGTGAATTTCCAATCAAGTTGAACTCTTTCAGTTTACTGAGGAAGCCGTTCAGAGCTAGCACTAAAATGAAGACAATACTGTTTTACTTTTCTTTTTTTCTTTAAAGAATGAATCATTTTCATTAATATAAGATTTAGAGACATGATTGTTAAGTTTTTTATTTTCTTTAAAAAATCTTAGATTATGACTTTTTTTATCTTTTTTTTTTTTTCTCTCCTTAGGGTTGTCTTCCAGTTTAAGAGCTCAAAGAAATCAAATAATGGTACAGATGTTAATGCTGGTCAGATACCTCAATTATTATACAGGTATCAGCCTATTTATAATTAATTAACATGTTTTTTTCTTTTGTTATAGTGAGGTAGAACCATTATAAAATAAATGACATAGTAAAGGAAAATTATTTGAAGCATTCAACAAATTATAATGCAGTGGTAAAAATTTAACAAAAACATCTAATTTGGTTAACCTTTTACATATTTTTTAAACAACTCTACACTGGGCTTAATCATGAACTTTACCAAATGACTCAGATTATCTGTATTATGCCAGTGACAATATTTTAATAACTTGTTTTTTAATCCATTAATTTTTTTTTTTTTACCAATTTTAGAATAAAATTTATTTCAAAAAAATGAAATTGTGGTGGGGGTACTTTAAATGTAGGCCTAATTGATATATTGTTGTCTGATGTTTCTGTTCATATTGTGATGGAATGAGTTGGAAAATCCCTTACTGTTGATAAATTTCTATCTTAATTAAAATATCAAGTAACGTGCTCATATGGTGGTATTTATTATACTTTTAAAATCTAAGACATTTTATTTCTTTACAGTAATCCAGACACGTGGAAGGCATGTGCCTGTTTGTGTGTCTGTCTGTAGATTATTACAATAATTTTAGAATAGAGAATTGAAAGTAATATAAACCCTTAAGTTGAAATACTGAAAAAATCAAAGGAAATATCTATAGAGCAGTTATTCTCTGTGTCCATATCTTACTTTCTAGTAATCACTTAAAGAATTAGAATGTTACAAACCTCATTTTTCCCAGAAGGTAATTTTTGTTTATTAGCTTTTTAAGCAAATAGAACATATCAGGTTGTGTGGGGCCATGCCTAGGTGCTACTAATTAACTAACTTTTAATAGAAGTATTAAGAAAAAGCATAAGTTACATACGTTCTTTATTAGGAGGAGAGGGCCTCTGCACTTAGGGTTTCAAAGGTGAGATTTGAAGGAAGTGCTAACAACTTTGTTTAGCTTTTAAAAAATGTTTCAAGAAAGCCCCATATTGGCATTTTATCTGGGAAAAATTTTTTTTCATAAATAATTTAATTATTTTACTATTCCAAAAGTGTGTTTTTTTGTTTTTGTGTTTGTTTTGTGTTTTGAAGGAGAAATTTTTACTATAGGTCACGTGTGTTTGCCAGAGAGATAGAAAGTGAGAAACCACTCCCCCAAGGGTATGGCCACACTGTAGTCCCTTCTCCTTCATCCTCTTCTTGGGATTTTGGGTGCACACACACACACACAAGCCCAGTGGGAGTTTTAAGCTGCCAGGTCCAGGACCCAAACTGAGGTCAACTACATGGGAGTCCAGTGATGTAACCATTACGCCATCTGCTGGTCCTTCGAAAATGCATTTTTTAAAAGAATAATGTCATTGGACTCTCCAACCTAATTTTATGTCTACTACCTTCAGACTTCCAACAAGTGATGGCAGTGCTTCAAAAGGAAAACAGCAAACCAGTGAACCTGTACACATTTTAAAGAGATCTTTTGCAAGAACTGTGTCAGTGGTAAGAAAGTTTTAAAATTTTTAGCTTTTTTATTTGCTACTCTGTTTCATTCTGAGGTGTAGAGTTTAACCACTATTCTGTGCATTTATCTATTAGATCGTCAGGCAAGTCATGACATATTTTTCTGTGCAAAAAATGTATCATGACTTTCCCAATGACCCAATAGTATGGTTTATGAACCAGTTTGGTTTTGCATTAGCATTTATATTCTAGGCTAAAGATAATACACACTTTAAATAATGAAGAAATGGAGATATTGCCTGTGATGTTAACCCTATTCCTATACCCAGCTGATAGGCCTTACTATTTTCATAATAACTGGTGGCTTTTCTAATAAGTCATTTATGGATGCTTATGCTGAAGGAATTAGAAAGTGAGTGAAAAATTAAGCATGAGGTAGCCCTAAAAGTTAATGTGTGAGGAACTATGTAGAAAAGTTACATACCTAACTAGAAACTACTTCACCATCTCTGTTCTACACTCAAAGATTCATGACTATTATGGCTGCCAATACAGAATGGAAAGTCATATAATCGAAAGATTATAGTGTATTTATTCAGGAAGTCCAAGTTAAGTTCTTGCTCTTTTGTTTATTTATGGTTCCTATGCAAGTTATCTAAATTAATATCATTATTACAAATTTCTAATGAGATTAGGGATCTAAAATGCTTTTTGAATTATAAGACACTATATGAATGTGATTTTTCATGTAGCTGGTAGTCTCTCATGTTAGAAAAATTCTTTGGAAATTTTTTTTTTTTTTACTTTTAACTATTTTTTTAAGCTATAAAATTAACACATTAGGACCAGCAGTTAGCATAACAGCTATGTTGCTGGACTCCCGTGTAGTCAACCACTGTTCAAGTCTCAGACCCGGTGGCTTAAACTCACGCCAGGCGCATGTGCGTGTGTGCCCAAGATCCCGAGAGGAGAATGGAGAAGGGATTGTGGCATGGCCATCCCCCCTGGGGAGTGATTTCTCGCTTTCTGTCTCTCTCTCTCTTTCTGGTGAGCACATGCGCCCTATAGCAAAAACCTCTCAAAAAAAATTAATACATGCCTCATATTAGAATGGAATGCAATGGGGTAAATCTATACTAAGATATATTTAAGTTCTTTACCCATTCCTCTATTATTCCCTTATATGCCTACAGTTTACATTTTGGTATATGTCCTTTAGACTATTTTAATACACATAAACTTATTAGTGGGTATAGGATGCTATACAACATAAAAAATCTTGTTTTGTTTTAGAACTTAAGGTTTTTTGTCTTCCTTTTAAAAAAAAAGTTCAAAAATGTATATCATGGACCTCTTTCCCCGTGGTATATTTGGCTCTTTCTTAATCTTTTGTTTGAATGGTATTCCATAGAATGGTTGTATTCTGATTTATTTAACCCTGTTCCTATTAAAGAACCAGCTTATTTCTTACTTTTAACCACTATGTTTTGCTTCATGAACATCCATACTCATGTATCTTTGATTACATATGTACTTATGTTCATGTTACTACTGGAGATGTGCCCATTTAAATTTTGGTTTATTTTGTCTAATTGGCCTTCCAAACCAGCTATGCTAATTTAGAAAGAGTATACTTTGTTTACTTATTTTTTAAATAATTATTTTATTTATTTATTTATTTGTTTGTTTGTTTGTTTGTTTGTTTTAGTTTGACCAGAGAGGGACAGAGCATGAGAGAGAGAGAAGGGGAAGGTGAGAAAGCAAGCTGCCAGGTCCAGGATTTGAGCTGCAGTAGACTATGTGGGATTCTAGTGTCCTTAACCACCACACCATCTGCTGGCCCACAGAAAAAATATGCTTTAATATGAGACTGTAAGAACTTAGGATCCTTAGTAACTTTGTGTCCTGTTTGTATTAAAATGAATTTGGTATCGTTTGATCCAAATAAGGATCTTTGACTCTGCTGTATCTTTTTTCTGTAATCTCCTTTTCCTGTATTTGGTAATCCTTTTATTATCTCTAAAGTGGTTTTTTTGGTCACTTGATAATTGTAGTTGTAATTTAAGAAACTTAAATTCATAAATATAAAAAGTTTAACTATAAAATCTCACTGTTGGTAGTACTATCACCAGAGATCTGGAATTTGGTAGAATGAAGTAATAAGAGTGGAGTCTGTCATCATATATGCATGATAAAACCTGTAGACCATCTAGAACTACAAGTTAGGCCCATCATCCTAAATCCATACTCTATAGCATTTAAAAATATACATAGAATTTTAAAAGTATTTTCTAGTTAAATTTTATCTTCTATTAAATTTGTTTTCCAAGAATTGACCAGTTTGTATTATACAATTTAATAATTTAGACATAAAATAAATTATTTCAGTCTGCCACTGATAGCCAATACTAGAATACTAGGTTTTTTCCTATAGTAAAAAATACAGAGTTTAATTTTCCTTTCAAATAAACTTGTATTTATAAGTGCTTTTTATTTTTGTCTTCATTTATATAATAAACTAGACAGGTTGATAGCAGGGAAACTTAATGTATTTTTAAATAAACCAATATCAGAGAATGTGTTTTTATAAATACCTAACTACTTTGTCTTTCTGTCAAACTTCAAAGATACTCTTACTGATAATTCAGTAATACTATAAGTGTCTATTATTTGGACTACCAAAAACTCAGTAAAAAAGTTCAAGATAAAGTTTCAAAGTTGCACGTCATCATCTTTCCATTTGAGTCAACCTATAATATCATTTGAACTTATTACTGTCTTTCTTTAATATTTTGGATTAGGAATGTTTTGAGTCATTGTTGAGTATTCTTCACTGGAGTTGGACCACCTTGGTCTTAGGAGTTGAAGAACTAAGAGGATTAAAAGGTTTCCAGTTTACAGCTACACTTCTTGATTTAGAGAGACTCCGCTTTGTGGGTACCTGTTGTCTGAGGTTATTGCGTGTCTATACCTGTGAAATTTACCCAGTGTCAGGTATGATGCATTTTTTTTCAATTTAAGGAGAAAATATTTGAGAAGGTTTATGTAGAAATAACCAAAAGCTTAAGGTCTCCACCTGCTTGTAAGCTGCTCCTAGAATGAAGGGTAAAAGTTTACTATGATGTCTGTGTATTTGCTTATGAAGAATAAAATAGGTTGTCATTTTTGAACTAAAAGTCAGAATAGGCTAAAATTAATGCTCTGATAAAGTATTACTTTTTAAAAAATTCTGTCAAATAGAAATTTTTGAACAACTAATTTGGACATAATTTCTAAATTATTTTACTTATAGGTTATCATTACTTGTTAATTTTAGCTACATAGGAAATTACTGAATTATATTGATTGTTTTGATGCATAGTTAGTATTTCATTTAATTAGTAATCTATTTTTCCCCTTCAAAGCTACAGGAAAAGCAGTTGTAGAAGAAACTAGCAAATTAGCAGAATGTATTGGAAAAACCAGAACTTTGTTAAGAAAAATTTTATCAGAAGGAGTTGATCACTGCATGGTGAAGTTGGATAATGATCCCCAAGGATATCTCAGTCAGCCCCTGAGTCTTCTAGAAGCTGTCCTTCAGGAGTGTCATAATACTTTTACTGCCTGCTTCCATTCCTTCTACCCAACTCCAGCCTTACAGTGGGCTTGTCTTTGTGATCTGCTGAATTGTTTGGATCAGGTAATTTTAGTTTGTAAAACATTAGTTGAAAATCTGATATATTGCTTGATACTCTTCAAGAAGATAAACTGAAGTGACCAGCAGGTGGCATGGTGGTTACGGTGGTGGACACTCCCATGTGGCCAAGTGTGGTTTGAGTCCTAGTCCTGGTGGCTTGCTTTCTCACTTTCCTTCTCTCTCTCTCTCTCTCTCTCTCTGTGTGTGTCTCTCTCTGGTCAAATTAAAATAAATGAATGAATAAATAAAGTTAAATAAATAATTCTTTTTAAAAAAGGAAGATAAATTGTAGTTCCTATCCTTTAACTTTTGTAAAAGGTAAATTAGGAAATAAGGTTCTTATTTGGAACTTATATAGTTAAAGCTTAAGCATTTTTTCCTTACCATCTTTTAGTTATAGAATTCGCGGGAATATTGTGCAGCTGCTGATCTGCTCTTTGATTCTATGAGTGAGTGGGTGTGAAAAAGAAAAGGAAGGGACAAGAGTAGTATGGGAAAGTAAGGACAACAGCAGATCAGTGGTCTGAGCTGCGTCTGTATCTGTAAGAGCAGGAAGGAGAGAGACCTGAGTAAACTGACATGCTAATGTTGTTCCTTCATTCTTGAGGAAACCATAGCCTTCATAAATATGTATGCACCAGATCATGAAATTTCAAAGCACCTGAGGCATAAAACTGTCAGAACTAAAGGGAGAAATAGACAGTTCACATTAATGACTGGAGACTTCAGCACTCTTCTTCCAGTCATTAATACAACCAGCAACTAGACAAGAAACAAAAAAATCAGGATGCAGATAAGTTGAACACTATCAACCACCCTGTTCTAATTGATAGAGTGTATGCTAGGCCATAAAATAAACCTTATTTAAAATTGAAAAGGTTAAAAGATGTTTTGAGACAGTAGAAGGAATTTAGAAATCATTAGCAAAAGATACCAAGTACCAAGTATTTGGAAAAGAGAGCACACTTTTTTTTTTTTTTTTCTTGAGAGAATTTTACTATAGGGCACATATGCTCCCCAGAGCAATAGAGATAGACAGAGAAACAGAAAGTGAGAAATTATCCCCCAGGAGGGATGACCATGCTGCAGTCCCCTTTTCTCCCATTTTCCTCTCGGAATCTTGGGCACGCATGTACACGTGCCCAGCATGAGTTTTAAGCTGCCGGGTCCAGGACTCAAACCAGTTTGCTATGTGGGAGCCCAGTGACGTAACCATTTACACTATCTTCTGGTCCCATAAATAGACCACACTTCTAAGTAACCAGTGGATTAAAGGGGAAATCATAAAGGTAATTTAAAAATATTTCACATTAAAATATAAAAATTAGAATTTGTAAAATAGAACTAAATAGTTGCTAGAAATGTATACTCTTTGATATATTCTATTTGGGGCCTTTTCCTTCTCTTTTAAAGATGGCATCAGCATGTTGCCATCCTTCTTCAGCCTCTCAAACACTGGAACTTTATTTGTATGCATAGTGCCCAGTGCTCAACTTTTAGGGTAGCTGTGACTTGAACCCAGGCCTCTGTTTAATTGGGGACTTTTTGATGTCTTCTTTGAAATAGTGCTAGAGGGGACTGTGATTGTTAGAATATATAAGTATATAAACTCTAATTTATTATAAGGCAAGAGATCTGTTTTTCTTGACCATACTTAATTTTCTGTCTTTATTGTGTAGTAACTTAAATCATCATTAACTTAAATAAACCTTATAATAAGGCAAGTTAAATGATTGAGCAATAGAAAATTTTGGTATGATTGAAAAGTTTGTTTACCTTATATATGTCCCAAAACATTGATTTTACTGATGCAATATTTCTTTGGGTGGGTGTGCATCTTTTTGTTTATAAAAGGATATCCAAGAAGCAAACTTCAAGACTTCAAGCAGCCGACTCCTTGCAGCTGTCATGTCGGCCTTGTGTCACACTTCTGTGAAGCTGACTTCCATCTTTCCTATTGCATATGATGGAGAAGTACTACTACGATCAATTGTTAAACAAGTCAGCACAGAGAATGATTCGACACTAGTCCACCGTTTTCCCCTCTTGGTGGCACATATGGAAAAGCTCAGCCAGGTGGGTCTTTTCTCACATCCTTTTTATAATGAGGTGATAAACCTGTAAAGGGAGCCATATTTAGCATGGTGCTTATTCTATATTGGTAAATATACTTACCAAATTGTCATTTAACAATGATTCTTTCATCAAAAGTGCTAAATATTTTAAATTTCATATTTACATATAAAATGAGCAATATTTTTTCTTTAATATTTAATTTTTTATATTCTAATATAATATTTTAGATTTCCAAATAGAATGATAATAAAATAATTTTTTGAATAACATTTTGGTATTTTAAAGTAAGCACTGTAAAAAAATAAACATAGGACACATACTTCAATAATTGATTCTGGTTCATTGGAAAGAACAATAATTTAAGAAAAATTAACTTAAGGACGTACATATATGTAATTACTACCAAGTTGACAAGACTTAATCTGTAAAATAAAAGCAAAGAGTGCAAAATAAAATATCCTAATTATTATGTGATAACAATTTTTCCTAACTAAAACAGCAGAAAAATTATGAAGAAAATTTCAATGACATGTAGAAATGAAAAGGGTACTAGAAGAATGGGGAAAAAATTTGCAATGTTACTATATTTTTGTAGGATCCCAATAGAAATAACAAATATTGAGTTGTCAGAAGTCATGATGCATTTTTGTGTAGAAAAACAGAAAAAATATGACTTTTCTGAACACCCAATATAAGACTAAGTAAACATTGGAAACATTTCAGCCTTAATTTTTAAATGTGAATGAAATATAGAAATTTCAATTTATTAATGGAAAACTAAGGAGTGTGGATTTTATCTCTTATAAATTTCTATGCTAGTGAGACTACATGGAAACACTAATAGATTGTTCATTGCTTATCTAGTCTGAATCCTTTTCTTTCAATCTTTTTGCAAATATCGTATGTCTGTTTTCTTGAATTTTCATTAGGTACTAGCTGAGACAGGAATAGAAATAAAGATAGCCCTTGAATGAGGAGTCTGTATACTAGCAGATATCTTTGAAGATAAACTGTCAGTTGACTATTACATGCTATGAATATTTTCACAGGAAACTAATGAAATAATTATAAGATTAAAGTTCCTTGTGTAACTTATTAAAAAGAAAAATTAGAAACTAAGCAGACACACATAAATAAATGACAGTCCATCCCACCAACCCCACATGATGCCACACAAGAATCTTGATTGTAGAGTACAATTAAAAATCGAGTGTTTTCAAAAACTGACTTTCTGAGATGTTCCAGAAAGTAAAATTTCTGGAGAATGAAAAAAGTATGAAGTGGGAACCAGCAGTTAGCGTAATGGCTATGTCGCTGGACTCCCACGTAGTCGACCGCGGTTCAAGTCCCGGACCCGGTGGCTTAGAACTCACGCCGGGCGCGTGTGCGTGCGTGCCCAAGATCCCGAGAGGAGAATGGAGGAGAAGGGATTGTGGCGTGACCATCCCCCCTGGGGGGTAATTTCTCGCTTTCTGTCTCTATGTCTCTCTCTGTCTGTCTGGCGAGCGCACGCGCCCTATAGCAAAAACCTCTCAAAAAAAAAAAAAAAAGTATGAAGTGAAAAATTACAGTTTTATTTTAACAAAATCAAGAATTTATTATTTTAAATCAAGAAAACTAATTGTTTAAGAAGTTAACCAGCATATGACTCTTATTCAGTAATAATAGAAATAAGTATGAAAGATATCTCTAAGTGGCTTGTTACTGCTTAAGATTGTACATGAGGAAAGAAGACGAACTCATCATAATATTCAGGAAGATTTTAACTGAAAAGTTACTTTATTTCCACGTTCATTTATTTATATATTTGATTTGTCTTGAAAAGAGAGTGATTTAACCTTAAGGTTCCTCTCCACCATGGGATTTTATGAAATCTGTAGAGTGTGTGATATATATTGTGGCTTATAATGTACTGTGGAATGTAAGTATTGTAGAAGAGCTTGTATGCTCAGTGGTCAACAAGGTGGTTTTGCTAATTGAATCATAGTTAATAGTTCGCTGGATTTCATGGATAAAGTTGAAAACTGGAACTAAAGATTTGATGTTCTAATCCACGGTACCATTGTAGGACTCCTTGGTCACAATGGCCTCCAGGTGAAATTGAATGTGTTTTGCTGTCTGTTCACAGTGGACTAAAGAAGATGGAAAAAGAGATAAATAATTTTAAGGCAGGATATCAGCTAATTTAATCATCATCATCTTCCCCAACCCCCTTGGGAAAAAGGTGTATTTCCTTTATTTATGCCAAAAGGCACATGGTCTGAGACAGAAAGAGCCCCCTAGAGGGAGCATGGTCACATGGCATTCCCCTTTCCTCCCTTTCTCCTGTCAGAATCCTAGGAATGCATACACAGCTCCAGAAGTGTTTTCTGAACCACTGAGGTCCGGATTCTTACTGTAGTCAGCCATATAGGATCCAGATCCCTCCACCCAGTGTTTATGGCATTGGCCCTCTTTTGGTTTTTAATGGGATTCTGTTATCTGTTTTCTTGAAATTCTCTTCATGTACCATAGAGTGAAGAAAACATTTCAGGCATGACAAGCTTCCGGGAAGTTCTGGAAAAAATGCTGGTTATTGTTGTACTTCCAGTGAGGAACAGTCTTAGGAGAGAAAATGAACTCTTCTCCTCCCACCTGGTCTCTAACACCTGTGGATTATTGGCCAGTATTGTCAGTGAACTGACAGCATCAGCCCTGGGGTCTGAGGTAATGCACTGTATCTTGATATTGGATAATAAGCATATGTTTAAACATTATACATGGTTTCTTTTTAATTTTTTGGCTGTGAAAAAACTAATTGTAAATAGCCAGCAGTCCTACATTTTTTCCTTAAAAATAGAAAAAGTTCACTCAAACTCATCTTTTTGTTTTTCTATTTTGCTCTTTCTTGTACCTTTTGTATGTTCTTACTTGCTTCTTGTTTTTCACCAGTTTACCAGAACATCAAGTCATAGAAAGTACAAGTTTTCTTCTTAGACTAGGTTCTTATCTGCCCCATGGTACAGCCCCACTGCCATGACCCAGTAAAAGCAAAAAGTTCCCATTTCTAGATAAGTAATATAGATGAGGTCGGGTTACTGATAACAAACACATGGTGTGGAAGTCGAAAAGAAGTTCAAACTTTAGCACTGCCCACTCAATTGACCCTTGGAAAATACATCTCTAAAATGGGAATGATAGTTTTGATCTCACCTATGTCAGTTATTTTTGATTATAGTAAAATATAATATAAAACTTAACACTTTATAATCATTTTTATGTGTACAGTTTGATGACATTAAGTACATCCACATTGATGTGCAGATATTATCACAAGTATTATGTTTAAGAAAATCACTGTTTTTCTTTTTTTTAGAGCAGTTTATAATTCTTGCTAGAATAAGAAATTTTAATTTTTTTTTTTTTCTCTCAAGTCTCTCAAATTTCTGGAACCAACTTAGATTAGAAGCAGAATCTATTGGGGCCAGCAAATGACCTGGTGGCTAAGGTGCTGGACTCCTACATGACTGACCATGGTTCTAGTCCTGGACCTGGAGGCTTGCTTTCTCACTTTCTCTCTGGTCAAATTAAAAATAATAATAATAATAATAATAATAACAATAACAACAAGTGGAATTAAATAAATACTTTAAAAAAAAAAAAAAGAAGCAGAGTCTGCAAATAAGAAGAGCAGTTTCAAACCCAAAGAAGTTCTCAGATCCGCTCTAGTGTGCTTGGGTGTACACACATGTGTGTGTTTATATATAGTCAACTATTGAATATAAAGGTGTAAGAAATAAAATTATTTTGTATATTACTGGTATTCAAATTTAGCATAAAAACATTTTTTTTTTCTTTTGAAGTTTTTGCCTTAGGGTAGGTACACTCACTGGAGAAAGAGAGAGAGACAGAGCCCTCATGTGAAAGAGGGGGGATGGCCATGCCTCATTCCCTTCTCTATTCTAATCCCGAGATCTTGGGCATGCATACACACATGCCCATCTTGAGTTTTAAGCCACTGTGTCTGGGACTTGAACCACGGCTGACCATGTGGGAGTCCAGTGATGTAACCACTACACCATCTGCTGGCCTCAAAGAACATTTTCTTTAAATTGTGCTCTGGTTGAAAAAGATAACTTTGAATCTACCTCTTCCTTGCAACCTAACTAGAGAATTACTAGACCTCTGTGTAGCATAGTCTGTACAATGTTCATCTATAGAATCTTGATGAAGGTTTTCTTATCTCTTTTCAAAGTGAGTGATTAGTCTCTAATTCTGATATCATAAATTACATAAAATGTATAGTTTAATATGACCAAAGTATGAAAATGCTGTCAAGTAACATTGCTTTGTGAATTTAGAATGGTAAGATCAGGTATTATTATGGGGTAATCTTTTAATAGAACATACCTTTAGGAAGGCTTAATTCAGTTCAGGCTATTTTAAATACAGGCTGTTTTACTGGACTTCTTAGAAACCTTTGGATAATTTTGTTACAGGTATACTTTTAATACTTAGGTATAAACTACTGATGTAATTACTTTTTTTGTTCACAGGTTGATGGACTTAATTCTCTTCACTCTGTAAAAGCCAGTGCTAACCGATTCACAAAAACGAGTCAAGGGAGAAGTTGGAACACTGGGAATGGGTCTCCTGATGCCATCTGTTTTTCAGTAGACAAACCTGGAATAGTTGTAGTTGGATTCTCTGTCTACGGAGGAGGTGGAATTCATGAATATGAATTGGAGGTGCTGGTTGATGATGTAAGTATTACTCCTAAAGTGTTCGTCCTGTGTGTATCAGGACTTAGCATTGTCATAGAACAATGGATCCAAACCATTGAGGGTTTAGTGGATCAATCAAAGATTGACAGTGTTAAAGAAACTGAAAGAGTGATTTTAACTGATTGCTAAGTGCCATCTTGGATCACTCTTACCTTGTAATTTTGTACTTGCAGAAAGGGAAAGATCTGAAATGGAATTAATTACTAGACTATATTTAGTTAAACATCTGATTACAAGTCTTGAGGTTTTTTTTATTTGAGAGGTTTTTGCTATAGGGCGTGTGCACTCGCCGGAAAGACAGAGAGAGACATAGAGATAGAAAGCGAGAAATCACCCCCCAGGGGGGATGGCCACGCTGCAATCCCTTCTCCTCCATTCTCCTCTCAGGATCTTGGGCACGCACGCACACGCACCCAGCGTGCATTTAAGCCACCAGGTCCGGGACTCAAACTGCAGTCAACTACATGGGAGTCCAGTGACATAGCCATTACGCCAACTGCTGGTCCCAGTTTTGAGTATTTTTTGGTTGTTGCTGCTGTTTCTGAAGAAACAGGAACAATGTTCAGATGGATATAATTACCTGTCAGTGTCATAGAATGCTAGTTGATGATTCTTAGTAAGGAGAATACTTACATTATTTAGCAGTATTTTTCTGTAGTCTAGTTAGGGGCCAGCAGGTGGCACAGTGGTTAAGGCACTGGACTGCCACTTGGCAGTCTTGGACCTGGTGTCTTGAAACTCAAGGTGGGCGGGAGTCCGGGCATGTCTATTTAAAGCAACTGAGTTGTCACAAAGTTTCATTAGAATGGGACAGAAGGTAACTTGTAAATCATTTTCTCTTAAATATAACTTGGTTCTTTTGAACAACTAATTTAAATTAATTTTTCACTTTGCTATTAGTTTCTATAATTATATATAGTACTCTTCTTACAAAGAAGTGGGACTAGTTTAAGACATCAGGCGAGAAAGGCTTCTTTATGTTGTGGTCTCCTCTGGAAATCAGAACAAAGTGAATAGCAGAGTACCCCCAATTTTTTTCTTTAGTATATATAGGAAATTATTATTATAACCATTATTTAATTTGCTAGAAGGGCACATGTGCTCACTGGAGAGAGAAGGAAAGTGACAAAACATCCCTGTGGGGATGGTCACACCATAGTCCCTTCTCCTCCATTCTCCTTTTGGGATGTTGGGCATCTACTTATGCTCCTGGCATGTTTTTCAAGCCACTAGGTCTGGGACTCAAACTGCACAGTCAACCATTTGGAATCCACCCATCTTAACCACCTGCTGTCCCCATATAGGGAAATTCTGATGGCTACTTTTATATACAAAGAAGTAAACTGCTTAAAAACAATATTTAGGATCCTGATGGTGGCACAGCAGTAAAACATGAAGCTCTATGTGGACTACGCACATGAGAATATTCCCAGTTTTAGTTCAGAAATCACCTTGAGTATGCGGAATGTGCATGTGCCCAAGGTCTGGAGTTAACTGAAGCTAGAATTAGATCATGGTATTGAGACTGTCTCTCTGCCTTTCTCTCACTCATGGAAGAAAGAAAGAAAGAAGCTTTTAAAAATTAGTTCTTAATCAAAATTGTTCATACAATAAAATTAAGAGTCTAATGCATTTTTTTGTTTGTTTGTTTCGTTTTGTTAGAGTGAACATGCAGGAGATTCGACTCATTCCCACAGGTGGACATCTCTAGAATTAGTCAAAGGAACTTATACAACAGATGATTCACCCAGTGATATAGCTGAAATCAGACTTGACAAAGTTGTTCCTTTAAAGGTAATTTCAACCATATATTTCTGTTACAAATAAGAGATAATACTGGGTCATCAGGAAAGTTTTTCTATGGAAAAACACTTCCTGAATTTCTTGCTGATCTGATATTATGTAGTTCAAGATAGTGAAAAGTATTCTGTGGATTTTTGTTAGATATGACTATTCCTAAGGTATCCTTTATGTGGTGCTTCAA
Source organism: Tupaia tana (assembly GCA_026018925.1). NCBI lineage: Eukaryota > Metazoa > Chordata > Mammalia > Scandentia > Tupaiidae > Tupaia > Tupaia tana. Next base: position 76,843,467 of record JAKSZU010000005.1, on the reverse strand, counting down.
CTTTTCATGGAATTGTCACTGTGTTCCTGATGTTGTACTGTATTATATTCTGTTATTGCATAATACCTCTTTAAAAATCTGGTATAGTAGGAAGCATTATTAGATTTTGGAGTCAAAGAGACTTTCAGATACCTGCTTTCCCACATATTTACTTTAAGACACTGGCATATCATCATTTAACCACCTTGAGATTAATCTGTGGATTGGAAAGAATAATATCTACAATGTGTATCATTCAGATTAAATAATAGGAATAAAGCACTGGTTTCGGAGTCTCCATACAATAGGAGCTCAATAAATATTAGTCTCCATGTTTCTTTCTCTCTATTGTGCCAGAATTCATTTTAAAAAAATGTATTTCTGAGTTCAAGTGAAATGATAGAGCAAGTGAAATTATAGAGCATAATTCTGGATAGGGTAGCTTCATCAGAAACTTTATCGAAAAGCATTTTTGCCCAGCTAATATGCACTTGCAGACACTGTGCACTCCGAAGGCTGGGGTCACATGGGAGGTCAGATTCACTTCCTGGTAAACCTAAAGGTTGAGTAGTAAATGCCTATTATCCCAGCCACTCAGTAGGCATAGAAAGGAGAATTGCATGCTCAAGTCTAGCCAGGGCAACACTGCAAGACCCTGTCTAAAAGTGAACGAGGTACGGTAGTGCATACCTATAGTTGTAACTGGGAGATTGAAGCAGAAGGATCATGACATGCTGAGACCCCTGTCTTAAAATAAAGACTTGAAGTTTTCATTAAAATGTTTATATCATGGGTTATACGGCATTAGTATCTATAGTTCACCAACTGATACATATAGTGCATCATATTTTGGAAGTTTTTTATGGGTATTTTTCCCATGTCCATCTGTCTGTTTCTGTCTCTGATGTCTCTTAAAATAAAAATATAATGGGCTTACCATTTTTTTTTTCTTACACTTAAACTGATCAAGTAAATATTGGGCCATCAGGAAAGTCATGATGCATTTTTGTGTAGAAAAATACATAACAACTTTCCCAATGATCTAATATATTAGCTTATGTATTTAAAATCTTTTCTTTTGTTCAATATTGTAGTGGTGTGATTACAAGCATGAACTTATCATACTACTGTGTCTGAATCTTAGTTCCATCTCTTACTAGCTATCTGATTTTGGGCAGGTTACTTAGCCTCTCTGTACCTTAGATTCCTCATCTGTAAAATAGAAATAGTGATATTTTCCTTATGAGATTATTCTAAGATTTAATCTAAATAAATCTCATAAAGTACTTAGGACAATTTCTGTCACACAGTAGGCATTCAGTAACTGTTAACTATCATCATGTTTGAGTCATTAAAAAGTTATTCGATAACATCATCTGTAAGTAAGACCAAAAAATTCAGTGTATTTATCCAATTCTGCTAGAGTTATTTTTGTGTGTCCTCTGAACATCTTGAGTGAATATAAGCATGTTTTACATCTTTTCATGAAGGAAAATGTTAAATATGCTGTGCGTTTGAGGAACTATGGAAGCCGTACAGCCAATGGAGATGGAGGAATGACCACAGTTCAGTGCCCCGATGGTGTGACATTTACATTCAGCACATGCAGCTTGAGTAGTAATGGTACCAACCAAACCAGAGGGCAGATTCCACAGATTCTCTACTATAGGTAGGTGTAAGTATAGAGATAAGGAAATACTTTAAAGTGGTAGAACATACACACTTTACTGCCAAGGTGGAAAATGCTAAGTGTAAGCCAGCTCTGTGGCACAGAGGTAATGCACTCTTCAGCAGAAACCAGTCCCACAGAACACTGTGGTTTCAATCCCAGCCTAATCAGCCTGATACATGCAGGGCATGCGCACAACTACCCAGGATCCAGTGGGATGCAGGGCTGGAAGAAGGAGGTTATGGCATGCCTGGACTCTGGAGGGTGCGTCCCTCGCCCCACCCCCACACATGCATGTACTCTGTCATAAACAAAGAAAACATTTTAATAATCGATGCTTGTAACTAAATTATAAACATCTTCCTAGTACATACTTGTGCTAATATATATAAAGAAATGTCATTTTAATATGTAAATTTAATGTATACTATAAAGATGAATGTTTTAAACTTTTTTGTCATTATTAGGATCACTAAAATTTTTGTGTACTGGGCATATATCTATTTGCTGTCACTTTATAATTCTGGTCCAAAGTCTCATATTTAAATAGAATGTATTCATTTCTCTTTGAAGAGTACCTAACATTAATGATCAGATCGACTCTAATCTGGAAATGGTGTTGCCTTGCTCTTGTTATTTAGTCTGTAGAATATTTTAATATGTGTGACTCTTATACCTGCCTAGTCCAGCCCTTAAGGCTCTAGAATATATATAATGGTGTGTTTCTTATAGTATTTTTAACAAAAACCATTCCGTACACAAGCAGTATAAAATAAAGAATAATAACTTTGGGGTTAAAAACTTTTAAATATACATTCCTCACTGAGTCTACATTTTTCTTTTAGCAACTTAGCTGGAGTCTTAGGTAGTAATAAGTACCAGTCTCCACCACATTTGTCCTCAACCTAATTTAGCATCAAATCAGTTAAGATGTGTATCACTTTCAGAGGCTTGCTGCTTCCTCTGTTTCCTTCATAAACAATCTGGGGGCACTGCCTAGGTAGTTAGTATAAAGTAATTTCCCTAAATAATAGATTTTCTGCTTTCCTTTTCCATGTGAAGTAGAACAGAAATATTAGACAGTAAATAGCTATAATTATAGTTTTGCTACTAAGATACAAAAACTTTCTAGTCATTTTACTATTATCAAGAAAAACTCTGTTACATAAGCACTACATTGAAGAGTACATTATTCTTTTTTAAACTATAGTTTTAAAACTGTATCATGCACTAAAGAAGAGATATTTTTCAAGAAGCTAGAGAACCTTTAATAGAATCTGCTTCCCAGACATCACATCCTATACAAAATGCAATGTTTACCACCAAGCTTTAAATGCCATCCTACTTTGATGGCTCTCAAGTTCTTCTCTCTAGCTTTGTGTCTTTTCAGCCCTACATTGAATATTCTCGGCCCTCTGGGACATTGTCACTTGGATGATGCTAATTGTGGTTGTGGTGATATTAATGTGCACTGAGTTCCTTCTCTGTGCCAGGCAGTACCCTTAAGTGCTTCATCTGTTATCTTAGGTAGTCCTTCTGCAACTCCGTTAGGTCACGTTTTTCCTACTACTTTAAAGGCAAGGGAACTAAGAAACTGAGTTGTTAAATAACTTGCCCAGAGTCACACTTTTAATAAATTGTATACAGGGATTTGTAGGCAGGAAATAGGGATCCATGTGGCAGACGTTTAGCCATTACACCACACATCCACTTTAAGAATGCTCTGCATAGTTGCTAACATACATCTTGGGTCTGACATGTCCAAAGTACTCCTCTCCTATCCACAGTTAACAGCCAGACACCTTGGAAGTCCTCCTTACTTGTCTCTTTCCTTCACACTTTATGTCTAGTTCATCAAGTCCTAGAAGCTATACTTTGCAAATATACTAAATTTTTTTTTTTGAGAGGTTTTCTCTATAGGGTGCGTTCACTCGCCAGAAAGAGAAAGAGAGACAGAAAGTGAGAAATCACACCCCCCCCCGGGGGGGGGGGGGGATGGCCACGCTGCAATCCCTTCTTCTCCATTCTCCTCTTGGGATCTTGGGCACGCGTGCACACACACACACACACACACACACACAAACACACACACACCCGGTGTGAGTTTTAAGCCACTGGGTCTGGGACTTTAACCACAGTCAACACATGGGAGTCCAGTGACATAGCCATTACACCAACTGCTGGCCCCTAAATCTGATATTTTCTACCACTTCCATAATTAACAGTCTAGTTTAAGCCACGACTATATGCCTGACTATAATACCCTCTACGTCTCCCACCTCTTACTGAAGCCCTTCTACAAGTCTGTTCTCCACAGGACAAATGGACTGATATGATAAAAATATAAATCTTACCAAGTTCTGCCCTCGGTCAAGGCCCAATAGCTTCCCATTATTGTACCAGTATTAGTTATTAAGTCATCACTGTGGCCTGCAGACTTCACATTACTCAACTCCTTTTCCCTTTCCTACTCCTTTACCCTTTACTCTTTTTCATTTGATTCTAGCCATATTTGTTTTCATCCTGCTCCTTGAACTCATCAATCTGCTCTTTTTCCCTGACAGTTTTCCCTCAGATTTTTACATGTGTCGTTTTGTCTTGTTTCGATTTTTTTTTGTTTTAAACATAATTCAGGTTTTTGTTAAATATCAATTCCTCAGAGAACTGATATTTATTTAAAATAACATTCTTTACTTTAAGCCCTTTGCTACTTTATTTTTCTTCAAAGCCCTTACCACTCCCTGACATTAATAGGTATATGATGACTTTTTTACTATACGCTTTAACGAGATTCTCTGATTTATATATGATTTCTAGAGTTAAATCATGTGCTACTTATCATTGTAAGACAGTCTAGTGTTCATTCATGTTACAGGAGTGAATTTGATGGAGATTTACAGTCCCAACTTCTGAGTAAAGCCAATGAGGAAGATAAAAACTGTAGCAGAGCTCTGTCCGTGGTAAGCACTGTTGTTCGAGCTGCTAAGGACCTTTTGCACAGAGCTCTTGCTGTGGATGGTAAGACTTTCTTTTTCTTCCTTAACAGTCATATTTCAGATTCTGTATTCTCTAAGTAGTTGTACAGAATTATTGAAGAGGTGCCATTTTGAGATGCTAAAGTATTTAATTTGTTATAGGTCTACTCATACACTAAATATTGGATCAATCATGCTTTCCATGAGCTAATGTGGAATGTTTTTAGAATGTACAAAAGCAATTATCTGGTATTCTTATTTCTTTAGTTAACTCACTAAGTTGTACTTAATTAATTTGGTTAACTCAATTAAGTTTAATTTGTTTAAATGGGTCTTTGCTTTGTTCTTTTAATAGTCAAAAAACTTTTTTCCTTCTCTATGTCATGTTTCCAGTAATGTATATCATCATTCACCCAGGGTTGTAACCCTAAACATCTCTTCAGATTCCCTTGTCTAAATTGAATTCTAGAGTTCTTTCACTGGAAACTCTCCAGTTTGTGTTCTCCTCCCTCTTCTCCCACTGCCATAATTCAGGCTGCCATTGCTTCCCCAGGGTTTAGGCTAGGCTAAAAATTGTGTGTGTGTACATATGTGTGCATGTACATATGTGTGTATATATATGTGTGTGTGTGTGTGTGCACACAAATGTACACATATATAATCATATACATATATATAGTTTATTTATTTTCTTTATGAGAGATGGGCAGACACCCTTGGCAGGGTCTACATGTAGCAGTCCTCCTAACCCTGCAAACAGCTCATATCATCAGCATGCCCATGGGTGTTTCCCACATGTTGGGTATATCTGCGACATGAATCCAGAGCCTTCCCATGTAGTTTCTATTTCTAGCATCATTAAGCAATGCCCCTACTGCCTGCACCACTATGGTTGGGCCAGAAATCATATTTTTAAATAAGTGTCTAGCTTATCCTGATGCAATAACTGATCTAGAAACAAGTATTTGAGAGCATAATCAGCCTATGATATAATGGTCTTCATAATCTAGATTCAGCCAATCTTTCCAGCACCATTATTCATGGATAAGTAACTAAATATGCCTGTAACAAAGTGCTTTCCTAGAAAATTACAATGCAATATAACTTAGTAACAGCAAACACTTTTGGAGTGCTTAATAAGTGTAAGGGTTTTTCTAAGAATTTCATATATATTAATTCATTTAATCTTCACAACACCCAATGAGGGAAATGCTGTTATTACTAATTTTACAGTTTGAGTACTTTACCTGCTGTCATTCATATAACCATGTTCAGAACCAGAGTAGCAGTTTAAAATCATGGTTCATTGACCCTCAGTTCTTATCCTGGCCCTATCACTTCATAGGTAAATATGCTTAATGGGTAAGATACTTGGACACTGTGCTTTGGTTTCCACTTCCAAAAAGTGAAAATAATAAAGGTATCTTATTGTGAGTGTTAATCGAGATAATATATGTGAATAAATATAATAGAACAAGGTCTTTTATAAGCACTCAAATTAGCATTGACTATAATTTTGCTCAAGAGAACAGAATATAGATTTAGTATAACATGTATGTAGTACCATGAAACTACTGTCTAACTATAGTCTTAATACCTTTTTTAGCTGATGACATTCCAGAACTGCTTAGTTCTTCCAGTCTGTTTTCCATGCTGCTTCCCCTTATTATAGCCTACATAGGACCAGTAGCTGCTGCTATTCCCAAGGTGTGTAATTTTTTAAAAATATTAGATTAAAAAAAAAATATATATATATATATACATATATTTAGAATTTGTATCTTTTTAAAAAATACTTTATTCCTTGAGATACCTGGAGTACAGGTGACAATAACAGATAAACGTGTTACATAGTAGAAGTTATTAGTTAAATTTCTCTGTTCTTAATGGGTTGTTAGAAAAGTCATGATGTGTTTTTCTGTGCAAAACTGCCTCATTTTTTCAATGACCCAAAAGTATTATTTACTGGACTATTGTTTTTATTTACTTATTTCATAATTGAAGAACTTGAGAATAGGAAATATATTTTTAGGAATATGATACATAACGAAGATTAAATTTACTTAGATTTTTATAAAGATGTTTGAGGTTGATGTCAGCTCTTCATCTTTAATAATAATAGCAATGTAAGACAATACGAGTATTTTTAAAACAGCGAGATATTCTGGAATGAAAGAAATCATAAATGATTGATTGTTTGATATAATTAAATATTGAGTGAAATCTAATTTACTACAGACCACAAAAAAAGTGTTTAAAAATACAGACTACAGTATTTTCATGTAATACCAAAGATATTTTAAAAAATCTTTTTTATTCATAGAATAGATATCTCTTTGAACAAAAACCTAGCTAGCAGAAACTCTAGATGGAAATAGTTATTAATAAGAGTACCAGTAATTATATAATTCAAAATTTTAAAACTACTTTTTACATTTCTTATCTCATTTAATCATACATTTTCTTCTATACATACTAGGTGGCTGTAGAAGTCTTCGGCCTTGTCCAGCAGTTGCTTCCCTCAGTTGCCATCTTGAATCAGAAGTATGCACCCCCTGCATTTAATCCTAATCAGTCAACAGACAGCACCACAGGAAACCAGCCGGAACAAGGTCTCTCTGCGTGTACCACCTCTAATCACTATGCTGTCATAGAGAGTGAGCACCCGTACAAACCTGCTGGTGTGATGCACTACAAGGTAGGCACCCAGTCTCGGAATTTAAATTTAAAATTTGATTTGAAGCTCTCTAGTGATACAGTAAGAATGCTTTGCCTGTGTTCAGAAGTGTAACTTTTTTTTAAGGCTTTATTTTTTAAATTTGCCAGTACATACATGCACTCACCAAAAAGACAGTGGGAAAAAGGCAAGTGGGAAAGCGTGTCCACCTCCCTCACCCCGCGCTGGGGCATAGTCACTCCTCAGTCTCTTTTCCATTTCTCCATCCTATCAGAACTTTGAACCTGCACTTATATACACCCAACATGTTTTTTTAAACTGCGGCTAGGATCAAACCACCCAGTTGACCATGTGGGATCTGACTGCCTTAACCACCAGGCCATGGAACCAGCCAGAATAACTTCTTTTATAATATTTAAATATAGAGAATCAGCAGGGGCATTGGCACTGTCAGATATACAAAAGGAAAGGTTTGAAACAAAAATTCCAAATTAAAGTATGTAAAGTCTGTAGGTTTATGAGAGTTTTTCTCAAAATTTTTTAGTATAATGGAGTATAAATAGTGAAATCTATATAAATTCTGTGCAGTATATTGCAATAGTAATGGTAACAAGAATTAAAGTTTTAAGTCATTTTTTTAATAGATATTATTTGTGTCAGAGTCTGAGCTCTGAAAATTTACATAACCAATGTAGGACTTTAAATTACTCTACTATACAAAATGTAAAATAATAAATAAAATTACATATAAAGCATTTATAATTCAGTGTTTTTATTATAAAGTATTCGAAGTCCATATTCTTTTTTTCTCTTTAAATTTATTTGTTTTTTTTTTACATTAATTCACTATACATCATTACAGCATACAAATGAATTTTCCATCCAAAATACACTGTGTATTGGCTCAATCAAGCACATCAACATACATGTTTTCAGCAAATAATTTTCCAATTCTTATGTCTTGTATACTTTGTTTTTTGTTTTGCCATCCTTGATTCCTTATCCCTCACCCTCTGCCATGTCGAAGTCCATATTCTTAAAATTAAATCATATAATTAAGAGGAGTCATCTACTTTATCAATTTAATTTAGAGAAGTAGACCAGCTATTACAGTGCACTGATTTATTCATCCTCCCAAATTCAAGTCTTCAACTCTTAGTAAAACCTGGTTCATTTATTCCATACCCACTTCTTTATCTCCCATATTGTTTGAAAGCATATTCATTATATTTCCTTATGTGTAAGCCTAAAACATAAGGACCCTTTAAAATAATCATAATAGTTACACTGAAAAACTGAAGTATTCCTTAATGTTGTCAAATATGCAAATTTTAATAGTTCGAGTTAGAATCCAAATAAAATTTATACATTGTGATTGATTATTAGTTCTCTTTCATCCTATGTCTTGTTAAATTTGTAGGTCTTCCTCCACCTCTCTATTTTTGTTTTCTTGAAATTCATTGTTTGAAGAAACTGGGTCATGGGTCTTGGTTAGATGAGACTTTTCAGCTTACCTGCTGAGTCCTTTAGACATATCCCTTGTAGACATTATTTGCTTCCTTGCTTTCTGGTATGATAAGGTATTCCAGGCTCACCTTGTATGTTTTCTGCCTCAAATCTGGAACTAGCCATTTCTTCAAAGTGCCTTGGCTCATTTAACATACACACACACACACACACACACATGTTCTTACATATATGTACACAGACATTTATATGTATATATAATATTTAAAGATGAAATACCTCATGAGTTTGTACTGATGATACTACTAAGGACCACAGGGACATCTGAATCTCCTTTTTCATACCTCTAGAATCCCTGTTCTCAATGATAATGAAATTTTTTAAATTAGAAAATCACTTACTCATTTGTTCTCTGCGTATGTATATGCAGTAAATTAGAATTGTTCCTCTCTGATTATACACTAATAGGTATACATTTAAGGTCATTTGTTTTATTTATTTTAGATTTTTAGAAATTTTTTCAATTGGATTTTGTTTTATTTAAGTAATTACATAATCCAAAGTCAAAGCTGTAAAACAAATCTAGCTTTTATCTCTTATCCCTTCACTCTGTTCCCTTCTTCTCTGACATAGGTAACATTTTAAAAAATTTTAGATTTGTAGTTTATCCTTCCATTTTATTTAATAAAAGTGAAGACATAGATACATATACAGATGTAGATGTGTGTGTGTACATATCTTTATGTCCTCTTGCCTGTTGACCTCAGGTGACATTCCCAGAATGTGTCAGGTGGATGACAATCGAATTCGACCCTCAGTGTGGTACTGCACAGTCAGAAGATGTCCTCCGTTTGTTGATTCCTGTCAGAACTATTCAGAATTCAGGGTATGGACCAAAATTGACATCTGTTCATGAAAATCTTAATTCATGGATAGAACTAAAGAAATTTTCTGGATCTTCTGGGTGGCCTACTATGGTTTTAGTGTTGCCAGGTGAGTTCCTTGCTTTTTTTCTTTTATATGGTAAAATATTTGAATTTATGTATATTTTAACAATATTTTCACTTTCAGTTTAATAATATTTTCAATTTCATTGAAAATGTTTATTTAGTTTTTATAGGGAATGTATTAAAATCCTATGTTTTTGGATTGCAGTTGAGGAATAAGTAAAACATCTTAGGCAAGGGGCACAGGATGATCTGAGTTTTGTAGGAGAGAATGTTTGGAGGAGTTGTGAAAAAATAATAGCTTAATAAGGCAATGTGTTAATATTGAGGAATGCCTGTTGTGTGGTTGGGCTCACACTACAGAAAAAGTGGATTTGATCTTTAATTTTCCCAGTCAGTGGTAATTTTCAGAACTAAATGAAGGACTCAAGTCCTTCCATTCAAAAGAATCTGTGAACCCCTTCCTGAATTGTGTTAAAGGTGTTGTTTCAGAGGTTTGAAGGTGTGTGTGTATGTGAGAGAGAGAGAGAGAGAGAGAGAGAGCAAGAAAGTGAGCACAAGTGTCTACTTGTTATTGCTGCAACTCATGTTTTCTGTCAAAAAAGTTTTTTAGGTGATTTGATGAGACTGGGTAGTTGGGTATGTTTTTAGCCAGTTAACCATAATAGCACTTGTGATCCTTCAAACTAAGAGCCCCTTTGGATTCAGAAACTTCTTTTTGCTTTTCCAAAATGCCTAATTATTTGTTTGGAAAAGAGCAGCAAAAGCCAAATGCTAGGTTAGAGGATTGTGCACTTTTTAACAGAAAAGACTAACCTATATCACCTCAGAAATTGACAAATAATTGAAAAATAATTACCCTTGTAACTTAAAGGTAGGATATTTAAACAGAAAACTTTGATCCTAAAGAAAAGTAACAGTAGTACCTAGGGTGGTCTTGTTTCTAATGTTTTTTTAGCATAATTTGCTTAAGTAGATACAGGAACTGATCCAGAAGTCTATCGTAGTTATTTAGTATCTGAACTATATTGCCACCTACCATAGGGTAGATAAAGGATAGGGAAATTTTTATAAAATTGCTTCAAATTTTGAGCTCAGTTCTTTTTTTTTCTTTAGGAAATGAGGCTCTTTTTTCACTAGAGACAGCATCAGATTATGTGAAAGATGACAAAGCTTCTTTCTATGGTTTCAAGTGTTTTGCAATTGGGTATGAATTTAGTCCCGGACCTGATGAGGTAAGACTGTTACCTTTTCCGTCTGTTAAAGATTATATTTCTAGGGCTGTTGTTGACTTAAATTGTATTACTGCCTATATTCCAAAAATCTTAACTATATTTTAAAGTAGGGGTGTATAATTTAAAATATTTGGTAGTTTATGTCCAGTGGTCTGTTTTTGCTCCTTTTAGTACTTGAGGAAAAGGAGTTGGTACAGCATTACCCAGCTTTTGAAGTAAAGTTACGCTACTCTGAGCCTGCTCAGGTGGCTCTACCTTTCTGAGTAAATAATAAAACCTAACTTCAAAAAGGGACTAGCTTACAGTCATCTTTTCTAAATTTTTTAAATCATTAAGTAAATAAAACAAAACCGAAGTCAAAGTTGATTATGTTCCTTCAGTGATCACTGAAAAATTATTAGAGCAAAGAACCTGTAAACTTAAACCTTAAAACCAGCATGAAATGTATATTGAATCTCTTCCGCTCTCAATTTAACTGTTAGCTAATACACACTTCCTTCTAACTTCAAAAAGAGTGCTTGAATTTTAATCACATGTTGTTGATAATCTATATTCTAAGCGTTTTTTAAAACAGCAAATTTTATGCAATCCTACAGGGAGTCATTCAATTGGAAAAAGAATTAGCTAATCTTGGTGGGGTTTGTGCAGCAGCTTTAATGAAAAAGGACCTAGCACTTCCTGTTGGTAAGTTTGGCTAAGTACTGGGTATTGGTTGATTAATTTTTTTTTTTATTTTAAAGTGAAACATGTATACTATAGAATGTCTGAAAATAGACTTGCAAAATGAATCCATAATCACATATAAACATGAACAATCACTGTAAAATATACTAATAGTTTGCATTTGTTTAAGTGGAGACTGACGAATATCTCTAGATTTTTTTATTGACACACATGCATACATGAACACACTCCTGCTACATGTACTGCTGTGAGCCAGGCACTGGGCTAAGCACTGGATATAAACTAGGAATTAAGCTAAGATTTTTAGGTTTTTCTTAAATGTCCTAGTGGAAATATCAAGTAGGCAATTGAGTATTCATTCTTTGGAGTGCAGGGGACCACATGGAATAGAAATATCATTTGGACATGTTGTTACCTATATGCAGGTGAGAAAGAGTAGATAGCCTGGATTAAACTGGGATTTAGGAGCCACTTGGGGGGCCCTCTGGTGGTTAAGGGCGCTAGACTCCCACATGGCCAACTGAAATTCAAGTCCCAGACCTGGTGGCTTGCTTTTCATTTTCCCTCTCTCTCTCACTCTGTCCATCTCTGATTAAATTTAAATAAATATATGAAGGAAGGAATGAATAAGATAACTCTTTAAAAAATGAAAAATAAATCAATACTGGGACTTAGCAAAATTGTAAAGTTGGGTGGAACTGACCAGAAGTCTGCAAGTCAGACTGTGAAGGAGCAATGAACTAGGAGAAAACAAGGAGAGTTCATGGGATTTTTGTATGCTGTTGAGAAGTTAGTTAAAATCTACCATGAGAGTGTTGGTTATTAATATACTTCATATGAAATATATTTGTAAAATGGGAGAAATACAAGCTTTTTCAGGGTGTATTAAGAAAGAATTAACAGTGAGGAATGGGAGTCAGGTTGCATATAGATTGCTGTTCAGAGGAGTTTTCACGTAGAGCTCTACAGAGAGATGAGGCGATGGCAGAAATGGTTCAAAATGAAAGGAAGAAATTGTATGACTTGTAAATTAATTTATAATCAAGAGCAAAGATAAGAAGAAAAAGAAATATGGCTACTAATTTTGTAATATTCATACATATTCACATTTTATTTCATAGTATTTGGGAATAAACAGCATTATTGTTTTTTTATTTATTTATTTTTGGGGAGAGGTTTTTGCTGTAGAGTGCATGCACTTGCCAGAAAGACAGAGAGAGAGGCAGAGAGACAGAAAGCGAGAAATCACCCCCCCCCCCCCCGGGGGGGGCTGGCCACACCGCAATCCCTTCTGCTCCATTCTCTTCTCGGGATCTTGGGCACGCATGCACACGTGCCCGGCGTGAGTTTAAGCCAATGGGTCCGGGACTCAAACCGTGGTCAGCTACATGGGAGTCCAGCGACATAGCCATTACGCTAACTGCTGGTCCCATAAACAGCATCATTATTATATTTCTTTTAATTCTTACCCCCAAAAGTCCATCTGAACTCCTTCCTCTCAGACTGCACTTCCTATTCTATCCTTTCTTTCTCCCTCTGTTTCACTACCCTCTTCTTTTTCTATTCCCTTTTCTCTTTCTGGTCCCTATTATTTTTCTCAATTCTCTTGCACCTACCTAACATGGGCATATATGTGAGGAAATGAGACCTGGATTCTATTCATATAAGGAAAGGTGGTAGCAACCTCTTTAGAAGAAATTTATCAGTAGATATAAAAATTTTACACACATATCATATATATGTGTGTGTGTGTGTGTGTGTGTGTATACACACATACATATATGTATGTATGTGTGTATATATACACATATATGTATGTATATATACACATATATGTATGTATATATACACACATGCATATATACTTTTTATATGGCAATTTTTAAACATACAAAATATGAAATATATACACACACATGTATACATAGATAGATAGATAGGTAGATCGATGGTAGATACCTGAATTACTATAGCAGTGTTCGTGTAAAATGTAGAGGCAACCAGGACATCTGTCAGTTGGAAATTAGTTAAGTAAAGGCACATTCATGTGATTGGAGTCTGTGTAACTATTAAAAAAAAAAAAAAAGGCCCGTATAGCCTGACAAGATGTTAAAATTATGTCAAGTGAAAAAGCAAATTGCAGAAGATAACCCCATTTTTGTTTACATTATCTTTTATATGGATAAAATATGAACATACACACACACACACACATACACTGAGGATCTGAAGACAGTGTTTCTAAATCAGTATATAAGAAACTGTTCACTTGAATATCTTTAGGTGTGGTGGATCTTTTGTAAATCCCCCAGTGGATTCTTTTTGAGTATTGGTTTAAGAATTTTAGGTTCTATTTACACTGAAAATATTTTACATTTAGAAATATAATCCCTTGGGCAGGCCAGCTGGTGGCATGGTAGTTAAGGCAGCTGGATCCCACATGACCAGCAGCACTGTCTGGGTTCGAGTCCCAGACCCAGAGGCTTGAGAAACACACTGCGTATGTGCATGCATACCTAAAATCTAAAACGGAGGGAGAGATAGAGAAGAGATTGAAATATGACTATTCCCTATGGGGGTGCGTTCTCTCTCTCTCTCTCTCTTTCTCTCTGATGAGCACATGTACCTTCTGGCAAATATAAGGAGGAAAAAATAAAACAACAACAAGAAATGTGAAGTTTCACAGCTAAAAATAAATAATACCTAAGAGGCCTATACACCTCTGGGACTGATAAATCTTTTCAGTCTAGTATAGCAGAATTATTTAAAAAAATCTATACTGAATGCAAAAGACTAGAAAGTTAAACTACATAATAATAGTTTTTGATAAAACTTTTTATTTGCATAACAGGTAATGAATTAGAGGAAGATCTAGAAATTCTTGAGGAGGCTGCATTGCAGGTACTGTCCAAACATTGTGAAGATAAACTTGGTCATTAATTTAAAGGATTAGCCATATTTTCTTAAACATAGTGTTCATGCATTTCAATTTTATATTCATTTATTTAATATTCATATTTTATTCATAGTTTGTCATAGAGACAGATAACTCATAACTGTGCCTTTTAATGGGAGAGACCCATGTGAACCCTGGGTGGTGGGTATTAACTCTGGAGTTAGACAGAACTCCTTTGATCCTGTGCCCTCCAGTTGCCTACAGAAGGGAGCTCTGGCCCTGACAAATAGGGACATAACACACAGAGGGCTAGAAAAGGAAGAGGAACACCTTGTGCATCTAGGTCAAGTTTCTGCTGCAGTGATTTTAAAAGACTGGAAGTATTTCCCATATTTTTCCATCCTAGAAGTTTTCTACATTATGGGCTGGAGCATAGGAAGAAAATTATTTCTCTCAAGAAAGCATGGCTTAGAAGTATGCATGTTAAAAACAAAGAATCACAAAAAGTTTTGTGTTTTAAAATACAAAACATATTTTCTTTTAACAGGTGTGCAAAACGCATTCTGGTATTCTCGGAAAGGGTTTAGCTCTTTCTCATTCACCAACTATATTAGAGGCACTTGAAGGAAACTTACCACTTCAAATCCAAAGCAATGAACAGTCCTTTCTGGATGATTTTATTGCTTGTGTTCCAGGGTCAAGTGGTGGAAGACTTGCAAGGTAATGTAGTTTGAATACTACGGTTACTTTCTTTTGGGGCTTCATTTCTGAAACAAAATGAAATGGGAGTCATTAAGATATGAAAATGCTACTTAAAATCTGATATGTGTTTTGAACTTGCTGAAGTATAAAATAGTAGCTGATATTTTAAAAATCTATGATTGGTTGTTAATTATTTTCTTACTCTGTTGTTTTTAGAATGGAAAGAATACACTACCTTGTGTGATTTTCATAGTAAAAAAATAAAAATCCAATTTATTCCTGGTTTCAATTTTATATTTCAGAGATTACTTCAGTTTTTAAAAACCAAACTGGTGGTAGGAGAAGAAAAGCAAATCTTTTAAGTCAGCCTCACCACTATCCTAGAGGAAGTTTATATGTTATGCAGGCAGAATTACTGTTGACTTATTTCAAAGGTTGCCTTGATTCCAGATCTTTGAGTGAATTCAGAAATGGATGTCACAAACTATAGAAAAATGACAAATTTTACAAAGGCGAGAAGGTGGTGAAGATAGCTGAGAAATTGTGCGAAGAAAAATAAACAGTGTATCTTGAACCATCTCACTTTTATACAGAAGTTGCACCCTCCCAGGCTTTCCTCAGTAGATTGAGTATACTCAGGACTTCAAATTATATGCAAACTAAATTTGCTTTCTTGGTTATTTTACATTAGCCATAGTTAAACATCTAAGTTTCCTGATTTTAAAATTGTTTCTATATTTTATGTTAACATTGAAAACTTTACTGTAGCGTGTTTCTGTTTTGTTTACAGAGATTTTTGCTATAGGGAGCGTGTACTTGCCAGAGAGACAGAGAGACAGAAAGCGAAAAATCACTCCTTGGGGGGATGGCCAATACACAGTCACTTGTCCTCCATTCTCCTCTTGGGATTTTGGGTACACCACGTACAAGTGCTTGGTATGGGTTCTAAGTCACCAGGTCTGGGACTCGAACCATGGTCAACTATGTGGGAGTCCAGCAACATAATCATTATGCCATCTGCTGGTCCTCCCTGTGGTGTGTTTTTAAATCCATTTGCCATTAATAGTTTCTAAGGAAGACAGTTGTGATTATCACTGAATTGGACTTACAGATACTTCTTTGGCATTTTGTTTAATATAAATTTTATTCATTTGGCTTATTTCATGTTAATCATTGAAGATACTGATGGATGTTTTGTTTTTTTCATTACTACCAGGTGGCTTCAGCCAGATTCTTATGCTGATCCTCAGAAAACATCTTTGATCCTGAATAAAGATGATATCCGCTGTGGCTGGCCTACCACCATAACTGTTCAAACAAAAGACCAGTATGGGGATGTTGTTCATGTTCCCAATATGAAGGTAAGTATATCTGAACACTGGCTGTGGAAACATAAAATTTTAGAAATGGCAAGTGATTAGTGTTGTACATTTACTCTACCCTTTTTATCTTCTTGTAATGAAGGATACTAAAAAATTGTTTAAATGACTTGTTTACATTAGTTAGCCCCCAAGTCTCCAAGTTATATGTTTGTTTGTTTATTTAATATTTTACTAGGTGCTATGGTGATTGCAAGAAAGGATTAGAAAGTATCTGTAAAACAAGTGCTAGACCCTTTATACATAGTATTTGAATAAAAGAATACATTTTTAAAATTTTGGATTTTATATGTTAGATTATCAGGAAAGTCATGACATATTTTTCTATGTAGAAGTACGTCATGACTTTCCCAACAACTGTATATATGTATATATATATGTGTATGTATGTGTGTGTATTTGACATTACACATACACATGAATTTTTTTTTTTTTTTTTAGGGTAGGGTCTCACTATGGCACAGTTTTCTTGCCTCAGACTCCCAAGTGCCTGGGGCTTTAGGCACACACCACTGTGCCTGGCTTGTAGGGTGGTCCAGGAATCAAACCTGGGCCTCCCGAGTAACAATAACTCCTACTACATGCTACTGTAGAGTGGGCCTGTGCATTTTATGTGTGTGAGTTTGTGTGCATGTGTGTTTGTGTGTATAATGCCAAAGTACACATGTGCTTGGTAGAGACATAGACGCACTCACCAATGGGGCCTGGTCACACCACTATCCTTTTGTATCTAATTGTCATCCCGTCAAGATCCTGGTCACATGTGCACCCAGCATGTCTTTCAAGCTACCTGGACAGGACTTGCATCTTGGTCCATCATGTGCGATTGGGTTTCCTCTGTACTCACTGCACTCCACTGCTGTGCTAATGTGCCAGCCCATAGTGTATATTTTTTAAAAGATTCAGGTCCATTCTGCATTTGATATATGGAATCCACATTTTAAAAGTAATATTGATATTTATTAAATTAGAAATATATGGATTTGGGGACCAGCAGATGGCATAATGGTTAAGTCGCTGGACTCCCACATAGTCGACCACAGTTCAAGTCCCAGACCCTGCAACTTAAAACTCATGCCAGTACGTATGCGTGCATGCCCAAAATCCTGAGAGGAAAAAGAAGTAGGGGCTTGCATAGTGGTCATCCCCCAGGAGGTGATTTCTTGCTTTCTGTCTCTGTCTCTCTCTGTCTCTTCAACAAGCACACATGCCTTATAGCAAAAATCTCTCTAAAAAATAAATATATAAAATAAATATATGGATTTGGATTGATAAATATAGAGTTCCTTGGATATTTATTGGAGACATAAATTAGTAATGATACTTAAAATTGTATAGTAATGTATGTAATTGAGCCCTTCATAAATATCTCACTTAAAACTTCTATTCTAATTCTAAAATACTGATTATGAATGAAATTTGTATAGGCAGTCCCCAACTTTTTGTTCTTTCAGAGTGTATTATAAAGTGATTTGGTTATTTAAAGCTTAGAGCTGATCTGTGTGACTTTTCAGTAGCACTATTTCAACTACTTCATATATTTTTTGATCTACGCAACTTTACATATTTTTTTATATATAGCATGAAAAACCACAATCCCAATGTTACTTCTTATCTGATTCAATAAAAAACCGTAAGAGCAGGACCAGCAGGTGGCATGGTAGTTAAGGTGCTGGACACTCCCACATGGCCGATCATGGTTCGAGTCCTGAATCTGGTGGCTTGTTTTCTTGCTTCCTTTTTCTCTCTTTGATCAAATTAAAATAAATGAATGAATAAATAAAATTAAATAATTCTTTAAAAAAAAAAAAACACGGTAAGAGCACATTTTCCACATGACTTAAAACCAGTAATAAATTGTACAGAAAAGCATTCTATTCTTTTTTTAAAAGAATTATTTTATTTAGTTTTGCTTATTCATTCATTTATTTTAATTTGAGGAGAGAGAGAGGGAACATGAGAAAGCAAGCCACCAGGTCCGAGACTCAAACCATGGTTGTTTGCCATGTGGGACTGTCCTGTGCCTTAACCATCACACCACCTGCTGGTCCCAAGCATTCTATTCTGTTACTAAATAAAGTCTATGTTTAACAATATCTTTCAAACTTTTTGGCCATGATCTGCAATAGGAATTTGCATCCAGACCCAAACAAGCAAATGTGCGATAAGTAATATAGACTCTTCAGTGTTTCTAATATATTAGGGGACTTCAGAAATTCATAGAAAATGAGTAATTTGAAAAAACTATACATAGATTTTAATTTTCTTGCATCAAAGTAAATTTATACTTTAATTCCATCTTTCCATAAACATACATGTATAAAACACACACAGTATACTCTGAGTTTTTTCTCTTCTGTCTTGTTTTTTTTTTAGAGAGGTTTTTTTTTTGTTTGTTTGTTTTGTTTTTTTGTTTGTTTGTTTGTTTTTTCTATAGGGTGCATGCTCTCGCCAGACAGAGAGAGAGAGACAGAAAGCGAGAAATCACCCCCCATGGGGAATGGCCACGCCGCAATCCCTTCTCCTCCATTCCCCTCTCGGGATCTTGGGAACGCACGCACACACACCCGGCATGAGTTTTAAGCCACCGGGTTCTGGATGCGAACCAAGGTCAACTACATGGGAGTCCAGTGACATAGCCATTACGCTAACTGCTGGTCCCTTCTGTCTTGTTTTTTGAGGCAGATCATACTCCCACCAAAGTAATCTCATGCCCACTTTGAATTACTCTATGAAATGCAAAAAGCATCACAAATTATAATACAGATAATTGAATAAATTAATTCTGACAGTGGTATAAAAGCTGACTCACCTAAGGGCAGAATTTTAGTCACAATACAATGAGCATTAATATATTAAGAGACTTGTGTCCTTTGGGTAGATACCAAGGAGTGGAATCCAAAGGACAGAAGAATTCTTAATCGGAAAAGTGCTTGCACATTGATGTTTATTGTGGCATTATTCACAATTGCTAAGACATGGAACCATCCCAAATGTCCCCCAACAGATGAATGAATAGAAAACCTGTGACACATATACTCTATGGAATACTATTCAGCCATAAAACACAACAAAACTCTGGCTTTTGACAGAAAGTAGAAGAATATGGAAGATTTACTGCTGAGTGAAGCAAGCCAGGCTATGAAGGAGAGACAGTGTATGTCCCCACTTGTTATATACCGAGTGTCCGCACTCTATGACTGAAACTGATTGACTAAAAAATATAGAAACACAGTAAATGGATGTAAATACCAGGTATAATGTGTGTGAAAGAGTAGTGTCCGAGGAAGGACATTTAGAAGAACAATAGAGAGGCAAAGCATTAATGGGACAAAGAAATGTGACATTATCTGTTGAAGAAATTTTATAGTTTTATCAACTGGACTAGGGAGAAATGTTCACCTGTTGAAATAGTCGCTTTGTAAGCTAAATAATGTGATAGAATGTATTTAAAAAAATGAAGTAAAAAATTGTAAATAAAAATATATATATTAAGAGACTTGTATATTATATATTCACGAATGAATTTCTCACTAGAGTGAATATAGTGATTTGGTAAATCTAGTCTTTAAGCCCACAAGATTAAATATATTGTAAATACATTGTAATGCCATTTTCCAAGTAATAATAATTTTTGTATTAGCATAACATTTGTCTTCTTTTTGATATTTATACTGTGTGCTTATAATATTTCTGCGATTGTGTTTTCTTATGTTTCTTCCTTTATATGTTTTTTGTCTCCATTTTGATATCTGGGTTGTTTGTATCTTGTATTTCAAAGTCAGTCTTTTCTGCTTTATCTTTTATTTCTCTCCCTGATGGAGGCTTCTTTTTAACCACTTGATCCATCTTTCCTCTTCTCCCCTTCTCACCGCTCCCCTCCTTACCTCTTTCCTACCTTCCTTCTTTTTTTCTCTGTGTATTTGATTTTCCTACCATGCCCTTTTTTTTTTCCCCTTAAACCTGTTACTCAGCCTACTCAAAATCCATATCAGATTTGTCTCCACTTTAGAAACCATATCTAGAAACCTCCTCCAAATAAGATTTGAGAGGAGTGATTTGTATATCTACTGATGTATAATTTATTAATATCACATTATAATACAGGTCATCAGGCAAGTCATGGCATTTTTTATGTAAAAATGTGTCATGACTTTCCAGCTGACTCAATAGTGACTGAAAACAAAATTAATCTGCTTTACTGATTTAGCTTGTTCATCAGTTATATTGCATATGAAATAAGCGTGCCCAAGATCCCAAGAGGAAAATGGAGGAGAAGGGATTGCAGTATGGCCATCCCCCCGGGGGGTGCTTTCTGGCTTTCGGTCTCTGTTTCTGTCTGTCTGGTGAGCGCACGCACCCTGTAGCAAAAATCCTCTCAAAAAAAAAAAAAAAAAAAAAAGAAAGAAAGAAAGAAAAGAAAAAGAGAAAAGGTGAAAAAAAATTTCAAATCTGAAGGTAATTGATTTTAAATTATAGACACTGTTTTGACATCTCTCTAAACAACTATATTTATTTTGATTAAATTAACATTATAGGTACATTTTCCTAAATACCATGAACCCTGCAGTAAACCAATGACAAATTTTAATGCTCTAAGATTATTGAGATTTCATAGAATGATAACTATTTTTTCCTCTATAAAGTGTATTTCACTAAATATTTTAAAATTTTTCTTTTATTTCCCATTGGAATTTCTCTTGGCATTAAATAAGATTTTCAAGGAACAATCATTTTCTAAGTTAACACAAACAAAACAGTAACACTTTTGCTTTTAAAAGCATTTTGGAACTCACTGAAATATTAGCTTAAAATAAATTTTTATTTTATAAGTAATTAACTATTATTACAATGTATTAAAAAATGACGATTCAGAATGATGATTCCTGGTGACGAACTGAAGTGGTATTCAGATTGTTTGTAAATTTGTGGTTGCCTAGGAGTCAAGTGGTTTTTGTTTTTTGTTGTTGTGCCAATGTATAAACAAACAAAACAAAATATTTTGTTCTGCTTCCTAGAAAGTATTTAGAAAAAATATTTTTAAGAAGGCAATTTGTGGGGCCAGCAGATGGCATGGTGGTTAAGGGTGCTGAACGCCCACATGGCTGACTACGGTTCGAGTCCTGGATCTGGTGGCTTGCTTTCTCATTTTATCTCCCCCTTTCTCTCTATCTTTCTCTCTGGTCAAATTAAAAATAATAATGAATAAAGTTGAATAAAATAGCTTTTAAAAAAAGAAGGCAATTTGTGTTTTCAATGTTTAAAATGCTTTAGCAAATTGGTTTTTTTGCATCTATATAGTAGAGTAAGTGGCCCAATTGTAGGAGCAATTGAGTTGCCAAGTTTAACTAGATGGCTTAAGTCAAATGGCTTATGTTAGTGACAGAGTGTCTAGTAATAATTTCTTCACTAGTATAAAGAAACATTTTTGGGGCCAGTAGGTGGTGTGGTGGTTAATGGCACATGACCGACAACAGTTCAAGTCCTGGATCTGGCGGCTTGCTTTCTCACTCCCACCCCCCCACCCCCCACCCCCATCCCTCTCTGGTCAAAAGAAAGAAAGAAAGAAAGTTAAATAAAATAATTCTTAAAAAAAAATCTTTAAGCTTGGGACCAGCAGTTAGCGTAATGGCTATGTCGCTGAACTCCCATGTAGTCGACCGCAGTTTGAGTCCCAGACCCGGTGGCTTAAACTCACGCTGGACGCGTGTATGTGCATTTCCATGATCCCAAGAGGAGAATGGAGGAGAAGGGATTGTGGTGTTGCCATCCCCCCGGGGGGTGATTTCTCGCTTTCTGTCTCTCTGGCGAGTGCATGCGCCCTATAACAAAAAAAAAAAAAAAAAAAAACCTCTCCAAAAAAAAATCTTCAAGCTTCAGGTATACAGTTTGTTTTACTATGTGTTAATTGGTAAGACTTCTATCATTGGAGTACCTTTTCTTCTGCAGAAAAATAGTACAGCTGAAATTGAAATTAGTGCTTTAAAATATACCGAGACTGTGAGAAAGTATTTATGCTTGAATTCCCTGCAAGAATTAAATATAGGTTCATTGTTCTGTCGTTTCTTGTACTTTATTAATGGTACCATTTATTTTTGTTTTATGTTTTGATACCTGTAATTATGCCAAAAAATGAGGCCTTGGTTTTACAGTGTGTTCAACATCTGAAGTGTGAACCCAACTTGAAGTTGTTCTGGCTCTGTTAAATAAGTCTTTAAAAAGAATGCCTAAGATAGACCAATGCTAACATAAAATTTAAAAAATTGTGAGTTCATAATTACAAGTTGCTTTTTTTTGATCTATCAAGGACAATTATGTAATAATAGTAATTGGTTTTTACAATATTGTCTTAGGTGGAAGTGAAAGCTGTACCTGTTTCACAGAAAAAAACTTCTTTACAACAAGATCAAGTAAAGAAAGCTCAGAGGATTCCTGGCAGTCCTGCAGTACCAGCTGCATCTTCTAATACTGACATGACTTTTGGTGGGCTGGCATCACCAAAGCTGGATGTTTCATATGAACCAATGATAGTGAAAGAGGCTCGATATATTGCCATAACAATGATGAAAGTAAGTTTACTTAGAAATACCTCCTTTTTCCTCATTCATTCAACACACATTTCAAGTGAAGACATAAAATTACAGGTCCAGAGAACTGTTGATCAATATGAAACATTTAGTATGTTTTTAAAGATGATACATCTTCCAGAGAGGATTTTCATTGCTTTTTGGCAGCTGTCTGGAGGAGATTCTCTATTATAGATCAAGTTAATCCAATCAGATACTTTAGGGCTGTGTTTCTGTGACTACAAAAGTACTTGTCTGTATTCAGTTCATTCTTTCTGACTAGGACATAACTTTTCAAAGTTTCAGGGTTTATTTAGAGCCCCTTCAATTTTAAGGTTCTTTTAAAAAGCAGATACATCTCTTTGGGTTTCTGATCTCTTCAGGCTTTTTAGCTCATCAATGCTTTTAGACAAGTAATTAAAAAAATAACAATAATAAACAAGTCTGGCTTTCCTATTATCTTCAGAGGCAATATTAGCCTAAATTATCAAAATGTTCATCATATTAAGCTGAAGTTAGCAACATTGGCACTTTCAGAGCACAGTGGTGAGCCACTGAAGGCTTTTAAATAGAATGTCATGGTTAGATTCATGTTTTATAACGATCACAGCAGAATATGGGCGATATAATTGGCACATAGATATCAGGAAGTATGGTTTGAGCCCAGCTGTGGTGGTGCAATAATGGAAGTTCTAGATCTGGATCCCAGGTCAACATGGAGTGTACGCATGCACACCCATGATCCTGGCTGACTGGGAGGAGGATCATGGCATAGTGAGACCCTATCAAAGGAATTTGTGTATATGTCTCCCTCTCACTGCCTCTTTCCCCTCTCCCTTTCTCTCCCCGCTTCCTCCACACCACCATGATATAAATAAATAAAATTTCTATTTTAAAGGAAAAGTATAATTTAGTTTCCGTCTCTTTAGGAGACTACTGGATTAATCCAGTGAGATGTATTGATCACGGATGCATTAGTGATTGCTTGATCTAGTGAGTTGTCCATCAGAATAGATTCAAGAGTCATTTAAGATGCAGAATCTATAGCACTTAGTGACTAATGAGAACAGAATGAAGAGAAAAAAGGTAGGAAATGAAAGGTGAAGTTCACATTATGAGTTTGAGTAGTAATACTAATAATGTAGGTATAGATTTTATTTGAGAAAGTTAATAGATTCAATTTTGAACATGATGAAGTTTAGATAATATCTGAATAATCCATACGAGGCTGTATCCAAGGAAGTTGAGCGTACACACCTGATGTGACCTTATGAAAAGGATACGGGAATCATTAGTGTTTAGATCACTCGAGGTCATGGAAATACATATCCTCCATGGTGAGTGTAACAGTGCTAAAATTTAAGCTCTTACCAGCAATGTATAAAAGTGCCAGGTGCTGCATGTGTTTATCAGCCCTTGCTCCTTACCTAATTTGATAACTGTGATATAATCTTTAAATTTATTTTTATTTCTTTCATCAGTGTGGTTGAAGGGGACCCTTGACAGGGTCTTGGCATGCCTAGATCCTACCCCTAGCCTGGGTTTCAGGGACACAGCACACCCAGCATGTTCAGCTCAGCCCAAGATCTGAACCCAGGCTTCCCATATGGCACCAGTATCATGTAGTGGTACCCTACCCCTGTGCCACTGTGACCGGGTGTCATTTTGCTGTTTTAAATTGCATTTCCTTAATTCCCATATTAGTTGAAAAACTTTTTCAGTACTTATGATCTTTCACATTTATCCAATGAATTGTCTCTACTTAATTTAATTTTAGTGTGTCATTTCTCTTTTTTGGATTGATTTGTTCTTTATGTATTGCAGATGTATATACTCTTTGTTATATGAGTTACAAATCTCCTTGTCCAAGGTGGAAGCTTATTTCCTGTGCTCTCACCAGAAAGAGACAGAAAACAGCCCCTCCCCCCCCAGTGGGTTGTGGTTGCTCTACAATCCCTTGTCCTCCGCCTTCCATCCTGTTGGGATTTGGGGCACACAACACATATGTACCTGGCATGTTTTCGAGCTGCCAGAACCATGACTTAAACTGCAATCAAACATGTGGGATCCAACCACCTTAACCATTAGGCTATGGGGCCTGCCCAGAAATTTGAAATTTTAGTATATTAAAAAGATATTTTTTCCCTATATTTTTAAAGATTTTTTTATTTGTATCTTTAATACACCTTAACTTTATTTTTGTAAATGATTTAATGTAGGTAGCTGTACTTTTCCTTTTTCTCCCATATGGATAACCTATTGTCTTAGTATCATGTATTGAAAATGTATGTATATAAATAAAGAGAGTAAAGGAGAGAGTCTGACTAAGTTGCAGTCCTCCTTTCCCAGTTAGCTAGGACCACAGGCACCTACCATTATCTTCAGCCTGTATAGGTTGTGTCCAGCACCTAACCCGGGCCTCCCATGTAGTCTTAGCCACAATGCACTGGTATGTTTCTGTTTGCACTCTAGGGCTAGGCCTGAATATTTTATTACTCCATTTTTTTTCATTTTTTACTTCATTTTCTTTTATACATTCAATCACATTATTTAGCTTACAAAATGATTATTTCAACAGGTGAACATTTCTCCTTAGTACAGTTGATAAAACTATAAAATATCTTCAACAGATAATACCACATTTCTATGTCCCGTTACTTTAAGAATATTTCTAATGATTTTTCCATTGTTACTGGTCTCTTAAAGGTTTATGAAAATTACTCATTTGAAGAACTGCGATTTGCATCACCAACTCCTAAACGGTAAGGATCATTTTCTCAAAGTGTTTCCAAAACATAGGTTTTTAATTGCTTATAACTTAAATCATCCTGAGTTCCAACTTTATTTTCCATACCTACTTTATAGCACCTTTTACGTTCCTAGTAGCAATTTTCCACATATAATATGTGAAGGTGTACAAATAGAATACATTTGTATTCAATTGTAAAACCATCAATATGTTATGTAATATTAGGGTACTAGAGAAAAAAATAATATCTAAAAATGTGAAAATTGGCTTGGTTAAAGATGGTTAGATTGTTTTTTCTGGGTTTTTTTTTTTGCTGTTTTTAAATTATTCCTTTTGTTCTTCTCCAGTAGGTTGTAAAGAGATTTCAGTGTGTTGTGTGCTTGTTTTTGATGTCTTAATTTTTCAATTTATGTATCTTAATTTTTCAGTTAATAATTTAATTAATTCCAGATTTAAGCATGTTTTCAGTTAGTATTTTTTTTGTTAGAAGCACTTTTTAAAATAGACACTTAGAAAAAAATAATTAAATGCTTTGTACTTTGGAAAAATTACCTTCATAGGATTTAGTAAAATCTCTGAAGTAAATCTGAGAAAAGAGAATTACTTAGAAGTTTCATTGTGTCACATGACTTCTTAGAAATTAACAGGTTAGGGACCAGCAGTTAGCGTAATGACTGTGTTGCTGAACTCCCATGTAGCTGACCACGGTTCGAGTCCCGGACCCGGTGGCTTAAACTCATGCCAAGCGCATGTGCATGCATGCCCAAGATCCCGAGAGGAGAATGGAGGAGAGTGGATTGCAGCGTGGTTATCCCTGCTGGGGAGTGATTTCTCACTTTCCGTCTCTCTGTCTTTCTGGCGAGTGCACACACCCTATAGCAAAAACCTCTCCAAAAAACTTTTTTAAAAAAAGTCCTGTTGAGAAAACTATGAATAAATAAAAAGAATAGTGATAATAAAGCCATTTGATGGAGAGTATGGGGATGGGGCAGATTGCCAAAGTGTTGGATGACAGGAAAGGCTTATTTCAGGTGATGCTGCTTGAGTGAAGATCTGGTTGGTAATCACTGTGTAAAGAACTGGAGGAAGTTCATTCAGAGCAGAGAAAACCTGGATTGGGTGCAGCCTGATGTCTTTTAGAAAATGACAGAAAGATGGTAGGATGTGAGCAAGAGGAAAAACGGTCAAAGATGAGGTCAACACTCAAGGTTTACATGGTACAGGAATGAATGGTAGACTACGTTGAGGAGTTTTAATTTCTTCTAAGCAAAATTATTTGGAAGGTTTTAAGAAGAGTGACAAAATCTGTTTTATAGTTCTTAAAAGATATCTGGTTGCTCTCTGGAGATTAATTTGTAGGGGAACAAAAAAGGAAACAGATGATTATTAGGTGGCTTGGATTAGGGGTGAAAGGGAGTTAGCAGTGGAAATACAGAGATGTAGATGGATTGCAGATATGTCTAGAAAGTATAGCCAGTAGACCTTGCTCCTGGGGTGGAAATAAGAAGAGGAATAATAATAGATTTTCTTTCACTTTAGCAGCAGTATATAGATCAAGGATTGGCCACTTTTGGTTTATAGACCATATCTGGCTTATTGTCTGTTTTTATAAATAAAGTTCTATTAGAACCTATGTTGCCCATTTAATTATCTGTAGCTGCTTTTGCACTGCAGTGGTAAAGTAGTTGTGATGAAGACTTTTTAACCCAAAGAAAAAATAATTAAAACAAATTTATTGACCCATAGTATAGATTAACATGATTCTCAGGAGGATCAAGAAGGCTGGGTCCCAGCCTGTTACTGATGATGAAGTGCTGGAGCCCACATGGCTGACTAAGGTGTTTGAGTCATGTCTCTGGGACTGGCTTGAAAAACATGCCAGGTACATGTGCATGCCCAAAATAATAAAAGGAGGGAGAAAAAAAGGAGAAGGGATTGCCATGACCATCCCTCATGGATGGTTGCTTTCACCTACCTGACCCACCCCACCTACCCCTGCTTCTCTTCTCTCTCCACTGCCTTTCTCCATGCAGCCTCTAATGAATGTTTTTAAAGTCTGAAGAACAAGTAGATATTTCTTTTTAAATCTTGTTTTATTTTGTAAGGCTGAGGGGTATAATTTCTTTTTGCATTCATTAAAATTGAAATACCAAGATACCTCTGATATATTTAAGTGATAATACCAACTAAACAAGTAGAAATATCAGTTTGAAACTCATGGAAAAAGTAATTTTGGCAGTTACTTATATAAAGATGAAATTTAACTGAGGAATGGATGAATCAACTAGAAAGGTGGTATGGAAATAAAACCATTCCTGGGACCAGCAAATACCATGGTGGTTAAGGCACTGAATGCCACATGACAAACCATGACCTGGAGGTTTGATAAAACGTGCCAACATATGCACATGTGTGTCCAAAATCCTGAGAGGAGACTGGAGGAGAAGCGATTGCAGTGGGGCCATGTCCCCTGGGGAGGTGCTTTCTCACTTTTCTTCTCTCTCTGTCTCTCTCTCTCTCTCTCTGTATGTATGTGTGTGTGTCTCTCTGGTGAGTGCATTTGCCCTATAACAAATTTTAAAAATGAAAGAAAACCATTAAAAATCTTGGGGCATTCTGTCAGTTAAAGGGCTGTAAGAAAAGAGAGAGCCAACAAAACACTGAGAGAGAATGGCCAGTGAGGTAACAGAAAGTCTGGGAGAATGTCACTGAAGCAAGCAGAAGGAAGTATTTCAAGAAAGTAAGAGTTCTGAACTACCAAATGCTACTGAGATATTGCTGAGGGTGAAGAAATGACCATTGACTTTGGGAACATGGTGGTTAGTGATGACTTTGACATCAGCCATTGTGATGAAATATTGGGAATAAAATCCTAGTAAAGATAAGTTGTGGAAGTGAAGTAGAGGTGAAAAAATAGAGTGGCTGTGGATACTTTTTAGATGAATTTTGATGTAAATGGGAGAATAAATAATGTTACTTAGAAAGGGCTGTAATATCAAGATGAGATGTTTGTTAAGATGAGAGATTATAAATTTTGTTTGTATGCTGATGGAAATGATCCAATGAAGTGGGAGAAACTGAGGATGCCTCAGAGAGAACAAGGAAGTATTGAGGGAATGAGATTGATAGCATGAGGAGGACTGGCTCTGGGTAAGATCCTGGGCATTTCTTCCATTGTAGCAGGAGAGAAGGCAGGGGAGGGTAGGTTTATTCATCTGATTGCAACTGGGAAGTTGTATCTGATAGCTTATTTTTTCACTGGAGAAAGAAGTGAGTCCATGATCACCTGAGAGTGAGGAATAGGGGTGATGGAGTTTTGAGATAAGGAAAGCCTGAACTTTAGTCACTCAAGAGAGTGGGATAACGCTCTGTGTATGGTAGGGCAGTAGGATTGCTAGTCATTATGATAATACAAATTAAGTGTTTTCTAAAATATTGTAATGATATCAGCTGTTTAACCTAAAGGAACATTTCTAATATCCCACCTTACTGCTTTTCAGACCCAGTGAGAACATGCTGATCCGTGTCAATAATGATGGCACATACTGTGCAAATTGGACTCCAGGGGCCATTGGACTCTACACTATTCACGTTACCATTGATGGCATTGAAATAGGTACTTTTTCTAAAGTTACGACTTCCTTATACAAAGAACTAGAATAAATCTCTTAGGTTCATCCTTGTAGCACAGTGGTTAAATGCTATGTAGATCTCATATGGTTAGGTTAAATCTGGGCCCTTGAAACAATACCCTGGGCATGTATGCCCAGGATCCTGATGGGATGGAGAAATGCAAGAGAAAGGGTTGTATCATGACCAGAGCCCGTTGAGGTGTGCTTTCTCTCTCTCTCCCTCTCTTTTTCATTTTTTGGAGTACATACATACCCTCTAGCATATATATGTGTGTTTGTGTGTATCTTTGTATTCTAGTTTTACCCTTTAACTTTTGTCATCTACTTGGGAAGGTTTCATAACTTGTTTGAGACTTCATCTCCTCCTTAGTAATGAATATTTAACTAGTACATTCCTAATATTCTAACCTTTTGTGATAATTCATTGTGTCTATTTAGACATTGTACCCCTCATAACTCCTTCCCTCCACTCCCTTAATGAAAGTAATCACGTGTGATTTTCTCCTTGTATGTATTCTCTCCCCTCCTCGTGATGTGTCCATCTTTCTCTCCTGCCTATGAGCAAGTCATCCCATTTGACTGGGTCTCTCAGTCAGTGCGAGACACATAATGACAGCTCAGTAAATATTGGTATCTACCATTAACTTTGGAAAACATACTGCTTTTCCTTTGGGCATTGATCTTTTTTTCTCTTTACTTTTAAATTATCTGTATAATAGAGTAATAGAACGAGAAAACTCTAGTACGTGTTTGTCAATGTGAATTACAATCCCAAGGGTTCCTATGATCAATGACATTCATTGAGAAAACTTGGTATACTATAGTCTCATTTGAGACATTTATATAGTCTACATTAACATATTAGGGATTCTGAGAAGTTATAAAATTAAGAATCTTGTCTAAATTTGTTTAATCCTCATCACGGAATGCCTGTGTGTGAGGAAGAGACAGGTAAAGATAGAAGTACTGCTGGCTGAGGCAGGTGGTAGCACAGCAGTAACACTACTGGACCCATGTCGAAGGTCCTGATTTGCGTCCTTAGGTCCCCTTGTGTATACCAGGTGCTTGTGCCCATGATGGGGCTGAATGCAGCTGGGGGCGAATTTTAAAAAGAAATAATACTGGTTAACGTTCTACCAAAATGCCATGTGGGAAACTCTAATTTAAGCAATTTGTTTTGCAGTCCAGGTAAAGAGGTACTTGATATTGATGTAATTATATTATTATTTTTATACATTTATATAACTATCTGAAATCAAAATATCCCATTTATCTATACCATTCCAGAATCCTTTATCCACAGCTGTTCTATGCTCTTGTTTATCTCATTATATCTGAAAAGGCTTAGTTCAGCAAACAATTTTTGATTCTGAGCAAAATATCTCTATAGTTAAGATAATTCCCACCAAAAGTTAACAACCTGCTGGGACCAGCAGTTAGCGTAATGGCTATGTCGCTGGACTCCCATGTAGTCGACCGCAGTTCGTGTCCTGGACCTGGTTGCTTAAACTCACGCCGGGCGCATGTGCGTGTGTGCCCAAGATCCCAAGAGGAGAATGGAGGAGAAGGGATTGCGGCATGGCCAACCCCCCCTGGGGGGTGATTTCTCACTTTCTGTCTGTCTGTCTCTCTCTGTCTTTCTGGCGAGCGCTTGCACCCTATAGCTAAAAACCTCTCCAAAGAGAAAAAGAAAAAAAAAAGTTAACAACCTGCTAAGATTGCTGAGATAAAACAGGCAAACAAAAGTCATATGAAGTGGAAGAAAAATAGTGACACAGAAGAAGTACAAATTATGGCAGGAATTCTAAAGTGGAGCTAGTCAAGAATGACTTCATGAGGAAGACCTTTTTTCCCGTACAGATATACTGTTAAGTTTTCAATAGGTAGAGATTGTTTCTTTAATTATCTAATAGTGGGGTGACAGAAACTGATACAAAGTAGATAAGAAAAATATACTTATATTTGCTTTTGGGAATGAGGCTGAAGAAAAAGATTCATGGGGAACCAGCATTTAGCATAACGGCTATGTCGCTGGACTCCCACGTAGTCGACCGCGGTTTGGGTCCCGGACCCGGTGGCTTAAAACTCACACCGGGCGCGTGTGCATGCGTGCCCAAGATCCCAAGAGGAGAATGGAGGAGAAGGGATTGCGGCGTGGCCATCCCCCCTGGGGGGTGATTTCTCGCTTTCTGTCTCTCTGTCTCTCTGTCTGTCTGGCGAGCACACACACCCTATAGTGAAAACCTCTCAAAAAAAAAAGCAAAAGATTCATGAATCTTTTTCTTGTTTACTTAAGAATCATCTATTTTCTCCCTAGTTAACCTCCCTGCTCTTCTTCCTAAGTCAGCGTTCTCCCAAGCTTGGGAGAATGGGAATGAGACCTTGTTTCATCATAGACAAAGAAAGCTAAAGTCATTATAATAATGATTATAATAGTAGATAACATTTATTGAGCATTTAATATATACTCAATATTATTTTACACATACCTTATATAAATCATTTTATCCACCCTATAGCTCATTGAAGTTGGTACTATTATTATTTCCCATTTTGTAGATGAGAAAATTGAGACACTGAGAGACAAACAGTTACTGGTAGATGTGGGAGCACCCGAGACCAGTGCAGCATGAAAACCTCAGCCTTGACAATGATTTTACATTGCATATAAGTCATAGAGAAACCTGTTACAGATGATGAGTCTTATTCTCTCTGATAACATTAAATCATAGAACATTCCTTTGTATTATTTTTAGCTTGTTCAGTATCATTTCACATGTCCTAGCTGAAGAATAGGAGCCCCTTCCTTGGCTTGAAAACCCTAATTCCCTTTATAATCTTAGGACCATTTTTCAAATATTTTTCTTTTTTTATCTAGTTTAATATCTGTCACCTTAAAAGGACAGAATTCAGATATTTGTTTTAGTTAGTTAAAGTAGCCTGGGTTTATTTATAAGATTAGATTTTAAGGAAACTCCCTTTCTTCTTTCTCAAATTTTAATTCTCTTTCTTTTTCTTACAGATGCTGGCCTAGAGGTAAAAGTAAAAGATCCCCCAAAGGGCATGATACCACCAGGAACTCAGCTGGTTAAACCAAAGACTGAACCGCAACCAAATAAGGTTAGAGTAGGATGAAACCAGAACCTGAAATTAAAATATTTTTAATTTTTTATTAATGTTTCAAAATGAACATCAAAAATTGGATATTTTTACCTGATTTTAGGATTTGAATTCTATGTACTCCTAAAGAAATTTGGAGAGTAGTTTATGGTAGTTTTAATATAGAACCTGTAACTTTGGCTTCTTTGTGTAATGTTTACAGTAATTTATAGATGGTCCATACTTTCTGTTATTGAAAGTGTACAACTAACACAAAATCTGCTGAAATTATATATGAAGCTTATAAGGTTAATATATATACCCTGTGTCGTTAAAAGAAAAATTAGTTTTCAAAATTTGCAGATTAAGTACAAAGATTTTGGTAAACTATTTGGTATAAAGGAAACATTGGTAATGAAATTTATGCCTTACTCTTCCAACAGGGGGGAAAATGGGCTTAAATCTTTTTAAAAATGTTTCTTAAAATTTTAGAAAGGATATTATAAGGATATTATATTTCTTAAAGTAAAACTTTTAAGTTGTACTATTAGTTTATAAAATCAACTGCTGTTCTTTGCAGAGGGAAACCAACCGCAAATAATTTTGGAAACTAAAAAAATTATAGCATTTCCAAATATGTTTAATTTTATCTCTTACTACTTAAAAGATCGCTATTCCATGTTTTGCTTGTCTATCTTTGCCTTTCTCAGGTTCGAAAATTTGTGGCCAAGGACAGTGCAGGACTCCGAATCCGGAGTCACCCCTCCCTTCAGAGTGAGCAGATAGGCATAGTGAAAGTCAATGGAACTATCACGTTTATTGATGAGGTAATTTACAAATAACTCCTGATAATAAATTTTGGACAAAATTTTTTGCATTATTTGCATGATAATAAAGTTATTAAGATTCATACTAGAGTATGTTTTAAGCAATTTGGGAAATATTTTGAAAATTGTTTTATGGAGTGTGTTCATTGGAGTTTCAAAATTAAATTTCTTTTTCTTTATCCATAAAAATATTAAAATTATATTTTGAATCCAAAAATAACACAATTTAAACATAGTATTCAAAACCTATACTTGTGCTCACTGGTAATAACTATGAATTTTTAGAATGTTGTTTGTTTTAAATGTATTCCTTGTATCACTTTAACTTTGAACAGTACACATTTCTAGTAATACTACCAAAAAAATTCTGATTGTTAAAATTTAAATTTATTGGAAAGAAGACTTGGGTTCTTTTGGGAAACATCTGCTTTGTCTATTTTACCAGTGCATCTTAAAGTATGATTTCATCACGCTTTTACTCCTAAGTAAAATTGTTTTTACAATCTCACTATCTAAGTTATCATAATGCTTTGATCTTCCTACCTAAGATTTTCCTTAGATGTACTCTCAGACTTACCTTCTGCAAAAACTAGATGCTTCATCTTTACATCCACCATTATTTTCCCACAGTGCAACTTTTCATCAACATTAGTTTCAGAGGAGTTACAGATGGGCATGCTTCTTTTTGTTGCTTACTTCCCATAGATCCACAATGATGATGGTGTGTGGCTGAGACTGAATGATGAGACGATAAAGAAGTATGTTCCTAACATGAATGGTTACACTGAAGCCTGGTGCCTCTCTTTTAATCAACATCTTGGCAAGAGCCTTCTGGTCCCTGTTGACGTAAGTAAAAGTGGTTTTAAAAATCATAAATACTGTGTCCTCCTTACAGGACTTTCTTTAATTAAGGCTTTTCAGTTCTGAGGTAACCCACAACTAAATAACTTATTTTGTTAAGTGCTTGAATTCTTAAGGACTTTCATGTAAGGAAAGTAGCAAGGTTAATGCCCTCAATGTTTATTACGATCTGTCATTGGCAGAAAGTAGTAAATTAAAACTAGGCATACTAAATTCCATTCAAAGAGGTGGAGAGTGAGAGTGATGGCATTTTTTCCCTCTCTTATTTATACTATTGTTTGAAATGATTTCCAAACTAAAACTTACCAACTCAGAATTATTATGCACTCAGAAATGTTTGCAAATATTTGTTTGTTATGTTGGCATTTCATAATCAGGTCTGCATGTTTTGTCTAAGTTCAAATCTTTTGTTTCTTGGATTATAGTATTATTGTGTCATTTGTAAGATGGATTTTTAGACTTATAGGGCTATATACATTTTAAGTTGAAGCTATATCCTAGTCTTTGGGAGAAGTCATTGAACCACTTTGATAAATACAATAGAATAGTTAGAGCCAGTTTTACAAGATACCTATATAATGAAACATTATAGCAACATACACTTCTTTTTACTGTAATCAGTAAAGTATGAGCTTTTTCTCTCCCTTTTCATTACTATCAGATATATATGGGTCTTAAGACACTACAAGTAAATAGCACTGGTAAATTGGAAAAAAAAATATATATATATATACACACACACACACACATATATATTTTTTTCCATGTGTATTTTAAACAGATTAATTTGTTTTCTTTTCTCTCTCTCTTTTTTTTTTTTAAGAGAAATTTTTGCTACATGAGCTTGAGCTTGTAAGAGAGACAGAAAGTGAGAATTACCCTCTGGGCAGGTGATCATGCTGCAGTCCCTTCCCCTCCATCCTCCTCTTGGGATTTTGGGCACACATAGATACACACATGCCCAGCATGAGTTTTAAGCTACTGGGTCTGGGTTTCAGACTACGGCCATCTACATGGGAGTCCAGAGACATAACCATTACGCAATCACTGGTCCCAGATTAATTTCTTAAAAACCAATGTATAAAATTAGCTTTTTATATCAAATCATTCATTATATTCAGTTTTCTGCTTTATAGTTTGTAATAATGCTCTCCAAAGCAGTGGTTATAAAGAAAATATTAGGTCTTCTATTTATATTTATTGATCTCATACTTTATGATATTCTTTTGTGGGTGATTTATAATAGTGCAGTGGAGATATTATGAATATTGTATATATATAATATATTTATATCATTTTTCATATGTATAATATACTAATATAAATATATTCATATGTATTATATTTGTATAGAATAAATGAGGCTAAACTTAAAAATAATAAATCTCTATTAAAATACTAAATTTCAATAAAGAATTGAGATCTTAAATTTTTCTGTTTGTACATACAGTTTAAAAAGGACTTTGACCCCTTGGAAAAGGGAGTACTCTGGATGAAAAATAAAAATTCTTCTTTATCTGTAACTTTATTATCTCTGGCTATCTTGACTTTAAATTAGTTTGAAATCATTTTCCATTATAGTAACTGGATATTCCTTAGGATAGTTAAAAGTATATTTTAGCTGTGATATCTATAACAACTATTTATTACAAATTATTTTTACTAATTTTTACCAATTTTTTTGTGCTTTAAGAAAATATTCTTATATCCTTGATAAAGCATTGTACTAAATTATGTTATCTTTTTTTAGGGGGGGAGGTTTTTGCTATAGGGCACATGCGCTTGGCAGAAAGAGACAGAAAGCGAGAAATCACCCCCCCCACAGGGGGAATGGCCACACCGCAATCCCTTCTCCTCCATTCTCCTCTCGGGATCTTGGGCATGCACGCACACGCGCCTGGCATGAGTTTGAGCCACTGGGTCTGGGACTCAAACCACAGTCAACTACATACGAGTCCAGCGACATAACTATTACACCAGCTGCTGGTCTCCATTATGTTATCTTTTTTACCTTTTCCACTCCAAAATTTTCTTCTAATTTCTTTGCCCATTAGTGGAAATGTTTTTAGATCAAGCAAGAGAATAAACAAAGATGGAAAATAAGAGGCAAGAAATGATACCTGATAAAGTTCTATAATAAATCCCACAATTTACTTTTGGAGCATCAGCGTTGTTATTTGATGTTTTTAAGCCCCATTAAAAGACAATTTGTAGTGAAGTCAGGAAAAGAAAGGCAATAAATAGCAAAGGTAAGGGAGGAAGATAAATGAAGTGAGCTATACAAATCCTGGTGGAAGGCTTTTACTGGAATACGAATGGAGAGGTTGTTGTTAACTTATTTGAAAAAATGTAGATGCAGAATATTGAAGCTAATAAGATAACGTGGCTTTTGGTATTTTGCTGCTTTATGTTAAGGAATGGCATGAGTTGTATTTTTTTTTCTTTTTTTGGAGAGGTTTTTGCTATAGGGCGCGTACGCCGACCAGAAAGAGACAGACAGAGAGACGGAAAGCAAGAAATCACCCCCCAGGGGGGATGGCCACACCGCAATCCCTTCTCCTGCATACTCCTCTCGGAATCTTGGGCACGCACACACACGCGCCCAGCATGATTTTAAGCCACTGGGTCCGGGACTCAAACCGCGGTCGACTACATGGGAGTTCAGATTAGAAATAAAATGAGAAGTAACCAGTACTAATAAATGAAAAATATTCAGAAAGAACCCAAAATTGCCTTCAGCAATCTTTTTTTTTTTTTTTTTTGAATTGTTCAGAGGGTCCATCTGCTTGCCAGAGAGCCAGAGAGACAGAGAGGGAGAAGGAGAACACACCACCCAATGCGTTGTGGACATGCCCTCATCTAATTGCCTCCAGTTTTTCATTCTTGTGGGATTTGGGACACACATAAATGCACACACACCTGGTGCTGCTGGGTCTGGAATTCAAACCGCAGAGTAGTCCATGTGGGATCCAACTGCCTTGACCATCCAGCCTTGGGCTGCCTGCCTTCAGCAATCTTTACATTGGCTCCCTCAACCTTCCTTCATTAACATAATTTTGTGTTCATATCAAACATGTGTTCCTAATTGTGTCCTGATGCCTACAAACTATGGAGGGAGCAGGGACAGGGATTGGAAATTCAAACATTGTTAGTTTGCCACAAATAACCCAAATTTATTGTATACTTCAGAGTAATTTTTTACACTATCTTATTTATTTACTCACAATTTCGAATTATTGGTTTTGTTGGAGATATGTACTTAAGCTGAATTAATGCCTGCCTAACCATGAAGAGTTCTACTTCAATACCACTACTTTATTAAGAAATGCAGGCATCTTGATGAGTTCAAACTGTTTCAGTGCTTTAGTAAGACTTTAGAGATTAAGGAGCATTAGACATCGATATGATGACTGTATTTTCAAAAGTAATTTTGCATTAGACATCGATATGATGACTGTATTTTCAAAAATAATTTTGAAGTCAGTGGAAAGGATAGGGCTAAATAAGATGAAGACTGCAGATACTTTGTGAGGTAATCATCATCTATTAGGCCTTTTTGTCATTTAGAACACACTTTTAAATTTTTTATATCTTGAAGACTTTGCTATATTAAATGGTTTTACCTGCATTTTTTTCGTAATATTTTTATAGATGACTAGACTTAAAATTTCCTGTTTATCTTATTCTCTGTGCTTTTCAGTAATGTAATAGTCATTAATTAGTTAATTGCTCATTCAATAAATATTTATGGGTACCCATCATGTATCAGATACTTAGCTGAGAAGTGGATTTTAGGTTGAGGAGCAGAGGAGAGAGTTATAAAATAAGTAAGAGTGCAGTTCTCGCTCCTTAGGTGCTCACAGTGTAATGTGGTAGACATACTGTATTTTTTCTTTTTAGCTTTTGAAAATATTTATTATTTACATTTAACCACTATGCATCTTTACAATGTACAACATGATTTTTCTCAGCATGAATACAGTGCATATCAGTCAAGACAAAGACATTACCATATACATTATCATCAGTAAATAACTTCATTTTTATGTCAACTAAATGCATTGTTTTTCTTTTCCACCTGTTCTCTCCCAGCTTTTTTTTTTAATAGATATGTTTAGTCCATCACAAATAAGTCTCATTGCAAGCATTTCACTAACCTCACCTGTTCAAGTGTATACTACTAGCACACAGGATTATGTATCTTTTGTTTTTTGTTTTTTGTTTTCAGAGAGAGATTTTTGCTATAGGGCACTTGCTATATTCTAGTCAATTAGTTACATTGTGATAACTTCACTTAGGAAATGACATTTATGGAGGTCTTGAAAAAAAGCTGCCAGGAGAAAGTAAAGGAATTTTTATCCAAAGTTATAGATGTGTGCTATGGCTGGGAATTGAAGGGATGAAGCAAAACAGTGAGAGTGAAAGTAGACTGGTACTGGGTAAATGACTTCCTTGTCTAGTGTCAGTTTACGTAGTCTGTAGAAGTGGAGAAGGCTTACTTCTTTCTCCAGCTACCCATCAGATTTAATTTATCTTTCTTGCTTTCAGCTTACTTGTATTCATATAGCACTTATTTCTGTTTTTAAGCTCCTTAGGGCAAGATTCATAAGATTCCTTCTTACTCATATTTATTTTTTCCAGAGTGCTAAATACTACACTTTGGTATTGTAGACTTTTAACATTCGTTGATGCTTTATTTTTAGCTCTGGTATGATTCTACTGCTTAAAATAATTCCTAACACTTATATGCTTATCTTAATTAGGCCATTTAATTTTCAGTGTGACCCTGTGATATATTGAGTATGTTATAATTCCTATTTTTCTAATGAGGTAAGATCACAAGTAGAAAGAAGTGAAGCTGGGACTGGAACTCCAGTTGATTTAACTCTAAAACCCATGCTTTTATTTTCAATATGCTTTAATGTAGTAGAGAGAGAAGGATATACCTATATTTACTAAGGGATAAAGTAAATATATAAAAGTCATATGCTGGCTAGAAGTGTCAAAATAAACAAATATGAATTCTAATCACCTTCATGGTTGAATAAGGATAAATTTTGTAATATGTATGGATGCTGACCCTTAAGTTAGTCTGAGAAGTCACACCTGGTTCTAAGGATTTGAAACTACAAAATGTGAGCCAGCAGAATATTTTCTGTATCAAGGCAAATATAAGTAAAAGAGTATATAACATGCACATGAAATGGGAGACATTTGGCTGTAAAGAATCAAAAGTTTAATTTTGGGGGAAACAAATTTACTTCTAGGATGGACCAGTAGTGATTGAGATTTACAAAGTCAATTTTGGGGGCACGTTGTCAAAAATAAGATTTTCCAACACTGTGGGGAAAGAGAAGCAATGAGTAGAAGAAAACTTTTTTATCAAGGCAAGTAGATGAAACACCAGTAGAAGTATTCTAGGATATCATCTTAATGTCTGTATTAACTTAATTCTTGCAGAAGCAATTTGAGTCTCTGAACATCTCCATGCATTTACACAAACCATTTCCTGTTTAGGCTGTTGGATGTTTAGATATAGAAAGTATGCTGATTTCCGAAAATTTGAGGTACAATAGATTTAGAGTAGAGATAAACAGAAAGTATAATTTGGTCATCTCTCTCGAAGCATCACTCAAGAGTAATTGATAAAATTAGCAAATTTTTTGCATTTTAATACAATTTTTTTGATATCTATATAATAATTCTTGGCAGTCACAGCTTTACATGTACTCCACATTTCACAGTTTTGTTTTGAGTGTAGGTTTGTGCGTTTGTGTACACATTACCTGTGGGGATTTTTTTGTGTGT
Source organism: Tupaia tana (assembly GCA_026018925.1). NCBI lineage: Eukaryota > Metazoa > Chordata > Mammalia > Scandentia > Tupaiidae > Tupaia > Tupaia tana. Next base: position 76,803,315 of record JAKSZU010000005.1, on the reverse strand, counting down.
TTTCTTTTTTTTTTTTTTTTTTACGTTTTTGCCATGAGTACCTGCCAGGGTGCATGTACTCTGGTCAGAGACAAAGGCAAAGTGAGAAATCACCTCCTAGGGAGAATGACCATGCCACATTCCCTTCTTATCCATTCTCTTTTGGGGATTTTCAGTACACCTGCACATGCACCCAGTGTTAGTTTCAAGCCATGGTTTATAGAATTGAACTGCGGACAGCTATCTGGTAATCCAGTGCCTTAACCACCATGCTACCTGCTGACCCCAGTAACCTGATTTTTTCAATCGTAATAGCATTTCATCTCAATACAACAGTAGCAAATATTTTGTCCTTAGACATAAACCGGTTCATTTCATTGTTTATTTAGTGTTTAAGTTTTAGACACAATAAAATTTAAAGGCAGTTAAAATAATACTTACGACATTTATATGTATGCTATGCTTAAATTTTCTGAGTTACTTTTATCACTTTTGTTTTAAAAATGGCAATTCCAAGATCTGTGCTTATGGAGCACAAAGTTTTACTTTTTGTTTTCCTGTTTTTTGTTTTTCTGTTTTTATATGACCACTTTGTATGTTTGATCATGAATTTTCACTGTGATGATTAGTAATTATTCCTTTATTTGTTCTGTTCTGTGCCTTGAAATATTATAATTTTAGAATTGCAATTTGATGCTCATTAATTTAGTTAGATATCTGGTATGCTTTAGTTTTCCAATTTTCTTGATAGAATTTCTGCCTTTAAAATAATATTTAAGAGTGAAATTATTTTAATTACCGTGTGTGTGTGTGTGTGTGTGTGCATATGTATATATGTGTGCATACATAAATAATGGTGTTCATGTTTGGCTGTCAAATTATATAACATGAAAACTAGTATTTATATATTTTATAGTGAGATTTTTTGTGACACTTAGGGGAAATTCATTTTCATACATGTTCATATCTTTATACTAAAATATTCCTAGATTTTCAAAGGAAAATATTAAAGTACAATTTACTTTTGGGCTCCACCTTCCTATCTGATGAACTTTGATTCTTAAAAAATGCAATTTTATCAGGACACTGCATTTTGAAAATAATCTCATAGTAACTTGTATGCACTAAGAATTTTCTACAGCTGCAGAACAAAAGCAAAAAAATATCAAATTTGAATTCACATGTAATTAACATATACAAAATTGATTTTATTGGGGATATAGCATCATGATTAGCAGTTTTACTTTAAAAGTATATGTACTACATGTATTGACTCTTAAAATACTTGTCTGTACATGGAAATAAAAGAGGAGTAAGCTTTAAATTGTCAGTCTTCACATTGCTTCTTTATTTCTAACTTCATCTGTATTGCTTGCTTTTCACTTTAGTTTTAATAAAAGAAGAACTTATGCGTAAAATAGAAAATGCTTTAAAAAAACTTGCTATTGTTTTATGTCAAAAGGTCTGCACCTCTATTCTCTCTAAGGGGGAGGGGGGGAATAAACATTGAGCAAATCTCCACAAATTCTTACATTCATGGATGAGCCAGTAAGAATATCTTGCCTCCTCCACCCTAATAATAGCATTGCAAGCTGTTTTGCATATATTTCCACTTCACCTCCAAAGAATGGACCCCTTCACTATCTGTTTTTAAATAGGAAAGGTGGTAGTTTGGGGTTTTGTTTTATATTTATCATAGGCATTAGAAACTCATTTTTTCCTAACTTTTTTATGTCTTATATTTCAGAATTAGCATACATGTATATATGGATGTTTATCTACATCCATTCATAAACATACATGAGGAAAATACAGAACTAGAAAATAGTGAATAAATTCTCTTTGCCTAAAATTTTGGAATTTGTTGGAAATCGTGATGTTTCTTTTGCATTGAAATCTTAGATGGTAATAGTTTTTATTAACTTTTTAAATGTCTTCTTTTGATTCCAAAGTAATCATTTATCACAATATTTATGTAAGTAAAATTGTGCAATTGCTACTCACTGGAAAGATTTTAATTTCAGATGAGAGAGAAATAGATTGATACCATGACATAACTATATAAAATGTATATATTTAAATTTTTATTAAGACGTTTTATGAAATATTGATTTTTCAGGGATCATGTTGTATAAATTGCTTGTTCTTTAACAAATATTTTAAAAATGGGATCCTAAATGCTTTATGCATTTCCTAAACTTTGAGATGGAGAAAAGTATGCCTATTTTTTGATAAAATACTTAGAGTATGTTTTTCTTAGCACATGTTAGTTAATAGCTTTTAGAACATTTTTAAGTGATTGAAGGAAAATTTTTTAATGATTTAATTTTTCATTTTATTTTAGTTTTTTATACTTTTTACTTTTTAGTACTTTAAAAAGTGATAATTAGCTCACATTTAGCGCATGTCATTATTCTCATGATAATAGTTGCATTTTTCTATACAGTCTACATTATTCATATTTTCTTTGTAAAATAGACTGTTTCCTGTCATAAAACAAATCTGGTTTATGTAAGGACAAATACATTCTTTTAAGCAGTTTTAAGGTTTTCTTCTTGCATTGACTGTCTAAAGCTTTATAATAATGTCTGGCTCTTAATTTTAGTAAATGGCATGACACACTATATCCTTGGAGAGCTTCTGACAAAAACTTTATCAGAATTTCTTTGGTGTGTGGTTTACTCAGGTGGCTTCAGTTTCTCTTTAGCGAAAAAATATTCCATGTTGGTGCTAGACAGAAAATTGTTGTTACTGTGAACGCATCTTTCTACAGATGATATCCTGTTCCCTTTCTTTGTTGATATTTTTCTTTCTTAAACTTTGTTGCTCAGAATATCTTTAATGCTAGCCAAGGAGTCAGGGATTTGGACGTATTTTCATGGACTTCCAAACCTTTTTTCCCCCAGGTGAGTTAACTGTAAGGACAAACATACATTATTTGGATATTTCAGTATGTATAATAAATTTTACATTCTACCTTTAAGCCTTCACTTAAGATTTAAAAAATTTTACCAAAAAAGATCTATGCATAGTGCTGCAATTGAGTTTCCTCTCTGTCCTGGCAGAGTGTTACTAAGGTTAAGGGAAGCTTTCATGTAACTTCAAAGTTGCTATGTTTAGTTTTATGACTAGCTTCTTTAATGATTACATCATATTTAACTTTTTCAGAATGAACTTATTTATGTGGTAATATTTCTTCTGTTTTTTTCACTGCCTAAACTTTCACATTGCCTTTTTGAATGTTCCTCTGAGAATGGGGAGGGATAGAGGGAGAAAAATAATATTGTGACTCACCAGTGTCAAATGCTGGAGATCAGATCTCACTTATCTGTATTAAATAAAATGTGTATTTTAGAATTGCGTGAAAATGACGGACACAGCCCATGCTTTTATGTCTATCAGTTATTTTATTATACTATTTAGTACAAAAATGTTGGATAAACTTTGTTTTATATTTGTTAATTTATATAGTTTAGTTAACTATTCAATAAAATATTAGCTATTTTAATGAAAGTTCTTCTATATTGCCTTTCAGTGACTAGTTTGCAATTATTATTATCTAGTTTTGCTAAGGTTTATCATCCATTGTTACCCTGAAAGATAAAAAGGGGGAATTATTGTAGTAACTAACTAAGTGCTGTAGGAATATTTTTGAATGCCAATGAAATTGGATATTTTTGGCTAAATCTATTCCTGTTTTCTTGTGATTTTTAATATTACCATGTGATTTTTAAAAATTAGTTGAAATAGAACTAAGACTTTGACTCTTCCAACTATAAAATTCTTCATGACATATTTACTAAAATTGATCATTGTCAGGTCTAGCAGGGGGCATGGTCATTAAGACACTGCTGGACTCCACATGGCCAACCCAGGTTTGCTCCCTGAACCCTGCAGCTTGAAAATCATGCTAGGTGCATGTGCCTGTGTGCCCCAAATCCCTAGAGAATGGAGAAGGGATTGCACCATGGTCATCACCCTTAGGGGATGATTGATCACTTTCCCTTTCTCTGTCTCTGTATCTCTCTGGTGATCACATGCTCCCTATGGCACAAACCTAAGGGGAAAAAAACTGATCATTCACAAATAGACATCTTAAAATCTTTACTGAAATCCTTATAAGTATAATAATGCTAATTAGAATTTAGATCTCAGTTTTCATTATGAGTGCTCTGTGTATCCGTATAGTTGTGCAGATATATAGATTTGTGCAAGTGTCAATATACAGGTACATGAAATGCATATGTTAAGCTTATATTAAGTTGTAAATCTAATCTAAGTTTTCTGAGTATTTAGAATTCTCATTTCAATTAAATTGCTAATATGTATCTTAAAAATCTTGAGAAATATAATTACAGTAAATAAAAATAGTCACATAAGCAAAAATTGATGGTCATTCTCACAGTGAGAGCTACAAAGCATTCTGTGAATGTTAATGGTGGATTTAAAATTTTCCTTGACCAACTGTATAATGAATTTACAAAGTCACAATTACACAAATCTTGAACACACATTTTTTTTTACCCTCAGAATTTTAGTAACATTCTACCACACACACACATTATATATATCATGATATATCTATATATATATAGATATATCATGATATATATTATATATATCTATATATATATGTAAAATGTGTGTGTGTGTGTATATATATTAATATGCATATACATCTTAATATGAGACTGCTTATAGGGATAGAGCTTATAAAGTTTTATTTTGCATAACATCAGTTTTTTCACCTTTATTCTAATTATAACATTTTCAAATATTAATTTTAACCTGATTTTGATGAGTGTCTCATTATTGTTATCTTTTATTCTATTTGAATATGAAGTAATTATACAGCTTATTTTTCATATTTAAAAATGTAGTTTAAATCTATTTTAAAGGAGTAAAGGTGTAATAATGGCATTTGAAGAACCCCCAGTTATATTTACATTTAGTTAGGATGAAGAAAAAATAAAGAAAGGTTATTATCTCTCTTTTTTTTTTTTTTTTAGGTTATTATCACTCTTTATTGCATTCACATAGGAAACAATTTCATCATTAGTATTCATCATTAGGGCAAATTCTTTTATTTTAGAAGAACTGTTTTCAATAGTATGAATCCAAATGTATATATTAACTTTAAAATGTATCTTTAATATCAATCTCTCCTTGCTGCTGAAAATTTAATCTCTTTCTTCTGTTACTAGTATTAATATATCTCTGCATAGTTAATGGTCTAGCAAATCTAGTAAGACATTTTCATTTTTACTATACTAAGAAAATTCAAATTATTAAAATCTTATAAATATTCTTATTTGTGACTAAGCAAATATTAAGTGTAGCTGTGTTTTGTTCATTTTTTTAAATCATCATTCTCTCTGGTTATAGATAAGTTTCCAGATACTTCATACCTATATTCTATATTTATAAATAATTATTGCATTGTGAGAAAAAAGGGAATATTTAGACCTTTTTGCCCATACCAATATAGACTAATGCAATAATAATTCAAATTCAGTCATGGTTCACATCATAAATTATTTTTTCTAAAGTTATGTAATATATTAAAAGACAAAAGGGAAATCCAGGACCATTGTGTTTCTCAAATTGTGCTGAAAAAAAGCCAAAGGTTCAATTGCTTTCTTGGTATATTTTCTTCATTTTAATTTTAAAAACATTCTATGTTGAAAAGTTGAAAGATTCTTTAATGGTAATAGTAGTGTCTAAATCTTCACTTATCTTTAGATATGTATCTCTTTCAATTGACAGGATTGTAGACTTGCTATAAAAATTATGAATAGGATGATTTTGAAATGAAATGAATTGTATTTTGTTTATTTCTTTTTCCTATTCAAATTTTCAGGAACCTAAAACTAATACTGATGACTTTTTCAAAGACATAAACTCCTGCTGCCCACAGGAAGCAACAATGCAAGAACAAGATATGCCATTCTTGCGAGGAGGGCCAGGAATGTACAAGGTAGTGAAGACGGGACCTTCAGGTCACAACATCAGAAGCTGCCCTAACCTTAGAGGTATCCCAATTGGAATGTTAGTTCTGGGAAACAAAGTCAAAGCAGTGGGAGAGGTATGGATTCTTGTAGCTTCATGACTTCTAAGATATTCATTGTTGATATAATACAACCAAAGACTTCCAAAGGTTGCCATTTCCATCCCAGGCTTTTTAAATGTTGATGGATTTTTATCATTACTTGTATTGAAAATACTAACATAATTTTCCTGTACTTCTTTTCTAAGAATTTTATTCTCATACGTATCCTTGTAAAAACAATAATTATATTAACAAATGGTTTATACTGTATTTATAAATGTTTGTTATTTGCAAATATTCTTTCACTATTATAAATGTGCTATACCATCGTGAATTATCAGCTATAAGATTATTTTATATGAATCAGTATGAAGATGTAATCATATACAAAGGGTTTCATTTCTTTCTTTCCATTCCTAGGTCTCACTGAAGTCCTGAGCAAATAAAATTATTCTTTAGGCCACTGTGGCATTTGCCTTAGCCAATAAGCTTGAAGATGTAGTGTGTCATGCTATTTCTCAGCGTAAGGGTCATTTACAGTTTGCACTATTGGTATTATCAACCTAAATAATAGCAAACAATGCTGTCTTAGGACATTTTAGATGTCTAAAAAAAAAGGAAAAAAAGAGCCATATGTTTTAGAGAAACACAATTATTTAGGGATTATTTTTGTGCTTTAAAAATTATTATTGTAGCCAAAGTCATAAATAAGTAGCATTTTACAGACTTTTTATTGCTCTGTCTTACCTCAGGCTGTGGTCTTAATTTCAGAAACTTATTTCATGGTAGAAATGGATTGGGATGATTACACTATTGAAATACTTAAGCTTTTTACTGGTTTTCATCCTGAGTGTCCTGAAAGAATCAAGCCAATCAATCATGCTTTTTGTTATGTACCAGGTAACCAATTCTGAAGGTACATGGGTGCAGCTGGATAAGAACAGCATGGTAGAGTTCTGTGAGAGTGATGAAGGAGAGGCATGGTCCTTAGCTAGAGACAGAGGCGGAAACCAGTACCTCCGGCATGAAGATGGCAAGTTGGCTTACATTTGTGATTTATTCTGATTAACTTTGGAGATACAGAAGTTTAATGTATATTGTATTGTGTTTGTGTTAAAGAGTTTTTTGTGTGTTCATTTTTTACGTAAAAGTCAAACTAAAGGTTGAAAAATCTTGCAGCCATTAAGATTGGTTTTTAAAATATGTAGGTACTAAATTCAGATAAAAGAATTAAAAGAAAATTTTTGAAACATTAGTTCATCATTATGAATCATGGTTTTTATTTTGTTAATATGAATTTGTATACTTTGTTCTCTGTGTCAGTCCAGGACTGATTGTTTTACCCTTTCTACCACAAATGGAACTTCAGTATTCAAAGCATCAATTGCAGTACTTCTCCCAGGCAACTTCATTTTATTGAATTTTGTGTCAGGGAAAGCACATTGAATAAATGCATAGCATCATTTTGGGGTTTTCCCTTTTATTGTTAGACTTTAAACTTTCAGCTTTATTTTACTTTTTAAATTTTGATCTCATTTAGTATCAGATGTTTCCTTTCAATCCCTCTTTCTCTTTATTCTCCTGGTGGCAAAAACTGGTTCAAAGTTCAGCCTTCTTTATAACTTGTGTGAAGTCTGAATTGATCCTGACAGAACCAAGAATTCTCTCTGTGTTCCCACAGAACTAGAGCAAAATGATTTTGTTATACCAAACTTGTATTTCTTCATACCCAGATTGTGAATCCCTTGTAGATAGTCCCAGGGTTTTTCATTGTTGTGTACCAGTTCTAAAACAGTTTTGGCACATACTAGTTGCTGACGAAGTTTTGTAAATGCATGAATTGCAAAAATAATAGGATATCAGAATAAGTAAATAGCATAGATTTGTATATGAAATACAAAGCGTAGATTTGTATACGAAATCCCAAAATTTATAGGCTAAGGAAGGATAAATTAGAGAACATGCTTCTCTAATCTGACAGATAAAAACTTAGAGTATTCATCATCCAAGAGGTAATATGGCTTTGAAAATACTTAGATTCAAACGAGGTCCGAAATTTACATGCATGACAGAAAACGTTTAAATATATTGCCTCCTTTTTCGCCCCTACAATAAGCCTTTGAGGTTGGCTTGTTTATCTTTTTATTAGTATAACCCTCAATTTATAGGTAAGGAAACTAAAGCTTATGGAATTTAAAATGACTTGCCTGTGGTTATGCAGCTGGTTACATAGCAGATGTTAGACTTGAGCCAGAAACTTCCTTCAGTTTTAAATGTTGTGCTTATTACACCATGTCACACATTGAACAAATTTGAGAACTACCTCCTCAAGTTTATCTGTTTTTACCAGATAAACTTTTTAGTAAAAGATTCTGTGGTCATAAAATAATATTCTGACATGGTAGAACTATTTGTCATTGTATTTTGAAAGTGAAAGACTCCATTTGATTTAAATCAGTTATTTGCAAAATAACCTTATTTTTTTACTATTTATTTATATTACTAATTATTTACTACATACTCATAAATTTATAAACATTTTTCTTTGTATAGGAATATTCAAATAATAATGAAAATCCCTTAAGTTAGATCAGCTTATTTATGATATAATACAGTTAAGTAAAATGGAATGGCTTAAGTGACTCTTAGAGGATCTGTCTAGCTTAAAAATTTTTTAACTGTTGGGACCAGCAATTGATGTAATGGCTATGTCACTGGACTCTCATTTAGTCAACCACAGTTCAAGTCCCAGACCCGGTGGCTTAAACTCACGCTGGGCAGGTGTGCGTGTGTGCGTGCCCAAGATCCTGAGAGGAGAATAGAGGAGAAGGGATTGCGGCATGGCCATTCCCCCTGGGGGCGGGGGGGGTGATTTCTCGCTTTCTGTCTCTCTGTCTCTGTCTTTCTGGTGAACACACATGCCCTATAGCAAAAACCTCTTAAAAAAAAAAGTGAAATGCCCTAAGAGGCAAATTTTAGCATGGGAAGTTGTATTCTCATAAAGTTAAAAGGTGGAAGGTTTTTCTAAGATAAAATGCTTAAGTTAGGTTATCATTTCTGGTGATATATACATTTTACCCTAAAATTAAGAGAAGGTTCAGTCTCCCTCTGTAAACAGTAATCATTCTTAACTCTATAGATCGATATATTTATCTTTTTATACACACACACACACACACACACACACAATATGTTTATATACATATACACGTTTGATTGTCTCAGTGTTTTAACATAAAACTTGAGGTGATAGGGCAAGAAGTGATGTGATGTTAGTGCCTCAGAACCCCTAAGAGTAGTTGATTTGTTATCAAATAGTATCTCACTAATTTTAGTATCTAACTGTATGTAACACAGAAATAAGAGGATGTGGCACTATGGTTACTTATATGAAGTAATGAGTGTAAGTAAAACAAAAGCTTTCTTCCTGAGAAAATTCTTTATTGTTTTTCGGTATCCATAGATAAAGCCAGCAGGCAGAGTTACTACTGTGTTGAATACAGACTTCACTCGGTGCTAGACCATTCTGAGTCTAGAGGGTGTGATGCTGTCTTTTCTGTTCAGCTTACTGTTCATGGGTGTTTTCCAGAAGAAATATTCCACTGCTGAAATATCTCATACTGAAGAGTATTGCCTAAGGGAAGTGCTAGGATTGGTTTTTTGAATAAAGTCTACAAATGCTGGTAAAGGGGTAGATCATGCAGTACCACTGGTACAGCAGAATTCCAATGTTCAGGTAGGAATAAAACACCCTACCATATTCTTCTAGTTCCATGTTCCGTTTAAAGGGATATTGACTTCTTAAAAATATATTTGAAACATTTTATTTTTTATAATATTACTAGAAGAGAACAAATACTTTTTTCTCCCTTATTACCTTTCATTTGACAGATTGTGTCCTTTTTTTAGCTGAAATTATTATGACAATTAATTTTAGTTTTATTGCTTTTAATATATCATCAGTCTCATTATTCAAACCATTTGATTGCTTATAGGGGATTATTTTAGTCTATACCTATTTATAGGCTGCATCTTGCCATATATAAACTAAGTAAAATATTTGCCATGTCCCTGCTAGAAATTAGAATTCAGATACATTTACTGACTTCAGGATGTGTTAATAGACATTATGTGGCCTCACTTACCATTCATTATTTTAGGGAAACATCTTTATGTAATCAGTAAAAACAAGTTAAATTTTCCATCAGTTTTGCATTCACAACTTAAAGTATTTTACCATGAAAATTCCTTTTGGTACTGAATACTTAGACCTTTTGATGACTGTTTTGTCTGTGTGAATACTAACATATATAAAATATGTAGATTTTTGGTTTATATGTTGTCTATTTTTATTTTGTAAAATACCCTGTATGAATTTGTTACAACTATAAAGAGTATGTGGCCAGAAGTATCAATCTGCATTCAGTAATGGATCCTGCCAAGACAGCCATAAATTGGCTCTGTAAGAGCATATCCCATTTCTAAATTTGTCTGTGATCAATGAAAACAAAGATTTGTCAGATGCTTTGTCAGTGTTAAAATGAACTGATTGCTGTTTAGACTTAGTGAGGTCATTTTAAAATCTAACCACATCATAAAATTTTTCTTACAATTTTCTTTGTTATATGAATAGGGAATAGCACATAAGAAACTAATGTTATAGCTGTGGTTTTTATTGTAGAACAAGTTCTTCTGGATCAAAATTCTCAAACTCCTCCTCCAAGCCCTTTCTCAGTACAAGCTTTTAATAAAGGGGCAAGTTGCAGTGCCCAAGGATTTGACTATGGACTTGGAAATAATAAAGGTAGGTGATTTAAAGTGAGTCTTTTATTTACCCAACTTCAGTATTTTTCTTTCTTCCTTTTTTATTCATTTTTATTCCTGTTCACACAGGAATCTTTGTTAAATTAAAATAACACTGAACTTGTTTACAAAGGAATTCTTTTTGCAGTTTTGTCTTTTAAGTTTTTAGGAATTCTTAACTTTTTCCCATTTTGATTTTGAAAACACTCATTTTGAATTTATATCCTAAAATTTCTATGTCACTCTATTTAGTAAAATAGCTATTATTTTTATCCTTCACTTATTATTAGGATAGTAATGTTAAGGAACAACAAGGAACTTTCCAAATGATTCATTTAATCTCAGATTGCTTTTATGTAATATTATGTTTTTAAAAAAAAGTGTGGTTTTGAATATCCAGCCCAGTTATCTTAGTTAATTTAGGCCTATGAAATATGTTTGGGTTTGGTATATAGAGTGAAACCAGAAACTGTGAAAAGAAAAACAAAAACCCTGAGCTATATTAGTGTAAAATATATACTACTCTTTTGGCTGCATTCTGGAAGAGACCAGCATCATGGGCAATCAAGACAATAATTGGCAATAATTTGTACCTGAAGTTTTTCAAAATTGCATTGGTGTATAAATTCAGACACACTCTTGTTCTTTTTTATGTTCTTGATTCTGACTCCTTCAAAATCAGCCACATTAACAGCAGGACTATGGGTAAGGAGGAGAAGATAGTCTACATGGAAATAATTTAAACACTTTTAAAAAACAAATGTACAGGGCTTGATTTCAAGGAAGAAATATAGTATCATTATACTTGACTTGTAAAGAAAGTAAAAAAAATGAAGTAGTGAACAAAATAATGTATAATAAATATCAGTTTAAAACTACCTTTTATTGCACTTCTTTATTACTTTCCACATGAAGAAAATCTAGCCACAAGACTTCTTTTTTGACTCTCTTGGATCAGTCTAGCCCATAGTCTTAGATATGATCTGCTCGCTCACTTCTGGTAGCTCTGATTTCCTTACGTAAGCTAGATCCGTACAGCTATAGAGGGCGAATGCATGGTGGGTGTTCTTCGTGTCCCTTTCTCTCTACCGTTGTCCGCTCCTAATAAAATCTTGCTGTTTACTTACCACTCCTCTATACCTCTGTAGTAACCCATCTTAAAGCAATGTTTAATTCAAACTGTTTGCTTTCAGTCTTTAAAATGTCTTGTTGTTGTACTGATGGCTTTCACTGTAAATTGGTCATTAATATACAATTAATTAAAATATCATGAGAGAAGCAATCACTGTTCAAGAGACAAGTGTTGCTGAGAACATTGCTATTAAATAGAAGTTTGAAGTATTCTTAAAAATGTGATTTTGTGAATATCTTTCAAAAACAGCATGTACTTGTTAATAGGCCTTTAAAATACTGTTATGAAACAAATAATAAATTTAATTAACTGTAGCTAACCTTTATTTACTTATTGCCCCTAACAGTAGTTCCCTTTTTCTTTAACTCTTCATATTGTCCTAAAGCAAGAAATTTTTTTACAAAACAGTTTTTCTTAAAACAATCTTTTACAGAATTCATTATCTCTAAAATCCTTTTTTCAGTCTACAGCATTTATTTATTAAAAACTAAACATGTGTAGCTTGTGTACCAAGTAATTTTCATTTAAATTTATACCTCATTGATGCTTGAGGTGAAATTTTTATGTATAAAACTCTTTTATAATAGGAAGTATGACTTTTCCAGTTTTTCTACCAACGTGTCAGAATATGATTTTCTCCTCTTCTTCAGGATCATCAAAACTACTTATTATACTCAAAAATAAGTTTTTATCATCCATTTTATTATTTTAAAAATATTTTAATTAAAGTTTTCTGTATTTCAAAAGAAAATGTCAGAATTAACATTTGAGATAATATTCAAATTGGGTAGCTCATATTCCTTTTGGTCTGTAAATATTTACAGATTTTTATATTATCTAAGCAAAAGAGTTCATGCTTTTAAAAAACTAGAATTTTTTGAGCAGTTGTTAACAACTTAAAATGGGAAAGTATTTATGTATAACCATAATGTAAATATATTGTTAATAACATACTTTGCCACTTTAAATTCTATATTTTAAAGAAAAACCATTCAAACTATTTGCTTATTTTCTCTACGAAATATACTGCAGATGAGGTAGGGTGGTATTCGTCATTGTCTAGTAATATAGGAAAAAAACTCATTCATTTAGATCTTTATTTGTATATGTACAACAGTATCACAGATTCTTCATAGACTATTCCCACAAGAAATGAGAGATGTCATTTGTGAATTTAAATAGATTTGTTTTTGTAGATGGGCTACTATGTAAGACTTGATGGGGTGCTTCCATTTAAAAAAAAAAAAAGCAAGCAAAATTTGGTCCCTGATTTGAGGATGATATTGCCAAGTTCCACACATCTCTGAACTGGCATAGATTTACTTAGTGTTTAACTTTATTAGAATGTCATAAAGCACCATTTACTTTGCCATTTTGGATGTTAATGATTACAAGTTGTAGTTTTGACTGTTTTGCCCACTGCAGGTGACCAACTGAGTGCCATATTGAATTCCATTCAGTCACGGCCCAATCTCCCAGCTCCTTCCATCTTTGATCAAGCTGCAAAACCTCCCTCTTCCCTAGTCCACAGCCCATTTGTGTTCGGACAGCCCCTTTCCTTCCAGCAGCCTCAGCTTCAGAGTAAGTCTGTCAGTCTTACCTGCCTCATCAAGCATTTCTGAAGCTTTGTTCTGAGTTATTTACCCATTACTGATTAGTTACAACTCACCTGACTGGTTTTATTTAATTAGGATGTTATCCCCTCCCATTTTTGAAGTATTTAAGCTATTCTGAGTCAACACATTTTATGGCTAAGACATTTGTTTTTTAATCACATTTTTTTACTAATGGAGTTATGAAAATATGACTATTATGCTTTCTATTTTAATTCCAGTATTAGTAAATACATACTATAAAACATGTTAAGAAGAACATTTTTTTTTAATATGCATGGCTATGGTAACCATCTGTTATAGGGAAAACTTCATTGCTCTACGTTGGATTTTTTTTACTTTGAGATTCCCCGAAAGAATAAACCTCTTTCGCTATGCTAGTGAGTGGAAGAGAGACTGTACTTGTTTGCACAGGTTTGTTTATTCCAAGTGAATTTGATATCTAGGAAATGTATAGTTCCTTAGGTGTCCACATTTTCTCAAATTATTGTTTCCTCTCTGTCGTTGCTGTTCTAACACGTTAAACTGATGCTTAGATTTCAGTTCTGACTTCTAGGATTTCTCTAGCCCTTTATCCATGATAGTAACACACATTGTTTTGGAAAATAGATCCAAATAAATTACAATTGACTGACTGATCACTTTTCTTAATAACGTCCTGAGCCTTCCATATAAACTTCTCAAAGCTCCTTGCAGTATGACAACAGTATGATTTTCTTGGCATTCAGTTCTCATCTTGGCTAGATGACATATAAACACACTAAATGAGTAAGATCGTTCATGAAAGTCTCAGTTTGTATCCCCGTTGCATAGATTCGAATGCATGTCCTCTTTACTTTGATAAGGTACATTCACACTTAGATCTGATTTGTTTTTCTACAGAAATACTTTGATAATTGTTATTAGGGTTATTTAAGAGAATAGTGGCTTTTTTTTTTTTTTTAAGAACCAATGTAGTATATACTTAGCAAGTGATATTATTCAGTAATATATTATTATCTATCTTAGATAAAGCGTATACAAGAGTTTAACTTTTCTGGGTTTGTATTATACATTAGGCAGGTTTAATTAATGCAGTTAATTAGCTGGGAAATGTAAGTACTTTCCATTTTTAGCTTATCATCTCTGTTCATGTTCAATATTTACCTAAGGTGTCTTTAGAGAAGAATTTCAAGGAAACAAAGTCTCACATTTGTGAAGTAGTTTTACCTTGCTGTAATAAGCATTATTTTAGAAGTACGAAAGATAAGTAAAGAGATTATTGCTTCTGTGAAGCAACAGAGTTTTTACATTAAATATACCTAGGTTGCAAGAATTTTTTAGGACAAGGGAAAAAACTACAAGGAAAAAAATTGTGATCAGTTAAGCAGAGTAGCAGAATATTCATATTAGGCCAGTAAAATTTGTTCATCTTTAAATTTAGTCCTTTTTCTTTTAAAGAATTATCTGACTTTTTATTCATTTATTTTTTGATTTGACCGGAGAGGTACAGAACGAAAGAAAGAGAGAGAAAGAAAGAGAGGGAAAGTGAGAAAGCAAACCACCAGGTCTGGGTCTTGAACCGTGGTTGGCCATGTGGGAGTCCAGCACCCTTAACTACCATATCACCTGCTGGCCCACCTTTACATTTAGCTTTAAAAAAGAAATTTTCTTAATAATGTCATAGCAGTAGCAGACAAAAGAACTAAGGAGTAAAGACCTTTTGTCTTACCTAGAGGCCAAGTTGTCACAAAAACAAGTATAATTACTTTTTTATTTTACCACATTTAATTAGAAAAATATTTAAATACAAAATATAAAATTATAATTAAAGTTAATTTGTCTCTTTCAAGAGATAACAAGTTTCCAAATGACTTTGTGCCAATATAATTTGATGTAATGTTGTATGTAAGTTTATCAGTAGCACCACTTCTTTTATCATCATCGTAGAATACAATTAAAACCATGACTGAGCTCTGTCTCAGTTAACCAGTTTTTTTGGATCATTACTTGCCTGTATTTCCAACAGTGGGAATTAGACCCTTTTTTAAGAGTTCTTATTCTTAAAAGAGTATCATTGAATTTTGACTTCCATTTTTCAAAAAAGCTTAAGTCTTAATCTTTAGCATAAATGAAAAAAGTATGGATTCCAAACAAGAGCTTTAATGTTTTGAAATAATTCAGAATTATATTTTTCACATCATATAAGAAAAGATAAGAATGGAAGAGCATCATTGTTAAGACTCCTTGGTTAAGATAGGCTTTCCCGATCTTTACTGCGTGCCACCCGCAAGCTTTTCACTGTGCTTTTGAAGATGGCTTATTCGCACAGTATGAGAGAGAGCAGTCTATTCTCAGTGTGGAATGAGTTGCAGGAAGAAATTTAGAAAGGGACAAATACTAGTTTTGTTGGTCTATTTTTTATGGCATAGTTTCATTATTTGCTTTGAAATTAATTCTTAATATAATAATACTATGACGAATGTTAGTATGAATGCTAGCATATAGACCAGGCTTATTTGTAAAATTTAGAGATCATTTCTATCCTGAATTATGATCACAGCACAGCATTTGTAAGTTCATTGTTTGCCCACTGTGAAGGTATGTATATGGATAAAGACTTGATTTAGGAAGGAACCTGTATTTTCATGTTTTTCCCCCTATTAGTTTTGTGACACTAAGTTGCTTTCTAAGATCCTATTCTACTCCTAAAGAAAAATTATATGATGACTTCCAAAAAAGATTTTAGGAAATCAAAGTCAGTTTCTATTCAGATATTTAAGTTCAAGAAAATATTTCACACTTGAACCTGTAGCATCTATCACAATGACCAGGATATTGTAGTTTTAAGCTCTAACATCTTTAACATGCCTCCAAATTCTCATCTTTGTATTCATGGGCCTGAATTGATCTTCAGTCAGTTCAACTGTCTTCTCTGTACTGTGAAAGCTTGACCTGGGTTCTTTTGCTTCATCAGTGGTTTCTCTAGCCACCCTTCACTTCCTTGTTGTAGGAATTCAAACCAAAGAGAATGCTTACATCGTTTATATGACAGGGTGTCCTAGTACATTTGTTAACCTTTCTCATGACTAGGTTTGAGCAGTTCTCTCTCCCTTTACCCCTACCATCATATTGGCTATTGTTTTTATTCAACCCTTCATTACCATCTTCCTTTAGATCGGTTTTTATTCCTCTTTTTATTCACCCATCCTTATTAAGTGTCGATTCAAGTACATGATCTCTGCTGGGTTACCAGGACCAACAAGGTAAAGAAAAAATGATCACTGATCTTGGATAGCTTCTAGAATATTGTAAGTGTGTGTCTTTTTAAAAAGTTGATATCGTGTTTAAGTGCTCCGTGATCAATATTCACAGAATGAGTGGAAAAATAAATTTCCTGGAGAGGCCAGAGAAAGCAAGGGAAAAAAAAGGCAGCCCTTCATCAGATTGTTGAAGGATTCATGTTAGTTTATAGGGGAAGGGGGGAAGAAGATTCAAGAAGTTTCTTGCTTAGACATTTGGAAGAATGTTGTTTCTACTTACTGTGAGGACTGCAGGAGAGTCTAGTTAGGGGAACAATAGTAAAGGCTTATTTAAGATATCATGCTGGTAAGGTACTCTTGTATAACAAACCCCAGAATGACATGTACTTTAAAATGAGCACTGCTTTTTATTTAGCTCATGATTCTGGATTGGCAGCTTAGGCTATGTTCAGCGTTCAGCTGGATAGTTCTGATCTTGGCTGGGTTTCTTTACTCATTTGTAGTCACCCAGAAGTCAGTTACAACTTTGCTTCATCTAGATGACTCTTGGCTAGATGAGGGGGATGATTGAGCCAAGTGTCTCATCATTCAGCAGGCTAATCTGGGTTTTTTCTAATGGATGTTTCAGGATTCTTAGAAAGCAGAAGCATGCATAATCTCTTGAGGTTTAGTCTTAATACTGGCACATCTTTCTGCCACATTCTGTTGGTCAAAGGAAGGTAGAAGTCTAGCTTACATATGTTCAAGGGCAGGGACATAGATTCCACCTCTTGACTAGAATTGCCTCACAGGAGCATGGATACAGGTGTAAGAGTCACTGTTGCCATATTTGCAGTTAATCTCTCCCAGAAATGTTAAGTTTGAGGTTACTGTTAAATCTGGTGGAAATACCGAGTTAAGATTGTTGTATCACCCTAAAGTTTAGGAGATATATCTGGACAGGTCATATAAACTGGTAGTCTTATAGCAGACTTATAGCAGACTAATTTGGGAGTTGTTGAAATATGGGTGATAATTTAAAGTTATTAGAATAAATAATAGCAGCAGGAGAATAAGTATATGTTCAAAAAGAAGACACAAAAAGAATAATCCCTGGGAAACTCCAGTGTTTAGAAATGGTTTACAAGTTTAAAGAGGAAGGAAAATTAACTAGACACTGGGAAGGAGCACTAGATCTAAGTGTGGTATTTCTAGATGCCAGGTAAAGAAAGTATTTAAAGGAGATGGTAACAATTTGTATCAGATGTTGCTGATAGGTCAAATAAAATAAGTATTGAGAATGGGTCATTGAAATTAGCAACATGAAGGTCATTGATGACCTTGATAAGAGCAACTCTAGTAGAATTTGATGCCAAAGATAGATCAGAGCAAGTTCAAGAGAAAGGGACAAAGAGAAATTGAAGATGACGAGTATAGATAAATTTGTCAAGATTTGCTGTAAAGGAAAGGAAAAAATAATGTGATACCAAGAGAGAGAATGTAACATTTAGAGAAATTTCTATTTTGTTTTGTTAATAGAAAAAAGTAATATCTAGGTTTTTTTTTTAATAAGAATAATCGAATATGAAAGAAAAATTTACAATGCAAGAGAGAGGGGAGAATTTCTGGGACAACTTTCTTGCATAGGAGAGGGATGCGATCCAGCACAGAGTGGAAAGGTTGCCTTAGTAGGAGTACAAATAGTATATCCACTGTAAGGGAGAAAAATAATGCATAATGTTGTTAGGAACTCAGAAACGTTCTCGTTTCTTTTTTTTTCTCAATAAAATAGGACCCAGTAATCAGCTCAGAATTAGCATGGAGAGATAGTGATGGTAAATTGAGAAAAGAGAAGACAGTCCAAAATAGTCAGAGCTGATGTGTACCCAATATGTAGCACATACCAAGTCCCATTCCCATTCCAGCCACTTCATGTGATCAACTTTGATCTGTGTCCTAGAACTTGATTCATCCAAGAAACTCCATCCAGTGTAAGCATAAAGTATGCGTGACCTAGAGGCAGTATCTTAACGCTGGAGAGGGTGGAACCAGACCCCGAAGGATCTTGTAAGCCATGCTTAGTATTAATAGTTTGGACTTTATCCTTAAATGTAAATTAAAGGAGCAGATAAGGAAACAGGTTCTGCAGAATGTTAAACAAAGGAAAGACATGGTCAGTTTTAACTTGTGAGAGATGAACTAAGAATATATAAAAGATCCTGGAGAATGGGAGCATGTTGGAGATGGGCGTCTAGAACAAAAGATTCATTATAGGAAGTATGTAGGAGGAGGAGTAATTTAGAAATGTTGAGACAGTAAAATGTGTAAGACATACTAATCACAGTTGTGGGAACCAGACTGGAATGGCATTTACTTTTAATTTTGTTTTGAAAGATAATATGCTTACCTAAAAAATACAGGATAGAAATCAAGTTTCAAGAAAAAATTTACTAGGTTGAGTAACTTAGCTCCTGTGGGCTATAATTTGAAACCGAGAGGCATATTTGGTGTCCTTATGACTAAAGATGGCATTATTTACTGACAACTTGAAAAGTGATTTAATGAATCATTAAAGCATTTTTGTGATTTTGCACTTAATTAAATTTAGAAAGAATTAAGTCTACCATAAATCCCCCTTTGTTCTCTCAAAGGTCTACACTGTCATGTATTTCAATACATAAGCTTAGAAGTAAATGTTTTGTTTTGTTTTTTGAGAAAGAGGGCACATGCACTCGCAGGAAAGACAATGAGACAAAAAGCGAGACATCACCCCTCATGGGGGATAGCCACGTTGCAATCCCTTCTCTTCTTTTCTTCTCTTGGGATTTTGGAGACACACACACACACACACACACACACACACACACACACCCCCGGCATGAGTTTTAAGCCACCAAGTCCAAGACTCAGACATTGGTCAACTACATGGGAGCCCAGCAACATAATCAGTACACCATCTGCTGGTCCCCAATGCTTGTCTTTTAAATCAGATGTCTCTCCCTTCTTATTGATTGTCTTTCTTCCCTACTTTGATTTATTTAAGAAGTCTACACTGTCAGCAGCCATGATGACATAACAACATAATTAATTTCTAGTATTAGCGGTGCCTGAGAAGTCACATACCTCTCATTTTGTCAATGAGAGAATCCTTGGTGACGTGTCCAAAGTTATACAATCAGCTGGCAAATCTAAGACTTGAATTTAGGTTTCAAGACTTGAATTAGATTTCAATTTAGATTTCAAGAGTAGACTGACTTGCTCTGGTGGTTTTTTCTACTACATCTCAGTTACTTGGACAGTAAGAATGAGAAAAGACAAAAGAATATTTAGTTCAGTCATTTTATACCAAACATCCTTCAACAACATCCTTAATAAACTTTTGCCTGATGGGTAGTTCACAATATCCCAAGATTGATTGAGTGGTTAGTACTTCTTAGTGTTTGTTAGAGACTAAGGAAACAAATTGGCCCCCGCCCCACCCCATAACAGTAAAAACAAGACTAGGACAGTCCTCCCTCTACTTTATCTGTGGTTAACACCTACCCTCTTTTTTAAGGCAGTGAACTGGTGCCTGCGTTTCTCTTCTTTCTCCAGATATTGCCTTAAAAAGCATCTTATCCTTAGAGCACTTTTGTCTGGGGTTTAGATTGTAGCTTTCTTTTTTTTTAACGTAAGCATCATGTCCCTCTCAGGACATTACTTCTGGAGGCAGGGCATAGTTATGGTTAAAGTTAGTCACCTGATCAAAGTGTCAGATTTCTCTGATGTATAGTTTCTATTTTTTCTGTACAACTAATGAAAAGCAAGGTTTTGGGACCAGTGGTTGGCATAATGTAAAGCAAGGTTTTTTTTAAAAAAAAAACAAAACTTTATTTATTTCTTTCATGAGAGAAAAAACCTTCTAAAAGGGTTCCAGTGCCATGATCTACCTGTAGCCTTTAGCCAATCCCAGATCATGGGCACACACATGCTCAGGGAGGTTGTTGAACATGAACTGGGAACCTTCCCTTATAGGATTACCCTTGAAGAGCATTGTGTTTACCACTGTGCCACTGTCTAGCCCAAGATTGATTGATTGATTGATTGATTGATTGATTGATTGCCAGATGGTGCACACACTCACCAAAGAGAGACAGAAAGAAAGGGGAAAAGCATTTCTCAATGAGGCATAATCATACTGCAGCCCCTTCTCCATTTCATTAGGATTTGGGCATGAGTGCACAGGTTCCTGACATGTTTTCAGACTGCCAGGCTGGCATACAACTGGCCATTTAGGCTTTAGCTCACCTAACGTTAGGCCACAGAGGCAGTTCCCCCAAGATTTTTGATTTGGGGAGTATCACTAGCTTTCTGTATCTCAAGTTATTGCTTAGAAGCAAAAGCAGGTCCAGCCCTTGTGGTGTAGTTAATGACGTACCAGGCTGCTGAGCTGGAAGCCACAGCTAACCATGATGATTTGAGTCCCCTGTTTGGTAGACTTGAAATCACACCAGGCTGGATTCTGGCAAGCCGAAGGATTAGACGAAGGACATCACTGTGTGACTGATCACTGTGGTGTGCGTCTCTCTCTCTTTCTCTCTTTCTCATTCACACACATGCACCCTTTCTTGAATGAGAATTTTTTTAAAAGCGATGTCTTTCTTTTTGAGAGGATGTTTTGAAATTATTCTTCTTAAGATCTGAGATATACGCCCATCATATTATGCTCAGAGTTTTCCTATTACAGTTATCACAAATTCTGAAATATGTTTTTTCTGAATTTTATTTCTTTTAACCATCCTGGGATTTGCTATCTATTCGGTAATATGCTGTGAATATGTTTTATTAAAGTTCACTTACATATATATATAGAAGACATTTAGAGGAACATTTTATCTTGGAGGTATCCACTTTACATATTATCTTCCATTTTCTTTCCTACATTCAGATCATGTGGATTAATAATGTAGCCTAGGGGGACCAGCAGTTAGCGTAATGGCTATGTCACTGGACTCCCATGTAGTCGACCGCGGTTTACGTCCCGGACCCGGTAGCTTAAACTTACGCCGGGCACATGTGTGTGCATGCCCAAGATCCCGAGAGGAGAATGGAGGAGAAGGAATTGCGGTGTGGCCATCCTCCCTGGGGGGTGATTTCTTGCTTTCTGTCTCTGTCTGTCTGGCGAGCACAAGCACCCTATAGCAAAAACCTCTCACCCCCCGCCAAAAAATAAATAAATAAATAAAAATAATGTAGCCTAGGGACCAGCAGTTGGCATAATGGCTATGTCTCTGGACTCCCATGTAGTCGACCCCGGTTTGAGTCCCGGACCCAGTGGCTTAAATTCACGCCGGGCGCCTGTGCCTGCGTGCCCAAGATCCCGAGAGGAGAATGGAGGAGAAGGGATTGCGGTATGGCCATCCCCCTGGGGGATGATTTCTCGCTTTCTGTCTCTCTGTCTGTCTCTTTCTGGTGAGCACACACACCCTATAGCAAAAACCTCTCCAAAATAATAAACAAAAATAATGTAGTCTATCTAGTGAAAAGCTTGTTTCTACTTTATCCTTAATTTTAAGATTTTGTTTTGCCTTTCATTTCTTTTGTTTCTTTTTGTAAACTAACATTTAGGTAAATAAATTTTAGTTCATATCCTATATTTTAAACTCCTTTACATTCACCTAATTCCACATTTCTCCTGATATATTATTACCAAGAAAATAAAAGATACTGGGTACGTTGATTATCCAGTGATACTGTCAGTCCAGATAGCTGCCATAGCTAAAAGTGCATAAAAATCATTACTGTCATTTTTTTTTTTTAGGTTTTTGTCATAAGGTATTGTGTACTCACTAGAGAGGAGAGAGACAGAGAGATATAGAGAGAGGGAAAGTGAGAAATTACTCCCCAGGGGGGATGGCCACACTCCAGTCCATTCTCCTTTTGGGATTTTGGGCACACATGCACATGCACCCAGGGTGACTTTCAAGCCACCAGGTCTGAAACTAAAACTGTCGTTGGCCATTTGGGAGTCCAATGCCTTAACCACCATGCCACCTGCTGGCCCCACACTCATCTTTTATATCCTCTGAAACATTGATGGAAATAGTGGGAACAATGTTACTTATATTTAATCATGCTTTCTTTAAAAAAATTTTTTACCACAGGGCACATGTGCTTGCCTAAGAGAAACAGAGAGAGAGAGAAAGTGAGAAAACACCCCCGGGTGCATGGTCACACTGCAGTATCGTTTCCATTTCTTCCTCCTTTCACGATGTGCACACACGCATATACACCCAGTGTGCTTTTTAAGCCACCAGGTCTGGAACTTGAACCATGCAGTTGACCATGTAGGATCTAGCCCCTTAACCACCATGCCATGGGCTGGCCCTCCTTATTTTTTATCTGCATATTGTTTGGTTATTCATGCCTTTTGGCCAGATTATACATATAATTTATATATTATCTGTACAAGGACCAATTTACTATATTAAAATATTTTTAAGTATTTAAAATTTTAAAATCAACAAATTTTAGATTATCTGGACTGTAAGTTAGACCTAACCATTTACTGCCTGTTGTAGGAGCTTATGCAATCAGAATTATCTGAGGCTCTTTTAAGAAAGAATGCAAATTTAAATTATTTGAGGTTTACATTGGGTGAAGACAAAAAAAGAAAGGGACCAGCAGATGGTATAATGGAATTTAATTTGTGAATTTAACATTTCTGATGATTGCTTAACGGCTCAACACTTGAATGTATGCCATTTTTAAATCCGTGCAGTTTTGTGTACTGCCACCAGTACATCACTGGATTCCCATGTAGTCGACCACTGTTCGAGTCCGGGACCCAGTGGTGTAAAACTCACATCCATGCATTTACATGTGTGCCCAAAATCCCGAGAGGTGACTAGATGAAAAGGAATTGTGGTGTGGCCATCCCCCTGTGAGGTGATTTCAGCAAAGTCTCTGAAAGAAAGAAAGAGAGAGAGAGAAAGAGACAGAGAGAGAAAGAAAGAACAGATGGACAGAAGGAAGGAAAGAAAGAAAAAGAAAGGAAGGAAGGAAGGAAGAAAGTAAGAAAGAGGAAG
Organism: Tupaia tana; assembly: GCA_026018925.1. Classification (NCBI taxonomy): domain Eukaryota; kingdom Metazoa; phylum Chordata; class Mammalia; order Scandentia; family Tupaiidae; genus Tupaia; species Tupaia tana. The sequence goes on along the minus strand of JAKSZU010000005.1, from coordinate 76,779,451 downwards.
GAAGGAAGGAAGGAAGGAAGGAAGGAAGGAAGGAAGGAGAGAAAGAAAGAAAGAAAGAAAGAAAGAAAGAAAGAAAGGGAGGGAGGAAGGGAGAAAGAAAAAAAAGAAAAGAAAAGAAAGTTAGTTCTACAAAATTAGAAGATTTCTTAGTTTTTTCTTTTACTTTATTTTTTATTTTTATTTTTATTTTTTTTTTACTTTTTAGGGTTTATTTATTTCTTGAAAGATAGGGAAAGAGAAACAAGCATTCCCAACAGGGTCATCACATAGTGGTCCTCCTCCAGCCAGCCTGGAACAAGCATGCACACCTGGCACATACAGGGAGACCTTGGGATATGTATGTGGGACCTTCCCATGTGGGCCTAGCATCATGGGGTATTGCATTATTGCTGTAGTCCAGAGATTTCTTTCTTACATTTTAAGAAATATATGTACAAACATAAATATGAGTATGTTTAATATGATACTTCCTGAAGCTCTTTCAAATTTCTATCCAAATTTTTTAGGATTGCATCTAGTAGTTTCACTGAAACTGTGAAATTTATAACTGTTTTAGGGTCTCTTCAAGATAGAGAATTAGACATGAGAAACAGAATTACATGCTGAAGATTATTTCATCCTGTTATTTTTAATACCCTAGTGGAATATTCATTTTTTAGAAAATTTGCCATAGAGTGGTATGCTTGTCAGAAAAAGAGAGAAAAAAAAGAGAAAGTGAAAAAGCTCCCTCCAGAAAGGATGGCCACACCATTATTCTCTCAGGATTTTGGGCATGCCCAAATGCCCAATATGATTTTCAAGCTGCTTAGTCCAGGACTTGAACCAAACAGTTGGTGATGTCTGGTTCAACTGCCTTAGTCATCAGGTCAACCAGCTGGCCCACCCAGTAGAATATTCTTCGAAAAACATTTCCATAAGTACTATTTCACCTTTTTTGAGTATTGAGTATTGGTGATAGTGATTATATACATTGTTATTAGATACTTTCTTGAATATAATGTATTTCTCTTATATTGTCTTTTCTAATACCTTATTTATAATTTTTTAACATTACCTATCATTAATTTAGCAATTATTGCTATTGTAACATCTTGATCAATAGCATCTCAATTAACTTAATTCTTAGTGACCATAATGCTTAAAATTTATCCTTTTCTAAGAGGTGCTGTTTCCTGAGTTTTACTTTTGTTCTTGTGAAATTGTTGAAGTATAATAACTGTGGGATTTTATATCAGAATCCATGAGTAATTAACCCTGTCACTATAGGCCTCTAATGTTATTACTGATTTTAATTTGTGAATTTAACATTTCTGATGATTGCTTAACGGCTCAACACTTGAATGTATGCCATTTTTAAATCCCTGCAGTTTTGTGTACTGCCACCAGATGGTGACAAGGTTCCTTGATTTTTCTCTCCTTTATAGTCCCAGTGATGATGTAAAGATCTGATATATCAGAATACCACAATTTGTCTTTGTTAAGCTAAAATGAGCATGTTTTCCTTATTAAAAAGAAAATTTGCATTGTTTTATCTGTAGAATAATTTTTTAATGTGCAGTTACAGTGGCCTCAAGAGTTTATGACAGTAAAATAAAGTATCCCTGGGACGAAGGGATCCAAAACAAAGGATAAATGGCACATAAAGAACCATATCGTTTATGAGAGGAGTTTTATAACTAAATGAACAATGAGGCCTCCGTGGCACAGTCAGTGGCATATTGAACTACAGTGCTGGGAGGCACATAGCCACCAATGAGTTAAGATCTCCTGCCCAGCAGACCTCAGACATGACAGGCACACATGCCGCCCAAGACTCTGCCATGCTAGAGGACTAGAAGGAAGAGATCGCCACGTGACAAAACCCTGTTGAGGGTGCTTCTCTCTCTCTCTCTCTTTCTCTCTCTCTCTCTCATATATGTACATACATGATCAGAAATAAAAATAAACTTTTTTTAAAAAAGAGGGCACTAGAGAAAAGTCTAGATTTGTTTTGATTGTTTTTAATATTATACTTTGTAGTTTATAATACCAAAAAGTCAAAACTTTATGAAGATGAATTTAATTATTGGTTTTGTCTATATAATAGGATTTTTTAGAAGAGCATTATTATTTAATCCTCCTCAGATGGTTTTTAAAATGTCAGACAGCCTTTTTCTTTTTGGGGGGGAAGGTTTTTGCTATAGGGCGCGTGCGCTCGCCAGACAGACAGAGACAGACAGAGAGACAGAAAGCGAGAAATCACCCCCCGGAGGGATGGCCATGCCACAATCTCTTCTCCTCCATTCTCCTCTCGGGATCTTGGGCACACACGCACATGCGCCCAGCATGAGTTTAAGCCACCGGGTCCGGGACGTGAACCGAGGTCAACTACGTGGGAGTCCGGCGACATAGCCATTACGCTAACTGCTGGTCTCTGGACAGCCTTTTTCTATCTGTGTATAAATATCCATTTTTCTCTTATGGATTGCTTTCTTTCTTAAAGAATAAAAATGTTTTAAAAAGTTTACTATAACTTTTTAAAAATATGTTAAATATGAGCAGATTTTGAAAAAATTAAATCTGCAGAACAAGTGTTTTCAGGCACAACTTAGCTTCTTTAGTCATTTAACAATAACCATTTTAAACTTTTATGCAAAGAATGTTCATTTTTATTCATTCTGAATCATACCTAGGAATACAGGCTCTATAGACTTTATTGCATATTAAGGACTCAATGCCATTATTAGCTTTAATCCCTTTTCCAGGAGTTTTCCTTAAACCCCTCTACTTCTTATACGTATTCTTGCAATTTTTCTCATTTCTGTTTGTGGGTGTGTCTAATTAAGATGATATTCCGATTTCCTGCTCTTCAGAGATTTTAGCATCCAAGCTGGGAGACTATTCCTACATGGGCAGTTTGGAGAGATTTAAATAACCTAACAATTCCTTCTGCTGCCTGACACTTTTAGGATTTTACAGATTTATTCAAAAAGAAGAATATTCAAAGATTTTTTAAATGTTTCCAATTTTAACTCAGATTAAATGGCCTTATGACATGTATGTCATTTTCTCAATCTACTTCCATTTTCTTTTGTACCAGCTGTATTTGTGCTTTAGTCTCTGTCCACAGAAACTCACAGAAACTGCTCTAGTCAGTCTGTGACTTTTGTCCCCCCATATTCAGTTGTCATTTCTTAGGTCTTACTTTACTGTCCTACCAGTAGTGTTTTACAGAGTTGATCTATCTCTTAGAAACAGCTATTGGATACTTGATACCACACCAACTTCTCATGTCTAGTTTCCTTCTGCATCATTATCTATTCTGTATTCCCAGGGCTTTGGACTCTTGTAGGTCTTACTCTCTAGTGGTCTTTTCCAGTCATGTGCTATTACCTAATATCTGCATGCATATGACTCCCAAGTTTATCAGCACCTAATATATTGGGTCATCATAAAAGTCATAATGTATTGTTCTATTTTTCTATGCAAAAATACATCATGACTTTTCAAAAATCCAATAGTATATACTTATTTGTCCATTTTCTCTCTTACTTCACCTGAATATAAGCTCTGTAAGAACAAGAACTTTGTCTCTGTTCATTATTATATCTCCAATACCTAGAACAATATCTGACACATAATATGTATTTAATACATTACATTAAATGACCTAATTAATGAGTTCATCTTTTCTGAGCCATAATAATGAATCATTTAACAATAGTAGTATTAGTATTTTTTGAAAAGTATATGTACAATAGTTCTAGTTTTGTTATTTCTATGACACTAAAAAAAGTTATATCCTTATTGCCTAAACTTATTTCAGCTCAACTCGTTTTTATTTTAATTACCATGAGTTAAAATTATACATACAAGTTTTTTTTCAGATTCAGATATTTTCTTTTTTAGCTTACTATTTTCAAAACACTACAGTTCAAAGTTTCTTTTAATTCTTTGAAAAAAGATAAATTATATAATATTATGTACTTCATTTTCTGCATGGTAAATTATTGTGTCAAATGTTTTCCAGTGAGTTGTAAATTTACTTTGCTTTGTGTTGTAAGACTTTTTGTAAGCAAAATTTGGTATCTCAGAAATATGATGTACAAAACAAACACTAAATTCTAGATTTTTCACTGGCGATAGACTCAGAAAAGTAGCCAAACAGAAATGTCAACTTAGGCTCATTCTGACATAAATATTGAAAAGTCATAATAATGGGTCCATTCAGAAAACCAGGTGAAAAATAGGCTAAACTGTAAGTAACTTTTTTTCACCTCCCACTGTTTTCTTTCTTTCTTTTTTTTTTTTTTTTTTTTTTTTTTGCCAATAATTCACTTACAAACCTCTATAGTTAAATGACACCAGCTTAAAACTGAGCTAAAGAAATATTAGTCTCCCAAAAAGTCTCAGATTTGATATAACAGAGTTATAACCCTTATTAACTTTTAAGTTAAAATATTTGGACCTATCAACACATATTCTTCATCTAAATAAATTAATTTAACCTTCATTTTCTGTTTTAGTTTTAAAGAAATATAAACTCATTGAAAAATTTGGCAGAATATAAACTATTTTTAATGACAGTTTATAGTTGCATACCATTTGAAATGCTTTGTTTTTGCTTATGTTCTCTGCTGAATTTTTTTTTCCATTGAATCTGTGCTGCTTCTTTGCCAATGTTTTCCACTGTAGACTCTCCATCTCGCAACCTTGCTTCTCGTGAGCGCATTTACAAAAATTATGGTGTAGCTGGGCCTGCCTCTGCTCTCTCATCTCTGTCTCACAAACTGAAGGGTGGGTATACATGCATTCATGGATGGGCCATTCTTAATTAAATAGGAAGTGTCAATAAAGAAGTTTTAGTTCACCTCAGTCATTTTCATCCCATCCCATTTTTAAAAAATAAAGTTTATTATTTTACTTAAAATTGTGTATGTTTGGGCTAATTTATGATATATTAATACTTATTAAATATTATAGTAGATTATCCTAATTGCTATGCATGCTTATATCTGTAGGTTATTTTATTTTATGCCTTTATGTGATCCTAGAAAGAAAATAGATGTGTAGAAAGAAAAGAATGCCCAATTACCATGAGTTGAAATTTGGGGTTTTTATGAATCATTATAAGATGGTATATGCATAAGGCATAAAGTACATTGTGATCTCTAAGTATATAGTACTTTATGGGACAATTTAATTTTAAATTCATGATACTATTATATAATGCAAAATCTTTTAACTATTTTAGTTTTTTGTGTAAAATATATTGATAATTAAGCTAAAGTTTTTTAGTTGAACTTAGTTATCAGGGCACATATATGTATAAGACTGCCTGTCCTGTCTGGCATGAATCATCCTTATAGTATTTTCTTAGTACTTGTTAGTATTTTAAATTTAATATATTTTAACTTTTGACAGTTGACAAAATTCCAGACAATTAAAAAATATGCTTTTACTATTTAAAAATATTATAGATGCTTACTCATATGTTTTTGTTCTAGAGTAATATTTAATTACTCTAGACAAACACTAAATTTAAAAGATTTAAAACTTTTAAAATCTCATATTTTAAGAAAACTTTACATTGCATATGTTTTTCAAGTAATTAGTAATTTTGTTTTTTCTTAAAAATGAATAAATTTTATATTTTTCTGTTGTATAGTTCATAGTAATGCTATTCTAAGTATAGTAAATATAAAGTTAAGTAGATAGTATTAAATGCTTGATCTCTATAGAATATAGTGTTATCTATAGTAACATGTAGTATTGTATAAACTGCTATATACTCTGTTATGACATATTTTAAGGTATTATAGTATATTATAGTATATAACTATATAACCTTATATAACCTGATCATTTATGATTTGGGCATGAATCAAAATCATATAGATTATTTTGTGAGTGAATATATAACATTTCATGTGTTTAATTTGTTTAAATGTAATGCATTTTTGTTCTGTCCTACATTGTTATTTCTTCAGAATTTCTTTGACGTTAGATCATTCTTTGCCTGTTGTCACTTAAACTTATGAATATAAATATTATGTTAGGTGATGAATGTGAAAGTATTATGAGTTGTCTGAAGATTTTTAACAAAGCATTTTTTCATATTTGTTCATATTTTGAGCAGCCACAACATATTTTAGTAATATTTATTGCATTTCACAAAACTTTTGAAGCCCAGATGAAGATGATAATCATAAATTAGGTAGACTATGAACTTATCTCACTTGACAATATAGCATATTCTTTTAAATATATATGTGGAAAATAACTTTCTCAAAAGGATTTAATTGTGATGTAAGAAACACATCTCAGGAAAATAGTTCTGCCATTATTTATGCACTTGGACTTCAACAGATTTTTATGTGTCACCTCTGTACCATTTCTAGAGGTATAGAAGTAAGGTATGGCAATGCCTGTACTTTATAACCTTCTTTATACAACAGACTGTTTTAGTCATATATGACAAGTGGTATTCCTTATATTTGACAGATTCTTTTTTCAACCAACCACACAAGATATTTCTATATGAGGAAATAGTCACTATTGTGAATGCATACACTCCTAGAATTAGATGTAGCATCAGCATGCATTTACCATTTCTTCTTTGCAACAGGTGTGTGCAGAAGAGACTTTACGACATATCTAAGATGCAGATAGTCTTTGTCAGGAACCCTTCTCTTATGTTAGGAATCCTGAAATAAATTGTCCCTTTCTAGAAATTAGACCGAAAACGTTTTTCAGTTCACAAATTGATTTTTTAGAGAAAGAGGTGCCATTATAAAAGATCTACTATTTATTTGTCTGGATTCACGATTACCAAAGGTTTAGCTTCTGAAATAAATGTGATAATAAAGGTAAAAATAAAAAATGCTTTCAGGTCTCTACTAACAAAAAATTAGTACTCGAAGCATCACATGTCCAAAAGTAGTAGCTAAAACTAGCCTGGTATTTAATTCTACCAAATACAACTCACTTGTTTATAAAACTTGCTCTATACTGTTACTAGGTAAATAAGATGAAATGGGCAGTGGTTTCTTAAATTATTTTTGACATTTTTGAATTTTTATTTGTTAACACATCTGTTTATCTGTGCTCTCTGAAAATAGCATCAGTATTTTGAATTCTTTTCTCTATTGTGATTCTTTTTCACCAATTTCCACCAAAATTTAGTTCAGTCTCTTACACTACATTTACAAAGAGAGCAAATGTATAATGAAGGAAATGCATGATAAAATAATAAAACATTGCAAGAAAATGAAGGCATTATGTTTAGTATAGTTACTTTTATTCATCCAAAGAATAAGAATAATTATTCTAAGCATTGGCATTTTGCCATTAAAATATTTAGTTCATTGGTGTGCCCTAAATAGTCTACTTATCGTACACTATCTTTTTTTTTTAGAGGTTTTTGCTATAGGGCACGTGTGCTCACCAGAAAGAGAGAGAGAGAAAGCAAGAAATCATCCCCCAGGGGGTATGGCCACATTGCAATCCCTTCTCCTCCATTCTCCTCTTGGGATCTAGGGCATGCATGCACATGCACCCTGAGTGAGTTAAACCACCGGGTCCGGGACTCTAACCACAGTTGGCTACATGGGAGTCCAGTGACGTAGCCATTATGCTAACTGCTGATTCCTACACTATCATTTTGCTACAGGATTACTCAGTTTACAAGTCTCTAATTCATACACAATAGTGACTGCTGTCACCTCTGTCCTGTGGCCTTCAGAGTCATAATTGTAAAAAATAGAATGATTCTCAAAGAATCTGAAGATTTGGGCATAAGAGAACATTTTTTAAGAAGAATAAAATATTGCTTATTCAAAGATTTATTGAACTTCAGATGTATCCCCGGGTCCATTCTTGATATTACATCAGTGAAGAATAATAGACAAAAATACCTGTCCTCAAAGACCTGTGAGGAAGGCAGATTCTACAGGACTACTCTTCAGTAATTAGACTGTGACTATGAACATAGCACACACAAGCAAAAAAAAAAAAAAAAAAAAAAAAAACACCCACAAAACTTTTTCATATTCCTTTTTTTAAAAAAAGAAAGAAGGAAAACTTAGATTTGTAACCAGTTAAATTCATCATATTTTCCTAAGAATTTTCTTTTTAAAAATATACATACTTCTAGCAAGGTTTATGGATTTTGGTTTTTCATACACCCTGAATTACTTCAGTCAGATTGTTTTCCTCCTTACAGTATCACTCGCACTAAGAGTAGCAGTTTTTATCTTAAACAGGAAAGCTAATGTGAGTGAAGGTTATACAGTTTGAGTATCCCTTATCCAAAATGCTTGAGACCAGAAATGTTTTGAATTTCAGATGTATCACATTTTGGAATATTTGCATATACATGAGCCATCTTGGTGATAGAATGTTTAAGTCTTGAAATTTATGCTTCACATACATTATACACATAACCTGAATATGATTTTTTTTTGTGGCAGCTTTTTTTCTTTTTTAAGGTTTTTGCCATAGGGAATGTGTACTTGCCAGAGAGAAACAGAGATATAGTGAGAGGGAAAGTGAGAATCACCACCCAGGGGGATGACCATACCACAGCCCATTCTCCTTCATTCTCCTCTGGGATTTGGGGCTCAAACACACATGTACCCAGCCTGATTTTCAAGTAACGAGGTCTAGGACTCGAACTGTGGTTGGTCACATGGGAGTCCAGCACATTAACCATCATACCACCTGCTGGCCCAGTGGCAGCATTTTGAATATGATCCAACACAGAAGGTCAAGTGTAGAATTTTCCATTTGTGGCATCATATTTGAATCTTAGAGCATTTGAGATTTCAGATTTTTGGATTAGGGATGCTTAACCAGTACCACTTCCTTGGAGCAAAGCTGACTCAATGCCTAAAAGAAACTATAAAATAGTAAGAAGGACAAACATTGAATTAAGACCATGATTCCAAAACCAAATGATATCTATTTAGAAATATCAGTTGCTTTGCCTTATAAGGAGGATATATCCTCTTTTTTTATTTTTGTCATTCTCCTGACTTCTTTCAAAGGCCCACAGTTCAGACTGTACTACTCATTCTGAGTAGTATCATTTCTCTTGCTTCCAAGGAGTTATAAACTATGAGTTCTAAGCGAGTAAGAACACTTATGTATCTTTCTCTTTCCTAATACCTTACTGAGTTTAAAGTCTAGTCACCAGGGCTGAGATTTAGGTAATGCTAATCATTTATATTGGTCCCTAGGTCTTACTTGTTCAATCTGTTTTGTATCTATGAAAATAGTTTTAGTGGTAATGATTGTGTAATGACATGGTAGAAATCTTGTGAGAACTATTTCCCCTCTCCTTTTTTTCTTCAAGTATTTTTGTGTATTATAAGCAAAATAAATTTTTTAGTTATTTTTTATTTCGCTGTTTAATTGCTAAATTAGCAGTAAGTTATCATTTTATTAACAAGTTTCACTATGAAATGGACCATACAGGTGACCGAGGAACCATCTCAACATCTCCTAGACCAGTCTCTACATCAGGAAAATCAGAACTGTCCTCTAAACACAGCCGATCGCTTAAACCTGATGGACGTATGAGCCGGACTACTGCTGATCAGAAGAAGCCAAGGGGTACAGAAGGCTTATCAGCTAGTGAATCCCTCATGTTAAAATCTGATGCTGCAAAGTTGAGGTCTGATTCCCATAGTAGGTCATTGTCTCCCAACCATAATACCTTGCAGACACTAAAATCTGATGGGAGGATGTCTTCTAGCTTCAGAGCTGAATCCCCAGGGCCAGGTTCTCGATCATCATCTCCTAAGCCAAAGACTCTTCCAGCCAGTAGGTCTAGCCCATCTGGTGCTAGTTCTCCACGATCTTCCTCACCACATGATAAAAATCTACCTCAAAAAACTACTGCTCCTGTTAAGACAAAACTTGATCCACCTCGAGAACGTTCCAAGTCAGACTCTTACACACTTGATCCAGATACCCTCCGGAAGAAGAAAATGCCCCTCACAGAACCGTTAAGGGGACGATCCACATCACCAAAACCAAAATCAGTACCAAAGGATTCTAAAGATTCACCAGGATCTGAAAATAGAGCTCCCTCTCCCCATGTGGTACAGGAAAATCTTCACAGTGAGGTGGTTGAGGTCTGCACCTCAAGTACTTTAAAAACGAACAGTCTAACAGATAGCACCTGTGATGAAAGTAGTGAATTTAAGAGTGTGGATGAAGGTTCAAATAAAGTTCACTTCAGCATAGGAAAAGCACCACTGAAAGATGAACAGGACATGAGAGCATCCCCCAAAATAAGTAGAAAATGTGCTAATAGGCATACCAGACCCAAAAAAGAAAAATCTAGTTTTCTTTTCAAAGGAGATGGCTCCAAACCTTTAGAACCAGCCAAGCAAGCCATGTCTCCTTCTGTGGCTGAGTGTGCCAGAGCAGTCTTTGCCTCTTTCCTGTGGCATGAGGGGATAGTCCACGATGCAATGGCTTGTTCTTCTTTCCTAAAATTCAATCCTGAACTTTCCAAAGAACATGCTCCTATAAGGAGTAGTTTAAATAGTCAACAGCCTACAGAGGAAAAGGAAACCAAGTTAAAAAATAGACACTCGTTGGAAATATCATCTGCTCTGAATATGTTTAATATTGCACCTCATGGACCAGATATATCTAAGATGGGTAGCATCAACAAAAATAAGGTGTTATCTATGCTTAAGGAGCCACCTCTGCATGAAAAATGTGAGGATGGGAAAACTGAAACAACTTTTGAAATGTCCATGCATCACACAATGAAGTCTAAATCTCCTCTTCCCCTAACTTTACAACATTTAGTGGCTTTTTGGGAGGACATCTCTTTGGCTACTATCAAAGCTGCTTCCCAGAATATGATTTTTCCAAGTCCTGGTTCCTGTGCAGTCCTTAAAAAGAAAGAGTGTGAGAAAGAGAATAAGAAGGCCAAAAAGGAAAAAAAGAAAAAAGAAAAGACAGAAGTTAGGCCGAGAGGTAATCTGTTTGGTGAGATGGCCCAGCTGGCAGTAGGAGGACCAGAGAAAGATACCATCTGTGAGCTGTGTGGAGAATCCCATCCTTACCCAGTGACCTATCACATGAGACAAGCTCACCCAGGTAAATGATAATTGTTGACTGTAAGTAAAATAAAATGAGTGAGGTCACTGCTAACATGAGCTGTTCTATTAATTATCTCAAAGTATAGGAAAACTGTTGCCCACATAAAATGTCTTATAAAGTCATCTTCAAAGGGCATCGTCAGGGACCAGCAGTTAGCGTAATGGCTATGTCGCTGGACTCCCACGTAGTCGACCACGGTTCAAGTCCTGGACCCGGTGGCTTAAAATTCACGCCGGGCGCGTGTGCGTGCGTGCCCAAGATCCCGAGAGGAGAATGGAGGAGAAGGGATTGCGGTGTGGCCATCCCCTCTGGGGGGTGATTTCTCGCTTTCTGTCTCTCTGTCTCTCTCTGTCTGTCTGGTGAGCGCACGCGCCCTATAGCAAAAACCTCTCAAAAAAAAAAAAAACTCTCTCTCTCAAAGGGCATCGTCAATACAAATTTTGTGAAAAGCAGGAGAAGAACTTCTATAGTATGGTGGTCAGGCAGTTATAACTCTTTAGTAAATTTTGAAATATTGTTACTATTTTAGAAATATTTTATGTGTTACCCAGAGGATGCCATTGAAGTGTCTTGCACAGTAGAAATAATAGCATGTCCCTATATAAGGGGCAGATCTCAATCTTTTTTTTTATTTTAGTGTTTTTATATCTAAAATTGCATATTAAATTCAAACTGCATGTCACATTCAAAATCGCATATCATTCCTTTGGATATTTCCTGAGGAATTGATATCAGTTGTTGAATCAGAAGACTACATTTTAGATAAATATAAGAATTTCTATAACATTGATAACTATTCCAAAATACACCTAATACAATTTAAATGTTTTCTCTTTCTACTTACTATATCTGAAATGTTACATAAATGTGTGATTCCTGAAACTATGTCATTCTTAGAGAACATTTTATACTTGTTTTATCTAATTTTATTGACATACTTAAGTAAATCTAAATATATTCATAGCCTATATGTCTCTTAATCTGCTTAGACATACAGTATCTAACATTTTGGGCATGATTCAATTAAATACTTTTTAGCCAGGTGAGCTACAGTATTTTTGCTATAGATCTTTTAAAAAAATTAGATGCTTCAGTATTTTCCTTACTTTGAAAAAGTAAATCTGCCATTAATGTATAAATAGTAAGGATCAAACTGTTAAGGCCACCTAAAGTGTTAAATACTTATTTTTGTTATTGTTTCAAGGTTGTGGCCGGTATGCTGGTGGACAAGGTTACAACAGCATTGGGCACTTTTGTGGAGGATGGGCTGGTAACTGTGGTGATGGTGGCATAGGAGGAAGCACTTGGTATCTGGTATGTGATCGCTGTAGAGAAAAATACCTCCGGGAGAAACAGGCTGCTGCAAGGGAGAAGGTACCTTTTTCCATTCTGGGCTATACTGTTAATAATATAGGTACATTTTATAAAATCTTTTCATGCTTATTTTATTGCAGCAGGTAATTCTGCAAACTTGATAATAAAAATTAGCTTTCTGGGGCCAGCAGGAGGCGTGGTGATTACACTGAACTCCCATGTGGCTAACTGGAGTTTGAGTCTTGGCCCTATGGCTTGAAAATCAAACCAGGCATGAGTGCATGCGAGTGCAAAATCCCAAAAGAAGAATGGAAAAGAAAAGAATTGCAGTGTGGCCACTGGCCCCCCCGGGGGGTGATTTCTCACTTTCCCTCTCTCTGTCTCTTTCTGGCAAATGCTTGTGCCCCATGGCGAAAAGCATGCATGCATGAATGAATAAATAAATAAGCTTTTATATCAGAAATAATATACAAATTTAATATTTATGCCAGGTCAGCTATTTTTAATTTTAAAAATAAGTTACATCTTTGAATAATACAAAACAACTGATACATATTTTTGTCTGTTACTCCATACTCGTAAATATCTTTCTCACTTCACTTTTCCTGGCCCTTTTTTTCCTGTTCTACATCTTTTCTCTCTTTTCCTTAATTCCTAATTATAGTGTAGAATTCATAGAAACTCAAGATCATTGACACTTATGGCACACTAACTAAAAGATTTGCTGAACACAAAGAGATTATATACTCTTTTTTAACTAGAATTGCATTTAAATTTAACTTGCTTGGTTAGTTTTTAATTTTCCAAGGAAAGAAAAGAAACACAGTTTGTGTTCAGTGTAAAGCAGTCACAGTACATTCAAGAGAAGTATGAAGTGGATACTTTCTGGCAATCACTGTAATTATTTTTAAACAGTTCAAGTGTTTCATAATTTTTATCGAAAACTCAAAATACTTAGCTTAAGAAATTAAAATGTTTAATATAAGTAGGAAAAGGTCCCTTGATTTTTTTCTTTGACAGGTCAAACAGTCTAGGAGAAAGCCAATGCAAGTCAAGACCCCTCGTGCCTTGCCCACCATGGAAGCTCACCAGGTGATTAAAGCCAACGCACTCTTCCTCCTGTCTCTGAGCAGTGCAGCAGAACCAAGCATTCTGTGTTATCATCCTACAAAGCCATTCCAGTCGCAGCTGCCCAGCGTGAAAGAGGGCATTTCTGAGGATCTTCCCGTGAAAATGCCTTGTCTCTACTTACAGACATTAGCTAGGTAATAAAACCCTGTTGGTTTCCCCCACCATTGGATTAACAGCTACTGTTTATTCACTGATATCATAAAGCAGTTCAGTATTTCACTGAGTGCCCACACTTCATTAGGTATTGTGTTAGATAAACTTCCAAGAACGTATTTTCTAAATCTCTTAACTGATATATGACTATAGCACACATGATGGTAGTAGGTACTAAAAGAAAATAAAAATATTCTGTCAGTTTGTATTATTATTATTACAAAATATATTTGAGGAAGTAAGACTGAAGCTGTTCTGCCATCGTGGTGTGTGCGGTCCACTCAGCTCTTCGCCATGTCTTCTCACAAGACTAAGCGGTTTCTGGCCAAAAAACAGAAGCAAAATCATCCTATTCCCCAGTGGATTAGAATGAAACTGGTAATAAAATCAGATACAACTCTAAGAGGAGACACTGGAAAAGAACCAGGCTGGGTCTAGGAGGAACTGGACAGGACATGGGCCACATATTTATGCTGTACCAAGGTCACTATGGTCTTGCCACATCAAGCTGAAAATGGTCACCACTGACTGGACACTTGGGGGTGTTTTATTGGAAAAAAATGATGCTTCACTTTGTTTCTAAGTTCTTCATTGGTAGGTTGGTTCAGTAATAAATATGTGAGACCTTTAAAAAAGAAAAAGACTAAAGTTGTTACTCTTTGGGCAGGCTTCACTTTTACAATAATGGTGATTGCTGAAGTGGAAACTGATATTTCTATGAAGTCTTCCCTTTTTTAAATCATTTATTCCATTAACATTTAAATGAGTACCAGCGAAATGCCAACTTTGTGCTAGGCCCTAGGTCCTGAAGAAACCAAGAAGAATATAATAAAATCCTGGCTTCCAAGTGCTCACACAGGTGGGAGCCATGGAATGAGAAAATGTCATGTGATAAGTATAATAATAAAAATATGTATAGGATGCTATTAGACATAAAAGATGGAGAAAATCTTCACAAGGAACTCAGGAATTAAATCCCAGAGTGTTTGACCCTTTAGAATAGTCTCAAAAGATAAATAGAAATCCTCAGGCAAGTGATGGAAGAAGCAAAGTGATTTTTTAGCAGAGTAAGCCAGGTAAAATCTCATCACACATTTGAGCAATCGTGGACTCGTTAAAGCATTGGCTGCTGGGGGAAATAATGCGAAACATGGTTTGAAGTATTACCCAGGGATCGTGGGACCCTGAAGCCCATGCTAGGGTTGGATTTTGTTCCATAGTCAAGATAAACCATAAAAGAATTTTAAACAGAGAATGAAAGGTCACTCTGTGGAATATTGAACTGGATAAAAGGACATAACTGAAGTTGGAAAGATGCCTGTTAATTTTAAACTATTTCTCTATATTAGATTTGGATGGTGCAATCTGTACTGTCACTTCAAAACAGCCTTTTCTGGGACCAGCAGTTAGCGTAATGGCTATGTCACTGGACTCCCACATAGTCGACTGCGGTTCGAGTCCTGGACCTGGTGGCTTAAACTCACGCCGGGCGCGTGTGCGTGCATGCCCAAGATCCCAAGAGGAGAATGGAGGAGAAGGGATTGCGGCGTGACCATCCCCCCTGGGGGGTGATTTCTCGCTTTCTGTCTCTCTGTCTCTCTCTGTCTGGCGAGCGCACGCGTCCTATAGCAAAAAAAAAAAAAAAAAAAAAAAAAAAAAGCCTTTTCTAAACCAAATTCAGATTTATTTCATTAGTTTACAAATGAAGATTTCTAGGTATTGCCAGTTGGCATGACTTGCCAACAGTTCCATTTTGGAAGCATTGTCCTCTCTGTATAGTAGAATTGTATGGCTTTTTAAAAATTGTGTACCTATTGTTAAAATAAAATGAATCAAAACAAAAATGGAACGTGAGACTCAGTACATTGGAAACTGAGATGGAACTCATCAGGCATGCCACATCTTTACCTTTAATCAGACCAACATTTTGTTCCCGTTTGAAAGGAAAGAATCAAGATGTACAAAGTGCTCACATAGCGTAATTGTATGATCTATATTTTTAACTTTCTGGGGAATGGGCACATTCCTAACCTGGGGACCATTACATGTATCTAATATTTTTCAAATTTGATTCTGCCCAAAAAAGTGACTGCTAATATTTAAATAGTCCATGCAAGAAATGATACAACCTGAATCAAGGCAATGATAGTAAGGAAGGAGAAGAGACAGTGCAGAAGAGACAGTGCTTATGAGAGGAAACCTAGTATCATCGGCCTGAATGACTGGTGGTAGCTGAGGACTAAACCTGCACTGAAATATTTCAGCTTAAGCACCAGGGAGTCTAGTAGGAATGAATCATTGACCAAAACACTGGAAGATGAAAAATGTTTTCACAAGGGAAGTGAGTTCAGTTTGGGATTTGAAATGTTTGTGGTTCCTGGAACATCTGTGTGTAAAATTACCAGACTTTTATTACTTCATCTTTAATTATAGATTTATGTGTGCTGCTTTTTCTTTTGCAAAGGAGATTAAAAGTGGGGAGGATCTGTATTGCCATCGTACTTTAAGTTACTGAGTTTGATTTAATGCAGGCATCATCATGAAAATTTTGCGGGCTATCAAGATGACAACCTATTCCAGGATGAAATGAGATATCTGCGTTCAACATCTGTACCTGCTCCATACATATCAGTAACTCCTGATGCAAGTCCTAATGTATTTGAAGAGCCGGAGAGCAATATGAAGTCCATGCCACCGAGGTATTTTAGTTCTCTCTCTCTATTGAATAGCCACTGTTTGGCAGAAGTAAGACTAGAAAATAATGCTCTAGTCCTTTTATACATTCTTCTGTCTCAGGAAGGACATTGAGTCAGCTCTGCTAACTATTGGAGCAGTGAGAAAAAGCATACATATATGAATAAGGTAAGATCCTTGCAGAGAGAAGCAGACTAGTAGTAGAGAAAAGATCCACTAATGAAGTATTAAGAGATTACATTATAAGTATTATATCATTTACCACTGTAGTAAATCAGAGTTGGGAAAAGTTACTTTGAGGCAGTACTTAGAAGTTTCATAGAGAAAGTGGTACTGAAAACAAATCTTAAGCTTCTTGAATTATTACTTACAATGCCACCTCACTTAGGCATGGTAGTATCAGAAGAGTAAAGAGCTTGAAAAAACTGAATAGAAACACATGGATATAATGCACAAAGAAATAAAGTTCCACAGAAACTTTGATGGAGGAGGAATGACATGATAAAAATGCAGAGTCTCATAGTGTCAATTGCGAAGCTAGTAAATTTAGTCAAACACTTCAGCTAGGTGTCTGGAATTGGATTATGTTGGTGGTGGTATTAAAAAAAAAGATATGGAAAAAGATATTTTGGAAAAATCAGTGTAACTTCTTGACTTACTAGGTAATGAAAACAAAAAATTTAAGATGACGTCAAGATTTCAGACATGAAAACTTTGGACATATCATTGGAAAGAAAGACCTTTCCTGAGGGAAGAGATATACTTAGGCCACTCTATTGATACTATACAGTTATAACTATAAATTAATGTAATAGATACTTTAATTAGCATAATAGTACTTATACATCCAAATGAGTATTCTTCCATTAAAAAACCCTGAAATCTCCTCTCCACCTGCTACTGTGAGGATTTGGGGATTACTCGTCACAGGTTTTTTGGAGCTTCTATTGACATTTTCTCCAAGGAGTGCGGTATAGCCTTTTATATTTTTAAAGGTATTAAAATGTCTCTAAAGGAGATAGACCTCTTTTTTTTTTTTAAGTTAGCAACTATTTTGAGACTGATCTGATAAGTTCGATTCAGTGTGTTATTTTTATCCTTTAGGATCAAAATCAAGTAGCATGGACTTCTAGATAAAGATAGTGAAATAAAACTTTACCAGTGGGGAACCAGCAGTTAGCGTAATGGCTATGTCGCTGGACTCCCACATAGTCGACCGCGGTTCACGTCCCGGACCCGGTGGCTTAGAACTCACTCCAGGCGTGTGTGCGTGCGTGCCCAAGATCCCGAGAGGAAAATGGAGGAGAAGGGACTGCGGCGTGACCATCCGCCCTGGGGGGTGATTTCTCACTTTCTGTCTCTCTGTCTCTCTCTGTCTGTCTGGCGAGCACACACGTCCTATAGCGAAAACCTCTCAAAAAAAAAAATAAATAAATAAAATAAATTAAAAAAAAAACTTTACCAGTGAATCTTTCATTCCAAGTACTCAATAATTTTTCCTACTTTATTTTATAATTTTTAAATTTATGTTTCATTGTTGTACATCTTTGTGAGGCACAACATGGATTTTCAAAGCATGTTTGCAGTGTGACAGTCAGATCAAGGATAATACCTTCATTAAAGAACACATTTGAGATAGATAATCTGCAATGTCTATTTTTTTTATTTTATTTATTTTACATCCATTCACTGAACATCATTACAGCATGTAAAATGTGATTTCCCATCCAGAATACACTGTATAGTGGCTTAATCATACATGTTATCATCAACAAATAAATAATCTTCTATTTCTTGTTTCTTAAATATACATATAGATAGATAGATAGATATTTCTCCTATTTCTTATCTTCACCAATGTCTATTTTTAAAAAGTAGATATCAAAAAAAAAAAATTTACCTGCCCCAACTATACAAGTTGCCATATATTCCCAAAAGTGATGACCACGAAAACAAATAGAAGATTCTGATATACTTCTTCATCACCCCTAAAATCACACTGAGAAATCAAATATCTTTCAATTTAAAGAAAAATAGATTAAGGAAATAAATGGAAACTCCAGGAATAGTCAAGGTGGAATCTCCTGGTGTAGAAACCCCTAATATTATCTCTAGAATCTAATCTCAGAAGAGGGAATCTTTCTAGGAACTCCTGTTTCCTCCGACTGTATACTGACACAGAGCAGTAATCTGAGGTCTCAAGGAATGCCACCATGGAAATGGAATACACAGCCATCTAGTGGAATCATCTGTGTATAGTATATTAAATAAAATCTCATAATCTCTGGGAGGGGAATCAAACAGGTGTCAAATTTGGTGGGAAAGGAAATCTAGGGAAATCCACCTACATAGATATCAGAACAAACAGAGCTTAACGACCTGTCTACTTTCAAAATGAAAGAAGTAGTATGTCATATATAAGTCAAATGAAAAACCCAATCTGGAAGAAAACTCATCTCAAGGAAAAGAAGAATATTCCCGTAAATACTCTGAAGTACTGAAAAAACGTAATGACATAAATTTATAAAATAAAAACTGACTTGTGAGACTGAGATTAAAAGCATAATGAGGTAAAAAGAATACAAAACAAAGGGGACAGATTGCAGACTAAAGCAACACCATTATAAAGCTAATAAATGAATTATTTAGAATAATAAATTTTTGACATAAAGGAGAAGTTCAAGATCATCACAATGAGTAAAGAATAAAAGGACAGAGATTATAGCAATTAGAGGACTATAACAGGTATGGAAAAGAGGCAATCTAACATAAGAATAACTGGTATGTTTCAGTAGAAAAGTGAACAAATATCATAGAAAAATTATCTAAAGCTAAAAGTAAAAACTTCCCAAAATAAAAAAGTACTGAATTTTCAAATTGAAAAGAAATATTTACAACAGATAACTAAGAAGTATCCTAAATTACTGAATACTCAAAAAAAAAAAAAGAATTTTCAAATATCTGGAAGAGAAAAATAAGTCATCTTGAAAAAGAAAAAGTAGGCTGAATTCAGACTTCTATACATCAACTTTGAATGAAAGAAGAAAAAAAAAAAATCTCAAAAGCTCAGAGAAAGAAATAATGCACTAGAATTTTACCCAATGGGAATCAGACATGCTCTAGTGCAAAAGATCTTGTAAACATGAGCACAAGTATGCCCGTAATGTAATTTTTTAAAAAGCACTGCTCTGCCACAAAATCCATGATTAATTATGGGTTAATCAGTGATTGATTGAAAGCATTTTTTTATGACTCTACAACTCTACAGTTTAAACTGAAAATTAATGGTACCAGAGCACAGAAGTGTAACATTCACAAAGTCTAAAAATGAAACAGTGATGAAGTATTTTATATTCAGCATTCTCAAGAAAACTATAATTCAGGGAATATAGTACCTTTGAGTTATTCTTGAAAAGATCCAGAGAGACAGAAAGCGAGGCAGAGAGACAGAAAGCGAGAAATCCTCCCCAGGGGAGATGGCCATTCTGCAATTGCTTTTCTTCCATTCTCCTCTCAGGATTTTGGGCAACCATGCACACTTGCCCAGCATGAATTTTAAGCTGCCAGGTCTAGAACTTGAACTGCCGTCAACTATATGGTAGTCCAGTGATGAAACCATTATGCCATCTGCTGGTCCCCAAACTTAAGGTATCTTAAAAGATGGTGAATAATGTACCCATCAGATCAATGGCTCTCAACCAGGAGTGATTTTTGCCCCCAGCTGATATCTGACAACGTTTGGAAACATTTTTTTGTTACAATGGGGCTGGTTTGCCTGCCGTCTTATTGGGCAGAGGGTAGGAATGTCACTAAACATCCTACAGTAAGCAAGACAGCCCCTCAACAAGGAGTGATCTGGTCCTGTATAGCCAAGACTGAAGGAAGCTTTGCTTCCTTCTTTTTTTTTTTTAATTACTTGAATTTTTTTACAAGCATTATCATTTTTACTTGAAGTCTTTTTATTTTTCTAAATTGTATAAGGGTTCTTTAATTATTATTATTCGTGGCAGAGTGTGTGTGCATATTTGTGAAAGAGATGAGCCCTCTCCACAGGGTCTGGTGGAGCCTACTCCCACCACCCCTTTCTTCCCCTTAAATTGGTAGAAAACTTCCTCTGAAAGCAGAATTAATGTCTGTGCTTTGTGATAAAACGATGTATAAAGTAAGTTAAGTTAATGCATCCTCATACTCTGCTCATTCTGGAACCACACATTTATAAACCTCAATCAGTTATGTACAATATTTATAGTTTATTCATACAAGAAATTTAGAGAGGTGATAAGTAAACACCCAGAGAATTACTTATTAGAATATATGCAAGCTTTACTGAGAGACTATTCAAGTCTGTCTTGAATAATGGAGAAAAACTAGAACTCAAGGTGAACAAAAATGTCCCAATGTGGATTGAAAAGACAGGAAAAAAGAAAACATGAAAAGAACAGTTGACAAATTTATCTTAGCTAAATAAGAAAGGAAAGGTGTCTCTCTGTTTTATAGAATGTTTCAACAAGAATTACAGAGCTATTTTATTTACTTTTTAAGTATTTATTTGTAACTTTGCTATAGTGAATAGAAAAACTATTACTTTATTTAAGACCTAATGGAAATCATTGACTTCTCACATAGAATGTAAATAGTATAACAACGATGCCAAAACTCAGTCTATACCTCTCATTATGCTGATGTGGCCATGCTGTAAAAAGGCTCAGACACAACTTCCCAAGAGTGAAGAACTTGTGTATTCTACACAAGTACAAAAGAATAACAAACCAAGTGTACTTATCTGTTTTATTAACTTTCCGCATATGTGTATCCATTTTCCTTCTATTCAATGCATTTATGATTATATCTATTTTCCCTAAATATTATGACACATTCTTTTTATTCTGAAAGAAGCATAGAACATTTAATGTCTTTTCTTCTTTTTCATTTAAAACACAAAGTAGACTTAAGAAAAGCATGAGTATAGTACACTTTATTTACTTTTCCTCCTAAGTTTTTATCTGTCGTCATGTTCCATCTGCAGTTTGGAAACTAGTCCCATAACTGATACTGATCTTGCAAAGAGAACTGTCTTCCAAAGATCATACTCAGTTGTTGCTTCTGAATACGATAAACAACACTCCATCTTACCTGCACGAGTGAAAGCCATTCCTAGAAGAAGAGTTAACAGTGGAGACACGGGTAAGTGTAAAAATGGAAGGGAAAATTGAGTGGTCTAGCTATTGAAACTAAAAAATAGCATGGTTTTATTTGCAAATAACTTTTTAAATCTAAGTTTTGAAGGGAAAGCAATGGATAAATTTCTACTTTATGATTGATATTCCTTCTGTGTTATGCAGCCGTAGGTGTTTATCTCTAAAGGTCGCATTTCATTTGAATATCCAGAAATCATTCAGTGATTGTTTATGAATAAATTGACCTTTACAATCTTACATGTTAGATATTTAAGCCAAATACTGCAACCATTATCCCTTCTACTAAGCTTCAGTGAACCAGCAATTCCAGTCACTTTCACAGTTATCTTTCCGTTCCCAATAGAAGCTTATAACTCTTGCAGTTACCATCACTCTTAGTAGTTAATAAAACTTTGGAGATATTATTAGCTCTTAATCAGTGAAAAAATTACATAGTCTGTACCATTTGATAGCAACAACCCTAAATGAAGGCTGTGAGGTTATACCTCACAATAATAAAAGAAATCAAAGAGAAAAGGATACTATGGTGATGATTTACAGGTGGACCACATACTAAATTGAAGACATGGCCCCAAAACAATAGGCAGGTGTTTACTGTCTTATTGATGATTATCTTCAAGAAAAATACTTTTGAGCGTTCCCTAATAAAGTATAGGTTTATTCAACAAATATTTTTGAGTTCTTATTGAGACAGCTTTATTATATTTATTTTTAAAGAATTGTTTTATTTAACTTTATTTATTTTAACCAGAGAGGGACAGAGCAAGGGAGAGAGGGAAAATGAGAAAGTAAGCTACCAGGTCCAGGATTCGAACCACGGTTGTCCATGTGGGAGTTCGGCATCCTTAACCACCATGCCACCTGCTGACCCCAAGACAGCTTTACTATAAAGCAGTCTTTAGGAAAATAATGGGAATGAGATGTAGATGACATATAAGAATACTATAAATCCCTCAGTTTTAAGTATCTTTAGAAAGCCTGAGCTTTGGATTCAGCCCCGGTTTGAAAAGTCACCTCCGCAGTTTACTAGGTATATGACTTTTAAAAAGTTAGATATTGGGACCAGCAGTTAGCGTAATGGCTATGTCGCTGGACTCCCACATAGTCAGCCGCAGTTCGCATCCTGGACCCGGTGGCTTAAAACTAACCCTGGGCGCGTGTGCGTGCGTGCCCAAGATCCCGAGAGGAGAATGGAGGAGAAGGGATTGTGTTGTGGCCATCCCCCCTGGGGGGTGATTTCTCGCTTTCTGTCTCTCTGTCTCTCTCTCTCTGTCTGGCTAGCGCACGCGCCCTATAGCAAAAACCTCCCCCCCCCAAAAAAAAAAAGTAAGATACTAATTTTTCTGAGCCTTGGTTTCTTCCTCTGTATCGAAATTGTTATGATTTATGTCATGGACCAAAGAAACAAAATAAAAACAAACAAAAGACCCACCAACACCAAAGGCTCTAAAGTGAATAAACTGGATATTATTTTCAACATTATGTTTTTTTAATTGCTAGAGGATGTTTGTGTTTACCAGAGAGAGAGAATGAGAGAGACAGAGAAAGCGAAAGCATGCCCCAATAGGATATGGTTGTGCTGCAATCCTTTTTCTCCATTTCTCCATCCTGTTGGGAATTGGACGCATGTGTACATGTGCCTGGTGTGCTTTTCAAGCTGCCAGGGCCAAGATTTGAACAGCACTTGGCCATATGAGATCTATTCCTCTATGCAAAGTACTTTACCGCTGCAGTATGGGGCCATCCCTCAATATTAAATATATTAATCATATTTAAATCATATTTACTGCCTATGAAAATTAATACTTTTTCTTCTTTCTAAATAGAAGTTGGTTCTTCACTCTTGAGACATCCATCTCCTGAGCTTTCCCGACTCATCTCAGCCCACAGCTCTCTTTCTAAAGGAGAACGAAATTTCCAGTGGCCAGTTTTAGCTTTCGTTATACAGCATCATGATCTGGAAGGTCTTGAAATAGCAATGAAACAAGCATTAAGGAAATCTGCCTGCCGAGTTTTTGCTATGGAGGTATGACTACATTGATGGAGTTACTGATTAATTGATCATATAAATCATATGTTGATACTATTTAATGATTCTACTTTTCTACCAAACAGAAGTTGTATCAAATTAATAGGCATCAAATATCAAGTGTTCACATTGAAATAAACTCTAAAGTTTATGAACATAAATGAATTTAGAATTACGTATTTAAGCACGCTAATGGAATTTATTTCTGCATTGCTTTATTATTTGAATACTGAGATTATCCTTTTTAGAAAACTTTTTATACTCAGAATGTCATTTCAGTAGGATGAAATGACAGAAAAAAAATGACAGAGTAAGCAAAGAGGATGAAAACTAGGGCTTGGGAACCAGCAGTTAGCGTAATGGCTATGTCGCTGGACTCCCACGTAGTCAACCACGGTTCGCGTCCTGGACCCGGTGGCTTAAAACACGCCGGGCACGTGTGCGTGCGTGCCCAAGATCCCGAGAGGAGAATGGAGGAGAAGGGATTGCGGCGTGGCCATCCCCCCTGGGGGGTGATTTCTCGCTTTCTGTCTCTATGTCTCTGTCTGTCTGGCGAGCGCACGTGCCCTATAGCTAAAACCTCTCAAAAAAAAAAAAAAAAAAAAAAAAACTAGGGCTGTAGGGTTATAAATTTGCCAATAATAACTTATCTGGGGTTCCAAACTCTGTTCATTTTCTGGAAATGGTAATATTGCTATATATCAGAGGCCCATCTGTAATAAATCTTCCTTCTTTATCATGAATGTGATAAATAACCTGTCACTTCATTGATGGTAATGATATGAATATATATAAGTAAAGGGCATTTTTTGTAGAGTTTGAGAAACATTCTGCATTAAACCTAAATACAAGTTGGAAAAAAAATGTGCTTCAGTAAATTAATATTAAGAATTTTAAAAATAAAAATGATTCTTAACTAATTTGTATTTCATATATATTTTTACTTTTATTATGTTTTCTGTTTTATAATTAAGGCCAAAATTATTAAGTGTTTCTAGTTTAGTGTGCTTTCAATGACATGAACATCAGATTTTTCTAGTATCTTTTTTGGAAACAGTCCATTGAGGTATTTCATGTCTGAGTAAGAAGAATCCTGCGTTTTTAACTTATGTATTTTCTTTTTATCTTGTACTCATTTAATCCTCGTTTTTTTCAGGCTTTCAACTGGCTTCTGTGCAATGTCATCCAAACGACTTCTCTCCATGATATTCTCTGGCATTTTGTGGCATCACTGACTCCTGCTCCTGTGGAACCAGAGGAAGAAGAGGATGAAGAAAATAAAACAAACAAAGAAAATGTGGAACAAGTGAGATTTTTTGTTCATTCTAATTGTCCATATAACTGAGTAGTCCATCTTCAGAGAGGACAGTACTTTGCATGAAATCATTTACAGATTATCTATCCCAGAAGCAGGAATAGCATTCTGATCCTACATGAAGTATTACTAATAGTATTATTAGTAACTATACTTAGTGTAAGTTGGCTCTCTAGCAAAGATGGTGATAGTCACATCTGTTTTCTCATTAAACACTATTGTCATTAAGAAACCAACTGGAGGATATGTACTATTACAAATAATATATGGCTGATAGAGTAAATCATTACATTGAAGATCAGCCTAATTCTCGATATTGCAGTAAGGTATTAGAGGTTAAAAATAGCACTTTTTAAAGACATGAAATTTAAAAATGTTCCTTTGGCTAGACGGGACCTGGATTGGATAGGAAGCATAAGATGGAGATACCATTGAGCTAAAACACTGGAAGCCTGGGTTGCAGCAGCTTTTCTGTGCTACTGCAGTTGTTTGCCTTGTGGACCTCAGTTTCCCTGTCCGTTAAGTGTGTCAGAGTAAGCAAAGGTGGCACTTACTCCTGCACACTATAAAATCACATACATGGCAATTCCAAAGATATCAAGCAGCATTATCAGAGTAAAAATTTCTAAGATTCATAAGAAAACAAGACTCCTTGAACTAGACTAGCAAAAACAATAGACAGCAGAAATAGACCCTTAAGAGTTTCAGTCTCTGTAATTATCTATATATATTCAGAATAACTGTTTATATGTTTAAAGAAATAAAAGTGAAATTTTAATATATTAGCATGTAAGCTGCCATTGTGTAGTGGCAACACAGTGCTCTGCAAGGCTAGAAGCCATATGACTGACCACTGGCTTGGGTCTCAAGGTCAGCCTAGAAACACCTCGGGCATATGGTGAGTGTGTCAAGGATTCTGGAGAGCTGGAGGGCTGGAAAGAGGCGGTCTCAGCATGATGAGACCCTGTCAAGGGTGCTTCTGTTTCTCTTGCATATGCATACATTCTCTGTGATCAATTTTTTAAAAACATTTTTAATAAAAAAAAATAATACTACATCTCAAAATTTGATTGACTGAGTACTATTTTGGTGAAATAGCTGGTATCAGGCTTAGCTCTCATCATAAACAACAGAAAACTGGACAAAGTGTATAATGCAATTGTTTCTAGATTTTGGGCAATATCCAACACAGGACTATAATCCTTGAGAGAAGTAAAAGGAATGAGGTAAGCCTCACAATCTACTGAAAAGAACCCACCCAGAGCACCTAGATTCTGCTGAGCAGAGGAAATAGACACCAAAGTTTGGAATTTGGGAAGCAGGGTACCAGTAGGAGAGAACTGAAGAAGGGAGTCCAGAAGTTTTGCATGGACCTCTCTGTTAGGTCCTGGCCACTTTCCTATGAACTTGCAGTTTCTCTAGGGATGCCTAGCAATGAAAATGGATTGTAAGCTAAGAACTGAGCAAATTCTTAGCTTCAGAGCTTAGAAGACGTTGAAGTTCTACCCCAAACAAAGATGAGATGAGGGTGGTGAACACTGTTGTACCATTAAAACCCCAGAAAGACATGAGGAATACAGACCATGCCTTAAGAGTAAAGACCACAGACTTAGGGGAAAAGGCAGTACCTAAAATCTAGACCAAAACTGAAATAACCCCAGACAAACAGAGTTGAATGCCAAGCTTTGACAGAATCTATTTTGCTTGCTATCTCCCTAAACTTAATAGTCTTTAGAAGATAATATAAACCAGAACTTTAATAGACATGCAAAAAAAAAAGCAAAAAGTAACCATCTTTTAGTTAGCTTACTGACACAATTAAAGACGTCAAGATGTAGCCATCTTTTACTTAGCTCATTGAAACAGTGCAGAAGGATTGCTGAGCTCACACGGGTAATATGATGAAGAACCAAGCACATTTGTATTCTGCTATGGAGTAACAACCTCTTAGAGAACAAGTTGACAAGATCTATTAAAAATTCACACCAAAAATGATGCAATAATTCTACCTCTGAATTTTTTCTGTCTTCTATGCATGTATAAAAGGACCAGTATACAAATTGATTTATTACAGAATTTTTTATAAAAACAAAATATTGGGGGCCAGACGATGGCATCATGGTTAAGGCAGCTGCATCTGATATGGCTGACTAAGGGTTTGAGTTTTGCATCTGACACCTTGAAAAACACAGCAGGCATTTATGTGCCTGTGTGCAAAATCCCAAGAAGAGACTGGAGGAGAAGGGATTGAGGGATTGTAACATCTCCATCCCCTCTCAGGGGTGCTTTCTCACATTCTCTCCATCTGTCTCTGTCTCTATTTAGCAAGCACATGTGCCCTATAGCAAATTTTAAGAAAAAAAAATTGAAAATAACCTAAATGCTCTGAAGTGAACTAATGAAATAAACTGTGTTATTTCTATTTATTGGAATCCTATGTGACATTAATATCTAGTAAGTAATGATCTCCAAGATGAATTGTCCATTGTAAAGAAAGGAAGGACAGATCAGTGTGCTTAGAGTGCTCCCATTTGTGTAAATATACATTATTTATAGACCATCAAAGACACTGGTAATAGGAATTGCCAATGGGGAGGATACCTCAGTGGCTGAGATATGAGAAGAGGGAAACTAATATTTTTATAGTATATTTATTATACCCTTTGAATGTTCTTATTATAAACATATATTACTTACTCAAAGAATAACCTTGTTAAGTAAGAAAATGAATGTGAAACTTGTATCATAGTAGGTAGTCAATGTTAAATATTAAACAGATGTATTTCAGTTCAGCAAATTGGTTATGTGTAGATATGTAAAATTACTGAAAATAAATAACCATCACTGCTTACTAAGGTCTTTTAATGGTCTAATATGATGTAAACATGACATCATATTTTTCCTTATAAAAGCATATGCTGTAATATATGAAGGCAAGATTATGTCTGATTAGGTGGTATGAGGCAAGTTAATCTAAGTACATACCACAAAATAGATTCTGTCTGTGGTATGTACAAAATTTCCCAAATGGAAAAAGTGCCTTGAGCAAAGTCTGAAGTATAGTTCTGGAAATGTAAATCATCTGACTGAGAACTCGTTTAATGGAAAGAAAGGCCTAATTTTTAAGTTGCTTGAATGGGCGTAGAAATTTCATGTCAAAATCTTAGCAAGACTTTTTTTATTATTAAATAGTAATTTTCTCCTAAACGATCTGTTTTTTCCCCATAATCTCCAAAAAAAGAACATCTAAGATCTATATAAAACAAGAAAAAAACTGGTAGTTTATGAACCAATTCTAGTCCAGACATTTTTTTTACCTGAATTGTGTGTCTTTTTTTTTTAAAGAATCATCTATTTAATTTTATTTATTTATTTTTATTTGCTATGAGTCTCCTGCACTCACCATAGAAAGAGAGACGGTGAGAGAGAAACAGTGAGAGAGAGAATGTGAGAAAGCAAGCCACCCAGGTCTAGGACTCAAACCACAGTTGGTCATGTGGGAGCCCAGTGCCTAAACTACTAAACCACCTGCTGGGCCCATGCGTTATGTTTCGAAAAAAGAAGGAAAAAAAAAAGAAAAACACAGGATATTAAAATGGAGATTTCTTAATTCTGTCACACAGCTGATAAATTTGCTTTTAGGGACCAGCAGTTAGCGTAATGGCTATGTCGCTGGACTCCCACATAGTCGACCGCAGTTCAAGTCGTCCCTGGACCTGTGGCTTAAACTCACGCCGGGCATGTGTGCGTGCGTGCCCAAGATCCCGAGAGGAGAATGGAGGAGAAGGGATTGTGGCGTGGCCATCCCCTCTGGGGGGTGATTTCTCGCTTTCTATCTCTCTGTCTCTCTCTGTCTGTCTGGCGAGCGCACGCGCCCTATAGCAAAAACCTCTCAAAAAAAAAAAAAAATTTGCTTTTAATTGCTGCCCCATAGGGACTTCCATAGATAAAGTGATCTGGCAGGCACTGAGCTGGAATTCCCACAAAGGGAAAGGGAATGATTGGCTCAGGCTGGAGAGTTGTGCCCTCTAACCATGCCTGCTTCTGCTTCAGCCACAGCCTTTCTTCAGTATGTACATGGGTCTCCACTTCTCCCACCTTCCTTTTTTTTGAGGGGAGAGATTTTTTGCTATAGGGCAAGTGTGCTCTCTGGAGAGAAAAAGCAAGAAATCATCCCCTGGGGGGATGACCATGGTGCAGTCCCTTCTCCTACTGGGATTCTGGGTACTCAGGCACACACACCCTGCGTGAGTTTCAAGCCACAGGTCCGGGACTTGAACTACGGTCGGCCATATGGAAGCCCAGCACTTACACCACTTACTGGCACCCCACCTCACCTCTTGATGTTGCCTGATTCTGTCCTGGAGATGTGTGCTTCTAGTGACCCCTGCTTCACAGCATGTCTACTCAGTGTTCTCTGAATTTTAATCAGTTGGTTTTGAGCAGTTTCTTGATTTTCTTACTTTGCGTTTTTGAAGTACTCTATTAGAATTCTCTTATAAATTTTATTACATAGGTAACTTTTTTTCTTTGAGAGGTCTTTGCCTTATGGCATATGTGCTCTCCAGGCAGAGACAGAGACAGTGAGAAGGAAACGTGAGTTTTAAGCCACCAGGTCTGAGACTCTTACTTGGCGTCAGCCATGTGGGAGTCCAACAACATAACCGCTACACCATCTGCTGCCCCTGCATAGGTAATATTATTAATAGAGCTATCTGAGTGAGACTTTAAATGAGGAATGAAATTCAACCTTTACTTCTTTTTCCAAGCTACTGTACATCTGCCCAAATGAGGGAGCCGTTTTTCTTATTAAAATACATAAAAATGGGGACCAGCAGGTGGCGTGGTGGTTAAGGTGCTGGACACTGCCACGTAGCCGACCAGGGGTCGAGTCCTGAATCTGGTCGTTGCTTTCTCACTTCCTCTTTCTCTCATTCTCACCCTCTGTCTCTGTCTGGTCAAACTAAAAAAAAATAAATAAACAAATGAATAAAATAAAATAAATAATTATTTTTTAAAAAATACATAAAAATGCTACGTGAGCTAGTAGTGTAGTAGTCCTAACTTCTTTTTTTTTTCGAGAGAGAGATTTTTGCTATAGGGTGCGTGTGCTCACCAGAGAGACAGAGAAACAGAAAGTGAGAAATCAGCCCTGAAAGGGATGGTCGCTCTGCAATCCCTTCTCCTCCATTCTCCTCTCAGGATTTTGGGCATGCATGCACACCTACCTGGCTTGAGTTTTAAACCTCTCAGTCTGGAATTCAAACCTCAGTCGACTAAGTGAGAGTCCAGCAACATAATCATTACTCCATCTGCTAATCTGCAAGTAACCCCAACTTCTAAACACATTAGCTTTTCATATTAAAATATACATATAAAATATACATCTTTGTGCATATATGCATACACATAACATGTGCACACATATACATGCATATACATATGGATATCCCCTACTAGTACATCTGTACTAAGCTAGAATTGATACAGATATAGGGAATTGTTCTAGTCTGTTCTGTTGCTAATATTCTTAGACTAGGGTAATATCTAAGATGAGAGATTCACTCAGCTCAGGTTTGGGGCTACATCTGGTGAGAGTCTTCACACTGGTGATAACAGTGAGGGCCAGAGCTTCAACAGAGCAGAGTGTGACTCTGTCTCCTTCCCTTTCCTTACTAAAGCACCAGGGCTCAATCATGGGGTGCCTCACCCTGATGCCTTATCACTTCCCAAAGGTCCCATCTTTCAACACCATAATCAGAAAAGTCTGTACTCTCTCAACACTGTTAATGTTGAGAGTAAAAATTGCTCACCAGATTTTAACACATGAATTTTGGGAAGATACATTCATACCATAACAGGGGTATTCATTTACGTGGTGATTTTATTTGTGAATGACCTTATCACATTTTTTCTAAAAATAATACAAACATAATATATTACTTCTGTATGTTTGGGTTATGGCTTGGTTTGTTGTTTGCATCTCTATTACTTGAGTATCTTTTTTCTTTTATGAGGAAATTTCCTTCTAACGCACAAACTAATAAACTTGCTTTGAATTTCTGTCTTAGGAGAAAGATACAAGAGTATGTGAACATCCACTCTCAGACATAGTGATAGCAGGGGAAGCCGCTCATCCTTTACCTCATACCTTTCACCGCTTACTTCAGACGATCTCCGATCTTATGATGTCTCTCCCCAGCGGCAGTTCATTACAGCAAATGGCCCTAAGGTAATTTTATATCAAAATATATTGAGTACATTAGAGTGTAGATTTTATAGAGTATTCAGAATACCAAATGCTCTTCAGAATCTTACTATCCTTAGATAGTAAGATGCAAAAAAATTTCTGAATTATATAAATAGTGCCTGCCTCTTCACTGTCATAATTTAGAATTGTCCTCCTTAAGTCACATCAGTTTGCCCTTTTTTAAAAAGCAGGTAATATATTTCTTAATGCTCTAAATCATCATTGTCTGTAACAATTTCCCATATATCCCCTCACCTATTTTATATCATTTAAATGTCACAAAGTAGGAAGAAGGAAAACAAAATCCCCCAAACAAGAGCCAAAATATAGTTTTGACATGAAAAGAATCTTAAGAAAAATGGAGCCTACTTATATGTAGCCAACCCAAAACTCATTTTTAAGGAACATCATTTCATTTTAAGTTGGAATCTGTTGAGAATTTAGCATTACTTTTTGGGTAAAGCAATGCTATTGTTATTAGTTCCACATACCAGACTATAGATAGAAATAAATAATTCATTAATTTATATAAGAAAAAGGCTGATGGAATTATTGAGCTTCCCACATCTCTAATGGTAATACTAGCAGAAAAGAGTTTTGGTTTTTTTAGAATTACTTATTTAATTGTATTTGTTGTTATTATTATTATTTAATTTGCTATAGGGCATGCACTCACCAGAGACAGACAGACAGACAGACAGACAGAGAGGTGAGAAAGCAAGCCATGAGGTCTGGGACTCAAACTGTGGTCGGCCATGGGGGAATCCAGCACCCTAATCACCATGCCACCTGTTGACCCCCAGGATTGTTTTGTTTTGTTTTGTTTTTGTCCTTCTCACAAAATTTTTGAAGTGTGATACACATTATATTCTGATGAATTAGCATGTAATTTTAAGACTAATAAATTTAAGAGACTGCTTTAGATGGTACAATACTATATCACAGATTAATTATCTTTTTTTGCTTCAATAGCCTTATTCTTTATGTGTCTAATATTTCTATATTTAAAATGGTGGATTTTTCTTTAGAACTTATTCCAAAGAAACTACCTTTATTTATCAAAAAAAAAGAAAGAAGAAGAAGAAGCCAGTACCAATGATTTTGTTTGCTGAATTTTTAAATTGTTGGGCTTTTTTTTTTTTACTAGAGTATTCTGATTTCATGAGATATTAGCTGAGAGTTCCTTAGATCTTCCCGTAAAATCGTTTCATATATTGCTTATATGTATTGCCTCATATATTGATTGCCCTTGTAGGTGCTGGAGTCTCAAATTCAAGCAATCTGATCACCAGTTCCTGCATCAGAGCAATGTCTTTCATCATATTAACAATATTTTGTCAAAATCAGATGATGGAGATAGTGAAGAGAGTTTTAGCATCAGTATACAATCTGGCTTTGAAGCCATGAGCCAGGTCAGTCATTTAACAGTTACTGTCCTATTAGTTAATAGTCAAAAAAACATATTGTAAGTTATTGTGAACAATTTGATTCTCACATTATTTCTTGTATCATGTTTTGTCTGTTTTATTATGGAAGATTTCGAATATTATAAATTCTTTCTCTTCTTTCTGACAGGATTTATGCATAGTAATGTGCCTAAAGGACTTAACAAGCATTGTTGACATAAAAACTTCAAGCCGACCTGCCATGATAGGCAGTTTGACAGATGGTTCCACAGAAACCTTTTGGGAATCAGGAGATGAAGATAAGAACAAAACTAAGAATATCACCATCAACTGTGTGAAAGGAATCAATGCCCGCTATGTGTCTGTTCATGTTGACAATTCCCGAGATCTCGGGGTAAGAAAGGAATCTTGGGGCCTGCAGGTAGAATGGTGGTTGGGGCACTGGACTCCCACATGGCCAACAGTGGTTCTAGTCCCAGACCTGGCGGCTTGCGTTTTCATTCTTCCTTGTCTCTCTCTCTCTGGTCATATATAAGAATAACAATAAATAAATAATTATTTTTAATTAAAAAGAAAAAGAAAATCTTAATGACTCAGTAGTTCTTTCAAACTTCAGTTTAGCAAAGAGATTAATCACATAGAACATCATCAAAATATTCTTCAAGTAATTTTTAAATCTGGAAACAATGTAATATGATTGGGGGACTGTAGAATACCAATTCTAAACAGTAGTGTGATAGCAGATATACCACGGCTACAGCTACGCACAATTAAAGTCTACTATATAACTTTCTACTCCCATGCTTTTGTTTAAGCTATTCTTGTGACCTGGAAAGTGTCCCCTTAAGCTCTGCATGAAATGTTCTCTCAAGATCTCTAAGACTCAGAAAAATCCTCTGCATAACTGCTTAATAAAATTTAGCATTTCATTCTGCTGGGTTCTTTTTGTATTACTATGATGGTACTTGGTATACTTTGATCTATAGTGTTGGTAGCTTCCCATTTCTACTTCTCACCCTCAATCCTCATGGAGGTAAAATATAATAGTTCCTGGACTAACTGAAGTAATCTTCAGTATATTCTCTCTAACCCTAGTCTATCTACTGGTTTCAACTGAATTAGCACTCCTCTATAAAAGGCAGAAAACAAAGGTAAAAGAGTACTCATTACTTGAATGCTAAGAATTAAGAAGAAAAGCACACCAACTGCCATACTGCCATTATTCTACCCCCATTTCTGAGAAAGGATATTTGGAATATTTTTCCTCAAAGTAGATATGGCTTTCTAGCAGATGCAGTACTAATGGAAACCCTTGAACTATCGCCAAGCTACTCTTGCCTGATTTACATCTTCCCAGGAAGAACAAGAATGGTGGGGTTGAGCAGATAATCTGGATGTACAGCCATCATAGCAGTCCAATCTGCGATCAGAGCGCTCCTGGCTGTCCCAGGCAACCTCACCCCTGTACGTCAGTGCAGATTCAGTTCTTCTCTGGGACTGAATAAGAAACAGGGGCTTAGCCCATATGAATTTGTTTCCTCTTTAGACCCAAGAATTTCAATTGACACAATGACTGTCTTACTAGAAAGTCAAGAGTAAGAAAACATTTTTCTGGGTAGAACTCACTGCTAAGTATAAAGTTATCACTGACTCATGTTACATTTTTTAGCCAGAATGTACTTTCCTTTAGAACGGTGATTGCAGTCAATTTGACATTGTTGTCTAAAAGGAGATAATTATAACACTATTCATTTTTAAATCTATAGTATGTACGCTGATATCCTCTTTCCTTTTAAGAGACTTCCTCTGTTGTACATATTCTCGTTAATTTTATATACCCTCGCATCCCCTAACCCATCCACCACAGTGTCTTGTACACAGCTTTTGTTGATTTGAATTGCATCAGCCTATACCACTCATAGTATGCAACTCTCCAAAGAATTCCTCTGTCAATATATTTCTTGATGTGCTCTGTGTTAAACCCAAACTTAAGATCTCTGGCTCAAATACCAAATTTTCTCTTCTACCATTCAGTATTTATTTTGTGTGTTAATATTGCCTTTCCTGATTTGGTAAGTATCTGGGTGAATAGAATCAGATATTATTTTCCAAGTCTGTTAGGCAGTCTGGGTATATTATGAAATTCATATTCATTTTTTAGTTAAGTTACCTTACTTCCTTTTACTTCCTGGAGTAATGAGAATATAGTAATGGAAGTGGGATATGAGTTACAACAAAATAAAGCTGTTGAAAGGCTTTATAAAGGTAGAAATGGAGTTTAAATGGTGTTTAGGCTTTGGATAAAGAAAGAAATGGCAGTCTCTTAGAGCATGGATAAAGGCTGAAATGTGAGATTAAAGTTTGCTTATGAGAATAGGAGAAGACTGTGATTGTAGGCATTATAGTTAGTTGGATTCCACCCCAGGTGTGTGGGGAATCTGGAAGGACTGTAAAAAATAGTCATAGGAGTTTATGTGATATCAGTAAGTTGTAAGAAATCATTGTAAGTTCTAAAGCAGAAATATGGATAACTAGTTTGAATTGTCTATTTTAGAATAAAGTTACCTCGATGACTTTCTTAACTGGCAAAGCAGTAGAAGATTTGTGCAGAATAAAGCAGGTAATTGAAATTTTGTCATTACATGTTTTGTTATGTAGGGAGAAACTTCTCAGCCTCCAATGTTAAGTTCCAATTTTGGCAGACTACAGGAAACTATTTACAGAACACTGAATGGATGAATGTCCATATGTAGGAACAGGCATAACCATTTCTGTGCTAGGCATCTCACCCATCATTGCCCTGTATGTTCTCCAGTCATGAGCAATTTACATGGTGCCTTTGATCTACCTCTCTCACCCCTGCAGAGATTCAGATGCCTTAAAATTCATCACAGATCTGATGCACAGTTAACACTTTAATTCACCTACAGTTTGGTTAAGATAGGTTTTGTCCTCTAGCCTGAAAAACCTATCACTTACAACACTACAGCTGTATCCAGGCTGCAAGTCAGTTTATGAACCAACTCTAGAAACAAGATTTATCTGAGCCCATGTCTCATGATTGTGTACACATTCCCTTAGTTATTATGTTAGTGAAGCTTTGTCAAAGCTGTTCTGTGGCTACTTTATCCCTCTAAAGTTGACCAGTTGTGTTTTATTTTCAACTCATAATGAAAGAATGAATTGAAATGTTGGATTAAACAAATAATAAATTTTACTTAAATTGATAAAGAATTATGACATAATGGTTACGTTGCTGAACTCCCATGTAGTAGACCACAGTTTAAGTCCCAGATCCTGCAGCTTAAAACACACCAGGCGTGTGTGCGTGCATGCCAAAAATCCTGAGAGGAGAATGGAGGAGAAGGGATTGCAACATGGTCTCCCCCTTGGGGGGTGATTTATTGCTTCCTGTCTCTCTGTCTCTCCAGTTAGCGCATGTGCCTGTAGCAAAAAAAACTCTAAAAAAAAAAATGTCAAAGAATTTAGGAACATATCCCTACTTTATAAGGTATTGTTTGTTTATGCTTAATATCCCGTGGAGAAAATTGACATTATTAGTTAGCTTAGATGTTTGCTTAAATCTTGTAGAAGTCCCTAGCTCATTTCTTGGTTATCAAATGCAATACTAACATTAGGGGAATAGTGTCAAAAAACATTTGAATGGACTTTCAATTTTTTAATAGTGTGAAAAAACAGTGAATTGACATTTAATTTTTGAAAAAGATGCATTAAATTTTGTAAAATAATCACAAGAATAAAGTACATATTATATATAATTTTTCTTCAAAAGTAAAACATATTAAGTAATTGCACATTGACAGTACAGATCTTTAAATGGTACTTTAATGTAAAAAAGCACAAAACTGAACTTTATACGGATCTTGTCTTTCTACTTACAGTTGATGTAGGCAAACTATAATCACATCGTTTGTGATGGTTTCACTCATGTAATTTGTTCTGGGAAGCAACATGTAGTCAGGCCTGAATGTAATTCTTAATTCCATCATTTACTGAGAATCCCTTAACCTGTATTGATTAGGTTCTTCATTTGTATAATAGCTACTATAAATAATATTACTTAGTCCTACAAGATTTAAATAAGATTATCAGCATGTAGTGACCTAATAACCTTTACTCTGTGAACAATTGTGATTTGAGCTTGCTGTCATTAATGCTAAGTCTAGGCAGTGATAAAAGTGACTCGACTGTATAAGGTTTCTGTCCCTTTTCTACTCGACCAGGTTGATCTGGATTCCAGGCACATTGGTTGGGTAACAAGTGAACTTCCAGGAGGGGATAATCACATCATCAAAATTGAATTAAAAGGTCCAGAAAATACTCTAAGAGTTCGACAAGTTAAAGTCTTGGGCTGGAAAGATGGTGAAAGCACAAAAATTGCCGGCCAGATTTCAGCCAGTGTGGCCCAGCAAAGGAACTGTGAAGCTGAGACTCTACGAGTATTCAGACTTATTACATCTCAGGTGAGTATCATTAGGACACATTTCACCACAGGATAACTTGACACAGTATATTTCAAGGGTGTGGCAAAGTATTTTGTAAAACTTGTTAGATATTTCTGGCTACAAATATGACCCATTTTTACTTCTTATGGCCCTGAATGCCATAATCCAGAAAAGCCATGGTATATAAAGTCAGAATACCATTTTATATAGATAGCAGAATCATCTAATAAATCCTCTAGCTTCTACAGTGGTGATTTTGTCATTAATTCCTTCCCACATGCCTATCTTCTTCTTCAGGTATTTGGAAAGCTCATTTCTGGAGATGCTGAACCTACACCAGAACAAGAGGAAAAAGCTCTCTTGTCATCACCAGAAGGAGAGGAAAAAGTATACAATGTATTTATTTGTATTCCAAAAATACTTATTTCTGTCTTTCATCCTCTTACTTTCATCAGTAAAATGATCCATATATCACTACATATTTTAGTGAATATGTGATTTTAGTTTATATGCACTTCATTTTTTCAAATTTAAGTACAAAGAAGATGGAGGAGCTATCTAAAAGAAACACATTATTTGAGCATGTATATGACATGCTATTTAAGTAACAGCAAAATTTGCTGTGTAGCTTGGCTGTTGTATTTTATTGGTAGCATTTATAAAATTATTTAGTAATCTTCTCCCTCTTCCATTTTATCTGTTCTTCACAGTCCAACTCAAATATACTGTCTCCACTGTGGACCTTCTTATGGTTTCTCCAAATAACAGTTTTCCTTTGCTAAATTTTATAATAACCTTTATGTGTCTCTTCTTGATTTCTCTCTTGTTAAGTTTATTTAGATACATGATTATCTCTTCTACTGAACCATGCCTTCTTAAAGATAAAAAGTACATGTTTGGTTTACCTTTGTATCTACCATGGTATAGTTGCACCTATGTTCAGTACATTTTTATCGAAATAACTGCTCTTTATACTACTCTTGAAATTTCTTCTAAAACACAGTTGGTTTACTTGTTTGGTCTAAACATTGTAACCGAAGAAGAGTCAACTCAAAAGAGTGTCAGTATTCTTTTGTCTTTAAATATTGCAAATAATCTCCTTGATAGCCCTTTCAAAGATTAATTTCAAGGATTTACCTAGTCTACTAGCCCTGTGCCTTCTAACACAGTGGGTCTAAATCATCACCATTTTTTTTTTGAGGCCTGTAAAAAAATAAAGATTTTATAAACTTTGGTACTTAAACATCTTGGAGATATTAGTTCAGTGACTACAAGACTGTGTAACTACTTATTATATCATCTGAATTCTAGGCCAGCAATGGTGGTGCAGCAGAGTCTCAATGCTCCACAGTGCTGAATGCATATGGGGAGGCCTGAGGTTTATTTTCTGAGGTCTCCTTATATATATATCGGGCATACACATGTATTCCCATGATCCTGACTGGCTGAGGCTAAGGGTAAATAACCCTGTTGGGGTTTCCCATCTGTCTTTCCTTCTCTTTCTCTCCATCCCTCCCTTCTATCTGCTTCTCTCTCTTTTAGAAGAAACTTTTTTTAAAAAAATCAACTGAATTTCTTCTCCAGTTTTATTATTTCTTATACATTGAATTCTTGTACATCTTCATGGCATATAATATGATTTTTCAAACTGAATGCAGTATGTGATAATCAATTTACGGATATTACCATATACATCATTTTCAAAGAAGAACTTTACATTCTTGTGTCTATTAAAAAATGCTTTTTTTCGTAAGCCACTTCCAACCATCTCCTACTCTCCACTTTCCTTCCATACCATCTCTGGTATCTACACTTGCCCTTCTTACTATTTTGTCTTCAGATCTTTCAATTTTTGGCAAAAAATGCAGACATTTGGAATGTAGTGAGCAGGGATATACAATATTTGTTTTTCATAGTCTGGCTCATTACACTTAGCATTAAGTCTTCTATATTCATCTTTGTATCAAAGGACAGAGTCTCGTAATTCTTTATGACTGAGTAGTGTTTTTCACTACAGTCATCAGTTGTTAGACAATTAGTTTGATTCATTTTTATAGCAATTATGAATAATGCTGCAATAAATGTGGATGTACAAATGTCTTTCTGACTGTTTTCCTATCCTTTGGGTAAATACCAAGAAGTCATTACTGGGCCATATGGTAGTTCTATTTGTAAATTTTTAAGAAAACTCTATGTTGATTTCCACAGTGACTGTACTAGTTTGCATTCCCACCAACACTGCAAGAGGGTTCCCTCTTCACCATAGCCTTGTCAACACTTGTCCTTTGTTTTTTTGTTTTGTTTTGTTTTTATAGTCATTCTGACTGGGGTTAAGTGATACCTAATTGTGGGTTAGATTTACATTTCCCTAATGATAAGAGATGTTAAACATTTTTCCATATGCTTTTTGGCCAATAATAGGTCTTCCATGGAGAGTTATCTGTTCAGCTTATTTGTCCATTTTTTAATCAGAATATTAAAGGTTTTTGTTGTTGTTTTTTGTGAGTGAGCTGCTTGAATTCCCTCTATATTTTGGTTATCAATCCCTTACCTTAAGCATATTTGCAAATTTTCTCTTTCATCCTGTGGGTTGTCCATTCACTCTGTTTATTGTGTACTTTGTTGTGTAGAAACTTTATAACTTGATGTAAAACAACTAGTCTATTGTTGAAGTTTTGCCTGCAATTCAGAGATCATATTTAAGAAATCTTTGCCTACTCCATAGTTTCCAAGTGTTTCCTCTGTGTTTTGCGCAAATGCAAATTTTATAGTTTGAGGATTTACATTTAGATCTTTTATTCATTTTGAATTGATTTGTGTTAATGGTGAGAGACAAGTCCAGTTTGATTTTTCGGTAGGTGGATTTCTTCTTCCAGTACCATTTGCTGAAAAGACTTTCTTTTCTCCACTAGATTGTCAAAAATCAGTTGACTGTACATTTGGGGAGTTATTTCTGAATTCTCTACTCTCTTCCATTGGTCTGTAGTTTTTTTTTTGTTTGTTTGTTTTTTTAAGGGGGTCGGGGATTTTTTTGTTTTTGTTTGTTCGTTTGTTTGCTATAGAGCATGTGCGCTCACCAGAGAAAGACAGAGAGAAAAGGAGAAAAGTGAGAAATCACACCCCAGCAGGGATGACCACAGTCCCTTCTCCTCTTGGAAATTTGGGCACTTACATAGATGAATTCAGTGTGATTTTCAAGTCGCTAGGTCTGGGATATGAACAACAAAGTTGGCCATGTAGGATTCAGCTGCCTTAACCTCCATGCCACCTGTTGGCCTATGTGTGTCTACTTTTGTACCAGTACCATGCTGTTTTGATTATCACAGCTTTGTAATATATTTTGAGTTCAAGTACTAGATTCCTCCTACTGTGTTATTTTCACACAGTATCTCCTTGCCAATATCAGTGTCTTGTATGACTTAACATATTGAGCAAAATTTGTGTTTATTTATCACCTACATGCTTTATTTTGTTAACCGTATATTCAAACTTTTTATCCATATTTTTTAAGTTAGGTTGTCTTATTGTTGTATTGTTGTTACTAACTTGTAAGATTTGTATATTCGGGATACAGGTCCTTTACCAATACTGTCATCCCTCCATACCTATGGGATATTATTTCTGGGACTTCCATGAATACCAAAAACC
The DNA here is from genome assembly GCA_026018925.1 of Tupaia tana. Classification (NCBI taxonomy): domain Eukaryota; kingdom Metazoa; phylum Chordata; class Mammalia; order Scandentia; family Tupaiidae; genus Tupaia; species Tupaia tana. The sequence goes on along the minus strand of JAKSZU010000005.1, from coordinate 76,738,744 downwards.
TCAGATGCTCAAGTCCCTTATATATAATGGCTTGATAGTTGCTTATAACTTATGCACATTCTACCATATACTTTAAATCATCTCTAGTTACTTATAATATCTAATGTGAAGTAAATGTCACAGAAAAATAATTATCATATTGTCTTCTTAATATTGTTATATTATTTTTTTTTTGGAGGGGTTGTGAATATTTTCAATCTACAGCTGGTTGAATCTGCAGATGTCAAACCTGAGGATACAGAGGACCAACTCTGTGTGTTTTCAAATATTGTCCCCTAGTCTGTGGCTTTATCTTTTTGAGAGCAGAAGTTTTCTATTTTAATGGTGTAGTTTTCTATTTCTTCTTGAGTGAGTTTCTGTAGTTTTGAACTTATTGGCATAAGTTCTCTGGCATCTGCCCTTATCCCTTTAATATCTGTAGATGATATAGTGCTGTCTCTTCTTTTGTTCCTTATGTTGGTACTTTGTGTCTTAATTCTTGTTTGTTTGTTTGTTTTTTGCTTGAATAGTTTGAGCAGAGCCGCCTCAATTTGAGCTTTTCAAAGAAGCAGCTTTTAGTTTTCTTGATTTTCCTCTCTTTTTTTTTTCTTCTATTGATTTTAGCTGGTGTGTGTTATTTCTTTCTGTTTACCTCGGGTTTGATTTATTCCTCTCTTTCTGGTTTATTAAGGTCCAAGATAAGATCATAGACTTGAAAGCTTTTCTTTCTTATATAGTTATTTAATGCTATTATGTTAACGGATGGAAAAGTGTTGAGTTGCCTTGTGAAGTCCTTGGTTCTTTGGGTCCAGATCACTAAAATTAGAGATCTGTCCCTAGGCGCAAAATGAAACTGCAACCACGAATGACGTAGGTAGAAAAAAGATTTAATAGAAAGAAAGGAAAGGAAAGAAAGAAAGTACACCCAGAAAGGTTGTTGGGCGGGCAGATTGCCAGGTGGCAACCGCGCTTGGTACTAGTTAACCGTTATTTTTATTACTAGAGGTCATGAATATTCATTAATGGGAGGCCCCTTACACTGCCTGTGTCCTTCCTTTAAATTTGAATCCACAGGTTCTTTTCCTGCACCTGTGCATCTTCCTCACAGGTAAAGAATGAGGAACTTGGGAACCAGCAGTTAGCATAATGGCTATGTTGCTGGACTCCCACATAGTCGACCATGGTTCGCGCCCCAGACCCAGTGGCTTAAAATTCACGCCGGGCGCATGTGCATGCATGCCCAAGATCCCGAGAGGAGAATGGAGGAGAAGGGATTGTGGCATGGCCATCCCCCCTGGGGGGTGATTTCTCGCTTTCTGTCTCTATGTCTCTGTCTGTCTGGCGAGCGCACGCGCCCTATAGCGAAAACCTCTCCAAAAAAAAAATTAAATTAAATTAAAAAAAAGAATGAGGAACTTGATCACCTAAGCGCGCGTGGTGCCTGATGCGAACCAGGTTGCCCCAATTAGACTGCCCAGTTAGTCTATTGCCCTAATAGGAATTGAGGCATTGACCAAAAAACGCTTTCTTAGGTCTTTTTGATAAGAGAAAAAAATCTACGAATCATCCTGTGTAATTCCCTCAGGCCTCAAGGAAGGAAGATGACAAATTGCCTCACCCTCCTGGCACCTGGAGCTAGATGAGCCTTTCGCTTTTCTCTTAGGGCTGCCCACTCATGACTGACTAACTGCCTACCACAGTTACTTTCTTCTAGATACTGCTTTAGTTGGGTGTCACACATTTTGGTGTATTGTGTTTTCATTTTAGTTCAAAATATTTTCTGATTTTCATTGTTACTTCTTTATTCCCTAGGTAATTTAGATATGTCTTATTTAATTTTCAAATATTTGGGGATTTTTCTGGTAACTTTCTATTATTAATTTCTAGTCTAATCCCATTATAATCAAATAATATACTTTGTATAATTTTAGCCTGTTTGAAATTACTAAGATTTGGATGTCTTATCTTATGGTCTATTTTAGTGATTTCTCATGTCACATAAAAATGCATCATTTTAAAAGACTGTGAACTCCACTATTGTTCTCTGAGGGGTTCTATAAATATCAGTTAGTTCAAGTTGATTGGAAATTTTTTCATGTCTTTAAAAGTCTTATAGGGTGGCTTGTTTGCTTATTTTATTTTTCTGTCAAGTACAGAAAGAGAAGTTTTAAAGTGTCCAACAATATGAGTTTTTGTATTTATAATTCAGTTTACCTGGTGGCTTATCTCAACCCTCTGATAGTCTCCAAAAAGGTTATGGTTTTGTAGGTTGTCAACTTTTTTCGTCACTGTTAGCAGGAGAGTGTCATTTTCTGTGTCTCTCTATTCAAAGAAAAGTGAAACCAAGAAAAGAATGACTTACTCAGTTTTCTTAAATGTAAATTAGGCAGAACATTGGAGTTCACCTTATGAGGTTGTTGTGAAAATCATATAAGATTATATGTGCACATACATATGTCTGTCTGTCGGCCTCCGTCCCGGGGCTTGGGTCTAGCTGAATCATGATCAGGGGGCTGCTGGTGAGGAAGAGAAAGAAGACGAGAAAGAAGAAGCCCTTCATCTCGAGAGGACCAGGGAATTGGAAAGAATGAGACAAAGAGACAGTAACAGTGGATACAGGTAGCCTGAGCCTAGGTAGCCCAAGCAACTTGTGCCGCAGCTTGAGCCGCCCAAATAAACTGGGCATCTTTATTTATAGTACAAGGAGGCATTACACATGTATATTTTATGACACGTCATAGATTCCTTGCTGGGTTACAGACAAGAAGAAGCAGATAACACATCTATAAGAGCTTAGGCATACTGGGTCAGGTGTATCCTTTGGTGATAATCCCATCAAGAGAAAATCCCATTATCTTTTCTTTCTTTTTTTTTTTTGTTTTAAGAGGTTTTTGCTATAAGGCACGTGCACTCACCAGAAAGACAGAGAGAGACAGAGAGACAGAAAGTGAGAAATCACCCCCCAAGGGGGAAGGCCACACCACAATCCCTTCTCCGTTCTCCTTTGGGGATCTTAGGCACGTAAGCACGTGCACCTGGTGTGAGTTTAAGCCACCGGGTATGGGACTCGAACCATGGTCGACTACATGGGAGTCCAGCAACATAGCCATTACGCTAACTGCTGGTCCCCTATTATCTTCTTTTCTAATGAAGGGAAGTCTAGCTGTAGGTATGGGGAAGAAGGCTAAAGAACCTCTCCATAAGGAGTGCACCACCACACCCAGAGAAGGCTGAAGAACCTTTCAGATGTAGAGCAGGGATTGGACTTTACTAATTGGGGTCAAGATGTTTCTTGAACTCCATCAGCTGTGTCTGTTGGAACGCCCCTAGCAATTCCCACCCTTTGCTCTATCTGCAGCCAGGATCAAGGAAAGGACAAGTTACAAGGTTCTGCCAAAGCCCAAAAGGACAGGTGATGTTTGCTCAGAGCATGTCCCCACACCTCAGGGTCTCTAAATGTGTACCTACATCTGCCTGTATGTATATCTGTCACTAAGAAGAGTGCCATGAGTATCCTATTCACTATAAAATTCTAGCCTTTACTTTTCTTCTTAGGATACTTTTCTTTCATACTGTTGATGTTATAATGGCTTAATTTAAGGCTACCACGTGGGGCTGACCGGTTGTCTGGTGGTTAAGGGAACTGGATCCCACATGGCTAACTGTGTTTTGAGTCCTGGACCCATCAGGCATATGTGCGTGCATGCCCAAAATTTTGAGAGGAGGATAAGAGAAGAGATTGTGGCATGGCCAACTAATTCTCTCTTAAGGGGAATGCTTTCTCCCTTTCTCTCTCTCTCTGTGTCTCTTTCTCTCTCTCTCTGTTGAACATCCACACCTTATAGCAAATTAGGAAAAAAAAAAACAAAAAACAAAAAAAGACTACCACCATCACAAAGTTTTTTTAGGGCACTTTCCTTTTAATCAAAAGTAATTTTCCTCAACTGCTGGTCTAAGAATTGAATGCAGGATATGAATTAATTTGGTTCACAGTTCAGAAATAGATTTAACCAAAGCAATTTCAAATTGGCTACCTTTTGCTCTTTTAATTGTGATTTCTTCAAAGTTTACCTTTGTCTTAATGTTAAAAACTTCAATTTGGAATCAGTTCAGTTTAACAATATCTTTATAATTATTTCTTAAAATACTTTGAAATATCAAAAACACAAATCTTTTTTAAAGAGCCTGCTTCATATTTTTTTTCTTTTTCTATGTAAAGGCAACATCAGATGCTGACCTGAAGGAACACATGGTTGGAATCATATTCAGCAGGAGTAAACTGACTAACTTGCAAAAACAGGTTGGTTCATAGCTATTTCATTGTCTTTGTCAGTTTTTGCCTGTTTTTAGTGTATAAAGTGTTCTACAAGATTTATAGTGGCTTATTTATGCTGCCTATTTTAGTTTCTGCAGAGTGTGTCTGTCTTTTTCTAGAGACAAATGAGCATCTTGGCATACCTGCATCACTTTAATGATTTTGTTACAAATGCTAACTTTCTTTTATTTTTTTAAAGCATTATTTTATTGTCATTGTTTTTATTTTATTGATTTATTAATTTTTTGAAGTTGACCAGAAAGAGAGAAAGAATGTAAAAAAAAACAAGCTGCCAGATCCAGGATCTGAACTGCTGTCATCCATGTGGGAGTCAAGCCACCTTAACCACTGTGCTACCTGCTAGCCCCATATGAATGTTAACTTTCTTACCTTTCTGGTCTTCTGTTATGTCTTGTTTTCAGGTAGATAGATTGTTTTATTTTGGTGTCAAATATCCTGCCACATGATATTTCATTTGCATTTCTTATGATCCCTTTCCCCCTGTTTTTGTTGGTTTGATGAGCAGTTAATAGTCGTAATTAAACCAGTGTTAATATTGTAAATATAAGTGAGTGAGGCGGTAGCCCTAGATTGTTTATATAATGTCACCCTGCTGGATAACATAAAAACAGCACTTCCAAAGTCAAATAAAATATAAATTGTAAATTAGCCTATTATTTTAGCTTTCCACATGATTAAATATTTTTCTAAATAAATGATAACATTAATGTATTTGTATTTTATCCTTCTAACAGTGTTTCATTGTCTTAGATACTTTCTGTTGTAAAATCTGTGATTTTACAGCCCAGTGTGTTTTTTCAGGCTGCTGTGTCCAGGATTAGAACCAGGGAGTTGGCCATGTGGGATTCAGCATCTCAACTACCAGAATTCCTGTTGGCCCCATGGTTCCTGTTTTAACTTGATTTTTCTTTCTTTTTTCATTTTATTTTTTTACTTCCCAGAGGGCACATGGTATCCAGAGAGAAAGATAGAGAAGCAGCGAGGGAAAAGAAAAAGCACCCTCTGATGGGGCATGGTCACACTGTAGTCACCTCTCTTGTGCACACATGCTCGACATGTTTTTCAAGCAACTAGGGCTGAAATACAAACTGTGGTCAACCATGTTGGATCCTACTCCCCCAACCAGTAGGCTACAGGTTGTCCCACTTAAGTGTTTTTAAGATGAGTTAAGAGAAAGACATAATGGATAATTAACTAGGAAGAAGGGTATCATATCAAGAATCAGCTTTATTCTTGGGGGGAGAGGGGTTGTTCTACTAGGAACAGTAAATCAGATTTAAAATTTATTTTTACATTTTCTTTGTTTAAATAGGTGTGTGCTCACATCGTCCAGGCTATTCGCATGGAAGCCACCAGAGTTCGTGAAGAATGGGAACATGCCATATCAAGCAAAGAAAATGCCAATTCTCAGCCAAATGATGAAGACGCCTCCTCTGATGCTTATTGCTTTGAGCTGCTCTCCATGGTTTTAGCACTGAGTGGCTCCAATGTCGGCCGGCAGTATCTGGCTCAGCAGCTAACTCTGCTTCAGGATCTTTTTTCGCTGCTCCACACAGCCTCTCCTCGAGTCCAGAGACAGGTGACTAATCATACCCTTTAGTCTTCCAGTGTGGGTACTTGAAGCATTGTTTAAAAGCACAGTGCAACACCTAAAGATCTTAAGTATATATTTTTAATTTTTTTTTAGAGAGATTTTTGCTTATAGGGCACATAAGCTCATCAGAGAGACAGAAAACTAGAAATCACCCCCGCAGTGGGATGGCCATGGTGCAATCTTTTCTCCTCCATTCTATTCTCCAGATCTTTGGCACGCACACACATGTGCCTGGCAAGAGTTTCAAGCCTCTGGGTCCCAGACTGAAACTGCATTCAGTCATGTGGGAATCCAGCAACGTAGCCATTACACCATCTGCTGGTCCCTACATTTGTATTTTTTATGTTTTGTCTTGAACCTGTATTTTATATCCATTTCTTTTTATTTTTGACTCTTTATAATGAGAGTATAGAAGAAGGAAATCTGTTTCATTTCATTATTGTGTTGTGATAAAAAATATTCTGGCTACCTGTTAACTTATTACCATGAAATACATAATGTCATGTAGTTCTAACCAAAAATAAAAGACATTTTTTTTGTTGCACTGCTTGCTGATTACCACCCCAGAAATTAAAAATAGTGTTTAAATTATATTTATATCCTTCTCAAAATTTTTAAAGTTGTAGAATGATAGGCACATTTAAAAATGAAAACTTTGGGGCCAGTAAATGGTATGGTAGTTAAAGCACTGGACACGTTTTGAGTCCCACACCTGTCAGCTTGAAAATCTCCCGACACAAGTGCATACATGCCCAGCATCCCCAGAGAGAATGGATTGTGGTGGAGCCATACACCAGTGTGGGGCAGGGGGTCTTACTTTTCCCTCTCTCTGTCTCTCTCCAGTGAGTGCACATGCTCTATGGCTCAAACCTGGAAAAAAACAAAAACAAAAACAAACAAACAAAAAAAACAACTATGAAACATCAATCTTTAAATGGGATTCTTTCTTTCCTTTTATTTTTCTTACCAGGTGACTTCTCTACTAAGACGAGTTTTGCCTGAAGTGACCCCCAATCGTCTGGCCAGCATTATAGGAGTGAAATCTCTCCCCCCGGCAGATATCAGTGATATCATTCACTCAACAGAGAAAGGAGATTGGAATAAGCTGGGTATATTGGACATGTTTCTAGGATGCATTGCCAAAGCACTCACTGTACAGCTGAAAGCCAAAGGAACCACCATCACAGGAACAGCTGGTACCACCGTGGGCAAAGGAGTTACAACAGTTACCCTTCCAATGATTTTCAATTCTAGGTTAGTTTCTGCCTCTGTTTTAGTACCCAAATATAACAGTGAGTGACTGTTGAGAGATTTAAGACAAGAGTTCAAATTCCACCTTGTTGGCTTAGTCACTAAAAAACTAGAATCCATAAACAATTTCCATGTATAAAGGGAATGTTATCTATAATAAAGGTGTCATTTGCAATTAGAGGGAAATGGAAAGTAGGCTGAATTTATAATACAGGATATTTGGTTATCCATTGTTGAAGAGATAGACCCCTACCTCATATCATATACAAAAGTGAACTTCATATAAATTTGGTTTTTATGACAAAATTAGTTAGCCAATCAAAAGGGAAAAAATAAGCCTCAGGTTGGTTAAAACTTTATGTGTATTTCTTTTTGTAATCTTCAATTTGAGAAGACCTTTCTTTTTTTTTTTGGAGAGGTTTTCGCTATAGCGCACATGTGCTCACCAGACAGACAGAGAGAGACATAGAGACAGAAAGTGAGAAATCACCCCCCAGGGGCGTTGGTCACGCCGCAATCCCTTCTCCTCCATTCTCCTCTCGGGATCTCGGGCACGCACGCACATGCACCCGGCGTGAGTTTTAAGCCACCGGGTCTGGGACACGAACCGCGGTTGACTACATGGGAGTCCAGCGACATAGCCATTACGCTAACTGCTGGTTCCCAGAAGACCTTTCTTCTTAAGGTATTTTAAATTATTAGAAATTAACTTGGAAAAAATATTTATGTTTATAGAATAGACAATGAACTATTAGCTGTAATATCAGAAGAATGACTACAGAACAATGAGGAAAAGATAACAACTGAACTATAAAAAAATAAATGGTAAGAACAGTCAGTTAAAAGGAAAAAATTGCAAATGTAAATAGATAAATGAAGACACCTCACTAATCTAAGAAACGTAAATTAAAACAGTTGCAAAATATCATTGTTGTTTTGGCAATATTAGAGGATACAGGCATTTTTATCTAATATAAAGTGCTGCTGGCTTTTTAGAATTTAATTATATCTCATTGTAGTTTGAATATACATATCTTTTGACCTAACAGCTCTTCTAAAACTTTAAAACATGTGTGCAATGATACACCTGCAAGGATGTTCTATATTTGTAACAGAAAATTGAATACATCTGAAACAGTGATATACATAAAGCCAAGCCATGAAATAAGCCAATAACATCCAGATGTTAGTGTATCACTTCCTTCATGTAGATAGTCTCTAGGGGAAAAAAGTGTCAGCTGAACCGAACAGTGACATACTTAGTGATGTATTTACTTATTTATTTTCTGGTACAAGCTCCTTAATGCTCCATGTGTACTGGAAGCAAGTAGTTTGTGGTACACAGACTCTACTTTGAGTCTCTCTTGCTCATGCGCTCTCTCTCTCACACACACACACAAACTCTGTGAACAGAGAAATATTTGAGAGAGGACAAGTCTGAATAACTGTTCTCTTGGAATTGAAGAGATAGATGATGGGTAATGTTTTTATTGATTTTCTTTTAAGGTATTTTAACTTTTTTCAGTCACTTAAACAATTTAGATGCTACATGTTAAAATAACATTTTCATCTTTTTCATTTTTAACAACTATCACTGACAGATTGGTGGCTTATAGATCCTGATTTTTCTTTGTAGTTATCTTCGTCGAGGTGAAAGTCATTGGTGGATGAAGGGCTCAACTCCTACCCAGATCTCAGAGATCATCATTAAACTTATCAAGGATATGGCAGCAGTAAGTTCCCATTCTCCTGACTTTTGTGGCAATGAAGTGCTACAGGAATCTGCTTGACAAAACAGCTTACTGTGCTGAGTTGATAAGAGAAGTACACTAGTGTTATTTTTCTTTACTTAAGGTCTGCTTTTAGATTTTTTTTATTTTATATTATTTATTATAATTTTATATTACATTTAATAATATATATCTTTATAGTGTATTACATTTCTTTTTCCAGCACAATTACCATGCATATCAGTCAAGACAAAGACATTACTATCCACATCATCATTAAATAGCTTTTCATCATTTTTTTCAGATTATTATTATTATTTACTCTCATTATTTTTTAAACATTCAATCACTGTATATCATTTAGCTTTGTTTTTAGATTTAATTATTGTGTCATTTGTCTTTTAAATGGTGATAGATTTGTCATTTATATAAACTATGTTCATTTCAAACGTCCCAAATAATTTACTTGAGGATTATTATTAAGACATAAATCTTCTGATACTTTAAAACTTATTGAAATCAGATATGGTCTTTCAGAACCTAAGAAAGACCCCGAGTTCAAAAACTTAAAGGAAAAAAGAGTGACACAAGTTGGGCTCCCAGAAGTGGAAGTTTCTCATTCTTTTCAGTCCTCATGGTTTATAAAGCCTTTACTCTTCTTTTCTTATGTACTTTACCACTGTCTTAAGATGCTGGCTTTAACATGCCTTTGTTTATTATACATAATATCATTGAGAGGATCTTGCAGTATAGAGGATAGTTGTTTTTTGTTTGTTTATTTGTTTTTGAGAGGTTTTTGCTATAGTGCGTGTGCATTCGCCAGAAAGAGAGAGAAAGAAAGTGAGACATCACCCCCCCAGGGGGATGGCCACACAGCAATTCCTTCTCCTTCATTCTCCTCTCGGGATCTTGGGCACACACGCATACTCCCCCAGCGTGAATTTAAGCCACCAGGTCTGGGACTCAAACCACAGTCGACTACATGGGAGTCCAGTGACATAGCCATTACACCAACTGCTGGTCCCAAGGATAGGAGTTCTTTACTGAGCATCTGGCTCTGTCTTTTTTTCTCCATGATGTCAGTTTCCTCACATTCCATTATATTTCCAGGAGCCCAACCTGAGGAGGGCCAGAGACTATGAAATGTAGGTCCCTGAGAGGAGGGTGAGCAAAGGCATTTTGAAGGAGAAGGAATTAACTATCCCTTAAAAGACTGATAACATGTGGATATAAGATATGGAAAGATATGGGGGCCAGCAGGTGACGTGGTTAAGGCCCTGGAATTTCCACATGGCTGACCACAGTTCGAGTCCCAGACCTAGTGGCTTTCTCTCTGGAAAAAAAATAATAATAATTAATTAATTAATTCTAAAAAGAAGAGATGGAAAGATGAAGTTCTGTCACCTTTCTCAACAATATGGACATTTTCTCAATCATTATGATAGTCAAACTTTTTCAGGGTATTAGTGAGATGAAAATATTTAGGAGCATCTATATTTAATAATAGTTAAATGCTCATGTTCATTAAAAATCAAGGTAGCAAATAAAGGTAGCTGTAATTTGAACTTGTTTATGCTTTGGGGTTCCAGTAACACTCATCTAAAGTAGTTAGGTTAACTATAAATTTCATGTTAAATGATAAATTTTCATAATCAGAATTTCTGAAGCATAGATATTTTAGTGTTTCTGTTGTGTATTTATTCAAATGTAAGAGGAAATGCCCATGAACTCTAAAAGAAAAGAGTATTGAGAACTTAAATTTTATTTACTTTTAAATAATCAAAATGGTGATTAGAAGTTGAATTGTTGATGGAGTTGTAAAATTTTTAGTTCTAAAGTCTGTGCCTTTGGATCTTAAATTCCATGGCCTTGTTACAAATAAATCTTTCCTTTTGCTTGTGAGATGTTAGGACAATGCAATTTACTATACTAGTGCATTTTTAATTATGTATTAAAATATTTGTCCTGCTCAACAGGGTCATCTGTCAGAAGCTTGGTCCCGAGTTACCAAAAATGCAATTGCAGAAACTATCATTGCCTTGACAAAGATGGAAGAAGAATTTAGGTCTCCAGTGAGATGTATCGCAACAACTAGAGTAGGTGTTTTTGTTTGTTTGTTTTGTCCTAATTTGGTCTGTATCAGTGCATGTTCTCTTCTAGTAATAGATTTCAATAATTTTAAGTCAGTAAATCAATTTAATCCACATTTCATTTTCCAAGTATGTATTGGAAACATCTTTTATGGATTACAAACTAAATAATGGTAGTCGTTACTGTTCACTGTTACGTTTTCTGTATCACTTGTTTTTATTATTTAGGACACTAAGGATAGACTGGTTAAGAAAGACTAAATTACATCGTGTGTGTCTCTGTATTGCCTTTCTAATGATCTGTTTACTCTAGCTTACCACACTTAATCGTCAGCATTATGCTGTGATAGACTAGAAGTCCTTTGGGGACCAGCAGTTGGTGTAATGGCTATGTCGCTGGACTCCCATGTGGTCGGCTGCAGTTCAAGTCCCAAACCTGGTGGCTTAAACTCACACCAAGCGCTTGTGCATGCATGCCCAAGATCCCAGGAGAAAAATGGAGGAAAAGGGATTGTGGCGTGGCCATCCCCCCTGGGGGGTGATTTCTCGCTTTCTGTCTCTCTGTCTCTCTCTGTCTTTCTGGTGAGCCCATGTGTCCTAGCAAAAACCTCTCAAAAAAAAAAAAAAAGACTAGAAGTCCTTTGAAGACAGGCCCCACCTACTCCTTTTTGTATAGCCAGTTACGCCTAATGTGGAGCTTACTTACTGGATCTACTTTTTTTTTAAATTGCCAGAGGTTTCATGTGGTCACCAGAGACAGAGGGAGAGGGGGAAAGGACCTCTAATGGGTTGTGGTCATGATCCAATTCCTACTCTTCCATTTCTCCATCCTATCAAGATTTGGGGCCTGCACACAGGCACATCACCTGGTATGTTTTTCAAGCCACTGAAATCAGGAGTCTGACTACAGTCAGCCATGTGGGATCGGACTCTCTTAATGACTAGGCTACAAGGCCAGACCTACAGGTTTTACTTTTAAAAAGCAAAAAATAATCGTCCAGGGCAGGTTTGCGTAAAATCTCTGAGAAAATGAGATAGTATTCTTAAAATGAGACATCTATAATAAGTTTTAACCTACCAGATTTTATGTCCATAAATAGTATATTTTCCTAAAGAGATTTCTTTGAAGCAGAGTGATGTGACTGCGTTATGAAGAAGTGAACACTGGTAGAAATTGCTTAGTTAGGCCAGCTCCATAGTGCAGCATTAAGCGCTGTGCATAGGAAGTTGGATCCCACATAGCTGATTGTGGTTCAAATTCAAGTTCTAGTGGCTTCAGAAACATACTGGGCATGTCCCAAATCCCAGCAGGATGGAGAAATGGAGGAAAGGATTGTGGCATGACCACGCCCTTTTCGGGGCTGCTTTCTCTTTCTCCTCCTCGGATGAGTGTTCACATCCTCTAGCAATAGAAAGAAAAAAGAAATCTTAAAAAAAAAAATGTGTAGATTAATCCTCAGAAGTCTGAAAAAGAAGACAAACTACGTTTTCCTATAGCAGAAGAGACCAATTTACATTCTCCTGCTAGTGAGTGAGACATTCGAAGCAGGTATTTTTGACAGTAACCCTTTTCCACCACTCATGCATTCTTTTCTTTCATTCTGTGTTCTCCTTTCTCCTTGCCTGCCTTATCTTTCCTTTTCTGTTTCTCTCGTTTTTATCATCTCTTGCTCTTCATTTCCAATGATATTCCCAATGATATACTTCTTAGAATTGAGCCAGTCAAGTAATTTTCCATTTTTCTATGATAGGATATGTCATTCTATGTAAAACTGACACTTACCTTTTAAGACTTAGGAATGTTTAAACTATTTTTGAAGGTGGATTTCTAAAATTTGGTAGATTTTTCTGAGAAAGTACAAAATATAGTGCTATGTCCTTATGGGCAACAGAGACTTCTGAAGAACTGTTATTATCTAGAATTGAGTATGCATCCAGCTACTCATGGGACTATACAAAATTAAATAGCAGTTGTACTGTCTTCTTTGCAATTTAGTGCCTCAGGCAGATAATGCTAGATGAAAAACCAGAAGGCATTAAATATGAAATATGGAAATTATTCATGTTTACATAGTAAGCCAATAAAGATAATTTTGCATGTCAGGTAGAAAATAGTATGGTTCGTTAAAGAAACTGTCATTCAATAAATTCTTGAATGCCTACTGTGTGTATAGTACATGCAGGTGATTATGACTAGTCCCACATCAGGAAAATTTGAGTGCCCGGACTAGCTATATAGTCTCAATTTAAACCAGCATTTATTGAGCTATTTATGTACCAGACAATCAGTGCTTTGTGGGTCATTTCTAAAATTCAGGAGTTGTAACAGCCTTTCCTTTCGACAGCTCTGGCTTGCTCTCGCATCACTATGTGTCCTTGATCAGGACCATGTAGATCGTCTGTCCTCAGGGAGGTGGATGGGAAAGGATGGACAACAAAAACAAATGGTAAGAAAAGAATTATTTTATAAGAATTTATCTTGTTTTTCTTTATAGAAAACTTTAGCTTACCTTTAAAAAAAAAGTCAAAATACTCAATTAGTGAAACTCTTCACTAATTGTCCCATTGACCAAGTTCATCTCACAAGTCTAGTTTACTTAAGGGTTCCCTCTTCATAGTATGTTGGAAATTTTAGGGGCTTTTATTGAATTAGAAAAGAGCTTCCTTATTCTTTTCTGAGTCATATTTGAATCATATCAAAATTTTTTTTAGCCAGACTCTGATTCTCTGTCTACATTTTGTACTAAAATGTAATCTGTACCATGGTAGGAAAGAAATAGAGGAGAAAGAGAGGTAAAAGTGACATACCACCTATTAACAAGCATATTTAATACAGGTTATATGGGTATATTTAGGGTCCCTGGAAAGGAATACTTTTTACAGACCCTTTCAACATTTTCTTATTACTGTTCAAATTTCAAAAATGAATCATTTATCAGGGACCAGCAGTTAGCGTAATGGCTATGTCGCTGGACTCCCACGTAGTCGACCGCGGTTCGAGTCCCGGACCCGGCGGCTTAAACTCACGCCGGGCGCGTGTGCGTGCGTGCCCAAGATCCCGAGAGGAGAATGGAGGAGAAGGGATTGCGGCGTGGCCATCCCCCCTGGGGGGTGATTTCTCGCTTTCTATCTCTCTGTCTCTCTCTGTCTGTCTGGCGAGCGCATGCACCCTATAGCAAAAACCTCTCCAAAAAAAAAAAAAAGAAAAAAAAAATGAATCATTTATCCATAATCATTCATTTAAACATCTGTTTAAATATATGAGAGGGAAAATATTTCTTAAATCACTCAGTAAGAATACATGTTTATCTCATTAACCATTGAAACTGCATAGCAAAGCAATCATTGAATTGGATATTTTCAAAAATTCTTCTAATTAAGTAAACTCGTCATAATTTTTTTGAACTTAAGGACCATAATAGACTTCAGAATAACAGTTTGTTATTATTATAAATAAATTACATTCAATTCATTTGGGTGTCTGAGACTTTCTTGTTAAACTAATGTGTACAATGTCTAATTTTAGCCTATGTGTGATAACCATGATGATGGTGAAACTGCAGCGATTATTTTGTGCAACGTGTGTGGAAATTTATGTACTGACTGTGACAGATTCCTTCATCTGCATCGACGAACCAAAACTCATCAAAGACAGGTGAAGATTTCTGTCTTTATACTCAAAATATATTCATTACATTTTAAAATAAATGCGGGAAAGAGGCGTGGTGTGATAGGGAGGAAAGGACTTTGGAATTAAAGACCTTGATGGAGATCCTGCTGTCTCACTTATTAACTGTAAAGTGAGCATGTTGTTTAACCTTTTTGAGACTTAGTTTCTACATTTATAATAATAGGGCTGTTGTGAGGGTTAAAGAGAAGATTAGAAATAATCTGAAACTTCTTAGGTTGCTTTGTCAGTGAAAGCCATTATCATTATTGAATAAATTTTATACTTCCTTTTTTAGAGTAACAAGTTAATATATTTTTCTCTTTCTGTAATTAAATAATAGGTCTTCAAAGAAGAAGAAGAAGCTATAAAAGTTGACCTTCATGAAGGCTGTGGTAGAACCAAATTGTTCTGGTTGATGGCACTAGCAGATTCTAAAACAATGAAGGCAATGGTGGAATTCCGAGAACATACAGGTAAAATAAATTAAAGATTTAAGGGGGACCAGCAGTTAGCCTAATGGCTCTGCCACTGGACTCCCATGGTTCGAGTCCTGGACCCGGTGGCTTAAACTCACGCCGGGCGCATGTGCATGCATGCCCAAGATCCTGAGAGGAGAATGGAGGAGAAGGGATTGTAGTGTGGCCATCCCCACTGGGGGGAGGGGGGGGGGGAGGGTGATTTCTCACTTTCTGTCTCTCTGTCTCTCTGTCTCTCTCTCTCTTTGTGGCAAGTGCATGCACCCTATAGCAAAAACCTCTCAAAAAAAAAAAAAGATTGAACTATGCCTTTAAAAAAAAAGTTCGAACCATGGTTACTGATTTTGACCAAACTAAATTTTAATGCATTTATGGTGAATAATTTGGGCTGATATTCTTATTTTTAGTTATGACGCCATTGATCACTGTGTATATTATTATACCTACTAGACTCAGTGTTCTTTGGTGTAAAGAGCATTAACCAAAAAGTCAAGGAACCTGGTTTGCTACTAACTACCTTGGGCAAGTCATTTAACTTCTGTGGAATTCATTGTCTTCATTTGTAAAGTGATAGAGTTGTCCATAAACACACGTGATTGATGGCCTTCAGAAGTACTAGATACATTTATATAAGTAAACATTTCTGTAAGTAAACACTGCACACCAACAGGAGCTCACAGATAGTTGTGATTCTCCAGGAAGAATCACTACACTAGATGATCCTAAGATCTTTTTCTAACTGTAAGGTTATATGATTTTATAATATTTTCAAAGGATTTTACAGACCTGGTGCTTCTCAAGGTTTTCTGAATGATTCTTTGCCTATTGATAGTAAGAAAATAATTAACAGAAACAAATAGACCTTACTTTAAACAAAAAGCAACTTACATATAAAGCATATGGTTTTCATTTTACTTTTTTCTCTTTTTTTAATAATTTCATTTACATTTATTTATCTATCTATCTATTTATTTATTTATTTTCATTTGACCAGAGAGGGAAAGAAGGAGAGGGAAAGTGAGAAATCAAGCTGCTAGATCCAGGACTCAAACCTTGGTGGGTGACATGGGAGTCCAGCGCCCATAACCACCATGGCTTTTTATTTTTTCTGGTCAATTTCATATGTTTCTAGCTTAACATTATATAGAATCTTACAGAAATCTCAACTTTCAGCACATCTGCAGCTTGCCATTTGCCTGACTGACAGATACAAACTTCTGATGTTGGAATCTGGTGTAAACCTCAATAAATTTGACTTTAACTATGAGTGACTTTTCATGCTATAAGAGCACTAGTTGTTTTTGTTTGGTTTGGTTTTTTTCCCAGATAGCTGATTTTTTTCCTCCTATAATGTCATTGCTGAATTGTACATTAATCAGTGTTCTAATATTGAACTATCCTTGTATTCATGAAAAAAATTATTCATTTATTATTTGTTTATTTATTTATTTGCTATAGAGCACTTGTGCTCACTGGAGAGAGAGAAAGAGAGAGAGAGACAGAGAAACCGAAAGCAAGAAATCACCCTCCCACGGGAGATGACCACCATGATCCCTTCTCCTCCATTTTCCTCTTGGGATCTTGGGCATGTGCACACATACACCTGACATGAGTATTAAGCCATTGGGTCTGGGGCTGGAACTGTGGTCAGCCACACAGGAGTCCAGTGACATAACCATTATACCATCTGCTGGTCCCCAAAAGTATTTTTATTAAAGTATTTTTTGGAGATATACTGAATTCAGTGTATTGGTATTTAAATAATTTTTGTATCTGTATTTAAAAATGAACTTGATCGTTATTTTGAAATCTTCGTGTTCTTTTTCTTTTGCTCTTTCCTTTCTCTTTTTTTTTGGAGAGGGTTTTTTTTTGTTTTTTGTTTTTTGTTTTTTGTTTTTTGTTTTTTTTTTTGCTATAGGGTACGTGTGCTCGCCAGACAGACAAAGAGAGGCAGAAAGCGAGAAATCACCCCCCAGGGGGGATGGCCACGCGGCAATCCTTTCTCCTCCATTCTCCTCTCGGGATCTTGGGCACACACGCACACGCACCTGGCGTGAGTTTAAGCCACCGGGTCCGGGACGTGAACCGCAGTCGACTATGTGGGAGTCCAGCGACATAGCCATTACGCCAACTGCTGGTCCCTCCTTTCTCTTTTTTTAAGAGGTCTTCACCTTGGGGCACGTGTGCTCACCAGTGGGGGAGAGAGAAGGGGAGAGAGAGAGAAACAGACAGACAGATAGAGAGACACAGTGATAGGAAAGTGAGAAATCACCCCCTGGGGGCATGGCCACGCTGCCGTCCTTTTCCATTATCATCCTTCTCTCAGAATCCTGGGCATGCACACCCAGCGTGATTTTGAAGCCACCAGGTTTGGGACTTGAACCGCAGTCGGCCATGTGGGAGTCCAGCACTTACAACTTCTACACCATCTACTGGTCCTGCTCTGTCCTTTCTTTAAATATTTCAAACATATTTAAATTCTTTTTAAGTTGTAAAGCTCTTTTGGTAGGAATTCTTGTGTTTTTCAAGTTTTGTACTTTCTGATGATAGGCTCTCTCTCCTGTCCCTTATTTTGTTATTATATAGATACTTTTAAAATTTCCTTCCTTTATTGTTTTTTGTTTTGTTTTGTTTTCAGTTTTGGCTATTTTATTTTATCTCTGTGTGTATATGGAGTAGGGTGCTTGCCACATCTGCTCAGTCTAATAACTTGACTAGTAAAGTATAGTCTGTCTCTTACTGAAAAGGCATAAATCAATCAGTCAAGAGTGTATTTGCCTTCAGATAGGCTTTTAATTTCTTAGCCCTTTTTTTCTGATGATGTACTTTATAATCAGGGCAGTTTATAATCCTTCAGCTAAAACGACAGCTTAATTTCCCAGTAGTAGTACTAGTTTCCTTTTTGGTTTGTTTGTTTTAATTGTTTATATTATAGTATGTAGAAACCATGTCCTTAGGAGGATTTTTCTTTTTGTGCTTAACCCTAGGCAAACCCACCACAAGTAGTTCAGAGGCCTGCCGCTTCTGTGGTTCCAGGAGTGGAACAGAGTTATCCGCTGTTGGCAGTGTTTGCTCTGATGCAGATTGTCAGGTGAGTACACGATCAGACAGGCCATCTCAATGAGGAGTAGCACATATTCCCACGTGACAGCTTTGCTTCATAGAAATGAAGAGTTATAGCTTGGCACCTCTCCAGTACTGTGGATGAGTGGACTTCCTATGTCAAGAACTAAAAGTGCTCTATCAAAGCTGAAGCACGGACAAAAGCCCATGCAGGCTATCTGTGTGTTTCTCATGTGACACAACCAGGTTTTCAACATTTACTTTCATAATAGCAGTTTAAAATCTCTGTGCTGCATTTCATTTACTTCTTACAGACTTCCCTAAAATACATTTCCAGTGTCTATGAGAGCTCTCTGATCTCAAATATACATACACATATTCTATGGTATCCAAATATTTTGGTTCCTCGATTCATATAATAAGAGTATGGAATACTCTTGTTTTTTAACTCCATTTTGGTGAGGAGAGAGTCGTGAGCTGGAGCTTGTACTCATGAACTTTTTGTCTTATGTCTATGCATAATAACAAATAGATTAAAATTGTAGTAACTTTTTATCACATTTTTCTTACATGGCGTGAATTTTTTTCAATAACATTAAAACAACTTTGTTAATAATTCTAAATTATATTCAAACAAAGAATACAGATAACTATATTTTGTTGTTACTTATCTTTAATTGATACGAGCTGTGGGAAATATGCTCTCTCCTGTGCCCTTGTAATTTTGTTATTAAAGATACTTAAAATTTCTTAGAAAATTAATATCATAGATAAATCATCAGAACATGTGCTTTTTAAAAATATTTTTAAAATAATTGCATACCCTTACGATTCTTCTTTAACAGGAATACGCTAAGATAGCCTGCAGTAAGACACATCCTTGTGGCCATCCATGTGGAGGTGTTAAAAATGAAGAGCACTGTTTGCCCTGTCTACATGGCTGTGATAAAAGTGCCACGTCACTGAAGCAAGACGCAGACGACATGTGCATGATCTGTTTCACCGAAGCTCTGTCGGCAGCACCAGCCATTCAGGTTGCCTCAGCTCTTAAACTGCTAGATGTATCTAGGCTTTAATGTGGGGAAATAAGAGGACATCTTCAAAACGTCCAGGGAAAGTGAATATTATGGAAAAACCATGCATGGATTTAAAAAACATTTTGCACCCAAATAAGCTCGTACATTAATTCCATTTTTCCACAAACTTTGAAGTCCCCTGTGTAAATATATTTGTTAAATAAATTGTAATCAAAATCTTTTTTATATCACTAGGCAAAAATGTTCTTTTTGTTTGTTAGTTTACTTTTGTGTGTGTGTTGTTTGTGTAGAGGATTTTGCCCTAGGGCATGTGTTCTAACAGGTAAGAAAGAGAGACAAAGATAGTGAGAGGGAAAGTAAGAAATCACCACCCAGAGGGTATGGCCATGCTGCAGTCTCTTCTCCTCCATTCTCCTCCTAGGATCTTGGGTACACACACATGCACCCAGTATGAGTTTCAAGGCACCAGGTCGGCAACCTGAACTGTGGTCGGCCATGAGGGAGTCCAGTGATATAACCACTATGCCATCTGCTGGCCCCAATGTTCTCTTAATATGTGCATCTACTAGTTTATTGAGGAGCAAATTGTGCCTTTTTCTGCTTCCCATTTTGTGTGCTCAGCTTTAATTTGTGATTTTTATAAGTCTATATAATCAATTATAGAATGTAAAATGTTCAGGAGGTGGGAGAAATAATTAAGATTATCTAGAAGCTTAGTCTCTTCTTGATTTCAAAAATCCTGAATGGTACTTATATATAAGCATTATGTAACTAACTTGTACACGATGTTATATACATTGTGTATGTATCATTAATATAATAGAAGTTACTGTGTACTAATTTTTTAACTTTTTTCTTTATTCATAATATAGAAGTACACATACAGGTGAGAGAGAGAAAGAGAAAGAGAGAGGGAGAGAGAAATGAGCACCCTTTACTTGGTCTTGTTCGTGCCATGATACCTTCCTCCAGTCCTCACAGCTGGTCAGCTCTGGGGCGCTCATTTGCATGCGTGGCATTTCAGACTGACTGGGATGTGAATTTTGGTACTGTGTAGGATCTCACTTTTCTTGAGTAGCACATTACTGCTACACCACAGAGCTAGACAGCTTTATTTTTCTTTTTTTGAGAGAGATATTTTTGCTATTGGGCATGTGTGCTCACCAGAGAGATAGTGAGACAGAAAGCAAGAAATCCCCACCCCGCTCCCTGAGGAGAATGGCCACACCACAATAGCTTTTCTTCCGTTCTCCTCTTGGGATTTTGGGCATGCATACTGTGTCCAGGACTCAAACCGTGGTCAGCCATGTGGGAGTCCAGTGACATAACCATTACGCCATCTGCTGATCCCAACAGTTTTACTTTTCACCAGTTGTTTTTATATATTTTCAGTTCTATGATTCCAAGATAATAAATGTTCTCTAAAAGAAGAAAAATTTTAAATCTTTAAATCAATAGTTTTCCTTACATGAAATATAGAATAGGATAATTTTACATTTCTCCCTTTCTCAACCTATTTTATATAGGTGGCATTATGAATGATAAAAAATAGGCAAAACTGAAGTCCTAGTTATAATGTCCCACGGATAATAGAAAAGTTCCAGTTATATTGTAGTAAATGTCTTGATTTTTCTCTTTCCTTCAGTGAGTAACATTGCATAATCTCCAAGTTAGCCATGTGTTTATCGTTATTACATTTGCTTATATCTTTTTCTTTTGTTTATTTAAGCTGGACTGTAGTCACGTATTCCACTTACAGTGCTGTCGACGAGTTTTGGAAAACAGATGGCTTGGCCCAAGGATAACATTTGGTTTTATATCCTGTCCCATTTGCAAGGTATGGAAATTACCTATTAAGTTTTCCTCATTTTCTTACCTTCATATTTGCAGATTAGTATATAGGGTGTAACATGGAAAGCCTTAGCATAGTCATTGCCTAGTCAGGCACATGATCAGGAAGATTGTGGTATTTTGCTCTCCTCACTTATTCAGTGCCACAAAGAAAGGTGACATTTAGGAATCTGAAAGTAGATAAATGGAGGTGGTATAGAAAATACTACCTATTTATTTCTATCACCATTCTAAATCCTATCCATAAGATCCAAAATATACACACATGTATGTGTGTTTTATTTTTAGCAGTAAGGTAACTTTTTATTCTCAGAATACTAAGGTAGCAGAAGCTAGGTTTTAGACTCAGAAACTTTAAAATGGAATTTTCATGTTGTGTGCTTCATTTGCCCGTTTCTTTGCTTATGGGAGAGTACAAGATTGTACAGACTTAGGGACCAGCAGATGGTGAAATGGTTACATCACTAGACTCCCACGTAGTTGACTATGGTTCAAGTCCTGGACCCAACAACTTAAACTCATGCCAGGTTCATGTGTGTGCATGCCCAAGAACCCTAGAGGAGAATGGAGAAGAAGGGATTGCAGTGTGGCCATCCCCCCAGGGGGGTTGGGAGGATAATTTCTGGCTTTCTGCCTCTCTGTCTCTTTTTCTGTCTCTCTGGTGAGTGCACATGCCCTATACCAAAAATCTCTCTTAAAAATAAATAAATAAATAAATAAGATTGTACAGGCTTGACAGAATGACTTTTTTTTTTAATTCTTTTTTTTTTTTGGAGAGGTTTTTGCTATAGCGCACGTGCGCTTGCCAGAAAGACAGAGACAGAAAGCGAAAAATCACCCCCCTGGGGGAATGGCCATGCTGTAATCCCTTCTCCTCATCTCCTCTCAGGATCTTGGGCACGCGCACACACACACGCACCCAGCGTGAGTTTAAGCCACCGGGTTCGTGACTCAAACCACAGTCAACTACATGGGAGTCCAGCGACATAGCCATTATGCTAACTGCTGGTCCCACAGAATGACTTTTAAATAGTATTTTACATAAGAGAAGTTTGCTGTCTAGTTATTACCTAACAGTTTGCTTGGCACTTGAGTACATACTAAGTGCTTGTTGAGTTGATTAATAAATTATTAGGTTAAAGAATGTCCATATTTTTTGTTTCAGAACAAAATAAATCATATAGTGTTAAAAGACCTGCTTGACCCAATAAAAGAGCTCTATGAAGATGTCAGAAGAAAAGCCTTAATGAGATTGGAATATGAAGGTCTACATAAGAGTGAAGCCATCACAACTCCTGGTGTGAGGTTTTATAATGATCCGGCTGGCTATGCCATGAACAGATATGCATATTATGTCTGCTACAAATGCAGAAAGGTAGGCCCTAAATTATCCTAAGAAGTTTTAAGAACAAGAAATTACCTTGTGTGATTAACAGGTTGAACTGTATAATGATACCTAATTATTTTTACATCTTAAGCTTGAAGTTAAAAAAGTTAAAAATGAGAAGCTTGGTTCAGTGTTTCAGATGGAACTTATAAAAAATTCATTAGGGATATTTTTTTCTTACTTAAACTTTTCTAAAACATGTAATGCTTCTGTGCAGAGGAGACTTCCCATCACTAATAACTTCCTGTTTCCCGATCTAATTTGTTCTTGAATAAACTCTTACTTGACTCAGTTAACCTTTCCTTTCTTAAAATGCTTACTTTCCTGTCTTCCAGGACAACGCTATTTTTTAATGTCCTTCCTCCTGTCTGTTCACTTGTCTTTAACTCATTCATTGAAATCCTTTTTGTTTACCTACCCTTACATATTTGTTTTCCCAGAGTTCCCTTCTTCCCTGGTAACACCTCAACCACTGACCAAATACTAGGATTTTTCATAGATTTTTTAAAGTTCACTTATGTGGTATTACAGTCATCAAACTCAACACTCAGTTTCTAATCTTTATTCGTAATGTCCTATCACTTGTATCTTCAAATTTCTCTTAAGTCCTTTTTTCTTTCTGTTATATCTTCAGCAGCCCTAACCATTCCTTTTGGTAATTGTTAACAGCCTTCTTTCAGAACTTGTACATGGAGCCCCTCACCCCTCCATTCCATCCCTTACCCTTATACTGCTACTAGTAGATGAATATTTCTTGATCTCAACTCTAATGGTTATTCTTCTGCTTATATTCCTGTGGCCCCTTCTGCTTTTCCAGTCTCATCTCCTACCGTGCTGCCACTTGCACTCTATGTTACAACGTACTGAACAACTTGCATTTACCCAGACTCAGCCATGTTTGCTTAGTCACTGACACCTCTGTGCCATTGCACAGGCCATTTCTCTTCAGAGAAGGCTCTTCTTACCTCCTACTGTGCATTTTACTCTCTCCTGCTACCCCCACCTCCGTATACACTTACACATGCAGAGCCAAATGTGCCTTTTCATACTTCAGGATGCAGCCCAGGTTTTTCCTCCTCTGCAAATGCAAAGGTCGCCATCTCCCCACCACCACACAATATTGATATCAGGCATAGATCAATCATTTATTATTCTTCATTATGATTATGGCCTCCCTCGTCTCTCTACCCCACTTGATAAGTTCCAATGGGGACAAAGAGTATTTTTTGTTTGTTTGTTTATTTTTCTGTCTCCAGTACTTGGCACATATCAGATAGTAAGTTAGTAAATGAGTGAAGGAATAAAATAAAAAATAAAAGGTGCATGGTCTCACAATGTAACAAAAAGAAAATACAGATAATGAATAGAACACTAAACGGATGATAGCCATAAAGGCAACCAAATATACACACACCCAAGGAAAACCAATTGCAAACATTTATGAAACTTATAACAAATAATAAAATAGTATTTCTTGTGCTTAATACACTAGATATTATCAATGAATATGTACTATTACAGGGGTGGCATTCAGATATGTAGGAAGGCAAGCAGAGAATACAGAAAAGTGAAGCAGCTAAAATAATGTATAGGCTCCAAGACAAAAATACGTCTAGGGTAAGATTTAGGTGGTGGGCAACCATTCATAGCCTCAGTATCAATGGGACCCATCCTTAAGCCTGGTTTTCCAGTACAGATAATAGATTTATGTGGACTCAGTTTGGTCATAGTGCAGATAATAGATTTATGTTGACTCCAATTTGGACATAGGTTTTGACTGTGGGACATGATGTGCATGCAAATTGTCCCTATTTCTTGGCCTCGTTTGTTTTGTGCCCAGAGCAAATACAGGTACATCATCTATCATGATAATTTCATTTTTTAAGCATCTATATTGGATGCTATTGTTGAGTTCTGACATTTAGTGTAGCTTTAAAATGAGAAATATTATGAATGGTATACTAAATTTGTCTTTCTTTTTAAAAGATGTTTGTGTAATCAGAAGATGCTTGAAAAATTTTTTTCTTTTTCTTTCACTTTGGAATTACAATTCTGTATGGATACCTTATTTTAGTTTTATTTTTGCTCTACAGTATTTTATCCTAGGAATTTCTAAACACATTTATTAAAGCAGTAGAAGAGAATATATTGTTTAATATTTGAAAATAAGAAAAATTATTTAAACTGTGTTCTCAAAAAGTATTTTACCACTTAACATTCTGTTTACCGCTTAGTATTCTACTCCTGATATTTATTCAAAATATTATACATTCTTTTGTCATTTTGCTTTGACAGTACAATGTTTTTAACTCCCTACTGTAAGCATGAATCCATTCTGTAACCAAAATAGCTTTATTTCTTATACTGACTGCCCTATAATCACCCTAATATGGGTATATACTTTACATTGCAAGGAAGTATCTAAAAGACAACAGTATTTTCTAAGACCTCGTGATCTTACTTTCATTATTCCCAGCTGTATCTCCCATGCCAGACTTTGCATTATTCTGGCTATAATCCAAATGCATTTTCTCCATAGGCGTATTTTGGTGGTGAAGCTCGCTGTGATGCTGAGGCTGGACAAGGGGATGATTATGACCCCAGAGAGCTCATTTGTGGTGCCTGTTCTGACGTATCCAGAGCCCAGGTGGGAAGAACATTTTGTTAGAAAGGAGAGTCAAGGGCCAGCCAGTGGATGGCCTGGTAGTTAAGGCAACTGAATTTCACATGGCAAATTGTGTGGTTTGAGTCCCAGACCCAATGGCTTAAAAAACATGCTGACCAGGGACCAACAGTTAGCATAATGGCTATGTCTCTGGACTCCCACGTGGTGGACCGCAGTTCGCATCCCGGACACGGTAGCTTAAACTCACACCGGGCGCGTGTGCGTGCGTGCCCAAGATCCCGAGAAGAGAATGGAGGAGAAAGGATTGTGGCGTGGCCACCCCCCATGGGGGGTGATTTCTCACTTTCTGTCTCTCTGTCTTTCTGGCGAGCACACGCGCCCTATAGCAAAAACCTCTCCAAAAAAAAAAAAATACAAAAACATGCTGGCCATATATACACGAATGTCCAAAATCCCAAAAGGAAAGAAATGGAGGAGGAGAAACTGTGGCATGACCATCCCCCGTAGGGGGCTACTTCTCTCTCTCTCCAGTTAACATATGTTCCCTCTAGGAAATTAAAAAGAAGAAGAAGAAGAAAGAGAGCAGGGAAGGAAGGAAAGTTTTAAAACATTAAAATTCTGGGAACCAGCAGTTAGCGTAATGGCTGTGTCGCTGGACTCCCACATAGTTGACCGCGGTTCGCGTCCTGGACCCAGTGGCTTAAAACTCACGCCGGGCGCGTGTGCGTGCGTGCCCAAGATCCCAAGAGGAGAATGGAGGAGAAGGGATTGTGGCGTGACCATGCCACCTGGGGGGTGATTTCTCGCTTTCTGTATCTATGTCTCTCTCTCTGTCTGCCTGGCGAGCATATGTGCCCTATAGCGAAAACCTCTCCAAAAAAAAAAAAAAAAAAAAAAAAAAACATTAAAATTCTGTTTTTTCTAATAATAAAAACCAACGTAGTGGGAAGATAAATGAGGTTTTTATATCTAGTGTTTTCTGATATTCATATAGCATTGTGTATCATTTTATAAATTATTTTATATATTTCATTTTTTGAATTACATTTTCATTTTATAATTTTGTCTTCCATGAAATAATCAGCATATTTAAACAAGTAAGTTTACTTACTTCATTATCTTAAGCCTGAAGTCAAACTTTTAGATTTTCCCCTCTTCAGTGAAATCCTCACAGCATATCTATGAGATTGAGAGACATATGAAATATTAGTTTTTCAGTTTAATACACCAGGAAATATTCACAGTGAAATTAGATAGTTTGCTTATTAACTCAGGTGGGTTGTGGCAAAGATAGATTTAGAATTTGGGACTTCGTTGAGATCTTTTGGGCAAAGCCACACATTTATCCGTGAATTTTTAAACGTGTACTTCATCAGTTTTGAGAGTTATGTATGTTCTCAATAAATGAGTTAATGAGCAATGTACATGAGTATCTTAAATATAATTAAAATGGTCTCAGTATAATCCTGTATTTGTCTCTTTTCTTTTACTATAGATGTGTCCCAAACATGGCACAGACTTTTTGGAATATAAATGCCGCTACTGCTGTTCAGTGGCTGTCTTTTTCTGTTTTGGAACAACACACTTTTGTAATGCTTGTCACGATGATTTTCAAAGGATGACTAGCATTCCCAAGGAAGAACTTCCACACTGTCCTGCAGGTATGCTTTTAGTATTGTAAAATTGTGATTATAAGCTATAAGCTTCTAGCTTTATTTAAAGATTATGCGAGAACTCTTTGTTTAAAGTCTGGAAACTGAATTCGAAGTAGCCTGAAGAAGTAAAAGGCATTCCTTGACCTTTGTAAGCTGATTTTTTCAGTGAAGTAGAAAATAAAATCATTATTATGCATGAGGAGTTTGGAGCTATAGGGGAGCAGTTCTCTGGAAGAATGAGGATGACGTCTACTAAAGATTAGTAAAAAGATGGCTGCTCAGAGCTAAAGAGCCATGTCAAGTTTGATATTCTAGATTAATAATAGAACCATTTAAAATAATTTTGTAATTTTTTTTGAGAAGCCTAGAATCAGCACCATAAAATGGACAAGTGATTTGATCTAGAATGTCTGAGGTTTGACAGCGTAGTAAGTATCAGAAAGCCAAGGGAATTAAAGAAGCCACTGAGAGTCAGGAGAAGTGATTTTCTGTGGAGATCAGACTGAGAAAAAGGAATATGAAACTAAACAGCCATAAAAAAATTGGAAGAGGTCAGTAGGCTGGTGATCACAGTGAGGTGGAATAAAAGCTTAACAGAAATGAGAGAAGTGGAAGGATCGATAAATGCAGAGAATTTTACACAAGGTGTATCTGAGATTAGTGAAAATGCATGCTGAAGTACTTATATATATGTACACTGTTGTTCAACTGGGAAACATACTCCCCATCCGTTCTTACCAGAGAGCAAATAATAGACTCCTATGGAAAACAGTTTGATAGTGCCTCTCAAAATTACCACTGCATCTGCTTGTCGTCATTCCCACTCCTGGGACACACCTACACATGTGAGGATGATAAAAAAGAGTAATATGCAAGGCTTTTCATTACATCATTGCTTACAGTTATAAAATTTGTAAACAATACTAGCATCCAATAGGGAGATCATTAATCCTAAATCTATGCATTATTTTATTTTATTTTTTTAGAGGTTTTTGCTATAGGGCGCGTGCGCTCACTAGACAGAGAGAGACAGACAGAAAGCGAGAAATCACCCTCCAGGGGTATGGTCACGCCACAGTCCCTTCTCCTCCATTCTCCTCTCGGGATCTTGGGCACGCGCACACACGCGCCCGGCATGAGTTTTAAGCCACCATGTCCAGGATGCGAACTGCGGTCGACTACGTGGGAGTCCAGCGACATAGCCATTACGCTAACTGCTGGTCCCTCTATGCATTATTAAAAAGGATAAATGAGAATGTACTGATATGCAAAATCTATAAGAGATGGTGTTAAATGAAAAAAGCAAATTATAGAACAATATATTTAGCATGTTTCCTTTGAATAGAAAGGAAAAAAATCAGACTATATATTTACATTTGTCTATTTGTATGAAGACACACTAGAAAAATACACAAGAAATTGATTTCCAGTGGTTAAAAATGTATTAACTATTGGGCAAAATGAGAAAGATGGGGTAGATAGGGGAAAGGTGACTTCTGATTATAAATGATCTTTTAACATTTTGATTTGTGAACAATCTGAAATTTATTAGCTATTCAAAAGTAGGGTTTTTTTTTAATATGGCTACTTTAGCACTTACTTATGTAAAATTAAAATTGTTATACAGTTCGCCCTCAAAAAAATTTCATTTTTACATAGTAGTAACATACTTTGAAAGAAGCAAGATCAGAGTGATGGAGTAACCCCTAGGGGATTTGGATAATGACCAGAAGTAATGATTAGAGGGAGAAGGGGTGGTGATAAGCAAATGAAGGACATGAAAAGAAGGTAGTATTCTTGATGATTTAAGTTCCAAGGGAAGGGAGATTATTGAATGGAAGTTGTAGGTCATGGTCTAGGAATAAATGGGTATCAGAAGAAAGTCAGTCATGCTTCCTAGCCATGTGACATAGAGGAGCTTGGGAGACTCCAGCTGAGAAAGGTTAGAGAGACGCAGTGTCATCAGGGAAAAACACAAATTGGACAATAGGGAAAGTAAGTTTCTTTTATGTTAAATAACAAAAAGTAAAAACACTGACAGTAATAAAGAAGTCAACAATGAAACAGGTGCTCCATAGGACATAGTGGTGGGGTAGTAGCCAAGAGGGGAAGTGTCAGGCAGAGGCCAGGCTTCCCCCAAATAGTCACATCATCGGGTCAGTCAACAAATGGATTTTGTCCTTTAAATAATTGTGACTCACAGAGTGAGACAGGAGAGGAGTTAAAGTACTAGAAGAAGGAAGGAACTGACACTGATCCTGGGTATTGTTTTCACTTAAACTTACAACCTGGGTCCAACAGGTGGTGTGGTTAAGGTGCTAGATTCCCACATAGTTAGCCACAGTGGAGTCCCAGACCTGGTAGCTTGCTTTCTCACTTACTTTCTCTCTCTCGCTCTTGCCCTCGCTCTCTCTCTCTCTCTCTCTCTCTCTCTCTCTCACACACACACACACACACACGTGGCAAAATATCATAAACCTGTGTGGTTTATAAACAACTGAAATTTAGTCCTCACAGTTCTAGAGCTTGGGAATTCTAAGATAGAGCTGCTTATAGATTCGTTATCTTATTGAGGGCTCACTAGATGGTGCCTTCTTGCTGTGTTCCTGCATGTTAGAGAGGGCAAGAGAGCTCCCTCAGGTCTCATGTATAAGAGGACTTATCCCATTTATTAAATCCTTCCTCAATGACCTACTCACCTTCTGAAGAACCTCTGAGCACCATCACATTAGTGATAAGTTTTCAACATATGAATTTGGGAGGTACAAAAACATTCAGATCACAGTATCACCTCTCTCTAAATTTCTTCTTGAATATTTATAGACTACCTTTTGGTGCTAGAATACTTCATATTCACAGCACCCTATGAGGTAGGTGTTGCTGTGCCTATTCTTAATAAAATGGACCTAAGAATTAGAAAAATGGAGTTGATTTTGCCTCGGTTTCCTTATCTGCAAGATGGGGATAATAGCTTCTACCTCCCATGATCCTTAGGAGAATAAGTAGTTGATATGCTGGAACAGTGCTTCAGTAGTGAATACTCAGATGTTCACCAGTGTTTTTGTTTGATTTTGATTTTACTTTTACTATTATTACTTCTAACCATCACGTTAGATTATGAATTCCTTGAAGACAAGAACCCTGTCCCGTTCATCTTTATATCACAAGTCCATGCCAACACCATTCACACATTAGGCACTTAGGAATAACTGGTCAAATAAATAACCTCTTGTTTTTTTCCTTAAAACACCCAAAGACTGCAGCTGGTGTGAGCCCCCACTGTGCCTGAACTAGCTCTGCCCTGAGTACTCCTTCCTGCCCACTGTCTCCCCACGTCCGGGTGTGGTACCAGAGTGCAGTGTGATTGGGATGCCCATCTACTTCATAATTCATAACAGATTATTAACTTGCTAGCAAACCTCGGACATCCTCCCTTGTTGACCCATGTCTGTGTTTGCTAACTGGTGCTTTCGTGTCTGATATTAAACAAGCAGGGGGTTTCTCTGTCTGAGATTAGCAATCATCAGTTCGATACACCTCAGTCTTGCTCTCATGCGGCCCTTATTTTCTGTTCCTTCAAATCAGGCCTCTGTGATTTCTCAGTAATAGTGGTAATAACTAACATTTATTGGGTATTTATACTGTGCCAGACTAAGAGCTTCATAAACTGCCTGAATAAGAATTACTAAAGTATAGACCTTATAGTTTTCTATTTTTATCCCAAAGAAGTTGAAATCTAGAAAGGGTAAATTAAATGAAATTTAATTCCCATGGATCTGAATAAGATCATTCCACCTACTCATATATTTTCCCCTCAAACAAAATCAGAATTTATATTTATTATTTGAAAACTAGCTGTAGAAAATGAATACATAATTCCTATTCCTCCTTTGACTGGTAAGCAGAAATTCTGCATTGAAATATGAGCCCAGCCTGTATTCCCAACACAGTCACACTCCTCTTTTATGAAGGAATGAAAAATCCTTTTGAAATGGCATGGAATACATGACATGAAGCACATTTACAAAACAAATTTTCTCGAAAAATTTAAAAAGTTCAGTATTCTGTACATTTTATAAGTAAGCCTAGTGTATTTGATTATCTACAATTTATATCTTCTCCAAAGTTTCTTCCAGATTGTAAAATTTTCTATTATTTTGCCATTAATATTTTTTAAGTTTACTAATTTGTATTTTCCTACTAATCTTCCTTCAGATACTTTTTAAAATAACACTAGTAGTCACTCTTCCCATTTTACCAATGTGTGCTTTTTCTTTAGCCAAGGGATAAGAGTAACATGGCTTACTTAAGTTTATTTTTCCTTATAGACAAACATTTCATACAAAAATCTTCATGTTTTCCTATCCAGGGTAATTTCTGCTAGAGTACATTGAAAGGTCTTTGTGACCATTTTTGATCATTGCTCCTTGTTTTAAAATGAGATAGCTAATTTATGAATAGAAAAAGATCTGTAGGTCACAGCTGTTCTCTTTGAGCAGGATGTTGTGAGTAAGGGACTATGGTACGTCCTCTGTTTTATTTATTTTTATAGCTAGATAAATAGATATTCAAAAAAATTCAACATAGCAGATATCTATATATACACCTAGATAGATATTATACTTATATGCCATACTAACACAATTTTTTTAAAAAAATAACAATCTAGGAAATAAACCAGAATATTCCTCTTTTTATCCCTACCTGTGATGCAATTGTACAGGATTACAAAACAGCAATATACAAAAAACAATGATTATTTTTTATCTATCTATATATAGATATCTGCTATGTTGAATTGTTACTTCTATGGTTAGAAAAATAATTTTTAAATTTTTTATATGCATCACTATAGTCACGTTATTTCTTTGAATCATTATTGAGCAATTTCTACTTATTTGTATGATTTTGTTTAATTGTCTTTCTTTGTCTCCTGCAAAATGTATACAGGTCCCAAAGGCAAACAGTTAGAAGGAACTGAATGTCCACTCCATGTCGTTCATCCACCCACAGGGGAAGAGTTTGCTCTGGGGTGCGGAGTGTGCAGAAATGCTCATACTTTTTAGAACACTCAGATCCTTTGTCTACAGAGAGAGAAGTTTTCTTCATCCCCCAAGAGGATGCAGTCAAGTTTAAACTCTGCTCAGGATAAGGACGGGACCATTTTTACATCCATGAAAATGAACCATTCATAGTGCAAGAAGGATGCCAAATAACATGTACATAATTCTTGCTATGGAAAATTTCCCCATTATTTTGGTTTATCTTCTTTTGAACCAAGACATCAAACTTGTGAGGTGTTTGCATGTGGCCATTACCGTCACTGGCCTGTGAAGCATTGGATATTTATAGATAATTGATATAAAAAAGAATCGCCATGCCCATGGACTAAGAATGATGCTGGCTTTCAAGCAAAAAAATAATAATAATAATCATTGTTTATTGTATACTGCCTTTTTGTAATCCTGTACAATTGCATCACAGGCGGGGATAAAAAGAGGAATATTCTGGTTTATTTCCTAGACTGTTATTTAAAAAAAAAAATTGTGTTAGGACAGCATATAAATGTAATAAGTATCATCCTGTATATAAAGATATCAATGTTTGTCCTGTATAAGAATTACTAAATTACAAATGCAGTTTCATTTAAACTTCTAGGTTAAGTTTGAGCCTGAAATTTTAATGAAGTGCAATACTGAGTGTGCCTCATTATCTTGCAGCTGTAAACATATTGGAATGTACATGTCAATAAAACCACTGTACATTTTTATACAGTGATAAAGTCTAATACCTGTGCAAGTTACTGTTTGAGAAACAAAACTTAAATACATTAAAGGTCTAAGGTATATTCAGTTTTCCTTGGGAAGAACTGTACTAATATAGGAAAATCATAATTTTCATAACTGTTAGGGGAGACGAAAGTAGTTATGGAATATAGCATTAGAATCTTAATTAGGCATTATATTGAAGATCTTGAAAATATGTTCTTTTTTTACATAAGCAGATATATACCAAAGACAAAAGAAAACATTTGGAAAATTAATCTGCTTCTATCTTCTTAACCAGCAGCTTTTGAACTTTTATAAAGTAATATTATCTTCTGTAGACTACAGTGCATTTAGGTAGATCTATTTGCACTTGAGTCATGAAATTGCCAAACTGGGCCAGCCAGTGGCACAGTGCTTAAGTGGCTGGATCCTGCATGACTAACTCCATAGTTCAGTCCAGTTTGGGACCCAGCAGTTTGAAACCAGCTCTGGATGTATGTGCATGCATGCCAAAATCCCAGGAGGGAAAGGTGGGCAAAAATGGAGGAGAAGGGATTGCAGTATAGTCCTCCGTGGAGGGTGACTTTACCTCCGCTTTCTCTGGTGAGTACATGCTTCCTGTAGCACATGAAAAAAAAGAAGGAAGGAAACCATTTTGTTAACATCATTAACTTCCCTAGCAAACTGATCAGCTCCAGTTTGCAATTTACAATGGAAAAGAAAAATAGGAAACTATTGATTTGGCTTGACTAGAATGAGCCATTTCAAGTTAATCTCCTATTAACAAAAGAGATAAAAGTGACAAAATCCTATAATGTATACTCTGACTTTATCACATCTTCATATGAGGAAGCCATTTGTAAATCGTATGCTCTCTAGCATCTCAAATGCAGAAAACGTAAATTTTGGTAATAAGTTATGACAAAGCTCAGAGAAGAGGGGTGACTTTGGCAGACATTTGGCTCAAGCATCCTGTGCACAAAGACCATCCTGCAAATGCTGGGTGGAATATGCCAGGCAGCAGACAAAAAGGCATTGAGGGGGGAAGGGCCAGTGAGGGGAAGTGGGTTGCTGGCATATTTTATATCTTGATCAGGATACTTAGGCAGGCACACTGTTGAAATTTATTACACTGTACACTTAAGATTTGTGTACCTCATGATTTATAAATTATCTCAGTAAAAA
The DNA here is from genome assembly GCA_026018925.1 of Tupaia tana. NCBI lineage: Eukaryota > Metazoa > Chordata > Mammalia > Scandentia > Tupaiidae > Tupaia > Tupaia tana. The sequence goes on along the minus strand of JAKSZU010000005.1, from coordinate 76,705,046 downwards.
GAAAAAAAAAAAAAAAAAACTCAGACTAGCCCATGGCCTGCTGGTTGAGGCAGCTGGATCCCACATGATAACCACAATGTTTGAGTCCTGACCTGTGGCTTTGGAAGCATTCAGGCACATGTGTGTGCATGCCCAGGATCACAAAAGGAGGGAAATGGAGAAGAGATTGTGGCTCTCTGCTGCTCTGCAGTGAGCACATGTGCCCTCTGGCAAATTTCTAAAAAGGAAAAGAAAAAAGATCAAAGAAGATGACCTGAGTAGAGACCAGTTTAGTAGATAAGCTTAAATGTCAAACCTAAGAATTTCTCTTTAACCTTGTAAAGAGGAAAAGAGTGAAAGCTTTTGAGCACGAGAACAAATCCTAATCAGTGTTTTATGAAGATGAGCAAGAAGCACTATCTTGCATTCCTCAGCCCATCAAATACATCATTTACAGCAGATAGTGCAATAGTTATGTCACTAATCTCCCATGTAGTGAACATGGTTCAAGTACTGGACCCAGAGGCTTCAAACTCATGCTGGGCATATGTGTGTGTATGTCCAATATCCTGAGAGGAGAAAAGAGAAGAAAGATTGCAACATGGCCATTCCGCCAAGGGGTAATTTCTCACTTTCTATCTCCGTCTCTGTCTCTCCATCTGTCTCTCCAGCAAGCACATGTACCCTATAGTAAAAATCTCTCTTAAAAAAAAAAAATCAGGGGCCGGCAGGTGGCATGGTAATTGGGGCACTGGACTCCCATATGGCCTACCACGGTTTGAGTCCCAGACCTGGCAGCTTGCTTTCTCACTTTCTCTCACTCTGTCCCTCTCTGGTCAAATTAAAGTAAATAAATAAATAAATAAATAAATAAATAAATAAATAAATAAAATAATTCTTTAAAAAAAAATCATATACTACCCCTTCTTACTAAAGTGGGGACAAGTAACTCAATGTCTAATGATGAATAAAGGAACTGTCATTACAAAAGGTTTTATTTCATTTTTTAATGGAGAATGGCATATAATACCTGAATGCTTACAGAGAAGAAATATGTTTCCAGTGCCTAGAAATTTTGCAGAGTCCTGTTGGGCTGACACACTGCAGAGCATCCTCCCAGAGGCCCAGAAAAGAAGAGTCCAGTAATTCTCAAGTGCACTAATGGAAAGACGAGTCCAATATTGGTGTACCACTGAATGGCACATGCATAAAAATGTGACCTGGATATTTTAACACAAAGCTCAGTCTCACAGTTATATCCAAGAAATGAAAGGAAAGAAACAAGGACTAAAATACAGCAATTAGAAAGTCTATTTCTGAGAGATCTGTGAAACCAAAAGGGCAGCATGGATCGTAATGCTACAAATGTGCATGCTGTTTAACTCCTAAATGTTCTCATAATGTGAACAGGAAACAAAATCTGACAGGATTTTAGAAAAAGGTATTGTCCTTGGGGTCAACTTATAAACTCTGTGAAAGTGCCCTCCTGGAAAGAATAATTCCAGTTGAAGCTGAAGATTTCTATGCTTAAATAAAGCACATGCACATGAATACCCAAACCCTGGGTACAACTTGGGGCCTGACTGCACATAGCCACATATCTGCTGTTGTGAAATAAAACGTGGTACATTTGGAAAACAGGCAACTAAAGACAGTTTTGCTTGTCTGAATTCAATTCTCACCAATATGGATGGAATTGATGGGCAAAATCAGACCATTGGCAAAATGGCCACCACAGGAGCCAAGGTTCCTTAAAGCTCCATCTCAGGGACCAGCAGTTAGTGTAATGGCTATGTTGCTGGACTCCCATGTAGTCAACCGCGGTTCGTGTCCCGGACCCGGTGGCTTAAAACTCATGCCGGGCGCGTGTGCGTGCGTGCCCAAAGATCCTGAGAGGAGAATGGAGGAGAAGGGATTGCGGCGTGACCATCACCCCTGGGGGGTGATTTCTCGCTTTCTGTCTCTATGTCTCTCTCTGCCTGTCTGGCAAGCGCACACGCCTTATAGCGAAAACCTCTCCAAAAAAAAAAAAACTCTATCAGATGGGAAAAAAATGCAACATTTTTAGAAGGTAGCAAGGCTTAAATATCCTTTACTCTAAAAGCAAAGTGAAGGCCATGAGTGAAAATAACAAATGTATTTCACTTACACCTGCGGAAGAACATTCTAATATACCCTTCGTTAGTTTGGAACAAATATCCTTGGTGATTAGTAAACCTATCACTGAGACTATTAAAAAAGAGTGGACATCTGTCAAGGGTGCTGTGTGGGATGTAGGATAAATGAGAGATCATCTTCTATTTGGGGTAGGGGAAATAGTAAGGGCAATTTGAAATATAACAGGATCTTTTTCTATCTGTAAGGCTAAAAGAACCATGTTTTCGCTAGTATGGTAGCTCTTGTAGTGCATGCCAAGCTCAGAAAAAAGTTAAGTCTCAGTGCTTACATGAGTTACTGCATTCCAAGAGAAAAACCTAAAGCTCTGGTAAGAAGAACACTTTGCACATATGCTAGTGTCCCTTTGGTGGAGTGTTCCTGCTGCTTAGAACAAGAGGAAACACCGCAGCTCCTGCTAAAGAACCCAGAATTGAAACAGTCACCTCTGTCCCTACTCATGGAGTTGGAGCCAACAGTGATCTCAACATTGATGTAGCTGACATTTACTGGGCATATACTGTACACCCGTGATTGGCCTATTTGCTTTTCGTATGCTACCATTTGGTCTTAGCATCCTGGAAGGAAAGGCTTTGATAATTACTTTAATGTTAATGGCCCATTCAGATTCTTTACTTCTTCATACTAAGTATGGCATGTTCTAATCTTAAAAATTTATTAATTTTATCTAGACATTCAATTTTATAATTAACTATTTAATAATCATAACGACTTTATTATTGGGGTGTTGGAAAAGAATGACGTATTTTTTCTATGTAAAAATGCATCGTGACTTTTTCTGACAACCTAATATTTTAAATATGTTTGTAGCTATATTTGTTCCCCCATTTTAAAATTCTGTCTTTAGGTAATTTGAAACTTCTCTTTTTGTTATTAATCGGTCTGACCAGTTCTATCTACTATGTTTGCCTTTTGTATGAACCAGGTTTTTTTTTTTATAACCTCTATTTTTTTTTTTTCAATTCCTGCTCTTTTATTTGTTTGTTTGTTTATTTATTTATTTATTGAGACAGAGAGAGAAGGAAAGTGACAAAGTACCCTTCATGGGGAATGGTAATGCCACAATCCCCTCTACTCCAGTTCCTCCTCCCTTTGGGACCTTGGGCACACATGCACATATGCCCAGTGTGTTTCTCAAGCAGCTGAGTCTGGGACTAGAACCTCACTGCCAGCCGTGTGGCATCTAGCCACCTCAACTACCATACTGCTGGCTGATCCACTTGTCTTACTAGGGTATGACAAACCACTCAACATTTACTGGATTAAAAACAATATTTTATTATCATCTCACAAGGTTCTGTGAGTTCATGGAACCTTGCTGGTGGATTCTCAGTTTGGATTTCTGGTTGCAAATAGCAGCTGACCTGGAGTCATCTAAAGGCTTAACTGGATGTTCAAGAAGGCTCACTCACAGGGTTGCCTGTTGATGCTGGCTACTGGCTAGGAGTTCAGCTTAGGCTGTCAAACAGAACATTTTTTTTTTTATGTGACTTGGACTTCTCACAGCATAGCAGCTGGACTCAAGAGGGAGTAACGAAAGAACAAGCATCCTACGAGATCTAGACATTCAGAAAAAAAGCTACAAGGCTTTTTCTAAGTTAGCCTTGGAAGTTCTGTTACTCTCACCACATTCTCAGGGTATAGCAGGTCATAAAGTCCAGTCCCTATTCAAGTGCATTTCTACTCAATGTATAGATCTGTAAACAAAGGAGGCAAATCATCTCTCATACAGACCTAATTTTTACAGTGGTGAAATAGACATAAAATAGCAAATACTCTCATTCAAATAGGGGGGGAAGAGGAGACAACAGTTATTTGTAGTGATTCTGAAATACATCCACATTTCACCAGTCTTTTTCTTTTTCTTTTTTTTTTTTTTTAGTACAGATTTTTGCTATAGGGCACATGCAGTTCCTGGAGAAAAAGAGAGAGACAGAGAGAGAGAAATCACCCAGAAGGGATGACCACACTGCAGTCACTTCTCCTCTGTCCTCCTCTTGGCGAATTTGGGCACACACGCACATGCATGCCATGTGAGTTTCAAGTCACTGGGTCAGGGACTGGAAGTGTAGCTGGCCATGTGGAAGTTTAACACCTTAACCACTATGCGACTTGCTGTCCCCACCAATTTCTTAACTAACGTCCCATCTTTACTTCTTAGGAATGATTCTCAGTAGCTCTTGCCTCTGCCCACGGGGTTCTTTAATATACAGTCTGATTTATCGTTCCCCCTCCTTTTTTTAAAGGCCTATGAGACCAGCAGTTGACATAATGGCTGTCACTGGACTCCCATATAGTTGACTGTGGTTCGAGTCCTGGACCTGGTGGCTTAAACTCACGTCGGGAGTGTGTACGTGCATGCCCAAGATCCTGAGAGGAGAGGGAGAAGGGATTATGGTGTGGCCATCCCCCTTGGGGGGTGATTTCTCGCTGTCTCTCTGTCTCTCTCTCTCTTTCACATGCCCTATAGCGAAAACCTCTCCAAAAAAAAAAAAAAAAAAAGACCTATTATTTCTAATCAGTTTTTCAGCTTATCTTTAAATCACAGAAAATTGAAGTCCCAAGAACTGTTCATGTTCAACTGTCTCTGGCTCTTCTATTCAAATCTATGGTGCTTCTGTTAATTTAATTTTCTTTAAAATGTTGTGTTTCCTATGACTCTTACTTGGGTTCACCCCATCAGACAAAAGTCACAGTTGCTTGTGCAAATCATTTAAGACATTTCCCTCTGGCTAAGACTGAGAGCCAGGGTGTTGTGTGTCAATGCCTTTAAAATCCTTGTTAAGTCTTGTTGTCAATTAGAGAATCTGAGGGGCATACACTGAAAATCCTCAGCCTTTAAACTAGTGAAGATAGTGTAAGAGCCGTGGTCTTAAATTATTCTAAAGATTTACAGGACTCTTGATTTGAACCTTACTCTGAGCTCATGTTTTACTAGCAGTAAGTTGGCATTTATCATTTCCCTAAATTTCTCTTAGGGAAAGATATTTTATCTTTTATCTTTCTTTAAATGTCTTTGTGAACTTTTCGACGGAAAGAAAGACTGTCCTGCACTCCCTAGCTTTTCTCTAAATTCTACTCAAAACCTGAACGTTTACTTCTTTTTTTTTTTTTTTTTAAGAGGTTTTTGCCTTAGGTCATGCATATGAGAGAGAGGAGAGAGAGAAACACAAAGTGAGAAATCACCCCCCAGGGAGAATGACCAAGCCACAATTCCTTACCCATTCTCCTGGGATCTTAGGCACACGCACGTGCACATGCATGCACACACACACACACACACACACACATGGCTGGAGTGATTTTCAAGCCACCAGGTCTGGGACTCAAAACCTCAGTCAGGAGGTTCCCTCATTTCGGAATCCAGCGACATAATCGCTATGGCATCTGCTGGTCCCTACCTCTTTAATTATTTTCTCTCCACATGAACTTTTTCACACACATCTAAAAAGCCAGCAGGTACTTTCAACCTTCTGCTTAGAAAATTCATCAGCCAAATTCACCAAATAAATAAATACATTTCTCTATTTTCCATGTTAACAAAGGCAAATGTTTTACCAAATTTACTGTCACTATATAAAAGTTATTCTTCTTTCTCGGACTGCTTTAACAATTCCATCATTGTCCTTCAAGCACTCCCTAACAATCTCCTTGACACCCTTCCAGCTTCTTCCTGTTGCTCAGTCCCAAATATATTAAGTGCACACCATGTATTTTAGGTGTTTGTTATGGCAGTACCTAACTTCAGCTACCAGATAGTATTCCAGTTTCCTGCTTCTGTGTAACAAACAGCCCCAAAACTTAGTATAGCTTAAGGAAAACGATTTACTTTTTCTCTTGTGGTTCTGTACATTGAGCATAAGCAAGCAGTTTTTACTTGTGGTCTCTTCATGTAGGTGCAATCAGAGCAGCTATGGGGCTTGAGTTACCTGAAGACTCAGTTGGGCTGGACATCTAAGAGACTTACTGATTTTGCAGGCAGTTCATATTGAGTCTTTTTTTTTTTTTTTTTTTTTTTTTTTGAGAGGTTTTTGCTACAGGGCACGTGCGCTCGCCAGAGAGACAGAGAGATAGAAAGCGAGAAATCACCCCCTGGGGGGATGGCTATGCCACAATCCCTTCTCCTCCATTCTCTTCTTGGGATCTTGGGCACACACGCAAATGTGCCCAGCATGAGTTTAAGTCACCAGGTCCAGGACTTGAACAGCAGTCGACTACATGGGAGTCCAGCAACATAGCCATTATGCTAACTGCTGGTGACCTAGATTTATATTTTAAAAATTAGAAATATTGAAAATGGAATTTCCAACAGCTAATATAAACTCTATCCTGGAGACAAGGAGAAAAGTACTGGACTAAGCAAAGTGTGCCAAGATCCTTATTTTATGAGGATAGACTAATGGGGAAATAAAATGTGACTGTTACTGGAATGTGACACTATGTGATATACCAGTTGTTTGCTGATTCAACATTTTGCCAATCATCTACACTGTTAACAGATCTTTAAATAAGTGGGCCTATATTTGACTTATTTTTCTTCTTCTGGTACTTGTCATTGCTTTTCTTAGAACATTTATTGTCCTTCATTATCCAGCCACAGAGGAACCTAAAAAAATGTTGTAGTTCAGGTATATCTAGATGATTGTGCTACTGAAGACTTTGTACAGTGTGACGTACTCTGAATACCAAGATTTTTTTTAAAAAAGTAAAAAACAGTGGCATTTCCCCATATTGATTTTTTAAGACTTTTTTTGGTTTATTATCATTATTATTATTATTATTATTGTTATTATTATTTTGCCAGAGGGCCTATAGACTGGCAAGAGGGAGAGAGAGAGAAGGATGGAGGAAAAGAGAGAAACTAAGAAAGCAACTTCCATGGAGAATGGCCAAGCTGCAATCTGTTCTTCATCTCTTTCCTTCTGGGATCTTGGGCGTGCGTGCCCACCTGTGTGTGGTTGGCCAACCTTACAGTGGGCCTTAAGGGATCTAGTGTCTTGTTGCCTTAACCACACCACCAGCTGGCAATTCTCATGCTAAATTTTAAAGTAATATTACACATGGCTATTAGCTCAAATTTTTTGGGAAAGGAAAGAGTGGTGAGTTCCCTGGTCTTCACTGCCCCTTCTTCTACCCACGGGTCAGAGTTCGAAGACCTCTTTGAATGGAAAATTACTTTCTCTTTGTTTTCTTTTTTTGAAGAGGAGGGAGGGATGATGCACAATTCAAGGTATGATTCTGTATCTAAGGATATTTCTAACGTTAAGAAAACCCAGTATTCAAAACTCTGAAGTTTAAAAACAGGTGAACTAGGTAGCAGTCATATACAAAGATGCCTAGATTTACAAGTGGCTTCACTAGAGGTTTTCTTTTAAATAGCCACCTAGTCCTTTACATGTTCTCCATTATATTTCGGAAAGCTGTTTACAAATCTCAGGACTCTACTTCATAAAGCAAAAGTGAATTTCAAAACGTAGTAACTCTGATGCTTAAAAAATTAGGGAAAAACTAGCTGTAATCGCAACATTAACACTGTCGCTATTCTGGTGGGTTTCCCTGTAGGGTTTTAAACTCCGTTTATGTACATAGGGCGTGCATCCGTCTTGAGAGCCTGCATTGAACCCCACAGTCCGCTGTCACAGCTCGTTTATCCTCCTGCCTGGTGGAACAAGCAGCAGAGTTACAACAGGCTCCAGGACACTCCCTCCTTCCTTTTCTCTGCTTCACCTCTTTAAACTCTCTAGTTTCAACCGCACACAGTCTCTTCGGCCTCTGGCGGGCTCCAGTCCTCCCACATTCCGTTTCAAAACAACTAGAAAACCTCCTTAAAGCAGGAGTCACATGCGGAGCAGACAGGCGAAGGACGGTCCTGGAACCGCGGCTGGGGCGGTTGGGGCGGCCGCGCGCTCCCCGGGCGCGTCCCCGCTCTACTCCCCGCCCCTCGGGCGCGCCGGCGGCGGACGCGCGCCCGCCCCCTCCCCCGCCCCCTCTGAGCGGGGGCGCGCCAGGGAAAGCGCGCGGCCGCGAGCGCCGGGCGCCATTTTGGACTCCGTGTCTGGGCCGAAGCGCAGGAGACCTACGCGGTGGCCGCAGCTCGTTGAGGGGGTCTCTCGCGGCGACGGAGAGTCCTGGGACAAGGACGCGGACGGCGCGGGACTGAGAAGGAAGGCTTGTCCCAGGGCAGCCAGAGCCGCAAAGGTGGAACCTCGTTGGCGCCCGCCGCGGGACCAGCGTCTCGGATGCGGGCGGAGCGCGGGGGGCCGCGGCGGCGGGAGCGCGAAGCGGGGGGCCCGGGGGGCCTCATGTGAGAGCCGCGGGACCAGCCGCCGCCGCCTTCCCCGGAACCCGGGGTGGTGTGTGGGGGAAGCCGCCCCCGGCAGCAGGTAACGGCGGAGGGGCAGGGCCGTAGCCCCGCTGCGGCGGCGGGGCCGGGGAGGGTCCGCCGACCGTCTGTGGGCGGGCTGGGGGGCGCGGAGTCCCGGACGCGGGCTGTCCCTCGGGAGCGCCGGGCTGGGCGAGAGGTGCCGCACCCCGACCTTCGAGCCTGCTCGGGGGCGTCTCCCGCGGTGCCTGCTTCCAAACATGTCAACAAGGCGTGGTGCGTGTGCCGCACGGGGTGCAGCCTCCCCGCGTCGCCGCGGCGCCCTGCCTCACTGGCCTCGATGCGGGGCCTGGCAGCAGGCACCGCGGAGCTCCGGCTCTGAGAGGCTGGCGGGAGGCACGGAGGTGTCACAACGAACCGCCCGGGGTAGGCGCTGGAGAAGCGGCTCCCAGCCGAGCCTCGGAGGCGGTGCGGGGCGGAGGGGGCGGCCCCGCCGCGTGGGCTCGTGGAAAACTTGGGCAACTTGGGATGAGCAGCCTGAGCGGCGGTCTCGGGGAGGTACGGGCAGAGGTCAGCTCTGCAAACGATGGGCCCGGTCCCCCAGCCAGGAGGTGAGATGATCATGACTGTTGTTGCTGATGTCCGATTGAGTGGCTCTGATCTTTATAATCAGGATATATTTCTCTAACTTGAAAAAAAATGTTAATTCGTTTCTGTTATCCCTGAAATTTTTATGCACATGCCATCCACTCCCAATTATCCGTGTATGATCACTAGAGAGATGTTTGCCCCCATGTTCTCCCTACCATTCAGTTTCAAGAGTTCATCTCTTTTTACTCTTTTATTCTGGTAGTTCAGCCACAGATTGCAGGTTAATTTTGGTATTAGTCAAAGGAGAACATGAAGGACATTTAATGCCAAAATAGACTTTTCAGAAGTACAAACAGGTGTTAAAAATTACTGCATGCCCAGTGTACATGGGAGTGTTTAATATGTAGAATGGTAAGGGAAACCCAACTCTGTTCTTCAGCTGATGACTGCGCCTGTCAGAGTTTATGGAAAAGTTAGCTCACCAACTTGCCCTGTGCTGCTACTGTATAGTCACTGCAGTTTGCTTTTTAATGCTAGTAATATCAGTTTCTCACCAATAGCTCTAGTGGCCTAAGTTACATTATTTGTGGCCTGGAAACACTGCAGGAAATTAAACTGCGAGAGCCATGAAAAAGCCTGACCAAGTTCTTACCAAGTCTTACTGAAGTTTATTGTTCAGCTTGATCCTCTGCACTCCTGGGGTTCAAATATAAGAGGTGTTTTCCCATTGACCAAAAGTGGGAGACATAAATGTCCATTGACAAATTATTTGGAGGCGGGAGAATGCTCTGAATTGCTTAACTTTCTATACACCAAGGCATCATTTGTAAATAAATTTAGTTAATACTCTTGAAAGCAGTGTAAGTTTTCGCATGAGTAAGACCAACTTGGAAAAATTAACACCTACAATTTGTATTAGGTGCCTGCCTACTCTTCTGTTATTTTCATGCAGAGATGAGGATAGATCAGAGACCAATTTTATTGGCATTTGGCCTTAGATGTTTTTATTTTTATTAATACTGTAATTACAGTTTGTTAAAAATCATATATGACCGTTTACAGACTTTTGTTCAGCTATTCATGAACTAATAAAGGCTTCTGCTATGCTTTGGTGATCAAAATAGTCTATTTATATCTAGACAAGAGGTATTGTACTTTAGTGTTGCACATTAAAAAAAAAAAAATCAACTTTTTCCTCCTGAACTTGGAAAGGTATTGAAATGCACTTTAAAACAGGATTGTAACAGATAAAAGTTTTTATTCTTAGAACCAGCAAAGCATTAGTGAAGATTATTATATGAATAAGTCTTTCATTTTATTTTTATTTATATATCCCCATAGTCTAAAGTAAAATAAATCATTCTTTCTTTAAGTTGAATAGTTCCAGTTTTAGAAAACTTATCTCCAAAGAAAAGAGATCAGCATTCTATAATAAGATGTAGAGATTATGAAGCCTGCTTCATTCTTCTTTGAATTTCTGTATCTCAAAATTCTGAGTAGTTATAGGTAGTCAGAAGAAAAATGATCAACCCTGGGTAGCAAACTCTTTGTTCTTTGACCCAAATTTTATATGCTAAAATTAAAGTAAACCTTCAGGGTAAGTTAAAGCAGAAAAATGGGTCATAATGACAGTGTCATCCCAACCTCTAGTAGGACAGTACTGTTAGAAATTTCCTATGCTAAATATTATATTGTAGATTATGCTACCTTTTCTCTGATGTCTTTTTTTTTTTTTTTGGCTAAGATTCACACCTAAGTTCCAGTTTCCCTGAAACTACCCTCTCAGTCATTCTGTTTGTTCCCTTCCTTTTCCCCTGCTTGATAGGATATGCATAATTTATTTCACTTTATTCATATGGTAGGAAGTGGGAGCAGTGAGAATAGGCACTGAGACCTCCTGGACTGATTTTCATGGCACGAAGGCCAGGGGCTTCTCAGAAAACTGTTTTGATTCTGTAGACCTCAGTCCTCTTTCACAAGTTTTACTAACTATTGGATGGAGAAAATCTGCAGAGACATTATTTGGTTTGCAGTCATGCAGATATATGCACATCCTTCATCCCAAATGAAACTCAAAAGTTCTTGAATGCTAATGGTGCCGGAAGAAAATTAGAACCATGACCATCCATTTGAAAGGCTATGACCAAGTCTAAGTCCAAACCACTACTCTAACAGAACTCTGTAGAAAACAAAAACATCATAAATCCTAAACTGAATAGGATTACCAGGGAGTGATCTGCAGTTACCCCAGCTTAGAACCAGCTGTATTTTTTTTCCAACTAATAACATCAAAGTAAGACCTTAAAAAAAAAAAAAAAAAAACAACTGATTGCATTGATATTTAAAGAAATGTGTAAAATGTAGAAAGGGTAAGCATATTAGCAAAACAAATCACCTGTAATCCCACCACCCACCATTAGTTACTGCTACATAATTGAGCGAATCTACTTCCAGTGTGTTAGAGCACAAACATGTTCTCCCCAACTTCTCTATTTCACACTTCATTTCAAAACAAAAATAGGTGCTCGTTTGGGCAGCGCATACACTAACACAAAAATAAGGTGTTTTTTTTTTTTGGTTTTTTTTTTTTTTTTTTTTTTTTTGCCTCTGGTTGGTAACCTCTGTTTTTACTGTGTTATCTGCTTTAACATCTTTAATGCTAGACTGCTTTCCTATACCAGAATTCAATGATCATTTCTCTCTTTTTGGAAGTCCTAATATGCTTTCATTCCTTATAAGAACTCTGTCTTATTATCTCTGTTTTGTAAACTGAAGCACAGGAAGGTCAAATAATTCACTCAAAGCCACACAGTCAGTGAGAGGTAAAACCAGTATTCATACTCAGAGAGTTTAATTCCAGAGTCCATTCGCTGTAATCATAATTCTGTTTTGTCATAGACCATCAAAGAATGAAATGGGACGAAATTAGTAAAAATACATGGAGTAAACTCCAGGTATTGTTTAGAAACACAACTTGGGGAAAATACTGCAGCAGTAAGTGGATTGGAAGAAGAAACCGCATTCCAGGTCAAACAGTGCATCATAAGAATAAGTTTGCTAATTGTAAACACAGGTTGGAAATGTCTGGCAGTAATACTGTGACAGACTTTGCAATGTAGAAGCTCTGTTAGCTATTCAATCTTCTCTGGAAGATCATGGGATTCTAATATGCCTTGAATACAGAAACACAAATCAGATATCCTCAGATTACTCTTAAGAAACTTTTAGAAAGTATTAGCGTAGGTTTTATATTCATTTTAGTTGGTTTTTACTTTTGAAGTGCAAGTTCTTGGTTTAGTTTCTAAATCATGATAAAGTTTCCCTTCAAGTAGTGCAATATAAATGTAAATGTTTAAAAACACCTGCCAAAAAATGTATAGCACTTGTAAACCATAGCTGGTTTCCATTGGTATTTTTATTATATTTTGTTTTAATGTTTTCCTTAAATTACTGATATAATTTTTCTTGCATATGTGTATTTATATATGTAATAAACACATACCTCTTAGTGACAAAAGAATTAATTTCACATATGTACATATATTTCTATTTCTATTCAGAAGTTAAGTCAAATTTTTAAAAAATGCATTTTTCTGAATAGGATGAAACGAGGAGGAAGAGATAGTGACCTTAATTCATCAGAAGAAGGTACTGCAGACAAATGCAAGAAACTGAGGACTACAAATGAACAGTCTCAGAGTTGTGATTGGGGTAATCTACTTCAAGACATTATTCTCCAAGTTTTTAAGTATTTGCCTCTTCTTGACCGGGCCCATGCTTCACAAGTGTGCCGCAACTGGAACCAGGTATTTCACATGCCAGATTTGTGGAGGTGTTTTGAATTTGAACTGAATCAGCCAGCTACATCTTATTTGAAAGCTACACATCCAGAGCTAATCAAACAAATTATTAAAAGACATTCAAACCATCTACAGTATGTCAGCTTCAAGGTAATTCTTTAAGATTTTATTTAAAAAATATATTCTTAGTGGCTTTTGTATCCTAAACCAATATGTCATACAGTCTTTAAAATATTTGCCTTTTTAAGGGAAGTGCTTAAATATTTTGAATTATTACATATCTTAGAAGCTGTCGCAAAGAATTGTGATGCAGCTAAATCACTCAACTACAATGATTAATAACTTCTTTTTTTTTTGGAGAGGTTTTGGGTGTGTGCACTTGCCAGAGAGAGGCAGAGAGAAAGAAAGCGAGAAATCACGCCCCAGGAGGGATGGCCATGCCGCAATCCTATCTCCTCCATTCTCCTCTCAGGATCTTGGGCGTGCACGCACACGCGCCCGGCTTGAGTTTAAGCCACCAAGTCTGGGACTCGAACCGTGTTCGACTATGTGGGAGTCCAGCGACAGAGCCATTACGCTAACTGCTGGCCCTGGTTAATAACTTCTTAAAAGAGCGAAAACAGCCACTGAAGCATAAATCATTGACCAACGTGGTCAGTTGCATTAAATTATTGCAAACATTTGAGGGAAAAGAAATAATAAAGTAAAAATTGGGATTTTAGTTGCTTAGTTTAATTGCTGTTTTGCATAATAGGGACTGAATATAACTGATGGTTTTTTTTTTTGTTTTTTTTTTTTGAGAGGTTTTCTCTATAGGGCGCGTGTGCTCGCCAGACAGACAGAGAGAGACATTGAGACAGAAAGCGAGAAATCACCCCCCGGGGGGATGGTCACGCCGCAATCCCTTCTCCTCCATTCTCCTCTCGGGATCTTGGGCATGCACGCACACGCGCCTGGTGTGAGTTTTAAGTCACCGGGTCCGGGACACGAACTGCAGTCGACTACGTGGGAGTCCAGCGACATAGCCATTACACTAACTGCTGGTTCCCACTGATGGGTTTTTGATAGAACATTTTAAAATAAAAAAGCATAGAAGGTTTTATGTAAAAGGTTTAGAGAAAAATAAGAGCTTATAAAAGCTTATAAGTTAAAGTGGCTGGATCACATATGACCAACTGTGTGGTTTGAAGAAATGTGTCAGATGCATGTGCTTCCTGCTCAAAATCCAGAGAAGAGAGTGGAGGAGAAGAAAGGAGAAGGGATTGCAGCGTGGCTATCACATCTGATTTTTCCTATTTCTCTCTTTGTCTGCCTCTGTCTGTCTGTCTGTCTGTCTCTCTCTCTCTCTCTCTCTCTCGTGTCCTATAACAGATCTTTTAAAAATAGAAAAAGGTTCCTGGAAGAATTCTAAAGAGAACTATGTGTCAGAAAAGTCATGACACATTCTTGCATAAAAAAATAAAAAGATACGATACGTCATACAGTGAAATAATGACATGGGGTAACTTTTTGAGATGTCTAGTTTAAAAAATCATAGTGGTTTGTGCACAAACACAAAGGCATGTCATGTTTTTGTGTTGGGAATGAATAATAAAATATGGGCATGTTCACCGAATCCTTAACACCAGATCTTTCTGTAGTAAACAACTAGTAATTGCTGAAAAGTAACACCACGTGAAATTCTGATGTACATAGGTTTCAGTTGCTATAGGCTGAGTGAAACCTAGCAATGGTTCTTGATCTATAGCTTTTGGTATACCAAACCTGACGGTTATACCAAAAGCTTATTCCCCCCAAGAATATCATTTTTTTAAGTTTTTTTCCATGGGTGAAACAGACAGGTACTGCCCAACCAGGTCTTTATTCCACAGTGCACCCCCAGCCTCACCAGTCAGGACTATAGGTACATGTGCCTGGCATGTACAAGGAGACCTCATGATGCAGACCTGGAGCCTTCTCATGTGGCTTCAGTATTTTGGAGTGTTATGCTCCTGCTGCATCACTGTATCTGGCCTCATTGTTGCCTTGGTGGAGATGCTTGTTCTCCCATGTGTGTCCAAGGAGGAGGAGGTACTAGGTGGTGGGAATGGTTGAGTATATTGTGGTCTTCTTCCCAGAAGAAGGCACAGAGGCATTTAGGCCTCTGGGGGTAGGATTGCCAGGTTCAGCAAGTAAAACTAATAGGATGCCTAATTAAATTTGAATTTTAGGTAACCAGTGAATAATTTTTCATTTAGGTATGTACTATGCAATGTTGGGACATGCATAATACTAACAATTATTTGTTGTTTAGCTGAAAACATTCAAATTTAATTGAATATTTTGTATATCATCTGGCAACCCTAATGGGGACCAACATGGAGAAATTATGATGTGATCACACAAAAATTCAGGAACTCTTTATCCTCCTTCCTTCACGGAGGAAACCTGATGAGCCTTCTTTTCAGTTGTAATTGTCATTGAATTGTATAAGAGTGTTCTAATGGTAAATGCCTTAAAAAGATGACTATTATAGATTTCATCTGGTAAGTCTTAAAGACCAGTTTTATCCAACAGATAAAGTCAGTATCCAATTTTAGTCTTTTACAGCCTTGTGACACAATTCAGGTGTGTCCAACTTGTATAAGCCTTAAAACCATTTGTGCTGTGAGTTTAACATTTTTATTAGAGGTTGCTTATTTTCTGGAGGAAATGATTTCTGACTTACAAAAAAGAGCCATGTCACAAGAATCTTTTCTGATTTCTTGATAATATTCGATGATGTTATCTCAGACTATAGGCCAGAGAGGCAGTAATCAAGAATACTAGTCTAGAACAATGATTCTCAAAATGTGTGTGCATAAGAATCATCTTCAGGGCTTGAAAAGATAAAGATTGCTGGGTCCTGGCTTGGGCATGAGAATTTGCAAGTTCCCAGGTGATGATGCTGCAGCTAGTCCAGAGACCACATTTTGAGAACCACTGGTATAAAGAAACCTAACTAACGCACGCACCCGGCATGAGTTTTAAGCCACCAGGTCCGGGACGCGAACCACGGTCGACTACATGGGAGTCCAGCGACATAGCCATTACACTAACTGCTGGTCCCACCCTTACAATTTTTCAGGAAAGGCTGAAATTGTGGGTGAGAGTAGAAAATTGAAAGAATAAAGGATAATACTATAACTACCTCTAAAACTAATATAATTTAGTGTATTAGTTTTGTAACCAGATTTTAACATTTTTGGGATAATGTACATGAATCTAGGATTAAGTAATGATACTACTTTTAACTTATGTTTTAAGATGCTTTTTAGCTAGAGAACAACTAACTTTTTGATAGAACAGCTCCTTCTTAAATCTTTGAGGGGTTTTTTGGCAATATTGCTCTTCCCCCAGGTAATGTCTAACGCAGAAGGATAAGAGCAGCTCCTTTTTCTGGTTTATGCTTGATTGGTTAGACACCCTCATTTTACTTCACGCTCATCTTTCTGTTAAAAACATTAATGATGAATCCCAGATTGTGATTAACCTGAACATTCTGAATACTCATTCACTTTCTGGTGCCTTGACACATGTACCATCCACACTGTATTTATATATATGATCCACTACCAACTATATAATTATTTTTCAGAAACTATAAATTTATTTATTATATTTATACAGTCTAGAACAAATCAGTTTAAAAGCCAAGTCCTTTCAATATTAACTGTATATGTTCTAGTCATAGCTGTCTTAATAATTGCCCTTACAATTTTTTTTTTGGGGGGGAGAGGTTTTTGCTATAGGGCGCATGCGCTCGCCAGACAGAGAGAGACAGACAGCGAGAAATCACCCCCCAGGGGGGATGGCCACGCCGCAATCCCTTCTTCTCCATTCTCCTCTCGGGATCTTGGGCACGCACGCACCCGGCATGAGTTTTAAGCCACCAGGTCCGGGACGCGAACCACGGTCGACTACATGGGAGTCCAGCGACATAGCCATTACACTAACTGCTGGTCCCACCCTTACAGTTTTTCAGGAAAGGCTGAAATTGTGGGTGAGAGTGGAAAACTGAAAGAATAAATATTCTTTAAATTATAATGCAGTAAACGAATTAGCCTTCTTGCTTTCATAAAATTAAGTTATGCACAAAGAAATGTAAATATATGCATGGATAAATGGTGTTTTCTTTTCTAAGGTGGACAGCAGCAAAGAATCAGCTGAAGCAGCTTGTGATATATTATCGCAACTTGTGAATTGCTCTTTAAAAACACTTGGACTGATTTCAACTGCTCGGCCAAGCTTTATGGATTTACCAAAGGTATTTGCTGATTTAATTGTACTAGCTTTTTCTGAGAAACGCAGTGAGAACATCACCATTCCTTGTGTTGGCAATGAGAGTATAAGAAAAGTAATACATATAAGGTAATATAAGGTAAAACCAGTTACTCTTTAGAATGTTGACAATTTGAATGATTCAAATTGGGTTGGACATGAGAATTTGTGTGAGAAGTTTTATATCTATATATATATATATAAACATAATTATTATACATATTATATATATATATATAAACTAAAGTTCTGTGGGTGTTTATATATACAAATATATTTATATATAAATATAATTAATTTATATATATACACACACATATATATATATAAATATAAAAAGTTCTGTGGGTTATTTTAACCACCTGTGCTCTATTATAAGGTTAAAAGGTAAATGAATTTACAGGGGATTCTATAGGAAGGGTTAAGTAAAACTGAGAAGCACATTAGAGAAAAGATACATAGATGATCCTTTTTGGGTTTTCAGGATAGATTAGTGAAGTTAGAATCAAAGAAAAGTAAGAGTGTGCCAGTATGTGGAACAGGTATAACCTCTTTATAAAATCTCACAAGTATTCTGTAAAGGTTTATTCTTGAGTGAAGTTGGTATCAGTATAGCTTGGATTAATTTATAGATTTTACTTTTAAAAAACATGATTTTTTAAAATTTGTATATAAAAGCACTTCAAAAAGTTCGTTGAAAATGGGATTAAATAAAGTATGCATTAATTTTGACACAAAATTTTTTTTTTTTTGGAGAGGTTTTTGCTGTAGGGCACGTGTGCTCACCAGAAAGACACAGACAGACATAAAGTGAGAAAACACCCCCCGGGGGAGGGGGTGGCCACTCTGCAATCCTTTCTCTTCCATTCTCCTCTCAGGATCTTAGGCACATACAGACACACACCCGGCATGAGTTTAAGCCACTGGGTCCGGGACTTGAACCACTGTTGACTACATGGGAGTCCAGCAACATAGCCATTACGCCAACTGCAGGTCTCGACAAAAAAATTTGAAATCCATACATAGCTTTTTCCTGTTACACATTTTCCATAAACTTTTTGAAGACCTTGCATGTATGTTGTAACGTTATCCTGCCCATAATCAGAGTTAGTATCTCTTTCAAAACTATTCTCTTAAAATAGAAAAATAAGGGTGAACTTTTGGAGCTAAGAGTCCATCAAATGGGACAAAAGCACTATTTGGAATATTTGAATATATGTAACAAAAAGTTAATTTCTTTTTCATTTATCTTTTTCATACACCATGATATAGCCTGAAAGGCAAATAGTCAAGGCCTTTGAGTGTGTTAGCTGGTGTTTATAGGTTAGTATCTAACACTAATTTGAAAGTTTTTTTTTTGTTGTTGTTGTTTTAAAATACATCATTAACTAAAATACATTCTTTTAAACATTCAACAGTTTAATTTACTAGGATGATTCAGGAAAACCATCACTTACAAAATGTACCAGAAGTTGATTTCATGAAATGTGCACATTTTGAAATAAAATGCTTTTCTCACGTAAAATAAGGGAAATGGGCAACAGAAGCTGTTCACTGTAATGTATTAAAATTCTAGGGCTGTCCATATAACCTAGTGGTTAAGGGACTTGGGATCCCACAGGGCCAGCCATAGTTCAAATCCTAGCCCCAGTGGCTTGAAAAACACCAGATGCATATGCATGCACGCCCCAGGTCCCAACAGGATAGAGAAGTGGAGGGAAGGGAATGCAGTGTTAACATTCTTTGTTAGGGAGTGCTTTCTCTGTCTTTTTGGCCGGTGCACAGGTACTCTGGCAATTAAAAATAAAAAGGAAAAACAATTTTAAGTACATAGGTTCAGCCTCTCTGGTTCTCAGACTTAATTGCATAAAAATTATCTGAGGAACATCCTAAATTTAAGATTCCTATCCAGTTAGGATGATTCCAAATCTGCCCTTGGTGTGGACAGTAGAGGTGATTCTAATTAAAATGGTTAGGGGCTTGGTGGTTAAAGCACTGAAGTCTCACATGGCCAACTAGACCAAGCCCTGGGCCTGATGGCTTTTGCTCTCTCAATTTCCCTCCCTCCATCTCTCTCTCTGTCTCTAGTGAGCACATGTACCCTATAGCAAATTTAAAATTAATAATAAATTAAATAATTAATTAAAAAAAATAGTTCAGGACCAGCAGTTAGCCTAATGGCTATGTCGCTGGACTCCCATGTAGTCAATCGTGTTTTGAGTCCCGGACCCGGTGACTTAAACTCACGCCGGGTGCGTGTGCGTGCGTGCCCAAGTTCCCGAGAGGAGAATGGAGGAGAAGGGATTGTGGCATGGCCATCCCCCCGGGGGGTGATTTCTCGCTTTCTGTCTGTCTCTGTCTGTCTGGCGAGCACACACGCCCTATAGCAAAAACCTCTCCAAAAAAAAAAAAAAAATAGTTCAAAGACCTCACTCTAAAACACTTGAGTCACTAGGACCAGCAGATGGCGTAGTGGTTATGTTGCTGACCCCACATGGTTGACCACAATTTGAGTCTTGGACCAGGCAGCTTGAAACTCAGGCTGGTCACATGCGTGTGTATGCCCAGATCCCAGGAGGAGAATGGAGAAGAGGGGGTTGTGGTGTGGCCATTACTCCTGAGGGGTGATTTCTCACTTTCCTTCTCACTGTCTCTGTCTCTGTCCCTCTAGGGAGTACACATGCCCTAAGACAAAAACCTCTACCAAAAAAAATAAATGAGAATATAAAAGAAATGTATTTGCCAGAGCTAAATCAGGGAATTGGGAAGTCATGTTAGTGATGCAAGTATTAAGCACAGTGATAAAGAAATGTGATTATACAAGATATACTTGAATTTGATATGAAAATATTAGTGAAATATAACATTTAAGTGGCTAACCAATTATTTACTCAGAGTAGGGAAGAAGTAAATTAGAAAATATGAGCAAGAAGGTAGTGTTCCTTGGCTATTATCTGTCCTTATTCTTTCTTAACTGCTATACAGAATATATAAAGTTCAGTAGAGAGTGAAGTTGGTTGGTTATGTAGGGGAATGTATTAGAACATGTATTTGCTTGCTTTTCTTTACTCTGCCAGATTCTTTGCTTATTGGTTATGCAGTTGACCCTTGAACAATGTACAGATTATGAGCGTTGACCCCCACAGTTGAAAATACACTTACATAACTTTTGACACCCCCGAAACATAAACCCTAATAGCCTACTATTGGCAGGAAGCCTTACTGATAACCAGTTGATTGACCTGCATTTTGTATATTATATGTATTATATATGTATTCTAATAATAAAGTAAGCTGGAGGAAAAAAAGATAAGAAATTGTAAGGAATACACTTATAGTATTTACTGAAAAGTATGCACTAAAATATGCACTGTGCAGTTCAAATCATGTCATTCAAAGGTCAAATTCTTAGTTCTGATTCCAGGTCACATACTTTGGTCATTCTTTAATTCCTGTTTCCTTGTGCTTGCTTCTTTAGGTCAGATTCTGTGTCCCTCAGATAGATTGACAAATTGAATAATACTCATTGGTACATTTCTGATTAAAATATATTAAAACAAAAGGCTTGTAAAATGTTAACAGATGCTTTAACATAGTTAAGAGAATTTTAAGTTTGGAATTTTAGTAAAATTTTAGTTTATTTAGAATAAAATTTTGTGTGAGTTTCTATGACTTTTATAGCTTTTGAATTGATTGATACATTAATTTTTAATGATTTTGCTAATAGTTGTTAAAAGGTCATTACCAGCAAACAGAAAAAAGGCAGTTCAGTGTTACAGAATGGTAGAGAAAGATTTTGAGTTGGTGAAATGTCTGAGAAATAGTCTCATCCTGAGTTGTAGCATTCCTCTTTTTACTTAACCAGTGGTTGCTGTGATTTAGAGATACTCGTCCTGAGGCCTCAAATTCGCCACAGGTTAAAGAGCTCTCCTCAAACATGGCAGATAGTCACCTTCTTTTACTGTATTCTCACAAAGGATGCTATTCTTAAAACCAGTTGTGGGGACCAGCAGATGATGTAATGGTTAAGTCTTTGGACTCCTGCGTAGTTCACTGTGGTTTGAGTCCTGAACCGGCAGCTTAAATCTCATGCTGGGAGCTTGTGTGTGTGTGCCCAGAATCCTAAGAGGAAAATGGAGGAGAAAGGATTGTGGTGTGGCCATCCCCTCTGAGGAGTGATTTCTCACTTTCTGTCTCTCTGTCTCTGTCTCTCGAGTGAGCACTCTTGCCCTATAGCAAAAATTTCTCTCAAAAAAAAAAAAAATTGTGAAATAATATAATTAAGGTTTAAATGGACCACATCTAGTATTGAGTATCCTTAATCCGAAATGCTTGGATCCAGAAATGTTTTGAATTTAGATTTTTTTTTTTGATTTTAGAATATTTGAGTGTACATAACAAGTTCATTTCTGTTTCATATAACTTATATACATAGCCTGAAGATAATTTACACACTGTTTTTGTATTGCAGCATTTTGACAGTGACCTGCCCTGTGAGGTCAGGTGTAGAATTTTCCACTGTGACATATGTGAACTCAAAAAGTTTTGATTTGAGAGCACTTCAGATTTTGGATTTTTGGATTAGAGTTGCTCAACCTATATATGGAAACTCCTCAATTTTCATTTGTAAAAATTGAAACAGTATTTTAATTTTTTTGCTTTTCAGTCACACTTTATCTCCGCACTGACAGTTGTGTTTGTAAACTCCAAATCCCTGTCCTCGCTTAAGATAGATGATACCCCAGTAGATGATCCATCCCTCAAAGTACTAGTGGCCAACAACAGTGATACACTAAAGCTGCTAAAAATGAGCAGCTGTCCTCATGTCTCTCCAGCAGGTATGTCTTGTTTTTTTTACCAGATACTTTTTAGTAAAATGCATCAATGTGTTAAATCAGATTAAGAAAAAACTGATCATTAATTTTAAAGGTAACCAATGTAACCATTTCATCTCTTTTGCGTACAGATTTTTTAAATTTCAGTATAGTAGCATAAATTCTGTACTATCACTGACTTAGACACTAGCCTTCAGCTTATTTTTCTAATTTTCTTATTTGGTCATTCGTGCATAGCATGTGCTAGAAAATTAGTAAATTAAAAAAATAAATAAATAAAGGACAGTAAGAGGTCTGCCTGAGGTGCCCATTAGGTAAATAGAATGTTCTCTAATTTCTGTTGAGCTAACAGGGTGGTTTTGAATCTGAGCAATCGCATAATTGCTTTTTTTTACCTCTTAATATATAGAAGGAGAAGAGTTGTACATTGCTTTGTATTTTGCAAGATAATGCTTTTCCTAAGTCAGCTTTTAGAACTGAGAGCCCATTAGATGGAAGAATAGCAGTCTTTAAAGCTCTTTACAATTTCTCATGTTGTTTTCTAAGAATTATTACATTATTCAGTTTGAGATCATTTAAATTCCAAATGATTTGAATTGGAAAGTAAGTATAAATCTGAATTTTGTATTACTGCCTGTTTCTTTGTTCCTGACTCCTCCCACTATTGATATCCTTCTCAACCTTTTAGCTGTGATGCATGGGAAACTCATTCTTTAAGAGACAATGTTAAGGCCCATTTGCAGTGGCACAGGCTGTAGAGAGCTGCTCCACAATGTTAGAGCCTCAACATTGTGGCTTGAAAAGCTTGCAAGATGTGCCTGTGTGTGCCTGTGTGCTGGCTAACTAGGAGGTTTGGGTGGGGCAGGGGGGTTATGCATGGCCAGACCCCATCAGGAGTACTTGTTTAGCGTGCTCGCTCTCTCTCTATCTCTCTCTCTTTTTCTCTCAGTACATTCTAAAAAAGAAAAAAAAAAAGAGAGAGAGAGATGGGGACAGTGTTAAATCTTTGGTCTCTTTATAAAGCATTTCTACATACTTGCCGAATCTAAAGTCTGCCTTCTCTTGAGGAAGTGATAACCTATTGGAAAGAGATTACTTGCTCATTCTCCTAAATTTCCTGGAGAGTTCTTGGGTAATGAAAATGCTTTTTACTACTATGTAAATGCCTTTTTCTGCTGTTGGAGTTCCCCAGTCCTCTCTGCCACTTCTAGATTATCACTGAAGCTGTGAGAAGAAGTTAAGAAAAGTAGGCTTTGACAGTTACTTCCTATGAGACTTTGATCACATTTTAGTATCTACTGTATAGATCTGATACAAGAGGAAGGGCTTTACTTCCAAGCTGCAGAAGACTCTTTGTATCTTGACCTCCGTCTCTAATCATGTTTTTTACTCATGTGCAGCTTTTACTTGAACCCTACAGTTCTTTGTACCTTTGTGGTCAGGTTCCAGCATTTGTGGAATGCTTTTTTGTTATTTTAACGTCTTCATCTGGCAAACGCCAGCTTTCATAATTCAGCACAGGTGTTACCTGTTTTGTCCACCTCCCTTCTAGTTCATATTCCCCTCCTGTGTGTTTGCATTGCATTCTGAACATAACTGATAACATTCAGCACACTGTATGAGAGCGTTTGGGTCTCTGGTTTCTCTGTGAAACTGAGCTATTACTCTCTTTATCCTGGTACATTCTTTCTTTCTTTGTATTAAATACACACATCAGTAGACCAAGCTTGCTTGGTCCCACTTAACGGTGTTGTACTAGTTATTCAAGAAGAGGAGGAGATAAAATGAAGATTATAACTAGAAAGGATTTTACTTAAAATTTAACATATTTACATATTTTCTTTATATCTATTTTGCATGATTGGACAGTTTCTTTAAGTTGAAATTATAGGCTATTTTTTTCCTTTCTATTTTGAACATTTTATCACATTTTTTCTCAGTTCATGCAGTTCTTAAAATTGTCTATAATTGGATCTCTAGACATCATTTGACAGTAGTGACTTGCTTCTTCATTAT
This sequence comes from Tupaia tana, assembly GCA_026018925.1. Lineage (NCBI taxonomy): Eukaryota > Metazoa > Chordata > Mammalia > Scandentia > Tupaiidae > Tupaia > Tupaia tana. The sequence goes on along the minus strand of JAKSZU010000005.1, from coordinate 76,681,029 downwards.
TATATTCATGATTTTTCTCCATTTCTGTTCTGTTTTCCTTTGCTGGTTTCTCTCTATTCCTTAAGCTTTGGTGTTTCACTGTGTTTTGTTCTGTACACCTTTTTTGTTGTACTGTATAAACTCTGGATAATGTCATCAGCTATGTAACTCTAGTTTCATTCTGCATGTTAATACCTCCTACTTTTGGTGTCTCTAGAACTTCAGATCTGTGTGTTAAATGATGGTGGTATATTGCTTTGTAATGCCTCACTGACATTTCACACTAAAGAACTTCCTTTCTGCCTCTTTCCAGATCTTTTGCTCTTCCAATTTTACTCTCTCGGTGCATGGCACCATCCATCTAGTTGTTAGGGATCTGACAGACATCCCTGATTCCTCCTACTCATGCTACCCTCTTGTCACTGAGATCTGGGAACTCCAAATGTACCTTGAATCTCTTTTCCAATTTCCACTGTAACTTCTCTAGTCTCAGCCACCATAATCTTTGCGCAGCACTCTCTTAGCTGATTTCCTAAATTAACTGCATTTCTTTTATTTGATCTCACTTCTGTCCTATGGCCAGGTTAATCTTTTAAAATGTAATCTTGATTTGTTTTTTCTACTTTCTTTCATAACTTCTGATAGCGTTTTAGATGAAATCTAAAGTCCTTACCTGGGCTAATAAGGTTCAGTATGAAATAGTGCTTGTCTGTTGGGCTTCATCTTCTGATACTCTCTTACTTGCATACTAATTGCTTGGCGCTTCTTCAGTACTTGTACTTGGAATGCTTTGTTCTATTCCATGTGCAGGTGTTCACACAAGTTGTTGGCTGAATTCACTCTCTTGCAATTTTTGGACCGGCTTCCCATTCCATTCCCTTCCTTGGCTGCCCAAGGCTAGTTGAGGGTCTCTCTGCTCTTAGAAGCTGCCTGCATTCTTTCCTTTTTGATCCCCCTTTATCTTAAAGCCAGTAATAAATGTGCAATCCCCTTTGTCCTTTGAATTTCTGGGTTTTACCCTTTTACAACCAGCCAGAGAAAACTGCTTTTAAAGGGGTTCATGTGATTAGATTAGGACCATCCAGATAATCTCTTTATCTTATAAAGCCAGCTGTGCTATATAACAGTATAATTGTGGGCATGTTGATATCTTATCACATTCACAAATACCAGGCATTGGGGTAGAATCTGTGGGCTATTTTTAGAGTTATGCCTACCATAATTGCTTTAATAGTTACTAAATGTTATTGCAAGGTAGTGTTTTTGTTTTTTTTGTTTTTTTGTTTGTTTGTTTGTTTTTGTTTTTTTTTTTTTTTTTTGTATTTGCATCTTTGGTTACTATATCCCGTGGATTTGTTTTCTTTTTATTTCAAGCTTTTTGAGATTGTGAAGAATAGAGATGTGCTTGGGTTGTTACCTTGGGTTCTTAGAGTCTATTTCACTGTACATCTTGCTGAGAACAGAAACTTTGTAGTGGCTGAAGAGTGCAGCATAGATGTCTGTTACTCATGTTGTGGTGATTCTGTTGCCTCTCTTCTCCCACTGCCATAAAGTTTTGGCCTATTTGGTTTCTGTCTTGTCTCTTAAGCAGTAGTTAAGCATGTGAACTTGAGTCACTTAGCCTGTTTGTATTTGAACTTTACTATCTTTAGCTGACTGCTTAAGTTCAAATAAAAATAATACCTAGTTTTCCAGGTTCTTAAAATTATTTGTGGGATAACATATCTAGTACCTGGCATATCATACTTGTACGATAAATAGATGAAAATACAATGTATGTTTTGTTGTCCCTATCCCTGTTTTTAAATATAAGAAAGAAATGAATTAAATAGATTATCCATAAGGTGCCTCTTAGAGGCAGAATTCTTACACTAGGCCACTTCAGAGCTCAAATATTGACCTTTGGTAAAGTAATCTGTTGCTAGGATGTTAGTTCTGAGCAATTATGAAGCGTGGTGCTCTAAGTATAGGGGACTATTAAGAAATTGCTTTCTGGGTGTAGTACAAAAGTTGCATATTTTTATTAATGTGAACTGAATGGTTATTTCTGATTCATTCATCTAGCGATACCTTATTTTTTTTCCTTAGAAATTTCATTAAGCTTATTGTATACTGTTGGCAGTTAAACTCATGATCTTTTGATGCATATCTTTATTTTGTAAATTTTTATTTTGTTAACATAAAATAACATTTATTTGGTTATCTCTTACTTAACCTGTGTTTTTTTAAATTAGGTTTAGGTTTTAAATTTCAAAAAAGATCCTTTGGCCTCTGTTGTAATTGGCCATGTCATTTTTCTTGTTTAACCTGTTTAGTGTTAATAATAATTTTATTTATTTATGTTTTGGTTTTTGCTATAGGGTATAGGGTATAAGCATTCTCCTGAGAGAAAGAGGGAAAGTGAGAACTCACCCTCCTCAGGGGAATAGCCACTCCATAATCCCTTCTCCTCTTAGGATTTTAGGCACTTACGCACATGTACCCTGGTGTGATTTTCAAGCCATTGGGTCTGGGACTAAAACTGCAGTCATCCATGTGGCAGTCCAGCGCCTTAATTACTATACAACCTGCCTGTCCCAATAACTTTATTTTTTAATGGCACTGTCTATGCATTACCAGGATAAACCATATTTAGGCATGATATTTTTTTTAAATGATGGTTACTAATACTTTCATTTTTTTCCTGAGTTGTTAAGTGAGTTTCATTTTTAAAAAGGTGTGGAATTTAGAATTGGTTTCATTTTCTTAGAGACAAAATTAACAATAGATCTTTAAACACTTACGGCTTACTATGTTAATTCTCCAGCTAAATTTTAAATTATATAGCTTTGCTAGTAAGGGAGTATGACAGAATTTCAGGGGACGTGTACTTTATTGAATTCTCAAACCAGGTGAACTTGTATAAAAACTTGCAAATAATGAGTTGTGTTTTGTTTTTTTCCCTTTTTCTCTTCTAAGGTATCCTTTGTGTCGCTGATCAGTGTCATGGCTTGCGAGAACTAGCCCTGAACTACCACTTATTAAGTGATGAGTTGCTATTGGCTTTGTCTTCTGAAAAACATGTTCGATTAGAACATTTACGCATTGATGTAGTCAGTGAGAATCCTGGACAGACACACTTCCATACTATTCAGAAGAGCAGCTGGGATGCTTTCATCAGACATTCACCCAAAGTGAACTTAGTGATGTATTTTTTTTTATATGAAGAGGAATTTGACCCTTTCTTTCGTTATGAAATACCTGCCACCCATCTTTACTTTGGAAGATCAGTAAGCAAAGATGTGCTTGGCCGTGTGGGAATGACATGCCCTAGACTAGTTGAACTAGTAGTGTGTGCAAATGGATTACGACCACTTGATGAAGAGTTAATTCGCATTGCAGAACGTTGCAAAAATTTGTCAGCTATTGGACTAGGGGAATGTGAAGTCTCATGTAGTGCCTTTGTTGAATTTGTGAAGATGTGCGGTGGCCGCCTGTCTCAATTATCCATTATGGAAGAAGTTTTAATTCCTGACCAAAAGTATAGTTTGGAGCAGATTCACTGGGAGGTGTCAAAGCATCTTGGTAGAGTGTGGTTCCCAGACATGATGCCCACTTGGTAGAGACCACATGATGTAGGGCATGATGAATAGCACCTTAACTACCAAGCAAATGTTTAAAATTAAAGTTTATTTGCTGTAGTTCTGATATAATTTACTATTTTGTGGGATAGACATTTGATAATATTCAGTGAGTATATAAGCTTGTTTTTTGGAAGACCCAAGAATCAGTTTTCACCAGAAAATTCCATTTGTTTCTCTAGCCTAATAGCAATCAAATATCGAAGGAAAAGTCTATTTAAATGTGGTTCAGATGTGAAGGTAATAACCAGTTATAAAGATTAAACAGTTTACATACAGTCTGAAGGAAACAAAACCTAAATATTACAATATCTAAGAAGTGAGTACTACTAGGTTTTCCAAAATGTTTTGTTCTCTATGCATTTTTTGAAAATGTACACTTGGACATTTTAGGGTCTTTAGTTATACATACACCTGTTATAAGGTGTTTAATATAGCTCAGGAAAGTGAGCATTTGTGAGAAAAATGTAGGATATATCATATCTAATGAAAAAGATTGAATGTTTTCAGATGTTATAAAGCTGTTTAAAAGAAAAAGAGGTACAGATAATTGGAACACTTAGAAAATTAATAAATGTCACACAGTGGTTATTATAGAAGGATAATACACAGAGCCAAGGTCAAATTAAAAGAAAATAAATGGAATAGAAGGGAGGCAGTATTTAGCTTTGTATAAACTTATAGGTTTGCTCTGTAATCTGCTAAACCATATAAATTTTTTTTCCTGTGATACATTATTATATATGTGACACTTGAGGCATTGTGTGTAAAGTAAGGAATGCTTTACCAGTTCTCCTTGTGTATCTTTGTTTAAGCTAGCTTTGAAGTATTATATAATAATTGAAATGAAAAGCTTATCTATTTTTAAAAGCCAAATTGAAATAATTAAAGGGTAGAACTCTTAAAATGTTCATAAATTTTTTCCATGAAAACATTAGTCTACAGTGGATTTTAGTGATGGCTTATGTTTCCATTTTGGAATTAATATAGTTATAATAAGTAGAATTTTTAAAAATTATAAAATGATTACTAGTGTACAGTTCAGCATAAACATTAAATTTCAAAGAGGATATATTTAAGTTGATAATCATATTTTTGAGTAAATACTGCTCAGTGACCCAGAAAATTTTAATAAAAAAAGTCTATAGTTTTGTGATTGTTAATTTGTTTAAACTGATATTTTATATTATTTAAGTTAGATAGGTTTTTATATTATTTTCGTATGAATAAATGTAATTCATGCATTGTAGAGTCTGTAATGATTAAGTTTTGGGCTACATTTAGATTTTTTTAGCTATTATATAAACTTTGATTCTGGGCAGTAGTGTTAGTAGGTACTACCCTCCTAAGGAAAATTATAAGTGATTTACCCCCAGTGGAATAATACCTTAATGCTTGAAATGGCTCTCCTCAATAGTGTGACTTTTAGAAAGTATCTTGGTAGTTATGGAAGCTAACTTTCTTACAGATCTAATCTATTTTTAAAATAGATGAACTTCCTAAGAATCAAGTGAAAGATGATTTTCTACAAAATTTATGGTTTCAAAAGTGATGGTATTCTACCTTGTAGTCACTTACAGATAGGAAGAAAAAAGACTGATCCAGACTTGAAAACTAAAAGCAATTATTGTAATATTTCTTCTCTTACTAAATATTAGAAAGCTTCAATTGTACAAGAAATATTTGTGCTAATAGATTGTTGTTTTTTTTTCTTGACACCTTTGGAAAATGAATTTGATAGTATTTAATCAGTTCTAACCAAAGCTTTTCTTGGAAATTTAATTTTTGTACAGATTGAATTATAAAATGCTTGGCATATTTTAAGTCACTTTATAAGCAAGATGCATAGCACTTAATTTGTTTATACTGTAAAGTACATGTTAAATGCTTTTATCAATTTGAGAATAAAGATAGTTACTAATGCTGTTGTATTACAATTTTTAAAACTACCCAAATATATATTTATTTTACTTTAAAGCTAGTTAAACTTACAGATTCATGGTTTTAGTTTCAAATCCATACTTGGTGGCTATGTTTAATATTAACGTTTAAGGTAGACTGGCATTTTTGAAGATAGGTTAGGCACATAGAATCTATTCTTGCAATAAGTTTTGTTGCCTAAAGTGATAATGAAATTAAGTGTAGGTTTATTTTTAAAGTTTTGAACAGAAAATGTTTAAATAAAAAATAAGGAATAGGTTCTTTCTTCATTCAAATGAGAACTTATAAAACATTTAGAAATAGAATAAGCAGCTAGTTTTTTTAGAGAAAAATATCTTTGGATAACTCAGTAGTTTTGAAGTACTGAATTATTTTCATCTCGTTTTAACAGCTTCCACAAAATGTCAGTTAACCTTGGTAATTGGTGCTGTCTTAATATTATCAGGAAGAACAGGCATGATTAAAGATTAAATTAATTTCCTGCATTCTAAGAATTTTTTTGTACTTTTGGAGTTTAGGTTAGAAGAAAGGGGTTGTGTGAAGAAAGAACAGGCCTAAAAGTGGAATCCTTTAAGAGACTATGTGTAACCTGCCCCCCACATATCCTGAAAGTATGTTTAAGTTTATCCATTTATTTCTTCCATGAATGCAAATGAAAGAAATAGCACCCCAAAAGGGCCCTGATTCCAGAATCCACCCCCAGCTTCAGCCAACCCTGGATCATGGACATAGGTTGCCCATGTGTACTAGGAGACATCTCCAGACACAAACCTGGAACCTTCCCAGGCATGTCAGTTTGCAGAGCGTTTCTATTGGCCCCAATCGTGGGAGTAACATTTGCATAGACTTAATCCCAGTTTGTTTTTGTTTGTTTTTAAGAGAGATGTTTGCTATAGGGCATGCGTACTCATGGGGAAGAGAGGGGCAGAAAACAAGAAATCACCCCACCTGGTGGATGGCCACACTACAATCCCTTCTCATTCTCCTCCTAAGATCGTGGGTATGCACACATGGGCCTGGCGTGCGTTTAAAGCAGCTGGGTCTGGGACTCGAACTGTGGTTGGCTTTGGCTATGTGGGAGTCCAGCGACATAACCATTACATTATGTGCTGGTCCCTACTATAGGTTACAATGTTACCAAGCAGTCAGGAAAATATTACCTGCTTTCCTTTTACTCCAAAAGTGAACTGAGAGCTTACCTTAGAATTGGTTCAATAAAAGGATAATTAACATCCTAACTTGTTTTAAATAGGGAGAGAATCTAGAAATGAAGATTTGAAGAGCAAGAAACAACTTGGGCAATAAAAGGTAAATGTGAAGAAAATGCTGGAAAAAAACATTGGACCAGCCTATTTGCCTTTGTGAACAGGGAAAACCATGTGGGTAGTTTTGCAATATTCTTCATATAACCCGCCAACAATTTATTTTTTTGAGAGGTTTTTGCTATAGGGCGCGTGCGCTCGCCAGAAAGACAGAGACAGAGAGACAGAAAACAAGAAATCACCCCCCAGGGGAAATGGCCACGCCGCAATCCCTTCTCCTCCATTCTCCTCTCGGGATCTTGGGCACGCACGCACACGCACCTGGCATGAGTTTTAAGCCACCGGGTCCGGGACGTGAACCACGGTCGACCACGTGGGAGTCCAGTGACATAGCCATTACGCTAACTGCTGGTTCCCTAACCCACCAACAATTTAAAGAACCATCATAAACAATAGTTACTAGATTATTCATTAAATGCCACCAGACCAGACTAAAACTGGATAGAGCTTCTAAATAAAGACTTCTGATTTTTTTTTTCTGATTTTTAAGGAGCCAATACTAATTGAGGGTTCCGAATATTTTAAGTTTAATATTGATCTTCACATTTTGACTGTTTTTCTCTACCATCAACAATGTACTATATGATACTTCATGGATATACTTAACCTAATACTGAGCCAGATTGAGATAGGGTATGTTTATTCTAAAGTCCTAGTGTAATTCGAACTTGAGTAAAACGGTTTCTTTTAGAAACAGGAAACATCATACATTCAACATCTAAATAGAAATCATATATTTAAATTATACAGAAGCTCAAAGCAAATTCATGCTTCATTTTGAAAGCATGTTCTTAAAGCACCTCCACATGAAAGCTCTATTTTGTAAGTATAGTTGATAGCTTTGATCAGTTCTGAAGTATTAATACTTCTGTAAATACTGTGGTCTGTGCTATAGTCACCTGATCTATATAGTACTTTCACAGAATTTTATTTATTCATATTCTTAGAAACAAAAGAAAAACCTTGAATGCATTGTTTTTTTTTTTTGTTTTTGTTTTTGTTTTTTTTTTTTTATGAGTTTTTTTGCCAGGGAGACAGAGAAAGATGAGAAATCACCCCCCAGGGGGATGGCCACACTGCAATCTCTTCTCCATTCTACTGGGATTTTAGACACAAAAGTGGCTGGTGTGAGTTTCAAGTCTCTCAGTCTAGAACTCAAGCTATGGTCAGCCATGTGGGAGTCCAGTGACATAACCACTACACCATCTGCTGGTACCTTGAATGCTTTTTTAATATAACTCTCAGAGTCGTCCTTTAAAAGTCAAGCGCCATGTACAATGTTCTCATTTGTTTTTTGCTATGGAACCAAGTTCTGTGATTTGCAGTAGAAATGAACTTTGGTTTCAGATTATTGTACAGCCTAGTTTTTTTTTTTTGGAGAGGTTTTCGCTATAGGGCGCGTGTGCTCACCAGACAGAGAGAGACAGAGAGACAGAAAGCGAGAAATCACCCCCAGAGGGGATGGTCACGCCGCAATCCCTTCTGCTCCATTCTCCTCTCGGGATCTAGGGCACGCACGCACATACGCCCGGCATGAGTTTTAAGCCACCGGGTCCGGGACGTGAACCGCAGTCGACTACGTTTGAGTCCAGCGACATAGTCATTATGCTAACTGCTGGTTCCCAAGCCTAGTTTTGAATAAGACTCGATTCATAGGTCCAGACTCTGGCACAGTCAATAGGGTACCATACTATGGAACTAGACCCTATAATCCAATCATGGTTCAAATCCCCAGCCCATTCAACTTGAAACATTCTGGCACCTTTGTGCTTATGTGCCCAGGATCCTGGTGGGCTGGAAGACTAGAGGAAAGCAATCATTGTGTGACCAAGCTAGTGAACGGTGCTTCTGTCTTTGTGTATGCACACGATCTACCATGAATTAAAAAAAAAAAAAAAAAAAAAAAAATTCCTAGATAAATGAAGTGAGAACAAAGACATACAAAATACAAACCCAAACTGTATTCAATTCGACAGAAACAAATACTCCATATTGCCTTTTTTTTTTTTTTTTTTGGAGAGGTTTTTGCTATAGGGCATGTGCGCTCGCCAGACAGAGACAGACAGAGAGATGGCCACGCCGCAATCCCTTCTCCTCCATTCTCCTCTCGGGATCTTTGGCATGCACGCACAGGCGCCCTGCGTGAGTTTAAGCCACCGGGTCCAGGACTCAAACCGCGGTCGACTACATGGGAGTCCAGCGACATAGCCATTACGCTAACTGCTGGTCCCACTCCATATTGCTTTAACAGTTTCTAAATGCTTCCTGTTAATATCTGCACTTACTTTTTTCCCAATTAACATTTGGCACTGGCCCAAGCACCACACTTTGAATAACACTGAAAAATTTTTATAGCACATCTGATTCAAGTCAACAGAACCTGGGTTCAAAATCTGACTCAGTTGTTACTAGCAAGGTAGCCATGAAAAGACCAATTAACCTTCTTATGCTCCGATTTACTCATCTGTATCAGGTAAGTAACGTCTGTGATTATGCTTTCATGATAATGTATTAATGTACTAACTTCTCAGCAAGAATAAATGTCAGCTGAAACAAGTTCATAATTGGTATATTTACATATTAAATGGATTTTATCTAATCTCAGTTCCAGTATCTTATGTTTTTCCCATGAACAGAAAGAATGCATCCAGTTGACCATCCAGTACTTGAAGGATCCTGAAAGTGTATTTGATGGCCCTACTGGAGCATTACCACTTGGAGTCTTAACAAAAACCTGTCCTTTCTTCCACTGCACTGGCGGCTCTAGTGGGAGGAGGGAGAACTACAGGAAACAGCCAAGGAGTTATAAGGTACTTATTTGCTCAGACATATCTGCAGCCAGATTCTTTGCCCCAGCTGTTTGAAGAACCCAGTGTTGAAGCACTGTGCTGTCAGCAAAGTCTTGGTGATTACAAAGCCCAGGAAAGATTGGCAGGTAAACTACATTAGACAAGATCAAGGATGACAGTTTGTTCTCTGATTAATCATAACTACCGTTCATTTTGACCTTACTATGCCAAACATGCATGACTTCAATCTTTACTGTAATCCTGACAGTTGAATCATTTTAGATACTAAAATTAAGGTTTAGAGATGTCAAAGATTCTTAAATCACAAAAGCCAGTAATTGACTAGTTCCAGAAATGTGTATTTTTTAACTCTGTATTTACTATACCTGAAAACACACACAACCACTTCACTTTGTTTACACTATTGTAAAAATTTTGTTTATTCCCATAGATTGAATCTTTTACCCTTTGGTGTCATGGAGCCAACTTACAAAACAAAAACAATGTGCTGGCACAAATTTTATTCAGTGGCTGACAAGTGGAGTAGCAGGAGCTGAACTCACAAATTGACTTCTTACCTGTCTTGAGCTGGGCAGTTTAAGATACAGCAAATAGGGTAAAACAGAATAGGGTAATAGAGGGGGGGAACAGAGCTTTTCTGGAAAATAGGGATTTCCTGGAATTCCAAACCCCTCTTCCTTTTTCTCCTTATAAGTTGTTTGCAGTGCTATCCTTGGTGATTAACTATCATGGCACTGGTGGGTGTGTCATTTAGCACATTCTGGGGTCTTCCAGAAGTCATTATGGTAGCCATCTTGGATTGCAGTGGTACAGTTGGTTCTTAGAGGGAATACACTGTCTGATCTGCACAGATGCAGTCTATTTAAAAAAAACAATTAGGGAGGGGCTAGGGCATGGTATGAGCACAGGCTATATGGGGGGTGACACTAAGGTGTCCAGTTAAGTCTTCAAAGGTAGGTAGGTAAATGGATACAATCAGACTACTAGGATCTAGTTCCAAAGTTATAAAAGCTATAAAAGCTGTAGTCAGTCTAAACTGCCAAAAAGCACTTAAAAGAAAAATGAAATTACCATAACATGAAAATGTCACAGAGTATTTTTTTATTGGCATACCATACTGCAACTTCAAAATACTGGCTCCAGCTGGTGGCATGGTGGTTTAGGCTGCTGGATCTCACGTAGCCAAAATGTGAGGTTCAAGTCCCAGACCAAACTTGAAAACATGCATGTGGGGACCAGCAGATGGCATAATGGTTACATTGCTGGACACCCATATAGTTGACCGTGGTTCAAGTCCTTGACCTGGCAACTTAAAACTCACTGGCACATGTGCATGTGTGCCAAAAATCCCAAGAAAAGAGTAGAGAAGGGATTGCGGTGTGGCTATCCGCCCTGGGAGGTGATTTCTGGCTTTCTGTCTCTGTGCTGAGTGCACGTGCCCTATAGCAAAAATCTCAAAAAAAAAAAAAAAAAAAAAAAAAAGAAAAGAAAAAGAAAAAGAACACACATGTGCATGCATGCCCTAAATCCTGACAGTGGAGGAAAAAGGACTGTGATATGGCCACCTTCCCTGGGAGGTACTTCCTCACTCCCTTCCCTGTGAGTCCCGGTCCAAAGATCCTACATATGTGGTAATCTTAATAATTCTCTATATTCTTGGAAATTAGAATCAAGATCACCGAATGTGCTCACTTTAGACATCATAGTAAGAGTCATAGCTTCTTTCCAAGAGATATGTCTGGAGTTGATAATATGCAGCAATTCCGCCAATTTCATTTCACTTTCTCCCTAGGTGAGAAAGGCTAAGAAATCCACAAATGTACAATTATTTCCTGAAAAAAAACAGAGATGCTGGTATTTGAAGAAGAAATCAGCAGAATTAGTTTCACAAACCAGGGTATATTTTGTTTCTTTGAGGTAAAGGAATTTCTTCATATGTTATTTTAATAAAAGGGAATTTCATAGGTAAAAACCAATATTCAAAATTATAAAACAAATAGAACTGTCTATGCAAAATCACTGAATCAAAAATTTCCAAGAGATTCAACAGAAATTCTTTAGTTGACAAATATGGTTTGAAAGGATAATAAAAATTTCTTATGGCTAGAGCAAGAGTCTTGTTTCCTGTTGGTCCAAAAACAGATGTTTCATTTCCCAAATAAGTAGGTTCTCCACTGTAAAGAAATATTCTTGTATAGTTGGTTTCTGTCTTCTTGAACTCTGTTCCAAGTTCAGCCAACTTCTTATATGTCCTTAATACAAATTTAGAACAATCATAGGATTCAAACCATGTCTCTGCCCCTTTTTCTGGGCTGGCTTGGACAGTCCATGTCTCATAATAAATCCCTGTTTCATTGTCTTGTTTTACCCACTTTGCCATTCTGTTAAATGTGACTCCTAGTTAAAGAGAAAAAAAAAAAAATTACCTATGTAAATATCAAAGCTAATCATTTTGGTTTTAAGTAAAATATTCTAACCTGATTAAGACAATGGATATACATTAATAAATACTTTTTGGGGGCCAGCTGGTGGCATGGTTAAGGCGACTGGATCTGACATGGCCAACCTTCTGGTTCGAGTCCCAGACCTAGCAGCTTGAAAAACACCAGGAACGTGTGTGTGCCCAAAATACAGAGAGGACAGTGGAGGAGAAGGAACCGTGGTGTGGCCATGCCTCCAGAGGGTTGCTTTCTCACTTTCCCTCTCTCTGTGATTTTTTTGGTGAGTGCACGTGCCCTATAGCAACACTAAAAAAATAAAATACTTTTTGGATTTCTCAAAATAGGCTTCCAACCTTGGCCAATTTTTATTCCATTCTTCAATGCAAAATGCATGGCTAAATTCCAGGCATCAGATATAGTAAGTGTGCAAAGGATAGTCTTACCATACTAATTCTGTATCATTTAAGCTGTGGTCAAAAGTAAAATTATACAAATGCAGAAGCTCTTTTTCTCTACCACACTCAACAAATCTTAAATTCAGAGGCATGTAAGGAAAGTATAATAGGAAAAAGAGAAAAATTGAATGACATGTGGAGCTTTTCTGTCACAAAACATGGTATGCCTAGAGTAGGAATGGCTGCCTGGGGCCAGCATTTGACACAGTGGTTAAAGCACCAGACTCCCACAGGGTCGATAGATAGTGGTTTGAGTCCCGGACCCAGTGGCAAAACAGATCTTTATTTTTTTTTTTTTTAAAAGGCAGCCTTAGGAGCAGCTACTCCAGAAGAAGACATATTAATTTTACCAGAAGCAGCACTATACCCATCTGCTTGAATATTTAGTATTTCTCTTTTCTTCATGTACTTGCAGCTACTGGGTTTCTGTTGAGGACCTCCCAGCCCATCACACAAATTCTTCTACTCGGTCAACTACGCTGGAAGTGTTTCTGGCCAAGTTCATGGACTGTAGACTCCAGGATGGCTGAGCCTCTCTACTACTGCCTTGCACCAGACCAGAAAAAACCCTCCACATATTTGGAATACATTGTATTCTACATGGTTACAACTGTCATCCGGGCATTTATATTGCCTATTCAAGCTGGCTGCAACATTTCATTTTGTGTGTGTGCAGACTTTTCTTTGGTTACTCCAAGTTCAGTACAAGAAGTACATCTTTCATGTTCTGTAAAATGAATACAGAGTGGCTACGTTTATTGATTGTATGGAATTAAAATTTTGGAATAATATAAATCCAATTTGCTTACAACTAGGTTTACTGCTCTTAGTGTTCAACTTTGAAAAACTGCTGTGCTTAGATAATAATGCTTCAAAACACTACTTTGTAACATGGTAAATGAACAGGATTAATCACAGGGCAGTGGATGACTTAAAAGATTTAAGTGTTGGTATGTTACAAACTATTACAGAAAATAAAGGCCACTGTTTCATATCAATATCTATCAGAAGGGAGAGTTTTCAGGTAATGATGTAGGTGGGAATAGAGGTGGCTTGGAATAAAAGAGCAACTGTTTATTAGTGAGCACTGTTCAGAGATAGACTTTCATATTGTTGGAGTGATATGAGACATAGCAATTAGAGAGGAGGCTGAAAGATTTAGGAAATAGCATAGTGTACTCAGTTAAAATATCCCTACTTACATTTAAAAGACTTCAGTTCTAGTCCTGGGTCTACTGTATACAGCTCTATGACCTTGTGAGATAGATAAGTCATATGACCTGCCTGAGCCTCCATTTCTCATTTGTACCAGGAAGAAGAGTATCTTATTCTCCCATCAAATTGAGTTAACACAGTTCAGAATACTTTGTGAAGAGGTAGAGAGCATAATCATTTCCTCAAATCCTGAGGTTCACTGAATAATTATCACCTCAAACAGTGCTTTCATTTCAGGTGTTTCCACTTTTCGGGGAACAACAGCTTATTAGAGCTCTATAAATCACACAGGCAAGCTCACTGCCTTTAAAATACAGTGGTAGTACTATCCTCATTCTACACATGTGGCCATGAGCTAATAAGGTAGAAGGTGCCCAAGATCACATTATGAGTTAACGATGTGCTGCTGAACTTGTCTCATCACTAACCAGCAAAACAGCACATGCACCAAGAGTGCAGCTTTCTAATCCATCCAGAAGCATAGAAAATTTCAGAGACAAAATATCCAAGGTGCTCAAGGGGGCCTCACATGTCTAATAGCACATTTTGGGAGGCAACATACCTAAGTGGTTAAGCGAATGATCTAAGAGGCCTGACTGCTGGGGTTAATGTCTCACTTAACAATGTAACTTTAACCTCTCTGTAATAAGTTTCCCCATCTGTAAAATGGAGATAATACCACTGTCTAAGGTGGTGGTTGTGATGATCAATGATGGGATCAATGTACAGTGCTCAAAACAGTGCCAGGCCTAGAGTACTGCATTTTAGTAGAGCTATTTATTATGTCTCAATATATTTTATTATCACTAAATTTTTTTTCATATAGCAGGTCCTTTAATCAGGCATTTTGCAGACTTCTGTTCACTATTTTAGTCAGAAAGTCTGATTTAATTGTACAAGGGAGATTTTATCATTGTATTTTTTTTTTAATTTCTACCTTAGGGCACATGTACTTACCAGAGAGAGTCAGAGAAAAGGGAAAGTGAGTAATCATCCCCCAGGGGGTATGGCCACCATAGCCATCCTCTTCTATTCTATTGGGATTTTGAACACGCATGCCTGGCATGATTTTCAAGCTGTCAGATCCAGGATTCAAACCAAGTACGCCATGTGGGAGTCCAGCACCTTTACTACTATGCTACCTGCTGGTCTTGTTAATTTTTTACCTTGGGAACAGAGGAGATAAGCTACTCATCACTCATGGATGGAGTTCTGCATGAATAATAGTTTGAATCAAAGTTCAGTGGTTCGAGAAGTACATTTTACACGACCGCAATAAATAGGAAATTGCTACGGTGAAAGTAATTTTTCATTTGGATACTGATGCAGTCATCAATACTGCTATATTTTGAACCTTACCTGAGATTGTTGCTACTAGAGCTATTGTCCCATTTTCTTTCCAGTGAGTATCGTCAATTCCTTCAAAAAAGCAGGCAGCTCCTTGATTACACCAGAAAGGGGCATTCATTTCAGGTCGGAGATGAGGAAATGTGCAATTGCCAAGCTGGAAAAGTTCATACCACTCCATTGTGTAATTCTTGCCAGTTATTGTGCTCCGGAATCCAATGGCATCATGCATAATTTTCTGTATAAAGACAATGCATGTATGAAAGCATTTGTGAAGTAGTGACCATGGGCCCAGGTAAACTGAAGAGAAAAGATGTGGAAGACCACAAATGCATATCAAAAACAAGAGGTCAGCTGCTCCTCTGCAGTGCTGCTATTCTCATGTCCACTCTGTGGCCCTTTCAGGCCCTCATCCACTCTAGTTTTGGCCACTACAGCTCATCTCAGAAATGATGTGCACTCTGTGGACATGCTTATAATTTCCTTATGGCTTAGAATAAGTACAAGAAGCTTCCATGTCAGCTTCAGGAAGGAACTTTCTATATCTCATGAGGTGATGAGCTAACATGGGAAAGTCCCCAAGAAGGCCTGGAAATTGAGAACTGCTTCCTGTCTGCCCTGCTGCTGCTTTTGGGCCTCTCTCATTTTCCAGGAACTAGGTACAGGAGTTGAGTTCAGATGCATAATATTACAGGGGATTAAAGGGACTGCATTTGTTACTGTCAGGATTACAAAACTTGATAACTGCTTTAAATTCATTTTAAATCTGTTGAGAGGAATATTAATGCCTAAGTATGATCACAAGTCAGCCATGTGAATAGTAATTAGTCTCTTAAATCAACAAGCAAATCATTTTATTAACCAGAGTTACAAGATCAAGATGGATCCTTACAAAGTGGCCCAGGAGGTCTCCATATTTAAATTCCCAGACTGGGGTTTGTAACCGAAAGACTTCAATGATGTCATCACTCTTCATAACTGGGATAGGTGAGCCAGTTGGACAGAAAGTGTACTTAGCTTGACAATAAGGATCTGGCTCAGGACGGAATGAAAAGCGTCTAAAAGAGAAAAAAGAAAAACCATTAACTTTGGATTCTAACAGGAATTTAGTACTCACATTTTAGAATCTAGTTATTTATTTTTTGCTACAAGATGCATGTGTTCACCAGGGAGAGGACAAAACACAGCAGTCCTTCCTCCTCCATGTCTCCCTCATTGGTATTTTGAGCATACACACATACACACACATGCATGCACACCTGATGTGTTTTTCAAAGCCACTGGGTCTGGGACTCAAAACTGTGCAATCAGCCATGAGGGATCCAGCTGCCTTGAGCTGGCCCTATTGTCTAGATTTCAGTTTCACTGTCAATAACATTTTTAGGGAAAACATTCAGACCACAGTGAATAAATACGAATACACATTTTATTTGCTATCCTGGAACAAACTTCAGTGATGTCTTGTGTCTTTAATAGCAAATGATAAATTAAAAACAGTTTGACAAATGTATCATTCCCTGTTCCCTATTCCCATTGTGAGAACTTTGAAGACAGGGACCATGTCTTAAAATGTTTATAGCTCCAGAAATTATCATAGTATTGTATCACAGATACAAATATTTACAGAATACAGGAATATTTTTCCAATGCATTTAATTTTCCACACAATCCAGTAACAGTGGATTAAGATTTTTCAAAGATAATGATTAAAAGAATATATTTTATATTTTTTTTAAGAAATAGGGGCCAGCAGATGGTATAATGAATACATCACTGGATTCACATGTAATCAAATATGGTTCAAATTCCAGACCCAGTGGCTTAAAATGCACACTGGACTCATGTGCATATGTGCCCAAAATCCTGAGAAGAGAATGGAGGAGAAGGGACTGTAGCATGGCCATACCCTGGGGGGTGATTTCTTGCTTTCTGTCTTATCTCTGTCTCCCCAGCAAGTGCACATGCTCTATAGCAAAAATCTTTCTTTAAAAAAAAAAAAAAAAAGAATATTCAACCAATATTTATTGAGGATCTGACATGGGTAGGGCACTATATGAGAGGACTTCAAACAGTCTGTGGAAAAACAGTCTCACAGTGCAACTTTATTTTGGTACAAAAATTTTGTTTGAAATTCATGTGCAGTATTCAGAATATGCATTTTCCATGAACTTTTTAAGGTCCTCTCATACTAGGAGGGAAACAAAAATTCAACCATTGTTCCCTTCCTCACAGACCTTGGATAGGGGTTGGAAAGACATGAGACAAGTAATGAGGTATGGGATGGCAGGTGCCAACCAAAGAAAGCGGGTCCTATGAGTACAAAAAGGGAAGAAATAATTTTCACCTGGTGTGGGGTGAACGCGGTGGAGAGGGCCAAGGCAAGGATGAAGACCTAGTGTTGGATGTTAAAGGACGTGAGAAGATTAGGACGGGAAAGGAGAGAAAACACTCCATGTGTCATAAGGCAAGCATGACACATCTGAAGGGTTTCCTTCGTAGGTACACTAAGACTAGACTTCAGGCTTCAAGGCAGGAGACGAGAGTGGAGAGGCAGGCAGGGCTGTCGTTTTGTCATTTTGTCCCTAAGCAAGTGTGAACAGCAACCCCCAGAACCCCACAACTGGAGAGCTAAGCCACAAGTGAGCTTAAAGAATTTCAAGTAGATCTTATAATACAGAATTGCTATGAAGTAAGCCTTACTTTATGAACTAGAAGAAAGGAGGGAAAGAGGCCACATTAAGGCCGAAAGGACCAGTTCAGAGGGGACTGCAGTAACAAAGGCAGGAAGAGACCTGTGATGGCCACAGCAAGGGAAGAGGGGGTGCTAAGGCAGAAATCAACTTGACACTTGCTAGTCACCTTTTATCCCTGGCACTGGGAGAGAAAGAAAAATGAGACACAGCTTCCATCTTCTAAGAAGATTAAGATTCCTAAGGGTGTAGCCAGATCTACTGTTTTACAATTCTAAAACATACATGAAAGTTTTTATTTTAATCTAAGAAGTTAACATCTTGATGGGAACTAAAAATACTAACAATTTCTTCAAGTGTATGAGATTTGGGCATGTTTCTATAGTCTTACCTGGTTGAAACAAGAATATAATTTCATATAGTTTCACTTAACCACAGTGAAGACTGGTTTATATTGTAGAACAAAGGTAAATTTAAAAGCATAAGTCAAAGGAGTTAAATATTAAATTCAACTAAAATTATTAAATGGGGGCACAAACTTAATAACTCCTTTTTAGACTTTTTGCTTTTATATTTGTCATAGGGTACGGACACTCACTGGAAAGAGACAAAGAGAGAAAGGGGGAAAGCACCCTCGAGGGGGGATGTAGCCACACTGAAATCTCTTCTCCATTTTCCTCCTGAGATTTTGAGGACACATACACAACTGCTGGGTGAGTTTTTCAAGCCACCAGATCTGGGACTCAAACTGCCTAGCCGCCAGCCATGTGGGCTGCAGTTGCCTTAACCATCAGGACATCTGCTGGCCCCCTTTTGTAGACTTTTAAAGAAACATTCCCGAGAGGAGAATGGAGGTGAAGGGATTGCGGCGTGACCATCCCCCCTGGGGGGTGATTTCTCGCTTTCTGTCTCTATGTCTCTCTCTGTCTGTCTGGCGAGCGCACGCGCCCTATAGCGAAAAACCTCTCCAAAAAAAACAAAAAAAAAAAAAAAAAAAAAGGAAACATTAAGAAGCCATAATCGGGAACCAGCAGTTAGTGTAATGGCTATGTCGCTGGACTCCCACGTAGTCGACCGCGGTTCGCGTCTCGGACCCGGTGGCTTACAACTCACGCCGGGCGCGTGTGCGTGCGTGCCCAAGATCCCGAGAGGAGAATGGAGGAGAAGGGATTGCGGCGTGACCATCCCCCCTGGGGGGTGATTTCTCACTTTCTGTCTCTCTGTCTCTCTCTGTCTGTCTGGCGAGCGCACGCGCCCTATAGCGAAAAACCTCTCCAAAAAAAAAAAAAAAAAAAAAAAAGCCATAATCAACATTTGACCAAATATTAAATAATTGAGATTTACAATTTTTCCCTTGTTTTATTTAATACTTGATTTTCACTTCTTATGAACGGCATTAACGTTTTCAAGAAAACCAGCTTCAACCCCAAACTTTTTTTCCCCACATATTTCAAGTAAAAACAAAGAAGCGGGGCAAAACCATCAGGTGAGCAGAATGCACACATTCTTACTTGGGTTTGACATCAGCTGGCATTTACTAGATTTATCCTGCCTACCAACCTATGAAGTAACTGTTACTTTCATTCCATTTCCTGACTGTGGGCACACTAACTTTCTCAGGATCACATAACTCGCATATGCATGGTATTCCTTCTGGAAAAGAAATGTAATACACTGTAAAGTTACATGTGATTCAATGTAATATAAACAAGACTATGATGATAATAAATTTAAAAAGGAAACATTTACAAAATTTTTAAAAATTAAAAAAAAAATCACATAGCTCGTGATGATGGAGCCAGGTTTGATCGACTGCAGTCGGAACCCACTACTTGCTCTGGACCACGGAGGATATCATTTTCTCAGGCGAAACGGCTGTGTGTTTTCAAAAGCAGGTCTTTCCCGAGCTGCTATTGACACCATGTCAGTGTCTACATCCAGCTACCTCTGACAGCCTTAAGCTATGGGTGCGGATCCTCATCTATGCCAGAGGCTTGAATCACCCCACAGGATTACTACCTCGGTCCTCGATTTAGAATCAGCGTCCTACTACCTTCGAGTTGAAGAAAGTGAACAAACCAGGTGCGCAACCTTTCCGGTTCGCCACAGCCTGAGAGAGGTTCCCAGGGGCCCAGGACTTTTAGGGCTGAAATCGGGAATCCCTGTGCAAATCTGGGTGAGCTGGTCACCCCGTGAATTAAGCCAAATGGTATGCAGCAATAACTAATGATCATGTACGTAATAAGTAATACATGCGACACTTGGTCTTTCCAATCTAGTCAAGAAGCCAGTGAGATGTGTCTAAAGTCACTCGATAAAACAGTACTCTCACCCCCCCCCCCCCATCCCCGGATTGGGGCCGCCCTGATACTGGTTCCAGGGTCCTGGGAGGAAGCACGGTCCCAGGGCGGCGCCCTACAAGCAGCTATCACCTCCAGTTCTCAACTGTGCTCTAAACAGCGCTCCGAGCGTCACCGAGCGCCGCCTCCGCAGCACCGGGACACCAACACCCGCGGGCCGGCCCGGGGTCCCCGCCCCGCGCCCGCAGCCCGCGCACCCGCTCCGCCGCCGCGCGCCGCGCACTCACTTGTAGGGCACCGGCCAGTGGCGCCGGGAGAGGCCGCCCGAGGCTGGCAGCCAGCCCAGGGCCGCCGTCAGCCACAGCAGCCCCAGAGCCCAGCGCCATGGCGCCCGCCCTCCGACCCCCTGCGCCGCGCTCCCCGCCTGCGCCATAGGCGACTCCCAGCGCTTCCGGCGCCTCCCGAGCCCGCCGTCGCTGCGAGCCGAGCATGCGCGGAGACGCCAACTCCGGGTTCAGGCCGTCCCGCCGCTGCCCGACGCTCCCGGGCCGGAGACTGAGCGGCCCGCGCAGGTCCCCGGCCTTGTGACTCCGAGCGCGTGATGCCCCGAGCGCTGCGCCCCACTCCGCGCGGCCCCCACTCCGTACTCGCTCCTCCCGAGTGCCCCTGTCCCGAGGCCGCAGGCAAACTTTGCCAGACCCTAGGCGCTTTGGTCTGCTCCGCCCCTCCTCACCCCGAGGTTCTTTCTTTGGACCCGCCGCTTCAGTGCGGTCCTTCGGAGACCCTTCAGCCGCCCAAGAAAGCAAGTGGGATCAATATGTCCCGCTTTTTATGTGCCACTTATAGGAACTCAAAAAATGATACGGCCGGCCAAGTAGAGCGCTCTGACAGGCTGAGTAGCTTGAACTGAAGAAACAGCCTCAGGAGCAAGGTCTCACTGACAGCCCCGGCCCCTCTGTCTCTCCCAAGTTCCCTTATCAGTAAAGGCATGCAATGGCTTGACTTCCTGTAGTCCACCTTCACCGGAAAAAATGAACTCTTGTTGAAAGACAGAAAACTTCCCAGACTGGCAAGTAGGCGCCATATGTTGAGCCATACATTGGTCCAACTGGGCCTCCTGAACGTCTTGTGATCTTTACCTTCACCTCACGGGCCATTCCAGAGGTATGTGCACCCCTCCCATTAGCATCACTAAATTAGGGGCCCTAAACCCTAAGCATACTCTGCTGATTGATAAATATGTTAACCTTTCAAGCAGTGTATTTACAAATCAGACCTTTAATTGATTTACGAGTACTTTGTTCTTGTATAAAAGCTATCAGATGAACATTCTTTCCCCCATATGCGTAAACTCACGTAGTCCCCTTCTGGACCTCCACCTGTGTTCTTTGGAATTCTACGCATGATGGGCAAGCACTCTCATATTTGGAGCTCCCCCTGAATATCTACTCAGGTCACCACACCTGGACAGACTTTTCAACTATTCTTTCAAGAGTTATTTCCTGAGAGATTTTATTTGTATAGAAAGACAACTTCCGTTCTCAGTGCGATCTACTCCCCCTTTGCCTTAACTTGAGGCCAGCTCTCACAGAGTCCAGAAAGACTTTGTCCCGGGCTGTTGTCTATTTGGGGAGAGGGGGGATCATTCAATTTTTCCTAACATCACTTACTACCACGTTAATATGGCCTGTATCTCTCATTTCCTTCTGTCCTATGAAGAGGGTATTTAAGACTCAGCTGGCCCTTCTTTGAGCCTCGTGCTTTGTGTAAGACTCCTGTGCTTATGCATGTTGAATAAATTTGAATGTTTTTATTTTTATTTTTCTATTAACTATTGGTGGTTCATTTCAGCAATGAAATGAACAGTGTGAAAAGAGAATTTCCCCCTGCCCTCGCACACTCATAGTCTGTCATGCTGTTACACACAAATGTTGACTTATGTCTGTCAATAATACCCTATAAATTGGTCATGTACTGTCACCTGTTTTGCAGGAGAGCCGCCTATAGAACCTTTAAACCAGATTTTTTCAACTCCTTCCCTTCACACAGCACACATGTGAACCATACATTTGTAATCATGTTGAAATAAGCAAGGTGGCTAGTCAGAGGTGACTACCATAACAGAACTGTGTATGTGTGCATGTGTGTGTGTGTGTGTGTGTGTGTGTGTATTACAGGCTTCCTCAGGTCTGCCAGGCCTCATGGGGATGGCTGGGAACCAATTTGTCTACACACACACACACACACACACACACGTTTCCCCACTTGGTGTACAGATTGGGGAATTGTGTAGGGGTTCAGGTAGGGCTCCATTTTAACATACACTTGTCTTAAGTATTTAGATGACTCTAATCCTAGTTATCCTCCATACACTATCAACAAATTCAAAATGACCAAGGCTAACCTGGTTTCTCCAAAGATTCCCCAAAGATGAGAGGGGAAAGTATCATAGTAATGTGTCTTGGTCTGTTTTCTGTTGCTATAGTAGAATACCACAGTCTGGAAATTTTTTTTTTTTAGAGATATTTTGCTATAGGGTGTGGGTACTTTCTGGAGAGAGAGAGAGAGAGAAACTGAAAGTGAGAAATCACCTCCCAGAGGGATGATCATACTGCAATCTCTTCTCGTCCATTCTTCTCTCAGGATTTTGGGCATGCACGCACGTGTGTCTGGCGTGAGTTTTAAGCCACTGGGTCTGGAACTGTGGTTGATTACATGGGAGTCCAGTGACATAACCATTATGCCATCTGCTGGTCCCTGGGTAATTTATAATGAGCAGAAATTTGTTTTGTATAGTCTGGAGGTTGTGAAGTCCTAGATTAAAGGACCACATCTGGCAAGGGCCTTCTTACTACATAACATTGCAAAAGGCATCACATGGTAAGAAGTCAGGAGTGTGCCGCTCAAGCCTCTCTTCCTCTTCTTATAGAGCCACTAATCCCAGCACTAATCCTATTGGGATTTGGGGGCACATAAGCACACACTATGTGAGGAGTTTTTTAAGACTCCAGGACAACATTCAAACAGAAGCTGGCCATGTGGAATCCAGCCCCCAATGCATAGCATGCAACTACTGTGCTATGGGCCAGCCCAATATTTTTTAAAAAATTAAATTGTATATCAATATCAGTATTATCTTAATACAATAATAAGTTGCTTGGAAGTAGCTTTACAGTAGTTCAGCTAAGGATAGAATTCATTTAGAGAGAACTTTCAAATACAAGTTACCGGTTAATAAAATCTAGTTTATGTCTCCCTAGATGTTCTCTTCCTTCTTGCAATCTAGGACAGGATTTCTCCAGACTTAGGGGGTCCCAGACCCGATGTACAGTGTCAGGCAGGTGTCGCCCACCTGACACTCTCGCCAACAACCACTCAAACTGTCCCAGCAGGGCTCTGCACCTGAGCCTGATCGGCCGCGAGGGGGCGCACGGCGGCAACCCGGAGGTGGAAGCTGCTACGCCCGGGTACTTGGTCTCCTCAAGGCCAGAGCGGCAGCATCTTGGATGGCGGTGGGACGCTCCAAGCTCAAGGCGGTGCAGGTGCATCTGAGGCGGAGGCCCTAGGTCAGAACGGCCGGAGCCTCGGGCAGGAACGGGGGCGCCCTCTTATCTGGGCAGCCTGCGAGCGGCAGAGCCAGCCCGTTCCCAAGCCTTGTAACTGCCTCCAACTTGGAATTTTGAACTCTATCCAAGAGTTGTCCCTCTGCTCGTTCTTGTTTAGCTACTGAACTGAACAACTGGGCTTTAAACAACAAGCAGACAGCGAGTGTTCACTGTGGAACCTGACAGCAGGGCCAGGTCAGACCCAGCCTCCCCTTCATCCTAACACCCCAAATTGCTGCCCCTTTGCCAATAGCGTGGGGTTTTTGTTGTTGTTTGTTTGTTGTTGCTTTGTGGTGTCGTTGCTTTTTTTGTGGTGGTAATGGTAAAATATACATAACATATATTTGTAACATTCTAAACACTTTTCAAAATATTTATTGAGAGAAGCATCCCCAGCAGGGTCTTCCCCTTGATCCCCACCCTCCAAGCCTTCCCAGCCAGACAGGAGTATGGGCCCACCCTCCTACTGCACGGATTGACAGGGAACCAAGCCTGCTATCTTCCTTATGGATCCAGGTCGCTTTTAACCACTTGGAACGGCGCAATTCCGTGGTGTTAAGTACATTCACAAAGTTGTGCAACCATCACCACCATCTGTCTCCAGAACTTTTTGATCACCTCCAACTTGAAACTCTGCCCATTAAACAGTAACTCCCTATTGTTCTTCCCCAGCCGGCCACTGCTGACCTTTAGCTTACTTTCTGTCACTGAATTTGCTGTTCCCATCACCTCATGTGAGTGGCACCATGCAGAATTTGTCCCATGGTTTGACTTATTTCACTGAGCACATGTTCTCAAAGGCTCAGCCATGCCGTAGCATGCATTAACTTTCCTTGCCTTTTAAGGCTGAGTGAAGTTCAGTTGAATGTATATAAGCACCTTTTGTTTACTGTTCATCTATTGATGGGCATTTGGGTTATTTCCACCTTTCAGCTAAAGTGAATAATGCTGTCATCAACACGCATAAACTGAGTCCCTGCTTTTCATTCTTTTGAGTATATTGTAGAAATGAAATTGCTGTGTCATGTGGTAATTTTATGTTTAACTTTTGAAGAATTGTCATACTGATTTCTACCTCAGTTGCATCATTTTTTTAAAAAAGAATTATTTTCAAAATTTATTATTATTTCATTTGCTATAAGGAATACATGCTCACCAGAGAGAGACAAAAAGAGAGAGAAAGTAGGAAAGTAAACTGCCAGATCTGGGACTCAAACAACAGTCAGTCATGTAGAAGTCCCGTGCCTTAACTATGTACATCGTTTTTAAAAATAATAATTAAGGGAACCAGCAGTTAGCGTAATGGCTATGTCGCTGGACTCTTACACAGTCGACCGCGGTTCACATCCTGGACCCGGTGGCTTAAAACTGACGCCGGGCGCGTGTGCATGCGTGCCCAATATCCCAAGAGGAGAATGGAGGAGAAGGGATTGCGGCGTGACCATCCCCCCTGGGGAGTGATTTCTCGCTTTCTGTCTCTCTCTCTCTCTCTCTCTCTGTCTTTCTGGCGAGCGCACGCGCCCTATAGTGAAAACCTCTCCAAAAAAAAAAAAAAATTAAAAATATGCTACTCGTTTATTTCTTGGTCTGAAGGAATTGAAGTTTAAAGTCAGAGGACATGCCTATTCTATTTCTTGGCTGAGTTCTCTTAGAAGGAAAATGACTTAAGGTCATCGCTAGTTAGTGATGAACTAGTCTTCCAAGCCAGGTTCCTATAATTTAGGAAATATTTGGCACCTGCTTAACTTGATGGGTATTAAAGTTAATGTGGCTGTTATTCATTCATCCACTCAACAAGTAGTTACTTCCTCCTGGGTAAAGGGCAGTGTCCTGCATGCCCTGGTGTGTGGGTGTTTAATGAGTCCAGGTCTTTGTCCTTGAGGCAGAGTCCTGCACAGGGAGCCGAACTTGTTTACTCTTGATTACAATGCAGCAAATGCCTCAGCACTTTGTCAGTGGGTCCAAGGGTCATGCTCCTGTTGAAAATACATTTCACTCCCTGGGCGTGTGGCTCTTATTAATTCCACAAAGAACTAAAGGCCACTCTGTTTGCAGACTTATTGGCTTAACACGAAATCTCCATTTCTTTGCTCTTGTTTACCCTTCAACATGCTCTAAGACTTTCCACTAATAATAGGAATGGTCTTCAGAAAGTTCATACAAAACGAGTATGAGGTGAAAACTATGCACGGATATTCATTTTTCTGCACCAAAATAAACTCACATGTTAATTTCATTTTTCCATAAACATTTTTTTTTTTTTTTTTTTGCTATGGGGTGCATGTGCTTGCTAGAGAGAAGCAGTAAGAGAGAAAGAGAAGGAAGGAAAGTGAGGAATCACCCCCACCTTCAGAGGGGATAGCCATGCTGCAGTCAATTTTCTATTTTCCTTGGGATTTGCAGCACACACACAATGCACTGGCCTATTTTCCAAGCTGCCAGGTCTAGGAATCCAGCTGCACACTCAGTCATGTGGGATCCAGCAGCCTTAACCACCATATCACTTGACTGGCCCTCCATGAACTTTTTATGTACCCACATATGCACTTACAATTTTATATATCTATATATACACATATATATGTAAATAATATAGAATATATTCATGTGTATATATATTAGGTTGTCAGAAAAGTCTTCACACATTTTTGCATATAAAAACAGAAAAAGTGTCATGACTTTGCCTACAAGTCAATATATTATATATATATATATATATATATATATATATATATATATTTTTTATCTGATAGGACCTACTACTTAATATTATATTCAATTTTATAAAATTGAATCTATAAAGTAGAATGTTTAGAGTATGAATGTACACTTTAATTTGAGCCAGCAGGTGGTGTGGTGATTAAGGCACTGGACTCCCACATGGCCAACAGCAGTTTGAGTCCCAGACATGGTGGCTTGCTTTCTCTCTCTCTCTCTCTCTCTCTCTCTCTCTCTGTCTCTCTTTGGTAAGTGTGCAAGTTCTATAGCTAATTAAAAATAATAATAATAGAGAAGACAACTTAATGGCTCCTGAGAACTAGTGATTTCAGGGGAATAAGAGAAATGAAGATTTTCCACTGATAATTCAGCCTCCAGCCCACAAACTCGAGTGATTGAACTTCAAGTGTGGGAAGAAACACACCATCCATCAGATGACTAGAAATTACCACAGGGCCACAAGAAATATGGGAAAGCAAGAAAATACCTCTCCTCCAAGGGAAAAGAATAACTCCTCTTCATCTACAGACAGTTCAATGGAAATGTCTGGTAAAGAATTTAGAACATTCATAATGGTGAAGCTAACAGAGATGGAAGAGAAGAGAGACAATGAACTGCAGAAGAGAAAGGAGAAAGGAACTGATGAGTTCCAGGAGGTGAGGAAATTCTTGCAAGATCTGAAAGAGGAATTACACACTACAAAAGAATCAAGTGGAACTGTTAGAGATGGAGGCTATAATACAGGAAGTCAAAATCTCCCTTGAAAGTGTTAAAAGCAGACTAGATCATACAGAAAATAGAATCTCAGACATAGAGAAAATTGCTGGTCTAGAAAAATCTACCATGAAGACTGAGAAAATTGCCCCAAAATTTGAGAATAATATACAAGAAGTACTAGATACCATCAAGCGTCCAAACATCCAGATAATTGGCATTCCAGAAGGCAAAGAGACTCATAAAGGCATTGATAAGCTATTCCATGAAATCCTGCAAGAAAACTTTCCAAACCTAGAGAGGCACTCAAAGATCCAGTCCCAAGAAATACAAAGGACCTCAAATAGAATCAACCCAAGAAGATCTTTTCCAAGACACATTATAGCCAGACTGACCAAAACCACAGACAAAGACAAGATACTAAGATTGGCAGGAGAGAAACGGCAAGTTACCTACTGAGGATATCCCATTAGACTATCAGCAGACCTTTCACTGGAAACAATGCGAGCGAGGAAAGAATAGGAAAATATATTCAAAGTGTTAAGGGAAAAGCAATTTCAATCAAGAATACTGGGGGGCCAGCAGTTAGCATAATGGCTATGTCGCTGGATTCCCATGTAGTCAACCGTGGTTCGAGTCCTGGACCCGATGGCTTAAACTCACGCTGGGCGTGTGTGCGTGTGCGTGCATGCCCAAGATCCCGAGAGGAGAATGGAGGAGAAGGGACTGCGGCGTGGCCATCCCCCCTGGGAGGTGATTTCTTGCTTTCTGTCTGTCTGTCTCTCTCTCTTTCTGGTGAGCGTACACGCCCTATTGCTAAAACCTCTCCAAAAAGAAAGAAAGAAAAAAATAAGAATACTGTACCCGGAAAGATTATCCTTCATATGGGAAGAAAAGACAAGAACATTTTTTGATAAACAAAACCTGAAAGAATTGACCAGCACCAGACCAGATCTCCAAGAAGTTCTCAAAGGAGTACTATGTCAGGAAAATTAAATGCAGACACACAGAAATAAGAGTTCAAAAACTAAGAAAATGGCCAACTTAATCATAGGGACAAGTCTGGAGTTGAATATTATATCCCAGAATTCAATCGGGAAGATCAAACCACAACAGAAGATAGATTAAGTAAATGAGGCTGACCTGGTGAAATAGCATTCTGTGACTTTTGACTAAAATAGTGCAGCTTTTCTTCTAGGCTTTGTTGTCCGGTTTTAAGAGTATTTTTCCTGTCTTGAGCTGTCAATAGGTTCATGTACCTACTATTTGAACAGAATATTAGCCTGTTTCCAGACTTTAAGTTTAAGCAAATTTCTTTACCAGTTCAAAACTGCTGTTCTTGAAATTACCAGCTGAACTTGCTATTGAAAATAGTTAAATTATTTAAGAAATTGTGTGATCAATAAAATGTGAGAGGAAAAGGAATGGAAGACAACTGTAGACACCAGAGATAGAGTGAGAAGAGGGTAGAAAAGGGCAAAGGGTCAGACATAGGGGTAAATATATATATATATACACACATATATATATATTTCATATATATTTCATATATATATATTTCATATATATATATATGAAACTAGAAATGGAAAATTATTGATAATGACATGCACGATTAAGCCACTATGCAGTATATTCTGAATGGGAACCACATTTTGTATGCTGTGACAATGCTTAGATGATGAATGTAAATTAATTAATTAAAAAAAGTTTCAGGAGAAAAAAACATTAAAACTGTTTTTCTTGAAATTAAAAACAATGCATATTTGATGACTGCAGTAAGCTATATAGCCCCAGCTAGGTGCTACTTTATAGTATGTTCATTCTACTCACTGAGATTTATGCCTAAAGTCAGACTTGTGTTCATGGATATGTATATACCAGCTGTGCTTGCTATTGGAAATATTTAGATTAAGTTCATTGGGGGAAAAGACATAGAAAGCAACAATTTATATCAGAGACAGTGTAGGAGGAGGGTGGGACAAAGCAGAGGGTGAGAGGGAATCAAGGACGGCAAAAAAAAAATATACAGGAAACAAGAAATGGAAAATTATTTCTTGACGATAACACGTATGTTGATGTGCTTGATTGAGTCAATATACAGTGTATTCTGGAAGAGAAATCTCATTTTGTATGTTGTAATGATGTATAGTGAATGAATGTAAATAAATAAATTTAAAAATAAATAAAATAATAAATAAAATTAAATAATTATTTTAAATATATATATATATATATATATATATATATATATATATACACACACACACATATTTAATGTAAGTGCTAAGTTTATGCCTTCTAACCATAATGACACCCTGTCAGAGAGTCAAGGGACATTTGAGTTGGACTATTCTCATGAGCCTCCTGGAGAATTAGACAGGCACATTTTAGATTCGAGTAGAAGCCAGTGAAGAAAGTACAATGTAAGTGCCTCCTTGAGCTTCCTCTTTCCTTTAAGGTCTCATGTTTCTCCAGATCAGTGCCCCTGCAGGATTCAAGTTGGAAGTCAAAAACTGGAAAGAACTCTTCCATCTCTGAGCATTTCTGAGAGTAGGCTGGGGATGTTGATTCAGAACATGGAGGGGCTAGACGTGTGGAACTGGTCAAGTGAGAGCCACCAAACATTCTATTTCAGGCTCTTGGCATTCAAACTCCTGGGATTTAAACTTGGAGCCTGAGGTTGTGAGCGTTATCTCACCTTTGCTTTGCTCAGCAGTTGCCAGCCCTGACTCACGAGGAGAGATTTTATGACAACAGTGCCCAGGCTGACTCTTCAGTCCCAGATTCTCACTTCACTGTCCTGTTTGGGCCCCCAAAACCCAGGTGATTCTAATATGAAGCTAGGGTTGTGAATTACTGCTTTAGAAGGATTTCAAGGGCTGATTGCAATTCTCCCATGTCTGTGAGCCCTATATGTTTTTATAAAATCAGGTTGTCTCTTCTATCTCTTTAAATAGCACACACATAGATATGTATTTGAAGAACAAACTCTGTGTGATCTTTGTGATCTCCTAAATTAGCTTCCTGAAATTTAATTTGTAGCTCTATTGTGTTAATATATTTTTTCCTCTAGAAGACCCCCACATTTTCTGTTCTTTGGTCAAACTGTAATATGTCTAGCTGGTGTTGGCCCTGAAGGCATACAGAATTACTTAGTGGTTTTCCGACTTTCCTTTCTGGTTTAGACCCAGAGAATGATTTGCTTGATTGTTTTCACAGAGGCAGTGACATCATTTGTGTTCATTTCTATTTTTGAAGGTGAAGGTATTTGCTCCTAATGCCGAGCAGATGCACATCATTAGTCACTTGAAAGGGAGCCCAACAGAGGAGAAGAGAAATGTGCTAAAGGGAAGTGCCAGGAAAGCCAGTGGGGAGGGACGTGCAGGATTTGGCAGACCTGAACTTCAGCGTGCTCGACCTGGTGAGTTAGCTGAAAGCTGTGAGGCCAACTGTTCATTTTAATTAATGTTCACCGACTTTAGAACCTTCTTCCGAAAGAATGGCATAGATTCAGTGAATCTTTCTGTGCCAGGCTCCGAGTCTGTGTTTCTTAAACTTTGTTGTACGTGAGAATCTCCTGGGGCAGCTTTTAAAACCTCCTGATGCTGAGGCCAGCAGGTGGCGTAGTGGTTACATCACTGGACTCCCACGTGGCCAACTGCAGTTCAAGTCCCAGACCTGGTGACTTCAAAATCACTCTGGGAGCATGTGTGTGCCTGCCCAAGATCCCAGGAGGAGAGTGGAGAAGAAGGGATTATGGTGTGACCATCTCCTTTGGGGGTTGATTTCTCACTTTGCCTTTCACAGTCTCTTTCCCTCCCCCTGCAAGTGCTTGCACCCTAAGGCAAAAACCTCTTAAACAAAACAACAACAAACAAAAACAAACCTCTGGTTCCTGGGTCACACCTGAGGGCAGTTACATCTAACCTGTGTGTGTGTGTGTGGGGGGGTTAGAAACCAGCAGTAGTACCTTTCCCTGCTCCCTAGAAGATTCCCCAGTGCGTCATCCACAGTGACCAGTGGCTCCCAAACTTGGCTGCAGTTGGAATCCGCTGATGGGCTTCAAAGCATTGATGCTTCTGTCCCTCCTCCAGAGATCGTGATTTCATTGGTCTGGGGCATGGTCTAGATTTTGAAATGTTTAAAAGACTCTCAGATGATCCTCTTGTGCACACGAGTTGGGAACTACTGTTCTGTACCAGTACGTGCGCTTGGATGTGTGACACACCTGGAGATCTTGTTACAGGGCAGATTCTGATTTTAGATCGGTGATTCAAATAAAGATTGATTTACAAGTATAATTGTAATGTTTAAATGTTTATTTCTTCTATGAGCAAGAGAGACAGAGAGAGAGGGGGGGGAGAGAGAGAGAGAGACAGAGAGACAGTATCCCCAGCAGAGTCCTAATGCCAGTATCCATCCCTGCCCTCAGCCAGTCCTGGATCATGGGCAGGGGAGTGCTCAGCATCCTCAGAGAGGTCTCCAGATACAAACCCAGCACCTTCCCAAGTGGGTCAGCCTCACAGAACGCTGTGTTGATAGCCAGAGGTTCTCAGTCCAGCCCTCATAATTATTGTTCTTTGATTTCTTTTTGTTTGGTTCTCTTTGTACAGAACTGTGTGTTAGGTATTTATCTTTTTCAAGCTAAATAATTAAAATCAGTTTTAAGGTTACAGATTTAGTTCACAATACTCTTGAAAGTTTTGGAACATCTTGGGAGATGTCCCACAGCAATAATTCGGAATTTAAGATCAGAAATGTGTTGCTTATTGATTTTTATACACACCTGTCTAAATAGGTTGCTTAGTACTATTTTACATTGATGGTATTCCAGAAATGTTTTTGTTGTATAACAAACACCACCAGAATTGAGCAGCCTAACCAATCATTGTCTTTCTTGGTTCTGTGGTTGGTCTTAGCTGGGTTTTGTTTGGGATCTCCCAAGCAGTCACGGTCAGTGGCTGGACTGCAGTCATCAAAGGTTTGACTGGGCTAGACATCCAGAGTGGTGTTTTCACTCACATGTTGGTGCCTGCGCTGGAATGACTGGAATAGTAGAGGGCTGCTGTGCAGACACATGGTTATTCTGTGTGACACTTTCTTACTTTCCCTCAGGATAGAGAGAGCTCTATCCCAAGTAAATGTGCCCGCTAGCGGGGGGGGGGGTGGGTTCACTATGATGGGAAAAATTTCATTCTCAAAAAAAAATTTTTGTCTTCTTTCTATTATTGGTAGCCCTGAAGGTTTAGATATTTTTTCCGTGCAGTCAAAAAGTACCTAAGTATATGATCACAAGTGTAAAAATAAGGGACAGAAATCAGATACTGGCAGTTTTTCCATTTTCATTTGTGTGTGAATTTTTAATATAAATGTGGGGATATAAAGCATTTATGCAAGTCAGATGTTTTCAGTGAACAAGTTTTAGCAGTTTAACTTTATAATAATGATAGATAAACCTGTTAAATTGTTCTGAACAGTGCCAGAATTTGAATTTTTTTTTTTTAAGTGTATGTGTTGGGGGTGGGAGGTAGGGAGGGAACCACAGGAAAAAGTCAACACTAAATCCAATGGAGAGAATTTTTTTTTTTCTTTTTTGGAGAGGTTTTTGCTATAGGGCGCGTGCGCTCGCCAGACAGACAGAGAGAGACAGAGATACAGAAAGCAAGAAATCACCCCCCAGGGGGGATGGCTATGCCACAATCCCTTCTCCTCCATTCTCCTCTCGGGATCCTGGGCACGCACGCACATGCGCCCGGCATGAGTTTAAGCCACCGGATCCGGGACTCGAACTGCGGTCCACTACGTGGGAGTCCAGTGACATAGCCATTACGCTAACTGCTGCTCCCAGAATTTGAATTTTTTAAGACAAATAATTTTTTTTATTAACAGCAACAACAACAAAATAGTAAAATATACTTGATCAGGCCAGCCAATGGTATAGGGAAGGAGGCTGGATCTCACATGGTCAACCTGGACCTGGTGGCTTGAGAAACATGCTGGGCTATATATATGCACATGCTTAAAATCCCAAGAGGAGAGTTGGAGAAGGGATACAGTATGACCATCCCCATAGGGAGTGCTTTACTTACTTTCTCTCTCCCTCTAGTGAGCATATGAGCACCTCTAGCAAAATTTTTAAAAAGATGGACTTGATCAAAACTGAAAACTTTTGTTTTTCAAGAAACACCATTAAAAAAAATTAAGACAAGCCAGAAACTAGGAGAAAATATTTACAAAACATAAATCTGATAAAGGACTTGTACCCAGACTATATAAAGAACTGTTACAGCTCAACAATAAGAAGACAACCCAATTAAAAGAACTGGCAAAAGAGGACAAGAATTAGTCACTAGGGAAATGTAAATTAAAACCATAATGTGCCACTATTACACGTTCACTGGAACGGCTAAAATCATAAAGACTGATAGTTCTAAAAGTTGGTGTGGGTGAGGCAATACCCTCACACATTGCTGGTGGAAATGTATTATAATAGAGCCACTTCGGAAAGCAGTTTTTTTTTTTTTTTTTTTCTTTTTTTTGGAGAGGTTTTTGCTATAGGGCGCGTGCGCTCGCCAGACAGACAGAGAGAGACAGAGAGAAAGAAAGCGAGAAATCACCCCCCAGGGGGGATGGCCACGCTGCAATCCCTTCTCCTCCATTCTCCTCTCGGGATCTTGGGCACGCACGCACACTCGCCCGGCGTGAGTTTAAGCCGCCGGGTCCGGGACTCGAACCGCGGTCGACTACGTGGGAATCCAGCGACATAGCCATTACGCTAACTGCTGGTCCCGGAAAGCAGTTTTTTTAAATAAAGTTAAACATATGTTTACCAAATGACCCAGCATTCCCACGCCTCAGTAAGAGAGATGGAAACATATGTCCACGTGTCATAGAAGTACTGTTCATAATAACACAAACTGGAAACAGTCCACCCATCTATTAGTGAATAGGTTAACAAAATGTGGTATATCCATACAATGGAATTCT
Source organism: Tupaia tana (assembly GCA_026018925.1). Classification (NCBI taxonomy): domain Eukaryota; kingdom Metazoa; phylum Chordata; class Mammalia; order Scandentia; family Tupaiidae; genus Tupaia; species Tupaia tana. Next base: position 76,646,882 of record JAKSZU010000005.1, on the reverse strand, counting down.
TCAAAGAATAAGGTACTGATATATACTATATATGGAAGAATCTCAAAACCATTATGATAAATAAGAGAAGTAAGGCCCTTATGACTACATATTATATGGTTCCATTAATATGAAATGTTCATAAAAGACATTACAATAAAAAGAAGATCTTTGGGACCAGCAGATGATGTAGTAGTTATGTTGCTAGAGTCCCACATGGCCGACTGCAGTTTGAGTCCTGGAACTGTTGGTTGAATATCACTGGGCACGTGTGCGTACATGCCCAAGATCCCAGGAGGAGAATGGAAAAGGGATTGTGATGTGGCCACCCCCCTAGTGGGTGATTTCTCACTTTTTCTCATCTCTGTCTCTCTCTCTTTCCGGTAAACACACACACATCCTAAGGCAAAAACCTCTAAAACAATAAAATCTTTGGTTGTAAATCTTGGAGGTATAAATGGGGATTGATTGCAAGCATATATGAGAAGATTTTCTGAAGTGATGGAATATTCTAAAACTGAATTGAGATGTTTGCACAACTCTATAAATTTACTAAAATTCATTGAACTGTAGACTTAAAATGGTTGAATTCATGACTTGTACATTAGATGTAATAATGTTGTTAAATATCTTTTAAAATATATATTTAGACCACCTTGGTCTTTTGTTTGTTTTTGTTTTGTTTTAATCTTGTTTCTGGACTCTCTCCACTTTGTTTCATTTATTCCTAGGCAGACCAAGCAGCAGCCCTTTGTTTTATAAAACAAATCACTGTATCTCCCCACCTGCAAAGTCATTTAGATGTGGTGAGCTTCAGGAGAGATTGTGTGTTGGAATTATACTTGCAGGAGAGCTTTGAAGCACCTGTCCTGGAGAGGGTCCTTTCAGGAGTGTAGTTAACACAGAACAGTCTTCTAGGTCTTCCAGCTTTTCTACTACCTTTATAAGACTTTCCACTGTGTCACAGGATAGTACCCCAGAGGTGTTGGCTCTGAACTTTTCCTCCAAGTCCTTCTGGCTCAGTGGTTTCCTCCAGTGACCATAGAAGGTATCAGAGCGCACGGTGAAGGAGGCCCCCATCCTCGAGGGTGACACTTATCTCACAGTAGAGCATGTTGAAGCTTGGCTGGTTGTCCAGAGGGTGCTCCAGCTCCACTTTCCTGAGCAGCTCTCTCATCTGTGGCCTGTTGATCCAGTGTTTGTGGAAGGATGAGATAGTGACACTCCCGTCAAGCAGCATAGCACAGGCTACATACTGAAAGGAATGCCGAGCCTCATGCTCTGAGTCCGGGAAGGGCCTATTTACATACTGGACGTCTGGAATTCTGAGTACAATCCTCCTGATATGGTCAGTGGGAAGCAGCCCTCTGTCAGTTACAAGGTGCTTTCTCACAGATGCAGCTGCATCTGCCACCCAGTGGGTGGCCAAATGAGCAGGGAAACGCTTGAAGGCCACATCCTGCTGGTCTAGCAGCCAAGTGTGGGAGTCTAAGTTTGGGAGGACTTCAGGGGAATAGTTGGCATAGAAGGCCCCAAACCCTGTCTCCATGTCCAAGACCTGCTTGTTTCCTTGGAGACCCAGCATTGCCAGAAAAGCAGCCTCTAAACCATGCCTGGCTGCATTGCCAACGTGAAGGGGCTTGGTCTGAGTAGCAGCGTTGGCCATGGGTGCTCCGGCGTGGGAAACGGCAATGGCCAGGGCCTCTTGGCACTTTGCCAAGCTAAGTCCTAAAAACTTAGATGCAGCAGCAGCACTCCCTAAAGTTCCTACCACTGAAGGAGGATGAAATCTGAAAAACAGAGCAGTAGAATTGAACTTTACAAACCTCACCACCAGGCAGCAGTAGAGTATCATAGATGATCAAGAGCATTGCTAATGGATTCATGTTGTCTGGGTTCAAATCTCAGCTCCACCACTTACTAGCTGTGTGATCTTGGAAAAGGAACTTACCTGTATCTGTCTTTTCTTACAGACAATGGTGATAATAACAATGTTAACCTTATAGAGTTTGGGAGCTTTGAATGAACTCACATGTTGATGACAGTGCCTGACACAGAGTAAAATCTTTATAAATGGTACTGTTAAAATTATTGCCAGTAAGGCAAGAGTTTGTGATTGCTGAAAGCTCAGGAAAGTAATTGTAAGAACTGAGAACCTTGTAGCAGCTGTGAAAATTTACCATTCTAATTTATTCTTCTCTAGCAAGTGTCAAACTAGTAAGAGATTGAACCATATAACATAGGCACCATTTGGCCCTTATCAGCCTCTACGATGAGTATTTAGAGTTGAGATATTCTCCATGTTCTCATTAGTCCTAGTGAATATCAAAGTAGGTTCTGATTTGAGGCCGGGCTCAGGAATACTCAGAGAGCCCATGAATGCCAGAATAATATAAGTTACCCTGAGAGGTCCCAACTTATGACAGAAATCATGTTGAGAAGTCTCACTTTATTTCATGGTTCTGGTCATTTTAGTGGTTCTATAAATGCAAAGGAAAATTTTCAGAAGCACTTCTGTAGTCACACCTTTGTGTGTGGATGAAGTGTTTGGTATGTGACTGTTGAATCAACTTCTCTGCCAGCACTGGTGTTAATGGTTTCAGCTGATCTAGCCTGTAGAAGAGAAAGCTCAGCAGAGGTAATGACTCAGGGATGAAGGGGATGTGGTTGCCTGTCATTGCGCAAACTGTCCCCATACCTCTTTGGTATGTCATTAGCTTCTTTGGAGAAATGCATTAATCGGCCTTGCACTTCAACACCAATATTGAAAGCCAGCAGAAGGTCAAGGCCAGAAAATGCTGGCCTCTGAGGAAAGGCTTCTGATAAAGCTGTGAGGACAGGAAGAACGGCCCCAGAAGGGTGGGTGGCAGGGTGCCACGTGTCATCAAAATCCATCGAGTGAATCTATGTAAACAGACACAAACGACAACAAATCAAAATGTATCTCCACAATGCAGTGGCTTTTGGGCCAGTGCAAATTAAGCTTAACAATAGCCTTGTTTGAGGTGATTTTTTAAATCTAAAACCTGAGAGTTGACTGTGATTCTTAATCACATGTTTGGGCACTGGGACATGCTTTTCTTCTGCCCACAGGAGGGCAGAACCTTGGAGAGCAGCTTGTGACCACTAAGAAACTTGGGTCTTGGTGTAGTGGCCAGAGTTCTTCCCTGGCACCTGGAAAGATCTGTGTCCCCCTTAAAGTGTCAGAATTAGGGAGCTGTTCTTCCTTCTCTTTAACCGAGTTGGACTAAAAGTTTACTGTCATCTATTCCATATAAAGCAATGCATTTGTGTCCTTTTATTTATAATGTAATTCAAACTTTTAGAGAAGTTACAAGAATAACACAAGAACTCTCAAACCTAGATTAACTGTTAAGCTATAGTTTAAAATCATTATTTTTCTGCTATGAGGTTTTATTTCTTTTCATCCGACCCATTTTCATTTTCCTTCTATGAAATAGCTAGTTATAACGAGGAGTTCATTTAAAAATAGACATTTATGTCTATTTGATATGGCTGGTGTGTTTCCCACTGCAAGCTGGACATCTACTCCTGAATGCACCATTGAGTTTGACTTTCAATATTCTGAGCTACTGTCCCCATAACTATAAAAATATCTCAGACATCCCAACTCGTTCATGTCCAAATTACATTTTGTGGACTGTCTCTAACACATAGGAAGACTATAAAAACCATTATTCAGATGAAAAATCCTGGTTTGGGGTTCAGAAAATTTAGACAGTATATGGCCATGTTCCTTTCTCAATAAATATATGCTGAATGAATAAATAAGTTCATGAATTAATGAATAAAGAGCACACTAATGGGTGGAAACTGGAACCACGGCAGAAAGAACCGAGTAGGAATTGTGTCTAGATATTGTTTCTTGTTTGTTTGTTTGTTTTGCTCTATACATTCAAAATTTAGAGTTGGGCTACCTTGGGGGTATTTTTATCTGCGTCATTCCATCTTATTTCCTCTACCTTACAATTTATTCAAAAAGCATCGGTTTAGTGTAAAAACATGAAAAGGAAATTATTACTTAAGAAAGAGGGAAGACCACTTCATTTCTTTGAATGTCAATGATCTCATCTGTAAAACTATGGTAGTTGGGTGATTACTAAGTTATTTCCAGGCTCTAACAATTTCATGATTATTTAATAGTTGAAAAGATATGTAAACGTCCTTACAGCCACACCGTTAACAAAAGCAGCATATGTAGGCGGGAGCCTGAAGTCTGGCTGACCCCAAACACTGCTGGATAAATTGGAACTGTAGATCTGAAACAAAAGAATATAGATAAGTGATTTCGAGTGTGAACTCACTATACCAAGTCATCATGTCGAGAGTTATTCTTCATTTCTGGACACATTATATTAATAGTCCTTATTTGAACCTTTGTGTAGATAAAAGCTTTGGTGGTTGGATTCCTCTCTTTCTTGTAGAATAAAATACAACTTTCCCCACAGAAGCAAATGAAGGTGCTGTTCCTCAATCCCAGATTGTGACTGAGAAGTACTCTAGGAAAGCAAGTCCAAATTTACTTTTTTTTCTTAAAGAATTACTTTATTTTAACTTTATTTATTTATTCATTTATTTCATATTAATTTGACCAGAGAGGGACTGAGAGAGAGAGAGAGAGAGAGAGAGAGAGAGAGAGAGAAAGAGAGAAAGTGAGACAGCAAACCGCCAGGTGCGGGACTCGAACTGTGGTCGACCATGTGGAAGTCTGGCACTCTTAACCACCACTCCACCTGCCGGTCCCCAAATTTATTTTTACTGACTACTTGGGATTGATGCTGGGAAAGTTGTCTGTCTATACCAAATATACCCTAAAAAGAGCAGATGCTACATTTCCCATGAATATGGCTACTCTCTGCTCAGAATACTTGGCCAGCCTTTTCTTTAGGGAGTCTAGAAGTCTTTCCATGATCAAATAGCTGTGATTTGTGCTGTTGCCTGTAAAACTATCAGGTTAAAATGTGCTTTCAGCTGTCATAATAATAAATGGTGAGATAATATTAGTGTTTAGTGGGGGAACCAGCAGTTAGCGTAATGGCTATGTCGCTGGACTCCCACGTAGTCGACCGCGATTCGCATCTCAGATCCAGTGGCTTACAACTCACGCCGGGCGCGTGTGTGTGTGCCCAAGATCCCAAGAGGAGAATGGAGGAGAAGGGATTGCGGCGTGACCATCCCCCCTGGGGGGGTGATTTCTTGCTTTCTGTCTCTATGTCTCTCTCTGTCTGTCTGGCGAGCGCACGCGCCCTATAGCAAAAAACCTCTCCAAAAAAAAAAAAAAAATATTAGTGTTTAGTTTTAAACAATCACTTAGTAAAGGGTATGAATGAATATTAAAACTCAAAAAAATGAAACATAGAATATAATATATATATGTATATATGTGTGTGTATCTGTATATAAAGTACTACCCATAAAACTAAGCATGGAGTAAATGAAATGCACATACATTTCTCTGGGTATGTGAATATGCATGTATACATGATGGGTTTTATCTCTGAAGTAGACTTTGAGCTTCTTACTTTGCTGTATTGGCTGGCTTTGCAAAATACTTCTGTACTGGTTCCCAGGAACCCAACACCTAGAGTATCTAGAATCATCCTCTTGCTCTTCTGAATCACGTGATCTGTCAGGTGTCCCACTTTCAGGCCATGGATCACTTTGGCAAAGCTTTCTGTGACAGACTGTAAAAGGAACAGTGTTACAACAATGATACACTTCACTTTCTGTTAAAACACTTCTTTTCTGTAAGAAAACTTGAGGCACTTTTATATAAAAAGTTTTGTTTCAGTAGAGGAAACCTGATTGCTCAAATTTAGTTCAATTTTCTTACAAGATGGTGTATACTAAGCAGCTACCTTGTGTAAGTCACAAGGATATGGATGTAAAGAACAGCATCTTTTTTTTTTTTTTCCTTTTTCTGGAGAGGTTTTTGCTATAGGGCGCGTGCGCTCGCCAGACAGACAGAGAGAGACAGAGAGACAGAAAGCAGGAAATCACCCCCCAGGGAGGATGGCCACGCCGCACTCCCTTCTCCTCCATTCTCCTCTCGGGATCTTGGGCACGCACGCACACGTGCCCGGCGTGAGTTTAAGCCACCGGGTCCGGGACTTGAACCACAGTCGACTACGTGGGCGTCCAGCGACATAGCCATTACGCTAACTGCTGGTCCCAAGAACAGCATCTTTTGACCTCAGTTGAGGTGAGGACTGAGACTGGCAAGCAAATGACAGAGCATGATGAGTGATGGTGGAGGACATACAAAAAGGCAGAGGGGAGTGTGGGAGGGGTATCTTGCTCATGCCATGGGGACTTCCGGGGTTGGGGTGCATTCAGACAGCTAGCAGCTGCCATTATTAGGCACTTGCCAGCTACTGTGCTATTTCAAATACATCATCCATTTAATGGATGTGAAGTCTTGAGTAGGCATGATGAATCTCATTTTGCAAGTGAAGAGAATGATACCTAGAAAGGTGAAAACACTAATTTTCACAGCTTTTTAATGTTGGAGCCTGAACATAAACCTTTATAGGTCTACATTTAGTTATTATTAAGCCCCAATTTTCTGGAGAGTGCCATGAGAAACGCATACATCAGAACCTTGTGGGATTCTTGTTGCAAATGAACATTTCTGATCCCTACTTTGGACCACCAGAATTAGACCCTTCCCAGCACTGGAACCTTTGGGAGCATAGCATAGGATTCTGTTTGCATTAGGGCCTGCAGAGCTGCATTCAGGGGACAGAGGTGAGGAGAATGGATTAGCAGATGAGGACTGAATGATGAAGGTTAAGTCATGGTGAAGACTGTGATGTCAAGGAGAAGCTAGCTGTGCTGGTGTCTTATGAAAGGTAGAGATACGATCAGAATGTTTTGGAAGGTCTCTGTGGGCAACAGTGGAGAGAAGGGAGTGGAGAGAGGTACACATACACAAGGGCACTGAAGAGACTGTCGCAGTAGCCCAGGTTCTGGATAGGCAAAGAACAGTGCTATTTGCTAGGAGAGATTAAGAAGAGGAGCAGACTTCTCAGCAGTGATGATGTGTCCAGTATAAACTTGTTGACTATGAAGTGCCTTGGTCATGAAGATGACGACTCTGCTTCCACCCACAAACCAGATAATAAAAACTTGGAGAAAAATTTTATTTTCATGGTAATTCCTTTAAATATCACATTTTTTTTTCAATGCATAGGCTATTACAATCATGTCTTAGTATCCTCAGGGGATTGGCTTCATGATTCCCACAGATACCAAAATTATAGAATGCTCAACTCTCCGACATAAAATGCTGTAATATTTGCATATAATTTATGCACATACCCCTGTACGGCAGTTTAAATCATCTCTAGGTTACTTAAAAGTAATCTCAGCATCAGATATAAGGAAAAAAAAAAAGAGAATGTATATATATAATAAACACACACACACACTCTTTAGCATCTCTCCTTCAGGGAGCCATTCCTTTCTTATTTCATAACTATTGGCTGACCTGGCTGCATCTGTGGGTGATTACATCTGAGCATGCAGAACTTGCTGATATTGAGAGTCAACTCTATCTTGTTCTCTAGATGTCTTTACAAGACAGCATCTATTATGTCTAGGTAAAAAATCCATTCTTAAGTCTTGTTTCACCAAGTGTCTAGCAATAGTGCCACTTACCAAGTGTCAGGTTGCTCCCCTTTTCTGCTTTGACTATCACATCCCTGTGCAACTTACATCATCTCTCTGCACATCAGACACTGTATTTTAAAATGTTAGTTGGCTAATTGGCTGAGAGGATCTGGGGAGTCTGGTGCTCTCTGATAGTGAGCTCATTATCAGGGCAGTTTTGGTGATGGAACCAATGTCCAGCTGACAGTCCTTCAGTCAGGCCTGCAGCTAGTCCCATTCTTAGTCTCCAGATTTATTAAGTCAGGGGATGCCTGCCACTTTCAAAAGGACGGGATATCTCTATGTCTCTGAGGCTGTGACAGAAAGGTGAGGGATGTTTGAGCGGCAGAAAGCAGGAGAGAAGATGACTAGGAGGGAGAAAGGGTGCTGGCCCAAATATGTCTGATTAGGGTGGAGAAAAACAATAGCCTTGATTTTCATGCTGTTAGAAATCGGGGTCAATGTACTTGGGAAAGAGGGAGGGAGGGAGGAAGGGAGAAATGGCTCGATGATTCACCAGGTAAAATGTAGATTATCAAGAGCCCTGGTTCTAAGCAAACACGTTATCTTGCCCCTACTCTAACCCCCACAACGCCCATAGCTGAGGGCCTTCATTGACAGTTCATCTTCACGGTTTGAGCTGATCTGGGGAGTCTTATGGGGAAGTGTGTATGTCTAGGGAGCAGGCGGGGGGTAGAGCGCCAACATAGAGCCCAGGATATGGTGGCATCCATGCGCATGGAACCCTGTTGAGGGTGACTTGTGACAACAGGGCCCTATGGGGTTCCCTGACAAGTCCTGAATACCACTCTGTGCCAAGGAGCAAACGGCTCTCTGTGGCCCCTGCAGAAAAGGAAGATGAGGCAAATAAGACACAGCTGCTTAGCTGTCTGTGCGATCGCACCCATCCATTTCTAAAATATCTTTCTGGTCTGCTTGGCTTTCTCATGGCATTTACATCTCCTTTTAGTTAAATCCAGTGATTAATGTATAACTTAAAGCAAAATGTGCAGTCAATTTAATAAATAAGTTTCACAGGTTCTTGTAATGTGTCTGGCACTGTGCCAAGATCTCTAGAATGCCAAACTAATAGGTTATGGTGTCTGCCTCAGAGAACTTATCTTCTATGGGGGACAGAAGCAGTAAACAGGTCACTAGAAATGCAGTCACATAATGGACACATATAAAACCAGGAGGTTCAATAAACTTAGAGTGATTCATTTTCGTCCCAAGTTTATACAAAAGAATCATGACTCTTCCTTATAAAACACAAATGAAAACCAACATGCAGTTAATTAGCTAGCCCAGAGGCAATAAAGCAAGTTTTTAAAAAGCCATTTTTTTTCTTTTGGAGAGGTTTTTGCTATAGGGTGCATGCGCTTGCCAGAAAGACAGAGACAGAGAGAGAGACAGAAAGCGAGAAATCACTCCCCAGGGGGCGTGGCCACACCGCAATCCCTTCTCCTCCATTCTCCTCTTGGGATCTGGGGCACACACGCACACACACCCGGCGCGAGTTTAAGCCACCGGGTCCAGGACTCGAACCGCGGTCGACTACATGGGAGTCTAGCGACAGCCATTACGCTAACTGCTGGTCCCTTAAAAAGCCATTTTTGAAGCAGAAGCAGGGAGTTCTTAGAAACAAAGAGCAGCTAAGGAAACTGAGAAAGGAAGAAGTGAGCTACATAAGAGCAACTGAAGCAGGCCACAGAGATCACCACAGTACCTTGAGCTGCATGTCGTTCTAAACAGGAATTTAGCTCAGGAATGAACTGGAGGAGGATTCGTCCATGGGTGATTGCCTTTATACCCTCCACTCCTCTCAAACCCTCTCCCTTTCACTGTGTCCTAACTCTAGAATTTCCACCATTTCAACATCTCTGGGCTCCATTGACTTCCACTTCCTCTGTAATGCATTGTTTAACCCTGCCGTAGATAAAGAATGAAACGAGGCTAGGAAGTCCAGTAACAAAGTACATGTGATTCTTCACAGGAGTCAGAAAAGGGCTTTTACAGTAAAGTTAGCATTGTCTGTTACGCATACATGCCGTATGTCAATATTACAAAAATACTCTTATTCTTTAAACTAGGTATTCCATTGTTTTTAAAAAAAATCATTCAAAGAAAATAAGCATAGCTACAAGGGAAAATTGTAGGAAAAACCTCCATATACACATAAATAGAATTTATTTATTTATTATTTATTTTTTTGTAGAGGTTTTTGCTATAGGGCGCGTGCACTTGCCAGAAAGACAGAGAGAGAGACAGAGAGATAGAAAGCGAGAAATAAACCCCCAGGGGGGATGGCCATGCCTCAGTCCCTTCTTCTCCCTTCTCCTCTCAGGATCTTGGGCATGCATGCATACTCACCCACTGTGAGTTTCAGCCACCGGGTCTGGGACTTGAACCGCAGTTGACTACATGGGAGTCCAGCAACATAGTTATTACGCTAACTGGTCCCATACATAAATAGAATTTATAACCTTGCTTATAAGGTTAAAATTTAGAAACAATCAGTGTCCCCCAAATAGTGGCTTGGTGAAATAATGTGTATGGGCCATGTGTAATATTTAAGGGACATTCCTGTTGTCCTCTTCACCACAGAGCATGTGCACTCACCAGAGACAGAGAAGGGACATCTCTGAATGCAAACCTGGAACTTTCCCATGTGAGTTAGCTCACGGAGCAATGCACTTTTCCACCGCACTACTGTCTGGTCCCAGTTTTGCTCCCCTTAGCTGGAGCCTGTGGACAAAGTGTTGGGGTTCTGGAGACAGAGCCAAGGGCTGGGTCAGTGGGAGCCCCCTGGCTTGAAGGGTGGTGCTAGACTCTAAGCTCGGCATTACAGGGGGAGTGCCCAGCAGAAAACTCCATCTGGAAGGACCCAGGCAGACAGCTTTAAGGAGCAGGGATATGAACTATCTAATTTGAAGTTTTTCTTTCCAATGTAATAATTTTCTAATGCTATCCTTGGGAAAGTTGGCTAGATATTATAACCCAATGTCAGCCGTGTTTTAGGCAGAGAAGATTGACCATTAATATGGTTTGAATATGTCCCCATGAGATTCATGTGTTGTAATTTGATGGTATTAAGAGAGTGCAAACTTTTTAAAAGTTCATTTATTTATTGAGAGAGTTAGAGGAAGAGGGGCACCCTTGAAGGAACCCATGAAGACAAGATCTTTATGCCAGGATCCTCCCACAAGCTCTGCAGCCAGCAGGATTATGGGAGTGCCTAGGGTGCTCAGGTGGAATCAAGAAGCAAACTCAGAGCCTTCCCATATGGCTTCCAGCATCAGACAACAGTGTCCTATGCCTACATCGCCATGGCTGGGCCAATGGGAACTTAATCCAACTATGGGTTTAAGAGAAAGAGCCTTTGGGAGGTGATAAAAATTAGATAAAGTCATCAGAGTGGGTCTCTATGATTGAATCTTTTTTGTTTTTAATTATTTTATTTCCTTCATGGGAGGAGGAGAGAGTGAGAGAACAAGAGACAGACATTGACAGAGAGAGAGAGAGAGAGAGAGAGAGAGAGAGAGAGAGAGAGAATTGACAGGGTGTATCCATGCTGTGATCCCCTTTCTACCCAGGCAGGATCATGGGTGTGCCCAGTGTGTTTAGGTTGACCTGAGATTAGAACCCAGGGCCTTTCCATGTGGTTGACGTTGGTGCAGTGGTGTTTTACCACTTTCACTACCACAGTTGGGCCCCTGGTGGGTTTATAAGGAGAGAAAACGAGACACAGAGACAAGTTCTTGCCATACAATGCCCTGTGCCTCCTCAGGACTCTGCATGTAGTCTTCCCCAACAAGAAGACCCTTACCAGATGTGTCTTCTTGACTCTGTGAGTGAAATAAATGTCTATTCTTTCTCAGTTACCCAGTATGATATTCAGTTCTTAGCAACAGAAACATGGGCTAAAACAATGGTGCATGGAATTAAAAAAAAAAAGGGGGGTTGGGACCAGCAGATGGCATAATGGTTATGTCACTGGACTTCCATATAGTCAATCACAGTTCACATCCCAGACCCAGCTGCTTAAACTCACACTGGGCGAATGTGTGTGCATGCCCAAGATCTCGAGAGAATGGAGGAGAAGGGATTACAGTGTGGCCATCCCCCATGGGGGGTGATTTCTTGCTTTCTGTCTCTGTCTCTCTCTGTCTTTCTGGTGAGCACATGTGCTCTATAGCAAAAACCTCTCCAAAAAAAAAAAAGGGCTGGAGAGAGAAACTCAGTCAGAGGGAGAAGTGGCCAGTGGCAACCAGGGTAATGCAGATACTCTTTGGTATTCTAAATACTTAAAAAATCAGAGGAAAGGGAGCATAATTATACCTGCTTGGATAGTTTAGGGAAAAGATACAGAAGGATGAGGGCTTGGGGTTGTTGGCATCTACTTATAAGGAACCTGTAGCCTAATGTAGACAGATTGGGAACACCTAGATCTTGGTTCTCCATTGGCACAGAGGGTGGTTGTGTGCATCAAGATGCATTTGACATAATCTTCATTTAATTAATTAAATTAAATTAAATTTAATTTAATTTAATTTTATGTATTCATTCATTTATTTTAATTTGACCAGAGAGAGAAAGACATACACACACACACACACACACACACACACACACACAGAGAAAGTGAGAAAGCAAGCTACCAGGTCTAGGACTTGAACCATGGTCAGCCATGTGGGAGTGCCCAGCACCTTAACCACCATGCCACCTGCTGGTCCCCAACACACAATCTTCATTTTATATTGAGGGGCTCCAAAGCCAGCTTCCAGCAGAAGGTAGATTCCTGTATCCAAAGAACGAGATGGGTATAGGGGGCGGGCAGGATGAGTATTTCGGGGGCATTGTGTAAGAACAGTCACATTATAAGATTCTGTGAGTCAATGTATAGTCTACATACATTGGTGTCTGGAGAGTAATCTTAAGTCAGAAAGAAACATAGACGTCTAGTTTTACAAACCCTTAGAATAAAACTATCTTAAGTATTACTCAGTTGAGAATTCTAGATTTTGCAGCTTAAAGGCCTATCTTTACTCTGTATATATACACACTGATGTGGTGGGTTCTTTCATTTCCCAAAAGAACCTCTATGCGGTTGTTACTGTTATTGCTCCCAAGGTAAACGAGGGAAAGTCCAAACTTCAAGACATAAAAAATTATTTTCAAGCTCAGAGTGAGGTTTGGAATTGAGATGACTGAAATCACTTTAACATTAAATTGAGCAATGGGCTATGGCCTATGAAGGCTTCAGCACCTTCTTGTGGAAAGACTTTATAAACAAATAATTGGCCTTTATTGTTGTAGGGCATGTGTGCTCACTGGAGAGAGACAGAGAAAGACGGAAAGTGAAAAATGTCCCCTTAGGGGAGGGGCCATACTGCAATGTCTTTTCTTTCATTCTCCTCTCAGGATTTTTAGAACACATGTACACATGCCAAGAATGATTTTTCAAGCCCCTGGGTCTGGGGCTCAAACTGTGAAGTCGGCCTTGTGGGGATACAGTCACCTTAACCTTCATGCCACCTGCAGGTTCTGAATAGTTGACTTTATCAAGGTAGCTGAGCTTTAATGAAAGTTCCATCAACTTAGCTTCTCTGAGCCTGAGTTTTTGCCATTATTAAATTCAGATGAAGAGCTAGTTCAATTACATGCTAGTTTAATTATTTACTTATTTTATTTTATTTTTTTAAAATAGGATCTTGCTATGTTACAACCCTCAGCCTCCTGAATTGCTGAGACTACTGTGCATGCCTGGCTTTTTAGGGGTGGGCAGGGAATTGAACCCAGGCCCTTCCAAGATGTGGCCTCAGCTTGCTGAACCACAGCCACTTACCATTGTATACTATGGCTAGTCCAACATACTTAGTGCTTTTATGGAACTGTGACCAATTCAAAGACTAAGCCCGTCTTTAATTAGTGTCGCTTTCTAACTACCCAGAGACTTGAATGACCAATTGCATATTTATGGTAATTCTCCAATCAGAACAGTAACTTTCTGTTGCCTTTTGTGTCTAGATCTAAGTAAAAGCCAGAGCTATTATTTTTAAGTGCAGATTTTTCGTTTGATCATTCACTCTGGAAGAAGCAATTTTATAAGCAGCTCGTTGGAGAGACCCATATGGGGAGGTGCTGGAACTTCCTGCTAACAGCCAGCGTGGGTACTGATCACTACAGAGCAAGTCAAGTTTTCAAAGCCTGCAGCCCAGCTGACAGCAAACCTAATGAGACACCCTGAGCTAGAGCCACCCCGTTAAGCTACCTCAGGATTCACAATCCTTAGGAACCCTTGAGATAAAAGTTTGTTTTAAATAGAGAAGCTCTGAGATAATTTGTTACACAGTATATTATTCAGGGTTCTCTGAAGGAAGGTAACCAATTGAATGTGTATGCACAGGTTCAGTGTACCTAATCCAAATATCTGAAATCCAAATGCACTAATCTGGAATTTTTTGAAGTTCAGCATGACACTACACACCTGAACTCATGAGATGCGTTGCAGTCAAAACACTGTAATACAAAAAAATATTGTATAAAATTACCTGCAGGTATGTATATAAAATGTATATGAAACATAAATGAGTTTTATGTGTTTACCCTTAGGGTCTGTCTGTAAGATACCTCATTATGGCAACCAGCAGATGGCATAATGGTTATGTCGCTGGATTCTTGTGAAGGTGACCGCAGTTTTTTTTGTTTTTTTTTTTTTGGGGGGGGGGGGGGTAGAGGTTTTTCACTATAGGACACGTGCGCTCGCCAGACAGACAGAGACATAGAGATAGAAAGCGAAAAATCACCCCCCAGGGGGGATGGTCACACCGCAATCCCTTCTCCTCCATTCTCCTCTCGGGATCTTGGGCACGCACACGCTCCTGGCGTGAGTTTTAAGCCACCAGGTCTGGGACACGAACTGCGGTCGACTACGTGGGAATCCAGCGACATAACCATTACGCTAACTGCTGGTTCCCAAGGTGACCGCAGTTTGAGTCCTGGACTGGCAGCTCACTGTGGCCACATGTGTGTGTGTGCCCAAAATCTCAAGAGGAGAATGGAAGAGAAGGGATTGCAACATTGCCATTTCCCTTTGGGGGATGACTTCTTCCTTTCTGTCTCTCTCTTTGGGGAATGCACGTGCCCTATAGCAAAAATCTCTTTCTCAAAAAAAAAAAAAAAAAAAAAAAAAAAGGTATCTTATATTTATGCAAATATTCCAAAATTTGAAAAAATTCAAAATCTGAAAACTTACCATCCGAAGCATTTCAAATAAGGGGTACTGAGCCTGTATGTATGGAGAAAGAGATTTACTGTAAGGAATCGACTCATGTGATCATGGAGCCTGACGAGTGCCAAGATCTAGAGTTCACAAGAGACCCAGAGAGCTCAAGTGCTAGGCCAAGCGCACAGACCCGAGAAGCAGGGAAGTCCATGGTGTAGTGCCAATCCAATACCACAGAGCTCAAAACCCAGGAAGAGCTGATGTTTTGGTGTGAGTCTGAAGGCAGAGAAAACCCTTTAAGCTGCTCAAAAACACTGATGGGGAGGAATTGCCTCTTATTTCAGAAAAGGTCAGCCTTTTTAGTCTATTCAGGACTTCAGTTGATTAAATGAGGCCACCCCCCACCCCCCCAGGGAGGGCAACCTGCTTTACTCAGTCTATCCATTTAAACGTTAAACTCATCTCAAACATCCCCATGGGAATACCTAGAATATGTTTGACCAAATATCTGAGAACCTTATGGTCTAATTAAGCTGATACATAAAATCAACCACCACACGCAGCAATAGACAGTCAATACAAACTCCAAGCTAATAATACAGCTTTTAAAGCCCCTTGGAGTAGGGCCTTAATTGTGTCTTCATTCTCATACCAAGCTTAGCACCTGCTACCCACCTGTACCTGAAGGTACCTTGGTCATTTGTGTCACTGAATCTCTCTCCCTTCTCACATTTTCTTCCCCCAAGCTTCTACGTCTTTCTTCTTCCTTACCCTGCGCCTTTTTTCTCCTCTTCCATCTAAGCCAGTGGTCTTAACTGGGAGTGGGTATGGTCTTCAGAGTATATATGGCAATGTCTGGAGATACTTTGGTTGCCATTGAATTGTGACATCTGGTGGGTGGGCTCCAGGTTTATTGCTGTATAGGACAGTTCTCCTCCAAAAAAGAATGGACTGACCCAAATTGCTAATAGTTCCGAAGTCGAAAAGCCTCTCTCTATGGGTAAAGGTCACTTCCATGAGCCCTCCACAGCACCCTGTTTAGTTTAAATGTCCCACCTGCATGTTCCCATGGGGCACACAGATTCTTCTTTATATCCTTTATTAGAAAAGTTTTCTTTAGTCAAGGACCTTGTCTACACTCTTATCATTACCCCTAGGTTCTCACACAGGACTCTACACAATAGATGCTCAACAAGTATTTGTAGAATGAATTAGTACAAATCTGCTGCTTTTAATACATTAGTCACACAACACGTGATATTTAACTCCTCTTTATTCCAGGGGAAATGGGTCAGGAAGCTGTATTTTTCAATGGGTATAGTTTGTTTTATTTTGCTGGATGGCACATAAAGCGAACGAGAGAGAGAAAGAGAGAGAGGGAGAAAATGAGAGGCATACCCCTGGGGATAATCATGTTGCAATCCCCTCTCCTCCAATTCTCCCTCCTTTAGAGATTTTAGGCAGATATACACACTCTCCCGTAGTGTTTTTCAAGCCCATGGTTCTGGAACTCAATGACACAGTCAGACGTGGGATCTAGCCACTTTAACCACTATGCCACCAGCCGGCCCTAATGGTTGTGATATTTATCTTATTTTGGAAGCTGGTCTGACAGCAAGTAGAATACAATGAGCAGCTTTTCTCTTCCTCTTGGCAACAGCAATTCCAGCCATATGGTATGACTTGTGGGAGAACGTGAACTCTCAGAGCAAGTCAGGAATATCTGAAACGACAACTCAGGAAATATAACCATGTAGCCCATTTCTAAAAAAGAAAAAAATAATAATTTGTTCAATTTTTTTCAGAATAGTGGATTTGAAGTATTTGAATTTCAGTTTTCCTTTTTCTGCCTTGCCCTTCCACTGCTATGATTAGGCAAAATCTGATGAGTCAATCTCAGGAGTGCAGTAAGTCTCATTTCTATTGAAATCAGATATTTGATGAGAAGGCACAGGGAGGCAACCAGGGGTCATCGGCCTGATTCATTCTTTGTTCATTCATTTGGGGCATTGGATTGTACTTACTATGAGAATGTTTTGTAAAAGATAAAACTTGGGGCAAATTAAGTTTGGTTTCCTTAAAACAACAGCAATAGTCATCAGAATCTTTTCTCCTTTAAGCTCCTTTAAGTATCTTTCATTTTTCTGCCTTCATTTTCCAGCCTTTAGGCCAGCAGGTAAACCAAATTTCCACAAAGAAACTCCTTAAGTCATCAGAAAGATTAGTTTGGCCTTTTTTTTTTTTTTTTTTTTTTTTTTTTTTTTTAGGTCCATTTCTTTATTTCTTGAGAGAGAGAGGGAAAAAGAAAGAGAAACCCCCTCACAAGAGTCTCACGCCATGATTCTGATGCAGACGTGCTGACTGATCAGATCCAACAGCTGTGCTGGTTCTTGTTTGCCACTCATGATGAGTTAGAGATGTGAACACAGAGAGGAGAGTAAAGAGGAGTTTATCAGAGAAGGAGAAAAAGCTTCCAATAGTGGAAGGGGGCCTGAATAGGTTGTAGAAGAGGAGCTGGAGGCAAGGGGTTTTCATCTTACAGTCAGAGCAATGGGCTACTTCTCTGACAAGGAAGTGGGCTTTAGAAAATAGTTACTGGTAGTCTGAGTGATTTATTACCCTCTTCTTCCAGGGGTCAGCAGACCACAGTGTTGCCTAAGTCTCAGAATACAGTTACTAAATAGAAACAGTTGCATTTAGTTACAGTTGCTTTGAGTCTCAGTACAGCCAGCTTTTGGCTGTGAAAACTTAGTCACTGTGACTCTATCTTGGGTCTCTATCCTGCCTGTGTACTCAATATCCCTATCTCCTGCTTTATTAGGAAGGAGTTGTAAACTCTCCCTCCCCCTATGGCAAAGCATTTTGTTTATTGTACAATGATACTTTACACACTTATCAGGTTAAACACCATCATAATATTACCAATTTGTTAGAAAGTCAAAGCTAGGAAGATTTGAAAATTTAAAATGGAATGTGTTATCACAGCAGAATTTCTTCACAAAAATAAAAATGAAAAAAAAAATGAGGCTACAACCAAAGTAAGTTTCCAAGTAGCTCATTTTTTACATACACTTATTTTTAAAAATAATTATTTAATTTTATTTATTCATTCTTATATTTTAATTTGACCACACACACACACACACACACACACAGAGAGAAAGAGAGAGAGAGAGAGAGAGAGAGAGAGAGAGAGAGAGAGAGAGAGAGAAAGTGAGAAAGCAAGCCACCAGGTTCAGGACTTGAACTGTGGTTGGCCATGTGGGAGAATCCAGCATCTTAACCACCATGTCACCTGATAGTCTCCACATACATTTATTTTTGTAATAGACTTTTTTTTTGAACATTTTTATGTTCCCAGCAAAATTGAGAGGAAGATATGAGGAGACTTTAAAAACTTATTTAGAGACATGTCAAAGGGGTGTTTATTGTGCATGAATCAGACAATAGAGGAAAAATACAGATATGAGGTTTCATTAAAAAGAAAAACACAGTGACTCCCTTCAGCACCCTTACCCTATGTACCTATAATTGGGTCTAACTCTTATCTCAATTCCCTCACAACTTTTCCATCCAGCCAGAATTATAGATGGAGTGCCCAGTATGTACTGATTGACTGGGGCATCAAATCCAGAATCTTCCATATGGATCCAGCATTGTTTGAACAGCATGTTACCACTACACCCTCAAGTTGGCCCAATTAAGAATCTTTTTTTTTTTTTTTTTTTTTTGAGGGAGAGAGAGATTTTTGCTATAAGGTATGTGCTTGCTGGAGAGATTGAGAGACAGAAAGCGAGAAATCACCCACCAGCGGGGGTGGCCACACTGCAATCCCTTCTCCTCCATTCTCCTCTTGGGATTTTGGGCATGCACGTACACATGCCTGATATGACTTTTAAGCTGCTGGGTCCAGGACTCAAATCTCAATCAACTACACAGGAGTCCAGTGATGCAACCGTTATGCCATCTTCTAATCCCAGGAATATTTCAAACAAATAGTTAGGAGAGTGCCTCATAGTATCAATATTTATTTTGTATGTATATGCCCCCCTTTACTTACCAAGTTATTAAATTTGAAATGGAATTTTGAAAGTGTACAGGGAGAGATTAAGCTCCAGGAACCGTGATGTGAGGAATCTGAACTATTAAATAAATGTGTGGCTATAAAACAATTAAATACAACCAACTGAACATATTTTATTGTGAAAAAATTTTTCCATTTGTGGAAGCTCAGGTTGGTTATAACTTACCCTCCAAAACATTCTGCCTCGAAGAAAAGTATTGTTTGTAGCTTTCTCATAAGCTTAAAATAGTCTGTTAGTGTTTCCTAGTTAACTCAAAAATGTCGGGTGGTTATCCACAAACTATTATCGCCCTACATCAGATGTTCACTAAAAGCAGAATGAGTTGGATCGGTGACTTATTTGAAGAAATCTGGCAGACCACCACATATTCATGCAAAAGCTATTTATGCACATTTAGTATGCAGAACAGAATCAAGGTAGCTCTTGCTTTTTTGAAGCTAAATGTAGAATTTTGACAAATCTCAAAAGGAAAACTGTGGCCCGGCCACAGTGGCAAATGCTGCTAAGAAGCTGTGCTCTGTAGGCTGGGACTACACGAGAGACCCAGGCTTGATTCCCGATCAACCTAAATGCCAGACATAATAGCGTGTGTCTGTAATCCCAGCAACTAGGGGAGGATGAGGCAGGAGGATCATGACACAGTCAGAACCTGTCTTTAGAAACAAACCAACAGTATTGCATGGGTAAGCATTTCAGCAGTGTTGGTCTCGTTACAGTCCTTTTCCACATCATAGACTCAATGGAAAGATCAAATCTATTTTCATCTCGAAGAAATTTTCTCCTATACTTTACTTACTTCAGGTTTCTTTCCATTTTTCCTTCAGAATATATATTGAGTAGATAATATGACTCTGTATGTAGCTCGCATGTCTCCACTTGAGCCTTGTAATCTTCACATGTTACAGTCTTACGTTTCTGTTCAATGTTGGGATAGTATTGCTTGATTTCTCTTCTAATCACTAGTTTGTCCTTCAGTTGTATCCATTCTGCCCTCTAGAATGAGTCTATTGTTTTGGCAACCTTGTTTTTATTCTATAAAAATACTCTCTCTTGTACTCTGACTAATATCTTAGATAGCAGCGCTTTCTTGTTTTATGAATACCGCAACTTCTTAATGTCTTTGAGACATTCATTTTATTGGTACACCCAAAGTTAACTGAAATCTTAGCAACTGACTCTCACTACCACATCATGTGAGAATGAGGAGACAGCCGGAATTCCAGCTTCTTCATTGATGTTGATCAGAATTTTATCATTTCTGGTGTCCATAGGTAGCTGCTATGTAGGCCTCTCTGTCAAGTTGCCAGAGTGGGCAGGTTAGCAATGCTCACTCGGTAGAGCTGAGGGCTACTCGCATGGACTGTGGGAGAGCCACGGGGTCAGTTACCTCCCTGGGCACACCAGGTCCCCTGCCTGATGTGCTTTGCCTAATTCTTATCTTGCTTCCCATAAATTACCTATATCTGGTTAAGCTTTTAGTCTTTCCTCTATAAACATAGGATAATTTATAGCACAATGCAACCAGACATTCCAGATTTGGCATTAAAAATGTTTATATTATTGAGAGACACACAGAGAGAAAAAAAATCAGGCACCCTTGACAGGGTTTCTTCCATCTTGTTGAGGTCAACTTGGGATCTGAATCTCACACAGTCTTCCATGTAGCTCCAGCATTGCAAGGTGGCGATCTACTGCCCATGCCACTGTGCCTGGACCACCTTGAATTTACCATTTTTATGCCGCAAACACATTGGTCTCCTTTTGTCAGTGGATGGGTGGGATGCGTCCCCTTCAAGTTCAGTTCATCACACAATGAAACAGAGTCCTGAGTGTTATACAGATGACAGCTCATAAACAGAGCTCACTGTTGTGGTGCTTCAATGACAGGAGAGAAATTACTGCCCGTTGAAATGTTTTTCATGACTAATTCAAAGTATGCAAATTAGCTATGCATTGCCACATCTTAGTATTTCCTCAAAATTTTTGAAAAATATTTAGAATTAATGTGGCCTCTTGCAATGTTTCTGAGACATGGTATTTTCCATGTGACTACTTCTGGTCTGCCTTCCCAAACCCCCACTTAACCTCCTTCCCCTGCCGCCTTCCTTCTGTAATTCTTGGTGTCCACAAAGATGATCATTTTTTCCCCTGTAGTTTAACATAAATAGTAAAATTTAGTTTGCAAAGATTTTCAAGCTCTCTGACTGTGGTTACATTCCTTGAATTAGTGATATTCTTTTTTTCCCCACTAACTAAAAAAACAAAATGGTCTTGACCTCAGATATGTAAACATGAGAAAAGAAATGGTCAATATCAACAGAGAACTTTCTATATGTAGAAGACACCATGCTAAGAAATATAGATGGGGAAGATTAAGATGTTAGAGAAATACAATTAAAAACAAAATCTTCTCAAAACCCAGAAATGTTCTTCAGAAAGGAAATAGAGAAAGGAAACACATTTATTGTTGAACAAGCATGAAGCCAGAATGTGATGCACATTACAGGAAATCCATTAAGAGGTCACAGAGGCAGAAGAAAAAGCTCGCCCTCTTGTATAATCAAGTAGATCCAACCTGGTACTTGCGTGTTGTCAAGGTAGGTAATAACTAGCCCTCAAGGAAGAAGGCTTTCCAGCCTCATTTGTCATATCACTCATCCTGACTCTACCTAGAAATTGAAAGGACCATCTGTGTTAGCTACACTGGCTTTATCCAGGGGGAAAAGAAACATTGTTAGACATCCACCCAACATAGACTCCTACCTCTTCACTGATACTGGAAGATAAGGATGCTCTCTCCCTCAATATTTACATTTCAAAGACATGCCCCAAGGTCCTGAGCAAGCCCTCCCTGGGTCATAAAAGTGACAAAGGGCCTATTTGCTTTTCAAAAGAATGTATATACATTTTAAAGAAGTGGAAGTACTTAGAACTTTGAGTTTTTAAAGTAAGAGCTCCAATAAAAAGGAGGGGGAGGGGTATCTTATTTTTAGCAGAGAGAATGAAATCTCTAAGATTATTATTATTTTTAATTTCTTTTTATCTTAGGAAGACCTAACCCTCTCCAGTGAGGCATGCACACATGGGTCTGAAAAGATAACCCTGAGTATCTGAATGAAGAGTTGCTTAGCTCTTCTGTGGAATGACGCCCTGAGACAGGGCTTACAGGTATTGATGGAAAAAATAACCAACTGTAAAATGAATAATTATTAATGCGGTTTATTTCCAAGCCAAATGTGAGTGACCTAGGCCCGGAGAAGAGGCATACATGCCTTTCTCGAGGTGATCATGTACAGGGGTTCCTTTTATTTGTTTTTGAGATTGACAGACAATATTTAGTGAAGAGATTTTCCATTGGCCTGGCCCAAAAAGGCGGGACATGTAGAAGGGGGGGGCTTGTAGGTTATAGGTGGGTTCCACAATTCCTAGGTTGGTGATTGGAAGGGAAGATCTGTGTCTTGGAAAGAGATTAGTTAAAGAAAGGGTTGATCTACATCTCAAAGAAAAGGGAAGTTCTGTGTCTTGGGAATAGATAAGCAAAAGAATATACTGTAATCGGTTGAAAATATACATCTCAAAGATACTATGCCAGGGATAGGAGGTAGGAAGAATCCTGTAAATAGAAAATAAATGGTCTGTTCATGTTTGTGGGCACGACTTCCCCAGTCCCTTTTGAAAAGATTTTGGAAAATAGGAAAAGTACTCAGACTTCTGTCCACACAGGACTTCACAAGGCTTGCAGACCATGGTGGTGGTGAGTGCACCCAGATGAACAGGTGGGGTCAGGGGGAGGACAGGGGAATTTGGCTCAGGGTTCATTGAGAGCCAGCTTCTCTTCCTCAACTCCTGTTTTCAGGGAAAGGGGTAACTCTAGTATCTTGGTGCTCTGGTATAGGAGTAGGGGTTATTTCTGGCAAAGGTTATATAATGTGGGTAGAGGAAAATTTGGAGGCCAAGGTGGTAAATAAATCTTCCTTCTCCCTCCCTTCATTCCTATTTTCCTTTCTCCCTTCTTTCTTTCCTAAGAAGCCTCTAGGTAGAGGTGCCTTCTAGTAGCATTTTCCCAAGGGAACCCAAAAGGCTACACAATTTACTTTTGCATTTGCATCTTCCTTCACTGGAAGCTTCTGGGTTCAGTAAGCCTAGTGGTAGTGAACTAGAGGGAGGGACTTGCAGGAAAGAGTATATTTTCTTTTTTAAACTCGCTCTTTTTTTCAGTAATGAAAACCAATCTCTCTGAGTGTGAATGTGATGAAGGAGATTTAGGGGTAGGGTGATATGGGTAGAGAGGCAGCTGGAAATGGCCCCTCTGGGTCTGTGGAATATATTGTACTATAAAACTGAGGTGATTAGTTTCATGTGTCAATTTGGCTAGGTACCAACCGTTTGGTCAAACATCAGCCTAGATGTTGCTGTGAAAGTTTTCTCTTCTTTTCTTTTCTTTTCTTTTCTTTTCTTTTCTTTTCTTTTCTTTTCTTTTCTTTCTTTTTTCTTTTTTAAAGTTTATGTATTCCTTTATTCCATGAGACAGAGCAACAGATAGAGAGTGGCATCCCTAACTGAGTTTCCATGCCTTGATCAAAATCCCAGTCTCGATCAGCCAGGATTATAGGCATGTGAATGCGTGTGCCCAGTAAGAACTGGGAACTGGGAATGCACATCCAGGACCTTCCAGTGTAGTCTCAGCATCAAGTGGCATTGTGTTACCACTGTGTCACTAAAGACACCCTCCCACCCACTTTTAACATTTAAATAGACATTTAAATAATTTATTTGAATAGAGCAAATGATCCTTCATAGTGGGCCTTATTCAATTAGCTGATGGCCTTAAGAGAAAAGAACAAGGTCATGCTAGGAGGAAGTAATTCTGCCTCTACACTGCCTCTGGACTCAAGACCACTTCAATTATCTCCTGGGTTTCCAGCCTGCTGGTGTGCCTTGCTTGCCTCTGCAATTGTTGAGCCAGGTCCTCAAAATGAATCTCAATCTCAATCTCTCTCTCTCTCTCTGTATAAATACACACACACACACACACACACACACACATACACACATATGTATACTTACACTCATATACACAGAGATGTGCACATTTGTGGTATATGAGTGTGTGTGTGTGTGTGTGTGTGTGTGTGTGCGTGCATATACTCTGTTTCTCTGAAGAACCCTGAGTAAATGCAAAACCCCTTCAGGGTAGAAAGAGTCACATTAGGGGCTGGCAGGTGGTGTGGTGGTTGAGTGCTGGAAGCCCACATGGCCAACCATGGTTTGAGTCCTAGACCTGGTGGCTTACTTTCTCACCTTCTCTTTTTCTCTCTCATACACACACTCTCACTCTCTCTCTCATTCTGCCCCTCTCTGGTCAAATTAAAATAAATAAATAAGTAAAGTTAAATAAAATAATTCTTTAAAAAGAGAGAGAAAGATTCACATGGATTGTCTATATCTCCCCTACCTATTATCTGCCAGATTCCAGGTGCTGAATCCAGAACCTTCCAAATCTAGATGCTGAAACTGAGACAATGAACAAATGTGAACCTTGAGTGAGTGTAGTTCCCAGTCGCTACCCTAGCCTGGGTTTTGAACCATTTAGAAATCATGTTTTAGTCTTGGGAGTTAGTGTGTCTGCATGCTTTTAATTGGACAACAGGGACTTTCCTGTTGGGGGTGGGGCCAGTTGCTATTAGGGAGTTTTGAGGCGGAGCTTAGAGAGGCCAACTGGCCACTCTTACAAGGCCTTCCTGGGAAAACACACTCATGAGGTCACCTGTGTGACCTTGCTGTGTCCAACTCAGCTTACTGAATCTGCAGAGGTGAGCCACCACTGGGGAAGAGGCAGTCTCACCAAGAGATTTAGAAGAGGCTAAGGTATAGATCAGAACACCAGTGTATCATTTCACACTTGGATGTTCCTTTGCATCTTGAGGCAAGTTGCTTCCACTGTCCAGGGTCCTTCCCTATGACAAAATAATTGGGACCAGATAAGTGGTGAAATGTTGCTTGCCAAGAATGAAACTTGAATGAAATAGTGGGCGGGTATATTGGAGTTCTCCAGAGCCCATGGGAGATACATGAATATACGAGATTTATGGGAATTGGCTCCCATGATTATGAGGTCAAGAAATATCGTAATCTACCATACTCAAGCTGGAACACCAGGACAACTGGTGGTGTCATTCGGCCCAAGTCCCACAACCTGAGAACCAGGAGTTCTGATGTCCTAGGGCAGAAGATGAATAGAGCACAGGTAGATAAGTGGGATGAGTTCTAGAGTACTATAGCACAATAAAGTGATGCTAGCTGGGGACAACGCAGTGTATACTGCGAAACAGAAGGGCAGATTCTGAATGTGTACAACACAAGTAATAATAAATGCTTGAAATAGGGGATATGCTTATTGCTCTGATTGAATAGCTACACAAATTCAGAGGAAGGACACATTTGCTCTCTTCTTTGGTATTACTGTTATAATTTGAACTTACATATAATCATGTACATATTTATGGGGGACAGTGTGGGTTTTCAAAGCACGTATACATTGTGTAATGATCAAGTCAGAGCAATTGATCAAATTAATCATCAAACAAGGGTTGAATGATGTCCTCCCACATTGGTGAGGACAGGTCTTTACTCAGCCTATTGATTCAAATTCTAATCTTCCCCAGAAATGCCTTCATGGACATACCCAGAAATAGTGTATTACCAGCTATATAGGCTTTCTTAGTCATTTGAACTATATAATTAACCATCACAGAAGGATTTTTTTGATTTCTGCCTTCTCCAAGGGAGACAGAAAGTAAGAGAGAGAGAGAACACGAGAAAGCATCCCCCATGGAGAATGGTCATGCTGCAATTCCTTCTCTTCCATTTCTTACTCCACCTTTTGGAATTTTGGGCACACACACACAAATGCCCAGCATGTTTTTCAAGCTGCTGGATCTGGGACTCAAACCACAAAATTAGTCAAGTGAGAATCCAGCTGCTTTAATCATCAGGCCTGTGGGATTCGGCTGCCTTAATCAGCACACCACCATCTGGCCTGACAGAAGGTTTTGAAGGACTTTTAGCAAGACTTCTGAAGTCCCTGTTTCTACCCAATGGCTACTTCTCTGTTAGTATTTGCAAAATGTGAGTTCTCTCCAAAACGTGCTAGTTAGCCTCAGTTCACTTCTCTTTTTTGTTCCTCTTTCAAAATTCCATGCTGACCAGCTGCCTGTGGTTGCACCACTTCAACACATAGCAGCACATACTTGTTATATTCGTTAGGCCAGCTTTTTAGTGTAATTCATACAAGAGATTCAATTTGAGTTTCTAAAAGAGGCAAGATGGAGACTTACTGTGACATGGTGCATGTCTTCCTGAGATCACATCATAATGCTTAGAAATCCTTTATTCCATCTGCTCCTTGGGATGGGTCATTTGTGCAGAACTCAGTCATTACATGTGGGATTCGCTATTTTAACTTTGAAAGATAATCTGTGTGAGAGAGAACTAATCCTGGGATGCTTGATGTGACTGCAATGTGCTAGCAACAAGGATTAGACTCAGGAGTATGTGGGGTTAGTCATGTCTGAAAGTATCAGAAACTCAAGGCAAATCATTAGCAAAAAGTTTGAGTAGAAGAGTGAAATAATTAAGAACGAGATAATTAAAAAAAAAAAAAAGCAAGTCTGCAAGAAAGACTAAATTGGGACCAACCAGAACAGAATAGATGAGTGTTACAGAATGAATTTTCTTATCCAAACCCATGTGTTCAAGCCCTAACACCTCATAACTGTATTTGGAGACAGGATCTCTAAAGAGGTAATTAAGGTTAAATGAGGTCATAAGAGGGTCCAATGTGACCTAAGTTCTTACAAGAGGAAGAGACACCAGCAGTATGTGCCCAGAGAAAAACCATTTGAGTGCGGTCATTGAGAGCTAGGTCTTACATGGCTGACTGAGGTTTGAAACCTAGCCCGGGCAGCTTGAAAAACATGCCAGGTGCATGTGCAAGCTTGTCCAAAATCCTGACGGAGAAGTGGTGGAAAAAGGATTGCAAAGGATGACCACACCCCACTGGGAAGTGCATATGCACTTTCTCCCTCTGGTGAGTGCATATGCCTTCTGACAATTAAAAATATACACTAAAAAAGGGCCATGTGAGGACACAGCAGGAATGTGGCCATCTGCCAGCTTAGGAAAGAGGCTCAGGAGAAACCAACCCTGCTGGCACCTTGATCTTGGACAACTAGACTCCTGAACTGTGAGAAAATGAAGCTATGTTGTTTGAACTCCCCAATCTGTGGTATTTTGTTTTGGCAGCCCTAGAAAGCTAGTACAGAGGGAAGATAGAAATACAAAAGCTGAGACACAGTGCCATAGAGTACAGTTGTGCAGGTTGTGAACTGATCGGTGATGCCATATCAGAGAGGGCTCTATGTACATTGTATGTATTTTAGTTTTACATATGTATATGACAGCTGCATGGCAGAGAACATGAAAAGTCCAATTCTTTTTTTTTTATTTTATTTAACTTTATTTATTTATTTATTTTTCTTAATTTGACCACAGAGGGACAGAGTGAGAGAGAGAGAGAGAAAGTGAGAAAGCAAGCCGCCAGGTCCAGGACTTGAACCATGGTCAGTCATGTGAGAGTCCAGCGCCCTTAACCAGCATGCCACCTGCCGGCCCCGAAAAGTCCAATTCTAATGAACTCAGTATATTGTAATAATTTTTCTGACTGTGAGAGAAAAGCATGTTGGGACACAATTCTCCATGGGTCTCGGTGGAGGCAGACTGCCTTTCTTCCAGAGATCTTTTCAGGAGTGCATGCATAGATAGCAAAAAGCCTTGGAAGGTAAAACAGTATCCCTGTGGATAAAGGCAGGCTTACACCCCTTATAGATAATGTACGTTCCCTGAGTTCTGAGTTCTCCTGTAACAAAATCCACTGTATGTGTAGATGTTACCTGGCCCTGTGCATTTTGTGGGGAAAGGAGCTTGGGGATTTTGTGGGAGACGAAGCTGGCAAGATGGCTGTGGTGATCTGTGAGTAATAAAGCCCTCTGGCTCTGAGTCAGCAGTCTCCTGTCTTATGCCACTATCCAGGAAATGGTGGTAGGCTCACTTGTAAGCCTGCATGTCGGGCATCTCAAACTATTCTCACTTCTTTTTTTTTTTTTTTTTTTTTTTTTTCCTATAGGGCGCGTGCACTCGCCAGACAGACAGAGACAGAGGGACAGAAAGCGAGAAATCACCCCCCAGGGGGGATGGCCACGCCGCAATCCCTTCTCCTTCTTTTTCCTCTCAGGATCTTGGGCACACACGCACACGCACCCAGCGTGAGTTTTAAGCCACCAGGTCCGGGACGCAAACCGCGGTCGACTACGTGGGAGTCCAGTGACATAGCCGTTAGACTAACTGCTGGTCCCAAACTATTCTCAGTTCTTGACAGAGTGTCTTGAGAAAGGGAAACATTTTTCTGAATTGCGCACATGTACCATACGGACTAGCAGCGTTCTAAAATAAGGTTAAATCCAGAGCATAAGTACGATGAAGAGAGAGAGGATGGAGAATACCTAGCCTTTGTGTTTCTCATGTTCCTAGTTAGTCTCATCACTGCTTCCAAGATCTACACTGTCAAGCTCAAAAGATTTAAGACTCTTAACCTTGGGCCACTTAGGGAGATTTTAGAAATTAGATGCCCAGGTAATGCCCAGTCTCTCTGGGGATAGCATTTTTTAAAGCTCCCTGGGTGATTTCACTAGCAGTCAAGATGAGAGCCAATGTTTGAGCCTAGCATGCTGAGCTTGGCTGATGGGCACGAGCACGCATGAGTCCCCTTTGTTTACTCGAGAGAGGTAAGGTGTGCTCATTTCCTGAGATCCACCTGACTCTGCGCCGGGTTCTGCATCGTCTCTACTTCTGCCCTGCTCTTGCCAGGTCTTTCCCTAGGCCCCTCAGATATCTCCAGATGCCAGTTCTTGCCTGCTTGCATTTAGATTTTTGTTTAATTTCTCACAAGCTGTGTTAGGCTGCACTGGGGAACAAATTCATTTTTTGAAAGGTTATTTATTTCTTCTTTTGATAAAGAGAGAAGAAAGAAAGATACATTTTAGCAGGGTCTTCACAACACACTCCATCCCACCTCAGCCAGCCAGGATCATGGGCACATGGGCACATGCACCCATGCCCAGTGTGCACAAGAACACCCTGGGATGCAAACCTGGACCTCTCCTGGGTGGTCTCAGCATTGTGGAGGGTCACATCACCACTATAGCACTGCAGCTGTCCCTCCATTAATTGTTTTAAGGCCCTAAGCACTGACAAAAAAAAAAAAAAACCCTCAGGAATTCTTTTTTCCTTTTCCACCAATTTGTAATAAAAATTAACATTTATTAAACATTTATTATATACAAGCTAGCATTTTAAAAGATTTTACATATATTAATGTTTAATTCTTTCAAAACACCCTCATCCCCATTTTACAAATGAGGAAATTGAGGCAACAGAGTTGAGTAACTTAGTCAAGGTTACTAAGCTGGTACTTGGTAGAACCAGGACTTTGGAACAGATAATCTGGCTCCCAAGACTGCACTGTCACACGAAACAATAAAATGAGTGTGAAGCAGTTGAATAACATGGTTTTACACATGGTGTCTATTTTGATGCTTTCTTGGGAAATAACTTATTTATATAAATATGTATATATATGTGTATGTATGTAATATACAAGAAAGTGTGTGTGTGTGTGTGTGTGTGTGTGTGTATGTATGTATGTATGTATATATTTAGGTTTTTGCCATAGGGCACATGCACTAGCCACAGAGGAGAGAGAAAGAGAGAGACAGTGAGAGGGAAAGTGAGAAATCACCTGCTTGGGGAATGCCATGCTGCAATCCCTTCTCCATTCTCCTTTTAGAATTTCGGGTGTGCACATATGTGCATCCAGTGTGATTTTCCAAGTCTCCGGATCTGGGACTTAAACTGTGGTCAGCCATGTAGAAATCCAGATGCCTTAACCACCACACTACATGCTGGCCCCTCAAATTTTTCCAAAAACTTTTTTCTCATTATTTTGGTGGCTCTGCTTAGCAGGTGCCTTAAACATATTTCTCTCTCTCTCTCTCTCTCTCTCTCTCTCTCTCTCTCTCTCTCTCTGTGTGTGTGTGTGTGCATATTGGGCAGTCCAGCACTGCTCTGTTAATTCATGCCAAACTTCCCGCGTGCTGAGTGCTGGTTTCAAAGGCACCTACACAGTTGGAGGTAGGGAATGTCCCTACTTGATAAAATGTCAGCTAGCACTGGGGTCAGGGTCTGTCTTCCCAGAGTCCAGTCTCCAATGTGGGCAGCTCAGGGAAGTGGTCCTCTCTTGTGATTAACATAACCAGGGCCTGATCACCTTTGATTGTCCTAAGATACTCTCCATGTCCTTCTTAATGGGAACCATCAAAATACTTGGTCCACTTAGGCAGGCAAGTTTATCTGTTTAGAGCAGTGGTTCTCAAAGTTTATGTGCATCCAAATCACCTGGAGGGCTTGTACAAACAAGTATGACTGGGCCTGACCCCAGGGTCCCTCATCTAGAAAGTTTAGGGGAGTCTGAGAATCTGCATCTCTCACAAGTCTCCTGGTGACGTCCATGCTACTGGTCCCGAGACCACACTCTGAGAATGCGAGTCCTGTGCTGTTGAAGAGTGGTCCACAGACGAGCAAAATCAGGATTACTCGGGAGCTTTCTAGAAGCATAAAATCATTGGTCATAGCCTAGACCTAGAGAATCAGAAACTGTGCTTAACAAATTATTCAAACTGAGGTTTAGAGGTTGAGAAGCTCTGATTTAGATCACCTGTCTTGATTCCATTTATGATGGCAAACAATGAAAACTTCATTTGACAGCAGTATCCAAGATAGTCATGACATTAAACTGTATGCTGGCCACAAAAAGTCCAAATAAGATGATATGTGTTGGGTAGCAGGTGGCATGGAGGATAAGGCACTGGATCCCACATGGCTGACTGCGCAGTTTAAGTCCTGGACCCAGCGGCTTGAAAATCATGTTGGGTGCATGTACACGTGTGCCCAAGATCCCAAGAGAACAGAGGAGAAGGTGTTGTCGCAAGACCATCCCCCTGGGGGGTGATTTCTCACTTTCTCTCTCTCCCTCTCTTTGTCTCTCTCTGATGATTGCATGTGCCCTATAGCAAAACTAAAAGAAAATAAAAATAATAATAATAAAAAAGATTATGTGAGTGATTCAGGGCAAATCTATCACATCTCACTCCAAATGGCTCAGAATTATGTCTTCTCACAAAAGAAAGATCATGTCTTCAAATAAATAGCAATTGAAATGATTGTTAGCATGCACATGCTCAAAGCAACCTAATTGCAGGGGAAGGAAAAGCTCTCTAAAATAATTTTAGCTCCTCCTCCATCAGTAAAACAATAGACTTACATAAACATACATAATCTGAAGATTTTTTTGGTTTTACTTTTTTGCCAAAGGGCACATGTACTCACTGGAGAGAGACAGAAAGAAAGTGAGAAGTCACCCCCTTCTAGGGGAGGTGGCCACATCACAAGCCCTTTCCCTCCATTCTCCTCTCTAGATTTTGGTCATGTACACACACATGCCATGAGTGCATGTTTCAAGCCTCCAGGTCTGGGACTTGAACTGTAGTCAGCCATGTGGGAGTCCAGTGCTATAATCGACGCCACCTGCTGGCCCCTTATTTATGGCTTTAATACGTTGAAAATCAGAAATGATAGCTCTCAGTTCTGAGTCATTAAGGGTAAGAAGTAGGAAAAGGGGGGAAGCTATTTCACTATCACTTTACATTTTGGAAAAAAATGAATAGGGAGACAAGACAAAGTACACAAAGTTCTTTTAAATTAAATATTGTGATTATTGTTATTTTCTGTAAGTCTTGATAAAAATTTTTGGATTTTGAAAGTCAAAGGATGCATGATCAGATTAGTGTGCAAACACAGTTAGAGAAAACAATTTGTATCTGTCAACAGATTCTGACAATGTTGTGTGAGAATAAGCAAGCATTATCAACCACGCTGCCGCTGCACGTCAAAACTGTGGAAAGTGGGAGCATTTAATAAACGTTTCTGAAATATAAAGTCTAAGTGTTGCAAAAGTATGAAACACAACAATAAAAATCACTTTCTCTCGAGAGCTTGCTGTGTACCAGAAGTCAAGCTAAGTGCTTTATCTATATTTTATATCATTTCTTTTTTTTTATCAAAAGTGGTTCCATGTTTTAAAATTGGATCACCATTCTTTCTTCCATATTTTTTATCATCATAATCTTGTTTATATTAAATTGGATTGCATATAAAATCTTCTCTGAAATGTTATGGCTTTGGTTGTTTGTATTTTACAGATAAGGAAACCAAAGCTAAAGAAAGAGTATGGGTGAATATACATCAATACACATTATTATCTCCATGACTTTCAACTACAGATGCTTGCATACCCCACCTTTTGAAGAAAGAATTATCAGCTTATTTTGCCTAAATGTTGCTGGTAGGATGATAAAGAGAACAACCTTCACAGATTTACTTAATTTGCTTTTAATTAGGATGGAGAATATTTCTTGTGACAAACTTTCTTGGTTTGTTCAGGACTGAGGTGTGCATATAAGAGAAAAAATGTTCTATTTTATTCAGAGTTTTCAGGTGTTTTGAAGTGAGACTTTTTTTTTTTTTTTTTTGAGAGGATTTTGCTATAGGGCATGTGCGCTCACCAGAAAGACAGAGAGAGACAGAAAGACAGAAAGCGAGAAATCACCCACCGGGGGGATGGCCATGCCACAATCCCTTCTCCTCCTTTCTCCTCTTGGGATCTTGGGCACACATGTACATGCGCCCGGTGTGAGTTTAAGCCACCGGGTCCAGGACTCGAACCGCGGTTGACTACATGGGAGTCCAGCGACATAGCCATTATGCTAACTGCTGGTCCCGAAGTGAGACATTTTCAGGTTACCTCGCCTTTCCTATCAGAGGAAATGAAAATCTTGCGATGGGCTCTGTATCATTTAGCTGAGGTCTGTGTTACTCCACTGCTGTTTGGAAATATTATACACTTCTCCCTAGACTTTTAAGCTATATATGGGGGAATATATTACACATGATCAAGTATATTTGGCTTAAATGTAACCATTTAATAAAATATTTTGAAATAGATTTTTTTTTTTCTGAAGCAAACAAGTTCCAAGAACTAAAGATTAAAGACACACGGGGGAAAAAAATAAAGAGCACCTCACAAATTTAAGAAAATGTCATTTGTAAATCCAGATAACTTAATTTTTAGGGCTGTGTTATAGATGCATTACCATTCACCACATGTTCTGTTCCCTCCCTGTAGTCCCCTCTCTGAGAAGGTAATATGTCCTTTTCCTGGTTGTGTGACTGAGGTTTGGCTAGTCAATTAAGAGGGCTGGCATGTGATTTGTGATTTGTCATATCTTTGTCATCGCAATGTTCCATTGGACACGAGAGAGCAGAACCATAGCTAGCCTCTATAACAGACATGTAGGGTGAGCAAGAGAAAAAAACTTTTAATCATTTAAGCCATGGGGTTTGTTAGTGTAGTACACTTGATCTGTCTTGACTGACACAGTCATCCACACAGTACCATCAGCCTCCACACAGTACTAAGCTTTAACAATAAAGCAGCACATTT
The DNA here is from genome assembly GCA_026018925.1 of Tupaia tana. Lineage (NCBI taxonomy): Eukaryota > Metazoa > Chordata > Mammalia > Scandentia > Tupaiidae > Tupaia > Tupaia tana. The sequence continues at coordinate 76,613,248 of JAKSZU010000005.1, read as the reverse complement.
CCCATTCACAGAACTTACAGGCTAATATAGGTAGCAAATGAGTGAAAGAATTGAATGAATGTAAAACTGAAACTGAAATAAATGTTTTGAAGGAAACTGTTGAGTGGTTGGGAAAGTCATGATGCATTTTTGCATAGAAAAATATGTCATGACTTTTCTGATGACCTAATAATTTGTGGTAATTTTAAAATGTGTTCTTTTACAATGATAGACTACCTATTTTCAAAAAAGCTCAAGGCTATTTACACAATCAAACACAATGTACAACTTAGACCAGAGAGGGAATCAATGCCACCAACCTCTTGAGATAAGTCAATGTAATAGAGCAAAATAATTATTTCTGAGTTTCCTGGAGATTATGGTAAAAAAGGAGAGAGTTGGGTTATATAATTCTTACTGTTTGACAGTAGGACAGAGGCAAGCTCTCTAAGGAACCGAACCTTTTCTTGTCCTTAATCAAGAAGCAATTGATTAATGGAGTCTCCACATGGGGGATATTTCACAGCTTAATGGCCAATAATCTAACTTTGGCTTTGCAAAAGTCACAGGAACATTGTTTAGAGGGTTATTCCTTATAAAAACCATCTGCAAAAGTGGACAAAAACAAAAATCTTAATTAAGTAAGGTATTTCTTCAGAGAACTTAGGCAATCTAAAAACCAGATAGGTTGCTTTATATTGTCTAACTCATTACTGGGACAGCACTTGGAAGATATTTCATTGTTAGATGACCTTTCAAACTCTCTTAAATATCAGAGGTCTCACATGAGCCTTTGGAAAGGACTTTAAATGGGTTTGTGGTTGATTTTTTTCAATCTGGATCTCGCTATCTGTGTTTTGTGCTGTTTCATTGCAGAAGAATTCATCCATTCAATTCTCCCAAAAGGAGAACTGCCAATATGACCTTGAAGTTAAAGGGCCTGATTTCTTCCTTCTGCCTTGTGTTAGTCATACAGGATCCTGTGGATAGGATCAATATTTTTCTCATGAAGGACCACTGAGTTTCCTCAAGTACTCTAATGAGCTAGTTAAGACACGAGACAGTAGAGCCATCGAACATGGAAGAGAGAATTTGGGCTAGAGAATTTTAAAAGCTTTGTTTACTGTGGACCACCAGACAGAACCTGGCGGGGTGTAGCTGGTTTATTGAGTGAAGAATAGTGAGCGCTTGGTCTAGATCAGTGCTGGTTACTAGGAGAAAAGCCCTGGTATAGTCAGTCACTTTCATCTTGGCAAGCTGGTTAGCTGTGGACCCGGGTCTCATCATAGCCATGGGCACAGGGCTGTGTGATTTTAGCAGAATATTTGTCACAGTTTCCCATGTAACCTTCACACATCTTCATGCATAAGCTCAGATATTTAAGCAGATACTTAAGAGGGGTATTTTTTTGTTCATATTTTACAGTCGAACAGATTGTCTTGTTGAACTTCCATTCTGCTGAATGGCTGAAGCTAAATCTCAGTTGGCCCCAATGTCTCTCTATCCTTTACCTTTGGGGCACAGGGAAGGAAGTGAGCACTTATGTTGTCCCAATGCATTGAGTAAGTAAGTATTAGTTATCAGGACAGTAAGTATTAGGTATCAGGACACTAAGTATTAAGTATCAGGTTTTAGGTTGTCATCATGTATCTAGTCTGGCTATGGGTGAGACATGTCTCTCCTTCTGGGGTTTGGTCATGTTTGCTGTGTCAGCCTCAGACCAACTGAAAGGCCCCTGGAGGTCTTTGCTATTCACCCATCCCTTCTGGACTCCTGGGGATCACCTGGCTCTTGATGCACCTCACTAGAGTTAGGAATCTCTGATGGCATTTCAACCCTGTCTGCCCAAGTATCCACATATTTATTTATCTTTCCTACATTGCTTCCACTATTGATTTGGGGGAACTCTGTGGGTCTTTTAGAAACATCCCCAGTGTTAACAGATGTCATTTGGGACTTTTATTGTTTACCCCCTCCTGCAGTAATGGGAGTGGGAGTGGGGCTCTATTTCAACTTGCTTTCTTCTCTGATTTGTCAGAATGCTGATCTAGTTTTGGGAGGGAATTGTACTTAGCTTTAATTTGATGGGCTTTCAAATTTTTAATTATGAAATAGACTTAAGCCCTGGGTCCTTCAGTTTTGAAACTAAGATACTAGGAGTTGGAGTTTATTTTTTCATTTTTTTTTAAGAGGGATTTTTACTATAGGGTACATGCACCCATGAGAGAGACAGAAAGTAAAAAAATACTCCCCAGGGGGGTGGCCATGCCACAATCTCTTCTTCTCCATTCTCTTCTTGGGATTTTGGACACACATGCACACGTACCTGGTGTCAATTATTTTTTTCAGTCTCTGTCTCATTTATTTTTATTTTTAAATTTAAATTTATTTATTTACATTTATTCTCTGTACACCTGGTATCAAATTTAAGCCACTGGATCTGAGACTCGAACCATGGTCAATTACATGGGAGTCCAGCAACATAACCATTATGCCATCTGCTGGTCCCAGGAGTTGGAATTTTGATTCTCTTCTTTGCTGTTTTGACAACTTCTCAGAAGGGATGTAGACACAGAAGACTGTAGCTGCCCCCTGGGGGGAAACAAATGGGCAATAGGAAGCATGAGGAGAACTCACACTCTATCAAATAGAGGCCTGCTTCAGTTTGGTCATGATAGAGACAGAGGAACATGTTAAATACTAGCACAGTTGGGTGGATGAAAGCTACTGGAACTGGTCTTCATAGTCTACTGGAACTGGTCTTCATAGTGTAGTGATTCTTGGATCCCTTTGGAATTGTTATGAAAACTATAGATTCTTTTTCTAGAAAATGTTCATTCATACAAAAATATATATATATACACCTACACACATATACACATATATATGTATATATATAATTTTACAATGTCAGTGGGTTTCAGTAAAAATACTGGTGATAGAATATTGTCTACCATATAGAGAGGCTTCCTAAGGTTTTATATAAACCCTTTTCTACGTTTAGCTTTAAAGAGCACCAAATCAAATTTTATAGAGGATCAAAGAGGTAAGGTGACTTTTCCTGAGCCAGGTAAGTATCAATAGTTATGCTGCTATCTTCTTCCAGAGCTTTGGACAAAATTATAGGAAACATTTCAGTTAAATTTATAGAGGATACCAGCCTAAAATCCGTTAGTTGAAATGATCAATCTTATGTCAAACTGTGCTCTCTTAAATGGTCACGACATGTTGAAGAGCTACACCAAAACCAAAATAATTTTGAAAACAAGATAGTTTGAAAGATTGAACAACTTGCTTTTAGAGCTGTTTTATCTGAAGTTAGTGGGCTAGCACTGTTGGGCGTCAGTTGGTCACAAACCAGAAATATGACAGGCCTCCTTAACTTGTTATTGTAATGTCCTTTACACAAATACCACAGTTTCCAAATCTCTCACAGTCCTGATTATTCATTTCTGGGGAAGCTAGATTATCAGTGTCCTCACCCAGTACAAATAAATATAGAGCCCTAACAATTGTTCTGAACTGTATATTCAAATTATTTTATATATATATAATTTTTTTTTTTTGGAGAGATTTTCGCTATAGGGCGTGTGCGCTCGCCAGACAGACAGAGAGAGACATAGAGACAGAAAGCGAGAAATCACCCCCCAGGGGGGATGGTCATGCCGCAATCCCTTCTCCTCTATTCTCCTTTCGGGATCTTGGGCATGCACGCACATGTGCCCAGTGTGAGTTTTAAGCCACCGGGTCCGGGACACGACCCGCGGTCGACTATGTGGGAGTCTAGCGACATAGCCATTACGCTAACTGCTGGTTCCCAGATTATTATATTTTTTAAGAGAGATTTTTACTATAGGGCATGTGTATTTGCCAGAGAGAGAGCTAGAGAAACAGAAAGCAAGAAATCACCCCCTGGGGAGGACGGCCATGCTGTAATCCCTTCTCCTTCATTCTCCTTTCAGGATCTTGGGTACGTATGCACACGTGCTCAGTGTGAGTTTTAAGCCATCGGGTCCAGGACTTGAACTGCGGTTAACTGTGCGGGGGTGTCCAGTGATGTAACCATTACATCATATGCTGGTCCCCACATTATTTTAAATATTTTATTCATGCTTTCTACCTTCACTGGAATTGGCTTCTTCTTCCTTCTTTCTTCTTTCTTCTTTGGAGAGTTTTTTTTTTTTCCTTATAGAGCGTGTTAGCTCACCAGAAAGATAGAGAAAGACAGAAAGAGAGAAATGATCCCCCAATAGGGGATGGCTACACTGCGATCCCTTCTCCTCCGTTCTCCTCAGGATCTTGGGCATGCACGCACACGCACCCGGTGTGAGTTTATGCCACCAGGTCCGAGACTTGAACCATGGTCGACTACATGGGAGTCCAGTGACATAGCCATTATGCCAACTACTGGTCCCTGACATTGGCTTATTCTGATGGCATCTTGATCTTGGACTTTTCAGCCTCCAGATCTATGAGAAACAAATGTCTGTTTAAGGCATTAAGTCTATGGTATTTTGTTAGGGCAACCTAAACTGACTGATACAGTGTTGGGTATTTCCCTCTTTAAATGAAAATTGATAATGTAGTTGTCTTCAGTTACTCAAGAAATTGTTATGTTCTGAATGGTGTAGGAGTATGTTGGGTAGTCCCATAAGGCAGGATTAGGAGATGTTAGTGAAAATTATAGGAAGGCAGGCTTTTTATTCAGCATTTTAAAATTTAAAATACCATCCTAATACAGAAATAGGCTGGGGATAAGTTGCTAGTCACTTTGGGTAGAAGTTGGATTTTATGGATATTAAAAATGATTTCTTTTTTTAAAGGTTCTTTGGTTATTTATTTTTAATGGAGCAATGCTTTTAAATAATTTATTTGTTCTTTAGCTTTTGCTTATAGGGTACGTATGCTCACCAGAGAAAGAGAGAGAGAGAAAGAGAGAGGGAAATTCAGAAATTACAACCCGCCCTGGGAGTGGCTACATCATGTTCTCTTCTGGAGATTTTTGGGTATGCATGCACACATGCCCGCATTTGAAAATGATTTCTTACATTAATAAGAAAATTGGAGTGTAAAACTTTAAAAAACTCTTCAACTCCAGGATTCTATGGGCACATGAAATATTTTTTGGAAGAGCAAGAATAGGCTTTTCTTATTTCTAGAAAATCAGAGTTTTTCTCAAAACTATGACTCAGTGGGCCAAAGTTTGGGCCAATTAGTATGATACCAGGTAGTCTGACCACATAGATGGTTTCAGTAGAGTGATTTATTCATCGACTATATTTTGTGTGCCTGCTATGGTTAAAAGGATGATTTGCTTCCCCAAAGTTCATGTGTCATAACTTGGTTCTTAATGTAATAGTATCAGGATGTGGTGAGACCTTCAAGAGGAAGACCCTATGTGGGTAGGTACTCTGCCTGACATGACTGACATGTAAGTCATTGGACTGAGAGAGGAAAACCTGACTCAGGGTGCCCTGGAGTGGCTGTGGGTGAGCTGGGAGTCAGCTTACAGCAGGCCTGGGAATCTCCAGGGCCTCCTTAGGTACCCTCTGTGGAGGCCAGGCCTGCCCTGGGTGAGAACCAAGGAAACAGTGCCACCTACTGTGCCCAGTTGGTTTTCCAGCCCCTTGAATGGAAAGGAGCCAGTAAATCACTTAATAGCTTGTCACCCCACTGGAAGTTTTAAGTTAAAACCTCTTCAAGAATTAGAAAATTCATTCTCTGAGAAGATTCCTCATGGAAACTGGGAACTAGATATTTCAGGGCACAGGAGAAATGAAGATTTTCTACTCATGCAAGCGCGCCGCGCGGTTTTCTATTTTGTGATTTTTTTTCTCTTCAAAAAAAAAGAAAAGCAATTATAATTTTTTATTTTTTTGTCTTTTTTCTCTCTTTTTGTTGTTGTTTCTCTCTCTCTTTTTCATTTTCCTTTTTCTTGTCTCTCCATCCAATATCTACTGAATCTGCTGCACCAGCGATCAAAACAGAATGGCAATCAGATTCTAGAACACCTCTGTCTGCTTGCTCCTGAACATTGAGGCTTAACTTTAAGAATTTGAAAGAAACACGCCATTCATCAGATGACAAAAAATCACCGTCGGATCACGAGAAATATGGGAAAACGAGAAAATACCTCTCCTCCAATGGAAAAGAGTAACTCTCCTTCATCCACAAGCAGTTCGGTGAAAGTCATGGAAATGTCTGATAAGGAATTTAGAACATTCGTAATGTCGAAGCTAACAGAGATGGAAGAAAAGAGAGATAATGAACTGCTAAAGAGAAAGGAGAAAGAAGTTGACGAGTTCCAGGAGATGAGGAAATTCTTGCAAGATCTAAAAGAGGAATTACACACTTTACAAAAGACTCAAACGGAACTGCTAGAGATGAAGTCTATAATACAAGAAGTCAAAATCTCCCTTGAAAGTATTAAAAGCAGACTAGATCATTCAGAAAATAGAATCTCAGATGTAGAAGAGAAAATGGCTGGCTTAGAAAAATCCACCACGAAGACTGAGAAAATGGCTCAAAAATTTGAGAATGATATGCGAGAAGTACTGGATACCATCAAACGTCCAAATATCCGGATAATTGGCATTCCAGAAGGTGAAGAGACCCATAAGGGCATTGATAATCTATTCCATGAAATCCTGTAAGAAAACTTTCCAAACCTAGAGAGGCATTCGAAGATCCAGTCCCAGGAAATACAAAGGACCCCAAATAGAATCAACCCAAGGAGATCTTCTCCAAGACACATTATAGCCAGGTTGACCAAAACCGCAGACAAAGACAAGATACTAAGATTGGCAAGAGAGAAACATCAAGTTACCTACAAAGGACATCCCATCAGGCTAACAGCAGATCTCTCATCAGAAACAATGCGAGCGAGGAGAGAATGGGAAAATATATTCAAAGTGTTACGAGAGAAGCGATTTCAGGCAAGAATACTGTACCCGGCAAGATTATCTTTCAGGTGGGAAGAAAAGACAAGAACATTCTCAGATAAACAAAACCTGAAAGAATTTACCAGCACCAGACCAGATCTCCAAGAAGTTCTCAAGGGTGTGCTGTATCAAGAAAATTAAACACAGACACACGGAAATAAGAGTCAAAAAACTATGAAAGTGGCCAACTTAATCAGAGGGACAAGTCTGGAGCTGAATACTATATCCCAGAATTTAATCAGGAAAATTGAACCAGAACAGAAGATAAAAGTACATGAGACTGATAGGTTCATGCACCTTCCATTTGAACAGAATCCTAACTTGTTTCCTGGCTTTAAGCAAAGTTCCTTGGCATTTCTTTGAGTTAAGTTAAAACTGGTTTTCTTAGTAGTAATGAGTGAACTCACCATGGAAAGTAGTTAGATTATGTAGGAAATTGTGTGATCAATGCAACGTGGGTGGGAAGGGAATGAAGGACAATTGTAGACACCGGAGGTGGTGTGAGAGGAGGGTGGGAAGGGACAGAGGGTCAGAAAGAGGGGTGGAAGTAATTCTAAGAACTAGTAATGGAAAATTTTTTGTAATGTGCATGATTGTATCACTATGCAGTGTGTACTGGATGGGAGATTGCATTTTGTATGCTGTGATGAAGTTTAGGGAAGGAATGTAAATTGAGTTACAAAAAAAAAAGTTTCAGAAAAAAAAAATATATCTATTCAATGACTGCAGTAGGATATGTAGCCACAGCTAGGCACTACTTTATAAGATGCGTAAAGTAAGACTTGTGTTCATGGAAATGTGGGTATCACCTGTGTTTGCTATGAGGGTATTTGGATTGATTAGGGTCTTTGGCGTTACAATAAAATGTGAGGAGAAAACAGTATAGAAAGCAAACATAGTTACCAGAGACTGTGGGAGGAGAGTGGGAGATGGCAGAGGGTAAGAGATAGAGAATCTAGGATGGGGGAAAAAAGCAAAACATACAGAAGACAAGAAATGGAAGATCATTTGCTGACAATAACATGTTTGTTGATGTGCTTGATTGAGACAATATATAGTGTAATTTGGATGGAAAATCTCATTTTGTATGCTGTAATGATGTTCAGAGAATGAATGCAAATAAATAAATTGAAAAAAAAAAAGAATTAGAAAATTCCAGGGGTGTGACATAAAAAAAAAAAAAAAAAAAAACAAAGAGGTTTAACAAATGACAGCATAATTCTAACTTGTGTCATGTACTTACCAACAAGCATTTTCAAAAAGGTCCTGTCCTTTATTATGTTATGGAACATGTCTCACTTACTTTCATGGTTTTCCCTTTTTCTTTCCTGATATTTTCATTCTAAGGCTATGTAAGCATCTGAGGCTATAAAGCATTTGAAATATACAGCAGATAAGCGTCTGCTACTTTACCCTTCATTTGCTGTTGAGATTTTTATTTCCACATAATAGTGATGTACCTAGAATTATACCACACTTATTGGTAAAATTAATTGGAATCCAACCCTTTTAATATTTCTTGTTTTATCAGTAATTCTTACAAGGTTTGGAATCTGTATAGTACCCGACACAGTTCTGAGCATGTCGAGGGTATTAAGTAAACCACAGTGTGTAGAAGGGAAGCATTGCTTTTCAATCAATTGGATTTTAATCTATTAGTGTTTAAAAGGTTTCTATGTATGACTGTATTTTTCCTCCTAAAATTCAAGATGAAATCCTTAAGATTTTTCTAGGGAGAAGAACAGACAAATGCTACAACTCAATTTATTTTTAAAGTTTGCCCACAAAACCCCAAGTGGGAAGATTTCTCTTCTACTCCCACCATTTATTAAAAATGAATTGGGTGGTGGGTCTAGCAGGTGACATGGTGGTTTATGTGCTGGGCTCCCGCATGTCCAAACATGGTTCCTGTCCTGGATTCCACAGCCTGAAAGTCACACTGGACATGTGTATATGCATGCCCAAAATACTGAGAAGAGAATGGAAAAGAAGAGATTGTGGCATGACCATTCCTCTGGGGGGTTTCCCTCTCTCCATCTCTCTCCATCTCTCTATGTCTCTCTCTGGTGAGTGCATAAGTCCTATGGCAAAAACAAAAACAAAATAGTGACAAAGAAGAATTGGGTGGCTATACTGTGTCAGAGGCCATCTTACCCACTAGGAATACAGTGGTCAAGAAGACCTGCTTTCAGCCCTAAGGAGCCTGGAATTTAGTGGACATAGACAGCCATGTGTGAAAGCAAGCCTCCTAGAAGTTTGCTGAGGCCATGGTGGAGACAAAGAACCATCCGCTCCATTTGGGTATTTGGGAGTTATTTCCCAGAGGAAGTTATGAGCTCGAGCCAAATCACAGGGGTCAAAAGCTGTTCCTACAAGAATAAAGTAGAGGGTGGTGGTGGTGGCAGGAGCAGGGACATCAGGTAAGTCAAGATCACGAAGGACTTTGTATGGCCTCTTAAGGAATTTGTGCTGTAGTTTAGGTAAAGGGGCTTTTTAAGGGAATGATCTGGTCAGATTAACTTTTATAATGGTCACTCAGAAAGCAGCACAGACAGTGGGTTCATGGAATGGGGCAGGGATAGTTTAAAAATCATGCCAGGTGTGTGTGTGCCCTCAAAACCCTGAGAGGAGAATGGAGAAGGATTGTGGCATGGCCATCCTCCCAGGAGGTGATTTCTCACTTTTCCTCTCTCTGTTTCTCTCTGGCTAGTGTGCACATGCCCTGTGGCAAAAATAAATAAATAAATACATTTTTAAAAACAGTATAAGGTGAGAAGAAGCACAATTAACTTCCAATACCCTTCTAGGTTCTTTTTTTAGAGAGAGAGAGAGAGAAACAAAGTGAGAAATTACCTCCCCAGGATGAATGGTCATACCACAATCTCTTCTCTTCCATTCTCTTGGAATTTGGGACATGTACACACTCATGCCCAGTGTGGTTTTCAAGTCACTGGGTCTGAGGCTTGAATTTTGTAGTCATCCATGTCTATCCATCTGTCTGAACCTCCATACCATATGCTGGCCCTCTTTCTAGGTTCTTAATCTCAAAGTGTAAGAAATTTCTAGTTAGCACATTCGTCCTAGACAATGGTGACCAGCAAGGTGAAGTAAAAGAGGAAAATGGGAGTGTCCCTTAAATATTACCATGTCACACATATTATTTCACCAATACACTATTTAGGGGATATTGCTTGTTTCTGAATTTTAGTCTTATAAGCAAGGCTATAATTTTTGTTTATGTGTACGTGCAGTTGTTCCTAAATTTTCCCTGTATGGCCATGCTTATTTTCTAAGGATAAATTTTTATCAATGTAATGCCTAGTTTAAAGAATAAGAGTATTGAGGCCAGTGGGTGGCATAGGGGCTAAGATGCTAGACTCCCATATGGTCAACTATGGTTTGAGTCCTGGACTCAGTGGCTTGAAAATCATGCAGGTCACATATGCATGCATGTCCAAAATTTGAAGAGGAGAATGGAGGAGATGGGATTGCAGAATGACTGTTCCTCTGGGGAGTGATTTCTCACTTTCTGTCACTCTCTGGTGAGCTCACATGTCCTGTGGGAAAAAAAAGAAAAAAAAACCCAACCCAATAACAACCTAGGCCTCAGACCATGAAAAGTAAAATTCAATAGTAACAGATGTGGAGTTTTCAATCAGGGCTAGAGAGTTGCCCCCTCAGGGGATGTTTGGCAACATCTGCAGGCATTTTTGGTTATTGCAAATGGAAGAGTACCCCTCCCATCTAAAGGGTGGAGGTTGAGAATACTACTAGGCATCCTGTGATGCACAAGATGGCACTTGTAGCAAAGAACTATGGCTCAAAATATCAGCAGGACCAAGGCTGAGAAACCCTCCTGTAGCTGGAAATAAAAAACAGATATGAGGGTGTTAAGGAAGGAAAATGAACTACATTTGTTTACTGCCAGGATATAATGAATAGAGAGAGTACTTTAGAGTGACTTTCAGATTTCTGTTGTGAGTGGCTAGAGAGAGGAAATATCAGAGAAGGGACAGTTTCGGGGGAAAGAGGATACGTTTAGATACATTGCAGTTTAAATGCTTATGGAATATGAAAGTGAAGATGTCCAGGAGATCTATGGATACATGGATTAGGAGTCTAGATCTGGAAAGATTAGAGAGATTTGGGAGCTGACACCATATAGATAACCATGAATTTGAGTGTGTAATAAAGGCAACTTTCATTATTTTCCTTTATGGTAGAGATAGTAAATGCTTGCCAAATGTTAGAGAGTGAGTGTTCATGTGCTTTAAAATTAGAATGTTAACCCCCAATGTGATGGTGTTTGAAGATGGAGTCTTTGGCGGGGGTGGTGGTGGTGGTTAATTACAATTAGATAAGACCATGAAGGTGGGGTACTCATGAAAGGATTAATGCCATAAAAAAGAGACTCTCGAGAGCTTGCTCCCTCTTTTTGTCTACCATGTAAAGGTAAATTGAAAAGGGGTCCAAGAGTAGAACCCTCATCAGAGATCAATCATGCCATCATTCTGATCTTGGACTTCTACCCTCTGGAACTATAGAAGATAAATTTCTGTTATGTTACATAGTCTAGCATTTTGTTATGACATCCCAAGCAAATTGAGACATTAATACCCAAGTGTTCCTCTATATCTTCTGCCTCTTCTTTTTTTTTTTTTTTTTTTTTTTTAAGTTTTGCGATAGAGCTTGTGCATTGAGAGAGAGAGAGAGAGAGAGAGAGAGAGAGAGAGAAGGAGTGAGAAATTACCCCTCAGGGAGGGTAGCCATGACTCAATTCCTTCTTCTTCATTTTCCTCTTGGGATTTTAGGCACATAAGCACATGTATCTGGTGTGTCCTACAAGCTGCCAGGTCTAGGACACAAACTGCACTGTTGGCCATGTGGGATCCAGCCACCTTAACAACCATGCCACCTGGTTGGCCCCTGTTTCCTTTGTGGTGTAGTTAGGGCCACGTGATTAGGTCTGGCGAATGGCTTAAGAACCAAAGTGTCTCTTGTAGGCCAAGGTATGCTGCCCCTTTCCTTTCTTCCCTGTCTCGGTGACTGGAGAGGCCATGTTTCCCAGAGGTGAAGCTACGGATGGAGGAGAACTATTGAGCCTTCATTGCACTCTGTGTGAGCAAGAAACTAAAGTGTTTTTGGCCATTAAGATTTCAGGGTGTGCTGCAGCTGCTGACTGTGTTTTTACCCTGAAGGATACCTCCTATAACTGATTGAGCTTCTGATTCTGCCTAATGGGCAGAAAACTTAATCTAGTCTCTTCTAGGTCAGCTCAGTCATGTCAGTGATTTCTTATATAAATTTCCGTTCAGTTCAGAAGCAATTGTGAGTCACAGGGTGGGGGATGGAATTTCATCTTGGGATGGACCAACATATAGATGACCACAAATCTGAGTGTGTAATAAGGGCGACTTCTATTGTTCTTTTTTATGACAGAGACAGTAAGTGCTGGCCAAATGTTAGAGACTGAATGTGTCCCTAAAATTCATAGGCTGACTGCCTGCTGATCCATCGATTGATCTGATTTTGGCTTTGGCCATTCCTCATACTGGTCCCTGCTAAGATGTCCATAATCACCTGGCCTCTGTTCCATAGGCCTCACTGCTGTCTAAATCCCTTGCCGTGACTCTGGTATACTTTGAGCCCACCAGTTTTTGTTTTTGTTTTTTTTGAGATGTTTTTGCTTTAGGGTGCGTGTGCTTGCCAGAGAAACAGACAGAGACAGTGAGATGGAAAGGGAGAAATCACCCCTCAAGGGGAATGGCCACACCACTGTATCTTCTCCATTCTCCTCCGGGAATCTTCGGAATGCACACACACATGCCTGGCATCATTTTCAAGCTACCGGATCCAGGACTCAAACCACAATTGGCCATGTGGGAGTCCAGTGATGTAACCACTATGCCATCTGCTGGCCCCCTAGCCCACCAGTTTTTAAAGTCCCATCTCCACATCCCCCCCCCCCCCCCTTGAGGGGCTCATGAAGTTTGTGAAGCTGCCCAGGCCCCCTGCCTTTTCTTTCTCATAATTCTACCTTTGTTCTCCCATGCCATGGTGGCTCAGAAGAACTTCAGATAGATCCAGGGGCACCGGTTCCTCTGTTCTCAGTTTCCCAGGCTTATGTGAGGACCTCTACCATCTTCCCTCACAAAGATTGAGTGGGTGGGGTGGTTGCAGGAAACCCACTTCCAGTGGCTATTTATTTCTGACAGTGTAGGTTAGACACTTTGTGCCAGTAGGGCAAGGAGAAGCAGAAAGAAATGGATTCTCCATCACTCTGCCATCTCTGAATTTTTTTTACCTAGACAGGTAAAAATTGTTCTGAAGTTGAGAACTTGATAGGTTTCTCTTACATGCCTACTGGTTTTACACATTGGGGAGGACCACATGGTTAAATAAAATTCAGGAGAAGTGGATTAGTTAGCCTTTCACCAACACATGCCATTTTGGTAAGGGTTGCCATAGAATAGACAAGGTCAGTCTACGGTATGACATAGCTTGAACCAGAGAGAATAGAATCACCTGCAGGGATTGTGAGAACCTAGTTATGGGATACAGCCCCTGAAATTCTGATTCAGTAGGTCTAGGACAAAGACTGATAATTTGTATTTAGGGTCGCCAGGTTTAGCAAATAAAAATAAAGGACCAAACAAATTTAAATTTCAAATAGACAGCAAAATATTATAGGATAAATATGTCCCAAATATTGCATGGGACAAAATTTTTCTACTTTAAAAAAATCATAATATGTAATCATTGACTATCTGAAATTCTCATTCACCTGGGTATCCTGAATTTTTCCTGGCAATCCAATCTGCATTTCTAACAAGTTACCTGGTGGAACTGATGCTGGTCTTTAGAACACAGTTTGAGTCACAGATATAGACTCATGAGAGTACAGAGCCCTGGGAAACACTGACATTTAACTGGCAAATGACCCTGAAAAGGAGTATAAATGAGGCAGCAGAACTAGAAGTGGTCTCAGATGCCAAACGAGGAGAAAGTTTAAAAAATTCAGTGGGTTGAACTTCAGCTGTGAAATATTTCTTTCAGAGACTTAAAATGAAGATTTTCTGCTGAGACTTCTTCCTCACTTATTTCTACTCCTACACAGTAAATGTCTAGACAGGTCCAAGTGAACAGGGTCTTAACATCTGAATATAATTAGGGTCAGAATATTCCTTTCTTCTCACTAATTCTGATGCACAAAGAGTGAGAACAGAACAGAAGAGAGATTGCAGATCACCTCCTCCTGCATGCCTCTCAACACTTAGATTGAACTTTAAGTATCCGAAGAAATGCACCATCCATCAGATGACTAGAAATCACCTCAGGGTCACAAGAAATATGGAGAAACAAGAAAATACCTCTCCTCCAAGGAAAAATAATAACTCCTCTTCATCCTCAGACAGTATAATGAAATTCATAGAAATGTCAGATAAAGAATTTAGAATTTTTATGGTGACAAAGCTCACAGAGATTGAAGAGAAGAGAGACAATGAACTGCCAAAGAGGCAGGGGAAAGGAGCTGATGAGCTTCATGAGGTGAGGAAATTCTTGCAAGATCTAAAAGAGGAAATTCACACTATAAAAAAAAAATCAAATGGACCTGTTAGAGATGAAGACTATAATACAGGAAGTCAAAACCTCCCTTGAAAGTATTTAAAGAAGACTAGATCATACAGAAAATTCAATCTCAGATGTGGAAGATAGAATTGCTGGCCTAGAAAAATCCACCATGAAGACTGAGAGAATTGCCCCCCAAAATGAGAATACTATACAAGAAATTCTAGATACCATCAAATGTCCAAACAGCTGGATAATTGATATCCCAGAAGGGGAAGAGACCCATAAGGGCATTGACAATCTATTCCATGAAATACTGGAAGAAAATTTTCCAAACCTAGAGAGTTATTCAGAGATCCAGTCCCAAGAAATATGAAGGCCCACCAATAGAATCAACCCAAGAAAATCTTCTCCAAGACACATTATAACCAGATTGAGCAAAACCACAGACAAAGACAAGATACTAAGATTGACCAGAGAGAAGTGTCAAGTTACCTACAAAGGATATCCCATCAGGCTGACAGCAGATCGCTCATCTGAAACAATGCGAGTGAGGAAAGAATGGGAAAATATATTCAATGTGTTAAGGGAAAAGCAATTTCAACCGAGGATACTATACCCAGCAAGATTATCCTTCATATGGGAAGAAAAGACAAGAACATTCTCAGACAAACAAAACCTGAAAGAATTTACCAACACCAGACCAGATCTCCAAGAAATTCTGCAGGGAGTGTTATACCAGGAAAATTAAATACAATTACACAGAAATAAGAGTTCAAAAACTAAGAAAATGGCTCACTTAATCATGGGGACAAGTCTGGAGTTGAATATTATATACCATAATTTAATTGGAAAAATCAAACAATAGAATTTTATGACTTTTGACTAAAACATTGCTGATTTTCTTCTAGGTTTGTTTTCTGGTTTTAAGGATTTTTGTCTTGTCTTGAGCTGTCGATAGGTTCATGTACCTACTATTTGAACAGAATTCCAACCTGTTTCCTGGCTTTAAGTTTTAAGCATATTTCCTTAGCATTTCTTTGATTTTTTAAAGCTAAATCTGCTTTTTTTGAAATTAAAAAATATAGTGAAAAATACATAATTAATGACCATAATAAACTATATAGCATCAGCTAGGTGCTACCTTATATTCATTCTACTCAGAGTTTCATGCCTAAAGTCAGTCATGTATTCATAGATATTTATATATCAGCAGAGCTTGCTATTGAAAGTAGTTAGATTATTTAAGAAATTTTGTGAATCAATAGAATGTGGGGGAAAAGGGGATGGGAAACAACTGTGAACACTTGAGATAGTGTGGGAGGAGGGTGGAAAATGGCAGAGGGTGAGAAATAGGGGGAATATATATTATATATATATATATAAAATAGGGGGAATATATATATATATATATATATATATATATATTCATTCCACACACACACACACACACATATATATATATATATAATTTTATATATATATAAAATTGGTGTTGGGCGGTCTTGGTGATGTGTAATAGAGGGGATGCAGAGAAGAGGCCACCAGAGAGGGCAAATCTGAAACCACAGAAGACAAATAACAGCAAAAGGGGTGGAAAAGGAGGGACTACAGGCTGGGGGAGCAGAGGGGGCAGGGAGAAGGGGGGAGGATGGTCCTGGACAGAGTGTGGACTCAGCAGCTCAGCCTCAGGCAGGCGGTCAGATGTCAGCATAATTTGTCTGCCCCCAATGGAGGAAGAACACCAGTTCAGAGAAAGCTCTGCTAACCTCAATGACTACTATCGATGACTACTATTGCAAAGTAGAAAAATGAGTGTGTGTGTGTGTGTGTGTGTGTGTGTGTGTGTGTGTGTGTGAAGGGATGCAGGATAGGCCATTAAAAATTCTGTGTGTGGGGCCATAGGTGGCATAGAGGTTAAGGTTACCACATCACATGGAGGGTAAGGTGGCTGGATCCTACATGGTTGAAAACATGGTTGGAGTCTTGAACCTGGTGGCTTGAAAATCATGCTGGGTACTTGTAAATGTGTGCTCCAAATCACAAAGTGAGAATGGAGGAGAAAGCATTGTGGTATGGCCATCCCCCCCCAACCCCAGGTTGATTTCTCACTTTTCCTCCCTCCCTCCCTCTCTCTCTGTCTCTCTCTGACAAGCACAACTGACATGTAAAAGAGTGAGCCTTGATTTATACTCTAAATAAGGAAACAACTATTTCAATCTAGCTTGATTAGAATGGTTGCTACCTAGGGTCAATGATACATAATTGGTTGGGCCACCTGCTGTTATTGGGCCACAGAGATTTCAACAATGAACAATGATAAAGATAATGAACTGATACTTATTGATTGTTGGACTGAGTGCTCTCCATGTGTTATTTCTTCAGACCTCACCATGATCCTATGAACTGAGTACCATTATTACCCCATTTGTACATGAAGACATTCAAACTTAGAAAGCTGAGATAATTTGCCCAAGTGGCAGAGCCAGAACGTGAACACAGATCTTTTTGACTGCAAAGCCCAAGCTCTGTCACACAGTTTACAATCTAGCAAAGGAGAGAAAATGTGTGTTTGGAAGCCAGATGGTGGGGCAGGGGTAAAACGTGATGCTCTGAGAGGCTCACCCACATGGGAAAGTTCTGGGTTTTTGTCCAGAAACTCCCTGGGTATGCCCAGTGCATGTGTGCCCATGGTTCCAGAGCCAGCTAACTCAGGCTGGCCGAGGCTGGTGGTGGATTTCAACATCAAGACCCTGTTGGAAGTGCTCTGGCTTTATCTCTCTCTTTGTCTCTCTCATTCTTGAAAGAAATAAAATGAAATGAAAAAAAGAAAATGTGTGTAAATTGCTATCATGTAAGGCAGATGGTGGTAGATGACAGAATATATGTGTGGGCAAATATATGGAATAATGTGGAAGGAACAAGTAGTATGACCGGCAGGTCCAGCATGATAGCCAGTTGCTCACCTGATGTCCGTTCACTTCCAGAATACAAGCTCTCCATTTTCAGCTGACTCATTGTTCCTGGAATGTAGAATATTTTTCCAGCTTCCCTTGCAGCTAGATAGCAGTGCATTTAATGTATCTGACACTGGAATAGATTATATTTTAACACCCCCCCCCCCCTTTTTTTAATCAACAAGACTACCTTGTGAAATTAAATAAATAATGTCCTGAAACGTATCATAATAAGCATTTTCTTTTATCAACTCTGCATCTGTAATTATGTCAATAAGCAAATAAATAAGCAAATGCTATGGAAAAAGGAAATGGATTGATAATTTTTTTTTTTTTGGAGAGGTTTTTCGCTATAGGGCATGTGCGCTCGCCAGACAGAGAGAGACAGAGAGATAGAAAGCGAGAAATCACCCCCCGGGGGGGTGGTCACGCCGCAATCCCTTCTCCTCCATTCTCCTCTCGGGATCTTGGGCACGCACGCACACGCGCCCGGCGTGAGTTGTAAGCCACCGGGTCTGAGACGCGAACCGCGATCGACTACGTGGGAGTCCAGCGACATAGCCATTACGCTAACTGCTGGTTCCCAAGGATTGATAATTTTTGACCTTTTCAATAATCTTTTTTGAAAAAAAGAAATAATTATACCTACCTATTTGTCTGTCATAATGGATAACATTATAGTAACTATTATGTTAAAGGGCTCTAGGCAATGCTAAAACAAATGGTACAAATGGTGCAAAAGGTACAAATTAGGCAACTACTAAATTGACTTCAAAAGAAATGTTTTATTTTCTGAATTTGTTCTTTAATTAAAAAAAAAAAAAAAAAGTCAGGGAGCTCATGTACTTGCCAGAGAGAAACAGTGAGAGGAAAAGCAAGGAAGTGTCCTTCCCAAAGCATGGTCAGGCCACAGTCCCTTCTCCTCCATCTCTCCCACCTGTCAGGATTTGAGGCATGCATGCACATGGGCCCAGCGTATTTCTGAAAGCACCAGGTCTGGGACTCCAACTGCGTAGTTGGCCATGTGGGATCTAGTGCACCAACTGCCAGGCCATAGGCTGGTCTATTTAATTTCAAAATAGTAACAACCAAAAAAGAAGAAAATATTTTAATGAAAAAAAAATTATTATAATTAGAATATTTTAGATATAAGATAAAAGTTGCAGCCACCAAACCAAAAAAAATTACATCTCTTGCTTTGCTCTTTTAAATTTAAATACAAAACGAAACCTCTAAGCAGTTACACAGAATGAGAACTAAACGAATCCAATTCCTGCGTCTTTCCTGTACTATCACTGTTTACTTGGAATCTGCTGTTTCAATGCTGGAAAATAGTTTCTCAGGATGGGGTGGGGGTGGGGGGGACACATACTGCCAAAAAACGGTTTGGAGGTTGGCAGATACCAAAGCACTACAAATTTACTTTTGAATTGAATCGGTCCTCCTGGGTTGATTGCTAAATATATAACAGGGAGTTCTTTGAATTAGCTTCCAAGTATTAATAAACTACCATGCTATTAAAGAATAAAAATGTGCTTATTTGAAGATTCCATGTATATATATTATTATTATTACTATTATTATTCTTAGGCTTTTTCTATAGGGCATGTGCACTCGCCAGAGAGACAGAAACAGAGAGACAGAAAGTGAGAAATCATTCCCCAGGGGGGATGGCTATGCTGCAATCCCTTCTCTTCCATTGTATGGAGAAGGCATCCTTGCTGTGTCCACTGGAGTCTGCAGAAGAGCTTCGTTGCCACCCTTGCTGCTCATGTAGTAATCTTGCTAATCCTCTGGTCTGTGCCAACACAGAGCAGATCTCGGAGGACCTGGAGGATGGTCAGGATTGACTCCTTGTCAGAGAAATTAGTCCTGTTGGCTAGAAAGTCCAAAGGCACCATGAATGACAGAAGGTAGAACTTTGAGTAGAGCAGAGTAACACTCTAGAGCTTCCTTTTTTTCCCCTTTTTTAAAGAGATTTTTTTGCTGTAAGGCATGTGTACTCTCCAGAGACATACATAGAGACAGACAGAAAGTGAGATGATCACACCGCAATCAGCAATCCCTTCTCCTCCATTCTCCCCTTGGCATTTTAGGGCACATCCTCTACCCCCGACATGAGTTTCAAGCAGCCACATCTGGAACTCGAGCCACAGTTGGCCATGTGGGTGTCCAGCACCTTAACCACTAAGTCACCTGCTGGCCCCAACACTTTAGAGCTTTAAATGATGTGTGGGACGTTGTGTAGAAGCAACTGATCTGGTTGGGAAGAATATCCCTCTCTGTCCTATTTCTTTCCTTCTTTCCTCAGAGTATTACATGGACATGATGATTAGCACTTTAGCAGCCTTCTTTGACTGTGAGGAGAACATGAGGGTGGAAGATAGTTATAGGTTTGAGTAAGAAAATTGATTGGGGGAGCTGGATCTCTGTGGACACACACTAGGGTAATGCCTAATGAGTCATATCATTGTATATTCCCCTTCGTTGAGTTGGGATGAAACCTAAGACTTGCTTCTCCTAATCAACAGACTGAGAAAGAAGATGGGATATAACTCCCGATTATGTTGCATTATATGAAAAGGTGAAGAAATTTCACAGTTGCTTATTGTCTTAAAGTTCATCAAAACAGAAATTATCCTGGGTAGGTCTGAGCTAATCAGGTTAGCTCTTTAAAAGAGGATGCACACTTTCCCTGAACCAGCTCCAAGCAGCAGACTCATTTCCTTTGTTGCTGCCTTTGAAGAAGCTACACTCCACGAATTTTATAGCCACAAGACTATGAGCTCTGCCAAGAAACTTAGAAGCAGATTCTTTCCTAATTTCCAGATGTGAACGCAGCTTTGCCAATACCTTGATTTCAGTCATGTGAGACCGTCTAGCTAAGCCATACTGATTTATGACCATGGAAACTGTGGGATAATATGTGTCCATTGTTTAAAGCTGTTAAGTTTGGGCTAATTTATTATTTTATTATATTTTTGAGAGATTTTTGCTATAGGGCAGGTGTGCTTGCTGGAGAAACAGAGACAGAAAGCAAGAAATCACCCCCTTCCCCCCCCCCCCCCCCAGGGAGGATGGCCATGTTGTAATTCCTTCTCCATTTTCCTCTCAGGATCTTGGGCATGCACGCACATGTGTGCAGCATGAGTTTTTAGCTGCTGGGTCTAGGACTCGAGCCACAGTTGACTATGTGAGAGTCCAGTGATGTAACCATTATGCCATCTGCTAGTCCCAGTGCTAATTTATTATGTAACGTAGACAATTAGTATTTTGGTGTCTGTGCTGTGGCTATAACAGCCCCGGAATGTCTGTCTTCAGGTTTCTTTTATGTGAGCAAGAATTACATTTCTTGCTTCTTCATGATTTTAGGTTTTCATCTATAGTCAGCTGAATCTAACTCTGATTCATGGAGCAATAAAGAAAGATTTATGGGAGATGAATCATTTTTTGGTAGATTTTGAAAAGTGGATACAATTTTGGAGGTGGAAATGGGGGTGTCTGGTGGTAGAAATAGTTTTTATGGAATGGAATGAATAAGGGAAAGTACTGAGTGTTTTGAAGGCATAAAGAATAATTAAGTTTCACTAGATTGAGTGGGATAAGGCTGGAAAGGTAGTGTAGAGCCAAATCACAAATTCAAAAAATAAAATGTTTGTTGATGTTTTTCAGGCCATAGACAGCTGTGGGGATCTTCTGACCAGGCTGGTAGCATTATCAGAGCTATGTCCTATTTTAAAAATGTGGCATGAGTCAGTCTTCTTTAGGTTGCAGACATATGTATAAAAGGAGATTTTGTCTCGAAGAGATTTATGGGACGGGACCAGCAGTTAGCGTAATGGCTATGTCACTGGACT
The DNA here is from genome assembly GCA_026018925.1 of Tupaia tana. Classification (NCBI taxonomy): domain Eukaryota; kingdom Metazoa; phylum Chordata; class Mammalia; order Scandentia; family Tupaiidae; genus Tupaia; species Tupaia tana. The sequence continues at coordinate 76,591,945 of JAKSZU010000005.1, read as the reverse complement.
CCCATGTAGTCAACCATGGTTCGAGTCCCAGACCCAGCGGCTTAAACTCATGCCAGGCGTGTGTGCATGCGTGCCCAAGATCCCGAGAGGAGAATGGATGAGAAGGGATTGCGGCGCGGCCATACCCCCTGGGGGGTGATTTCTCCCTTTCTTTCTGTCTGTCGGGCAAGCGCACGTGCCCTATAGCAAAAACCTCTCCAAAAAAAAAAAAAAAAAAAAAAAAAAAAAATTTATAGGATGCATACTGGGGAAGACTAACAGAAACCCTGGTGGGGCAAGGACCTTGGCAACAAGAACAAAAGACTCATGCCTTAAGGTTTCTTTCTCCTCTCCTATTTGACTTCATTCTCTATTGCAGGAAGTTTGCTAGGGTTGGAGCATCATCCCCTACAGCTGCATCAAAAGGAAAGATATCCTTGCTGGGAGCTCCACTTTGATTGAATAACCTTGGAATAATCCCTACGGCCTAGGGTGAGATGCAGTGATTGGCCTGGACTGTGTGTGTGTGTGTGTGTGTGTGTGTGGTGGTGTCTGCTACTAGAGAAAGAAACCTGGGGGATAAAAACATGGTAATAGGTACAATTTGAATTTCATAGTTCTGTCTTCTCATATCAGGCCCTTAAGGGCAGATGACACACAGGATTATATCCCCACGAAAGGATCAAATTGATTTGAACTTACATTTAATTTAGCAGTTGAAATATACACAAAAGGTTAGTAAGCTTTTCAAAACATTTCTCTCCTTACCATCATCAATATCAATCAAACTGCAAAATTAAAACTAGCTTCAATTGTAAAAGTTTGTTAATGCTCATTATTAATTAGTTTCGAGAATTTTTGCTATAAGGCGTGTGTTCTCACCAGAGAAACAGAGAGAAAAAGTGAGAAATCAACCTTTACCCCAGGAGGGATGGCAACACCACAATCCCTTCTCTTCCATTCTCCTTTCAGAATTTTGGACATGTGTACACGCACAGGTGTGAGTTTCAAGCCTCTGTGTGAGAATCTGGTGCCTTAACCACTATGCCACCTGCTGGCCCCCTCAGTTATTAATTTATCACATGATCAAAGTGTGGAATAGTGTGTTTTGCTTGTGGCATTTGTTACTGAAAGAAAAGGGAAATTCAGAATGGCTATTTATAGGTACTTTCAAGTTACTGGAATAATCTCAGTGAAATATAGAGTTCTTGCTTATGACACCAGTCTTTTGTTCAAACATATTGATATTAGTGGAATTGGATACATAATTACTAAATAAAATATCAGGTCATATACGAAATATGCTTCTTTAACCCACATATTTTTGACCAAGCAAATATACTTCAGTTACTTGTGAAATGTTTAGAGTTCAGAGTCTCTTTCTGTATTCCTGGATATATAGATCATCCACAGATTTTTTTTAAAAATATTCAAGCACACAAAGTTATCTCCAAATCTGCATTTGACATGAGAAACACTTTTCTCAGGAAACAAAGATGCTTGAAATGGGATTTCAAAAGTGTGACTGAAATACTTCCTGAAAGACTTCCAGGCAGCTTGTGGCTGGGTGCAGCGAGGGCTTCTTACCACTAGGGGCTACTCTTCCTCCATCACATAGGAATCTGTAGTCTTAGAGGCAGAGTGGATGCAAAATCCACCCAGTTCTTCTATCTCCTGCCTACTGTTTAAACACAAGATTTGACTTTAACTCATGGATATGCTCATTATTCTACTCAGTAGTTTGAAAGTGGTAGGCCTAAGCACTCAACTTTGCAGAAAGTGAAATTTGTATCTGCTCTCTAAAATATTATCTCATACCACATGTTAGAAAACTAAAGATGGTCAATATCACAGTAGCTGTTTCTTCTTATTGATTTAAGGAAGCCACAGGGTTAAAATCTCATTAAAAATAGAGTTGCCATGCTTGTGATTTCCCCCCCAAAATGTGGCATTTCATAGCACCTAACAAATTTTATAGGTGAAACAAACCTCACCAAATTCTAAGTTATTAGTTATGTGTTACTAATCACCCAAAAGTATTAGATTATATGATTTAGTGTACATATAGGAAGAAAGAGAAACATTGAATCTATTTATAATCCCATGCCTAAAAGCATCCCTCACATCCTCCGCTTGTGAATACACAGGAAACATATTTGAAGATGAAGAAGGACATGAACCACCTTCATATTTATGTCTACTTGGGCCTTTTAGGAAAACATTTATGCATTTTACTAGGGTATCTGTCTTTAAGTTCAGTAATTCTAAATACTGGAAAATTTTAAATTTCTTTCTCCAATGGATAAAAGTACATGACAGGAAATAATTACAAGCTAAACAAATAGAGATTAGAAAATTACAACCACGTGTCAAATTGTAATGGTCGGGAACCAGCAGTTAGCGTAATGGCTATGTCGCTGGACTCCCACGTAGTCGACCGCAGTTCGCGTCTCAGACCCGGTGGCTTACAACTCACGCCAGGCGCGTGTGCGTGCGTGCCCAAGATCCCGAGAGGAGAATGGAGGAGAAGGGATTGCGGCGTGACCATCCCCCCTGGGGGGTGATTTCTCGCTTTCTGTCTCTATGTCTCTCTCTGTCTGTCTGGCGAGCGCACGTGCCCTATAGCGAAAAACCTCTCAAAAAAAAAAAAAAATTGTAATGGTGCAGCAGGGCACAGTGGTAATACAACTAGATCCACATGGGAAGGTTCCAGGTTCGAGACTTAAGGAGCCCTTGTACACACTGGGCACTAGTACACGTGCCTGTGATCCAGGCTGGCTGGTGTGAACACAGTGTGAAGACCCTTTTGGGGATGTCTCTTCTTTCTTTTTCTCTCTGTTGGTGGAGATAGACAAATAAGCTCAAAACAAATTAAAACCAGTCAGCAGGCCAAAGTAGATGTTTGGAACACATTCATTCACTTCTTTCCTCAGATGCATTCAGCTTAGTAGTTTAGTCACTGACATTTCTTCCTCCATTAATTTAACAAACTTTTATTGAGGAAACTCATGTATTTCACAGCCAAACAAGGAATGAAATGACCTCCATTTTGTGAAAGAATTAAAATTTAGGGTAAAATGGGGCTGGTGACAAAGAGGCTGGTCAACCATGTTTTCAGAAAATTGATGAAGTCATAGCTCATGAGATCATCTCTCCTGTAGCTATGAGGACAAATATCAATACAAGGATCTCTGGGGGAGTTTTAACATACGTTGAGGCTACATGGACTAACATGTTCCACGGTCTGAATAAATGTGTGGCCGAACCTTCTAATGACGTGCTGTTGATTGCCCGTTAGCCCTCCAGGTAGATTGCTCTCACCTGCCCACTCTTGTCATTGCATCTGGAGAGCATGATGTGACAGTGCGGGTGGGACTTCTGGGGCATGTGGGTTTCCAGGTGCTGCCTGCCTCCCTCGTGGCCATGACCACACAACACAGGCGTCAGTGGTAGCTCTACTCCCATTCATTCCAGCCGGGTCAGGAGAAGGATGGGAATAAAAGCAACACGTAGTTTTCATTTTACTGATATCTGTTAAATCTAGTTACCCCTTTAAGGACCCATTCAGATGATAGAAACAGGATAATCTGCTTCTTCACTTTGGAAGTAGGAAATTAGTCTTTAGCAGAAAGAAATGAACAGAAATGACCTAATGATTGAATCTAGCCCTTCGACTTCTTTTCCACAAGCGAGAGTCCAGGTTACCAACAAAGGTCACTTTTGAAGGTTGAACGATTTAAGTGAAAGGAATATTGATCAGCTCAGGAGAGGCTTGACAAGGCTGTGCTCTCATGGTGGGCGCTAAGCTGCGGGACACAGACATGTACTGTTAATAAATGGGGCTACCGCAGTGCTGAGATAGACAGATGGTAAAGGTGAGAGGTGGGAAATGATCTGCCCTTTATCCCCTCTTGGTTAGAAACCTCATTATGTGCCTGTTGGCTCCCTGGACTCCTCCTATGAGGAGAAAAGAACATAGAAGAGTAATCTGATGTCTTTAAGTGCTGTGCTGAGAAAGCCTCACTCATCCCCTTGTTTCCTCACTACATGACCAAGGTTCATCCCATCATTTTAATCACTCCCTTGTCTACCCCCTCAACTCCCTCCCTGGGTAAATCGAACTCTTAGTTTCACCTGAGTGACTGACAATAGCTAGAGAAAAATACATGTGCCTTTTGATGCTCCCGTAGAGGGTGGATTGTTATTGCCTTACTTCGCTGACGGGACAGAAAATGGAGAATACATTCACTACTTCTCTTGATTGAATGACTGAAGGTTTGATCAGAACGTTTAAATACATAACGCACATTAGTGTATATTCAACCTTCAGCCTCCCCCTAGTGCTCTGCTGAAGCGGAGATAATCGTTTGGTCAGTTGAAGCTGCTGTCTAGGCTTGGCTTAGTCTGTAGTGTACACACTACAGTGCTGGAAGTCACATGGCTGACCACAGGTTCAGAAGCTCTGGTTCCCCTGGAAATATGCCAGGTACCTGTGTGATTGCCCAAGATCTAGAAGAGTTGGGGAAAGAGGATCGTGGCCTACTGGGGTGCTTTTCTCTCTTTCTTTCTTTCTCTTGCATGCATACACCCATGTGTACTCTATAGTGAACAAAAATAGAAATTATTGTCAAACTAGAGGAAAAATATTCTACTCTTGTTCATTGTCAGGGGGTGCCTGTGCTCATCAGAGTGGGGGAGAAAGCAATAGCTGGAATACCTTTTTCTCCATTTCTCTATCCTGTCAGGATTTGAGGCACACATATGTATGTATCTGGCATGTTTTTCAAGCCAGCAGGGTTGAGATTCAAATAGCAGTCAGCCATGTGGGGTCTGACTCTCTTAGCCACTAGGCTAAAGAGCTGGCTTGGAAAAAATATTATTTTTTAAAAAAAAATTATTTTATTTATCTTTATTTATTATTGTTTTCCAGTTTGATCAGAGAGAGACAGAGGAAGACAGAGAGAAGGAAAGTGAGAAAGCAAGCCACCAGATTGGGAACTTGAACCACAGTCAGCCATGTGGGAGTGCCCTTAACCACTACTCCACTTGCTGGTTCTGAAAAATATTCTTAAATAAAAAACAGGGCTTTTTTGAAACTGACAACATCAAATAGGTGATTATATCAGTATTTTAAAGATATTTGGTTGAAGCAGGTTGAACATACCTCCACTATTTTGTCTATGCTTTTTCTTGGCAGACTCCTTCAATGTGGTGTAAAGGAATAATTTAAGTGAACCAAGGTTATTTTCTAAATCAGTCAAGTTTATTTATTCATTCAACCAACATGTATTGAATGCATCATGAATGCGCTAAACATAGGATTGTTTATGGATTATAAAATGTGCTTAACGTCTGCATCCTCTGCTGAGAACAGGTATCCCAGCAAATAGGGTTGTATCCCAGCATCCAACACCAGGCCTTAAATGAGATAAGCACTCAATAAATGGAGACAGCTCCTTCCGTTGTCCAAAATAGCATCCCTGAATACTTTGAGCAGTTTTGGGATGGGTCCATTGGGTCCCTATTAATTCTACTTAGAGAGCTAGAAGAGTCAGAAGGATGATGGGGATCATTTCAGGAAAAGGAATAGATAATATATATAATGTTCTTAACTATAGAACACCTATCTCATTCTTCTTGGGGTATATTAAGGGCACCTGATCTTATATTAAGATGGTGGGTAGCATTAAGCTTCCAGATTATGACAATGTCATATTGGGATAATTTCTGAGATAAATCAATGCTTTTTCTTTCTTTTCTTTTTTCTAAAGAATTATTTTTCTCAACATTATTTGTTATTATTTTAATATTTACACACACACATATACACACACACACACATACACAGAGAGAGAGAGAAAGTGAGAAAGCAAACTTGGGTCTGGGACTTGAACCATGGTCAGCCATGTGGGAGTCCAGCGCCCTTAACCACCACACCATCTGCTAGCTCCAATAAATGCTTTTTTTTTCCCCTATCTGTAGTGCATACATATAGCTATGGATAAGATTTAAAAAGTATATTGCTAGATGTTACGTGCACTTAATAGAGAGACAGAGAGAGAACAGGAAAGTGTGAAAGCCCTCCCCATGGGGGAATGATCATGCTATAACCCCTTCTCCATTTCTCCCTCCTTTCAGAATTTCAGGCACTCACAAGTGGGTGCTCAGCATGCTTTTCACGCTACTGGGTCAGGCACTCAAACCCAACCTTGTGGGATCCAGTGGCGTTAACACCTCATCACTGGCTGACCCTGGTTGAGATAGTTGTAAAGAATTATGAATTCAGAGTGAGAGACTCCTTTACATATCCCAAGGGTAATAATCAGAGGGCTACTGAAAATCCAGCTGCTTTAATTTTTATTAAAATTAATAGAGATTATTTCTTAGAGCAGTTTTAGGTTTATAGCAAAATTAAACATAAAGTACAGAGAGTTCCCATATGCTCTTCTACCCCCTTAGATTTCTTTTTTATTAACATCTTCCATTGGTGTACATTTGTTAAAATTGATGAACCAATATAAATGCATTATTATACACTAAAATCCATATTTTACATTAGGATTCACTCGTATGTTGTACAGGTCTATGGGTTTTGTCAAGTGCATAATGGGTGTTTCAATTTTCATCCAGTATAAGGATTAAATAACATGAGATTTTAATAGTATGAACGTGTGAGAAACCAACATAATTTAAAAAATCAATTTGTACAATAAAATAATTAAAATGATGTGAATTGGTGCTGTATTATTTAATAGATTTTTACTCGCATTATAACATATTTATAAAAGTAGATTTATTAGTTAATATTCACTTGCTTTATTTGTGTGCTTAGATTTACTAAAATAAATGAATAAAACTGTTTATAAAACTCTTTGGAAATGTTTGATAGTAATGTGAGTCATTTACAGTTAGCCAAAGATTTAACAACAAGAAAACATTATGCCATTTCCCCACGTTTGCTAATCATTGAATATTTGAAGGTATGATTGATCTAGTTTTTAGCATAGATCCCGAGATATGGGAAATACATAAGCCATATTAGCTATTGATTGAAACTCTAAAGTTCTCTAACATTAGAGCTGTTAAATCAAGTTTTGATTTTGAAAATGGGAGATAAGATAAGGGAGAAAAAGGCCTACTTTTGTATAAGCAGTTAGTTAGAAAACTTGTTTGACATTAGATAGGTCGTGGAGGTCATCCAGTGCAGCTTCCTAGCCTCCGTCCTGCATCATTTCCTTGTTGCACAACTTTACATTGATCCCATTACATCCTCTCTTGGTTGTTTCTCTTTGTTGCTGAAGCCTATGTGGATGATTTTAGATGTTAATTCCATATTTGTTAAATTAATTAATGAGCTAGCTGCTGGTGTGGTACTTAAGGTGGCTGAATCCCATGTGACCAAATGTGTGATTTGATTCTGGGAGGACAAAGATGACTTAAAAAATGTACTGGAGGGGGCAGCAGGTGGTGTGGTGGTTAAGGGCACTGGACTCCCACATGGCCAACTGTGGTTAGAGTCCCAGACCTGGCGGCATGCTTTCTCACTTTCTCTCTCTCTCTCTCTTGCTCACTCTGTCCCTCTCTGGTCAAATTAAAATGTAATAAAGATAAAATTAGACCACTAAAAAAATAATAAAATAAAATAATGTTAAATAAAATAATTCTTAAAAAAAATACTGGAGTGTGCGTACATGCCCAAAATCCCAAAAGGAGGAAGAAATGGAGAATGTATTGAGGCATGACTGTCCCCCATGGGGGAGTGCTTTCTTACTCCCTACCCCAATCCTGTCTCTCTCCAGTGAGCACATGCATCCTCCAGCAAATTAAAAAAAAAAAAAAAATTAGTCCAGTAAAATCTGCATCACCCATGTATTTTATTTGCACAATTCCCACATATTCATTTAGTTTGTCAGTAAAATGAAAATTTATTAAAAGAGGGCTGAAACAGAATCTTGTTTTTGGCCCTGTCTCTTTAATTCAAAATTCTTCCATTCTCAAGAATCTGACTATACCTGTTTACTAATGATATGCTCATCTAATTAATATTATTGTCCAACCCACATTTCTCTATCTTGTTCAAAAGAATATCATTAATGAACTGTCAAATATCTTGCAAAAATAAAATATATTGTAAATACAGTAAGACCATAATGCATGAGGTGAGCATTCTGAGAAAAAGTGTTTTGTTAGAACTTAGTTACTTGAGGTGAGCTATCTATGACAAATTTTCAGTTCATGGAAAATGTGTGTTATGGATAAGACCAAGCATGAATTTTAATATTTTCTTGCATCAAAATAAATTTGAGCTTAAAAACAACAAAAGCACAATTTTTAAAATTGATTTTTATTGTCAGAGAATGTGTGTGCTGATTAAAGAGTGCTCCTCAACAGGGCATGGACATTCTGCATCCCATCTCCTCCATTTCTACATCCTGTCAGGATTTGGGGCATACACACACATCTGGCCAGCATGTTTTTCAAGCTGCTGGGGCTGGGACTCAAACCACAGCCAATCTTGTGGGATCCACTCCCTTAACTACTGTGCTATGGGACCAGCTCTATAAACTTGCACTTCAATTCTATTTTCCATAAACTTTTTGAAGTTCCCTCGTATATTGTCTGTTTGTTTTCTCTGGAGATCCCTGATTCACACAGGAAGTAATTTTTTCCTATGACCTTCATTTTTGATATGTGGAACTCTTGATGGCTCCTGCCATTGCTAGTCCCCACTTTAAAATTATGCAGGTTTTGTAGGCTGTAGCTTCTCTTGCATTGTTGATATTTCTCCCAGTAATAGCTGCTGCAACCACGTAGCACTTTGGTTTTCTTGGCTGTGTGTGTCTGTGTGTGTGCGTGTGTGTGTGTGTGTGCGTGTGTGTGTGTGTGTGATCTTGCATCCTGGAAGCTATGTGGAAACACTACAGTTGTTTGGGATGTTGCTCTTGGCCCTTTTAAAGTGGGTTCTTCCTCCTTTCCTACCTACGTTCCTATTTTGGTACAGGAAGGAAGTCGCTGTCTTTGGATTCTAAAGACACTTGATATTTTTTAGGCTCCCTTAGAGAGCCCACCCTGACACAGATCTTGCCTCCTAGATGTTGCCAGTGGCTGAACTTTTAGTTGAAGAGATAAAACTGAGCAAGTGATTGAGTTGCAAAGTCTAGGTTGACAAATAAGCCTTGGAACCAGAAGTTCCAAGACATTTAAATTCTGAGAGCAAATTTGTGCAAGAAATGCCTGACTATTGGGAAGGGATGGGGAATTGCAAAGGGAATGCCACATCCCTGTCCATTTTAAAGTTTATTTATTTACTGAGAGAGAGAGATGAACCCTAGACAGTGTGATCCCCTTCCTACAGCCCTCCAGGAAGTAAGGCTCTTGGGTGCATGCACCAAGCATGTTTCAACTTGGGATCCAAACCCATAGTCAGCCTCGTGGCTTTCCTCACTGCAGCTTACTACTCTACTGTCCACTGTGGCTGGGCCTGTGTCTATTTTAAGTAATACTAAAAGCTGTCATCTGAGAGAATAACAAAAGCAGCAGAAGTTCCAAGCAAGCAAACTCATAAAGTAACTCTCTCGACTACAGAAGTATAGTGGAGAGAGGGGTAGGGAAGGTGGGGACAGAAACCTACATTCAAGATGTGTTCATTATGTGCCAGACACTGCAGAATAAATGCTTTATATCATCTCATTTAATCTCATAAGAATCTGACATGGTAGATGTTTTCCATTTTAAGATAAAGACATGAACTTTGGCATATTTAAATAACTTTGTCCACTATCTTAGATGTTAAATAAAGCCAGGTGAAGAATATCATTTCACTGAACTCCAAAGTGTCTGATTTCCCCATCTATACTTTACTATAGGTTAAAAACAATTCTAAAAATACATCATATTAAGTGATATAAATTTTAAGTTTAGCGTATTTTGAGGCCATCTCTTTATCATTAAAAATTATACATATTTCTGTAGTAACTGGAAAGCAAATGGGGGAAAGGATTTTTCCCCCTTAATTATACCGAACAAATGATCTTACAATTACATAACAAGTCGACCATTATAGTCTAGCCAGTGGCTTGGCTTCTTGTCCAAACCTCACAGTGAAATATGCAGACTTTCTGGAACCACATATTAAAATCTCTGCAGTTGAATCAGCCCTTCTCCTTTCTGAGTAACCTAAACTCAGTACTATTCAGCATATTAGAGAACTCCAGGGATGCGATCTGTAAAACCCAATGTCAAAAGGCGAATACCCGATAACCATCACCTTAGTCCCACGCTCATGGAAACTGGCTTCGTTCTCATTTATTTTCAGGCATGTGGGTCTGTTCTGCAGTGAGGTGTCCTGTTTCAGTCCTATAAAAAGAGATCAACCCCAATTTGGTATGAGGATAATCGAGTGGCACACTGTAGACATTGCTTTGAAGAAAATTCTTCAACAGGTATGTCAAAATGGTGAGTAATCCCAACATTTTCAAAGAACTATCCAGTTTCCAAGGTGACTGTTTTGAATGACCACTGTCGTGTGGGGTGTTAAATTGAGTCATTTGGACGTGGCTTCTGAAGAAACCCGAGTGTGGAGGCAGGAAGCACTGTGTGTATCGCGCCTGAGGGGCACGACCTGCATTCTGGCCCCACCTGGGAGGTGCCTTAAGCCATGGAAGCTTCTGCTTTTCTTTCTTCATTTGTAACAGAGATTGACAGCACCTCCCCCAATTTTTGTGATTAAATGAACCTGATATGATAACACTGAACACAGCAAAGCTCTAGAATGTCTTCATTCCCGTGTAGTGAAACTCCAACTTTAATACCCTAATTTTAAATCGAGACCTTCAAATTCTTAGAAAACATCCGTGATGTTAATAATTAGCCTTGGTTGGAAATTCCAGAATCACCTGTGTGTATGAGTTCCTGCTATTTTTGCCCTCCGTTTGGCATGTGAACCCACAAGTGAAATGCATTTGTTCAATTTTACGAGTCCCGGAAGACCAGACAATACTGCTTGCTTTTAAATACTGGAACCTAGGTCTCAGCAGTTTCCATGGACTCATTTAATCTTCGTCTAGAGTTAATGAGATCAGAATAAAACCGAATAAACATGCTAAGAACGCTGGGCTTTGCAAACCATAATGGTATTTTAGAGAGCCAGAAATAAAATCATGTTTAATGTGCGTACAGGACTGAGTTGGGCGGAGTAGGGCGACAGTGCATCAGTCCTGCTCATGGGCTCGGATGTGTGCTCAGGGGGTCTTATGTGAGGCGGATTCTGCCATTGATAGAAAGTAGAAGAAAGAAAGAAAAGTCAAGGGCCTCACTCTTTTCTAACCCTAGTTTTTTCACAGTGAGTTTCTGCTTTCTAAAACTGTAGAGCATAAGCCCATGTGCTTAGCATTTCTACCCTCAGCAGAAATACATAGCTGAGTTCTTTCTCTTTGCCTTGGGTCTCTCTCTCTCTCTCTCTTTTTTTTTTTTTTTTTTTGAGAGGTTTTTGCTAAGAGGGCACTTGTGCTTGCCAGAAAGACAGAGAGACAGAAAGCGAGAAATCACCCCTGGGGGGATGGCCACGCCGCAACCCCTTCTCCTCCATTCTCCTCTCTGGATCTTAGGCATGCACGCACACGTGCCCGGCGTGAGTTTAAGGCACCAGGTCTGGGACTTGAACCACAGTTGATTACATGGGAGTCCAGTGACATAGCCGTTACACCAACTGCTGGTCCTGGGTTTCTCCTTTCTAAAGTGGGAAAAATAATAGAACCTATAGCTTAATACATGTAAGACACTTACAGGAGTGAAAGGTGATAAAATGCAATGTTTAAAAGCACAGATTCAGGGCTGGCAGGTGGTATGGTGGTTGAGGTGCTGGACTCTCATGTGGTTCAAGTCCTGGACCTGGTGGCTTGTATTCTCACTTTTCATTTCTGTCTCTCTCTATTAAAATTAAAATAATAATAACAATAATAAAATTAAATAAAATAATCTTTTTTTTTGGAAAAAAAATGTCTACTATCTGTGTTCAAATCCCAGCTCCACCACTTATTTCCTTAGGATTATTGGAAAAGTAGTTAACTTCTCTGTGCCTTGATTTCTCATCTAAAAATTGAGTAAGACTAGTACTAACCCCCTAAAGTGATTGTGAAGATTGAATGAGGTAACACGAATATTAATGGACTGGCACACAGTGCTTTATAAATACTTGTTACTACATTATTACTTGTTTCTTGAAAAAGCTTACACACTTTTCCTAAGGATATAGAAATAAATTTTTAAAAATTTCAGCATCATTAACTTCTGTTTTTCTATTTGGTTCTTTCAAGTGTAAAAACCATACAATAAGAATAATTGTACAATGTTGGGTTCTTTTTTTAATTCTTGAGTTTCTAGACCTAGCATTTTGGCAATATCATTTATTTGATATTTTTTTCCCCTCTTGGTCTCATTTTTAAAAAAATTGTCAGAGGGTACTTGACAGGAAGAGAAAGGCGGGGAGAGAGAAAGAGAGAGGGAGGGAGAGAGAGAGAAGCACCCCCCAATGAGATGTGGTCACACCACAATCCCTTCTACTCCATTTCTCCATCCTGTCTGGACTTTGGGCAAACATGTACATACTCTCGGCTTTTCTAAAGCCTCTGGTTGCATGCAGTTTGCCATATGGGATCCAGCTCCCTTAACCACTAGGCCATAGGGCTGGCCCTCTCTTGGTCTCATTTCAAAAATTAGATGTTGACTTTTTTTTTTTTTTAACCAACTCTTTATTAAGGTCATTTTACCTCCTGATTTATTGGGTCATCAGAAAAGTCATGACATATTTTTCTGGTTTTCTATGATGCAAAAATGCATCATGACTTTTCCACTAACTCAATACTTAAAGTTATTTACTTAACCTCTGTATCCAATTCTTTCCCCCCACTGAATGCAAGAAGTCCCTGATTTTTAAAGTCTACAAACAGAAAAGATTCACACATATTGGGAGGATGATAAATGGACTAAACATTTGTTCAGGACAATTTCTGATTCTGTCTCTCCTCCCCTCTCCCCACAGAATCCATTTGAATGTTTCTGCCATTCATTTATTCATTCCAGACTTATTGAGCAGACTTGTCAGGCACCATGATAGGTGATAGAAAATAATGATCCTGACACTCGAATGGTGTTTTACAGCGTACAGATCATTTTCACACAGATTAAATTCACTCCATCTCAGAGGTGCTCATTTCATTTTGCCCAGTTCTTCCTCTTCTTTTAACTTTTTATTTTTCTTAATGTTCTTCATTCCTTTCCTCAGAACTTTGATGTGCCATGAATATTTACCAAGTGCTTTGGTAGGGGTAGGGAGTGGAAAGCTGGCTGGAAGAAAAGGTAGTAGGTAGAGAAGAAAATATAGATGAAAAGAGAATTTGAGGCCGGAGAGGTTTCCAACATAATGCATTCTAGGATCAAGGGACAAAGTACTTGCAAGGCACACTGTCTCTTATATAGGAAATACAGAGCCACTTGAAAAGCAACAATCAGTATCCTTATGGCCATCACCAGAAACTGAGTTGAGGGCCAGCAGATGGAGTAGCGGTTACATCACTGGACTCTCACATGGCTGACCATGGTTTGAGTCCTGGACCTGGTGGCTTGAAAATCATGCTGGGCACTTGTGCATGTGTGCCCAAGATCGTGGGAAAAGAAAGGAGGGAAAGGGATCGTGGCATAGCCATCCCCTCTGGGGAATGATTTCTTACTTTTCCTTGCACTGTCTCTCTGGTGAGCACACACACCCTAAGGCAAAAAAGCCTCTTAAGAAAAAGAAAAAGGGTTGAAACCAAACTCAGGGCTTGTGGTTTTCCAGCTCCTTCTCAACACCCTTCCAATTAACATATAGAGCACGCAGGAAGGCAGGGTAGGTGGCACAGTGACAATATAGTCCACAAGGAATGCTGGATCCATTGGAAGATCAGAGGTTTGGTTCCCAGTGAGAACTGTTCAAGCTGGGTGCATGGCCATGGTCCTTACTGGCTGGGAATGCTAAGGAAGGGTGGGAATCCTGGCTGAGACCCTGTCAAGGGTGCCTGTCTCTCTTTCCCTCTGTTTCTCATTCTCATGATAAGAATAAACAAACTTTAAAAAGTAAAACATGCTAGAAATACTGAAGAGTTATGACTCTCTTTCCCCCACTAACAACTAGCCCATGGGACCAGCAGTTAGCATAATGGCTATATCGCTGGACTCCCATGTAGTTGACTGTGGTTTGAGTCCTGGATCCGGTGGCTTTTAACTCACACCCGGAGCTTGTGCGTGCGTGACCAAGATCCTGAGAGGAGAATGGAGGAGAAGGGATTGCTGCGTGGCCATCCCCCCTGGGGGGGGTTTCTCATTTTCAGTCTCTCTGTCTCTCTCTGTCTTTCTGGTGAGCTCATGTGCCCTAGAGCAAAAACCTCTCCAAAAAAATTTTAAAAAGTAAAAAAAAAACAAAAACAAAAACAAAAAATAATAACTCCCTGTCTCAAATCACCTATTTTATTTATTATTATGTGTGTCGCGCACAACCTGGTTTCTAGAAGGAAACACCACTGGCTTTTCTGTTGTAGACTAACTCATGGGGAATGAATATGCTCTGTCAGGCAGCGAATGGTGGCAGTATTGTGGCTTGTACCCAGGCACATGGTGTCTCTCACATTTGAGCTTGTATCGGTTGCTCCAGGGTACTTTGGAGATTCACAGACTACAAGAAGATGATACAATATATAAACGACTAATAAGTCCTACTAAGCTAATTCCTGACCTATGCCCTTTAACTTGCTTGGACCTCTGTCTGAATGCTCTTCCTCAAAATTTTCCATGGCTGCCATTTCTTTTCTCCTTTTCTTTCCTCTTTCAGCTCCCCTTTCTTTTCCTCTCTCCCTCCTCCCTTCCTTTCTTTCTTTCTGCCAGAGGGTGCATGCACTCATGATGAAGAGAGGCAGAGAGGCAGACAGAGAGAAGACAGCCTTCAATGGGGTGGTGTCATGCCACAGTCCTTTTTCCTCAATTTCTCTTTCCTCTCAGGATTTCAGGCTCATGTATACATGGCACAGGTACCCAGAGTGTTTTGTAAGCTGCCAGGGCTGAGATTCGAGCCACAGTTGGCCATGTGGGATTTGACTCACAATGCACAGAGGTCAAGCATGCACTTTGGGGCCTGCCTCTGGCTGTTGCTTTCTCCACATTCAGTTCAAATGTTGGTTTCACAGAGTGGCTTTTCCCAGGTCCTCTAATTAAGTGATATCCCCACACTCATTCCTCTATCTCATTACATGATTGATTGACTTTGCTACATCCATCCCCACCTGAAATGAACTTTCTTATCTATGTGAGGGATGGTCTTCAAAAAGTTCATGGAAAGTGATTGTTATGAAAAAAATTATGCATGGATTTTAATTTTTTTGTACCAAAATATACTTGTATTTTAATTCCATTTTTCATGAATTTTTGAAGTCCCTACAGAGATTTATTATCTGTCTCTCTCCCAAGAGTGTATACTTCAAGAGAGCAGTGATTATTTTTTAACAGGCTGTCTGGAATGTAGTAGTAGGCTCTGAATATAAATATACATTGGTGGAATAAATGAGTGACCAGATCTTTATTCAATGGCTATAATTGGCCAGCTCTGTTCTAGGTACTGCAGCATAGCAATCAAACAGACATAATCTCTGATTTTTGGAATTTACTTTTTTTTGGCCAGCAGGTGCCTGTGCTTACCAAAGAGAGACAGAGAGAGGGAGAGTGAGAACCAACCCCTTCACCCAGGGGGATGGCCACACAGAAATCCCTTCTCCTCCATTTTCCTCTTGGGATTCTGGGCACACACACACGCATGCCCAGCACCATCAGATGTGAGACTTGAACTGCTGAATCGGCCATGTGAGCACTCTAACCATCACACCACCTGCTGGCCCCTGGAGTTTATATCCTAACACAGGGAAATAAGCAGGCAATACCCAGTGAAGAGGACGCTGCTGGGGTGGGCTGAATTAAATAGGTTGAGTAAGGAAAGGTCTTGCATGGAGACCTGAAGAAGCTGAGAAGGGAGGCACCGGACAGAGATTAAATGGGGGGGGGGGCATTTTGGGTAAAGGGAAAAGGAGGTGCGAAGGTCCTGGCAAACCAGGAAGCTTGGGCATGTGCTGCAGTCAGCAAGCTGCTGTAAGAGCAGCAGGAGATTGTGGTAGGGGTGCTGGGGGCCACCCCAAACATGTAGAGTTCCGCAGGCCACTGAAGGGACCTTAGCATTTGCTCTTTTGTGACAGGGAAGCCACTGGGGGGGGCTCTGAGCAGAGTGACATATCTGACTTAGGTTATAACAGGGTCCCTCCTTTTGTGCTGGGGATAAAAGGCTGTAGGGGGCAAAGGGGGAAGCAGCGATGAGATCCAGACAATAATCCAGACAAGAGGTGAAGGTGGCGTGGTCCAGGGTGGTGACAGGAAGCTGGTGAATGACGTTAATAGTCTGGAAGTATTTTCAAGGCAGAGCTGACAGGATTTGCTGTTGCAACGAACAAAGTAATGATACAAAACTACATGCCGAATTGATACAAAAAAGGCTTTTCTTGGATTTAGAGAAACAGACTGGTTTTGTCAGGGATGTGACACTGATAATGCCAAACAGTGGCACAACCATCTAGAAATTCAGCCTTGGAATTTGGAACTTTTGTTTCATCTATTATTCATCCCAAAGAACAGAATGACAAAAAAAGAATGCAAAATATACTCAGTTTCAAAATCTGTACTTGCAATTAAGTGAGCTGGTTTGGGGCTTGATCTTACATCAGCACACTGACATGAGTGCAATAATTGTTCCACAGGCAAACTTTTTTTTTTTTTTGAGAGGTTTTTGCTATAGGGTGCGTGCGCTCGCCAGACAGAGAGAGACAGAGAGACAGAAAGTGAGAAATCACCCCCCAGGGGGATGGCCACGCTGCAATACCTTCTCCTCCATTCTCCTCTCAGGATCTTGGGCACACACGCACACGCGCCCGACGTGAGTTTAAGCCACCGGGTCTGGGACTCGAACCGCGGTGGTCGACTAAGTGGGAGTCTAGCGACATAGCCATTACGCTACCTGCTGGTCCCCACAGGCAAACTTTTCAAAATAAAAATGATACGCGAACGGAAAGAACCTGTAAAGCTTTTTGGGTAGTTACACAAAAGGGTAAACATCATTATTAAGACTAAAGATCTTGTCTGATTAATCCTGGCTGATGGTTTGTACTTCAGACTGACCTGGTAACTGCTCAGACCTCTGACGCTCTGCCTTTTGGGCTAAACTGAAAGCTCCCTGGAGATATTCAGCCTTGTATTCTCCACTAGCTGGCGCCTGGAAAATAGCAGGTGCACAAGAAATATCCACTGATCTGATGATTTCTTAATTATCTCCTCTACCCTCCCCTTGTCTTCTTCCAGCAGCGCAGGAGCACCTATTTACCTTATGTACTTATTTTTATACCAAGATTAGTAATCGAATAGTCACTCATAAATACAAGCGTCCAGACTGTGATGGGCGCTACAGGGCCCAGGCGGGGAGCACTCCGCAGGCGAAGCCAGAAAGGTTTCTAGGGGCTGTAGGAGTCCTGTGGCGGCAATCCCACGGATGCAAATGAGCAGAGAGCGCAAGTCAGAGACCTAGAAGGGATCTAGAAGACAGTCTTAGCATACAAATATCCTTCCCATCGCAGGGAAGATCGGGGCGTGCAGGACAGCGCTGGACCTTCGGGAGCATAAACACGAAGGGTCTGATAGCTTAAAAAATTACATTAGATTTGCAAATGCTTTGAGTTTTCTGGCGCGATTCAGCGAGGACTGAAAGGGACACGGAGATGGAGCGTCCCGGTGGCCTTCACTATACCCTTCCCTTCAGTCTGGCCTGGAAGGCACTTCGGGAAGAAGGCCACAGAGCCCAACTGAGAACACGCCCCAAGTCACGCCTTTAGCTCACCCAACTTCCCCAGTTGCCTTTTCAGGGTATTTCCTCTCAACTAACGAGACAGTCTGTCTCTGCACCCAGAAAATAAACGATCGGGGCCCCACTCCTTAGCTTTCTGAATCAGACCTTTTTTATTTTCGGGGATACACCTCAACATGAACAAAATCTGGCTCCCTCCGGAAAAGGGGCCAGTTGGGTTGTCTTCACGTCTTCCCAGGTTCTCTGTCCCTCTCCAGAACTTTCAGTTACACGACAACGGTGGCAGCGCCACAGCGCACGGTATAAAACGTCCAGAGCCGGAGGCGGCCACGCATTTCCACTCCCAGGGGAGGGGTACGCCTGAGTTCACATCCTCCTTCGGGTCCCTGAGTGCCAGAAGGGGTGCACCACCCCCGGGAGTGCCACCCCTCCAAGGGTGCCTCCCCGGTCCCCCCCGCGCCACCAAAGCAGAGCTCTCTTCAGAAGAGGCCAGTCCCAGGATCGCTCACTCCGCGGAACGAATAAAGTTGCGCCGGAGAGGGAGGAGGCGGGAGCGCCGGGCGGCGAGGGCGGGGGCTGGTGGGAGTCAGGGCGCCCCCAACGTGCGAGCCGGGGTGGAGCCAGCAGCCCCACGCGGCGTCAGCGTTTAAGATGCAAATCGATTCCCGGCTCCCTCCCCAGCCCCCGCCCCGGGAGCGAGGCTCCGCCGCTCCGCAGCCGCCCACGCCTCCTGCGCGCCGCGGCGCAGGAGCGGGGAGGCTCTACTTAAGCGGCGCGCGGGCCGCGACCCGGCACTCGCCTGGAGCGCGCGGGCGAGGCGGGTGGAGCGCACCGGGGCCCACGGGGGCGCACAGCCGCGCGCTTGCACCGCTCGGCTCCGCGCGCAGCTCTAGGCTGCAGCGGCGGCACTGAGAGAGCTGAGCGAGAGTCCGGGCTCCGGAGCTCGGGGAAAGGCGGCTGCGGCTTCTGAGTACGTACCCGCTCCCTGCCTCTGCTCCAGCCCGGCCACCTCTTTGCCATGGCTCTGGCGGACAGCACACGTGGATTACCCAACGGGGGCGGCGGCGGGGGCGGCAGCGGCTCCTCGTCGTCCTCCGCGGAGCCGCCACTCTTCCCCGACATTGTGGAGCTGAACGTGGGGGGCCAGGTGTATGTGACCCGGCGCTGCACCGTGGTGTCGGTGCCCGACTCGCTGCTCTGGCGCATGTTCACGCAGCAGCAGCCGCAGGAGCTGGCCCGGGACAGCAAAGGCCGCTTCTTTCTGGACCGGGACGGCTTCCTCTTCCGCTACATCCTGGATTACCTGCGAGACTTGCAGCTCGTGCTGCCCGACTACTTCCCCGAGCGCAGCCGGTTACAGCGCGAGGCCGAGTACTTCGAGCTGCCGGAGCTCGTGCGCCGCCTCGGGGCGCCCCAGCAGCCCGGCCCGGGGCCGCCGCACCCGCGGCGCGGGGTGCACAAGGAAGGCTCGCTGGGCGACGAGCTGCTGCCTGTCGGCTATGCTGAGCCTGAGCAGCAGGAGGGAGCCTCGGCCGGGGCCCCGTCGCCCACGCTGGAGCTGGCTAGCCGCAGCCCGTCCGGGGGCGCGGCGGGCCCGCTGCTCACGCCATCGCAGTCGTTGGACGGTAGCCGGCGCTCGGGCTACATCACCATCGGCTACCGCGGCTCCTACACCATCGGGCGGGATGCGCAGGCGGACGCCAAGTTCCGGCGGGTAGCGCGCATCACCGTGTGCGGGAAGACCTCGCTGGCTAAGGAGGTGTTCGGAGACACTCTGAACGAGAGCCGGGACCCCGACAGGCCCCCAGAGCGTTACACCTCGCGCTATTACCTCAAGTTCAACTTCCTGGAGCAGGCCTTCGACAAGCTGTCCGAGTCCGGCTTCCACATGGTGGCGTGCAGCTCCACCGGCACTTGCGCCTTTGCCAGCAGCACCGACCAGAGCGAGGACAAGATCTGGACCAGCTACACCGAATACGTCTTCTGCAGGGAGTGAGCTTCCCAGCCCCTCTCTCGACTCCAGTGCCCACTCTCTCTCCTTCCCGTCCAGGAGATGGTAATACCTTCCTGCCCCCCACCACCCCGCCTCTGTTCCCTGTTGCCCCATTTACACCTGCCCGTCCAGTAGCTGGGCCACACTGGTCGGGTATATCCCCCACCCCAGCAGCCGCTTATTATCTTGGCTTTTTCCTCTTCTTTGGACCCTAACGAACCCGAGCGCCCCGTCATACCTCCCTTCCATTCCACGTTTTTCTCTATTCTCTATTCCCTGACTCAAACCACCCCTCCCCCAGATTGTACTACAATCTGGATCCAGTGGGGCAGTGTGGCCACAAAGTCACCAAGTACCTGGGAATGGTTGAATTGTTCAGAACCTGATTGGACTGTGTCCAGTGTGGCGAAGATTCCTTGAAATCTTCTCGAGCCCTTATGACTCTTTAGCAGTTTGAAAGCTCCGAATTGATAACACTGTCTGGGGATAGTGTTTTAAAACGCCATTATAGTCATTCTGAGCTTTCTTAAAGAGAAGAGTTTTAGAAGGCTGAATGGAAGACTCTGATCTGGAATTAGGACCCTATGGAGGCAGTGGAGTGACTGTAAATGAATAAAGTTTTGAAAAGTTCCAGGTAGAAGTGGAAGAAGCTAGTGCCAACATAGTGAAGGATTGTATCTTCTTCATATATTATAAAAGCTCTTCGCCCGTGGCTTCAACTTGTAGATCCTCCTGCCTGCGGAGGCGCCCTTTCTCCTGGGCTCATTGCCAGAAGCCCGTGGGTCCATTGGTTGGTGAGGCTGCCTTTACTGGCAAGGGGGAGGGTGCTGCCTCCTTAGCAGGCAGGCTGCCCAGGTCTCCAAGCCTGCGGAGTCACCTGGCCATGACTGTAAACGGAGCTGGGCACATCGAGGGTGTTAGATAAGCTCTTATTCTTGCAGTGAATGACAGTAGGACCTTCCTTAGCTCTAAGACTTGGGGGGTGGGGTGGGTAGGGAGGAAGAGGGTACAAAGGGTGGGAAGGGAGGAGCAGACATACTCATTTATTATTTGAAAGTTGGAAGTTTGTATCATCTGTTGGAGTACATGCACATTTAAAAAATATCGAATAGTAAACGCAAACATGCAAAGCATTTTAAAAAAGATTAATAACAAACCTATTAACTGGCAATTTATTGAGCTGTTTTGATTCTTAAACTTAGAAGTTAGTTCTTATATAACCAAAGAGTTACTCAGTAGGGTTTTAGTTTTTGAACTTTTATTTTCCTTTTGATGATAAAATCTTCATTTTTAAAATCTATTTACTTGAGCAAAATAAGTTTGATTTTGATTGCTTAGACTTTAGATCTCTTATTAAAATTCTTTATTATTGTATCCCCCCCCCCCCCAACCCAACAGTTGTCGACTGCTGGGCCAATCTTCTTTCATGCCAGTTCTTTCTTGCAGTGTGAAGTTCAAGTGGAATCTTTTCAAGTGACAGAGCTGCAGAGAACTACAAGCACTGAGGGCTACCCATCTGTAGATAGCTGTAAAGTGGAATATTTTTAAATGAAGGCGGATAAGTACTTAAAAGTGAGCTGAGCAATAAAATGGTGTTTTAGGTCAAAGCAACAGAAACAGGAGACCTGGTTGCCTTATGCCTTTACTCACATAGAATAAATTCCCAATGCGTATAGTGTGTATGCAATGAGTGAAGGGAAATGAATCCTTGTCCTGCTTCATGCTGTGAGGCATCCTTTGGATATTCCTGCTGATGGAGAAGCCTTTCTAATTTTTTTTTTCCATTTTTTTCCAGCCTCTTTCTCTGAAATATGTTTTTAAAGATGTTTGTAAGAGCTGTTTTCAGTGTTTAAATTAGTGCTATTTTTCTTCTTTTTAAAAATGAATCTTGTACTGTGTTTTACTATGTCCGTAACAGATGTTACAAATTGGAGCAGTTTTATTCTTAGACTCATGTGATCCAATCTGTATATACCATATATAAACATTTTACACGAATCATTTAGTTTTTTAATTCATTTACTAATACTATAAAATTTCCTATATTTACTCCCCAGTAACTTGCATATGCTGTGTATATATTGAAGCAACATGTTTTGATGAGTTTCTTATATCCTTGTCTATGCAGTTTTGGGTTGGGAGAAAATACATAGTTGTAAAACTGAGTTTGCTCCATACTTTTTTTTTTAACTTGAGTATCAGTTTTATACTAATCTTATGTTGATTTAGTGTCTCTTTAAAATCAAGGTACCTGTACTTTTAATCCAGTATTGTTTTTAATTGGGAAAGAGAAAGAGTTGAGGTCTTTTATTAGAGTTACATTTTTAGGAAAGTATAGTTTGTTTTATATACAAAGTCTGATTTTTATATACAAAGGGAAATGGAAGCAGCAATCCAAGAAGTTGTGTTGGCTTCTGTGTTGAGTTTGGTCTTAGCCTAGGTAGTGAATCAGAACTTAGCCCTGTTTAAAGCCTGAAACGTTTTAGGACTGTCATTCATTGACCCAAAGTGAGTGTCACAGAGATTACTCCATCCTGTATGGCATTCCCTTAGATAGTTCAACATAAAACATATGATTGAGAGCAACTTAAGACAAGATTAGAATCACTGACAGAGGCAAAACTCGGTTCTGATTTCCCTCATCAAATCCACATGACTCCAGAAGTCATGAGAGATGGCTGACATTTTGTCTCTTCCACTCAAGTCTTGGATGGATTTTATCTTATAAAACCTTGAGTTGTGCTGCTGTTCCGCTGTCTTGTGCGTAGGCATCTTATTCACTACCCCCTGCCACTCCCTTGCTGTCCTGCACCTCCTGTGTTATTTGAAAGACTAGGAATTTAATGGGTAGGGACAGTAAACTACCCAACCTCTTTTTCTGGAAATGACTGGTTTCTTTTACAGTCAAAGTTGATATGTGAAAACTTTCTATTTTTAGCCCAAAGTGAAGAGTGAGTAGAAAGCTCATTGATAATATAACTGAGGTAAGATGACTTGGCATGAACATCTTTAGATCCTTTCCTTTCCACGAGCTTTGAGCAACAGAAGTAGCCTTTGAAGTCTACAGAGTGAACTGAGTGTTGATCATCACCTATGAGCTTAAATTTATTGAGGGTCCAGTTGAATAAGTCCTCCAAGGATACCATTCAGATAACTGGAAGAATATCATAAATTACTCATATAATTGTGACTGCATTAATGTGACTCAGAGGGGCATGCATTGACATATGCTGTTCTAATTCCATTTGATGTTCATAAATACAACTGCATGACATTAGACTTCTAATAACATATTTAATTTTTTTGAAAAGGAATTGTTGACAGTGGTGATTAAAAAAACAGGTACCATGTTCTACGCTTTTGCATCAAGTATTTGACATGTCTGTTTAGTAGTACATGTAGACCATGAACCATATTCATTCTAATGTTTTTCAAATATGTTGTAGAAAATATTCCTGAAGCTGTGAGAGTTAAAATGTTTTTCCCTCTTATTACTATTCTTAGTCTTATATCTCATGCTTCTTTTTTTTGGGGGGGGAGGGGGTTAGGTAACAATAATTTATTACTAGCCAAAATCCTCTTTCATATCCCGCTGCTTCTCTGAGGAAATGCATAATCTGAATACTCAGACAAAATGGGCAATTGATAGTGCTCATAAACATCCAATTTTTATTGGAATTTTCCATGAAATGTTATTACATTAAAGCCATGTAAGGTGAAGCTTTGATAATTTTTTTACTCTTTCAATTATGGTAAATTCCAATCTAATATTGAAATCATTTTTGTATTTCTACATAATAAATGCTGAATTACAATGCAGACAGTTAAAAAAAAGTATTGACTAGAAGGGTTGAATTCCTTAAGAATTAATTTTTTTATAGTCTAAGTTACAGATATTTTTTCAATTCACTAAGTTTTTATAGTAGTAAGCTGAATTCTTTCATTTGTTGGTGTTGCAAGCTTACCATAGTCAGTCCTTTGTTTGGAATTTTTTCCCATATTTCTTTACTCTAAATCATGTAAAAACAATTAATTTTCTTAGATGACCTAAGTCTGTCTCTTGAGCAATGAAAATATTCTTATTTCTAATTTCTGTAGTTCCTGAAATAGGTTTTCTTATAGCTAGAAACAAGTTATGTTAAAGTAAATTTCTTTTTGTCACAGTTTTGGACAATAAAAATCTACTTTCTTATAGCCAGAAACAAGTTATGTTAAAGTAAATTTCTTTTTGTCACAGTTTTGGACAATAAAAATCTACAAGTATTAACACTTGAAGATTTAGATTCTCTATGGAAGCCCTTGAAACAAAGATGGAATAAATTCAACCAGAATATCTACCTTAGAATATAATCTTGTGTGGTAGAAGGATGGACTAGTTGACCAAGAATTCTTGTCACTTACACATTTTGTGATTGTTTTTTTCCTAACCAATTTTTAAATTCTAAATGTGTTTGAAATGTGTGGACATTAATTGTAATGTAAACTATTATACAACTGTCTTTGTGACTTTATAGGCCGGTAAATTTTGCTATCACTGTTGAATACAAATGATGACAATTCATTTATAACCACTCAAACAGCATTAGTAACCTTTTAATGACAAAGAGTCAAAATATCCATCATGGATGTTAATCTTGAAGATGTAAATGATATTATCATTTAAAATTTGGAGAGAACTGAAAAACCTCTTATCTGTTAAACAATGTAAGATTCCCACAGAGCTATATGGGATTATGAAATGTTGAAAATGTTATATGTTAAGTGATACAAATCAATGAGCCATTTTCTCAAAATATAAGAGGAAGGAAAATTATTATTATAAGATTATCAGATTTTTCAAAAATAGAAATCCAAGAAAAAAGACCCATCTATATTTAATAAAAGCTGCTGATAAAGTCTTTCCAGATATGCTTAAATGTTGAAAATTTCTTCAACCATCTAAATGCTCTAGAGATTTTTGATCTCCCTGTTCACAACCAGTTGTATAACGAAATATCTGATACTGTTTTCCTCCCTGCGTGTGAAGTAATGAATCATTGATTATGTGACTTGTTATGTATTCTATTAAACACTAAAGAATAAAACATTCACTCCTTTTATTGTTTCTCTTGAGTTCTTGGTCTGGATAGGTTTGAATAATGGACTAATTTTATTTTAAGGGTTCTCTATATACTGGAAACGCTTTCCAAATTGTTGGGAGACTAATACTGTCAGAAGAACTCCAGTGACGGGAACCAGCAGTCAGCGTAATGGCTATGTCGCTGGACTCCCACGTAGTCGACCGCGGTTCGTGTCCCGGACCCGGTGGCTTAAAACTCACGCCGGGCGCGTGTGCGTGTGTGCCCAAGATCCCGAGAGGAAAATGGAGGAGAAGGGATGGCGGCATGACCATCCTCCCTGGAGGGTGATTTCTCGCTTTCTGTCTCTCTTTCTCTGTCTGGCGAGCGCACGCGCCCTATAGCGAAAACCTCTCCAAAAAAAAAAAAAAAAAAAAAAAGAACTCCATTGAGTTCTTGGCTAGCTGGGCCAGGTGTGAACAGGTTCCTTCTCCAGCGTTTACTGTCAGGAACACATAAGTGGTTTGATACTCAGTGTGGAAGAAAAGTAGTCCTTCGTATTTCCTTTGACCTCAGTCTTTGTAGCATACGTCAATTATGAATAGGGGGGTATAGACAGAGACAACTTTTTAAACTGTAGAGACAAGGAAATAGGCACTGCAAGACTTTAACTGCAAGTACAGTTCATGAAGATAAAGAATTGTGAAGTTCTAAAGAATGTTGGAGAAGAGAATCTACATTTTTGATACTGGGGTACTTTCTTGCGCATCTCTATTCCTTGATATCTCTCCACTCTAAAGAAAGCCCAGGGCCACTCAGATTGGGCAATCACAGAACCTTGAGTTTGCTGGCTATGCACAGGAAGCTGTGAGTCAGGTGGGTAGAATGAGCCTGGCGTCGCCCTTCCTCTTTTCATCTGCCTGTACTTCCCCTGAATAGCTTTTGTTTTAAAAGGGAGTGTGTTATAAACAGATATGATTTAGTTTTTGAAAATTTAATAGGGTAGTTCAATAAGTTTGTGGGGGAAAAAAATGGAGTCAAAAAACAGATATATTTTGGTGCAAAAGTTGGAAATCCATGCATAGTTTATTCATCATATGCATTTTCCATGAAGATTTTGAAGACTTTGTGTATATGGTAAAAATTTAAGCAATACAGGAATCTGTATAATAAAAAAATAAATTTCCTTCTTCAATTTCTTTTGTTTTCCCAGAGGAGACCATTCTATCTTTATATGCCTCCATATTCTTTCCCATATCAATAGTTTTTCTTTTTAAGTTTATTTTAATTTTTATTCTTATTTTATTGTTTTTAAACATTCAATCTCTATACATCATTGGCTTGTGAAGAGAATTCACCCAACATGAAACACACCTCAGATCAGTCCAGTTGAGAGTACGATACATGTTATCGACAGGCAATAAACCATTTTTGTGTCCCACAAATGTCATGCCTCTATTTTTTCTCCCTGATTTCCTTCCCTGTACTCTTTGCTTCTTCTACCATCCCTTCATACTGTCTCCAGTGTCCATAACTATTTGTACTGCTTTTATGTCCTCCAGTCTTTTAATCTCTACCATAGAGTATGGACAATTGTTTTATATTATGTGGAGACATACAATATCTCTCTTTCATAGCCTGACTTGCTTCACTCAGCAATAAATCTTCCATATTCAATCACTTTCTATCAAATGTCAGAGTCTTGTGTTTTTTTTATGGCTGAATGGTATCCCATGGAGTACATGTGCTGGATTTTTTCAACCCATTCATCTGTTCATGGACATTTGGATTGTTTCCATGTCTTAGCAGTTGTGAATAATGCCGCAATAAACATTGATGTGCAAATGCTTTTCTAACTGAGCATTCTCCTGTCCCTTGGGTAGATACCCAGGACTGGGATTGCTGGATCATATGGTAGTTCCATTTGTAGGTCTTTGAGGAACTTCTATATTGATTTCCACAGTGACTGGACTAATTTACATTCCTACCAACCATGTACCACCAACAGTGTAGAAGAGTTCCCCTTTCACCACAACTCCGCCAACACTTACCATTTTTTGTATTTTTAATCTTTGCCATTCTGACAGGTTTAACCTCATATTCTTGAGCTCTTACAGTTCAAGAAGATGGAGAAATGACCTGCTTTATTTTCACTTATTTTTATTATTTTTTAATAGAGGTCAATGTGCGCTAGCCAAAGGGAGTCAGAGAGAGAGGGGAAGGCATCCCTGCCCCACCATCCCGTGGGGAATGGCCATGCCACAATTTCTTCCTTATCTCTCCTTCTGCTTGGGATTTTGGGTATGCATGCACAAGTGCCCTGTGAACACATTTCTCAAGCTGTCAGTCCAGGACTAGAACTGCATGGTGGGCCATGTGGGATCTGACTGCCTTAACCACCAGCATGGAGCTGGCCCAATATACCTCATTGTATTTGATAGCTAATTTCCAAATAATAATAATAATAATCTGTGGGATGTGACATTGTCTAGATCTGCTGTCATTTATTTTGCCAGTCTTTTATTGGTAGGCATTTAAGCTTCTGGAATTTTTCTCCTCAAAGATTACTATATCGAGTATCTTTTTACAGATATGCAAATGTATTTGACTAGTTTTTAATTTTTTCTAAAGATTATTATTATTATTTTAATATTTGCTACAGGGCACATGTGTTCACCAGAAAGAGAAAGTAAGGAAGCCAGCTGCCAGGTCTGGGACTCAAACCGGGGTCCTCTATATGAGAGTCCAGTGTCCTAATCATCATGCCATGTGTTGGCCCCAAGGCTAGCTTTATAAAATGAAGTGGTGCCAAAATTTAAGTGACTTGGAGGTACATTGTACATTTTCCTCATTTGGGGATTATGGAAGTAATAGAATTCATTTTAAGTTCAGAGGTGAGGATAAGGCTGATATTAAATAATTCTATAGTTATTAATAAAGGTACATGAGAGTGTAAACTTTTACATACTTTCATATTGGGGAAAAAGCCCTCCCCTCTTTCTTTTCTACCTCCTTTATGATTCTGTTTTAGATTTTTTAAAATGAATTATGACCAAAACTTGGTTTTTAGAAAATAATTATGTGGAAGGGCCATATGTATTCTATGCTTCTTACTGGTTTGTTTGAGTTTTACTAGAGGGCAGGGGCACTTGCTGGAAAATCAGAAAGAGAAAGTAAGAAAGCACCCTTCATGGAGTGTAGTCATGCTACAATCTCCTCCTAGCTTCCCCCTTCCATTTCTTCCTCATTGTAGGCCACAGGACCACTAGGTCATGGGTTAGCACCCTGTAGTTCTTTTAAGTACACTTAATAGCTATTAAGAATGCTATTTTCCTTTTTTTTTTTTTTTAAGTGAAAAAAGATAAAGCACAGTAATGATAAATTCTAAAACTAGTTCTTTGGAGTTCTCTTTTATTATAGTAACTGACAACACTTCTCAAATTACCACTTACTCCTCATTAATTCATTATCTTTCTCCAGTCTACTTTCTGGTGGATTAGAATCCAGGATTTAGAGCAAGCCCTAATTTCTATATGTAGAAGGAAAAAGGCAGTAGAAATATTTCTTAATCTGCATTTATCTAGCCTCTTGGAAAAGCATTTAATAAAAATCACAGTTTCGAGTGAGAAGTATTTGAGAGAAATGAAAATTAGAGTTTAGGCTCATTGTCCACTTGGGTTGCTTATTTCTGTGTGATCTTACTCTTTACTTATTTTATTTTATTTTTAGAGAGGTTTTTGCTATAGGGTGTGTGCACTCTCCAGAAAGACAGAGAGAGACAGAGAGATAGAAAGCGAGAAATCACCCCCCGGGGGGATGGCCACGCTGCAGTCCCTGCTCCTCCATTCTCCTCTCAGGATCTTCGGCATGCACGCACACATACCCGGTGTGAGTTTAAGCCACTGGATCCGGGACTAGAATCGCGGTCGACTACATGGGAGTCCAGCGACATAGACATTACACTACCTGCTGGTCCCAGTCTTTACTCATTCTTGACAGTTATTTACCTGGTTACAGAATGGGAAAACCCTCTATTTCTTAATATATGCCCCAGGGCTCAATATGTAAAAGGTCACTAATAAAATTTTGTTGAATAAATGAATGAACACTTTTTATTTTTTATAAACAATTATTTCATTTAACTTTATTTTATTTTAATTTGACCAGAGAGGAACATAGTGAGAAAGAGAGAGAGAGAGAGAGAGAGAGAGAGAGAGAGAGAGAGAGGGAGAGAGAAAGGAGAGAGAAAGTGAGAAAGCAATTTGTCAGGTCTGGGACTCGAACCATAGTCAGTCATGTGGGAGTCCAGTGCCCTCAACCACCACACCACCTGCAGGTTCCATGAACATTTATTTTAATTCACTCTTTTTTTATATATCAGGGAAGAAAAAAATAAATTAAAAATTTCTAATCTCTACTTTTAAAAATAACACGTTTAGGACCAATCCCATCATGCAGTGGTTAGGTGCAGTGCATCGGGAGCCAGATCTCACACAGCCAACTGTGGTTTGAATCCTGGCCCAGGGGACTTGAAAGACACACTGGGTGCATGTGTCCCAAATTCTGATGGGACAGAGAAATGGAGGAAAAAAGATTGTAACTTGACCACATTCCATTGTGGGTTGTTTGTCTCTCGATATCTGGTAATTAATAAGAAAAAGCAACACTATCAAGAGTCAGTAATCCCATCGCTGGCAGGTAGCATAGTGGTTAAGGGCACTGGACCCCCACATGACCTACTGCAGTTCAAGTCCCAGACTTGGTAGCTTGCCATCTCACTTTCTCTCTCTTTCTTTCTCTCTGTCCCTCTCTGGTCAAATTAAAATAAATAAAGTTTAATAAAATAATTCTTAAAAAAAGTCAGTAATCCCTTTTTATATATACACACATATTTACCCATGTTAAGAAATCATAAATGCACTTTCATAAACAAGTACATCAAAATGACTATCCTTCCCTCTGATTTAAAAGTCACAGAGATTAGGATGAGGTTTAACTCATCTGGATTTTTTTTCCTGAATCGTTATTACATAGTAGCTGCTCCGAAGGCCCATGTGAGTTTCTGGCTAAAAGAAAAAAATACTTGACAATATTTTCATTCCAGGGTAGAAGTCACGTTTGAAAGTCATGTTCACTGACAGCCATATTATAGGCTTTCCTCTGGGCTATTATTTGGTATAGAGTTTCAAAAACTGGAAAGTTTCAAGAAGTGCCTGTAAGACTTGTAAGGAAGAAATTCGACCTCCCTGAAATACTGGAGTGTACTGTTTCAAATTCTCTGCTGGTGAGAGTTGTGGGTTTTTAAAATGACGATTGCAAGGACTTTTAAAAAATAAAGGACTTCTGCAATGATGCTCTGACCATACAATTGTCTTTGTCCCTCTGCTCAGAACTACATGTGTTCAAGCTCTAAGTTCTCTCCATGAGCTAATGTCAGAACAAGAGTGGTTAGGTAAAACTTTTGACCGCTAGTTTTGGGAGTGTAACTTTTAAAATGAGAATAAGACAAAAACAACAAAAAATCATGGAACTTCATTAAATTTTTGTTGTATTTGTCTTCTCTAATGTGTAGTCTCCTTCTCCCTGTGTTTTAGAAGAGTTATCAAGAACGTTTCATGTTATTATTTTGTTTAATTATAGTTTTGGGTCACTTTGGGGATAAGTAAGGCAAATCAATACTTTCAGTTTCTGATCTAACAGTTGAAAAGAACTTTTTTTGGACTTGAATTCTTTGACATTTGTCTTTAATCCCATTTTATTTTCTGGACATGGCTAATAAACTACCAGTGATTTCTCACTTAAAAGGACAATATTAGCAGCTGTGGACTGACATTTGTGTCTCCTTCTCCCCAAATCTGTGTGTCAACAGCCCTCTCTCTCAATGTAACTGTATTTGGAAGTAGATCCTTTATGGAAAAAATTAACGTTAAGTGCAGTTGTATGGGTGGGAACCTAATCTTACAGGGTAAGTATCCTTAGAAGAAGAGTAAGACTAGAGAGCTCTTTCTGAGCACACAAAGAAGTCATGCAATACGATGGCTTACAAGCCAAGAGAAGTCTCAGAATGAGAGATGTCTTAAGAATGAAACCTACTTTGGGGCCAGGCGGTGATGCAGTGATAATGCAAATGGATCCACATGGGAAAGATCCTGACTTTGTATTCTAGGACCCACTACCAGCAGCCTGGAACATGCATATAGTGTGTCCATGACCCAGGTCAACTGAGACTAAGGGAGATCAGGCTTGAGGACCCTGTTGAGGATGCCTGACTCCCTCTGACTCTTTCTTTCGGGAACAAATAAATAAACTTAAAACAAGCAGAAAAGAATTAAATCTGTTTTGCCGGGACTTAGATCTTGAACTTCCCAACCTCTAGACTGTGAGAAATAAATTAGTATGGTTTAAACCACACAGTCAATGGTATTTTGTAATGGCAGCCCAAGAAGACTAATATACTAACTTCCACTGAGCTGTAGAAAATTAATTTGAAATAATTATTAGGTAAGAAAGAGCTCTTGTCTAGAAGGGAGTCACCTCTTAAAAAATGTTGATGTAGGACCAGCAGATGGTGTCATGTTATGCTCATGTGGTTGACCATGGTTTGAGTCCCGGGGCCGGCAGCTTGAGACTCATGCCAAGTGCCTGTGCATGCCTAGGACCAAAATCCTGAGAGAATGGAGGAGAAGGGATTGTGGTGTGGCCATCCTCCCTGGGGGGTGATTTCTCACTTTTTGTTTCTCTTTATCTCTCTGGTGACTGCACATACCCTACAGGAAAAGTCTCTCTCTAAAAAAAATAGTTTGGTGGAAAAATTGCCACACTCCTGAATGAGGAACTATGAGGAACTCGTTTCTTTAACTGTGACATATCATTACTTTATTGGGAAATTTTAAAATTAGGGCTCAGAATTCTATGAAGATTCTGGGGTTCTATAAATAAATTTGACCTTTGAGACATGTTTAGTGACTTTTACTACCATCTATTTCAGTCTTCTCTTTTAGAGATTGATAATATCTGAGATTTTTATAACAAAAAACATGTGGAAATGTTTCCTCCAATTCCAAAGTTGGTAGTTTTTGATAGTTTGATAAATATTTGATTATTTGTTTTGAAGTTCAAATAATTTTTTAGTGGCTTAATATTATAAATAAGTTCTAAGAAAGTTTCTATAGTCTTTATGAGCTAGGAACAGCTAAAATAAACTCGATTGGTAAAGCTAAGACTATGAGATGCTAAAATAAACTTCATGAATAAAGTTTTATATCATCTTCAGTAGCTGATATTTTCCATTTGTTTAATCCAAAATGGTTTAGTCTCAAAGCTGAAGACTTATACAGGAAAACCAGTGAATGTTTTTGTCTTAATATCTTTTAACCGATATACTATCTTTTTAAACCAAATAAGATGTCCTTGTTAAATATGTTCTCAGTTTTACAGATATAAAACGTATTAGTCTAGTAAACAGCCTTGTACTCTGTCTATGTACTGTTCAAAAGAAGTAGAAGTTCTTTGCAAGTATTAAGTTCCTCTGGGCTATTAAAAGGGACATAGAAGAAAAAGAGGGCTTGTCAAGCACTGAGTAGAATAACTATGTAGAATAAATATGTAGGATAACTGAAAAAACAAGATGCTTTTTTTTAAACACATGAAAGTTGAATTAATAAACCTATATAGATATTGTCTTTCAAAACAATCATTTTGAGAGCCTTTCATTTATTTCAATAAGAACTATAGGACATCAACTGAAAATGATATCCAGTAGATTATTAGTAGACAAAAAGGAAAGGCCATCTGTTGAAAAAAATGTTGATGTGGAAGAAGATGAAAAAGTTCTAGAGGTGGATGGTGGTGTTGGTTGCTCAACAAAATAAAACGTACATAGTGCCACAGAACTACACACTTAAAAATGACAACATGGTAAATTTTATGTTTCACACATTTTACCGTGAGAAAGAAATAACATGGAGTTTATGAAGATAACACAAAGAATGTAGAAACTATAAAGAGAACAAAAATTCATGTATAAACTTATCAAAGAAAATGCTGACTTTGAAATCACCTTCAATTATAATGAGGAATTATGCAAAGTCACTCCTCTAGTCTTGCTTTGTGGGTGACATAATGCTCAACACGTTAGCAATTCCTCATTTGGAAGGATTATGAATCACACAATAACATGTCCACTGACTTTTGATAACTTTTCAATTTCTAGAAATTTGAGGATGTGTGTATGTGTCAGTGTATGTTTAAATTTGAGTTATGTACATTTTCTATTTTTGGTGCTTCGTCTCTCTCCATTAGCTCAAATAATTAAGAGTCAGTGCTCAAATTAAATTGAAATGAAATTCCATCCAATTGGAATTTTAAAGGACTTTGCAAGAACATTATAATTCATATTCCTCAAGTCAAGGAGTGAGTAATTGTTTAGGTGGATAAAAATTAGTGTGTAGAGCCAGGAACCAAGTAAGTATTTTTTTCTTTCTTTCTTTTCTTTTTTTGCTTTTATTTTGTTTTGTTTTTAATGAAAGAGAGGAGGAAAGAAAGAGAAATAGATGTTTTTGACAGCGTCTTGCCATGTAAGTCTTCTGCTTTAGCCTCCCAGCTAGCTAGGACTATTGGTGCCCACTTCCACATCCAGGCTCTTTTAGGGTGAACAGAGAACTGAACCCGGGCCTCCCATGCTGCCCCAGCCTCATGCAGCAGTGTCCTCCTCTTGCATTACTACAGCTGGATCCCAGTTAGTATTTTTTTCTCCTTCAGATATTTATTGTAATTTACATATAATCATTATACATCTTTGAGGGTACAGAATGGTCTTTAAAAGCAGGTATATGGTGGGACCAGCAGTTAGCGTAATGGCTAAGTTGCTGGACTCCCATGTAGTCGACCGCAGTTCGAGTCCTGGTCCCGGTGGCTTAAACTCATGCTGGGCATGTGTGCATGTGTGCCCAAGATCCTGAGAGGAGAATGGAGGAGAAGGGATTGTGGCGTGGCCATCCCCCCCTGGGGGGTGATTTCTTGCTTTCTGTCTCTCTATCTCTCTCTGTCTTTCCGGCGAGCGCACGTGCCCTATAGCAAAAACCTCTAAAAAAAAAAAAAGCATGTTTATGGTATGTAATTAATCAAGGATATAAACATACTCAGCACCTTCAACAGTTAATATTATGTTGTGAACATTCAAAACCTACTCCAATAGTTATTCTGCAAGTATATACTGAATTGTCTGTGATGTTCTTTACTATGAGATACAGTTCTAAAGAAAAACATGTTGATTAAAAATCAGGCAACAGGGACCAGCAGGTGGTGTGGTGGTTAAGGTGCTGGACATTCCCACATGGCTGATTATGGTGTGAGTCCCAGACCTGGTGGGTTGCTTTCTCTCTCTCTCTTTCTCTTTCTCTCTCTCTTGTCAAATTAAAATAAATGAATAAATAAATGAAACTGAATAAAATAATTCTTTTTTAAAAGCAGTCAACAAAAAAATTTATAAATAAACAAAGATAATTGTAACAAACCAATGAAAGTAGAATTTGTAATTTTCATTTAGAGGTCTGTGGCAGATAAGAGTTTATAATCTAAAAAAAAAAAAAAAAAATCGGGGGGGATCAATCATCTATCCAGTTAGGGATTGGTACAATTGTACATAACTAACTCATTCGAAAGAGATAGAAAAAGAAAACTTTTACTCACTCACTATGAGTTCTTTTAAGACCATCGTACTCTATTGTGTATAAAGAAATGTTCTTAAAAAGGCAAACACAAAACAAAATTGGAAAGAGATGGTTAAAAGTGAAGACATGGTCAAGCCAGAGATTTAATAACTTATATGCTTTACAAAGGTCCTGATTTTAGCCTTTTTAAAATTCATTCCAAAGACTCAGGTCTTTGTAAAATTTTGGACTTTTCCTTTATTATTTAGTTTTATATAATGAGTAACAATTAAAATAAATATATAAGTCAAAACCTGTGGAGACAACTGTCTATCAAATAATTGGTGACTTTGTATTTAAACCCGGTCATGTGTAAAATGGTTGAATCTGCATTTTTAGTCTTTTAGTTGAGAATTTTCATCCTGACATTTAATGTTATTATCAGTATGCATGGACTTATCCTTCTTTTCTAGTTGTTTTGTGTTCTATTTGTCTCCCTTTAGTTTTCCTGGTGTAGTAGACCATTAAGAATTTTCTGAAGAACCAGTTTGGTGAATTATTCCAGCATTTGTTTATCTAAGAATGATTTTATTTTTCCTTCTCACTTGAAGAATAATCTTGCTAAGTATAGTACTATTGGCTGAAATTGCTTTTCTTTCAGAGTTTTAAATATGTCTTCCTATTCTTTCCTTGCCTGCATTGTTCCAGTAGAGAGATCTAATGTTAGACTAATGCAATAAACTTTGTAAGGAACTTGGCATTTCTATATTGCCATTTTTAGAATATTGTCTTTGTCATAAATTTTTATCAGTTTCATTATAATATGCCTTGAATAGGATCTTCTTATGTTATATCTATTTGGTGTCTTTTATGTTTCCTGGGTTTGGATGTCCACATGTCTCTCTAACTTAGATAAGTTTTCAGCTAATATATTATTAAAGATGTTTTCTATGCCTTTACCTGTCTCTTCACCTTCTGGAATACCTATTATGAGGCTATTCATCAGTATAATAGTGTTTAGTAGTTCCTGTATATTGTCCTCATTTTTAAAGGTTATGCTTTTATTCTTTTCAGTTGCTTGGACTAAATTGGAGGGTTCTTTTTAAATTTTATTTTTAAATTAATTTAAAAATTTATTATTCACACATTCATTGCTATACATTTTTTAGATTGTGAAGAGACTTTACCCAGAATGATACACACCTCAGTCCAGCCCAGTTGAGATTATTATACACATCCTTGTCAACAGATAAAAAACCTTATCTCTGTCCCACAAGTGTCTTACCTCTCCATTGCCTCCCATCAATTTCCTTTCCTAAACTCTTCCCCTCCCACACTCTCTTTCCACTTTGTCTCTAGTGTCCATTACAATTTTTAATGCTTTTATGTTCTCCAGTCTTTCAGTCTCTACCATAGAGTGTGTACAGTTGGTATATGTTCAGTGGAGACATACGATGTCTCTCTTTCATAGCCTAACTTGCTTCACTCAGCAACCAATCTTCCGTATTTGTCCACTTTCTATCAAATTCCAGGGCCTTGTTGTTTTTTATGGCTGAATAGTATTCCATGGAATATATATATATATATATATATATATATATATATATATACCATAATTTTTCAATCCATTTATCTGTTTGTGAACATTTGGGTTGG
Organism: Tupaia tana; assembly: GCA_026018925.1. NCBI lineage: Eukaryota > Metazoa > Chordata > Mammalia > Scandentia > Tupaiidae > Tupaia > Tupaia tana. The sequence continues at coordinate 76,555,687 of JAKSZU010000005.1, read as the reverse complement.
TTCCACATCTTAGCAATTGTGAATAATGGTGGAATTAAAATAGTAGTGCAAGTGCTTTTCCGACAGAGTATTCTCCTGTCCTTTGGGTAGATACCCAGGAGTGGAATTGCTGGATCATATGGTATGAAGGTCTTTGAGGAACCTCCATATTGTTCTCCACAGTGGCTGGACCAATTTACATCCCCACCAACAGTGTAGGAGTGTCCCCCTTTCACCACACCATCGCTAGCACTTATCATTATTTGTTTTTTTTTAATCTTTGCCATTTTGACTGGGGTTAGGTGGTATCTCATAGTGGTTTTGATCTGAATCTCCCTTACAATGAGGGATGCTGAGCAATTTTTTCCATATGCTTTTTGGCTGTTTGTATGTCTTCCTTAGAGAGTTGTTTATTCAGCTCATTTTTCCATCTTTTAATTGGGTTAATAATTTTCTTCCAGGTAAGCTGCTTGCATTCCCTGTGTATTCTGGTTATCAGTCCATTATCTGAGGCATAGTTAACAAAAATTCTCTCCCATTCCAAGGGTTGATTATTCACATTAATTACAGTGTCCTTTGCTGTGCAGAAATTCATTACTCTGATGTAATCCCACCAGTCTATTTTGGGGATTATTGCCTGTGCTTTAGGGGTCTTGCTTAAGAAGTCTTTGCCTACCCCAAGGTCTCCCAGAGTTTCCCCAGTGTTTTCCACCAGTAGTTTTATAGTTTGCAGTCTTAAGTTTAGATCTTTGATCCACTTTGATTTGATTTTTGTTAATGGTGACAGGGGTTCAAATTAATCTTTTTACATGTGGATACCCAGTTTTTCCAGCACCATTTGCTAAAGAGGTTTCCCTTTTCCCAATGAATTGACTGATACTCTTTGTCAAAAATGAGTTGGCTTTATGTTTTAGGGTTTATTTCTGGAGTCTCTCCTCTGTTCCATTGATCTTTGTGTTTGTTTTTCTGCCAATACCATGCTGTTTTGATTATCACAGCTTATAATATATTTTGGCATTAGGAAGTGAGATGCCACCTACTCCAATTTTCTTGCGCAGGATGGCTTTAGCAAAACAGGTCTTTTATGGTTCCAGACATATTCTATGATTGTTTTTTTCTAGATCTGTGAAGCACACCTGTTGTAATTTTACAGGGATTGCATTAAACATGTAGATTAATTTGGGTCGGATTGCCATTTTTATTATAGTGATTCTGCCAATCCAGGAATATGGAGTGTTCTTCTACTTTTTAGTGTCCTTTTCAATTTTCTTTTTAAGATTTTCATAGTTTTCCTTGTAGAAGTCTTTGACTTCCTTGGTTAGTTTTATTCCTACGTATGCTATGCTTCTTGTGGCTATGGTAAATGAAATTATTTTCATTCTGTCTCTGCTTGTTGTTTGTATATAGAAATGGTATAGATTTTTGTAAGTTAATTTTGTATCCTGCCACTTTACTGTATGCTTTTATTACTTTGAGAAGTTTTTTTCATGGATACTATTGGGATTTTTATGTATGTAATCATGTCATCTGCAAACAGAGATAATTTCAGCTCTTCTTTCCCTATTGGAATGCCTTTTATTTCCTTCTCTTGCCTGATCGCATTGGCTAGAACTTCCAGTATTATATTGAATAGGAGTGGAGAGAGTGGGTACTCTTGTCTTGTGCCAATTTTTAGTGGAAAAGTTTTTAGCTTTTTTTCCATTCAGTATAATGTTAGCTGTAGGTTTTTCATAAACAGCTTTTATTATGCTGAGAAACAGTCATTCTATGCCCATTTTACTCAGAATCTTGATCATAAAAGCATGCTGTATTTTGTTGAATGCTTTTTCTGCATTGATTGAAATGATCATATGGTTTTTACTTTTCTTCCTGTTAATATGGTTTATTACATTCATGGTTTTGCGTGTGTTGAACCACCCTTGCATTCCTGGAATAAAGGCTACCTGGTTGTGATGAATAACCTTTTTTATATGCTGTTGAATACGGTTAGCAAGTATATTGTTGAGAATTTTTGCATCTATATTCATCAGAGATATAGGTCTGTAGTTTTCATTTTTTGTTGTATACTTATCCGTTTTGGGAATGAGGGTTGTGGAGGCTTCATAGAATGAGTTTGGAAGGGTCCTTCCTTTTGGATCTCTAGAAACATTGTGAGTAGAATGGGGGTTATCTCTTCTTTAAAAGTATTGTAAAATTTGGCAGTGAAGCAATCAGGGCCTGAACTTTTCTTTGTTGGGAGGTTATTTATTAATGATCCAATCTCATTGCTTGTTATAGGTCTATTCAGGCTTTTAATGTCCTCCTGAGTCAATCTTGGTAGATTATATGTATCCAGGAATTTGTACATCTCATCCAGGTTTTCTTCTTCGTTGGCATAGAGTCACTCGTAGTATCCTCTAATAATATTTTGTATTTCTGTTATGACTGTTGTAACATTGCCTGATTTATTGTGAATTTGACTTATCTGGTTCCTTTCTCTCTTCTTCTTAGTCTGGCTAGTGGTGTGTCAATCTTGTTTATCTTTTCAAAAAAACAGCTTTTGCTTTCATTTGTTTTCTGCATAGTTTACTTATTTCCGATTTCATTTACTTCTGCTCAAATCTTTATTATTTCTTTTCTCCTGGCATTTTTGGGATTTTTATTGTTGTTGTTCTTTTTTCCAACTTCCTGAGGCATGATGTTAGGTTGTCCTTTTGCCACCTTTCCATCTTTTCCTTGTGTGCAGTAATTGCTATGAACTTCCCTCTTATGACAGCTTTTATAGTATCCCATAGATTATGGAAACTTGTTTTCTTATCATTAGCTTCCATGAATCTTTTGATTTCTGTCTTAATCTCTGCAGTAATCATGGAGTCATTCAGAAGTAGGTTATTTTGTTTTCATGTATTTGTATATTTTCAAGGGCTTTTCCTGAGATTAATATCAAGTTTAATTCCATTATGGTAGGAGAAGATGCTGGATATAGTTTCTATGCCTTTGAATCTGTAAAGGCTGATTTTGTGCCCTATCATTTGATCAGTCTTTGAGAAAGTATAATGTGGGGCTGAGAAAAATGTATTTTTTTTTTTTTTAGGTGAAAAGTTCTATAGACGTCTATCAAGTCCATCTGATTTATGGTATTATTTAGGACCTGAATCTCTTTGATTATGTTTTGTCTCGTTGACCTGTCTAAAGGAGATAATGGGGTGTTGAGATCTCCAACAATTATACTGTTATAGTCTATCTCTCCTTTTAGATCTAGCAGTCTTTCCTTTACATATTTGGGTGCTCCTGAGTTCGGTACATAGATATCTATAATCATTATATTTTCTTGGTGAATTCCTTTTACTACTATATAATGCTCTTCTTTGTCTTTTCTTATAGTTTTTGTCTTAAAGCTTATTTTGTCCAAAATCAGTATAGTGATTCCAACTCTTTTTTGGTTTCCATTTGTATGGAATACCTTTTTCCAGCCCTTCACTTTTAATCTATGTATGTCTTTATCCATAAGATGGATTTCTTGTAGGCTGCAGATGGAGGGTTTCTGGTTTTTAATCCATTCAGCCAGTCTGTGTCTCTTGAATGGAGAATTTAATCCATTGACATTCAACATTATTATCAATATTTCCAGACTTGTCCCTACCATTAAGTTGGCCATATTACTGGTTGTTTTTTGTTCTCTTATTGCTGTCTGTCTCTCTTTAGTTTTCTTGGTATAGTACTCCTTTCAGAATTTCTTTAAGAGCTGGTCTGGAGTTGGTAATTTCTACCAGGTTTTGTTTATCTGAGAACATTTTTATTTTCTTTTCCCATATGAAGGATAATCTTGCTGGGTATAGTACTCTTGGTTGAAATTGTTTTTCATTTAACACTTTGAATAATTTAAATTCCCCATTCTTTCCTTGCTTTCATTGTATCCAATGAGAGGTCTGGTGTTAGTCTGATGGGATAGCCTTTATAAGTGATTTGACATTTCTCTCTTGCCAATCTTAGTATCTTGTCTTTGTCGTTTTGGTCAATCTAGCTATAATGTGGCAAGGAGAGGATCTTCTTGGATTGATTCTACTTGGGGTTCTTTGTATTTCTTGGGTCTGGATGTTTGAGTGCTTCTCTAGACTTGAACAATTTTCTTCCAGGATTTTGTGGAATATATTATCAATGCCCTTATTAGTTTCTTTACCTTTTGGAATACCAATTATTCATATATTTGGGTGTTTCATGGTATCTAGCATTTCTCATATATTATCCTCAGTTTTTTTGGCTGTTTTTTCAGTATTTTTGATAATTTTTTCTAGGTGATTGATTGGTTTTGTCTTCTACTTCTGAAATTCAGTCTTCTGTATGGTCTAACCTGCTTTTGATACTTTCAAGGGAGGTTTTAATTTCCTGTATTATAGCCTTCATGTCTAACAGTTCCGTTTGATTTTTTTTTTTATGGTGTCCAATTCTTCTTTCATATTGTGGAAAAACTTCCCCATCTCTTGGAGCTCAACGTCTCTTTTCTCTTGCATCTCATAGAATTTTGTTACCATAAAAATTCTAAATTCTTTTTCTGACATTTTGGAAATATGCTCTAAAATTTTCCTACTTGGAGACAGGTTACATTATTCCCTTGGTAGAGATGTACTACTTGATTCTCTCATCCTTGAGGCTCTTCTTCAATTTTCAGTCATTTGGTAATGTATTTACTTCTGGTCAATTTTGTTGGAGAAGGATTCTGTGACTGTGAACTCATGTGTTTCCCCCACTGTGAAATAATTCAGTGTTGTTTTCTCTCTTCAACTAAATCCTCAAATGTGAGGATCATAGGGGGAGTTTTGCAATCAGATTTATGAAGGGGAATTTCACTATTTTTGCAAACACTACAGTGATGTGCAAAGAATTCTCTAAAACTCACAATGCTCATATGGTTGGCTACTATGCACCTAATTGTCTCTAGGCAGAGGGTAAGAGCTGAGAAGTAAAACAGCAGAGTAGGGTAAAGAAAAAGAAAGTAGGAAATAGAATTATGGAGAGAAGGTGAAGAAAAAAGAAGGAAAGTACAAGAAGAAAAAAGAAAAAATGAAAAAAAATCACTTCAAAAAAAATGAAATTGGGATGAAAATGGAAAACTATGCGGTGCGTGCGAAGGTCCAAAACAGGCAAAGGTGGAGATGACTAGCAGCTTTCTGTCCTAGGTGAGAAAAAAGACAGAGATTAACAAGAGAAAAGCTCAAGTAGGGCAGAGCGCTGTTATTTCATAAAGAGAAAAATAAGTTAGAAGGGATAGAGGAGTGCAAGAAGGAGCAAAGCTGCCTTCCTACCTGGCTAGTGCTGGGTCTGGGAGGAGGACACTGGCTTGGGGAGACTTCATAGCCATGAAATTGAATCCAGAGGGTCAAGATAGGCAAAGGTGGAAATGACTAGCAGCTTTCTCCTAAATTGGAGGTTTTATCTTCTAGGTCAGAGATTCTATCTTCTGCATGGTCTAATTTGCTGTTCATACATTTGAGGAAGGTTTTGATCTCCTGAATCATGTTCTTTATTTCCAGAAATTCTGTGTGCCTCTTTATAGAGTTATTCCTTCAAGTTATGGAAGGATTTCCTCATCTCCTAGAATTGGCTCTTTGTTTTCTCTTGCATCTCACTGAGTTTTGTTACAATGACTATTCTGAATTCTTTTTCTGACATTTCTGTTATCTCTTATGGCTTAGCCATTATTGGTGAGAAGTTATGAGCCTTTTAGGGGGAGTTTTTCCTGATTTTCTATTTCTTGGGGCTCTGCTTTTATAGTCATCTGGTGATATATTCACTTCTTCCTACTTTTTTGATGTATGTTTTTGTAGCTGTGTCTCTTGCACATCTCTTTGATATGTGTAAACTCTGTGCCATTTTTCCTCCTTGACTGTGTGTATGAGTGTGGAATCTACAGTATGAGTTTGGGGTTCAGCTTTTCAGAGGGGAGTTTCTCTCCTTTTACTGCTAAGGAAGTTATAGAGAAATAATTTCTCCAGAGTCTCCCATTTTCAGATGTTTTGTTCTTGTATACCCAAACCTAACTGCTCCAGTGTGGATGGAGTTTGAGCTGACAGGTAGCATGAACCATCTCAAGCATTCAGCTGGAGGGCCCCTCCTTCCCCACAGAAGGCTGAGTAGAGACCTCTGCTGGTGAAATCAGTCTGAGTGGCTTGGCTTGGGCCTTCCTATTGGTCTTGGATGGGTGAAGGGCAGAATGGCATCAGCACACATGGGGCAGCAGCTCCTAGTTTCTATCTCTGGGATTGCAGGATCTCCCTGTTGCACCTTCTGTCTCTAAAATTGCACAAATCAGGTATTAGTTCTTGAAGGCTGGAGGGCCCCTCCTCTCCCACAGCAGGTTGGGTGGGGGTCCCTACTGGTGAGCTCAAGAAGAGTGGCTTGGCTTGGGCTTGCCTGTTGTTTCTGGAAGGGTGCCAACTTAGTATTTTTAAGGTTAAGAAAGGTCCTAGTCTATGTTCTTTATGTTAATACACTCTCACTGTTACATAAATTATTTTAGTGTTTACAGGGTAGAGAACATAAAGCTTGTCTTTAGGGAATAAAGGTATGTAATGGTGAAATCACAGTTGTAATTTATTTTAAGGAGATTTCAGAATAAATATTCTACATGGATTTAAACTATATATCAATTAAAACTATACACTATTATCTGAAGGTTGTGCAGGATCCTCCTAAGGTCCATCTGCAATGAGAGGATTAAGAAAGGTCTGCAGATGTAAAAATCTGTTTCACCTGCTTTGGGATTGGCATTTTTTTTTTTTTTTGAAGTTGATTCAAAGTTGAAGGTTGCTTACTCATGAAGATGCTTCAGAGTAGCAGATTATAAACTTGAGTAAAAATTGAGACTGAGAAGAATACATACCCCCAAATGTCAAAGGGCAGAGAAATCAACCTAGTGAAGTAGGTTGGTAGGTTAGATGTACAGGTAGAGTAGTGATTCCCAAGGGGTTGGGGTTGGGAAATTTGTTCCCCTTTTTAGGGAATATATGGGAATGCCTGGAGATAATTTTGGTTGCCATAACATGGGAGATGGGTACTCCTGGCATGTAGTAAATAGAGATCAGGATGCTGTTAAATAGATTATTCATGTATAGGACAGTCCCTCACAAAATTGAGTTATTTGGTCCCAAATGGTGATAGTTCTGAAGTTAAAAAGCCTGGGATAAAAAGGAGAATGTAGAAGTCAGCAAGGAGACAGTCATGTGCTATGGTTTGTTCCCCAAAAGTTCACATTTCTCTCCATTGTCTCCAGTATAATAGCTTTGGGAGGTAGTGAGATCTTTAAGTGGTGGGGGCATCCAATCAACTAGGGGCATGGGAGAGACAGAGGAAGTAGACATTCTGTTTTCTCTCACTGTGCATATGCCTGCCTTCCTGTCTGCTTCTGTCAGCCATGCTGTGCTGTAGCACCAGAGGCTGACCTGATGCCGGCCCCTACACTTTAGACATCCAGTCCCCAGTACTGTGATCCAAAGAAACCTGTGTTGTTTATGAACCACCCAATCTCAAGTATTTCTGTTTAACAATACAATAAGAAGTTGGGCTCAAATGTGGACCAAGGCGTTGAACAATTTTGAGTTGCAAGGGGAAAGATAATGTGACTTGTTAGACTTGAGATGGGCCAAAATGAAGGGGAGGTGGAAATGATGAATGGTGCAAGGAAGGCAATTTTTTTCATTTTCATCAGTGTCCCATTGGGGCTAGCTAGGGAAACTAGGAGCTGTAAAAGTGTTGAACAGAAAGTCTTGCCAGGCAATGTGTCAAGTCTGGAAAAGAGTGAGCCAGCACCATAGGATCAGGCATGAAAATGAGTGTGAAGAGTCCGTGGCTAGATGAAATAGGGTGGGCCTGGGTCAGTGAATGTGGCGAAAGCCTGGGAAGCTGTGGGAGGAACAGTACTAAAGCTGGAAGGTAGGTAGAACAACGGTGCTCAGACCTGTGTGCATATTGGAATCTCTTAGAGAACTGATGCCTGGGTTCCATCTCAGATCCACTAAATGCAAGTCTTTGGGGTTGGGGTAAATATTTCCGAAATGTTCCAATGTGAATCTGAGATTGAGAACTACTGTCTTAGGTCAATAAAGTCTAGGAGAGGGACCCAGCAGTTAGCGTAATGGCTATGTCGCTGGACTCCCACATAGTCGACCGCGGTTCGCGTCCCAGACCCGATGGCTTAAAACTCACGCTGGGCGCGTGTGCATGAGTGCCCAAGATCCCGAGAGGAGAATGGAGGAGAAGGGATTGCGGCGTGACCATACCCCTGGGGGGTGATTTCTCACTTTCTGTCTCTATGTCTCTCTCTGTCTGGCGATCGCACGCGCCCTATAGCGAAAACCTCTCCAAAATAAATAAATAAATAAATAAATAAAAATAAAGTCTAGGAGGAAGAATCAGAGAACTGGAACAATTCTCTGAAATAAGGTGCCACCTGAGATAAAGGGCTACTTGTCCTGCCCCTAGTGTTTTGCTCTCTGTCCCTTGCAGGGATGTATGTGGGCAGAAGTGAGAGGTGTACATGCCAGCAGGTTGAGGCTGGGTTGTGCAGGGCCTTCAAGGCTTGGAGTCTGATGATAAGGGAAGCAGAATGGGGCTGGCAGAAGCTCACTTCTTATCAATGACAAATAGCTGAAATTAGGTGTTTAAACTTTTAAAGTCCCCACACAAAAGTCCCAAAGTACTGCCTTGTATTGAAAAGAAATCACTTAGGAGTAAATATCGTATTAAATAAGTTTCATCAACAATTAAAATTTTTTCATATTTTACACACATATACAGAGAGAGGGAGAAAGGAGAGAGACTGAATAACATTATAATAGGAATGAAAAACCATCGAAGTGTGACTATTTTGGGAAAGCACGTTATTTTCTCCGCAAGTAGCTAGTAAAGGCAGCCTGTTTTCTCACCTCTGTGCCCAAGGAAATGATGGTGCTCCTAGATAGCCCCCTTTCAGGGGGACACCCCTTATCTTCCCTTTCCAGATCAGAGAAAACATTCTTTGTAAGTCAAAAGAGAGTATGGGCAAAAGCCTTCTTTGTCTGCAGATTCCTGGGACATTTTCAAAGGGAGTGAGTAAGTGCCTGGTGGTAAGAATCTGTTCTGATTTCATTTGTCTCTGCAGGGCCTGATGGCAATTTAATATTCTTTATTATTATTTTACATGCAACTTCCTTCCTAGCTTATGATTCCTGTCAGGACTGTGTATTATTACCCATTAGTCATTTTTGGGGGGGACTGGCTTATGATGCTTCAAAGGAGGGCTGGTGTATTTCAGTAATTTTGCTTACAATTTGATTTGTGTTCTCTAGAAGCCCAATTTAGTTTCATCAGCACATTGCAACATACAACAGCTGGGCCCCGATGGAATCATTTACATACGTTAGCAGCTGAAAGCTAAACACTGGAAACCCAGAATCTGGCCAGATATTTTCCCAGGGCCTCACCTGACTTTTTGAAATAAACTCTGCTTCTCTATTTGTAATTATCTGTGTCAGTGACAATATCCTGTGAACCATTTAAGAAAAACATTGGCCCCCAGGCAACTTTTGCCCTCTCCCATTATAAATATCTTTATTATTAGATAAGTGGTAGGGGAATCAGCCTCTCAATTGGCCAATGATTGCTTTGCAGGCAGATAGTCCATTAACCCATAAACATCATTGTGACTGAGAACCAGAGCACGACTCTCCAAACAGCTGACATCACACAGCCACACGAGGAGAAGGGTGTTCTGTGAGGCTTGTAGGAAACTCAGGTTTTTCTTCGCCATTTTCTCTGCTTACAATTAAAATATTTTTTTCCCCCTTGTGCAGGAGAGAAGGTGAGAGAGACCCTCCCCCCAACCCATGGGGCCTGTTCACACAATCCTTTTTTCTCCAGTCCTTTATATTATCAGGATCCTGTGCAAGTGCACACCTGGCATGTTTTTCGAACCATGTGGGATGAGACTCCAACCCTGGACATCCATGTAGGATCTGGCTTCCTTGGCAGTGTTTAACCAGCTGTGGTCTTGGTCTTTGGTAGGTTAAAAAGTCTCCCCCTCCCTTTCCTAGGGTGTCTAAACCCTAGTTCCTGGAACCTGTCATTGTGAAAAAGTGTCTTTGTAGATGCTGATTAAGTTAAAAATGTCACCTGAGGAGATTATTAGGTGGGCCCTAAATGCCATCGTAGGTGTGATTAAAAGAGAGAGGAAGAGGAATATTTGAACACAGCACTGGAAGGTTCTATGTGACCGTAAGATGGGGTGGGTGATGTTGCAGTAAATCAGAGTGCTGTAGCCCCTGGAAGCTTTAAGAGGAAAGGAATGGATTTCCTCCCCAGCCTCTGTGGGTAGTTGGCCCTGCTGACATTTCTATCTTAGCATAGTGAAACTGATTGTGGGCATTTGGCCTGTGGACTGTGGGAGAATACATTTCTGTTGTTTTAAGTCACCACATTTGTGGAAATTTGTTACAGTAATTATAGAAAACTAATTTAATCTGTAAGAGTTCACCCTATGGTTCATGGACAGGTAATTTATTTATAGAATTTATGATTTTAGTATGTCCATGTCAGTGTTTTTTCTTCCGGAACAAATTATTAATTTATTTGATATTTTCATTTAATGTATTTATGATTCATTAATTTTACCCAGTTCTTTCTGTTTGAGCATGTGGGGACTAGGACGGAGATGAACTATAGGATCATTTCATCTGCTGAAGTAATTCCCTGACATGTGAAAAACGTATGAATGAGTAACTAGAAGACTCAGTATTCCTGGAAGGGGAGAGAATATTCTTTCCTATATACTGAATGTTTATCATTTCAGCCTTTTACTTCCCTTTCTAGTTTCCAAAAGATAGATAGACTCACTGAATTTAATCAACATAAAATAGTGTTCTACGAGATATCTTAGAATTGGAATTACACTCTTCAGAGTGGCTATTGGTATGAGTTTCAGATTATTGTGATTCTGGGCAGAAGCGGAGAAAATACAACCAGGATGTCCTTATTCTCTGTAGTCAATAGCACAGTACTGTCAGACTTCACCTTTGCATCTTCTGGTGTTTGGGGACATGATTCACTGGGACCAGCTTGTGAGTTATATGACACTGTAGCATAGGTGTCACCAAGGATAATGTGGACTCTTGAGAGAGCCTATTTTTTACACAAGTTGTGGTGCCTAGTGAAAAAGCTAATGGATTTCCAATTTCAGCCTAAAGTCCTGGAAATATAGGTGAAACAAACTCCTAGAGAGTTAAAAAATGTTCTTTATAAAAGCAATTCACAAATTTTTCTATTAAAAAATCAGAGAAACATGGGACCAGCAGTTAGCATAATGGCTATGTCGCTGGACTCCCATGTAGTCGACTGAGGTTTGAGTCCTGGACCCAGTGGCTTAAAACTCATGCCAGGCGTGTGTGCTTGCGTGCCCAAGGTCCTGAGAGGAGAATGGAGGGAGAAGGGATTGCAGCGTGGCCATCCCCCCCCCCCCGGGGGATGATTTCTCACTTTCTGTCTCTCTGTCTCTCTCTGTCTGTCTGGTGAGTGCATGCACCTTATAGCAAAAACCTCTCCAAAAAAAAAAAAAAAAAAGTCAGAGAAACATAATTCTTTTTATAATTATTGACCACCCCCCATAAGATAACTGCAGCTTTATAGAGTACAGTCAGATCTTTATAACCAAGTTGGAAAAACTGAAATGATTTCCCTTTGCAAGGAATTTCAATACATGCTATGTGTGGCTATGTATTTGCCAAAAGATATCAATAAGTAAACATTTTTTTTTTTTTTTGAAAAGGTTTTTGCTATGGGGCACGTACGCTCACCAGACAGAGAGATAGAAAGCGAGAAATCACCCCCCAGGGGGAATGGCCATGCCGCAATCCCTTCTCCTCCATTCTCCTCTCGAGATCTTGGGCACACACGCACACGCACCCGGCGTGAGTTTAAGCCACTGGGTCCGGGACTCGAACCGCAGTCGACTATGTGGGAGTCCAGCGACATAACCATTACGCTAACTGCTGGTCCCAATAAGTAAAGATTTTAAAAGACATAATATCATGATAAAATTATTAAGTAAATTCTCAGTTTACTTAATTGACTATGTTTTCCCAATTCCTAATAGAAGTGGTAGAATTCCTCAAAGATAGAGCTGGCTTATTTGTAGAGGATATTTATACTTAAAGCTTAATTTTATTTGTGGCAAATACTCAGGAATTTGTGTTTTTTTCACATTTTCTCCTTTCCTTCCATAATTCATTCCAAACAGACTTCAGAAAGTTTATGGAAAGAAAAGTTTATTTGTTGCAAAACCTTTTTAAAATCCACACATGGTTTTTTTCATGATATGCATTTTCTATGATTTTTTTTTTTCCTGTGTTTCATGGCCCTCTTGCCTCATTTGGAACTAATGGAGGCACATGCCTGACCCTTTTATTAGATAGGTTGCCCAGGCCAGTCTTGAGTTTGTAATCTTCCTGGCTCAACCTCTCAAGGAGCTGGGATTACAGACACATGACACCATGCCTGATCTTTAGGTTGGATCTGGCATTGAACCCTGGCCTCCCATGTGGTCACAACCTGCATACATAGTGTCCTAGCAGTGTGTCACCATAGCTGGGCCAAGGCAATAAATATTGACTTACTTATTATAATTTTTTTTTTTTTTAATTTGCTATAGGGCACTTGTGCTCACTGGAGAGAGACAGAAGCAGAAAGCAAGTGGAAATGCCTCCCCATCCCACCATCCCCAGCCAGGGCCACATCATAATCTCTTCTTCATTCTCCTCTCAGGATTTTGGCCATGCTCACACACATACTCAGTGTGTTTTCCAAGCTGTTAGATCTGGCACTCTGGGATCCAGCCCCTTAATCACTATGCCACCAGTTGGCCTAACTTACCTACTTAATAGACTAAAAATATCAAAAGGTGGATATTAAAACAATCTCATATAAAGTTGAAATTTCCTAGCTAAAGTAATTAAGTAGCTTACTGGGTTGAGGAAAGGATAAAAGAAAAAAAAGGGAACTAGAAAAGTAGTTTATTTGAATTTGGAGTAAAGTGACTTTTATGTTGAGAGAAGTAATATGGGAACCTGGTTCGTGCGTTTAGAGAAAGGAAGGAGGGGGGTGGATTCTGTGGCAGGATGGGTGTAAAATCACAGGTTAAAGCTTTTTTTTTAAAAATCAGACCTAAGCATTTCTTTGCAACCCTCCTGTGACCCTGCCTTTGGCACACGCTGTGAACCCTGCTGCTCATTTCAGACTGCATTCAGCTCTGAGATCTTGACATTGGCACTCCTAGCTCCATACTTTGTCAGAAGTCTTAGCTATCTAAGAATCAGGCTGCTGGGGCTGATTCTCGTCTGATTGTGAGCCAGAGAAGGTGTGACGAAGTGGAAGACGCAGGATTTCCACACAGGAGACCTAGTTTTGAATCCTGGAACTAACAGTTATTAAATCCTGTGACCTTGGCAAGTCATTTATCTTCTTCATGCTTCAGCTTTCTCACTATAAAACTGGAAGTACTTCACAGTTTTGTTTTGAGCACTGAAAACGACATATAAAAGCACCTAGAGGTGATTTGTTAGTAGTAACTAATCATTTTGTTTTTTCTTAAACATCTTATGGGTCAAACAGTCATCGATTTACCTTTTTGGTGGCAGTGTATAGGCTATAGCCTCCTTGGGGATATTTCACACATCTTTTATTATTTTAAAATAACAAATGGTAGGAGAATTAAGTTTTTAAATGTGTATAGGCCTGCATGTACTACTACTACTACTACTACTACTACTACACACACACACACACACACACACACACTCACACTTTTCTTTTCTCAGTAGGGGAAAGTCATGACCTAAACAAAGAGGTGTGGCTGAGTTGGTTTTGTGGCTACACTAATCTGGGCTGAGATTAGTGAGCTTAGTACAAATTTGGGTATTGGCATAACGCTGTCAACAGGGGCCCTGGACAAAGTTTTGAATTTTGTTTTGGTAGCCACTTTTTGGTGTTTCTTCATTTGTAAGCCCCACTCTTACTTCTTACCATTTCCTATTTCTACCTTAAGAAAACCAGTGTATGATGCTATTTACTGCAGTCAACAAAACCAAGGATCTCAAAAGCCCATTTCCCAAGAGCTATAACATAAATTAGGCTTATGTTTCTCAGGAGAAATTTCCATTTATAAAGAGGACTGAGTTGGCCCATTTGAGTGGATAAATGGGGAGGGGAAAGACCTTCTTAATTTTTCTCTTCTAATTCTTCCAGGATTTGTAAGTGGAGCTGGAGATTTGCAAGTATAGATGATCTTCATTTAAGTGAATTTTTTAAAAAATAATTATTATCTAAAAGGATGTCAAATTCCATGGATTCCCTACCCAAATCTAGATTCAAAATTTTATTGAAGAAGATTTGGCAACATCCAGACAGGATAATGGTTGATAAGTGACAAATAACTGCTTTTAAAAAGGCAAGAAATTGCCCGTTTTCTCCTTTAATTACCTGTTTAGGCCTTGTAGGTGTTTGGATTTGCCACATGCACCCTACACTTAGCATTGCTTACCCATCACCAGCTCTCCTGGCTGCATCTTCCCTTTTCCTGCCCCAGCATCCACCCACACAGGTAGGTTTCTCCAGCAGAGCCCATGAGCTCAGTAAAAACAAGAACTGGTCTTTAGAGAAAGAACAGGACTTACCATAGCAAACCAATCATATTCAAAACCACAAACCATGATTCCAGAAATGCCAGTTCTGTTTCTTGTTTCTTTTGAGAAGTGAATAATCTTATTTTGGAAGCTAAAACTATAATTAGAGAATTATAGTGGTAGTGGTGTTATGAAATCATTTAAAAAGCAGTGGAGATAATAAACATCAGAATGAAAAGGATGGAAAAAAGATAAATCAGGAAAATTCTCACCAAAAGAAAGTTGGTGTAGCCGTATCAATTTATTAAAAAGTAGACTTTAGGCAAAAATGCATTCTAGAAATAAGGATAATGTACTCAGTTTCCTGATGTGATGTGATCTTTTTAAATTTGGATGCACCTAATAATACTGCTTCAAAATATACAAAGCAGGGACCAGCAGTTAGCGTAATGGCTATGTTGCTGGACTCCCATGTAGTCGACCGTGGTTCGAGTCCCAGGCCCGGTGGCTTAAAACTCACGCCAGGCGCGAGTGCGCGTGTGCCCAAGATCCCGAGAGGAGAATGGAGGAGAAGGTATTGCGGTGTGGCCATCCCCCCTGGGGGGTGATTTCTTGTTTTCTGTCTCTCTGTCTTTGTCTGTCTGGTGAGCGCACGTGCCCTATGGCCAAAAAAATAAACCTCTCCAAAAAAAAAAAAAAAATACAAAGCAAAGTGACAAATCTGTGAAGAGAAATAAACAAATGTGCAATTACAGTGGGAGATATTTTTCTTTCTTTCTTTTTTGGAGAGGTTTTTTTTTTTTTTTTTTTTTTTTTTTTTTTTTTTTTTTTTTTTGCTATAGGGCGCCTGCGCATGCCAGACAGAGAGAGACAGAGAGACAGAAAGTGAGAAATCACCCCCAAGGGGGGATGGCCACGCCCCAATCCCTTCTCCTCCATTCTCCTCTCGGGATCTTGGGCACGCACGCACATGTGCCCGGTGTGAGTTTAAGCCACCGGGTCCAGGACTTGAAATGTGGTCGACTACGTGGGAGTCTAGCGACATAGCCATTACTCTAACTGCTGGTCCCCATAGTGGGAGATTTAACACATCTCTCTTAATAACTAATGACAAAATAAATGAAGAGAAAATCTGAACACTATATCAACAATTTCTATCTAATGATCACATGTAAGAAATCCAATAACTGGTAAATTTATTTCTTTCTAAGAACAAATGGGTCATTCAAAAAAGTTGTATATTCTGAGTCATAAGAGATGTCTAGCAAATTAAAAATATTAAAGGCCAGCCTCAGAACCTAGTGGTTAAGGAAGCTGGATTCCACATGTCTGAATGCATGATTGAAATCCAAGTCATGAAGACTGAGAAACATGCAATGCACATGTGCATGCGTGCTGAAAATCCTGATGGGATGGAGAAATGGAGGAGCAGGGGTTGTGGCATGACCATGCTCTGTGGGGAGGGTACTTTCTCCCATTTTCTCTGCTTCTCTCTGACAAGTGTGTGTGTGTGTGTGTGTGTGTGTGTGTGTACCCTTTGGCAATTAAACAAGCAAACAAAACACAGAACATATTTTCTGATCACTAATATAATTAACTTAGAAATCGCTAACAAAAATAATCAAAAAAATCAAATATATTTGAAAATTAAGAAAGAAAGTTCTCAGTAACCCATAGGCCATAGAGAAAATTGTGATAAAAATTAGAAGGTATTTAGAACCACACCTAAATAACAACACTATATATAAAAATTGGTGGAATTCAACGGAAGCTGTACACAGAAAGAAATTTTAGTCTTAAGCTTATATATTTCAGGAAACTTTTAGCTAATGTGTGTAAAAATATAGATAAATCCCAAGAAAAATATCTCTCCTCAAAACTGACTCAAGACAAAATAAAAAACCCTCTTGTGGGACCAGGAAGTGGCATAATGGTTTGAGCTCTGGACTCACATTTGGCTGACCATGGTTCAAGTCCCAGACCTGGTGACTTGAAAATGATGCTAGTCTTGTGTTCATGCATGTGTGCCCCAAATCCCAAGAGGAGAATGGAGAAGAGATCGTGGCATGGCCAAATCTGACTTGGCGGTTATTTCTCACTTTCTTTCTGTCTTTTTCTGTTTCTCTCTGGTGAGTACACGTGCCCGATGGCAAAAACATTAAGAAAAACAAAAACAAAAAATCCATTTACAAGGAACACTTAAGATCCAGATAACTTCACCAAAATTTTACAAAACCTTGAGAATTACTACTACTACCCAGTACGATACAAATTCAGAGAATAGAAAAGAAGGAGTAGCATGTAGAATAAAAAGCTCATCTTAAAGAATATGAAAAAGACAATCTTATAAGACAAAATGGCAAATAGATTGAATACCTTCAGAAAAGAGAACATTTGAATAACTAAAAACAAGGAAAGAGTCTCAATCTCAACTCCACTCTTCCCTTCCTCTCTTCCATATGTGTGGAATATATCCTTTTATGCAGGAATTACAATGGTTTTATTAATCAGTATATTCCCGAATCATGGAACAAGATCTGGCTCAATTATGCCCCAATAAATACTTAAGCATACCTATCAAAAATAAATAAATGATTTTAACTATAGTTAAAGAGTAAAAGAGAGAAAGCCCAAAGAGAAAGTGAATAAGTAATGAGAGAAGGGACTCAAGGCAAAGCTCCAGGACATGAACATGCAGAGTGTGGGCAGAATTCAGACAGGCACAAAGAAATAGGTGGGTGTAGAAAGGATGTGAAGAAGGAGGGCCATTGTAGTATCAGCTGGTATATCTTTGCTTCTAAGAAATTGAACCCCTAAGACTGGTTTAACAACAGGAGCTTACTATCTCAGATACAGAAATTTTGAAATAAGTAGCTCCAGGGTTGGTTAATTCAGCATTTCCTCCCTGTCAGGGCTCTACAGTAGCTTTTGATAGTGGCTTTCCTTTCATGAACACAGAAAAGCTGTCACAGAACCAAACATCTAAGTTGAGTTCAAAGGTAAGAATTGAGCATCAGCTTGCACTGGCCAACTCCTAAACCAATCACAGCAAAGGGGAATGAGATTTCCTGGTTTAGACCAACATGGTTCATCTGGAGAGGGAGAGCCTCTGTACTTCTAAGAATTCAACTTTTTTCAGTTCCTCAGATAAGTGAGATCACGTGGTATTTCTGTGTGTCTAACTTACTTCATTTAACAGAGTAACCCTCAGGTTCATCCATGTTGTCACAACTTCCTGAATTTTCATTTTCTTTTCTATTAAAGCTAAATAGTGCTTCATACTGCATAATGATTAATTTTTTTTTTTCTTTTTGGTGTTTGCCATGGGGCACATGTGCTCACTGGAGAGAGACAGACAGAGAGAAGGATAGTGAGAAATAATCTCCCAGGGGAAATGGCCAGGCCGTAGTCTCTTTTCTTCAATTCTCCTCTTGGGATCTTGGACACACAGGCATACGTGCCCAGTGTAATTAAGTCTCTAGGTCTGGGGCTCGAACCATGGTTGGCCATGCAAGAGTCCAGCACCTTAATCACTATGCCATCTACTGGCAGTATTTTTTATTATATTTTAGCCTAAGAGTTTTTTTTTTTTTTTTTTTTTTATTTTTTTTGTTTTTTTTTTTTTTTTAACCTGCAATAATATAAGGGACATCTTCAAAAAAAGTTATCTAAAATGTGTACTATAAGAAAACCACACATAAATTTCAAAATTGTTTAATATCATCATAAACTCAGGCTCTAATTTCATTTTTCCACCAGGTTTTTTTTTTGGAGAGACTTTTTTTCTGGTATAGGACGTGTGCGCTCGCCAGACAGAGAGAGACAGAGAGACAGAAAGCAAGAAACCACCCCCCAGGGGGGATGGCCACGCCACAATTCCTTCTCCTTCATTCTCCTCTCGGGATCTTGGGCACGCACGCACACGAGCCCGGTGTGAGTTTTAAGCCACCGGGTCTGGACGCGAACCAAGGTCGACTACGTGGGAGTCCAGCGACATAGCCATTATGCTAACTGCTGGTCCCTCCACCAGCTTTTTGATGTACCCTTGATGTGACTGATGTGTTCAAAGACAGCCACGATTAACTTAACAAATTTGGGATCAATAAATCTTCAGCCTTTAGGTTTTACCTTACGCTAAAAAATTAAGTATGGAGGTAATTTGTGTGGACCACAGAACTTTCTCTAGAAAATATTTATTTTGCCTTTCACTGAGAATCTTTAGCTAGTGACTTCTGTGTAGAACCTCTTACATTTGATGAAAGCATTTGAACCGATGTGGATAGTGCTTAAACTATTTATTCCTCCAAGGGCTTTCTCCACTGCTTTAGTTTCTATTATATATTAAGCCACTAGGACCACACTAAGCTATAAATTGGCTTTAAATAGAAATCATGCTTAGATCTGTGAAAAATCACTGATCCCAAATGTAACCTTTAGGCCTCTGAAATCTCTCAGAACAGAGAAAATGCAATCTTAAAACTTTTGCTGAATGCCAAAGGATTTTCAATAGCTAGTAAATTGATCTATAGCTCTGAAAATGCCTGACTTTTTTTTTCCCCTTCTGCCCTGGAGCTCAGTTTCAGCTTTTAGAAGTTCCCTGGCCCATGGATTTGCTGTAGTGTGGCAGTCTTGGAGCCTGGAGTCTTAACCTCACATAAT
Organism: Tupaia tana; assembly: GCA_026018925.1. Classification (NCBI taxonomy): domain Eukaryota; kingdom Metazoa; phylum Chordata; class Mammalia; order Scandentia; family Tupaiidae; genus Tupaia; species Tupaia tana. The sequence goes on along the minus strand of JAKSZU010000005.1, from coordinate 76,536,425 downwards.
GATGTGTTTGGGATTTGGGAATAATCTTTGCGGGGACAGAGCCAAGTTAGTTCACTTCAAGTTAGGCCCTTCAGGGTACATAAATTGCCCCTAGTGGATTTTTTAGTTACCAGATAGAACCTTGTATGTTTTTTCCCAGATATAAGCCACTTTCCTTTTATGATAAAACCAAATTTAAAGGACTAGAATGATTACTTATTACATGATTTGATTTTTAGAACTTTGCTCCCGATATCTGTGCAAAGAGATTTGTAATGGTTTGCTGGAGTTAGCTCATGGTGGCTTATTAAAACCAATTGTTAAAATTTTCCAAATGTTGGGACCAGCAGATGCCATGATGGTTATGTCACAGGATTCCCATGTAGCTGACCATGGTTTAAGTCCTGGGCCCAGAGGCTTGAAACTCACGCTGGGTGTGTGAATGTTTTGTGTGCCAAAAATTTCAAGAGGAGAATGGAGGAGAAGAGTTTGCAATGTGGCCACCCCCCCAGGGTGTGTGTGTGTGTGTGTGTGTGTGTGATTTCTCTCATTCTGTCTCTCTCTGGTGAAAACATGCTCCCTATAACAAAAATCTCTCAAAAAAATTTTTTTTTAATTTTACTTTTAAAAAGTTTTTTACTAATTGGTTATGATCATGTTGATGATTTGAAATTGTTCAAGATAGGGGACAATTGGGAACCAGCAGTTAGTGTAATGGCTATATCACTGGACTCCCACATAGTCGACCGCGGTTCGCGTCCCAGACCTGGTGGCTTAAAACTCATGCCGGGCGCGTGTGCGTGCATGCCCAAGATCCCGAGAGGAGAATGGAGGAGAAGGGATTGCGGCGTGGCCATCCCCCCTGGGGGGTGATTTCTCGCTTTCTGTCTCTGTCTGTCTCTGTCTGTCTGGCGAGCGCATGCGCCCTATAGTGAAAATCTCTCAAAAAAAAAATACTAAAAAAAAAAAAAGATAGGGGACAATTGAACATGGACAATCACAATTGGACAATGGACATTATTCAACACTACCAATCAAGACACTCCACTACCAACACCCCTGTACTGGTTTCTAAACATTTATCAGCAGACCACTGGTTTTCTGATATTTTTAAAGGCACTAGGAACTCCCTGCATCAGACTAAATAAAGTTCAATATAACATATTCGAGGTAGAATAAAAAGGTTAGTTATCAGGTGTTGCTCATTCTACTAGTGGCTGTTTGTGAAGTGCTATCATTCACTCAAAAATAGTCATTTGAAACATGACAGACAAATTGAATGTGGGAAGGAAGGAAACCACAAATAGAAGGTGCACTTTATAGTAAATATAGAAAAATAGACAACAGCAATAAGAAATAGCCAAAAGAAAAAAATCTTGAAGAATGAAGGACAGGAAGAAGACTGTACTAAAGAAAATTGACACTAAAATTGAATTTGAGAACAGAGGTTAAAAAAGGCATCAGCATGAAATGGTTTTGAAAGTGGTCAGCTGTGCCAACTTGGTGAAGTAATATGTTCCATGCAAGGTGACATTTGCTGAGATGGAAAGTGCCACTAAAACTACCCGCCTCTGAAAAACAACAGTTTGCCCTTGGCATTTTCAAACACATTTAGAGAGTAGGATTATGGGTAGGGCACCATACTATTTACTGTGCAAACTGGGGCTCTTGTGAATGAGAGGGGGAACTCTTAATAAATACTCTGGACAATGACATAAACTGGAGCCATTGGAGGCAAAATGGGATACAAGTATCCACTAATCACAGGATATACTGTTGGTTACCAGGTTTCCAATCCAATAGGTTAAAAGAACTTGACTGATAAATATTACAATGAAAAGTGTAGAAGAAATATTCCTAGAGTCTATAATTAGTATGTGTAGATGGGTATTTTCCTTTTATGAGAAGGTTAAAGAAGGAAAATAATGTGATTCATAATACTGTTGACTAAACAAGAAGAAAAGAATGTGAAGACTTGAGCTCTAGGCCCAAAGCTCCCATCACCCTCTTGTCCCTTTTGACCTTGGTGGGGTCCTGGTATAACTGTTCTTGTTTTAATTGTCAATGCTGGAAATCATAGGCCTGAAGCTTTCCAGCCTCCCATTATTTTTCAAGTTCTCTTCCTTATACTGTTTCCTGCAATATTTCTATGCCTTCTTCTTTGTGCTGTTTTTCTTTAAAGAATTATTATTATTATTTTAATTTGACCAGAGACAGAGAAAGAGAGAGAGAGAGAGAGTGAGAAAGCAAGCTGCCAGGTCTGGGACTTGAACCATCATCAACCATGTGGGAATCCAGCTCCTTAACCACAATGCTAACTGCTGGCCCCTCTTTGTGCTGTTTAAGTGGTTAAGTTTCCCATATTTGGGAAAGAATCCTTAGTACTTATCTAAGAACATACTGTCTTCAAGAAAGGACTCAAAAAACCCTGTGGTTTTCCTTCTTCAGCCTTGACATTCCTCGTCTTAACTGTGTATTTTAGCCAGCTTTCAAAAATCTCTAGGAAAATCACCCATTTTTAAATTTTCATGTTTTCAAAAGGGGCTGTTGAATTATGTAATCCACTTGTACCTCAATAACTCGGCCTCCTTTTCTCACGATACAGTAGGTCTTAGAACTGCAAGGTGATTTCCTGCTCTGGTGATTTGACCATTATCTTCCAGTGTATTCATTTCACTTTCTAGGAAATCGATTAGCTTCTTTAAAAATTCAATATCTGAGGCAAGGGACTAAAAAAAAAAATCGTTTTCTTGGCAACTCTCTTCTCAAGTATCTTCCTAGAAATTTAAGGTCATCCTTCTGAAAGAAAGGCTCTGGTAAGATCATGTTCCCATTCCCTTCCCCCTCAACATTAAATGAGCATGCCATACTAGCAATGTCCAATAGACCTTTCTGTGAGGATGGCAGTATTCTATATCTGCACTACCTAATAGTCATTTACCACATATTGTTCTTGGGCATTTGAAATGTAGTTAATGCAACTGAGAACTGAAATTTTAACTTAATTTAACTTAAGTTTATTTAAATATAAATAGCCATATGTAGTGAGTGTCCATTTGCTGGATGTTGATGTCAGTACCAACCCAAGAGCTATGTAATCTGTCTACTTGGCAATGCCCTTGCCACAGTTCTGTTTGACAATCATTCCCACACTACGAATGAGTTGCAAGAGCCTACAGTGATCCCAGTCTGAGATTGTTTAAAAATCTAACTGCAATTTCCCATAATATCTAGGAGCTGAAATAAAGAAGGGGCAGGTAGCCTATGATATAGAGGAACATTTTATCAGAATATAAATTACGTCTGGTCAAACGTCATCTTCCCCAAAGACATAAGCATTTCTGCAAACTTCTCAATCTAAAAATGTAACAAAATAATAAGAATAATCACAAAACTATGAACAGTATGAATACTATGTGAATATTATTCATATTAATACTTGAGAATGGCTATCATTTCTTTTTTTTTTTTAAGAGGTTTTTGCTATAGGGCTGTGTGCTCGCCAGACAGAGAGAGACAGAGAGACAGAGAGCGAGAAATCACCCCCCAGTGGGGATGGCCATGCAGCAATCCCTTCTCCTCCATTCTCCTCTCGGGATCTTGGGCATGCACGCACACGCGCCCGGCATGAGTTTTAAGCCACCGTGTCCGGGATGCGAACCGCGGTTGAGTATGTGGGAGTCCAGCGACATAGCCATTATGCTAACTGCTGGTCCCCCTTTTTTTTTTTTAAGAAGTTTTTGTCATAGGCTGCATGAGCTCACTGGAGGGTGAGAGAGACGGAGAGTGAGAGAGACAGACAGTAAGAGGGAAAGTGAGAAATTACTCCCCAGAAGGAATGGCCATGTCGCAAGCTCTTGTCCTTCACTTTCCTCCCAGGATCTGGGGAATGCATACACACTCACCCAATATGATTTGGAAGCCACTGGGACCAGGACTAGAACTGCGGTCAGCCATGTGGGAATCCAGCTATGTAACTGCACTGCCATCTGTTGGTTCCGAGGATGGCTATCATTTCTGACTCAATATCTTTCATTATTGTAAATCTTCTCTGTCCCTGAGGGCATGAGTCATTATCAGCAGGCTATACTACAGGCATCGAAGGTTCAATTGGTCCTTCCACAGGGGTGGGATGACAGAAGTCCCACGCTGGTCATTATCTTCTGGCTACTCACTTTTCTGCCTATACCATTTTTTTCTTTTGTAGACATATCATCATGTCCTCACAGCCCCTTCTAAGGGAAACTTTTTTCAGTTCCCCACAAAGTCTCAGATAGTTATGCTTGGCATCCATGACTCATGTCCCCAGTTATAGTTCATTGTTCCAGAGATGAGTCCCCCACGGCAGTTAATTCATAGTCTCTGTAGACTGGCCAACCCCCTCTCTCTTGTCAGTAGTGGGATCTGTGAGTTATCAAGATAGGGGATAGGTCAGCTGTGGGGGCTGAAGCTGATTGCTAGAGAAAAGCCTGGAGTAGTGTTGGCTGTGAGGGCCAGAACAGACCAAAGCCATGAGTGAAAAGAAATGAGAAGGAAAATGAAAAAGCAGAAATTATAAGTAAGCAGAAGATACAAGTCAGAGAAAGGACAAACGTGAGCACAGAAGCATAGCTAATCTGAAGCTACCAGAAATTGGTAAACACACAGAATGAGTGGCAGAGCCAAGACACAAAGCCACACACTCCTGCTAGCTACACACGACAGCTGTGAGGCCCTAAGTAAGTGGACGTCTGAATGAGCCTGTCTCCATGATCCTAGTTATAGCTTTCCTTCTCTGTGTTAGGCAGGAGTGCTGGCTTCTCCTGGGCTCCCTAAGTATGTGTGGGTGTAGTCAAGGTTTTCCAGAGAAATAGAACCAATATTTTATGTTTATGTATTTATACATTTATAATATAGTATCAGCTTATTTAACATTATATATCACATATTTTATACACACATGTGTATATGTGTGTGTGTATATCTATCTCTCTATATCTATCTCTCTATCTCTATCTGTCATCTATCTATCTATCATCTATCTATCTATCTATCATCTATCTATCTATGTAGAGAGAGAAAAAAATATTCTGATCTTTGAGAGATTTGCTCCTGTTTTTTGTGGAGAGTGGAAAATCTGAAATTCATAGGGCTTGAAGTCTTGACATTCAGATAAGCGTTAATGTTGCAGTCTTGATTCCAGATACCAAAGACAAGCAGGCTGGAAACTCAAAAACTTAAGCAAGGTTTCTATGTGCTGTCTTGAGGAGAATTCCTTTTTTGGGAAATCGCAGCCTTTTCACTTAAGAGTGTTAGGTGATTGGAGGAGGCCTACCCACATTAATGGGGGTAATTTGCTTTAACTGATTAAAACCAGATGTAAAAATACCTCCACAGCAGTACCTAGACTGGTGCTTGGTCAAACAACTGGTGCCATAGCCGAGACAAGTTGATTCATAAAATTAACCCTGATAAGAGCCTATCTAAAAGACATTGAAGCAACTGTGTTCTCTGTACTTTGGTAAAGTTTAATTAGCTAATGAATGGCAAAGAAAGATGTGAGCTCAGCAATCTGACTCAAAATATATCTTCAAAAATTTTTTTAGTTTTTTGCCACAGGGTATTTATGCTTCTTGGAGAGAAATAGAAAGAGACAGAGAAAAGGAAAGTGAAAAAATCACCTCTGGGGGGTTGGTCATGGCACAATCCTTTCTCCATTCTCCTCCTGGGATTTTGGGCATGCACACACATAGGCCTGGTATGATTTACAAGCCTCTAGGTCTGGGACTTGAACTGTGGTCAGCCATTTGGGAGTCCAGTGCCTTAATCACTATGCCACCTGCTAGCCCTCAAAATGTGAATTTTTTTTTATCATTAAGAGTTATTTTGGGGCTGGTAGGTGGCATGGTGGATAAGGGCTCTGGACTCCAACATGGCCGACCACGGTTTGAATCTTGGAGCTGGTGGCTTGCTTTCTCACATTCCCTCTCTCACTCTCTCTCTCTCTGTGTGTGTGTCCCTTTCTGGTCAAATTGAAAAATAAAATGAATGAATAAATAAAATTTAAAAATTCTTTAAAAAAAAAAAGAGTTTATTTTTTCTTGGGGCCAGCAGTTAGAGTAATGGCTACGTAGCTGGACTCCCATGTAGTTGACTGCGGTTCAAGTCCTGGACCTCGTGGCTTAAACTCACGCTGGGCGCGAGTGTGTGCATGCCCAAGATCCTGAAAGGAGAATGGAGGAGAAGGGATTGCCGCATGGCCATCTCCCCTGGGGGGTGATTTCTCGCTTTCGTTTCTCTGTCTGTCTCTCTCTTTCTGGTGAGCGCACGCGCCCTATAGCAAAAACCTCTCCAAAAAAAAAAAAAAAAAAAATTAAAGAGTTTATTTTTTCTTATATCTACAATTTACTAATTCATTTCTTTATTTAGGAACATTTAGTGAAGACTTCTTAAATGGCATGATATATGGTTCTAGGGAGATAAAGAGTATATAATTAAAATATATAATATATTTATTACATAGAATTAAATATAATTAAAAAATATTACACATAAGTATATATTATACTTAAAACACAACTTTAAATTAAACCTATTTTAAATATAATTAAAATAAAACAAATAGAATGTGATGATGCATCGAAGTGCAAGACAAAATGAACGGGGCAATGACTGTGGGTGGCAGATAGGTTTAGGGAAAGTTTCTGGGAGTAGCAGTGGATGTCGAACCTGAGGTTGAACTGGCATTTGCTAGCCAGGTGGGAAGCATGGAGAATGATGTGAGGAACAACACAGACAGAGTCCGAGAGAACAGAGCATGTCTTTTTAGTTAGCTGGAAGTCTGCTTACGTTCCTCGGAGACAACAATGTACATTTCTCTCTCCCTTATTCTTTCTTTCTTTCTCCTTCCTTTCTTCCTCCCCTTCTTTCCTTTCTTCCTCCTCCTCTTCCCCCCTTCTCCCGTCCCTCTCTCCTTTCTCTTTCTTTCATATTCCCAATCCCACCCCGCCCCCAGTCACTTGTGGTGTTATATATTCAACACTCTTTATTAAAATAATTGAATAAATAAATATTAATTCATTAATTTAATGAATAAGTGAATAAATGAATTAATAATAAGGCATATGCACTTTATCTGCAAATTCTCCCTCAAGTCTAGTTGCTGCCATCAGAGACCACACAACTGAGATCACAGGTCTCACCTAGCATGATAATTTCTGTTCTCTCAAATAGTTTTTCTTTGATGATGATATTTTCAATTATTAATGTTGTCCCTTTGCCTTTTCTGCATAGCTAATCAGGGCCTGGTTATGACTAGGAGCCAGGTAGAGGAGAGCCTGAAGACTATGGGAACTTAGGCCCCGGCAATGGGAACAGCTGCCACAGACAGCTCCTGCTGGCAGCCAGCAATTAAGAGAGAGGAATCTTGGAGTTCCGTTTGAACAAACCAACGGGCCATCTGGAGGGCCAAAAGGCAAGGCTGCGAGTCGCGATGAATATTGCAGGAAACAGTGTGTGTGCACGCATGTGTGTGAACATCCATGAGATGTGCTAGGGAGGTTCCAGGTCATGAATTTTTAAAACACTTTTCTTGAAAGGAGTGTTAATGCAAAACAGTGTAGAAAGCTTTGATCTTCGAATTATATATTTTAAATTTTTGAAGGAACTGAGTAATTTAATTTGATGTATTGCTTAGAGGCAATCAATTTGTAAAAATAGGTAAGGTTCCCCCAACCAACCCCTATATCTTAATAGCCTAGCCCATGGGGCATAGCGTGTGTGTGTGTGTGTGTGTGTGTGTGTGTGTAGTCTTTGTAGAGACTATGCAGAATGATGGCATGATTACCAGTAACTCACTTACTCTAACTGTAATCTTATAGTAAAGATGAGTACGCAGCTTCATAGGGGGTTAAAATTTTCATATTGATGGGGCCAGCAGGTGGTGTAGTGGTTAAGATGCTGGACTCTTATGTGGCCAACCATGGCTTGAGTCCCAGACCCGGCAGCTTGAAACTCGCACCAGGCACATGTGCATGTGTGCCCAAGAACCCTGAGTTCTCACTTTCTGTCTCTCTCTCTCTCTGGTGAGCATACACACACCATGACAAAAATGAGTAAATAAATTTTCATATTGGTGTTTTTTAGGCTCTAAGCTTGCCACTGCTATCAACTACTAGTGAACTAACTCTAGACTTTCTGAGCCATGTGCCTTCATCAGTAAAATGGAGGATTGAAGTAGGTGATCTTTCTAATAGCTATCATTCATTAATTCGTTTATTTAATACCTATGCACTAATCACTTGTTATATGCTAGAGACTTTGCTAGTTGCTGGGGCCACAAAGATGGGAAAAAAAAAAAAAAAAAAAGATACAGTCCTTGTCTCTTTGGTCCTTTTGGAGGAGGTGAAGACAAAAGCTTCTTGTGAAATTTTATATACCACTTAGTAGCCTTACGATTTCAGGTAGGTATTTAATGGAGGGTCATAATATCATTCAAGACTGTTCCACAAGATGGCAATGAGAATCAAATGTAATAATCATAAAATGTAAAAAACACTACTTAGCATGTCCCTACTATGAAATACCAAGTGGTGAGTGAAAAGAAATTGGAAGAAGGTTGAATCATGGAAACTTCTGCAAACTAAAGATAAACATAAAGGGAAAGAAGAGAAGGAGTCAGAACATTGACAAAGAGAGAGGTGATTAAAAAAATGAGAAGAAGTAATATGTGGTAAATATAAACTAGTTGCACTGGAAATATTTTCATTTTACTTAGTTCAATATGTTAAACTCGGGGCAGCAGGTGGCACGGTGGTTAAAGGTGCTAGATTCCCACATGGCCGATCATGGTTCAAGTCTCCGACCTGGTGGCTTCTTTTCTCACTTTCCCTCTCTCTCTGTCTCTCTCTTGTCAAAATTGGAAAATAATCATAAATAAACTTAAAGTAAAAAATAATTCTCTAAAAAAATAAAAAAATATGTTAAAACCATAGGTCTTATTCTAGCAGTATTTTCTATAAAATTTGGGTAAAAACTATATTAGAAAGAGAAAGCACATCTTTGATTCTTATATTCAAATTTGAAATCTAAATTTTAACCTAATTCTAAAGTTATTTTCTGTCTTAAAGAGACAGGCCCCTTCTACAAAAACAGTATTTGCAATTTATCCTGGGTCTGTCTTTTTAGCAATTTTGCTCAAAAACATCTTTGCTCTGGACTCAAAATTGGGCCATGGTTGTTCCACAAGAAAGATTTGATCCTTTGGCAATAGATTTCTAGCTGTGTATAGGAGCATATGTTCTTGCTAAGATTTGACACCAAAATTTCACATTTCTAAAGAGCAATTCTTGCTGGCTGATGTAACTGTTTCATGGTCTTGTTGAAAGAAATCAGACAAGATTAAGTGCTTCATTGATGCAAGAACTGAAGTAAGGGGGGGGGGCAGCAGATGGCGTGGTGGTTAAGGTGCTGGACACTCTCACGTGGCTGACCATGGTTTGAATCCTGAACGTGGTGGCTTGCTTTTTCACTTTCCCTCTCTCTCTCTGGTCAAATTAAAATAAATGAATGAATAAATAAAATCAAAATAAATAATTCTTTTAAAAAAGAACTAAGGTAAGATAGAGAAGCTGGCAGATGTTGAGCAGTATATTTACAAAACAAATATGAAACCTCCAGTTTTGTCATTTTTCAAGTCATATTTTTGGCTGAAAAATCTAATCTTGTTTCAAGACTAAGAGGATCTATTGCTACCTTTTGTTCAACATATGCAATGTTTAAAGGCAAAAGTATTTGTTTTTACTCTGACATTTTAATGAACAAAATGAATTAGTATGAGATTGTATTTGGAGTTTTTATAAAACCTGTTTGTAAGTAGTTTTGCGATATTTCTCTAGTGACCCTTCTTTGGTTTCCAGCCTTTTGATGCTTTATTGTCCTCTTGATTTAAACTTGCATTGTTTTAGACTTTGATTCTCTCACAAATCTCAAAAGTTTTTGCTGAAATAAAACCTTTGGTATTTAGGGCAAATTTTAATGATCTGTCATCTTTTGAAATGACTAATTTTAAAGGAAAAAATGCCGAGTCATATTCACACTTTCCAAGCATCATTTTATGACAAATTTTCTCTGTGCATGGAAAATTTCTTCTTTGAGCAAAAGCTTAGAGGTACAGACATCAGGGCCACAGCCTAGACAAGTGGATTGTCTGCAGAAGGAGCAGCTTATCTTAAATTTATGCTGCAATCAAGAATAAAGGTAGATAAACCCTTCTTACATTGTCACCTTAGGGAGGAAAAAGGACAAATGAATGCTTATTGCTTCGTATCTCTTACATATCTCACCAGAAAAAGCTTTTCCTGGTCAAAGCATCATTGCTAAATTTATCTCCAGAGAGACACTGCTGTTTAATCGAATCTTTGCAAGATTTTACCCTGGTGTTCTAAAAAGAAAAATTACTCAGTGTGATATGTTTTATTATTTTCTTTTGAATACTTCCAGGAATGGTTCATAGAATATTTTGCTCAGCACGTGTTCCAGACTCAATCTTGAAGATCAGGTTGTCAAATTAAGACCCAGAGGTTACAGAGCCCAGGTCTGTGGTGGCTTAACAGTTACTCTGTCAAATTGAAAAGTCACTTTATGTTATTTATTTCAGACTGAAACATGGAATAAATACTGTTTTGCTTATGTTCAGCATTCTCATTTTAAAATGAAAAGATAATCTTTTACAGAAAAATTCAAAAACATCTAATTAATTCCTGGGACATGAGATGAAGAGGTATAATTTTTGTTGTCATCATACACACACAAATCCTTTTTTTAGTGCATTTTGTTCTGTTAGAAATATACATACCCATTGGCCCTGAGTTTTTTGTCCCAATTTTTGAAACTGATAAAAAAAATTTATTTGCTTTGAAAAAATTTCAATATGAGAAAATAATTGTCATACTCAAAATTTTTTACATGATATATAGTAATTAGACATATATATGAGGTACAATGTGATTTTTTCAGTACAAAAATACAGTGTGTAATAATTAATCAGGGTAAATTGTAGATCCATCATCTCAACCATTTGTCATTACTTTGTGTTGGGAACCTTCACAATCTCTTTTTTAAGTTATCTTAGATAAGTAGTAAATTCTTGTTATCTATACCCACCCTATTGTATTTTATAGCACTAGAAATGCTTTCTCTTATCTATCTGTAGTTTCATTTTTGTTATTCAACATCCTTCTACACCTCCATCCCTGTCCTTCCCAGGATTAGAAATGCTGGTTGACAACATCTGCATCATTTTGAGATTTGGAAGGATAAAATAAAAAGTTCTTTGCGTGTTTATATATGTGTGTTTTCTTTTATTTTCATTATTTTTTATAATTAATTACTTATAATTTGAAAACTGAAACTCAAACATCCATATCAAAAGTTGTAACACGGGAACCAGCAGTTAGTGTAATGGCTATGTTGCTGGACTGCCACGTAGTTGACCGCGGTTCGCGTCCCGGACCCGGTGGCTTAAAACTCACGCCAGGCGTGGGAACGTGCGTGCCCAAGATCCCGAGAGGAGAATGGATGAGAAGGGATTGTGGTGTGACCATCCCCCCTGGGGGGTGATTTCTTGCTTTCTGTCTCTCTGTCTCTCTCTGTCTGTCGGGCGAGCGCACGCGCCCTATAGCGAAAACCTCTCCAAAAAAAAAAATGTTGTAACATAATAAGGTTTCTGAGCCCTCAACAGTAAAATGATTATTTGTTATTTTTTAGATTTTTTGGGTATTTTCAATTAAAAATCACAATTTCTTTCTCTCTCTCTCTCTTTTTTTTTTTTTTTAGACAGATTTTTGCTATAGGACATGTGTGCTTGCTGGAGAGACAGAGAGACAGAAAGTGAGAAATTGCCTTCCTGGGAGATGGCCATGCCATAATCCCTGCTGCCTCCATTCTCCTCTTGGGATTGTGGGCATGCACACACATGTGCCTGGTGTGAGTTTTAAGCCTCCGGTTCAGGACTCAAACTGAACTACTGGTCTACTATGTGGGAGTCCAGAACATAACCATTACATCATCTGCTGGTCTTAAAGGTCTCAATTCCTGTGCATGACATACGTAACTAGGATGTATAAAAATTGGTTCTCAAGTTAAGAACAATAATAGACCAACTGCAGATTCATTTTTATTTATTCATATTATAAATAGACAAATTATAGTTTTGTATATTTATGGGGTACAAAGTTATGTTATTATTATTATTATTATTATTATTATTATTATTTTGTAGAGAGAAATTTTTGCTATCAGGTGTGCTTGCCAGAGAGACAGGAAGAGAAATCACCACCCAGGGGGGATGGCCACACCACAATCCCTTCTCCTCTATTCTCCTCCTGGGGTCTTGGGCACGCACGCACATGCACCTGGTGTGAGTTTAAGCCGCCGGGTCTGGGACTCGAACCACAGTGGACTACATGGGAGCCAGTGAGAGCCATTACACCAACTGCTGGTTCCAAAGTTTATTTTTTTCAACCAAAACTATGGAGGCTTTTTCACTGGATCGAGTGCTGGAGCCACCACCCTAGTTTGGGTTCATTTAGTATATCGGGTTTCGATAATGAATTTTGACCTGGATGACCTAGAAATTCTAAAACTGAAATTAGTTCTTCAGTTTCATTAGTATTAAGTAATTTATCAAAGGAATTAGGGCCAGCAGAACTTTTTGTTCTTTCTGTTTTTCTTCTCTTCTTTTCTTTAATAGGAGAGACCAAGAGGAGAGAAAGAGATTTTTGACAGTATCTTGCCATATTGCAGTTCTCTGTCCCATTCTCCCACCTAGGTAGGATTACAGGCATTTGCTGTCATGTTCTGCCTGTTTAGGTTAGTCCAGAAACCAAACCTGGGTTTTCCATGTGGGCCCAACGTCACGTAAGGATGCCCTACCACTTGTGCCACAGCAAGTAAGCCCCAGCAGAATTTTATCCTTAGCTTTTACATGCCTAATTTTATCTTTATTTTTGCTATAGGGCATGATGCTCATTAGAGAGAGAAAGCGATGGGGGGGATGAGAAATCACCACCACCCCAAAAATGAAATGGCCATGATGCAATACCTTCTCCTTCATTCTCCTCTTGGGATTTTGGGCACGTGTGCCTGGCATGGTATTTTTAGGCTGCTGGGTCTAGCACTTTAACTATGGAGTCAACCATGTAGGATCCAGCCACCTTGTCCTCCATGCCACCTGCTGGACCTGACATGCCTACATTTTAATGTTTGGTTTCATATTAAAATTTTGGTTCTTCCAGTACATCTTGTTAAATTGGTGTATTGAAATGAAATGCCTTTCTGAGGAAATTTAATGGGGGGGGGTACTAGGGAGGCCACAAATACTTGGAATTTTTCTATGATATTCATTTTTATTATAACATTCTACAAGTTTGTTGTAGTTCTTCCACATGATCTGAGAGTCACTCTCATTTCCTCTCTTCTACCATTTTCTTTTTAGTTTCCAGATGTAAAGAATTTTAATGATCTGGAAATAGCCGCCTAAACTAATAAAATAGGTATATCAAAGATTTTTCTTTTTCCATTTTGAATTTTAATAGTTATCCCCTATGTTCATTTTCTCACCAGGCTAAAGGCAATTCTAGGATGGATTCTATTTCATTGGCATTAGAATATGTATCTCTGAAAACTCATGCCATGGTACCATATTACCTGACTGGTCCTGTTACCAGCAGAGAATTATGCTTTGTAATTTTTCTTAGTGAAGTTAAATTTGTGTTTACGGAATTAACTACAAAATTCAAGCCAATAACTTTTCTTATCTCCCCTTTCTAAATCTTAGAAATGGAATAAAGAGAATTCATTTGCTTTTTCCTGACCTACCTGTAATTTATCATTCTAATGAGTCAATCCTCCCACCATTCTAAGATAGTTTCCACTTTGGCCCTTGGCTTCAGTCTTTCTGTGGCTACTCAGGCCTTGTATGCTGGGTGACTTTAATACGTCTGGAATGACTTGAGCTTCTCAGGGCTGTGAGCTACTTACACTATGAGTGTAACCCACTTCTACCCTTTCCAGGTCCTTACTCAGCACTTCGTCCTCACCCATATCTGCATCACTGGAGCCTCTATCCAGACTTTTTCTCTGGACAGAGCCTCCTATACATCTTCCTGTTTGTTTCTCCAGACCCTCAATTACTCTACTTTTTATTTCTCACCCACCTTTTTTAATCTTCCATTTGTTTCCCAGTCCGTTTTGGTTCTATGTTCTATCATTTCAGTCTTTCTTTTGCCAGTATCAGCTCTTTTCATGAAACTTCTTTCACATTTGCTTGGCAAAAATCCCAAGCCTAGATGAAGCCAGCCATATATCTTTCACACCTGAGTTTTGCTGACTAGAACATTTCCTCACTGAGTAGAATAATGTCACTAAGGGTTTAATGGGTTCAACTGGCTTCTCTGTACTCTGAAGCCATGACTCCTTGCCCCAACACAGATTTGTTTAGGTTTTCCCTACGAGCTTCCTCACAACTGCACTTAAATATCATTTCTTTTACTGAGTTGTAACTATTGGATTAATTGTCTGCCACCACTACCAGACTGCGAACTTTGTGAGGACAGGAATGATGTTGCTCTCTCTTTTCCAGGGTATCCTAAGCATCTAGAATGCCTATCTCTCACAAATACCAAGGGTCTTAAAAAAATTAATGGAAAATGTACAATATGAAAAAAATGCATTTAAAACTATGGATCTCAAGTTATTTTTAAAAATTTGCTATAGTGTAAGCGTACTTGCTGGAGAGAGACAAAGAGAGAAAGGGAAAATGTAAAAGCATCCCCCCTAAGGGTGATGGCACACTGCAATCTCTTCTTCTCCATTCTCCTCTCTGGATTTTAGGGATATAGGTACATGTGCCTGGTGTGTTTTCAAGCTGCTTGGGTCTGGGACTTGAACCGTGCAGCCTGCCAGGTGGGGTCCAGCTGCCTTAACCATCATGCCAGAGGCTGGCCCTGGATTTCAAAACTTTTGCACCAGAATAAACTTGTACTCTAATTCCCTTTTTCATGAGCTTTTTAATTTTCTTTTTGTTAATAAAGTTTTTTAAGTTTATTTTTTCTTTCTTCCATGAGTAAGATAGACAGAGACTGAGGGATAGCACTACCCATAGAGTCTTGATGCCATAATCTAACCCCAGATTCTGAGCACACATGTGACCAGCATACTCAGGGTGGGGTCTCTGGATGCAAACTGCAAACCCAGAACCTTCCCATGTAGGTCAGCTTCATAGAGCATCTACGTTTACTGCTGTGGTACTGTATGGCCCCTCTATGATTTTTTTTTTTTTAAGTTTTACTATAGTGCATGTGCACTCACCAGAGAAAGAGAGAGAAAGAGGGAAAAAGGAAAAAAAGTGAGAAATCACCCCTTCAGAGGATCACTCCTGGGGGAGAATGGCCAACCCACAATCCCTTCTCTAGTCTTCTTATGAGGTTTCCTTTTTTATTTTTTTTTTCAGAGAGAGAGAGAGAGAGAGAGAGAGAGAGAGAGAGAGATTTTTTGCCATAGGGCAGGTGCGCTTGCTGGAGAGACAGAGAGACACAGAAAGACAGGAAGCGAGAAATCCTCAGGGGATGGCCACACTGCAATCCCTTCTCCTCCATTCTCTTCTTGAGATTTTGTGCACTTACACACACATATGTGCCCGGTGTGAGTTTAAGCCACTGGTTCGGAACTTGAACCTAGGTCGACTATGTGGGAGTACAGTGACAGAACCATTACCCCATCTGCTGGTCCCTCTCATGAGGTTTTTGGCATGCATGCACATGCGCCTCATGTGATTTTCAAGCTATTGGACTTGGGATTTGAACTGTGCAGTCGGCCACGTGAGATCCAGCACCTTAACCTCCATGCCACCTGCTGACCCCCCTCTATGAATTTATAAAAGTCCCTCTGTAAGTCTGTAAGTATTTCTTACATAAGTGCTGCATATGTATTGAGGGAAGGCTATATAGCTAATGCTTATCCAAAATGGGGTTTCAGTGGTGGGCAGTGAGCTAACACTTCATTATCTCATTTAATATTCAAAGCAGGCTGTAAATTCTATTATCTCCATTTTACAGATTAATAATCGAGACTTAGAAGAATTAAACAATTGGCCCAAGCTCACATAACTATAATTAGTAAGAGCTTTAGAATTTTTTAATTTTCATTTTTTTTTTATTGCTTCTACTTTGTGGCTTCTTTTAAAAAGCACATTTGCTGGGCCCAGCAGGTGAGATGGTGGTTAAGGAGCTAAACTCCCACATGCCTGACTGAGGTTGGAGTCCGGGACCATCAGGCTTGAGAATCACACCAGACACATGTGCCTGCATGCCCCAAAATCCCAGAAGAGCATGGAGACAGGATTGCTGTGTGTCTGTCCTCCCTGAGGGGTGATTTCTGACTTTCTCTCTCTCTGTCTCCAGCAAGCACACATGCCCTATGGTAAAAACACAAAACCAAAAACTTAATAATAATACTTAAGGTATGCAGAATTTATTTTCATAGGGGATATGAGTAAAGATTCAAATAGACATTTACCCTACTAGTTTTTCTAGCATAATAACTGATTTTAATATTGTGGCTTTATGATATGTTTTCAAATCTAATTGTGAAAATTCCCCTGGAAACTTTTTTAGTTTTGTAAATTTCTTTTGCTCTCTTCGCACATTTTACTTCTAAATAAACTTTGGATAGTTTTAATAAGTTTATTTGTCCAAATTAAATCTATTAACTACCAGTAACTTTGAATGAATTGAAGCAATCCCATTTTATTTTTTTTGGACAGGTTTTTGCTATAGGGTGCGTGCGCCCGCCAAACAGACAGAGAGAGACAGAGAGACAAAAAGCGAGAAATCACCCCCAGGGGGGATGGCCACGCCACAATCCCTTCTCCTCTATTCTCCTCTCGGGATCTTGGGCATGCACGCATACGCGCCCGGCGTGAGTTTTAAGCCACCGGGTTCGGGACGCGAACCACGGTCGACTACGTGGGAGTCCAGCGACATAGCCATTATGCTAACTGCTGGTCCCACAATCCCATTTTTAATGTTCTCATACAGGAACATAAAGAGCATTTTCATTTATTTGAGATTCCTTTATGCCTTAGAAAAAGAAATTGAAACTCTCTTCCTCTCTCCTCTCTTCTTCTCTCTTCTCATGTCATTTCCCTTTGTTCCTTTTTTCCTTCTTTTAATTTGTCAGAGCACGCTTGCCAGAGAGATAAAGAGAGACAAAGAAAGAGGAAAAGCTAGAAAACATCCCCCAATGGAAGGTGGTCATGCTTCAATCCCATCGCCTCCATTTCTCCTTTGAGGTTTTGAACATGCATGAACACACACTAGTATGTGTTTCTCAATGGCTGGGTCTGGGATTTGAACTGTGCAGTTGGCCATGTGAGACCCAGATGCTTTTACCACAACCCCTTGGGCTAATCCAAGGCTTTCTTTATACACGGATTTGTAGATTTCTTCAGGTTAGTCTTTTCTATTAGCAATTCAAATTGTGCAGTGGAAAGGCTGGCCTAATCTCCAAAGTATCAGGAAATCCTTGGGCAGGGGTGTGGATGCTGATGATCTAGTGAGAGGTAGCATGTTGGTGCTTGGAGGTCTTTCTGGTCCATGGCAAAATCAAGGTGGTAACTGAATAGCAGGAATTTGGCAATGGCCTGGGAAAGTTGTTTGGGTCCAGCTAGGGAATATCTTCAACCCCAGGAAGGGAATAGAAAGGCTCCATCAGAAACTGAGTGAGAAGGCCAAGCATAGTATGCTCAGGTAGAGCATATGTGTTAGCCAGGGTTCTGTAGGGAGACAGAACCAATAGGTTTGTGTCGACATATAAGGGGATTTATTGGGAAAATCAGCTCATGTGATCAAGGTGGCTAAGAAGTCCTACAATTGACCATCCATCAGGTGGAGATCCTGAAATGCTGGTTGCATGGTCCAGTCCAAGCCTGACGGCCTCAGAGGCAAGGAAGCTGATGTTGCAACTTACAGTCTGAGGCCGAAAGCCTGAGAACCCAGGCGGGCACTAGTGTGAATCCTGGAGTCCAATGGCAGACAAACCTTGAGTTCTGATGTCTGAAGCAGAAGAAGTCGATCCTGCTCTTTCTCAGAAGTTCCCCACCTGCCTTCAGTGTTGGTTCTCTTTGGGCCCCACACTGTTTGGATCACGCCCACTCACGTTGACAGCAGGTGTTCCCCATCTAGTCTACTGATACTCTCATGTTAATCTCTTCTGTAAACAACGCTGTGAGCACACCCAGAATACTGCCTTCTTGGATTCTAGGTATTTCTAAATCTAGCCAAACTGACCCTGAACACTAACCATCACAATAGGGTTAGCAGCAGAGATGGGGACAGTTCTGCTCTGGTTCCAAAGCTCGTCCAGGCATGCTAGATATCGGTCCTTTTACTACAGAACTGACTTGAGACTTATCAACCACCTCCTTCATCAGTACTTTGTTTGGAGAAATGGGTAGAGCTGAAATTACGGATGGGTGTGTTCAGTGAAATTATAGGGTGATGTGGTAAGGCGTCATCTGAGGTAGTCAAGAGAGGTAATTTGGGACCAGCCTGTGAAAGGCTTTACCTGAAAGAAATCTCTTGGAGAGAGTGACCTACTTGGGGAGTAAAATTAAATGGAGGCTGACTAACTGTGAAACATTCTTTTTTTTCTTTTTTTTTTTTTTAATAATGTTATTTCATGTATGTAAAAGTGATGGAGGGGAACTTTTAAATAAAAACTTAACTCTTGGTTTGCCTTGTGAGCATTGCACTTTATGGAAATTTTAGATTTGGGCATAATTGTTTTGAGACATGTCCTTCTGGCTCTCTCTTCTGTGTGCTAATCATCTAGTTTCAGTACATTTAGGGGAAAAAATCAACTAATTTTAGTATTGGCTTAATAAAAATACAGGAAGGCAAATCTGCTGTAATAACTTAATATAACATAGTACAAAGCTTAATATATTTATATACTGCTTTAGGCAAATTTAATATGTTCAAAGATAGTTACATATGAAAAATCAATTGGAGAATAGTTATTTGCTTTATGAAATTTTCATCATACAATTTCTATTAAAAAAATACCCAATTTCCTCTAGGGCATTCGAAATCTGATTTGGTATACTAAACAGACTTTGCAGGCACATTTATCCTCGTTAATAATCAAGAAGGATTCGTTAATAGGGATAAATATACATTTTTGAGTTTAAACTTAAAAATGTCAATGTAAGTAGGGAGCAGAGTGCTCTGGCTTCAGCCGATCAGGAGGCTAGTTTTTTTTTTTTTATTATTATTCTTTTTTGGAGAGGTTTTTGCTATAGGGCACGTGCGCTCGCCAAACAGACAGATAGAGACAGAGAGACAGAAAGCAAGAAATCACCCCCCAGGGGGGATGGCCACGCCGCAATCCCTTCTCCTCCATTCTCCTCTTGGGATCTTGGGCACGCACGCACACGCGCTCTACGTGAGTTTTAAGCCACCGAGTCCGTGACGCGAACTGCGGTCGACTAGGTGGGAGTCCAGCGACATAGCCATTACGCTGACTGCTGGTCCCCAGGAGGCTAGTTTTAACTGCAAGCTAAGTAAAAGGTAGTAGGGTAACATGGATACCCAAAAATGGGAATGCAATTTGAACCTCAGTTCATAGAAGCGTCCACAATAAAAATGTCAGAGACTGCACCCAGACTATATGTAGGTACCTCCTACCCACTTTAATGGGTGACCTGACAAACTGTTGCTGCAGAGGCAGGTATTGGGAATATTGGATGAAGGATGAACAGAAGATGCTTGGCTTTAAGAAGAAAAGGAGGTGATGGTGCCTTAGAATATGTAATAGGTTGCTACATGGAAGCAGACTTGGATTTATTCATTATACTTCAGACTTAGAATTCAAAGTAGGATTATAGGGAGGATGTTTTCTCTTCTTTACAGTATGTCAAGGGATCTTTAAAGGTGTTCTTCTTATATGAAGTGAGAAGTTAGACCAGAGGCTTTCAGGGATCCTTCCACTGACAGATTAGGCCCAATTTATCCCATTAGGAAAACAACCCAGCAGTTATTTTTATTTATAATAATGCATCACTTATTATGTACCTGGCACTGGTCTAAGCACTGTACAAATACCAGCTCATTTCACATTTATTTTAACAACCCTACATGTTAGCTATTTCCCACATTTTATAGATATCGATATTGAGGCACAGAGATGGTAAATTACTTGCCAGATTAGCATAGAAAGAGCCAGAATCCTCACCCAGGCCATCTGTTCTTTATTTTAGGAATATGTGAGAATATGTGTCTTGCGGATTACATTATGCCTGACTTATGTATGTGGTTGCTCCGTTCTTGGTATACTACTGAGCTGATGTCTGAAAAATGACATCTTTGTTATAATGATGATTTAAATGTTTTCTAATCTGGGAAGAGTTTCTGATTCACCTGGACTTATAGATATATGTTTTGAATATATATATATATATATATATATATATATATATATATATATACACACACACACACACACACACACACACACGTGTGTGTGTGTGTGTGTGTGTGTGTCCCCTGTTGCTTAGATCACTTTTAAATACTAATTCAGATAATTCGAATACTTTAACTTTATTGGCCCAATCCCCTCCCATTTGTAAATTATAGCGAATTTTAAGGAAAAATGATATCTATCACAATTGCTTTCTTCAAGTCTCTGTGATTTCTTAACAATTGCAGAATCTTCTGTTGTCCCACAGTGACTGGGAAGAACTGTTTTTGTTTTTATTTCTCCCAAGTTTTAACTCCGTGTCAGGGGTGATCTTGGTATTGGAGCGTTATATGGCTTATTAAACACAGAATGGTGTGCACTGTTCCTTCAGCTCACATCCTCAAAAGCCTCATCTGTTAGCAGACAGCTGGAACACACCCTAGCAGTCGTCCCAGTGTTTATATTACAAGTTCATGAAGCAGAAAATATGACAGGTTCTGTATCTTTCCAAACATTTCCCCCAAACACTAGTTAATCCCCTGACTTTCTAAGGCCAATAAAATTTATCTTTCTGCTGGCAACAGAATATAGTTTTTTTTTTTGTCATATGTAGATGCCATTTACTGACACTATTGTTTATTAAGATGTCTATGATTTTTCATATGACATTAAACAGACAAACCTTTGTTTCCAGAATTCAGGCTATTTTTTATGAAGAAAATTCAAATGATCACTCAGTCCAAATTCCAGTTTATTTCTTTATATCAAAGTTGTGAGAAATTTTAGGTCTGAAGAAGTGTTATCCATCAGCAGGGAAAACTATATTAATAATATATTGATTTAAGTAAACTATTTGATTATCTAACAATTACACCACATGACAATTAGAAACACTCCTTGAAAGTGCTATTTACAAGCCATATAGCCGTCATCAACTCTAGTGTGTTTATAGCTGGAATAAGGCTTCGGTAGAGAGCAGGTGGGGTGTCTGATCAGGCAGGAGTTTTGGGGAAACACTGAAAAGTGATAAAACTGGCCAAGATAATAATCCTGAGAGGGTGAAGAGAGACAAGTAGCCAACTGCAAACAGGAAGATGGATGCCCCTGTTCCTGGGTGACACTGAGGAGAAATCTTGTGACATTCGTGTGAGGGGCACTCAGTAGCACCAGTAGTAGGTACACTGGTCACCCAGGATGAGGCGTCTTGGGAGGCAGGAAATGCAGAGCCTGCAGTGGGAGCACCTGAAAGTACGTGGGGCATGTGGATGGAACGGGGAAGGCCTGGCAGAAAGGGCTTCCTGGACATTTCCAGGATTCGGCCTTTGCAGGAAAATGTAAAAAACAAACAAACACACAAAACAACAACAACAACAACAAAAACTGAACACAGACACACAAACATGTCAGTGACCTACTTTTACCCTAGGGAAAAAAAACAAAGCATTGGTAGTCTGGGTAGGCATGAATGCTGCAGACTGTGCTCTCTTGGGTCCTCTCAAGAGCAATGCAGTGTAAATGTATAAATGTATCAGCTGGGAGTGCTTTGGCTGTATGTATTAGAAAACCTGAATAGGATGTCTTAATTGGAGAGAGGTGGATTTTTCATACAGGATGCGTTGTTGTTGGGTTGTTGCTGGCACTGATTTGTGGGCTCTGCAGCGCTGGCACTGAGGTCTTTGATTTTTTGGGGATTTCCTTTATGATCACAGAAAGGCTCCTGCAGCCCAGCCACCATTTCAGCAGGAAGAAAGGAGAACTTTCCCTGCTAAACTGTATTACGTGGTTATTCCAACCTGGAAAAGAAACTAGGAAAGAGGCTGAAAGCAGAGTCAAGTATCTGCCACATTAAACTTTTCTAATACCAGATCTTTGTCATATAATCTCTTGACAAGAGTTCCTTTGTCTCGTCCTGGATTTCAGACATTCCCAGAAGTTCTGGAAAAGGAGGATGAGAGACCAGAAGATGGCGTAGCAGTTACATGGCTGGATTCCTACATTGTTGATTGGGTTTGAGTTCCAGATCAGCAGCCTAAAACTAATGGCTGCAGGAATCTGTGGGTGTCCAAAATCCCAAAAGGAGAAGGGTGGAGAAGGGATTGTGGTGTGGCCATTCCCCTTAGGGGATGGTTTCTCGCTTTCTATCTCTGTCTCTCTGACAAGTGTACCGCCCTATAGCAAAAATCACTATCTAAAAAAGAAAAAAGTGTGGTGTGTTTGTGTATGCATGTGTAAATATGAAATGCCCTGTGATATTCCATGAAACTATTCCATGAGAACTAATGAAATTAAATGGACTTAATGGATTTTATTATTATTATTATGGTGCCTTATAAAAATGATGGTGATATTAATCATAGTTTTCCATAGGCCCAGCTCTGATTTAAATGGTACATAAAATCTTGTCAACCACATTAGGAAATAGGAACTATTATTATTATTCTCATTTGACATATTGGGTAACTGAAACTTTTGAGTGATTAAATGATTTATCCAGCATCATCTCAAGAGCACGTGGGAAAACCAGTTGTCATACCCTGCAGGCTCACTCCAGTCTCTGCCACTGTTCTGCCCTACTTCCTTTTCTTCTTTTTAAAGTATAACATTTACTGCTTTAGCATTATTCTGGCTTTTGTTAGGATGATTTTTCTCAGTGATTGCTTAGTTAGATGGTCCTACGATGATGTAAATAAGGTCATTTGCCCTACAAGACTAAAATGATGTAAATAAAGTCATTTGCCTTTTCTCCAACAGATTATATCACTCCTGGGAAAATGATACCTGCACAGGTGAGATGGAAGGCTGAGATGCTACATTCAATCCTGGCGAGGCTGGCAGGGGAGGGCTGAGTTAATCAGTTTCATCTACTTTGAAAAGTCAGGCACAGATGAGAAGCCATTAGGGAAAGCAATGTGCACGGTTCAGGTTGGAGCTGTCTGACTAATGTAAAAGGCAGGCAGTTGCATTATCCCAACTTATATATAACTTTAGTATAATTTATTTGGCCACCTGCTTGAGCCGAACAGAATGATTTCCTGCTGGTGTTTTTCTTCTGTGTTAATGGTTTTGAACATCTAGACTAAACAATTTATTTTTTATACTGAGACACAATTTCCCGAAATACCAGTATTCAAATCAACCAGCCTCTTACTTACCAAAATTGAATAAAAATCAATATGAGTATGCCTGTGTGTGTATGCAAGTATAAAGCAAATAACTAAAATGGCTGATTGCAAATTAAAATAAAATCTATGAAACATTTTAAGTTAAAATAAAAAGAACAAAGAAGTTATAAACACATACATTGGCCTGACACGATGAGCTGACATTGGAGAAAAAACATAGTTCACTCAAAAGAGAAGTTAGCTAAGGGTGAGAAGAAGCCGATTCTGTCCTTAAGAGCCTTTAATTCCATGGCCTTTTCAATGCTTTTACTTCTGTACCTTTTGAACACTGTTGTATTTGTCCTGTGGTATGGTTTAGTGCCTTCAGAAGGACAGATCCACCTTATAGGCCCTTTATTGGACATTTGGAATCAGAAAATAGATCTTGACTGAAAGGGACTTATCTCAGAGATCACTTCTACTTTCTGTCTATAGAGATGACCCATGAGATGATTGAATCAGTGTGTAGTCATGCTGACTGGATTCTATGGCATTTAATGTAATGTGATTCATGTAAAATCTAAGCTATTCTTACTTTGTATATTAGATCTTGGAAGCTTTGCATTAATTCTTTTAAGCTTAGGCATTCTCCATTTGCCTTGACTATACGGTCCAAGGTCTTTTGCACCTTTTGCAAGCTTATCAACTAGCAGTCATAACCTTGGTGGAGGAAACCTCATCACTTCCTACCTCCTACAAGGCAGAACTAGCTAAGACTCTTTCCACATAGCAAAATATCGGTTACTTCTTCCTTTTTCTTATGTTTCCCCCTAGCCGAAGTATTAATTTTTCATCTTTCACTTGACTGTGTCCTATGCCTACTCGAGGGGTCAGCTCAGGCATCATGACCTTCAAAAAGCCTTCTTTGATCGCTTCAAGTTGACTTAGGGAGCCCTTCTTGTGTTCCATTAAGACTGTATGTGAGGAGACTTTAAAAACTTCATGGAAAAAGAAATTGAAGTATGAGTTTTTTTAGGGTAAAAAAATGGAAATTTATGCATAGTTTTTTTTTTTT
This sequence comes from Tupaia tana, assembly GCA_026018925.1. Classification (NCBI taxonomy): domain Eukaryota; kingdom Metazoa; phylum Chordata; class Mammalia; order Scandentia; family Tupaiidae; genus Tupaia; species Tupaia tana. The sequence goes on along the minus strand of JAKSZU010000005.1, from coordinate 76,511,774 downwards.
CCATAATATGCACTTCTATGAACTTTTGGAAGACCCCTCATTTCACCTGGTATTTTGGTACTATATTTTCTGCATTGTGTAAAAATGGCTTCATTAGATTTCCTCTCATTGGGGCTGTTAGCAACTTGATTTCAAGGACAGTTCTTCGTCATCCTCATATTTCCAGCATCTACTACAGGACACACACTGAATTCCTAATAAATATTATGAACTCTATGAAAGGAGTCAAAAATGAGTTAGAAATATATTCTTTGCAGGACAGAAGATGGCATAGTTATTATGTCGCTCGACTCACATGGCTCACCATGGTTCAAGTCCCAGACTTGGTGGCTTCAGATCATGCTGAGCAGGTGTGCGTGTGTGCCCAGATCCTAGGAGGAGAATGGAGAAGGGATTGCAACATGGCCATCCTCCCTAGGGGGTGATTTCTCACTTTGCCTCTCACTGTCTCTGTCTTTCTTTCCAGGAGGACAGTGCCCTAAGGCAAAAACCTCTTAAAAAAAAGAAACATATCTTTTGTAGGTGTTTAAGTATTTCTGCTACAATGTAAGGTATTATTCTATCTGGGAGTAGGATGAGTTCTGGGACTGCCTATACCCTGATATAGATGGTCCTAATGAGGAGGCCCATGTGCTTTTCTTTGCACGTCATAGTATTCAGGTTGACTGCTAATGCATTTTGGCCCATGGCAACTGTTGGTTTTTATTTGACTAGTTGTCCTTAGTAACAATGATATGAAATGTTCCTACTTAACATTGCTAGTTGATACCTGATACCTTATCTTGCTTTCACTTTTGATGTTTATTTGCTGTAGTTATATAAAACAGTCCAGTATCTGTTTAAACAATATTATTTTCCAACACATGTGCTCAGCATATTGGAAGTTTTAATACAAGGGAAGGTTATATGTTATAATTTTTTAAAGTCATTTCTAGACTCAGATGAATAGGTTTTATAGTGTGCCGTCAGAGATCTAAGTCAAAACCAAACTCCAAATGTTTATTAAGCCTATTTTTGTGCAAAGTTCCATGGTGGTTGCAAAGGTAGGAAGGTGATGAATGAGTTAGGGGGGACAAGGCAGAAGTATTTGAAATGTTAAGGGGAAAATGAGGGTTAAATAAAACAAGAACACGTATAATATGTCGATAAATGCTGTAACATTAGAGGTAGGCACAGACACTGCAGCCTGAGGAGATCTGTGAAAGGTTTGGAGAGGAAAGACTCTATGGAGATCTTAGGAAATGGGAATGCTTCCTTCAGGCAAGGGGGAGTGAGGGCTTTGCAGGTGGTGGACACGCAGGGGGAGTAGAGTACAGGCCTGGAGCTGGAGGTGCGTCAGCTTGGTGGGAGTAAATTACCTAGGAAGGAAATTCAGTGAGGGATGGCGCTAAGGCCACAAAAAGAGAGTCTTGGAAGAAGTTACTCTAACACTAAGATTGGTAAGTGCAGTTTACTGGGTAGTCCTTCCCAAACTTGAATGCAGCCAGGAATTCTTCTGGGAGTCTGTTTAAAATGAAGATTCAGTTGGTCTGGAATGGGTCATAGGTTCTGTGTATCTAACATGCTGCTAGTGCCTGAATCTTACTTACTTGGACTAGCAAGAGATGGAAGCCTAGGGGAAAAACTAAATTTAATTGGAAAAATAATTAATGACATTTTTATTATATAGCTGACTATTTCATGGTTTTACACAGCACTATGGAGGTGTTAAAGACTCTTAATTTCTGAAGGTGCATCATAGTCAACCAGGGTATCACACAGACATTGTCTATAGTCAGTGGGAAATGGCAGCTCCGTGAGGTGTCCAGGAAGAGAAAAATTAGATTAGTTTTCATAAAATATTTCCATAAATAGTTTATTAACTAGAAAACAAATTTTTAAATCTGGAGGAATTACTCATTTAGCGTAATGGCTATGTCGCTGGACTCCCACGTAGTCGACCACGGTTCACGTCCCGAACCCGGTGGCTTAAAACTCATGCCGGGCGCGTGGGCATGCGTGCCCAAGATCCCGAGAGGAGAATGGAGGAGAAGGGATTGCGGTGTGACCATCCCCTCTGGGAGGTGATTTCTCGCTTTCTATCTCTCTGTCTCTCTCTGTCTTTCTAGCGAGCGCACACGCCCTATAGCGAAAAGCTCTCTCAAAAAAAAAAAAATTAAATTTGGATAACTTCTTTGGCATTTGAGTCTGTTCAGTCATTATTGAATGAGAAAGTATTTTTTGCATGTGGAAGGGGACTCAACACTGTGCATTTCTTGGGATAAATCAGTGATTCACAACTGTGACTGCACTTTTTTTATACATATGATCAGCTATTTAATTAGGTTCTTGGCAAAATTTTAGAATTTTGTGAGGATAAACTACATTTGTAAGGGCAAACATGGGATCGCAGGTAGCCCTGGAACTGAGGAACAGCTTTGATTTTTGGTAAAATTTTGAGTCCACAGCTTTCTGATCAACCTTGCACTGCCCTGAAATCTTGTATTTCCAAAGATCTCACCTTCCTAGTGTTTGGGCTTCCACAGTTTCTTTTTCTTGAAGTAAGCATCGGTAAGGTGCTTTGGGATTTTTACTTTGCTAATATCAATTTTCGTGGAGGTGGCAATGACAAATTTCTGGTGTGTTGTACGCAGCGGAACTCGATTGAGACTCAGTGGTCCTGTCACAAGTAGCAAAAGCCACTGCTCAGCTGCTTCAGGAAAATCACTCTCTTGTCTCTGTGGCTTCCAGTGAGGATGATCAGAATGGCTCACAGCTTTCTCACACGCTGACTGAAGGGTTTTTTTTTTTTTTTTTTTTTTTTTTTTTTTTTTGCCGTGGCTCAACAGCTTTCGAGGCACATCTTCAGTAGGATAATACCTAGGTATTTTGCACAGTTTAACCACCTGGGTACCATCATTCTTGTCTCCACCAACTGGTTTTGTGACAGTCGCGAGAACCTTCTCCTATTTCTTTTCGATCCTGGATTTAGTGGCCGAGTATTTCCTCTGTACATGGCCTTCCTGGAATACATGGCAGACCCAGAGTATCTGCCGATGCCCTGGATAAGGACTGGGTTTCGGCTGCAATGAGGCTTCCCCTTTTAGCCTTGAGGGTCACCCTTTTTAACCTTGCCACTGGCATCAGCCTTCTTGGCTTCAGGTCTTTTCTCCTTAGTATCCTGCTTCAGTTTTTTCACCTGCCATCTTGTATAGTGGGAAAGAGCAACCATGACTGCACTTTTGAACCACCTTCAAAGTTTAAAAAAATGCTGCTCTACCCCAGACTGATTAAATCAGTATGGCTAGGGCTGGTACCTAAGGGATGGAAATTAATTTATTATTTTTTTAATTTTTAAAAGATATTTTTGCTATAGGGAGCATATACTCGCCAGAGAGAAAGAAAGAGAGAGACAAGAAAGTGAGAAATCACTTCCCAGGGAGATGGCCACACTGCAATCCCTTCTCCTCCATTCTCCTCTTGGGACTTTGGGCAAGCACGCACACGTACCTGGCAAGAGTTTTAAGCCACTAGGTCTGGGACTCAAACTGTGGTTGATTATGTGGGAGTCCAGTAATGTAACCATTACACTAGATGCTGGTCCCAGGGATAGTAATTTTTCAAGGCTTCCAGGTGCTTCAAATGTGCATCCAGAATTGAGATCCACTGGGTTGATTGATTGTTCAACGCCAAATTAAAGTGCTGGAATTGGGAGTTTTGAGTAACAGATATTGTGGGCTTGGTGGGATTGAAACCAGAGCTGGGGCTGGGAGTCAGTCAGTGATCCAAGAGGCAGAATCACTGGAATCTACCTTCGAGAAGTTCTAGGAATTCAGCGGGGAAGATGCAAGCCAGTGGGGGTGGCATCAGAGGTGTGCTAGAGATGGGAGGTACTGGTAGCTAGGGAAGCAGCAAGGTCACCCGAGACATGGATGTGGGTGCAGTTGCCAGGGAGAGGCACCGGCATGCGGCCAGATGGCGCCTGACATCTCCATGGCATGGAGTTGTTTTTAACAGACTGAGCTTGTTCTTGCAGTACCGGGACTTAAAACTACCATCTTGGGAAGGTAGTTCAGAAGCTTGGCTACATTATTTTCCTTTAATTTTTAATTAGCACAATGATTGTACATATTTATGGAATATGGTGTGATGCTTCGAAACATGTATACATTGTATAATCAAATCGGGGTTTTGCTATCACTCTCAATAGCCAGCTTATGAATCGCCTAGCCACACAACTTTGAAAACTCTGATCCTCAGGGAGGCAGCAGTGAAGTCCGTAGTCTAAGCCCAAAGCTGTGCCAATACATGGTCATCCACAAGACAGATCCTGGTGTCCAGGCCCCCGCCCTGTGTTTATATCAAATACGAGGTGATGATGTAGGGACTAGGCCATAGGCGTTTCTTAGGTTTCAAGTGCTTCCCACTGGGACATGCCAAACTGAGTGACTTTGATACTGAATCAAGTCTTTGGAAACAAAATGAAACTAAAAGACTTAATTTAAATGTTTGCTTTTTACTTATTTTTTAAATTTGTCAGAGAGTGAGGACACTCACCAGAGAGAGAGAAAAGGAGAGAGCTAGAGAGAACAAGAGAGAGAGAGAGAGAGAACACCCTTCCGAGGGAAAGATCATATTGTAATCCTTCTTCTCCATTTTATCCCACCAGGCCACAGGCTGGCTATATATATATATATCTGTGTGTGTGTGTGTGTGTATGTGTGTGTGTATATTTTTTTTTTAGAGAGAGATTTTTTTATTATCATCATAATCTTCTTTATATTACATTGGATTACATATAACTTTACAGTGTATTACAATGCTTTTTCAAAAGGGAATGCCATGCATGTCAGTCAATACAGAGACATTAATCTCCCTGCTTCAACATTCAATATCTTTTCTATGTTTTCCCCAATCATTACTATTATTATTCTAATTATTTTTTTAAAACAGTCAATCACTATTTCTCATTTTGCTTGCAAAAAGACTTTGCCCATCATGAAATACTTCTCAGACCAATCCAGTTGAGAATACTATACATGTCATTATCTACAATTAATAAGCCATATCTGTTTCTCACTAACGTCCTGCCTTACAGAGAGATTTTTGTTATAGGGCACATGCACTTGCCAGAGAGAAAGAGAGACAGAAAGTGAGAAATCACCTGCCAGGGAGGATGGCCATGCTGCAATCCCTTCTCCTCCATTCTCCTCTTGGGATCTTGGGCATGCACACACATGCACCTGGCATGAGTTTTAAGCTGCCTGCTCTGGGACTCAAACAGTAGTCGACTATGTGGGAGTCCAGCGACATAATCATTATACCATCTGCTGGTCCTAATATTTGACTTTTCAGAAGTAAAGAAATATCATTTCTTGTGAGAAGTAAATTCTTATTTTTTTGAGAATTTGTGCTGGTGGATGTTTGAAACTATTACCTCCTGGCACGAACACCCTTGAAGTGAACTTGAGGACCTAGCACCAATTTCAGATTGCATTTGTACAAGCAGTAATGATGATAACGTGTGCCCTATTGAAATAAGGGAAGCAGTAACTATGGAGCGGATTTCATGTATTGGTTTTCCTCTGGGGTCCCAAGTATAACAAATAGGCAGAGAGATAAAGAAAAGCACTTTCAGGCTGTGGAGTAGTGAGACAAATAAATGATCTGTTCTCAGTTTGAGATTGAAATAGGCACACAGGAAGTCATTCTTATTCTTGGCAAAAGCATGGGCTTATAAAATGTGTTTTTTTTCTCAGAGATTCATCTGAGCCTTCCTAATGTGGGACCCTACCTTTGCCATGTTTTGGAGCGGGAGAGCGATGTTAAAGACTTAGGTTTGGTGAAAAGATAGTGGTCAAGACCTGGGTAGCGGCTGCCTCTCCACTCACTCACTCTCTTCTTTGAATGTATACGTGAAGTCCAAGGTGGACAAGATCTAAGCCCGTGTTTGCTGGAGGAATGCCAATGGAACAGTTAAGCTTCAGCAGGAGAGTCCATTTCAATTAAAAAAATTCAGTTTGGGAATAAAAATGGATGAGAACTTTCAAACTTGCCAAAATGTTAAATTTACTGTTAAATTTAAGCCCAACTATAAACTTATAAGTTTATTGCCATTTTTTTAAAAAAAGAAAACCTCTAATTGGGAAGAACATAGCCACTTAATTATTCAAAGGTTAGAGTCAATTTTTCTTTTTTTTACATGAACTAGTTTTTTTGGGGCCAGTAGGTGGTGTGGTGGTTAAGGTGCTAGACTCCCACAAGGCCGAGTGGTCTTAGCCCTGGACTCAGTGACTTGAAAATCATGCTGGGTGAGTGTGTGTGCATGCCCAAAATCCTGAGAAGAATGGAGGAGAAAGGACTGCAACATGGCCATCATCCTTGAGGGGGCAATTTCTCACTTTCCCTTTCCCTCTCTCTCTCTAGTGAGCATACATGCCTTATAGCAAAAGACCTTAAAAAAAATAGAATTCCTCTACCATGCAGATTCAGATACAGCCAAACTGCACAGGGCAATCTGTTGCCACAGCTTTTCCTTTTGATTAAAGCACTCCTGAATCTCCCTATTAAAATATGTTACTTGAGATAAGGCATGAATGATATGAGTTTGAAGTGTATTTTTTTTCTCCAAGAAACACATTTCACAGAAATCAAAACCATAGGGTATCAGTTAATGTCGAATCTGACCAAGCCAGCAGCTGGATGTGTTGGCTCCCTACTCCTATGCTTTGAAAAATTTCCAAAGAACGGGGGGTGAGGTGGGGGTTAGGGCAACCAATTCTTGCTGTTTAAGTGCCAGAGTCTTTGTGAATTATCATACCACCCTTCTTTCCTTTCTGCCAGTAGTGATCTCCTTTGTGACTTCCTTTCTACCTTAAGTCCTTTGAGAGATCAGAATCCTTCATGTTAACAAGTCCAGCAATTCTTCTCTAAAGTGTGGTGATGGAAGGAAGGGGTCTATTTGGGGCTTCAGGAAGTATATAAACTCCTAAAATAATTTAGCTTAATTTTCAAAGAAAAGGACCGATTGCTTTCATTTGATTCTCAAAAGGTTCTGTAACACCCTCCATTCCTCCCCTCTACCCCCCACCAAGATCACAGATGCTCCATGATGGCATTCCAGGCTGCAGGTGGCAAGTAGGAGAAATTACTTGAGGTCTCAGGGGCTCTCCTCCTGCATCGCTCACATGGGTCAGTGATCAGGTCCTGCCTGTACTTACCAATGGACAGTCATCTTAATGTCTTCCCATGGTTGTTTTCTGTTGAGTGTAAACTCAGCATTGATACTGCGAGCTTCTTAACTGAACCTCACAGCAACCTTGGGAATCCCAGGCTTGAGATCTGAATTATTCAGCACTCTTTCAGTTGCAAGTTAGTTTAAATAGAAGAGAATATTTACTGGCTCACATAAGTGGGACATTTTGGAGGATGACATGGATTTCAGGCATGATTCTCAGTGTCATCAAAAATTGCTTTTCTCGAAGACAAAGATGGCTACTAAGGCTACAGGCTTTTATCCTGCTAGCTTAGCAGTCACAGTGTAATGACTTTTGTTTGTTTGATTATTTTTCTTTAGCCCCTTCTTTCTTAGATAGGCTTTCCCTCCCCTTTTTCCTCTTTTCTTCCTAACATCCAATAGCTCCAGCATGTCCTGAAAAAGCTCTCATATTGTGTACCTCCGTGATCTCGCCATCGTGGCCAGGAGAATAAGGCAGTTTGATTGGTCAGGTATAGGTGACTGTCCACATCAGAAGGTGGTCAACTTTCTCTGAAGCATATGGACTGAAGCAGGGAAGAGGTTGTTTCACAAAGTGAAGGATGTCCTTCCCATTCAGGTACTTCAACCATTTTAGAGGTGGAAGGGATTGTAGAACAATTTATAGTTAAGGAACTTATGGCTCCCTAAAATTACATGAAAAAATCTGGTCGATCTGTAATATACTCCTAGTTAGAGACAGAGGATTCATAACCTTCACACAATTTGTCAAAATATATTTGATTTAAAATCAACTATAAGCCATGAGTCCCTTCACCTTTCAGATGAGTAAACTGAGGGCTCAGAAAGCCTAGGTGGCTTTCTCTAGGTGACCATTCATCTACAACCCCAGGGTTTTCTAGAAGGACACTAGTCCTGGATATTCTCTGCAAAACAGCCTTCTCTGATCAAAACATTTGGGCACTATAGCCCCTGGAGAGTCACAATCTATTTATCTATATTAGAAGTTCTGAGAAAATTGTCCTAAAGAAATTCATTTAACCCAGAAACCTATTTAAGTACTTTTTCCACAAACCACCTGTATCATACTTTAAGAAAGTGTGTTAGAGCACTTTGCCTTTCCTTTAGGCTGTAGGGTATCCCGTGGGTCCAAGTCAGGAATCCAGAACACCTCATTTATAGTGCCACGCGCTCCCTACTTACCTGGTCCAGTTTCAGAGATCCAGGACACAGCCACTTTGATTTATGGAGGCTTCTTCTTCCACTGCACTTCCTTGCACCTTACCATGCCTCATTGTCCACAGCTGGGCACAAGAAGAATGCTTGTGGCTCAGTCCAGGAGACATATGGCCACAACTCAGTGCTGGGGACCTCAGCGGGCCATGGTAAGTGGTATATGCCTGGGGGACTTGTGTAGTAGGAGAGTTTTGCTCTCTGTTCCTTCTTGGTTCATGACCAGCTTCCTCCCAGGCCCCTCTCTTTCAGCGTCACACCACCAGACCCTTCCAGTTCCAGTTGTCCAGGTCTTTCTCATTACTTGTGTGTTTCCTCAGTTAATAATAATAATAATAATAATAATAATAATAATAATAGCAGCTAATATTTACTGGTAGCTTACTATATCCCAGGAATGATTCTAAGCATTTTAGATGTATTCACTCATTTATTCTTCATAGCAACACAATGTTCTAGTTACTACTACTTGGCTCCCATTTAGTAGAGGTGGATTCATATCATATCATATCCAGGAATTAGCACAACTCTGAAGATATTGCTAAGAACAAAACAAACATATGTGTATGATTAAATTGATTCCCTTAGGACAGTCATCTAAAGTGACCACCAGTGAATATAATACCCCAATGCTTGTGAAAATATTAGCAGGCACTAAGGATGCAGTTTACTCCACCCCAAGAAGTGTTTTGCTTTTATCCATTGACTTGGCCAGATATCTCTCTTTGATTTAAGAATGACTCTAAAGAGGGACCAGATGAGGCACAGGGGTAAATTGTGACACTCTGTGAGGCTGATCCACGTGGGAAGGTTCCAGGTTCATGTCTGGAGACCTCCCTGAGTATATTGGGCATGGACAAGCCCACGATCTGGGACTGACTGAGACTTGAGGTGAACTGTGGCATGGGGATGCTGTTGAGGATGACTGTTTCTTTATCTCTCTGTGTCTCTTTTGTTCACTGGTGAAATAAATAAGCTTTAAAAAAAAAAGAATGATCCTAATGCTGAGAATTTAAGACCCTTAGGTGGGTAATGGAGAGATGACTGGCCTAGGAACTCTTATTCTCCCTTAAGGCAGTCTCAGCCTGACCTGAATATAGGGCTACCTCGTACATACCATCAACCACTTCTTCTTTTAAATTTGGAATGTCTAGAGTGAGAGAAATAAGCATGATCACAGTGGATACAGAGAGGGAGAAAGGTGGTGGTCATGGGAAACAAAGACTAACGATCCATTTTCTTTCATGACTTTAGGACTATAGCAAAACTTAGTAACTCCTTTCAACTGCCCAGTTTTCCACTAACGTGTGTGTGTGCACACGTGCTCACTGACTGTGTTCCTTCCCTCATGGTCTTCTTGTTGCACAGAAAAGTCCAGTGCCCTAATAGCACTCCTACCCTGCAATGCACCCAAAAGGGGCCAGTGGCGAAATGTATTTACCTTTCCCAAAGTTTCTTACACTTCAGATAAGGACTTAGGCTTCAACAGAGAAATGTGAGTTGTTTTTATTTTATTTTTTTTCCTTTCTTTTTTTCTTTCAGGTAAACTAAAATGTCCTCATCATCTCTGCCTTATTTTATCTATCTATCTATCTTTGTGCATAACCATATCACAGTTGCATCTCTATACTTTCTGCCAAACAGGCTATCTATCTATCTGCAATGTGGCTATGCATCTTTAGGTTCAAGAATTTGACCGAAAAAGGAAAGAGAAGAGCATCGGCTAAGAACAGAAGTGGTAGGGAGAGGCAGGGGTGAATGAACGCTACAGGCCAGACAGAAGGAGGAAGAGAGGCTGAGGGCAGCCACCAGGGTGCTGAGTCTCTCTGGAGGAGGTACAGAAGGTAGAAAGTTTCTAAGTGGTTGCTCACCTATGCTCTCCCTAGGTAGGGGTGTTCTAACCATGTTCTGGAAACTGGTAAGGCAAAAACTACTCTAAAGAGCTGACAGTTCCACCGTGGAGGAAGGGTGCAAGGTTACCACTCTGGGCAGAAAACTATGGGAGGATATTATGGATTGAATTGTGTTCTTTCCAAAAGTCTTAACCCCCCACTACATCAGAATGTGACCTTATTTGAAAATAGGGTCTTCAAGGGAGATAATAAGGTTAAAATGAGCTTATTAAGGTGGGTCCTAATGCAGTATGATTAATGTTCTTAAAAAAGAAGAAAACTTGGACACGAAGACAGACATGCGTAGTGGGAAGATGATAAGAGACACAGGGAGAAGGCGATGTGAAGATGGAGGCAGAGACTGGAGTGAGGCTATCACATACGTCCAGAGCCCCCAAGAGATGAGGTAAAGGTCTTTGCTCTATAGACTTCAGGGTGAACGTGGCTGAGCTAACATCTTGATTCTGACTTCAGGCTTCCAGAACTATGAGATAACAAATTCCTGTTGTTCTAAGCCATTCAGTTGGTGGCACTTTGTTACGACAGCCCTGGGAAACGATTATGAGGAGAGAAGGTAATTATACTTGCCGAGACTTCCTATGTGCCAGGCATTCATATTCAGAGCTTTCTTTTATCCTCACGACAGCCCTGGGAGGTAGGAGTGTTAGATATAGAGGTGAAGGAATTGTTCAGGGCATGTAATTAGAACACAGTGAACCTGGGGTTTCTGCCCAAAGCCTGAGCTGCTCTCACCGCATCCACCACGCCACAGTACTCAGTCCCCTGGGTGGTGGTAATGGAACTGATGGTTAACCTGGGAAGTTTTCAATTTGAGGCCACTCTGGGAATTGGTCTGAGTCTGTACTGTTTAATCATTACAATACTCACCAGCCACTGCTATGTTAATCCTAAATTGTCATCTTCGGCTCTGTTCCTCCAGTTGGAAAATCTCTGTTCTATTGCATGATATTTTTCCGTATCCATCTCTCTGGGTGTAGTATCTCCTGAATCAGTTCCTAGGTCTGGGTGAGACTATATGAATTTCAGGAGCTGTTTAGGAAAATAAAATTTTGATCTGGGTGCTTTGCAGCTTCATCTCGCTTTGTACTAACATTTAAGACCTAAAGATCCTGTTTCAGTTGTAGGAAAGTCTAACCTGGGATGGAAGGACTTAGGATCATTGGCCTATTATTTTCATCAGAATAATTGGTTTGGCCGATACTGACGTCACATGGAGACCTAGGTTGACCTGAAGAGGCCGGTCGTGCCCTTGATCCTGGCTGGCTGGGAAGTTGGGGGAGGGTTTGTGGTATGGCAAGGCCAAATCAAGGGTGTCTGCTTTCTTTCTTCTCTCCCTCTCTCTTCTTATGAAAAGAAAAAGAAAAAAATGACGTACTGCTGAGCCTGGTTCTTTTCTGGGAATGATGTACCATAAATTAAAAAGGCATAACTCTTGTTTACATAGACAGTTTAATTAATAGCCTTTAAATTCCACAAGTAATTTTTTAAAAAAAGTATGTATGCAATAAAACAGTGAAATCTACATTTTAAAAATAATAGAAACAAGGGTAAAACCTATATGAGTGCATGTCTGGGTAGGAAGAAAATCCAGACTTCACTGGAGACCGTGCAGCTGTGACTGACTGGACAGCAGGGAAGTCCCGGGGGTGCTGTGCTGGCTGTGCTCTCTAGAAATTAACCTCCAGGAACTTGCTGGAAATATGCCCTCTAGGGTGTTGGCAAAAGCTGCTCACAGGTGGTGTCTCACCAGACTTTGCTATAAACTTGCCCAACAGGGTGCTAGGGGAAGCTGTTGGCTCCTGGGGGTGTCTTGCCCACTGTGCCCTCTGGGATCCGGGCATGGGAGAAGTTGCCTCTGCTGCAGGTGCTGGGCCCCAGGGAAGCCACATGTGCTGTAGGAAAACCTTGGAGAAGCTGTGAGCTCTGTAGGAGCTGAGAGGACAAACCAGCACTAGGGAGCCAACCCTCTGCTTCTGCAGTGTCTCTCTAGACAGAGGTTAACACAGTACCAGCTGATGAAGGAAAACATTTAAAGGGCCCATATGCATTTTTTACAGAACAGAAAAAAATATGTGAATTTAGAGCTGAGAGGCAATAAATTGACAACTGGCAAAATTCTAAACAGCTCCCATTATAGTAGTGTCTAATACAGATGCAGACATAGTTGGCCTGCAAATTGGCACTGACTTTCCTAGTGCTCAAAACAAAATGAGAGAGGGACCAGCAGTTAGCATAATGGCTATGTCACTGGACTCCCATGTAGTCGACCGTGGTTTGTGTCCTGGACCTGGTGGCTTAAAACTCACGCTGGTTGCGTGTGCGTGCGTGCCCAACATCCTGAGAGGAGAATGGAGGAGGAGGGATTGCGGCATGGCCATCCCCCCCGGGAGGTGATTTCTTGCTTTCTGTCTCTCTGTCTGGAGAGTGCATGCGCCCTATAGCAAAAACCTTTAAAAAAAAAAATTAGAGACAGGACAGGGTCAGAGAGATAATTTTAATTCCTCAGGAGAGGAAAAGCATTTTCTTTTTTCCTTCTTCTTCTTTTTTTTTTTTTTTCTTTATTTGCTAGCGGGTACATGTGCTCACTGGAGAGAAACAAACAGAGAGAAAGTGAATATAAACAGCAGCCATGGGGATGGGAGTACTACAAACGCTTCTCCTCCATTTCTCCTTGAGGATTTTGGGTACACACCAACAACACATGCCTGGTGTGTTTTTCAAGTGACTGGGTTGGAGACTTGAACCGCACAGTGGCCACAAAGGATCAAGATACATTAACCACCATGCCACTTACTGGCCCAGAGGCAAAATGTTTTCTTGAAAAAAAATTTGAGAAAATTTCTCATGTGGAAACTGCTTCCAGAAGGCACTAGAGGTGGAAGGAACACCATTCCCAGTAACATTCTAATTAACATTGCAGAAAATGTTTTTTTAAAAATATAATTTTATAGTTTCCCTTAATGAAAGTTAAAAGCATAATGTTGGAGATTTTACCATTTGTGAGACACATAATAATTAATTTTATGTGTCAACTGGTAAAACAGGTGGCTAGTATGCTCAGATAATTGGTATATTATTTCTGGGTGTGTCTGTGAGGGTGATTCTAGAAGAGATAAACATTTGAATAAGCAGACTGAATAAAAAAAATCACCCTCATCATCCAATCCTTTCAAAACCTGAGTGAAACAAAAAGGTAGAGGAAGACCAAGTTCTCTCTCTCTTTGTTGTTTTTGTTGTTTAAAACTTTTCCCATGGGGCACATGTGCTTGCTGGAAAGAGACAGTGAGAAATCACCTTTCAGGGAGGATGACCACAACATAATCTTCTCCTCAATTGTCCTCCTGGGATTTTGGGCACACACATGCACCCAGTGTGGTTTATCAAGCTGCCAGGTCCAGGACTCAAACCACAGTTGATCATGTGGGAGTCTAGCACCATAACCACTACACTATCTGCTGCCCCCTATCTCTCATTTTAAAAGTTTACTTACCTCTTTATTTCATTAGGAAGAGAGATAGAGAAATAGATAGCTAGCACCCCAAACAGACTTCCAACATCACCCCAGCCACAGCCAACCCTAGACCATGGGCACACATGTACCCAGCACCTTTGGGGCATCTCCACACAGGCACCCAGAACATGCCCATAAGGGTCAGGCTAGCAGAGCATCATTCTACTGCTGTGCCATTGTTCTGCCCTGCCCCTTCTTGAGCTGGGTCATCTATGTTTTTCTGCCTGACTTACAGTGTCTTCTCACTCCCACTCCTTTTTCAAGCTTTTGGCCTCAACAACTCCCCTGGGCCTCAGGCCTTTGTACTCAGAGTAGATAGTACTACTGGCTCTCCTGGGTCTCCAGCTTGCAGGCAGCAGATTGTAGGACTTCTCAGTTTCCGTAATTGTGAGCCAATTCCCATAGTAAATTTCTTCTTATATATCTATATATACCCTCTTGGTTCTGCTTTTCTGACTGATACAGATGCCAATATTCAGAAACTTACTATCTTATGTAGGAAATAGAGGTAGGTAAAAATAAAGTTGACTGCATTTCTAATGAGAAAAGAAAGTCAAATACCTAGTAGCAGATTAGCAAAAATACCTCCCTTGGATGAACAAGGCATAGTAGAATGAAAAGAAGAAAGCAAAAGGTATTTTGACTAGGATGACTGAAAAATGTTCACCTTTCCACATAACTTCCTGTTATAAACATCTAGATTAAAAAATTTGATTTCTAGGATGTGGAAATCCCTTCTATACTACACCCTTAGTATTTTCCTAAGACTGAGGATTTGACTTTTGTTCTCAGACAGGCCTTCAGATACGATGATTAGCATTCCATTACATTGAAGAGATGAGGAAAAGTTTGATTTGAATTTATAATATGTATCTATGTGAATTTCTGTGCCCCAAGGAGGCATAGGTTTCATTGACCTGCTTTATCTTACTTTAATCTTACAAAGAGGACAAGAGGAAGTATGGCGTGTGCTCCTCTAACTCCCATCAAGCCAAGTTAGAGACAAAAATACTGACAAGCTCCTTCCCTTAAACTATTATCCACATTTAAAAAATATTTTGTGAAAATTTGCTTTGAAATTCTTAGCTTATCTTTTCTTGTAGAGATCGTGGTTACATCTGATTGTACACTAGAAATAGCTCAGGCACTAAGGAGTGACTAAGAGAACTCTCTGGATCTGGTCTGCCTGGGTTCAAATCCTGAGTCCTTTATTGTTGATCATCTCGATTAAGTCACACAGACTTCCCATCTGTAAAATGGAAACCATGACATCTGCTTAATGAGACTTGTCATAAAGATTCGTGAGCTTCTGATGTACCTTGCCCACAATGCGCACTCTCCAGATCCATATTGCACCAGTGTTTCCAGATTAATGAGAGCTGCTGAGGCTCCATCTCTGTTTCTGCCAGCAGGCATCAGCTGCTGACTTCTTCCTCCCTGGTTCCCCTAAGAAAGGTGCCCTACTTGTGAGAATGTACACTTGTTAGCATGTGGACTCGGGCTAGACTGATGAGCAAGAACATCCATACTCAGAGTTGTGTGTTTCAGGTTATAAGATTATGATGGGCAAAGAGGAAGGGGCAGGTCTCTATGGGGATGTGAAATGAGCAAAAACACCCAAGGCAAAAGCTTGTGCTGGGTCCGTGGAGGGAGCAGCAGTCAACTAGCGAGGCTGTTGCAGAGCAGAGAGTTTTGAAGGGAATTGAAGATTGCCAATGAGACAAATTGGGCTCAATGGTGTTAAATGTTCAACGTTCAACGGTGGTCTAAGGAGTTTGCTCTTTACCATGAAGAATATGGGATGTTTTTGGGACTATTGAAGGTCCGTGAGTAGTGATTACATGATTAGCCTTATTCCTTCAACAAAGATAGGATCTATTTGTATAGGTAGCTTTACTGAAGTATTGATGTGGGGTAGGAAAAGTGGCAAAGCATTCTGGTGGGGAGCAGTGAGCCTGAGGGAAATGTTTCATTATTTTTCCTTAGTTGGAAAATTTCCCAACTAAGAGACCTACCAGTTTCTCATATACTAACCTATTAGCCTTTGCAATCAGGGCACAGGCAGAAGCCCTCAGCTATACAAACTAGACCTTGAACTGGAAACTAGCCATGCAAAGAAGTAGGGATGGTGTGGAATCCATCTCAGCTAGCATAGTGGCCACAGCGTCCAGTTTCTAGAGAAGCCTGTCATGCCCCTGTTGGCAGTGTTGTTTGTGAGTCCCAGCAATCTTCTACTACTGAGTTAATAAAATGTGATTTGGGACATTTTCCTGACTACCTAACCCCAAGATTGGTGCATGTGCTCTTCTGAAAGTCCTGTGAGCTAGCAGATCTCCTTTAATAATATACACATCTTTTTATTTTTCTATTTACACTATTTAGAATTTTTCTAAACAACGGAAATTTATTTCCTCACAGTTAGGTTAGAAGTCCAAGATCAAGGTTGGTTTTGGGTCAGGCCTCTCTCTTTGGCCTGCAGACAGCCACCTTCTTGCCAAGTCCTCCCATTGTTTTTCCTCTGTATTTGCACATTTTCCTTGGATTTCTTTCTCCCAATTTCCTCTTCATATAAAGACTCCAGTCGGATTGAATTAGGACCCACCCTGAAGGCCTCATTGTGATTTAATCATCTTCTTGAAGACTTTATCACAAATAAGTCACATTCTGAGATATTGGGACTTAGGCTTCAACAAATACATTCTCAGGGGACTTAATTTTGCCATAACAAGAGTAGGAGACCAAGGCTAGCCCTCCCCCCTCCCCCGTGGATGCAGCCCAGAGAGAGGCTGTCCTCCCCAGCATCCATATACTATGCAGTATAACTTAGGTAGTGGGTGTGCCTGGGGGCCTATCATCACATAGGCAGGGCAAACAAGTTAGGAAAATAGAATTAATTTTTGTTGTTTGATCCCAAAACCTTTTTCTCTTGTAGGGATTACTTAAAAATGGACAAAGCTAGTGTGAGAAGAGGGTGGGAAAGGGTGGAGGGTCAGAAATAGGGGTAAATATATATATACATGAAAATAGAATGGAAAATTATTGATGATAACATGCATGATTAAGCCACTATGCTTATATTCTGGATGGAAAATCACATTTTGTATGCTGTGACGAAGCTTAGGGAATGAATGCAAATTAATTAATTAAAAAAATGTTTCTGGAAAACTGTTTTTTTTTGAAATTAAAGAAATGAATTAAAAATTTAAAAAAAAATGGACTAAGATGGCAAGCTGCTTAGGCATCAAATGAAAATAAACCAGGGAAGAAACACTTAGCAGACACTAGAATGTAAAGTTCTCTGTTGAAAATTATGTGTACGGTAATATCTTTGATTTGATTGTCACATACTGCATGCATACTTTGAAAAAAACATTTTGTCTGCTCTTGAGATGTCCAATGATTGAATGTAAATAAGAAATCATAAAATTGAAAAGTAAAATGAGAACTTAATGGTAAACCTATGCATGAAGTGATAAAGAACTGAACAATAAATACAATAAGGATTGAAAAATAAAAATGAAGAGAAGAGGTGCTCTGAGCATCTCACCACCACTAGGGGACCGGCCATATATTTTGAACACTTTATTTGAACATCCTAAGCCTTGTCTATCTCCCTTCTGCTGGCCTCTCTGGATACTTTATAGAGCTAGGTAGTGAGGGGCCTTGGGTCAGCTTTCCCGGTTACCTTTCTGAGCATGGTGATCACATCCACTGATTCTGACCCACCTGATTCGCTGCCTTGAACACAGTGTGTGAAGTCCAAACTATACTTGGGGTTCCTTCTGATCTGGAAACAAAGTGGGTGGTCAGATACTCAGGAAGATGATGGATAGGGAGGCAATGCCAGGGTATTTGCAGTCCTGAAGCAGAGTGAATGGTGAGAAAGGTCTTGTCACCAAGGGCTAGAGCATGAGCAAAAGGAGAAGGAGAAGCTGGCATTGGAGGCAGGCAAGGTTCCATTTGTGCCCCACCCTTTGTCCTCCTTGTAGTTAACTCAGTTCAGGCCTCCAGCCGGGTGCTAGCCCACCCCAGCGGCCTTTTGCCAAAGATTCAGTTAGCTTCTCACTTGAGCTTGCTCTCTCCATTTGTAGTCCTGCCAGAAGATTTTGTAGGAGAGGAAAAAAAAAAATCTATCTGGATTATTTTACTGGAACAGATCTCCTTTTATCTTTGAATAGAGAAATCTCAGTTAAGGGGGCCGAAGGGCAGGGCTGGCTTCTAGGGTCAAGGAAGTGAGAGATTTTGTGGCCTTTTGTGGGAGAGGCTGGGAGAGGCTGGAAGAAGGCTGAAGTGGTTGCCTTTAGGGAAAGCTTCAGCATTGAGTCTGAATAATTGTTCTAAGCAGGCTTTAGAGGACAATTAGAGGAAGCCCTGGAACCAACCCACTAGGCAAATGGCTG
Organism: Tupaia tana; assembly: GCA_026018925.1. Taxonomy (NCBI): domain Eukaryota; kingdom Metazoa; phylum Chordata; class Mammalia; order Scandentia; family Tupaiidae; genus Tupaia; species Tupaia tana. The sequence goes on along the minus strand of JAKSZU010000005.1, from coordinate 76,493,522 downwards.
GTCCAGGAGAAGTCAGCAGCAGTGACTTCACTGGGGATCTGGAGTCCGAGAGTCAGGACCTGGGACATAAAAATGTAGTACAGCATGGAGTGTCTCTATTTTTATTTTTCCCTATTAGTTATATTCACTAAGTAGTGTTTCTCCTCACCCCCCCCCCCATGGTAAAACATACACAAGATAAAATTTACATTTTAATCCTTTTTGGTGGGCACTTTCACTGGCATTAAGTATGTTCACCTTGTTATGCCACCATCACCACCATCCAGAACTTTTTAGTTTTCCCAAACTGAAGCTCTGTCCCCATTAAACCCTAATTTTCCATCCCTCTCCTCCAACCTGCCCCTGGCAACCACTATTCAGCTGTCTGTCTCTATGATTTTGGCTAAGGTAAGTATCTCATATAAGTGGGATCACATAGTATTGGTCTGTGACTGGCATCTTTCACTTAGCATAATATTCTCAAGGCTCATCTATGTTGTAGCATATGCCAGAGTTTCCTTCCCCTTTAAGAATCAATAATATTTCACTGGATGCATCTACCATAATTTGTTTATCCATTCAGCCATTTTATTCCTACTTTTGGCTCTTGTGAATGGTGCTGCTGTGCTCATCATGAACATATCTTTCTTTGCATATCTACCCAGAAAAAGACTTGCTGGATCTCGTGACAATTCTGTATCTGATGTTTTAAACATTTTTAAAATTGTTGTTTTTGTCTTACATATAACCATTGTACATCTTAGTAAGGTACAGTATAGCTTTTCAGAAAATACGTACAGTGTTTAAAATATAGACATATTCCTCTTCTTCAGTACTGAACACTACTTTATATTGTGTAGATTTGGTAATAGTTCTACTCATGTTTTCTTTTTCTTTGGAAGTGTATACTGAATTGTCAATGACATTTTTTTACTCTCTTGTGGTACACTGCTCCGTACCCTATTTCACATTTTTATATGCATTCTTGTTTTGTTAATCATTTTCTTCCGATCTCTCCACCTATCACAAAGTTTCTGGTATCAGCCATTACTCTTCTATTTCTATTCCAGTGAGTCTTTTGGTTTCTGTCACATAGTACAGATAGTTGCTATATGTTAAATGGGGACATACAGTATTTGTCTCTCATAGCCTGGCTTATTTCACTTAGCATTTTATCTTCTAGTTTTGTCCATTTGATGACAAATGATGGGATATCTTTGTTCTTTACAGTTGAGTAGTATTCCATTGTGTATATGTGCCACATTTTCTTAATCTAGCAATTGGTTGTAGAGCACTTAAATTGTCTAAATATCTTAGCTACATGTCTAATGCTGCAATAAACATGAATGTACAATGTCTCTCCAACAGAGAGACTTCCTGTCCTTTGGGTTAATATCTAAGAGTGGGATTATTGGGTCATATGATAGTTCTATTTTTAGATTTTTGAGGAACTTCCCAAAATATTGTTTTCTACAGTGGCTGTACTAATTTACATTCTCACTAGCAGTGCATCAGGGTTCCTTTTCTTCCCCCGTAACCTTGCTAGCACCTCTTATCCTTTTTTTTTTTTTTTTTTTTTTTTAAATTTCTTGCTATAGGGCACAGGAGCTGCCGAAGAAGGAAAGTGAGATTATTCCACCCTCTGGAAGGATGACAATGCCCATCTCTTCTCCTTTATTCTCCTTTTGGGGTTGGGGCATGCATACACACATGCCTGGCATGTTTTTCAAATTGCCGTATTCAGGACAAGAACTGTGTAGTTGGCCATGTGAGATCCAGCAGCCTTAATGACCATACCACTGGTAGGCCCTGTCCTTTGTTTTCTTGATCTAGTCATTCTCCTGGGGGTAGGATGATACCTCATTGTGGTTTTGAGTTGCATTTCCCTTATGATAAGAGATAGTGCGCAGTTTTTCATATGCTTCTTAGCCACTTGTATGTCTTTCTTTATCCGAGTTCCAGATGGATTGCTTTCATTGCATTTTACACTCTGTGAGCTGGTTCTCGAGATGGAGCCAAACTCTTGGTGCTTGCAATGGGGGGGGGGGGGGGGGGGGGGAGTTCAGTGTTTTTGCTGAGGTGGTATATCAGTGTAATTCCTGAGGAATGCTATCTCTGTGCCACTTTCATTGCTTTCTTGAAGTTAGGGAGTTCTGGGGTACAGGAGGAGGAAGAAATTCAGAGTTTCAGAAAACAGTCTCTTTTGCTTTCTTCCTTATGGAGATGGAGGTTTCTAGGGCCTTTCTGAGTTTAGATGATTAATTTCCCCTTTAAATTTCCACATTCTTTTTCTTGTATTTCATCACACCTCACTTCTTTGCTAGAAGTGTAGAAATTTACTCCAAGTTTTTGGCCTTTCTTCCCAGAGAGATGCCACAATGTGTGCCTCTGGTCAGCCATCTTGTCTCCTCTCCTCTAAACGACATTCTTTTTATGGAAATTGAAAAATACCAAAAGTAGAAAGAATAGTATAACAAATTCTTACATGCACAATATTTGGTTTAAGTAGTTGTTCAAGATGATTATTTGGTATGCAAGATGGATCAATTTATTTACTAGTCCAATAAGCATGAGCAGGTTAGTGTTGAATATTTCATCAAACATGTTTCCTATCAACTGAAGTGACCCCGATGGTGGTGATGAGAATGTTCAGGTCTGACCTCCTGCTCTGTGAGCATGGCTGACTGACAGCCTCAGTTGCTGCCCTCTGGCTTCGTCACTGCGTTTGTGCTGAATACATACTATGATGAGCTTTTACAGCTGGTAACTGTGCATGGTGTGATTATGACTGCTGGTCTAGTTCTGTGAGATGCAGGACTACTGACAGTTACTTTGGCTCAAGGACTTTCCATTGGCCTAGGTGGCTCATTTTTAGTATTGTTCTGTGATCTAAAACTCTTCCTACCTAATTTTTCTCCCTTCCTTCCCCTACTTCTTCCAAAAGAATCAGGCTTGCCTCAGTCTCTTCTTATTGTCTCAAGTTTAATCTTTAATCCCTTAATCCTCCACATGTGCTCCCCCAGTAAATCTCTTGCACACTGAATCCTGTTTATTTCTTGGAGGGCCTGAACTAACACACCTGGACTTGGGGACTTAAATAATACAGCCTGGGGGCCAGCAGGTACATGGTGGCTCAGGCATTAGATTCCCACATAGCTGACCATGGCTTGAGTCCTGGACATGGTGACTTGAAAATCATGCCTGGAGAATGTACGTATGTGCCCAAAATCCTGAGAGGAGAATGGAGAAGGGATTACAGTGTAGCCATCCTCCTTCGGGGTTGAATTCTCACTTTCTCTCTCTCTCTCTCTCTCTCTTTTCTCTCTCTCTCTGGTGAGTGCATGCACCCTATGGCAAAACCTTAAAACAAATATAGACTATAAGAATTTCATTGCACATACAATGGGAAGTCCAACCTCAAAAAAATAAAAATCAAGATATCTGCAGACTCTAGAGGGTTTCTTTCTTTTTTTTTTTTTTTTTTTTTGGAGAGGTTTTGCTGTAGGGCGCGTGTGCTCGCCAGAAAGATAGGAGAGACAGAGAGATAGAAAGTGAGAAATCACCCCCCAGGGGAGATGGCCATGCCACGATCTCTGGTGTGAATTTAAGCCACCGTGTCCACGGTCAACTACATGAGAGTTCAGCGACATTGCCATTATGCTAACTGCTGGTCCCAAGACTCTAGAGGATTTCTATCTTCATTCTCTCTCAATTGTAAGCTTTCCAAATCTCACATTCAGTTGTATCTCATTTCCTACGACTTCTCTCTTCCTGCTACTTCATCTCAGCTCCTATGTGGGACTCTAACCCATCTTTCTTGATTCTCCCTACTCCAACCCACTTACCACAAGTCCTTCGTATGTGTATCAGATTTAAGTCTGATATTTTTTCCCTCATATAAATGCAAACATTTTGAACTTAAATATGAATCATTCCTATCTTAAATGTCTTTCTTTCAGCTCTTGCTGCCAAGTGTTCTCACTGGTCACTCCTTCCCTTCTTCCCCCAGTTACAATAGCTTTTTATTTTGCTTTATTGCTTTTCCCCATTCATCCAACTAGTTTTTCACAGTTTATCCTAACTTCTAAATGATATGTACCTTCCATGCAGAGAAGTTAACTCTATTTATTTCTCATTCTCTTTATAGTCAGAGTCTTTGGTACTCATCTTTCCTGTCAAAATTTACCTACCAAGGTATTTACTAACCAAAGACAATTTCCCACGTAAGTGGGCTTCTGATATCACTTATTATGATAGGTGTTTTTTAGACCCACTACACATAAAAATAAATGAATACTGTCAAAAGCATAGGAGTTGCTATGATAGAAATGTCCACTGAGTGGTGTGAACCACAAAAGAGGGAATATTTTATTTGAACTGGAAGTGGATGAGGTTGGATATGCTGGAAGCAGGAAGCCCAGCTAGCATTCTGCTTGTTGCAGGCAATGTAGGGGAGACATTAGGGGCTGGAAAGGAGTGGAAGTAGAAAGGAAAACAGTACTAAAGAAAAGCACTAAGGAAAATATTGACGTGAAAGAAGACATTACCACCAAAAGAGCTCGTGCATAGTTAGCACTTATTATGTGCCAGACACTGTTCTAAGTGCTTTGTATATATCAACGAATCCTTCCAACAGGATGTATTACTATCCCCACTTTACAAATGAACAGAACGAGGCACAGAGTGAGCGATTCAGGATCTCGTCCATTTCATACAGCTAAAAATGGTGGAGGTGGGATTTTGGACTTAGGTTGACTCTAGACTCTGTATTCTTTTGCACTCCCTTCCCCTGAGCTCTAAGACTGTGGGGGCAGGCCTGGTAATTGTTTAGCTGTGGATATAGGAGTGAAGGAATGGTCAGTTTTTCATCTTAAAAGCTGGCACACTAATCTTTTCACTTGACCTCAAGTGCAGAAATAGCAGCATCATTACTAATGCATACACTAATATAAAAGACAACATTCAATATTTATAGCAAGCCAATGCCATTTATTTAAGTAGATGCAATTAATGGCATGAGTATTATTTATCTATTGCCATGCCACGTACAGGGACATGCTGGGTATTTCTGAATTTAACTGCTATGCTCCCTTCCCATACAGTGTATAACTCACTCAACCTTTTTCTTTTTCAGTTGTAATAAAATGTCATAGTTACCTTCAATTAAAATAGGATAAAGATATATGAGTCAAAAAGCACATTTTCATTCTTTTCCAGTTCTCATCTCCATGAGCTGTGGAATAAAATAACAAAAGTGACAAGAGGTGGTTGAAATATGAGTCTATGGGTTGATTTCTGTGTCCCTTTTCCAAAGCAGGCTAGAATGTGTCATATTAAGGTAGATTTCTTTCCAAAAAAAGTACAGCTTCTTAAAAGATTGGAAGTCATTGACATGTAATTGGATGTAAGTATAAAATTATTTTAGAAGTAAAAAGACTTCCAATTTATTAATTTCCTTTGCTGTTCCATCAAAGCCTGGAAAGCACTCAGCAATCCATAATTGCAATAAAAAATGAATGTCCTAAATGCGAGATGGAATCAGAGCAACAGCTATTAGTCTGGGATGTGTGATACATTGACACAATGCATAACATAAACTATTTGTATTCTTTATTCACAATCACTTAAGCTTAATTACGTTAGAAACTAAAGGTAATGTTTTGATTTATGTAGAAAATCTCCTGGGAGGGGGGAAGTTTCTGAGCCTGTTTAAAAAAAATATTCACAGGATGAGTGCCTTCTGGAGAAGTCTCATGCTGGTGTACAAGAGTCTCCAGAGTTCTAATCTCTATTATGTCCATCCTTATTTCATTCTCAGTCCATAGTTATGGTATTATGTTTGAGTGAGCAAGGTCCCAAACTATCACACTGACCCTTCTCAGTGGACTTGACAATAGGAAACTGAGCATGCATTGTGGGCAGGTGAGGAAGGACAAGACATGCAGCTGGCCTGCCTGGTGCATGCACTCTCTACATCGGCTTCTCCCATGGGAGTCATGCTCAGGACATCATCAGGGAAATCATGGTTCATTGTACCTGCTGGGAAGGTTTTGTGACTCATTTCTCCAGCTTGTCAGTTTGGCTCTGAGTTTGGTGAATTATGACTCAGAGCTGGTTGTTTCCCTGTGGGGGAAGCAGGTGTTGCTTCTGTTTGCTAACAGGCACTTCTTCCTGAATCAGTTGCCTCCCACAGCCTCCAGACCTTTTTTGCTACCCTCTTCAGTGTTCTGGGAGTGAGGAGACACTAAACTTCTATCTGGTACCTTCAGAAAAAGCCAGTGCACGAAAACTATGCTACCCATGGCTATTGAATGCTCTACTGGAGCTCAATGAGAAATCCCTGTAGACAATTTCAGTGCCACACTCTGGGTGTTTTACAGGAGACTCTCAGGCTTTTATCTCATCACTACCGCCATCATCATCCTTATTGTAGAGATTAAACATTTATGAAGTACCTAATTCTGAGTGATTTTTTTCTGTTTGATGCTGAATCAAAAATTAAACAGTTGAAATTTCTTCTTTTTAGAATTATAACCTAAGAAAGACTCACTGATATGGGCATAAGTTGATAGGTGCTACAGAACAGGAAACTAACCTGAAATCGGCCAGCCTACATAACTCACTTAAGACTGGATCCATGATTGGAATATCAGAATAACCATAGGAATCTCAAGGAAAAGGAGGTAATTTGCCTTTTTCTGGTTGTGTTTTAGGGGGACAGTGTCAGCAGAGTTCATCTTTGCTGAGTCCTAGTGGTCAAGGAGAGTGTGGGCTGGGTGGTAATACAGAGATTTCTAAGTGTCAGCTTTAAGGGGAGGTGAAATTAGTTGAGTAAGTGATCTTTGACCAGCAATACTGGTGGTGGATTAAGTAGACTGTGGGAATAATGAGGGTTCCAGGGTCAGGCCTTGGTTTGACGTACAGCCATGGAACCAATATGACAAACTATGCAACCAGAAATTCTTCACCTTATTCTATTTATCTGCAAAACGAGAATGATAACATCTACTGTGTCTGATGTGTTGGAAACCTATGGCATCTACCACAAAGAGTAATTAAGGTTATCTGAGTACATGAGAAGGGACAAGATCAGTAACAACATCTGAAGACCCACATGAACTACTACAGAGTCTTGGATTTCTTTGCAAACAAACGTGCATTTCCTTAAAGATGATGTAGTCCCAGGTTAAAATCTAAGTTTTGGACTCTAAGTCAGTCCCTAATCTAACAAATGTGAAACTTTTTTTTCCTTTTAAGCTCTCAAAACTCTATGTTTAAATAAACAAATGTGTTGGGCTGGCAGGTGGTGTGGTGATTAAGGGCGCCGAACTCCCACATGGCCGACCGCGGTTCAAGTCCTGGACTTGTAGCTTGCTTTCTCACTTTTCTTCTCTTTCTTGCTCTCTCACTCTTTTGCTCTGTCCATCTCTGGTCAAATTGAAATAAATAAATAAATAACAATAAACAAAATAATTCTTTAATAAATAAAAATAGACAAGTATGGATTGTTTTTGCCTTCGGTAGAGAAATCTACCTTATTTTCTAGGACCCTTTAGATAGCAGCTGTGGAGAAGGTAGAAGGGAGGCCTTTACAGATGTGGGTAGCCTTAAACTGTAGCTCAGCACTGTATCTCTGCATCTTGTTTGCTAATGCTGAACCACAACTTCCGTTTTATAAGTTTCCACTGAAGCTGCAGGCTGTTCAGGCTGCAAAACAGAGGCCTTGGGATCTAGCGGTCACTGCTTCTGTGTCCAGAGAGCAAGCTGAGTTTTGTTATTACTCCACAGCATTCAGTTGGCACAATGCAATGAGGACATACCTTTGCAGCCGCCAACCGGATGCCTTGTGTTGCATATGAACAGAATAGATTAATGCTGCATGGTTTCTGATTCAGAAAAGCCTCAAGCTAGAAGTCTTCAAACATTTCCACTGAAGAGCTTCTCTATTTCTTTCCTCTTCTCACCTGTTTCACAAGGAGATAGGTGGGGAGTTATCAGGAGACTTGAATTCTAGTCCTGGCTCTGATGTGTGTAGTTTTAGGTACTCCCTACTTCCCCAGGCTTGTAAATGAAGGTGGAAAGAAGTATCTCTACATTGAAATGCCTCCACCTTATACTCTAGTTGGCATTAAAGCTTTGTCCATTGATCTTAGATGGCCCTGAACGCAAAGGCAGTGGCACCCCATGGTGGCCCACATGCTTGGTACACATGCCCAGGACTCTGCTCTTTTATTCATCCCTCTAATGGCCGCAGAGGTATCTCTCCCACCTTCTGCATGGAGGAGAGGGTGCAGAGAGAGGTTCTAATCAGGAAGGAAGTGAGAGGAGCCAGTGTCTGCAGCAGGAAGTGGAAACCCTGGGTTGTTTTAGAACAGTGAGGAGGATGGGTTGGCAGAAAGTTTGCATTTATTTCTATTTGTGTAATGGAAATGGAGTCCAGGTTGTTGGGAGGCAGAGACCACTCCAATAAACACTACTTTCAGGGTAAAAGTTGAGGTGAATACCTCCACTCTCTGAAACTCTGCTCCAGGACTTTTGCATGAAATCTGATGCAGAGTGCTAAATAAGTTTTAAAAATTAAAAAAAAAAAAAAAAAAAAAAAGCTTGGCACAGTTCCTCAGCAGTCAAGCTTTCCTACTGGGCAGGCCAGGCTGCCAAAAGTGGCCCATTGTGTTTCAGGACAGTGGGTTTAGTGAAACCTATGATCTCATTCTTGTACTTTCTCCTCGCCTCCACTCTTGAACAAAACCTCATACCCAAGATGGGACTGAAAGCTGGGTCAACACATGAGAAATGAAGTATAATAAACCTAAGAGAGTTGCTAGAAGGAAAACTGTCAATGTAGTGCCTTTATTATGAAACCTCCAGAGTGGCTTGATTTCTTGAATTGAGAAACATCCAAGACAAGGAGATTTTGTGGCATAGAGTATACTTTGCCTGGTGACCAGTAATATGATCAATGGAGGTAAAAATGCAAAGTTTGCTGGGTAAAATTGTTTTATGGTTTCTTAGACATGACTGCCATCCTTAGCACTTAGCATGTGAGCTGGCAGATGGAGCTCCTACATAAGGACATATGCAGGGATTTTTTTTTCCTTTCAGTGTAGTTTTACTGATACATAGGAAGGATTATGGAATCTGATGCCTTTGCTCATCACTGTTGAAGACTGAAATTGTGAAAATTGCTACTGTTAGAGAAGTGAACCTAGATGATCATTTTAATGAGGAAGGAAAGGGGGAATTCTGATCTGCCAGAGTTTCATGCAGCCTGCCCTGCAGTCTGAGGGGTCCGGATGCAGAGCTGGCCACTGGCTGGGATTCAGGAGGAGCAGAGTCAGCAGATCTGGAGGCTCAGCCCTGGTTAGGGGAACAGATGCTATTAAAGCAGAATGAAATCCGTTCTGTGCAAGCCCTTGGCTGCCGCGGCAGCTCACATGGCCACCATCTGCTATAGTACTGTCCCTACTATGACACACTCTCTGGTAACCTTCCCATGTGAGTAGCTGCCTGATTTGGGAGGCTGTAAGCTATAAATAATGGCTTTAGCATCCCAGCTTAAGCCAAGAGTAGAATTCTTCCTGTCTAAGATTCGTCCCAACAAAGAGAGAAGTGGGTTTTCGCCTTTCATCTACCTTCCTCTTCTCCCTCTTGTCAATTCTCTTTCCACAATCCCATCCCCTTCTACCCCTGTGTCTGATGCTCTTGTGCCTTGTCAGTTGCATCTGAGGACCAACTCAGAGCAGTGAGCCTCTACTTCCCAATTGAGTGGACTTTACAATTTGAAAGAAAGCCACAGAAAGAGAGCAGCCCTTATTCCAGAAGAATGTCAGGTGCCCAGTATTGCTGGCTTTGAGGCCAGAGAGATAGTTTTATTTTTTTCATAGTTTTTTATTTACTTACTCATTTATTTTTTTATTTTAATATGACCAGAGAGAGATGGAGAGAGAGAGAGAGAGGGAAAGTGAGAAAGCAAGCCACCAGGTCCGGGACTTGAACCGTGATCAGCCATGTGGGAGTGTCCAGTACCTTAGCCACCACACCACCTGCTGGTCCCGAGAGATAGTTTTAAACAAGGTAGATTCTAGAGTGCCTGTTCTTCCAATCAGATAATCTAGGTCATTTACTACATGTTCATGAGTAGGGTTAGTAGTGACACAACTTAATTTCTGCTATCAGAGTAGCAGCATCCAAGAACTGGGACTACTGGCATTTACCAGGTTGGACTGAGGACGATTTCATTAGACATTTTGGTATAGATTCATGTGGTCTATATTTTAAGCATAGGGTTCAGACCAGTGCTAGCTATAGTGCATTAGGTGTCTTAGTTCGAGCTAATGTAACAGAATACTATTAGATTGGGTGGCTTAAACAATAGACATTTATTTCTCATAGTTCTAGAGACTGGAAACTCCTAGATCAAGGTGCTGCAGGATTTGGTTCCTGGTTGGGGCTCTCTTCTTGGTTTATAGATGGCTACCATCTTGCTGTGTCTTCATATGACAGAGAGGGAGGAGAGAGAGAGAGAGAGAGAGAGAGAGAGAGAGAGAGAGAGAGAGAGAGAACACGAGAGAGAGATCCTTTTAAGGATACTAACCTTATCATGAGGCTCCCAACCACATGACTTCTACACCTAATCACCTCCCAAAGTCTCTCTCTCCAAATACTGTCATTGGTGGTAAGTGATTTAACATGGACATTTTGGGAGGACATGAATATTCAGTCCATACTACTGGGCACTTAACTTCTCTAGACCTTAATTACTTTATCTGTGAAATATGGATGATGATAGGACCTACTCATAGAATGGTTCTGAGGACTGAGTGAGATACGCAGAGTGCCTCAGACTTGGTAAAGTTTCAGTCACTGGTCGCTCTTTTCCTTCTCTGTCTTTTCTAGCAAAGGCATTTTCAGTACTATGGCACATTACCTCTAGTAACTTAGAATCATAAAAATTCAGAGCTAAAAGGAACCCTAAAAATAATCCCATCTAGTTCTCTTACTCTTTAATGACCTAAGGCAAAAAGTGTGCACTAAAAGAAAAAAAAAAGTTTCTCAGTGCTTAGTGGCTGAATAGGGTCAAGAACCCAAGCATCTAAAGCCCTGTTTGTTGTTCCTTCCACAACCTCATTGTGCCTCAAGCCCTAGTTGTTATTTTAGTTACAAAATCTGCCATTCCAGATTTTTTATTTAGCAAGGAATTTGTGCTTTTGAAGTCAATTTAATAGGAAGAATATTTGTCTCTCATATAAAAGTTAAATACCTAAAGATTTGGGGATGAAACCTTCAAATGAACAACATTTGCAACAAAAGTAGGCATGATATATTCGTCACTGGGGATCAATGGAGCTAGTTCTTATAAGCAGAGGCAATTTGAATAAAAGTATGCATATTCTTCAAGATTGTTGGATAATTGGCAAGATTCACCTTGGAAATAAGATCTTACTAGTACCAGCAGATGGTGTAAGGGTTACGTTGCTGGATTCCCACGTAGTCAACCGTGATTTGCGTCCTGGACCAGGTGTCTTAAAACTCACACTGGGCGCGTGTGCATATGTGCCCAACATTCTGAAAGGAGAATGAAGGAGAAGGGATTGCAGTATGGCCATCCCTCCTGGGGAGATGATTTCTCACCTTTTTGTCTCTCTGTCTCTCTAGAGAGCACTCGTACCCTACAGCAAAAAAACTCTCTCAAAAAAAAAAAAAAGAAAGAAAGAAAGAAAGAATATTTCATATGAAATTAATAGGAAGCTCAAGAATCTTGTTTGACTTTATCAATGTTACGAAGAATGAGAAAGAATGGAACATGCAGGCATGGGTGGTGAAGTGAAGGAAATGTGGGCTTGAGATACAGTAAAACACATGATGGAGAGACAAAAGTTAGCCTTGTCCATTCAAGTCTCTCTCCTGGAAAGGCAGAAGGCCCACACCTTTCATGACCTGATGCACTGACTCTCAGAGGCAGGTATGTTCCTGTTCTAGAGATGAGTGAACTGAAAGTCATATACTCTAATCTGCCAGCTAGCAGGAATACCAGGCTCATAAAGTGAATCTCTGCTTTCAGTCTGTACTTCCATGTCACATTCATGATCAGATGGACTGGGCTGGACATGACACATACGGGCATCCCTGGAGACGTACATGGTTCTGTGTAAATGATTAAGTTTTTCTCTTGCTTATTCCTCAACCCTTTATGAGAAATCCTTAGGAGGTGAATGTACTCATGAGTGCTGACCACCTCAAATGCCATAGCCCATAAGAGAAGACTGGGCCTTGCCCAAGGGAGAAAGTCTCAAGGTAAATCTAACTTGGAGAGGTCATTTGGCTTTAAGCCTAGCAACCCTTCTGGGACACTTCTAACTTGGCTGATTCTTCTTTCAAACTTTTTAAGTTATAATCAGGACAATTATTTATATACAGAATAATTAAACTACATTTCCTTCAACTATGTCAAAGCTTACTTTCAACCTATTTTCCCATTTAGGATCTTGTTCCACCTTCCTCTCTCAATTCCTGTTTTCATTTCAAAGGCTCATTATGAGTCTACTCATTGTTGAAACAATCTTGAGTAAGTGAAATGTGACTTATCACCCGTTAGCCCTACTTAGGTGTGACACAGTTTTATTACCATATTTTCTAAGAAATGAGTCATTTCTGGATATATTTACAAGAAGCAGTCACTTTAATAATAAAAATATTTATCTGTATGTAATATATCAAAACACTTGTCATAATACTATCTATCTAATATATATATATATATATATATATATATAGATAGATAAAAATTTTAAAATGTAAATTTAAAATGTAAATTTTAAAAAGTGGTTGTGATAGTGTACACCTTTCACAGATCTGGCCCATGAAACTTCCATGCACAGTAATCCCTACTCTTCCACCTATCAGCCTGATGTACAAACATAATCACCTTGGAAGCCACATGGCAGAAATGGCAGAGCCATAAGAGAGAAGAAACCTGAGTCTTTGAATCATCCTAGGAGCCTCCAATCACAAATATCCCCTTTAGGCTATTATATAAGCAAGAAATACACTTCTAATACATTTGAGCCATTATACATTTTTTACTCAAGTCTGTTACTTACAGCTGTGGACCAACCTTCTTGCTGAAGTGCCCATAACAGAGGTCAAGTAGTTTCCAACACTTTCTCACTAGAGTGTTTCATTGAACAGTTATGCTTCTCAATACACTGAAGATGATGTAAGAGACCCTCTTACCAGTGATAAACTTTACTAAACAACAGGCTTCTGTATTATTCTGCAAAGGAAACTGATTAAGCTTTACAGTCAGGCTGAGTTTGAATCCCTAGTCTATAATATTCTGCCCAGGTGATCAATATCAACTCGCTTCCTCTCTCTGACCTTAAACCCTTCTCTAAAATTGGGCTAGCTAGTTATCCCAATTCATCATTAGAAAGGAGTTATAAAAAGTAAGATTCTAATGAGCAGAATCAAGGCACTTAGCATAATACGTGGTATATAGTACCTCAATAAATAGAAGCTATTATTATTGTTACTATTTATTTTTACTAGCTTTTACTTGATTGTACTCTTTAAGTACAGGAACAATATCCCTCCATATATGTGTTAATACATCATTTCATATCTATTGTGGTATTTGGCCTTCATGACACTTTCGTGAGGTAAGCTGGGAAGGCTGTATTGCTAACCTTTAGTTACATAAAAGGTCAGTGACTTATCAAACTGTGGGTTTTTAAATGGCATGGAAGATGTCTCATTTATCTTTGTATGGTCACATCTAGACAGTGATGACTAGTTGACTGAAGGGAGGCCATCCTTAGTATCAGTAATGTTACTCCCTGTGACCTCCAAAGAATGAACTGAAGCTTTCTCCAGAATTTGCATGAGTGACCTGGACAGAATACACCTCCAACAATAAAAACTAATGAACTAATTTCTCTCTGATTTCTATATAGCAGATGGGTCCATGAGATTCCAAATTGATAGTAGCCTGGGATACAAAGACTCCTATACTTCTGATTACCACCAGGCTATTTATTCAAATCTAAGAAGTCTCTAGATTTTTCCTGTATCATCGAAGGTAAACAATACAATCTTCTCAGCTTACCCAATGAAGTTGTCACGGAAATCAAACACTGAAACAGATGTGAAGTGATATACATGTATGGAAGGATACTATTATTGTTACTGTTGTTGTTATTATGAAAGCCATCTTTGCCATTGTTACACTGGTAGTTTTTATCTTTTCTATTCATCTGGTGGGAGATTCTGTGTTACATTCTTTCCTTGCCTAAAGCATGGCCACAAAGTAAAATTTATATATATATAAATTTAGTCCAGTTGGTAAAACTGTAAAATATCTTCAACAGATAATACCACATTTCTTTGTCCCATTAATGTTTTGCCTCTCTATTTTTCTTTATTAAAATTCATTCTCATGACCATACCTAACTATATGAGAGTTGGGAATGGAGAGTTGTGAATGTCCAGGAGAGGAGATGGGACGTGGCCTCCAGTTTCTGCCCCAAGGTGGTCTTGCCGCATCTACATACTGAAAAGCACCATCAACTTGGCAACACCAAGTCATCCTTAAAAGGGAACATGACATTTTGGGTATAACAGAGTGGCCTGGATGTTCTGGCTGATGTATTTTATGGAGAGATGTAGAGAAGAGGTTTCTGAAGAAAAGAGATATAAAAGGTCAAGAGAGACAGATTCAGCACCATTCATATTTCTAGAGTTTTCCTCTCATCTTTCAACTTATGAGGGTCTTAATTGGCTTTTAGTTGGTAATAGCACAGGATCTGACCCAGCTTTTCAGCAAGGCACAAGAAGCACCATTTTTTTTTTAGAAAGATTTTTGCTGTAGGGTGCATGCACTCACTAGAGAGACAGAGAGAGACAGAGAGACAGAAAGTGAGAATTCACCTGCCCCCACCCCCCAGGGGGGATGGCCACACCACAATCTCTTCTCCTCCATTCTCTTCTTGGGATCTCGATCTTAGGCATACATGCACGTGTGCTCAGCATGTTTTAAGCCGCTGGGTCTGGGACTTAAATCACAGTCGACTATGTGGGAATCCAGAGATATAACCATTAAGCCATCTGCTGGTCCCAAGAAACATCTTAAGTGGCTTGACTGTAGACTTTGGAGGGTCATAGATGGGCACTATGACCTAATGTCTTATTTTTTTTTTAACCTAATTTTCACTTGGCCTTCAGGATCAGAAGAAGGACTCATCAGCCAGCAGCTTTGAGAAGAGGGTAGCAGAGGGGTCAAGAAGCTGACCATTGGAGAAAGAGCAGAACACATTATTTTTCCTTCCTCCCCGTCTCTCTTTATTGCTTCATTTCGCTTCCCTGAACATAACTTTTTTCTCTAAATGAATATTCGCACAGATTTCTTACTTCATGGCTCCTCACCTTCATCATCCAAGTTGAGCAAAATGTTATCTATGGAAGCTCCATGGAAAAAAGTCACAGGGCCAGCTTCCAGGCACAACTGCGAAGGAGGTGATAATATTTGGCATCCTCACCTTTCCTTTTATTATGTGCCTTCAGACAGGGTTTATTTCTAGCTTTCTTGGTTGGATAATTACTTAATAAGCAAATCTTTATATATTCTTAGCTATTTTCGTGGGTGTGGGAGTGGGTATTAGCATTGCATCAGGCAGTTCTTCAGACATCTTTAGAACAAATTCCCATTGACAGAATTTCTGGCTCCATGGCAACTACCGGGGGGTTATAGCCTGGGAAAGGCCTTTTAGTTGTTCCCCAGAAGCTATAGAGAGTTTCATATTCTTGAGGTTAAATTAATCTCAAGGAAATTCCTTAGGTAAAGTTGGGTGCTTTTATGCCTGCTTTGAGTGGAGTCCATTTTCCCACATACATGGAACATATCATATGGGTAAATTTAAAAAAGTTCACTGTTGCCTCAAATAATTTCCTTTATGGTCTGACATTCTCATCTTTAAATATGCATCAAGTTAAGCAACTGGTAAATATTGGTGATATTATTTAGTGGGAGTGATACTGAAATTGGAGCTTTGATTTACACTTAAAAATGAAAGGAGGGGTTCCTAACATTTTTATGCTCTAGATATTAACATCTAAAATGGCTCACCAGAAGAAACTGAGAATCTCAGACCAGCATAAGCAAGTAACCAACAAGTACAGTGCAATTCCTATCCCAGTGTCCATAAATCCATCCTGCATTACCACCTCATCATTAATTTGCTGCACTGTCAGACATTTTTGGTGGACCTATTCATTGCTCTGACCTCATTCTTTTATATACTCACAAAGCAAAATTCTTTTGTGTTATAGTTCTTTATTTGAATCCAGCTGGATTGTGTTCCTTACATCTTATTTACAGTAAATTGTCCTCTATAAAAGTAAAATAAAAATATGGTGGCCCACCCATATAAGGACCATAGTACACTATGAGTTGCAGCTAATGACTGGGAACCAGTGTGAGTACCTCTCTGTACCTGTTAATTTACTTAACTTTACTCTCGTTGAGTAAAGTTAAATGAGAGTGAAGACTGAGGGAAGTACTTATGAGGATATTGGGGCTTGAAGGGCTTTTAGAAAGGATAGAATATAAGAAGGTGAACACTGAATAGTTAGGTGGTAGCACAGGTTGTTTTCCAGCATGGAGGCTCTTGTGAGTTGAACCGTGTCTCTCAAAGGTATATGTTACAGTCATAACTTCCGGTGCCTGTGAATGTGGCCTTATCTGGAAATAGGGCTTTTGTATAGGAAGTCAAGATGAGGCCATCTTGGATGACAGTGGGCCCTAATTCAGTGTCAGGTATCTTTATAAGAAAAGGCAAATTTGGCACTGGGACATAGAGACACACAGGGAGAGTGCCAAGTGACAAC
Source organism: Tupaia tana (assembly GCA_026018925.1). Classification (NCBI taxonomy): domain Eukaryota; kingdom Metazoa; phylum Chordata; class Mammalia; order Scandentia; family Tupaiidae; genus Tupaia; species Tupaia tana. The sequence goes on along the minus strand of JAKSZU010000005.1, from coordinate 76,476,662 downwards.
GGAGGCAGAGATGGGAGTGGTATAGCTGAAAGTCAAGAACATCAGGGATTCTTGGGAACTGACAGAAGCTAAGAGAGAGGCATGGGATACACTCTCTCTTGCAGCCTCCAGTGTGAACCAACTCTCCCAACACCATGATTTTGGACTTCTGGATTCCAGAGGTACGAGAGAAAAAAAAATCTCTGTCTTAGTTCATCCAATTTGTAGTGCTTTGTTGACAGTTCAAGAAAGCTAACACAAACAATGAAGTGGAAATCAGTCTTTTCCTTTATCACCTTAGCCTCTATTAGTTTTGCCTTGTGTGAGTTCGAGACGACTATGGAAATGTCCATTGGTGAGAAAATTGGTATAATATTGCTCTTACTTGGAACCAAGAGGAACTGCTCTCTTTGTCTCTGTTTCTCTCTATCTCCTCATCTCCCTTCTTCTTTGTCCATTTCTTCTTCCCCTGAAATTTTAAAAGCCCACTTAAAAACTTACTTTGGTGGGGAGAAGGAGCAGCAGATGGCATGGAGCTTATATCACTGGACTCTCACATAGCCAACTGGTTTGAGCTGTGGACCTGGAGGCTTGAAAATCATGCCAGGTGTGTGTGTGTGTGTGTGTGTGTGTGTGTACGTGTGCGTGCGCATGTGTGCATGCCCAAGATCCTAGTAAGAGAATGGAGGAGAAGGGATCGTGTTGTGGCCATCCCCCTTGAGGAGTGATTTCCCACTTTCCCTCTCACTGACTCTGTCTCTCTCTATCTCTCTGGTGAGTGCATGTGCCCTATGGCAAAAGCCTCTAAAAAAAAAATCCCCCCAAAAAACAACAAATAAACTCACTATGAGGCCAGATTGTGGTGCAGTGGTAATGCAACCGGACCCTTGTGGGAAGGTTCTGAGGTTTGTATCCCAGGCGTCCTTGTAAATGCTGGGCCCATGTGCATTTATGCCTGTGATAATCCTGGCTAGTTATGATCGGAAGTGGACTGAGGACCCTGTTAGGGGGTGACTCTTTCACAGAAGATATAAGTAAGCTTAAAAAACAAAACAAAACAAAACAAAACCTCACCTCACCTCACTGTAGTGGTAAAAGTATCACAATGATACCTATACTTTTTAAAAAATATATGTGTTGATAGGGGCCTATCCTTTTTTTTCCCCCCCTCTCAAATGCTGGAGTTTATAGGGAGTGTTTTTATTTTTATTTTTTCAGTATTGCAGGCTTCAATCAAATAGTACTTGAAGTCTTTTCAAAGACCTGCAAGATTGAAAAAGATTCCAGCCTGTTAGAAAGGAAAATAATAGGTTTCACACACCCTTCTCATTCCTGTAAATATCTTCTCTTCCCTTGCTGACAAGAAACAATGAAAGAAAAGGGGACCTGTGCTCAGAAGAGAGGCGGAAGGTGTGGCAGGACAGGGCAGCATGATGAGGAAGAGGAACTGGCGTTTTGCGGATTATGCCGATTTACTGATTATCCCAAAACCGTCTGTTGAATCTAAAGAGCCTGTTAAAGCCACACCAGCAGTCCCACTGCTACCTTTGATATTTAGAACCAAGGAGGTTGAGGTAAACCCAATCCAATTAAGCATGTGGTACTTTAATCAAATAAGGATTAAGGGCAAGCAAAGACAAAAATAGTACCTTTACTGTTTTCTGGGAGATAATTAAATCAGACTTACTGCACAGGGGGAGAAAGGGTATTCTGTCTGTGAAAGAAGAGACCTTAAATTCTGCAACATTAAGTTAATGCTCCTGTATCAACAAAGCAAAGAAATCCCATTGCCAGGTGATTTGGGGAAATTAGGATAGTTAGCAGCTATTAAAAAAAGATCACAAGAGTAAACAATAAAATATTCTCCGTTATCTGAGCACAATAAATTACGCATATATTGGGGCCAGCAGGTGGCATAGTGGCTAAGGCACTGGACTCCCACATGGTCAACCGCAGTTCAAGTCCTGGACCCAGAGGCTTGAAATGCATGCTGGGCATGTGTGTGTGTACATGTATGCCCACAATCCTGGGAGGAGAATGGAGCGTAAGGGATTGTGGCATGTCCATCCCCCCGGGGAGGTGATTTCTCACTTTCTTCTTGTCTCTCTGACAAGCACACTTGCTCTATAGCAAAATTCTCTCTCTCAAAAAAAAAATTACACATATATTGAACAGTGAAATCAAATATTCTTTAAATCTATTGCATAAAATTCAAAATTTTTGTTGGAGTTCTTATCAAACAACCTAGCTGCCAATTTTAATTGACATTTCATTTAAGGTATTAACAGATTCTAGAACATACTACCAGGTCTGACTGTAGTCGGCTATATAGGAGTCCACTGCCTTAACCACCATACCACTTGCTGGTGTGGACTTTACATATTTATATGTAAATATTTAAAATATTTTTAAAAAATTTATAATGGTCTATGTCAGTGACCTATGTTGTGGTTTAGGTCTTTGTCAGTTTTCAAATGGACTTGTCAAACTTCCTTCTTTGTGGTCCCTTTATCACTCTCACCTACCCTATTTCTGAAAAAGATGTTTTCTCAGCTCTTACTATTCTCCTGGAGAGAGTTCATGGCAGCCTTATTTCCTGAGAATTCAACTGCCTTGGGTCCTCTCTAGTCACTGATCAACAAAATATGTCACCTTGTATATACTAATTGCCAACAGAACAAATAAAATACTTAATGTGTGTTCTTACTCAGGATTTATTCCAAAAGTAACTGCTGGTCAGGGTCCTGGAGTTTCAGGCAACAGAAACTGACTTTGGGTAATTTAAGAGAAAGGGAATATCCTGGAAATTTACCAGGAACTTAGCAAATCAAGTGGGATTCTGAGAACAGGAGTTAGTAACAGTCACTATCTAAGGCTGCTCTCAAAGGGTAGGGACATTTCCAGTCTAGGAACAATCACGTCAAGGTACCAAAACCAGAATGTATGGAATTTCAACAGCTTCCTTTTTAAAATTTTTTTAAAAGAATTATTTTATTTAACTTTATTTGTTTATTTTAATTTGACCAGAGAGGGACAGAGAGAAAGAGAGAGAGAGAGCGCAAGCGAAGAGGGAAAGTGAGAAAGCAAGCCACCAGGTCTGGGACTCGAACTGCAGTCAACCATGTGGGAGTCCAGAGCCTTAACCACCACGCCACCTGCAGGCCCCTTAACAGCTTCTTTCATCATGCCATTTCTCATACAGGTCCAAATTGTGGCAGTTGATTCCTTGGGTTTCTAGCCCTTCTGAGAAAGTATCAGGAGAACAGGTTTGACAGTTTTAGTGGAACATAGGCATGTGAATTTCGTTGTTCCACCAGGATAATCTGATAGGGAAGCTGTAATTCTTCAATAGATAATTATGTTCTATAGGAAGGAGAAGTGACTGGTGAGCTGTCAAAATATCGAACACACGTGCCTACAGCTGCCTAATATTTACGTATGTACATTTGGCTTGTTATGTATATAAACATACATCTATGCCACTTTTTAATCTTTGTATGACAGTGCATGCATTTTTAATTAATAGCAAACAATCAATATTATTTAGATTTTGGGACCAGCAGTTAGTGTAATGGCTGTGTCACTGGACACCCATGTAGTTGACCATGGTTCGTGTCCTGGACCCGGTGGCTTAAAACTCACACCAGGCGTGTGTGTGTGTGTGTGTGTGTGTGTGTGTGCCCAAGATCCCGAGAGGAGAATGGAGGAGAAGGGATTGCAGCGTGGCCATCCCCCCTGGGGGGTGATTTCTCGCTTTCTCTCTTTCTCTCTCTGTCTGGTGAGTGCACGCACCCTATAGCAAAAACCTCTAAAATATATATATATATATATATATATATATATATATATATATATATATATATAATTTAGATTTTGAAGGCAAAAAGCACTTCTTTGGTGATTTTCTACTGGAAATAATTTCCCTTAAATCTTCATGATTTCTTCATTAGGGTCTAGCAGAGAAGGAATGAGGATAATGTGCTGATTCAAAAGCACATCTGTTGATTTATGGAGTGTTTCTCTAGTGGCTTGGATATGAACAGGTCATTAATTTGATAATTATTGGAAAGGTGGATGGAAGCATATAGAGAGAAAGGGATTGAAATTATAGCAGGACCACTGGTCTTGATGTATTCAGAAAAAGGACCTCAAGTGACTGAGATCTCATTGCCTGATGAAACAAAACAGGTAGTTGGAAAGGAAAAGGGGAATGGAATCTTAATCATCCAAATCTAGGTAATTTTCCAAGGCTTACAAATGTAAACGAAAAACTCACAGACTTTATATTTGGTTAGTACATCTTCTGTCTTGATTTTGTTTACAGAGGAAGGAGTAAGTTATTATTTGGTTATATTTCTGGCTAAAGATCTTGATTAATTTCAATAAAGATATAAAATTTTATTTAATTAAAAAGTAGAGTTATTATATTGTTTTAAATTTTTATTTAAATACAGTAAGGAAGGCTAACTCTTTTTGCAAAAAGAGATTGCTGTGAAAGTTGTTCTATTCATTTGAAAACACTGGCATATATTACCAAAAAAAGGATTCGAAGTTTTACATTTTGAATCTTGATTATTTGATGAGTGGCTTGATCTATATATACTTACTGGTACACAGTCTCTGCAAGTTAAGTTTGCTTTCAGAAGACAGCGGGCATTTCAAAGCTACAAGTAGAATTCAGTGTTATTTACTTGGGTGGGCAAAAAGAAATCTGATTCTCTCTATGTAATTTCCTTTTAAATCCAATAAAGTTGTAGCTTGATTTTTTTTCACAGTTTTGCCATCCTGTTGTTCAGTTGAGGTTAGTCCTTTTTGTCTTTTTTAGCTGTGCAGTGGTGGATATTACTTGGTATTGCTTTATTACCTCCAAGGCTGATTATATATAAAAGATTTATAGGATGGTCTCCTTTCTGTTGTTGCTCTCTTTTTTTTTTTTTTTTTTTTTTTTATGGCAGCTTTTTTGATAGAACGTGTGTTGCTTGCCAGAGAGAGAGACAGAGACAGTAAGAGGGGAAGTGAGAAATTACTCCCCGGGGGCATATTCATGCTGCAATCCCTTTCCCTCCATTCTCCTCCGGGATCTTGGCCATGCACACACACACACCCAGTGTGGTTTTCAAGCCACCATGTCTAGAACTCGAACTGTCATCTGCCATGTGGGAGTCCAGCGATGTAACTGCTATGTCATCTATTGGCCCCCCGGTTGTTGCTTTCTTGATGTGGGGTTTTATGATTTTGCCAACAATTTAGAACTAAAACAGGGAGTGAATGTGATGTGTTTCGTCTCCAAAGTGATGTGAACAGACCTCCACATTACTATAATTTTCTTAATGACAGAAATCTTTAGCCATAATGTTATATTTTGTATATATTTTTAAAGTTTATTTATTCCATGAGTGAGAGAGAAAAAAAAGAAACATAGCATCTCACAACCCAACAGGGACCTGATACCACGAACCACGACCCAGTTTCAGCTAGCCTGAATCATAGTCATAAGACCACTGGATTCCACATAGCTGACTTTGCAATTCGAGGTGCAGACCTAGTGGCTTGAAAGACACGTCAGGTGTGTGTGCGTGTATGCCCAAAAACCTGAAAGGAGGCAGAAATGGAGAAGAGATTGTGGTGTGACCATTCTTCATGAGAGGTGCTTCCTCACTTTCCCTCTCTCCCTCTCTCTGTCTCCTTTTGCGAAGCACACATACCTTCTGGCAAATTCAAAAAGAAAAAAATATATATAAAGATAATAGCTCCCTAGGAGTTGGAGGAGGTCTGCTGGAGAAACTGCTGGATGAGGACAGATCTGAAGAGGAGGTCTGTATCAGAGAGATAAACCAGGATGCTTAAACTTGAGTAGGGGTGGGCTGGGTTTGTCTCTCTGTTTCTTTCTATCATCCCACTCCCTCTGTGCTCCTTCCCACTCTTCCCAAATCCCTTAGAAGGCTTCATCTATGGAGGTGGTTGCTATAGCTGGGCTTAAAGGCTTTTCTTCTATTATTCTTACAGCATCTCCCTGGAGTAGGCTAATATTATCACCATTTTACAGAGGAAGGAACATATGTCACTAGCCCACAATTATAAAGAAAATGGCAAAGTAGAGATTAGAAAATTGTTCTGTGCTTCGTTACCTAAAAAAGGTGCATAATATTCATGTGATTAATCCCAGAGTAAGTGGGGTGGAGGTCCAGAACTATCTGGAAATTTTTAGAAGGAAAATTATCCTTCACGCTTAAAAATGTTTTTATTTTTTATTAAATTAAAAAAAATTAAGTGGGACACTTCCCACTGTTCTCTCAATATGAGAAAGAAAAAAAAAACATGCTCCTTTCATCAATTCCTGACCACCATTTTAAAGACAGGTTTTCATACTTCTCCCCACAGAGAGTGGAAAATTGGGTACTGTCCTGACTGAGACCTGGTATTTTAGAGGGTTCTATATTCACACTTGAAACATATATGCAGATGCAGAGTTGAGTTCCTGCAGCGGAGCTGGGGGGGGGGGGTGTGGAGCAGTTGGGGGTGGCCATTAGCAAGATTAAGAACTCTTTGCAGAGTTCATGCGTAACGAGCAGCAAGTAATGGCCAGGTCCCTATCACAGTCACTGAGACCAGGATTGGGTTTGGTGCTGGCTAGAGCCCTGGCACCTAGTCCTTTAGGACACATGTTTGTAGCCTTCTTAGTGTCTTTTCTCCCCTTTATTTCTTTTGCCCATGTTACTTGTCAAAGCTAGGGCAAGAAAAAGTAGAAACATACTTTGTAGTATTTGCTCTCAGAGAGGAGGCACTATGATAAACACCAAAGAATGTGGTCTACAGAATCAGCTATTTTTGTAAAGAATTATTTATTTTAATTTTATTTATTTTAATTTGACCTGAGAGAGAGAGAGAGACAGAGACAGAGGGAAAATGAGAAAGCAAGCCACCAGGTCCAGGACTCGAACCATGGTCAGCCAAGTGGGAGTGTCCAGCACTTTAACCACCACACCACCTGCTGGTCCCAGAATCAGCTATTTTCTATTTTAACTCCATTTAGCGCCTATGTGAGCTTTGTCAAATTATGTCTCCTAGCCTCAGTGACCTCCTCTTCCAGATTTTGACAGGATGTTTTGAAAGACAGTGGCGTTAAGATAGGGGAAGGTTCTATACGTAGTAGAAGTTAGATCTATTTGGATAATTTGGTCTGACCTGAGACTATAACCCAGACCTTTCAGACAAGGCCAGCATATGGTTTTTGGAGTTACATGTTAGAGTCGTCTATCTTTTTTTTTTTTTTAACTTTTTATTTGTTTTATTTATGATAGAGTGGATGCATGAGAGAGAGAAAAATGAGAGGAAGAGATTGAGAGAGGCATCCTCTACAGGATCTTGTCAGTCTCCTTTCTCTGGACCTCCGGCACATCAGGATCTTGGGCACTCACCCAAACACCCAGGCATTGTGGGGATCTGAATTGCATTGGCCAGGTGGCTTCCAGTACTGCAGTTCAATTTGCTACCAAGTGTGTCGTCAGGGCTGTAGAATCAACTGTATCAATGCCAACATAAAAATATGACCACAGTGTTTGGAACTGAAATCTGTGGTTTCATAGTTGGTTATTAGTTCAATATCTCCAGTTTGTGTGACTGCCACAAAACCACTCAAAAACAGTGTCTTAAGTTCTCTGTTTGTAAAGGCATCACTTAACTCACCTAGGGCTTAATAAATTGAAAGTTTTACTGCCTAGAAAATGATCAGGTGTTAAAGGAAGCACAAATTTGTACTATCAGTTACTGAAGATTATTAATAAGCCTTTTCTGTTTCTGTTCTTCTCCTCCACAGCATTACCATCTCACGTGAGGCTGCCTCTCCAGATGAAGCAGAGATTGAAATGCCACACCAGCATGATCAATTAGATGATGTAGAGGAGAGAGGCATTTGGAACCTGACCTTAACCCACAGGACAATAATGACTGAATGGAGGAGACTGAATACAGATGCACTCAAAAGGTAGAGGAAATTAGCAGAGTATAGTTTAAACAGATGCAAAGTGATGTAAGTGTGGACTGATGACAAAAAGAACGTCCTTCGGATGAATGCTTGGTATGGTGGATACTGGCTCACTTATTTGTTTAGTTCTGGCAATTATAAAATAAAATAAACATCCGTAATAAAATGAAATGTGTTAAAAAAGGAAGCAGAGGAGCCAGCAGGTGGTGTGATGGTTAAAGTGCTGGACTCCATGTGGCTGACTGCAGTTCAAGTCCCAGACCTGGTGGCATGCTTCCCCTCTCTGTGTCTTTCTCTATCTCTCTTTGGTGAGAGACAGGACACTATAGGACACATGTCCTATAACAAAGAAAAAATAGTTATAATAAATAAGATTAAATATGAATTTTTAATAAAGGAAGCAGATAAGCTTTGCAAAATGTATAGATTTCTTATTGCTTAACTTGCTTAACAAAAGTGACAAAGAGAAAGACAGGCTATAGAAGGTCTTAGGAAGCTGATGTGATGAAGTAGGCAATACGATGCCATCTTCCTGTATTTGAAGGCTTGCCATTGGAGGAAGGATTAAGCACATTTTGTTAGGAATGACAGAGAAGGGGCTTGACTTACTTTAAGGAGTGACTTTCTTATATTTGAAACTTGATAAACTTCATTGGAAGAACTATTCAGTTCACCATTACTGGATGAATGCATAAATACTGTTGTAGAGGAATTCTTTCATTAAATTGGAGGACTGCAGTCATCTGATATACCATCTCTGGAGCTTTCCATCTCTCTGGAGAGATTTGAAACAGCCATGTGCTTTGTTTTGGCACAGAACTGAATGAACTTTGGAACTTCTTGGGCTTTGATTGAATTAATCTGTCTCTGCAGCATGTATACATATTGTAGGCCTGAGAATGATTCCTGGTATATTTAGTTTATGGAGCAGCTGATGTTAGCTAAGGGATTTATTGGATTAGTCATCCCTAGTAACAATGATATAGTGATTCTCCCTGCTTATTATTTGATATCTGATATTTTGACTCCTTTAGATTTGTATTTATTTTTATTTTCCACTCAAATGCAACCTAACATAAAACTATTGTTGGGAATCTGCCTCCTAAAAGAAACCACTATTTCTCTAGAATTTCTATTTGGGGAGGTAAACCTTGAGACCTTACTTTGTCATAGCTGTGGAAAATGCACAGAAGGCTCAGAGGAAAGCCATGGAAACAATGAAAAGACCAGGAAGATGAGAACATGTATCCTGGAGAGGTAATGTAGAAGGTGGTGTTTACATTTATTTTGCATGCTACTTTTCCTAGTGCAGCTATAAAATACATACGCATATACAACAGTCAACTGATGTACAGCAACTGTGGTCTCCTAGCTCACAAAGGCTAACACAGAGGAATTTTCCACCAACACATGAACATAACCTTCCAGAATGGTTGCATAGTAGACACTCTAATTTTAACATTCATTGGGTTAAATTGAATTCAGTGTTAGTTTCTGTATAAACATCATGCTGATAGTGACAATCATTAATCTTTAAAATGTGTTCCCAAGGAACACTGTAGCATCTTTATTTGTGAATACTTTTAAAATTGGATAGCTAATTATCTGTTTAGGAAAAAAAGCAGAGAAATACTTCGGAGTGCTTTATAAGTATTCATACAGTTTTTTTAATTTTATTTCACTTGTGTGTTTTGCTTGTGTGTGAGCAAAGTACCCAAATCCATAACTCAGTGGTAAAGTAACACATACATAAAAGATGACGAGGTAGAGAATATATTCTCATTTGAAATCTTAGGTTCCCTTTAATCACAAAGACTTAGTTCTGCATGATGACATTTCCAGATAGAAAATTATCACATACATTCCCAAGAATGCCCAACATGTGCTGCAAACCTGTTGTATTTCCTAGAAGAAATGGATTTGGGGGAATGGGAAAAAATAAAAATTTGGCTTTTTTTTTTCAAAATATGAAACTATATGGAGCACATATTGTTCCAGAACAAATAGTGCTGATAGAAATTAATAATTTCAAATTGGAATATCATGATAATTATACAGTATTAAAGAAACTTTCTGTACCTTTTCTTTTTCCTGTCTGATGAGTTCTGTAGTAGGTATTTGGTGGTCACCCCCAGCATCTATTACTCCTCTCTCCTTGCTCTGTGGGATTTACTTCTCTCCTATTCTGTGCGATGAGGTTTAGGTGTTGCTGACCCCATTGATACCCCCAGACATGGGTCCTGATGGGCTTATTCTAATCAGATATCCCAATCTCTGTGTTCACAAGGGAAGAACATAATCCACAACAGGATAATGAGAATGCGAATTCCATAAGGAACTTTGGTTTTCTCTGGATGCGCTAGCAAGATGGCAAGGCCGAAACAGCTGCAGCCACTTTGCTATAAGGAGGCAGAACTCAGATCCTGCAAAGATGAAGCGCACTAGCTTTCTGTTCTTTAGTTTCCTACTGTTTAAAAGGGGGATAAAATAGTACCTTCCTCATCATGCGTTGTGAAATTATATTAGCTACTTAGGTAAGATGCTTAAAATAGTAAGCACTTAATAGTCAAAAAAAGCTCTATTTTCTTCTTCTAGATCCACTATAATAATTCTCTGGGCCTGAACTTTCTGATCAACTGTATTCAATTGCTTGAATTATTTTTTCCCCAAGTGATTTCCGCAAGTCTTCATTGATTTTTAGCCTTTCCAGAGAATTGGTTTTTGCCAGTAATATGTACTCATATTAGCATTAGGAAAAGATATTTTAAGAATCTGATCTCTGATGAGTCATTTCTGAACTTCTAAGAACTCCAAAGTTCCCTGATTCTTCCTCTTGGACCCTTAGCTCTGTCTGAGAATAGTTTTTGAGAACCTTTAAAATAAGAATGAAGAATTGTGGTACTGGTTTTCTTTCTTTATTTATTTTAGGTTTTTGTCATAGGGTGTTTGTACTTGCTAGAGAGAGACAGAGACAAAGAGAGTGGGAAGGTAAGAAATCACCCCCCAGGGAGATGGCTACACCACAATCCCTTTTTCTCTATTTTCCTCCTGGGATTTTGGGCCTAGATGCACAGGTGCCCGGCATGAGTTTCATACTGCTAAATCTGGGACTCGAACTGTGGTCGACCATGTGGGACTCCAGTGCCTTAACCACTGTGCCATGTGCTAGTCCCATGATGGTGGTTTCTAAGGCACCATCCAGAGTAGATGTGTTTTCAAATGGTGACTGTACTGAGGGGCATCCATTGAGCTCAGTTGAGTCTGAGTTAGTAGAGAAATTTGCAGGCCTGTGTCTGGGAGGCCAAACACTGCGCATACTCAGGCTTCTGAGCTTTTCTTGCTGTCCTAGGAATATTTGTTCTTCTCATATTCATGCTTATGATTTTAAAGATGACAAGTTTAGCAGATATAGAGAATAATAGAATCAATTCTAGAAGATATAAATAATGGATTTTCCTCTGGAAAGCAAGTGTTTGGTTTTAATAAGAAATTTATCAAATCTTTAGTTAAATTGGACAGAACAGAGACATCTGATTTTATTTTTTTTTAGAGGTTTTTGCTATAGGATGTGTGTGCTTGCCAGAAAGATAGAGGGAGACAGAGAGACAGAAAACGAGAAATCACCCCGTAGGGAGGATGGTCATGCTGCAATCCCTTCTCCTTCATTCTCCTCTTGGGATCTTGGGCACGCATGCACACACACCCAGCGTGAGTTTAAGCCACCGGGTCTGGGACTCAAACCGCGGTCAACTACACGGGAGTCCAGCAACATAGCCATTATGCTAACTGCTGGTCCCAAGACACCTGATATTTATAGATATTCTTGTGGTGCCTAGCATGAGATAGATAGGAGCAGTGTAAAGATGTGCATTTGGAACAAAAAGGCTCTAAAATATTGGTTATCTGTGAATGGAGGAGTGGGGTGGTAGAGAGCGATATATGAAAGGGAACTTTATTTATTTTTACTCTATGTAAATTTGCATGGTTTGAATTTTCTTTTACAATGAATTAATGTATTTTTTTTTTTTTTTTGCCTAATTCTAAAATATTAGCTTTAAAAGAGCAATCATGTCAAGTTAAAGTTTTCTACTTTCTAAAACTGGTTATTTAGGTAGATTTTTGTGATCATTCCAGCTTATACTTGAGCCACTTGATGATTCAGGTAAATTCAGACTCCATCAGAAATTCTTTTTAAGAATTATTTATCTAATTTTTATTGACTATTATTATTTTTAATTTTACTAGAGAGAGAGAGATGGAAGTGAGAAAGCAAGCTGCAAGATCCAGGACTTGAACCACATTTGGCCATGTGGGAATCCAGAGCCTTAGCCACCATGCCACCTGCTGGCCCCATCCATAAATGTTAATGTTGGGCATACAGCTAACTCTTTATGTATGTTTAGGTCATTGCATTATTTAATGTTTTGGGGAGGCCATCTAATCTCCTTTTGTGACATGCTTGCCTGTCCTGGCGGCCCCCCACCCCCATTTTCATTTGGATTGTATTTACATCTGCAGTGAATACTTTGCCGGAGTGGTTTATTCTGAGATAAAACAGAGTGTTGGATCTCCTGGATATTTATGGCTCTCAGCTTTCACCACTTCCTGCTGTATGAGAATCATTTGCCCTGTGAATGGAACATTACAATAACTTCACACTCAAAGTGATTAGAACTTTGGCTGTAGTTGAATCTAGAAACTCATGAAAAGTAGAAATTTTAAGCTGAATAGGCCTATGGAGTCATCCAGCCTGAACTTTCGGTTCATATGGGAGAAGGAAGTCCAGGAAGCTCAGAGGGATGTCCAAGGTCCTTGCCATTATATTAGGCGTAGAGTGGGACTAGAATACAGTTTTTCTGGCTCGTTCTATTTCCTGCCACAAGATGTGCTGAGGAGTCATCCAGAAGTCAGCCAGACTGCTTGCTAAATTTGCGTTCTGGGGGCCGGAAACAAAGTTGAACAATGTGGAACTTGGGGGATCTGTTGGAAATGAAGTCAGTGGAGAATGTGTGATGCAAATAGGCAATGAAATGCAGGTTTAAATTGAGAACTACCTGACAACTGTATAGTAGTTTGAAAACATGCTCTTTTTTGTTTTTAAAAGTAATACATGCTCAGTTTAGAAAATTCTTGAAAGTACACAAAGAAAATTAAAATTACTGTTGATTCCATTTTCAAAAATTGTTCAAAATTTATATTTTGGGGCTATTTTCTTTTAATCATACACATACACACTGAAACATCATATTGCACATATAATTTTATATCTTACTTTTTTCATTTAATGTTATATGATGTTATATGCCATTGAATATTCTGAATTTTTTTTTAAATGGCTAATATCTTCCCATTGTTCTTTTTGGCCTCTATTATTTTAGGTCATGAATGATTGTATCTGGACAATGTGGAATAAATCCTAGGACAGAATTAAAAGAGAGGGGTGGTAAGGTTTGATGCTAGTATCTGAAATGTCAGCATGGAATGAATAGTGACCGTGGCGATTGAAAGTTGTCAGTCCTCTGCAAGCATCAACGCCAAGCAGTTCAGAGGCAGGTGACAGGAAGTCAATTCAAAGCCACATGCTTAAGACAATGTAATAGTTTCTTGTTTTGTTCTTTCCATTAGCATTCATTTATGATGCAAAATGCTGTTTAGGCCACACACAGTCACCCCACATTGCCTCTCAATAAAGCCCTCCTCTCCCTATGTAGAAGTGACTCAGATGCATAACCAGCTCTTTAGAACTCAGGAGTTGCTTATCCAGTCCTCTTTGTCCTCTTTAGATATGTGGTCTTTAGCCATGTCACTGCATATTATGCTCTACTAGAAGAAGGGCAATGAAAGGAGGAAGAGGGAAAATTTAAAACAGTCCACTCTTTTGTGCTAATCAGTTTTGCTAAAAGGTAAAATGAAGAATGAAGTTAAGTATTTGAAGTGCTTGACATCCTTTTGTGCTTGTATTCTGTGTTGCCATGGATAATTGACAAACTGACACCACCATCACCTTGAGGATGAAGTCAGATCCAGGATCAAGGCCTATTTATCATCTGGGCTAGGGAGATGGCTTAAATGAGTAGAGAGGGGTGCACTTCTGAAAAGAGCTCCCTGGGAGAATGGGGCTGGCACATAGATGAAGCCCAGGCCTCCTCTAGGTTTCTGGGCACAATAATGCCACTTTCTCTGTTTCCGCACGTTTCTGGTATAGTGATTATTAATGAAGCTAATTAAACTCTGTTCTAAGGAATTAAACAGAAATCAGAGAGCACAGTCTTTAGGTAAAAAGAGAGTTTGTGTAATGATTTCAGGAAATGTTCTATGTCTGATAAATCCGCAGTAGGGACTGAGAGTAATAAAGATGCAGGGCTATCTTTGCTTTCTCTGTGTTTGCCACATGGGTTGGGCTGATGATGAGTCTGTTGCCAGCAGGGTCTGGTTTCCTCCTGTGCAGAGATGCCAAATTTGCAGCTCTTGGTGGGGGATGAGCTTGGAATGTGATTTCTTCCTTTCTCCAGTAATTTTCTGCCTACATGCATGAAATGCTAATGAACATCTCACACATGACAGAGCAATGCAATGTAGCTTTATTTTACTATTTTGGCAGATTCTGACTTTCCAAAACCTAGGTCTCAATGTAACAGTGACAAGATAGTCCTAGCAGGCTCTTCTCCCTACTCTTCCGAATTTGTGCTCGTCTCCCTCTGAGAGCTGACGTCTTGTGTCACTGATGTGTTGTGTCACAGCTCACTGTTGCTGTGACATCCCCTGCACTCCATCTTCTTCACCTGCCTTTTTGTCTAAGTGGGAAAAACCTACTTCCAAGCCAAACAAGTCCTGAGCTTCAGTCTCAGGCCAGTGCAGACAGTTATCAGTTGTTAACAAGTAGCATGAAAGCCTTTTTTTTTTTTTTTCTTTATTATTGTAACTAGTTGGGGGAGAGATAGGATATGATTATGGCTCAGGTTAAGTGTCTAAATAATTTTATAATTATACAGTTACATGAATTGACTTGTGGGACAGACAGGAGTGAAAACAGAGCTTCTGATAATCAAATTTTATAGGAAAAAAATTGTCTGATTGATGGGACCACTGGGAGAACTTAATTTGAGTCATAACATCCTTCATTTGGGAACTGACTGGAGGTACTCTGCTACTCTGGTCACACCAGCAGGAGGGCCACCTGCAGACTTCATGAGTGACAGAAGGGTGCATGAGGCATAAGGATGGGCCTTGCTCCTTGCAGAGACAGATAGGGATGCTATTTGGGGCAAAGTCACTGTCAGCAATCTCGGATGAGAGGTCCACATAGGCAGAGTTGGGACTCATCCTGCTTCCTGTTTAAAAACCAAGGCTTTCTGTAGCAGTTGAACGCGTTTATTTCTAGAGTAGAAGAGTGAAAGAGACAAGAGAGGAAATAGATGGATTTTGTAAGTGCAATAAAATTTAGAAAGATCTAGGGCAGAGAGGATAGGCCTGGGGATTCATTCCTCAGCATCTATTCTGCTTGTTCTGGTCCCCCTTGGTTCAGAGGTTTAATTCAGGCTCTGAGTCTCCCTATTTCTGTTCCATCTCCACCTACTGCTTTTCTCATTCACCTTCTCAGTGACTTTAGAAATTCTAGTATTTGCTATTAAAGTTACTATCTCAAAGTCCATGGCTGTAAAATATGTCAACTGAAAGGCCTTTTGATCACTAATATACCCAGGGAAATATGTGTTTCCCTTTTTGTGCCTCTTATTTTTTATCATATAGGAAGAAAAAAAATCAAAAGATGCCACAATCAAGTGAAAAATTTATGAATGCACTTAGCCTGCTATAGTACTGATCTCAGGAGAGTCTAGGGTGGTCAACTTGGAATAAGCATAAACACTGAGGAAGGCAGTTTGGAAAAGTCTTTAATTTTTCTCAAAATGCTTTAATTATTTGGAGAAGAAAGTAGTAAATTAGCAATTATGACTGGAATAGCAAAGAGTGAGAAAGTTTTAATGATTACAGAAGTGTGAAGAATATAAATTGCATTGACATGCACCGGCCCTGCTCAAGAACACCAAGTAAGAGAACTTAAAGTTTGTGAGTCTGTAGAATGTACTTCTCATAGGAGAGGAAGAATATGAAACACCAACAGACTCAAGGTTTTACATAAATAACAATAATGGGTTATAAAGGAAGTTATAATTCCTTGGAGGGTGCATTTCCATGTTTGGTTTTTGTATTCTAAGAATTATCTTTTAACTAGCTAAAACATTATTTTGTCAATAATTTGGAAAGCATAAAAGAAGAAAATAAAGATGAATTATAATCTGATAGTACAGACTTCTAATACTTTCATGTATTTACTTTTCCCACACCATTTAAAAATGATCTTAAATCATCTTGACTGTTTTCAATTTTGTATTCTGCCTTTAGAGTTTTATTTAAACCCAAATATTTCTACAAGTCTTCAAGAAGTCTTTATTTTAAATATGATTTTAAGGCGCTACTGACTTTAGGACCTTTATTATTTTACATACTGCAAAAAGAGAAAAAAAAATACTTTCAATTAGACTTGACACAAAATCTTGCTGATAGCCTTGAATGACACATTTGTTGGTCACACCAGCCCTATTATGCCTTGACATGTCTTTCAGCTAGTCCAGGAATTTGGGATTTCTTTTGCCTTAGTTGCTTTCCTTGGGACATAGGAAGTCCATCTTTTGCACGTGCCTCAGAAGATATGTAACACAGCACTATCTATTTAGGTTCATAAAGCACTTACATGATTTGTTGCTTTGGAACAAAACAGGACATAACAACAGCAATTTGTACGATGAATATTTGTTTTTACCGAAAGAAAACTTAGCCTCTGCTCCTCTGCTTACATGCCTTTTTGTACACACAATAACTTTTATCTCAATATTGAATCATAAATTGACAAATAAAAGTTGCATATATTTGTGGTATATAATGTGATGATTTGATAGACCTACATGTAGTGTAGTGATTACCACAATCAAATTAATTAACATATCTATCACCATCTCTGATATATATTTGACTCTTGAACTTACTTATTTTATAGATTAAAGTTTGTAAACTTTTGGTTGATATTTCCCCATTTATACCCTACCCTCCAGTCCCTGACTACTACCATTCTCTGCTTCTATGAATTTAACTTTCTTAGATTCCATGTATAAGTGAGATTATACAGTATTTGTCTTTACGTGTCTGACTAATTTCGAATTGCATAATAAGCTCCAAATTCATCTGTATTGTTACAAATGACAGAACTTCTTTCTATTTTAAGGCTGAGTGATATTTCATTTTGTGTGTGTCTGGGTGTATATGTGTGTGTATGTGTATAGCTATAGCTATATCACATATTTTTTGTCAGTTCATTTACTAATGGATATTTAGATTGTTCAATTCTTGTCTATTGTGAATAGTATTGAAATGAACATTAAGGATATAGCTACCTCTTTGAGAGACTGATTTCATGTCCTTTGGATATATAACCAGAAGAGGTACTGATCATGTGGTAGTTCTATTTTAATTAAAAAAAAAAAAATTGCCATAGGGTGTGTGCTTTCACAGGAGAGAGACATAGAGAGAGAAAGTGAGAAAACATCCCCTGGGAGGATGGCCGTGTCACAATCCCTTCTCCTCTTGGGATTTTGAGAAGGTACACACATGCACTTGGACTGAGTTTCCCAAGCCACTGTCCTGGACTCAAATTGTGGTCAGTGATGTGGGAATCGAGTGCCTTAAACACCACACCACCTGTTGGCTCAATATTTTAGAATATTAATATAGGAAACTCTGGTTTTTTTTTTTTGTTGTTATTTTTTTTGAGAGGTTTTTGCTATAGGGTGCATGTGCCAGAAAGACAGAGAGAGACATAGAGAAAAAAAGCTACAAATCACCCCCCAGGGGGGATGGCCATGCCGCAATCCCTTTTCCTCCCTATTCTCCTTTAGGGATCTTGGGCATGCACGGACACGCGTCCAGCGTGAGTTTAAGCCGCTGGGTCCGGGACTCCAACAGCAGTTGACTACATGGGAGTCCAGCGACATAGCCATTAGGCGAACTGCTGGACCCTACTCTATATTGTTTTTCAGAATGATTTTACCGATTTACATTCCCACCAACAGTGTACAAGGGTTCTCTTTTTTCCATACCCTTGCCAACAACAATCTCTTGTCTTTTTCATAATAATGCAAGGTGCTATCTCTTTGTGGTTTTGATTTGTATGTTTCTGATGATTAGTGGTGCTGAGTGTATTTTCATATACCTCTTGGCCATTTGTATGTCTTCTAAGGAAAAATATTTGTTCAGATCTTTTCCCTATTTTTTATATATTTTTTAATAGTTGAATTGAGTGAATTTATTATATATTTTAGATATTTATCCCTTATCAAATGTGTGGTGTGCAAATATTTTCTCCCATTTCATTTGCTGTGTAGCTTTTTAGTTTGATGTAGGCCCACTTGTTAATTTTTGCTTTCATTGCTTGTATTTTTGGGGTTATATCTAAAAAATTATTGCCAACACAATGTCAAGGAAATTTTTCCTATGTTTTCTTGTAAAAGTTTTATAGTATAAGACCTCATGTTGAAGTCTTAAATCTATTTTGAGTTCATTTTTATATGTGGTTTATGATAAGTGTCCAATTTCATTCTTCGGCATGTGTATATCCAGTTTCCCCAGCATCATTTATTGAAGAGACTTTCCTTTTCTAGTTGTGTGTTCTTGGCTTATATGTCAAAAATAAAAGAACTAAAAATATATGTATTTCTGGATCCTATTTTTTGTTCCATTGGCCCATGTGTCTGTTTTTTGCTCCAATATAATGCTATTTTGATTATTTTTGCTTTGTAGTAGATTTTAAAATCAGAAGTTATGTTGCCTTCAGCTTATTGTTTTTACTCAAGATTGCTTTGGCTACTTGGGGTACTATGTGGTTCTATGTGAATTTTAGGAATTTTTTTTCTGTTTCTATGAAAAATGTCATCAGAATTTTGCTAGGTATTACACTGAATCTGTAGTTTGCTTTGGGTAGTATGAGCATTTTAGCAATATTAACTCTTCCAATCCATGAACATCAGATATTTCTCTATTTATCTACATTTTATTCAATTTCTTTCATCAATGTTTTATAGTTTTCAGTGTAGAAATCTTTCACTTCCTTGGTTAAATGTATTTTTGAGTATTTTATTTTTAATACTATTATAAATGGGATTTTCCCCCAAATAGTTCAGTCAGTATATAGAAATGATGCCTAATTTTGCATGTTAATTTTGTATCCTACAAATTTACTGACTTTGTTCTAATAGTTTTGGGGTGGAGTCTAAGGTTTTCTCTATATAAGATTGTGCGATCTGCAAACAGACACAATTTAATTTCTTTCTAATTTGGATGCCTTTTATTTCTTTCTCTTGCCTAGTTGTTCTAGATAGGACTTTCATCTGAATAAAGGTGGTGAAAGTGAGTATCTTTTCTTGTTTCTGATTTTTATGGAAGTGCCTTTAGCTCTTCTTCTTCTTCTTTTTTTTTTTGGATAGATTTTTTGCTATAGGGCACGTGCACTCGCCAGAAAGACAGAGACAGAGAGACAGAAAGCGAGAAATCACCACCCTCCCCCCACCAGGGGAGATGGCCATGCCTCAATCCCTTCTCCTCCATTCTCCTCTCGGGGTCTTGGCACGCACACACATGTGCCCAGCATGAGTTTAAGCCGCCAGGTCCGGGACACAAACTGCGGTCGACTACGTGGGAGTCCAGCGACATAGCCATTACACTAATGCTGATCCCACCTTTAGCTTTTCTTTATTGAATGTGATATTAGCTGT
The DNA here is from genome assembly GCA_026018925.1 of Tupaia tana. Taxonomy (NCBI): domain Eukaryota; kingdom Metazoa; phylum Chordata; class Mammalia; order Scandentia; family Tupaiidae; genus Tupaia; species Tupaia tana. Next base: position 76,456,877 of record JAKSZU010000005.1, on the reverse strand, counting down.
GGGCTTGTTGTGTATGACCTGCATTATGCTGAGGTACATTTCTTCTATAACTTGTTGAGAATTTTCTTTTTATCATGAAAGAATGTTGACTTTGTCAAGTATTTTTTCTGCATGTATTAAGATGGTTATATGATTTTTATATTTCATTCTGTTAATGCAGTGTATCTCATTTATTGATTTGTGTATGTTAAACCATCCTTGCATCCCATATATAAATCCTACTTGGTCATTATGTATAGTTATTTTAATGTGCTTTTAACTTTAATTTGCTGGTATTTTGTTGAGAATGTTCATCAGGAATATTAGCTTGTAATTTTCTTTTTTTATTGAGTCCTTATCTGGCTTTAGTATGAGGGTATTGCTGGCCTCATAAAATGAGTTTGGACATGTTCCCTCACCTATTCTAATTTCAGAGCTGTTAAAATCTAAAATAGGTCAATTTCTTTTTCTTTTCTTTTTCTTTCTTTCTTTCTTTTTTTCTTGGTAGGGCATATGCATTTGCCACAGAGAGACAGAGAGGGAGAGAGAGAGAGAGAAAGAGACAGAAAATGAGAAAGCACCCTCCCAAGAGGGATAGCCACACTCCAGTTCCTTCTCCTCCGTTCTTCTCTCAGGATTTTGGGCAGATATGCATATGCACCTGGCATGTTTCTCAAGCTGCCAGGTCTGGGACTTCAACAATGCAGTCAACCATGTGAGATCAAACCACCTAATCACCACACCACTAGCTGGCCTGAAATAGGTAAATGTTAATATCAATGAATTCATCTGAATGTAGTTAATTATTCTATTATTCTGGGGCTTTGAAAATAAAATTTGTTTATAGAAAATAAGCTTTTTTTTCTCTTATAAGCAGTCTTGAACCTAATCTTATTTTACATTTGTGATTTCTTCTTTAAATAGATTCTGAGACCAGCAGTAGGCATAATGGCTATGTTGTTGGACTCCTATGTAGTTGACCACAGTTTGAGTCCTGGACCCTGTGGCTTAAAATCATGCCAGGTGTGTGTGTGCCCAAGATCCTGAGAGGAGAATGGAGGAGAAGGGATGGCGGTGTAGCCATCTTCTCTGGGAGTGATTTCTTGCTTTCTGTCTCTCTGTCTCTTTCTGTCTTTCTGGCGAGTGAACATGCCCTATAGCAAAATAAATAAATAAATAAATAAATAAATAAATAAATAAATAAATAAATAAAAAAAATTTTGAAAAACGAAGCTGTTTAGTCAAAGAATATATACATATTTAAGGAGTTTGATCTGCACCTCCAAATTGCTTAAGAGTAAGGTAGTTTCAATTATGAACAGTATCATTTCAGTCTCCGAAGCTTGACTTTACAGAGGAAAGGTGCGGTAGGCAGACTGCAAGATGGCCTTAATGATCTAAGGTGATGGTGTGTGACTTTCAATAGGGCCTACAATATATCAGCTTCCACCTTGCTCTTTTGGATATATTCTGAGGGAAACCAGATGCCATACTAGGAAGATACTCAAACAGTTTGTGGAGAGGTTTGTGAAAGAAGGAACTGAGACTTACAGCAAGGACAAACTTGTGAGTAAGCCACCTTCAAAATAGATCCTTTAGGCCCAGCTGCAGTAGTACATGCTAGTTGGTAGTGCTACTTGGCATGCTGAGGCTACATGGGGGGCTTAGTTCAGCTCCCAGATTACCCTGGAAGCCAGGTTCAGTAACACATGCCTACAATCCCAGAAAATCAAGAGGCAGAGGAGGGAGCATCATGACATCACAGGACTCTAGAAAAGAAAAAAAAAAGGGGGGGATCCTTTGCCTTAGTCAAGTCTTCAGTTGACTACAATCTCAGTCAAAATCTTGACTGTAACTTCATGTGAGACGTTCTGAGCCAGAACTGTCCAGATAATTCGGTTTCATGGTTTTGACCCATAGAAGATAACAAATGTTTATTGCTGCTGCTAACCCAGAGGTAACATGTTATGCAGAAAAACATAATGAATACAACAATCACGCCATTAATAAAACACGTAAAGATGTTACTATCCAAAGGAGAATGTTTCACTAGGTGGGCTGTTGATTTAATTATTCATGGCAAGTCTTAGGTTATAAAGAGCACTTTAGAGTTTCAGCCTTAGCTTATTAGCTATGCAAACTTGAAAAATTCATTAATCTCTTTGGCTCTGAGTTTTCCTGTCTCCAATGGGATAATAATGCTAGCTCTAATTTCTTCAAAGGCATATTTTAAATTAAAAAGAAAACTTTGTAAAATCATATGGAACATAAGCCAGGTTAATACATATTATTTATTTATATTTCATTTATTGGGTTGTCGGGCAAGTCATGACCCATTTTTGCATAGAAAAATATGTCATGACTTTCTTTATGACCTAATATTTTATAGTTTTAGCTTGAATAGGTCATACTATTCATATAGTTCAAAGTTAAAATGATGCAAGATAATAGATATTGAGAAGCTTTCTTTCTATCCTAGTCATTACATTCTTTATATTCTCTGTTCCACAGGGACAACCAGTGTTATTGAGTTTATTTGGAGGTCTCCTTTCTGAGATATTCTACAAAAGTACATGTAAGATACCTGTACCTATATCTGTTTCTTTAGCTTCACATTCTACCTTAAAAATATAAATGATACTATATTATAATTACTTTTTGTCACTTGCTTAACTTTTTTTTTCTCAATAATATAGAGATTGTGTTGTCTATTGTGTGTATTCAAGTCTTCCTTTGTTTCAGAAATTATTTTCTTAAATAGTATCTAAAATCTCTGTTTTATTATTTCAATTTGATTTTTCAGGTACTCCAATTGTTTATATGTTGGCTCTCTGTTGTAGTCCACTTGGGCTGCTGTAAAGAAATACATTAATAGGGACCAGCAGTTGGCATAATGGCTATATTGCTGGATTCTCATGTAGTCGACTATGGTTCGAATCCCGACTCGGCAGCATAAACCTTACACCAGGCACATGTGCGTGTGTGCCTGAGAGGAGAATGGAGAAAGAATTGTGGCGTGACCATCCCTCCTGGGCGATGATTACTCGCTTTCTGTCTTTCTCTGTCTTTCTGGCAAGTGCACACTCCCTATAGCAAAAACCTCTCAAAAAATAATAATAATAATTAAAAAAATACATTAATAGAATAACTTATATGTCATATGGATCCTTTGCTATGTTATGTTACTATCAGTATCTAGGTTGCAGAGTCAAGTCCAGAATCACAATTCACATAACAGCGAAAGTCATTTGCCAAGTTCTGGGTATGTTGTGGAATAAACTTGCATGTCTTCACTCCAAGGAGTGTTGCTACTTGTTTTTCCATGATGTCATCTGTGCACAGCAGAATCTCTCCCCAAGTCAGGTACTTGATGGTTTCTGATGTTCTGTTGAGACATTCTTCAGAAATCTGGACATCTGCTATTACGAAGTCCAAATTAAGTGCAGCATTTTTTCCTGGAAAATAAAGCAGTTTATTTTTCACAGTTCTAGTGTCTGGGAAGTCCAAAATCAAGGTGTTGATAGATTCAGTGTCTGGAGTGGGCTTCCTTTCTGGTTTATAGACAGCTGCCTTTTTACTGTCTTTGTATAGTAGAAAGGTGAGAGTTCTCTGTTGGGTCTTGTGTATAAGGGCACTAGTCCCATTCCTGAGGGCTTTGCCAGGAGGTTAGAATTTTAACATATGGATTTTGAGGGTCATAATTACTCAAATTATTGCAATCTCCTTTACCTGCCTTCCATATAATTCTTTTGGCCTATAATGGTTTTTAGACTTTTTTGTTTCCTTTTATTTCTACATTTTATGTCTCTAATTGCATTTTCACCAATTTTTATTTACCCTTGTGTTCTTAACAATTCTATCCTCATTTCTATGATGTGTTTATATTTTTCTTTCCCTTTTCTTCTGATATTTAATAGCTTATATTTCACTTCATATTTTTGTCTCATTGTTTGTTGCATTTATGCTTAATATCCCCATTTTTTAGGGCATTCCATTTTGTGGCAAAATACTTGGCCTTAATTTTTATTTCATTCATGGCTTTCTTTGTCTGGCAACTATAATTTCTGTGATCTCATTTTTTGAGAGCTAATTCTCATATTTTTGAAGACATACTTTGTATGTAAGTTCTTTTTGTATAAAAATCATTAGGCACAGTAATATAGAAACACTTCTGAACTTATCTCTTAATAGCATTCCTTTTAAAAATTTCTCTTTTTAAAGAAGATGGGTTTTTACTGGACCAGCATTTTAGGAAGGATGGTCAGAGGAGAAGGAATGGTAGGTTGCAGGCTCACTAGAATTTTCTTTATCATCTAAAATTTTGTATAACCTATTTTGCCTTTACTCTGGCCCAAAACAGACAGGCAGCTGTAGTTTTTGCTTTTCTTTATAATGTATGACCTTTCTTCTTCCTTTTTGTAGTGATAGGTTTGTGCTATTTGTAATATTCTTCATTTAGTTCTTGCTTCTCTTAGATGAAGATAGGTATAGGGAAACTGCTGTCAGCCAGTACACGTCTATCCCTCTGAAAAGAAAGGGTATAGCTCATGTGTCCTTCACCTTGAAAAAGAATATTTCATTGGCTTTTCTCAGACCTGTAATCATAGTGACCTGGCAGTATTCTCTATGCTTTTGGAAGTTTTTCATTTTCATTTCATTTAGATTTAGCTATTGCCTACCTTTGCCCAAAATGGAATTTGCTTTTCTGTTTCTTATTCTCTTCGATACTTTGTGTTGATTTCCAGGGAGAGAAAGAAGGGTATGATTCTGACTTTATACACTTTTTCAAGCCTGAAATTAAATTGTAAAATTTTTTATGAGGTTCATGTGCCAAATAGTATGCAGTTCCCAGGATGCACTAAGCTGCATCATGTGGCTAGCCTCCGTAGTCCTCCTTGGTTTGAAGCCCATATGCACAACTTCATTCACGCTACAGAAATTATAGAGCATTGATTATATGTCAGATCCTGTGTTGTGCACTAGAAAGCAGTGAATAAGCCAGACATGAGATCTATCCTGAGATCCTATAAGAGGTTGTGAACATTAAACCAGCAGAAGCAGGGATTTTTATTTTGTGGTGGGAAAGACTTGTGTCTATTAAATGTTAATAGAGACCTATGCTAAATTTCTAGAGGAGGTTCCTAAGAAAATAGGGTGAATTGGGATGTAGAACACAGAGAGAGGATTAACCTTAGGTAGAGAAGTCAGATACAGTGTACTGAAAAAGCACAGGCTCTGGAGACTGATTCCCTTGACTCAAATTCCAGTTTTGCCTTTTCCCAGCTTTATGGCCTTGGTCAAACTATTGAACCTCTTTCTGTCTCTGTTTCCTCATATGCAAACTTTGAAAAATAAGAATTCCTACTTTATGTTGTTCTTTTGCTTGCAAATAAGACACTGTGTATAATGCATAATTGTATGTAAACCATGATGGAAGGCAGGATTGTGGAATGGATAAAAACAGGTATTTTTAAAAGAAGAATGATTTATTTGTTTGTTTAATTTTATTCATCATTATTTTTATTTTTTAATTTGCTACAGAGCACATGAGCTTGTGCAGAGAGATAGAGAGACACACACAGAGAAAGAAAGAGAGAGGAAAAGTGAGAAAGCAAGCCACCAAGGTCAGGACTTGAACCACAATTGGCCATGTGGGAGTCCAGCACCTGAACCATCACACCACCTGCTGGCCCCAAAAGCATATATTTTTGAGGAGGTTGCTTATATGTCCTTGGGTAAATTACTTACTCATTTTGTACATCAGTTTATTTATCATCTATAAAATAGGGATGGCAATATGGCCTATCTCATAAAGTTGTTATGAAAACTAAATTACCTATGATATGTTAAATGCTTATAATGGTGTCTTGGAGAGAAAACAAGCCTCGTGACTATGCCTGAAGCATCTTAAGTGTCACATAAGTATTTGTTAAACAAGGTATTTACCATTGTGCCTAACATTATTGAAAATACTAAAGTATATTAGCTATTATAATGGGATGGAGGAGTAAATGAGGTTTTGTGAAAGGAACCTGGAATATCTCTCCTGATGGCTTCTATAGTCAGGCTAACTAGAGAGTGAGAAAGCTGATCAGAGGTTTAAGGAGAAAGAGAAGACTTGAAACAGTTACCGATGAGTTAGAAAGAGAGGACTGAGCAATGTTGACCAGCTGAGGTTAAATAGCATGGTGACTCGTAAAGATACTTGTGGTCGTCTTGTTTCATACACCACAACTTAGTGCACACTTGTAGGTGTGGAGAAGACAGAATGATGTAGGGCTTTGGTTCTTCCAGGCAGGTGTGACAGAAAGGCATTGGGGCAAGAAATTGGAGAACATTGATAAGAGATGTTTAAAGCAATAGACCATGGAATCTATGTGAGTAGGGACAGAAATAGAGTGGGAAGTAGCGAATGAAGGGATGGAGTTTCCAATGAGGCTGAAAAGCAGTTGTAGAAGTGGTGACTGAACGAGATAGAGGAAACACACACACACACACACACACACACACACACACACGAGAACAAGCACTAAAGAACATTTTTAAAAATAATTTCTTCTTGGGACCAGCAGTTATTGTAATGGCTATGTCGCTACTCCCATGTAGTCGACCGCGGTTCAAGTCCTGGACCGCAGCTTAAACTCACACCGGGCGCATGTGCGTACGTGCCCAGGATCCCGAGAAGAGAATGGAGGAGAAGGGATTGCGGCGTGGCCATACCCATTGGGGGGGTGATTTCTCACTTTCTATCTCTCTGTCTCTCTCTGTCTTTCCGGTGAGCGCACGCGCCCTATAGCGAAAAACCTCTCAAAAAATTTTTGTTTTTCTTTTTAATAAATAGGTTTAACTCACCTAGTCCAAGTGTGTTTGGGGTAGAGGCAGCTTTAAATTTAGAGCAGCCTCAAGACTGTCATATCATCTACATCACTGGGAGCAGAGCAGAAAGACAAACCTTCAAAGAAAATGGTTTCAATGGTTTCAACCATTTGACTTTTTCAAGTGAAAGGTCTACTCTCTAGCATGGTGGACCACTGAGAAGACTGACTTTCAGGGGTAGCGCATTTGCTGTGTGTGTGTGTGTGTGTGTGTGTGTGTGTGTGTGTGTTCATGGTGAGAATCTGGAAAGAGGAGAATAGCTCCTACAGGTCACCAGCATTTTTTGAGATCAAATAAGAATCCTTGAGGAGATGGGTATCTTACATATTAAACAGAGCAGTTTAAAATAATCCACATTCCTTCATGTGAAATGTTTGTATTTTCCTTAAGTTGATATGTCTGGTCTGTATGGTTTTGGGTCTTTGTCTTGCAGATGTTTTATGTGGGTAGGATCCAAGGTATGTCAAATTGAATATTGCTCAATATTGAGAGTTCAGGAGAAAATAGGCAGGGGTTAAATATCTCTCAGTTATATATGAAGAGCACAAAGGCAGTTTGATGCAATTCAATTTGAGAAATACTTACTGAGTATTCTCAGCATGGATCAGGTGGTTTAATATAAGTAATGTGGTCACTAAAATGGACAAGGTTCCTGTCTTTGTGAAGCTCACAGTCAAGGGATAGGATAACTCATTCCAATTTCTGTGAAGTGTACCTTCATCTCTTGTGGTAAAATGTAGGGTTATATAGGGTTTTAGAATTCATGAATTGACTCATTTGTTCTCTTAATGTTTCTTTTGTGTGAGTGTGTGTGTGCTTTGAGTTCCTCAGTGTTTTAGGCACTGTTGGTTGAAAATACTTTATCAGCTCCTATGATGTTCAGATGAATAACCTGTCACCAATAGAATTTTCTAAGATTCTGAGAGTCAAACAGAGTCTGTCTTCTTTAAGTTATTCCAGGAAACCAAAGATCTATGTCTCCTGGTGGGAATAGAAACAGTGTATGTTTTGTATCGTCCCCTTTTTTTGATAATTTCTATCTGCTCATTATCCTAGTTGACCTCAAGGGTCATGTTTCAGAATAGTAGAGAGTTGCAAGAATTAGAAACTCTGCAATTGAAAGAAGTAGGCTTGAATTTGGTTTCTTCTATATCTTAGTTATGTGTGAACTTGAGAAAATTACTCAGTGTTTTTTTTGTTCATTATCTTTCTCACAACAACCCTATGAAATATTGCGTTGCTGGAAAAGTCATGACATATTTTTGTGCAGGAAAACAAAAAAATACATAATGATTTTCCCAACAACCCAATAAATATCAATACATCTGCTTTACACTTGAGAAAACAGCTTTGGCAAGATTAAGTAATTTTCTCAAGACTCAGTGTTCAAATACATGGAGACTGACTTTAGCATCCACGTTTAATGACTTCTGTCAATTATCAAGATCTGAGTATAGTATCTGGTAATTAGAAAATACTCAGTAAAATATAGCTATTACTATGGCTACCATAACTCGGAACCAATATAGTGGAAATGTTTGCTAAAGGCAGAAACAAAACCTCAATGCTGGACCTGTGCCAGAGTTATTTTGGAGTAGGGAATCATTGTGTTCAACCTCCGACCCCAAGTACATATAAGACTAACCTTGATTAGTGTGGTAAATGTCATTTATAATTGAAAGATGTAATTTTTATAATTCTATTTCTGCTACCACAAAGAATTACACTTTTGACATTTTCAGTTAATGCTCTAGATAGCCCTGGATTGACATATGTGGTACTAGGGCCCTTAAACCAAGAGCTAAAATTGAGACATGAACCATTAATCAATGAGTTACGAGTCCTGTTAAAAGGTTAAAGTTAAATTAAATATACACAATGAGCACTGTTTGGAGGTCTTTAAAAATGCTTGTATTTTACATGTATAAAAAATAGGGCAAAATAGATATGAATTTTCATAAAGGCAACACATGCAGAAATTCTGGGCTAGTAATGCACAGTTATCTCCTTGGTTTAGTCTATTCTTATCATTTGTTTCAGTTTAACTTCCTTATCATTTCTTCCCTTATCTTACTAGCATTTCAGAGGTTAATCCTTAGTTAATGTATCTTCTCATAGTGCTCTTGTTTTTCAAACATACATCTTACTTTTTTTCTTTATCCACCAAAAGAGTTACTGTCCTCAGATTTTTTTGGTTGCATTTAGGTAGGTGATTGATGCTGTACTAATGTTAGGTTTAAAAACTTTAGTTTCCTTTTCAAAACTGATTTTTTTTTTTTTTTTTTTTAATAGCAGAAGGTAGAATCTAAACAACCTGGGACCAGCAGGTGGAGTGGAGGTTAAGGCAGCTGGATCCCACAGGGTTGGCTGCATAGTTTGAGTACCGGACCCAAACACCAGGTGCATGTACACGCATACCCAAAATTATGAGAGGAGAATGGAGAAGGGATTGCAGCATGGCTGTTTTCCTGAAGGGTGACTTCTGTCTCTCTGGTGAGTGCATACACCCTGTAGTGAACTTAAAAAACAAAACAAAACCCACAGTTATTTCTTCCCTATTCCATTCTTTTTTTTTTTTTTTTTTTTTTTTTTGAGAGGTATTTGCTATAGGGCGTGTGTGCTCGCCAGAAAGACAAAGAAAGACAGAGAGACAGAAAGCGAGAAATCACCTCCCAGGGGGGATGGCCAGGCCACAATCCCTTCTCCTCCATTCTTCTCTCGGGATCTTAAGCGCACACACACACACACACACACACACACACGCCCGGCATGAGTTTTAAGCCACTGGGTCCAGGACACGAACCTCAGTCGACTACATAGGAGTCCAGTGACATAGCCATTACGCTAACTGTGGTCCCGCCTATTCCATTCTTTTCAAGTTTTCCGTTGCATCTGAAATAATTTCTAGTTCTTTTTCAAAACTGAAAAAAAAATTTTTTTTTGTATGGCAGAAGGTACACTATAAACAACCACAATTATTACTATTATTTAAATAGAAAGCCCAACCTTGTTTTTCTATATTATTTTGAACCAAATCATCTTGTTTGTGCAGACAAATAGGCAGTGACTTGAAAATGATCATCTTTCACAAGTCTCTGGGAGGGTGAGGAGCTTATGATTTGACAAGAAAAATGTGCATTCTGTGTAATTTTTCCAAACAAGTGTGAAAATTCAATTCAGATAATATCAGCAAATGAACACATTTAAAAACAATGTTTTTAGTAATTTATACCAAACAAAGATAAACTTCATCAGGACTGCCTGCATCATTGAACTGTGGCTCTCTGCAAATTTATATCAGCATCTTGATGAAGTTTGAGAGCAAGGAAGGACAATGAAAAATGCAAATCTGAACCAAAATATTTCTGGTTTTAAAGGAAGAGAAGAAGAACATTTATTGCTCCTCACATAAACACTTAGAGACATGCAAGAAGAATAGTTTGTGTTTCTAGAGTGTGCATTAGTTCTTTGAGATGAGAGAAGTCAGACTTTGCGCTGGGACCTAGTTGGAATCATTTATTGTTCATGATATCGTTTTCTTTTTTCCCCCAGAGTTAATTACTGGCCAAAGTCAAATAAATTAAAAAAAAAACCAAAAAACAAAAACAAAAACAAATTTGATGCCACTGCAAATAAGAATGTACTATGGATATTGTCAAAAACAAATGAGAAAATATTAACAAAAACTTTAAGATACCCTGCAGATCAGTACTATGGCTAGTACATCATCCTTTAAAAATAATTTTAGTGTGGGACCAGCAGTTAGCGTAATGGCTATGTCGCTGGACTCCCACGTAGTCGACCGCGGTTCGCATCCCGGATCCGGTGGCTTAAAACTCACGCCGGGTGCATGTGCGTGTGTGCCCAAGATCCCAAGAGGAGAATGGAGGAGAAGGGACTGCGGTGTGGCCATCCCCTCTGGGGGGTGATTTCTCGCTTTCTGTCTCTCTGTCTGTCTCTGTCTGTCTGGCGAGCGCACGCACCCTACAGCAAAAACCTCTCCCAAAAAAGAAAAAAAAAATATTTTCAGTGACGCCCCAGGTGCCGCCACGACGCCCGCTGTGCTGCCCCTTCCCCAGCCATTAGCACAGGGAGGGACAGACGCCCCTCCCCCAGCTGCGTTTTTTTATAGTATATTTTTAACAAAAAAAAAAAAAGGAGGAAAAATAATGCATTTCTGTGGATACAGTGCCCACCACTCTCCTCGACTTGGAAACGATATCTTCCCTCCCCACGTTGTCTGTCTCCGCTCTCCTGCCCTCACCAAGCCCAGGCACTTCCGAGGTCTCACCTGGAGGCAAGAGGGAGGAGGACAGGCCCTGCCATATCTGCTGACTTGGTCTCTAGAGGTAGAGACGGTGCTTGTGGGAAGGAGAGGAGCCTTTGGGGGCCCATCCCCAGGGCCCGGACCTAAGCAGGGAGGCCATGGTCCTCCCCACCTCTTGTTTCTGGACCCCAGCTCCCCTTTGGGTGTGTGTGTGTCCGTGTGTGTGTGTTTTAATTTTCTTTATGGAAAAATGGACAAAAAAAAAAAAAAAGAGAGAGAGAGAGGTATTTAACTGCAATAAACTGGCCCCATGTGGCCCTGCCTTGAAAAAAAATATTTTCTAAATAAATTTAGACAAATGAGCAAATCTGAAATGTTTTGTTTAGGAACTTGCTAAGGTACTTCAACGTTGTATGTCTTAGTATGTATTTATTGTAAACTTCAAGAACTAAGAAAGGGAGAGTCTATTTTAGAAGTCTAAGATCATTAAAATACTCGGCTTTGTTTGGTAAAAGTGACTAACGATGAACAGAATCCATTTCCATCTCTAGTGCAATGCTGTTCATGATAGAGACAATTGATGTGAGGTAGAAATTAACTTGTCTCATGAAAGAAAGGTTACAAAGCTTTCTGTTTCTGGTAGTGAATCACAATCCTTTCAAGCTTTTCTCCCCAGTACATTTATATCCATACTAGAAAATACTACCAGAAAACCTCCAATCATCCGAATGGGTAGGCAGCGACAAAAGTACTGCAAAGTTATTAATGATGGTGAGAAAGGAGGATTAATGTCCTTCTTTAAAAACTGAAAAGCATCTCAGAACATGTCTTTTGATTTTACCCAGATATGAGGGCCTGGAAAATGTCTTATTTAAATATATAGTTATTTTTATGGGGCTGTTTAAATCTTTATCTAATACTGTAGTTTCTTCCATATGTTTATTGTCAACCAACAGCTTAGAACTGATGTGCTATGTGGAAATGTTCTGTAAAGCTGCAGTTCTTACTTTCTATCGTTGCTTTTACTTCTTTCTATAAAAAGGATTCAATTTAGTTTCGTATTTTTTTTCTATGAACCAAGGCTAGAATAGGTGCATGATAGTAAAGGGGCTTTTGTTAGACACTGTTTCTTTTAATATGGTTTAAATGGCTGCAACATGTACATGTTTATGTTTTGGGATGATCACGCTCACTGCAGTGAAGGCAATGAGGTGAGACTGAAGCCTGGGAGACTAAACTGTTACAATAATTTCTGGAAGAAATGGTAATGGACTGAGTTGAGGCAGGAAGAGGGAGATGGGAAACAGTGAACAGAATTCAAGAACGTTCTAGAAAGCAAATTTATTGGAAGGGTACAGTGACAGGAAAGACAATTTATCATTTTATTTCTTTTTCATGAGAGTGAGAAAGACATGCACACACACACACACACACACACACACATGCACACACACACGCACACACACACGTACTCTTGAGAGAGTCTTGCTATGCATAATCTTTTCCGCAGCCTACCAGCCAGTCAGGATCACAGGTGTGGACAGGCATCCCCTCCAAGTTCTGGCCAACCTGGGATTCAAACCCTAGCTTCTCATAAAGCTCCATTATCATGCAGTGGCATTCTACGACCTGCACCACTGGGTCTAAGCAGAGGTTCCTGTGGCACCATAATACCATATCTGTTGTCCCAAAGAAGACTTGAACAGAAGCATCCACTGTTCCATGGGAGAATTCTTCAAAGTGTATTAAACAGAAATAATCAAATTCATTGATGGCATTTGATTCTATCACAGCTAGGCAGCTGTGGCAGGGTCAAGAAAGGTCACCTATTCTATAGAAAAAATATTTCTGATGGGACATATAGATTCCAATTAGCATGTTGGGATTAGAACTAGAAGTAGACTTGACTGGAAGTCGAATTGTTAATATAATTTCTCTTCATGTCTTCATGTACATGAACTTCATTATACTAAATTACAATTTGCATCATTCAAATGCAAACAAATTTTCCAAAGCCTTGTGTGGGCTTGCTGTAATTCTTTTGGGTGAGTACTGATTGATGTTTCACTTTTTTGAAATAATTCAGTGATTCAATGATTTCAAGGAAGCACAATATGAATTTGAATGTGCTCTTATTGGAAGGGATGGTATAGTCATATCAAAGTCACATCTGGTTTTATTTTTGCTGAACGTTTCTCCTCTTGGCTTCCCTGAAGTGTCTATGACCTGTGGGATACAATGCTCTTAACTTTCCCTAGTTTCCCAGGGTGTGGTTCTTCCCAGAGTTAGGCTCTCAATTAAATATTGATTGTTAAAGTAAGGAGCACCAAGGAAAGTTTTAAAAAGCATAACAAACTAAAGATGTTATTACGGAAATGTGGAAATTCATTCAACAGTAACACTTCATTTTCGGCCTTTCTGAACCAATCTTGCAGCAGACCAAATGCTCATGATGCAGGTCGCTTTGTAAGTCACCACACTTCCCTTGGTGGTTTATTTTAATGTGTTTTTGTTCTAACAGGAAAGAAAATATTCACATAGCTTTTAATTCTCTCCAGCTGTTCATTGGTAAAGACCTCAACATGAGGCTACAGGCAGAAAATTCTATGTGGTTTGAATTCTAAAAGACTAAAAGGTCTGAAGCTTTTTAGCCTCTACTTGCAGGTTATGCATGTCCTCTCACCAGCCCAGGGATACTTGCACTTCTTTACGGGGCATGTCAGTGGTGACTCTGCTCACTGGTTCAAGTCACTGAGTGAACAGTTGGGAAATGTTGGGTTTTCCTCTGATCTTTCTCTGGTCAAGTTTTTGCAGGTTGAGAAGCAGATCATAAGGAACATTAATCATTAATCAAAGAATGCTTCATGGTGAAAAGCATGCATGGGACAATTAACTTTCAGAAATGAATTTAGAGCTTAGAGTTAAAGATAGTCTAATTGAGCCATGCTATGGTCAAAATGTGCTCCCTAAAATTCATATGTTGAAGCTTAATCACCAATGTGATAGTATCATGAGATGGGATCTTCAGGAGATGATTAAGACGTGAGAGTGGGACCTTTATGAAAAGTATTATTGCCCTTATATGAGAGATGCAAGGGAGCCACTTATCCTTTCTACCCTTCTCTCTCTGATACCATATGAGGACAATGTTTGTCCTTTCAGTCTTTCTTGGAAGATGCCTTGAGAAAATACCATCTGTGGAACAGGCCCTCGCTAGAAAATGAATCTGCTGGCATCATGATGTTGTATTTCTTAGTCTCCAGAACTATGAGAAATGGATTTCTTTTCTGTCTTTTTTTTTTTTTTTCTGTTTCTTGAGACTTAGTCATGTTTATTGTGCTACTAGTAGAATAGGAGACTGTATATTTTAGGGGAAAAATTGTGAAAATCAGAAAGGAAGTTGTATGATTGTTAAACCTTTGCATAGCCATTCAAGTTCAAGGCATGATACATTTGTGAAAGCTTTCTGATTGAAAGTTTGTTGAAAATATCCTTTTTGTCATATAGATGATGTATTTTTATATACAGTATTTACTACACAGGATATCATGACCATACTTTTCAGTATACAAGTCTGTGAACTCACGTTAATCTCTACCACGGTGCCATGAACAATTAGATACTTAAAAAGTATCACTGAGAAAAGGCCATTAAGTTAGATACAAGTCTTAGAATAAGAAAAGTAAATTGGGGTCCAGCAGGTGACATGGTGGTTGATGTGGCTGGATCCTGCCTGATCCACTCCACAGTTTGAGTCTTACACCCAGCAACTTGAAAACATATACTGATACATTTGTGTGCACATCCAAAATCCCAAGATGACAAGAGATTATGACATAGTTATCCACCTTGGGGTGCTTTCTCATTTTCTCTCTCTCCCTGTCTCTCTGTCACTTCTCCAGCAAGCACACATGCCTTATAGCATTATGGTACCCAACATTCTCAGCACCAGGGACTGGTCTCGTGGAAGACAATCACTCCATAGATGGGGGAAAAGAGTTGGTCTCCAGATGACCCAACACACCACATCCACTGTGCACCCCATTTCCACCACTATCACATTCCAATATACAAAGAAACAGATGACAATAGAGTTCATGCTCCCATGAGAATTCAATACTGCTACTGCTCCTAGAGGAGGTGGAATCCAGGCAACAGTGTGAGTGATGGGGAGAGTCTGCAAACACAAATGATGCCTTGCTCACTTGCCTGCTGCCCCTTCTAAATGCACAGACTGGAGCACGGGTACTGGTCTGCAGCCTGGGAGATGGGGACCCGTGCCATAGCAAAAAAAAAAAAAAAAAAAAAAAAAAAAAAGTGAAAATGAGTCACGTACCAACTATCTTGGAATAAAGATTGGGAAAGGTAATATTAAAACACAAAATGAAATAGGACATTAATGTGTTCTAGTGATGTTTACTCCTCTTTGCTCCCTTGAGTATATCTTATCAATTTTATGATTACTATTATTATTATTTTAGGGTTTTGCCATAGGGCATGTGTACTTCTAGAGAGAGACAGAGAAAGACAGAGAGAGGGAAAGTGAGAAATCACGCCCGGGGTGTGGGGGATGGCCACTCCACAATTCCTTCTCTTCTTGAGATTTTTGACCATGCAGAGATATGCACCTGTTGTGATTTTTCAAGCCACTCAGTCCAGCACTCAAGTTGTGATTGAAAGCCCAGCGCCTTAACCACCATGCCACCTGCTGGCCCTGTCATTATCATTATCATTATTATTATTCTTTTTTTTTTTTTAAGTCTGGAGATACTTTATTTTTTTTTCTTTTTAAAAAGTTTCTTTCTTTTGAGAGAGAGCTAGACCTCAACAGGGTTTTTTTTTTTGTTTTGTTTTTTGTTTTTGTTTTTTGTTTTTGCTGTTGTTATACTCCAGGACTCTCTCTTTCTTCCTTCCTTCCTTTCTTTCTTTCTTTCTTTCTTTCTTTCTTTCTTTCTTTCTTTCTTTCTTTTGCTGTTGTTATACTCCAGGACTTTTCTTTTCTTTTTCTTTTTTTCTTTTACATTTTTTAATACATTCAGTCACATTATTTAGCTTACAAGGTGATCATTTCTATATATGAACATTTCTCCCTGGTCCAGTTGATCAAAATATAACAATACTACCTCCCTGTCTCAACAATGCTGTCTCCATATCCCTCCTCCAAATGTTTTTCCCCAGGTCCCATTCCTCCACACACACACCACATCTGGCATTCACACCCATCTCTTGTGTTTGTACATCCTTTAGCCCGTCAGTTTCAGTTGTAGAGTGCAGACACTCGGTATATATTAAGTGGGGACATACAGTGTCTCTCCTTCATAGCCTGGCTTGCTTCATTCAGCAATAAATCTTCCATATTCTTCCACTTTCTGTCAAAAGCCAGGGTTTTGTTGTTTTTTATGGCTGAATAGTATTTCATAGAATATATATGCCACAGTTTTTCAATCCGTTGTCATTATTTTTTTAACTAGTGAAAAAGGTTGTTCACTAGATTGTATAAACACTCATGGCAATAGACAACATCTAAAAAGAGGATTGTGCATTTGATGAAGGTTTGAGTTGAGCATTGCTAATAGATGCTGCTTAGTTCTTTGATATAACTTCAGAGAAGCAATGGTTTTTATGATTTTAATGCCTACATTAGGCAAGACAATGAAAAACAATATGAAAATTATGATTTTTTTCCTTAATTAAAAATATTTTTAAGAAAATTCAGCTTTATAAAATAAATGGGGTAATTTTAAAGCGGTTAAGATTATAACAGTATAGCAGTCATGATTTCAAAACTAATCCATTAGGAAAACCATTAAAGTTTTCTATTATGAAAATATGACACTACAGTGCCTCAATTTTTTAGCCAAGAGTGAAAAATCAGTATATATTCTCACTGATGGTGTGTGTGAGTGTGTGTGAGAGAGAGAGACAGAGAGAGAAAGAGAGAGAAGAAAACAAGTAAGAGAGAGGACTAATGAAAACAGAATGCTCCCAATTTTGTATCATTGGTTCTGTGGTAACATAGAAAATGCTATGAATACACACAGATTCTGAGTAGGTATAATTGCACAGTTACTAATGGCCATATTGATGTGTCAAACCTGTATAACTACACATATGTAGGAAATACATTTCTGTTGTTTACAAATTGCCCAGCCTAAGGTATTTTGTTATAGCAGCAGGAATAAACAAAGACAAAAGATTTGAGGAATTCTGCAGTAAGGAATTTTTTCCTTCACTCTGTTTAACCTAGTAGTGGGGCTCAAGTAATTAAGTGCACTGGGTTTGAACACAACCTTCTCATAGATATGGACTCATATAGCAGGCTCACTATTAGCTACAAAACTTGGGAAAATTACTTTCCTATACAGTGAAGATGTTCCATGTTTTATTTGTGCAATGGGAATAGGGAGTCCCGCCTCACAGACTTATTGTGGAAGGTAAATAATTTAAAGTATATATAGCACTTGGGGCAGTGCCAGGATCATAGCCAGCACTGTTACTTATTTTTACTATAATATTATGATCTTATTTGACTGCATAACTTTTAGGGGCAATATCCAAAAACTACTCTACTAAGGGAATGTGGTGAGAAATGCTGGTCTGATAGATTGTAGTTTCTAGCGATACTTTTAAAGAATGGAGAGGGCCAAGACCTATTATATCATGTGAATTCTCTATTAAATTGGCTGATACTTCTCTCCCAGTGCTGTTTAATGGACACAAAAAAATTAGAATTTTTAGTGAATAGTGTGAAATTGACTTTGCAATATAATATACAGAGGTTGATATAAACAAGATCTATTTTCTACCTTGAATATCAAGAAGCTAAGTTCTAGGATGTAAATGTCCAAAAAGAAGCCCCTAGAGAGTGAGTGAGAAAGGAGAAATTCATTACCTTCTATAAAGAAGAAATTAATGGAAAATGTTAACACTTATTGGAAGAGGATTGGAGCCAAGACATCTTTTAGAACAAAAGCAAAGTAGTAAGGCTGATTATTAGTAAAGTTCTAGTAGGTGACTGGTTTCTGAGCCCAGCTGAAATGTAGGAATGGTTTGTGTTTAACTTCTGAATCTGCTCTTATTGCTCTTTTCTCTCCTTCGGAGGTACCCCTGCTCTTTTTAATTCCTCCTCACCCTACGCGCTTTGCTCAGATAAGGGAAAAAACAAAATCAAAATAATAACAACAACAACAACAAAACTGCCTTATTGAAACTTGATTTTAGTTATAACTTTTGAAAGGATCTGATACTTAAGTGGTATGAAAGTGTAAGGCAGTTTCTCAACCTCTGCCCTGATGACATTTTGACTTGGATAATTCTTTGTTGTTGAGGGTTGTCCTATGCACTGTAGGATTTTCTTTATATTTATTTATATATTTCCTTATTTCTTCCATGAGTGAGATAAACGGAGACAGAGAAGCAGCACCACAGTGGGATCCTGACCCTGTGATCCACCCCCTTCCTCAGTCTCAGACTATGCACATGTACTTGACCTGCATACTCTAGGAGGTCTCCAGAGTAACCCGGAACTGGAACATCCCACTGGATCAGCTTAGCAGAGTGTTGTGCTTGACCACTGTGCTACCCTCTGACCTATGCACTGTAGGGCATTAATCAAATCTCTAGCTTCTACCCACTAGAGGCCAACAACACCCTTCATCCTGATTGTGACTACCAAAACTGTCTCCAGACATTATCAAATGATATCTCAATGACAAAATCTTCTCCTCCCCATTGAAAGCAACTAAATGTAAAGGTTTCCGAACAGTTCAATCGACTCATCTCTGAGTAGTTTCCATTTTTATCGTACGTAATTTCTTAATTACTGAAGATAGAACTTTGAACAGAAAGTCATTTATAAAACACAGATCAGGGTAGAACGGTTTTGTACTTCAGGAAAGCATATCGGTAAGGATGATACCTCCTTTAACCTACCAAAGAGATCAAATCTATTATGGTGAGTAAAACCTCCCCTTGAGCAAATGACCTGAGACAGACTTGTGGCTTCATCTACATCCGTATTATATTTTGAGGTCTCTTTCCCATCCAAATATTTTTAATGATTGAGCACTAAAAAGGGATCTCTACTTCTCAGTGTGACTTGGTCATTAATGAAGCTAAATAGATGTACTGGTAGTTTTTTGTCCTTTAGTAATTGAATTAGGTTTATTATTCAACAAATCTTCGAACATCTCTACCAACAAAGACAAAAAAAAAAAAGAGCTAAATTGGTGATATTTCAGGGTGTCTCTAAATACACACTTGGCATTGAATTCAAAAGGATAAGGGCTGAAGTCCAAAGACTGCTGGTTTTTCTTTAATTTGCATTTGGCTTTGTGAGTTAGATCTTTTTGCATGCTTGTTTCCCTTTTTTTCCCTCCTCAGTTGCAGTTCTTCTCTGTGAACTTTTGTTTAACAAAGAGGAACCCGTACTGTGCAATGAAAACATTGGCTGTAAATCATTTTAGCTATAAAATGTAGCTGTTTGGAGCCTGGTAATTGGGCTTGCGGTTCTGAAAATAAGGCCTGCCAGCATCTGAATGTGGTGTTTAATTGGTCCACAGGGAGAGACCTTGGGAGTGTCCAAGAGACCGGTTTTTGACTTCCTATTGTAGTAGTTTTTCCCTGGGTCTTACAGTATTCCCTCGCTAACCATTTACCACAACTAACTGTTTATGTTGTGTGGTAAAATGCCACTGGTACCACACAATTCTTAGCACTGACAGAACGGAAGTCTTTCAAAGGCTTGCATGCTTGGCAGGCAAAAATACGTGCACTTTATAGATTTGGTGCAGAGTAACCAAGAACATTTTTCTTGAATGGTCACAGTGTGGCCCAGGACACCAGCCACAATGTTATCTGTGAAACTCAGGTTGGTAGCAGTGCAAAATCCTTGCATTGGTCACAGAGCAAATAATTAATTTATTTTAGATATTTTAAATGTGCTTAGAATTCTTACTGCTTCATGAAATTCATCCTCTAAGAATAGGGTTGTATGCTCTATAAATGTGCAGATTTCAAGTAAAAATAGCCAAAGCAGCGAGTGACTTAATATATACTTAAATGACTTGTTCTTTGAAAGTCAGATATTAAGGAAATAGATCATCCTTTGAAGTCTGAACATGTGAATTCCCTGTAATAAGATAAGAAGAGGAGTTAGTTCTTCCATTCTGCCAAAGCTTAGAGAGTGCTTTAAAACCTTGCACTTATCTTCTAATTAATAAATGTGAGTTGTGAGACCAAGAAATGTGATTAGGAGGGATTTTGGGAGTGTCTGCTGCAAAGGGAGACTCTGGGAAATGTCTAGGTAGAGTTGAGCGGTGCCAATGGTTGTATACCAGCTTCTTCGCCTTGAGTGTCTGTGGAGAGCAATAATTTACTTTCCTCCTCTGGCTGTTAGAGTCTGATATCTCTAGCACCCAACATCACAGGGCACTCAGTAAGTGCTGACAGAAATAGATAATGGTAGTCATTACTTTCATATTAGTCCTTCTGTGGGGGCTAGTCTGAGAGAGGGCACAGGAAGGGGGAGAATAATGGACAAGTGTGGCAAGTTAACCCCACGGAGAATGGGTCATAGAGAAAATTGATTCGTTAAACAAATTTTATTTTTTTCCATAAAAGGTAAGACAAAGAGATACAGCACCCCCAAAAGGATCTTCACACTGTGATCCACCACCAGTCCTAGTCTTCCTGGATCATATGTGTGTGCCTAGAGTGCAGAGGGCGGTCCTAAAATGAGAACCCAGGGTCTTCCCATGGGGTTACAGTTGCTTTGCTGCTGAATTGCTGCCTGGCCCCAGAAGATCGATTCTTTGGGATGAAAAGAATAGAAACTCTTTTTTAAGATAGCTTACCTGAAAGGAGAAAATTTATTTATTCATATGAAGGACACAAGAAATCATTATCGACTCAGGAACTAGGGTCAGAGATCCAACCACGACCAGAACTCTCTTCAGTTATGATTCTGTTTATTTTTGTTCACTTCTACCTTTTCTCTATTTGAACATTAGCCCTTTCTTTTACTCATGGCAAGAGGCATGGTAGGTATCAGCATCCAAATTTTTGTTTTTAACTGTCTCAAATCTCTGTGCACTGACTCTTAAGATTCCTGGGGGAGGATCTCATTGACCTAGTCTGAATTGGAGAAGGCCCCTCGTTCAACTGAATAGGATTGGTGATGGGTGTAATGCTCCCAATAGGGTGGTTACCATTGGCTTTGGGACAAGTAAGAGGAATGATTCTTTAAAGGGAGGACTGAGCTGATGATATCCAGATTTTGATGTAATCTCAATGGATGAAGAGGAAGAAAAAAATATTTTCAGTCACATGGAGGTTTTTTCTTTTTATTAGATAGACATTATTATTTTTTTCCTGAAACTTTTTTTAAATTAATAAATTTACATTCATTCCCTAAGTATTGTCACAGCATACAAAATGTGATTTCCCATCCAGAATAATATACTGCATAGTGGCTTAATTATGCATGTTATCATCAATAATTTTCCATTTCTAGTTTCATATATATATATATATATATATATATATATATATTTCTGACCCTCTGCCCTTCCCCACCCTCCTCCCACACTATCTCTGGTGTCTACAGTTGTTTTCCATGTCCCCCTCCCCTGACATTTTCTTAAATAATCTAACTGCTTTCAATAACAAGTTCTGTTGGTAATTTCAAGAAAAGCAGATTTAGCTTTAATAAATCAAAGCAATGCTAAGGAACTTTGCTTAAAACTTAAAGTCAGGAAATAGGTTAGGATTCTGTTCAAATGGTAGGTACATGAACCTATGGGCATCTCAAGACAGGACACAAATCCTTAAAACCGGACAACAAAGTCTAGAAGAAAATCAGCAATGTTTTAGTCAAAAGTCATAAAATTCTATTTCACCAATTCAATCTCATGTACTTTATCTTCTGTTGTGGTTTGATCTTCCCAATTAAATTCTGGGTTATAATAATCTATTCCAGACTTGTCCCTATGATTAAGTTGGCCATTTTCTTAGTTTTTGAACTCTTATTTCTGTGTGTCTGTATTTAATTTCCCTGGTATAGCACTCCCTTGAGAACTTCTTGGCGATCTGGTCTGGTAAATTCTTTCAGGTTTTGTTTTTCTGAGAATGTTCTTGTCTTTTCTTCCCATGTGAAGGATAATCTTGCCAGGTAGAGTATTCTTGGTTGAAATTGCTTTTTTTCTTAACACTTCGAATATATTTTCCCATTCTTTCCTCGCTCGCATTGTTTCTGATGAGAGGTCTTCTGTTAGCCTGACGGTATATCCTTTGTGGGTAACTTGCTGTTACTCTCTTGCCAATCTTATTATCTTGTCTTTGTCTGTGGTTTTGGTCAATCTGGCTATAATGTGTCTTGGAGAAGATCTTCTTGGGTTGATTCTATTTGGGGTCCTTTGTATTTCTTGGGACTAGATCTTTGAGTGCCTCTCTAGGTTAGGAAAGTTTTCTTACAGGATTTCATGGAATAGCTTATCAATGCCCTTTTGAGTCTCTGCCTTCTAGGATGCCAATTATCTGGATGTTTGGACATTTGATGGTATCTACTAATTCTTGTATATTATTCTCATTTTGGGGGGGCAATTCTCTCAGTCTTTGTGGTGGATTTTTCTAGGCCAGCAATTTTCTCTCCTACATCTGAGATGTAGAAGATTTTCTATATAACCTACTCTGCTTTTAATAATTGCAAGGGAGATTTTGTCTTCCTGTATTAGAGCCTCATCTTTAACAGGTCGATTTTATTCTTTTTAAAAGTGTATAATTCCTCTTTTAGCTCTTGCAAGAATTTCTTCACTTCCTGAAACTCGTCAGCTCCTTTCTCATGTAGTACATTGTCTCTCCTCTTTTCCATTTCTGTTAGCTTCGTCATTATGAATATTCTAAATTTTTTTATCAGACATTTCCATGATTTCCACTGGACTGTCTGTAGATGAAGAGGAGTTATTGTTTTTTTCCCTTGGAGAAGAGGTATTTTTTTTGCTTTCCCATATTTCTTGTGGTCCTGTGGTGATTTCTAGTCATGTAATGGCTGGTGTGTTTCTTCCTAATTTCTGAAGTTCAATCTGAGCATTCAGGGCTGTGCAGAAGGAGGTGATCTGGAATATCTTTGCTGTTCTGTTTTTATCCATTTGTGCAACAGATTCAGTGGGTATTGAGGAATATTTTAACCCTAATAGTATTTGGATGTTTGGCTATGGTTCCCTTAGATCTGTCTAGAAACACAGTGAATGGAAATTGGGGAGCAGAGTGATGAGATAAAAGGAAAAGAAAAGGAAACACATACAGAGAGAGAGAGAGAGAGAGAGAGAGAGAGAGAGAGAGAAAGAGACAGAGAGGGAGGGAGAGAACAAAGAAACATAAAAAGAGGGAAAAAACAAAAATATTATTATTTTTTTTTATAAAGCAAAAAATATAAAAACTGCATGGTGTGCTTGCATGCTGCACGAAATCACTAGTTCTCAGGAACCATGGAGGTTTATTACATGTAAAAAGAGAAGTAAGGAAATATATCAATCACTTCTTCTCCACATGGAGGTTTATTACCTGTAAAGAGAGAAGTGAGGAACTACACCAATCACTTTATAGTTTATTGGGGTCTGTAATGTGCTAGTGACATGAGAAATGTATTACAAGGGGAGGAAAGATTTGACTCTGTCCTGGTAGGATGTGCTGGGTCTGGAGAGGTAGAGGAGAGAGAAAGAGGCTTTCCAGCTATGGGGTGCCCAAGAAATGAGAAGAGAGAGCTAATGAACTCCCGAGCTTGTGGCAGGAGAAAACTGACTTGATTTAATTTAGATGTGCCAGCAGAAGGTGTGCAAGATAAATTTGGAAAATTAGAGTGGCACCAGATTGCAGGGACTTTGAAAGGTGGCCAGAGAATTTAGAACTGGCCAGCAGGAGTGAAATGATAAATTTTTTGTTTTTGTTTTTGAGAGATTTTTTCTATTAGGCATAGGCGCTCACTGGAGAGACAGAGAGATAGAAAGTAAGAAATCACCCCCCACGGGGTATAACCATGCCTCAATTCCTTCTCCTCCATTCTCTTCTTGGGAATTTGGGCATGCAGGCACATGTGTCCAGTGTGAATTTTAAGCCGCTGGGTCCAGGACTCAGACCACAGTTGACTATTTAGGAGTCCAGTGATGTAACTGTTACACCATCTGATGGTCCCCTATAAACTATTTTTAAAAGAGCAGCTATTTTTGGGACCAGCAGTTAGCGTAATGGCTATGTTGCTGGACTCCCACATAGTCGACCGTGGTTCGCGTCCCAGACCCAGTGGCTTAAAACTCACGCCGGGCACACGCGCCCAAGATCCCGAGAGGAGAATGGAGGAGAAGGGATTGCAGCATGGCCATCCCCCCTGGGGGGTGATTTCTTGCTTTCTGTCTCTCTACCTCTGTCTGACTGTCTGGCGAGCTCACGCGCCCTATGGCGAAAACCTCTCCATAAAAAAAGAGCAGCTATTTTTTAAAAATAATTTTTTAAAAGGTTAAGCCTAACTCTCAAAGAAAAGCATATTTATAAAAAATAGAGTTTTCAAGAGATTGTAAAATACTATAATGAAGTGTTGGCTTTGCAGCATAGTGATTGAGGAAGCCAGATTCCACATGACTGACTATGGTTCAAATCCTAGCCCCAGTGATTTGAAAAACACAAGGGGTGGGGGCCAACAGAGGTCATGTGGGTAAGGCATGGCTGACTGCTGTTTGGGTCCCAAACCTGGCAGTTTTAAAATCATCCTGGTTACATGTGTATGCATGACCAAAATCCCACGAGGAGAATGGGAGAGAAGGGAGAAGCAGCCACCCCTGCTAAGGAGTGATTTCTCACCTTCCCTTTGTTTATCTCTCTCTGGGAGCATACACACTCTATGACAGAAATCTATTAAAACACACACAAACACACACACACACACACACACACACACACACACGAGGCACGTTGTGTACAAGCCCAGATCCTGACAAGAGAAGGGATTGTGGTATGACCATGCCTCAGTTGAATACTGCCTTTTCTCTCTGTCTCTCATTCTTACCCTCTCTAGAGAGTGCATGCACTCTTTGGCAAAAAAAAAAAAAAAAAAAAAAAAAAAAAAAAAAAAAAAAAAAAAATTTGAGATGTTTTTGCTATAGGGCGTGTGCGCTCGCCAGACAGACAGAGAGAGACAGAGAGACAGAAAGTGAGAAATCACTCCCCAGGGGGGATGGCCACAATCCCTTCTCCTCTATTCTCCTCTCAGGATCTTGGGCACACATGCACACGTGCCCAGCGTGAGTTTAAGCCACCGGATCCGGGACGCTAACCACGGTTGCTTACGTGGGAGTCCTGCGACATAGCCATTACGCTAACTGCTGGTCCCAAAATGAAAAAAATTTAAAGCTCTTACTAATTACAACTATGTGAGCTGACAATGTTTAAGTTGTACCGAATTACCAAGACTTTGAAGGGAGGATGGCTTCCTAGAAGACTGCTTTGGAATTCAGCATAGAAGAGAGATTCTCAGACTTTATCCCAGTGATTAAAACAGAGTTTTGGACTTAGAGCTGGGAGTTTCTGTTTGGAAACTTCCTTGGTAAAAAGTGCTGAGAATATGCCTAACTGATTACCGATCTGATATTTTTCAGCTTGAGCAGTTGCAAACTAAAATGTTTTAAATAGGAAAATTACATTATCCTTTGAGAAGTACAGTTAGTTGTTCATTAACTAGAGGAGTGAAAGAGAAAAAGTAATAAATACTCTTGCATTTTAGCTAATTTAAGAAGATAACTCCTAACAATCCAGTTCCCCTCCTCCCCCACTTTCATTTATGTAATTAGTTATTTTATTTTGCTATTTTAATGTGGTGATGATCTTTGAATGTGCCACCCCAGTCCGAAGCCAGGAGCCTGACTGTTACTGACCCTGCCCTGTTCCATGGCTTCATCCCCGCTACCTTGTGTAGGTGTTTATCCCCAGAGATAACCATCATTCTGAATTGCATATTTATAATTCTCTTGCTTTAAACATAATATAATTTATTGTATCAATTTGACATTTGTTCTAGTTCCTTGTCCTGTTAACAACATAAAATACCTGGGCCTGGGTATTTTATAAAAATAAAAGTTTATTCAGCTCACGGTTTGGAAGTCCAGGGGCCACTTTTAGTGAGAGTCTTGCAGAATTGGGAAGTATCAGGAGAATGAGAGCAGAGCAGAGCACTTGTATCCACAAGTCCTGTCTGCCTCATTTTTTCTCTTTATAAACCTATCAGGAGTCCATCATGAGGGCCCCTGCCTATTGACCTTAATTTAATTTAATTTTTTTTAAGAATTTAAGTTTTATTTTGATGATATCCTGCTTATTTGAGAACCATTACACCGAAATATCATCTTCACAGGACTAGGTTTAAATGCTTTATAAACAGAATTGTAAGACATAAAATAAGGAAAATTTTAAGTGTTCATATAGAAGTGGGTAAAAAAAAAAATGCCATTTGTGCGTGAGATACTGAGAGCACTGATAAATGTCCTCTTTGAGACTTAAATGTTTCCTCGGCCATCATTTGTCGACATCAGTATTTTTGGAAACCTTTCATACAGCGTTATGACATTTTTTCTTTTATTTTTTAAAGAACTCTTCTTTTAATAAAGAAAATAAATTTCTTCATATAATTTTTACATTTATTATTATTATTCAATTTGACCAGAGAGATACAGAGAGAGAGAGGGAGAGGGAGAAAGCAAGCTGCCAGGTCTAGTACCTGAGCCATGGTCAGCCACATGGGAGTCCAGCACCTTAACCGCCACGCCATCTCCTGGCCCAGCATTATGACATTTTTATATTCAGTTGATGGAAATTATAATATACATAACAACGTATATTATGTTCTTTTTCATTAGCCTATATCACTTTTAGTAATACTTCTTTTTAAAAATTTTTATTATTGTTTAAAATTTACTTGTAATCATTGTACCTCTTACAGTGTACAACATGCTTTTCCCCAGCATGAAATGACCTTACTGTTAATCTCCATCCACAGACCTCACCTTTCAACACCAAAAGTGAATTTAGTTTATACCCTTTTAATTCCATCACAACCAACTCTCAATACATGAATTTTGGGGAGGCATTTAAGCCGTAAGCAGTGTTTCTAAAAAGTACATGCATTTTTGTTTTCATTAATTTTTGACTATAAGAAGTGTAGCTTGTGTCTGAAATGTTTTGGGGTTTACTTCTTAAATATAATGTTATATTGCTAAGATTGTTTCATGTTTGTTAGGTGCTGCTATAGTTCAGGCGACCCTACTTTTGGAGTAGGTGTGGGAATGGGTGATCCCTGGGCCCTGTGCTGAGCCCACCAATCACCCTAACAAGTGGTTAAAGGTCACTGACTGTCTCCCGTGAACTCTTTTTCACAGGTGGGCACAAAAAAGCCACACTGTGGTGTATCTTTTCAGGAGAGGCCTTGCCAATGGATTTCCTATGCCTCAAACAGAGTAGCTCAAAGAGGGCAATGACTTCTCTCCTTCCTATCCTTGCAATTGGCTGTAATTTGTGCATGCCTGTTACTCTGATTGGCCAGAGAAGTAGGTGTTAATTACAATTAAAAGTGCAAGTTGTATGTATTCACCTTACACCAAAAGCTAATTGTACGTTCAGGCTATTTTTCTTGTATGATCTGTAATACTCATAATTATGATACTTATAATGCTTATAATTATATAATATCTTACCTTTATGTAGCATACTATTTTATAGCTTGTTATAAAACATATTTCCTTGGTTTGAATTGTGTCTTCCAAAAATTTGTATGTTGAAGTCCTAACCCCCCAGTGTCTCAGAAAGTTACTGCATTTGAAGACAGAGTTTTTAAGAGTTCATTAACTTAAAATGATATTGTTGATGTGAGCCCTGATCTAATCTGACTAGCCTCCTAAGAAGAGAAAATTTGGATGCAGACACATACAGAGCAAAGACTGGGAGAAGACACAGCAAGAAGGTAGCAATCTTTAAGCCAGGCAGAGAGGGCTTAAGAAAAAAAACAACCCTGATAATACCTTGATCTTGTACTTTCAGCCTCTAGAGCTGTGAAATAATAAATTTCTGTTGTTGAAACCACTCAGTCTGTGATATAATGTCATGGCAGCCCTAGAGCACTAATACATGTAAAATTATTTTTATTATTACTAGTACTAGCATGGCAATTAAAATAACATCTTCTGTGACTAGACTTCTGGGGTTCCAGGACTGGCTTCCCCATTTATGAGTTTATAAGATCTTGGATACTTCTGATTCTTTTAAGATGGAGTAGCCCCATTCTTCCTAGGCCTTCTTTTTTTACAACTAAATATCTCTGGCATAAGACACCAAAAAAAAAACAAAGAAGTTTCTGAAAGGTGAGAAAAGAATTGGCTCGTTAATGCCTCAAGATGAAGAATGATGCAGTGGTGAGTTCTTGGGTTCCTGATTGCCTCCCATATATCTTGCACAGGTGCTGCTTCAAACCAGAACCACCAATAGACACAGATCTGACAAAAGCCTGTTCCTCTTGGCAGAGGACCAGAAAACGTTTTGGCCCTATTTGCCTAATTCTAGCTAAAAACCAAACACTAAAGGGAAAATGTCCCTTCTACTCTACATTTTCCTTGCTGGGTGGAAGCAAGCAGCATGCTCTGATAACCCCACTGGCTGGTTTCAGCGAGGTAGAGTGAGAACTGGTTGTACTACTGAGCGTGACAGTGCCCCAATCCTCCCACCAGATGGTGTTGGTAGGAGCAAAAGGGCAGCTGATCTTTCATGTTCTGCCCAGTAGAACCAGACTCTGCAGTTCTCTTGCCAGGGTAGTATCTGTAGGATCCAGTGAGGATCTGAGTCTCTATTCTTTTTATTTTTTTTGAGAGAGGTTTTTGCTATAGGGCGCATGTGCTTGCCAGAAAGACAGAGAGAGACAGAGAGATAGAAAGCAAAAAATCACCCCCCAGAGGGGATGGCCACGCCACAATCCTTTCTCCTCCATTCTCCTCGCGGGATCTTTTTTTTTGAGAGGTTTTTGCTATAGGCTGCGTGCGCTCGCCAGACAGAGAGAGAGAGACAAAGAGATAGAAAGCGAGAAATCACCCCCCAGGGGGGATGGCCACGCCGCAATCCCTTCTCCTCCATTCTCCTCTCGGGATCTTGGGCACGCACGCACACGTGCCCGGCGTGAGTTTAAGCTACCGGGTCCGGGACTCGAAACTGTGGTGGACTACGGAGTCCAGCAACATAGCCATTACGCTAACTGCTGGTCCTATCCTCGCAGGATCTTGGGCATGCACGCACATGCGCCCGGTGTGAGTTTAAGTCACCGGGTCCTGGACTTGAACTGTAGTCAACTATGTGGGAGTCCAGTGACATAGCCATTACACCAATTGCTGGTCCCCTGAGTCTCTATTCTTAATAGGGGACTTAGTCATGAGACTTCACAAGGAAATGCATGTGGGGCTATAATACATACATGTATTAATAAATACATAGATAATTTCATAAATGAAGCTACAAATGGTCATATCATCATGTTTAGTTAGGAATAAATATCCACCAACAGCAATAAGAGGTCACATAGTGAATGACTGTTTTTTTTCCAAAATACTTATGAAAATGATAAAATACAGAATCACCAGATTGTCCTAATAAAATAAAATTGGCAGCATCTTTCAGAACTTTCCTAGCACTGCGCAGTTCTTGTCACAATTAGGGAACAACCAAATTCCAGATCCAAAATAACTCATGAATCTGCTGGTAAACATTTTTCTCTGCTCTAGCCCTAGATCAGCTATTTTTCTAAATTTTATGTTCGTACCTTTTCAAGAATGAATAGTGGTTTGTAAAAACTGTCACTTTTCTCTTTGTAATTTCACAAGCTTTGTTTTCTCAGGAAACCTCCCGATATTTAAAACCGTCTCTAATAGACAACGATAATGAAGTGGTTTTGTGTGCTTTTTATTTTTTAATTTGCTTTGGGTTACCCGTGTACCTTTTACTAATGACACACACTGTAGCTATAAATCTTTTTGAAATAAGTAAGTGGAGCTTTGTTTACCAGAGCCTTTCCTCTCTTCTCAGCATTTTCAAGTTTATTCTATTTTCTGGAAGAGCCATCTATTTTTCAATTGGTCAGGTAGTTCTTTTTTTTGAATCTTCTTTCTGTGGTGCTTAAATTAATCTCTCAAGACTTTGGATTCGTATTCTTGATCTTTGACACCTTTTCCTTGCAATCAATTACTCTCATTCCATTCTCTTTCACCTCTACTTGTTTTTATAGAAACATCTTTTTCTTTGCTTTGATATTGCCTTTGATATCACTGTGCACTGCCTCTTTGTTTTGGCTCTGAGCAGCCTGCTCTGGCAGAGGGAGCTAAAACACATGATAAAGAGTCCAGCATCATTTGCACGAGGTCCCCGTGTACATTTGTCATGCTGTGCACCTAATGATCATATCTATCACCAAAGCAATAAAGAAAGCATATTAAGCAGACGTATTAGTGCTGAGGATGGTTGTTTAAGAGAGTATAAATAAATAAAATATTTCTCAAACACACACTGCCCGAGTTTCAATCTTACCAGACTGTTGGGAGCCATAACGATAACCTAGAATTGCTTCTTACTGATTTCTTGGTTTTTAGTTAGATTTTTTTTTTTTTTAAAGGTCTGTAATTTAGACTGGGGTCATTGGCACCATAATAGAGAAACAGGAATAATAACACCAGTTAAACAAATAATATACCTCATCTTTGACCTAGGATAATGTTGTGCAGAATGAGAAAGTATTTATGTAATTAGGTATATTTAGCTTTTTTCAAAATTTTAAGAACTGGGTCTATTAACCCAATTAGACAATTTTAGACTAGCTCAGTAGGAAAACTGGGTAAACATGCAGTGACCCAGAAGTCAATTTGGGTTTTCTGGAAGATTAGAGGAGGGCCAGAGTGGGGGTTGGTTTATTTCAGAGTGCCATGTCTGCCCATTGTCCTCCAAGGGCCTGGTACAGATGCTGCCAAATCTCGGGGGCCTAACCAGACTGGCTGTCCTGCTTCATTGACAGATACTAGTCCAGCCCTGTCATGCTTCTAACTCCATTTCTCATTCTTCTCTTTGGTATTGATGTTGCTGATAGTTGTGTAGAAATAATGGTAATAGCCTTTTCTTATGACTTCTTGTGATGTATAAAGCCATCACAATAATCCTCTTGCCCTTGTGAGATTGCTAAAATTATCCTTTCTATTTAGTCAATGAGAAACTGGCCTTAAAACAGTCAGATGATTTGTTCAAGACCCGGGTTCTTCCTGCTGATGGCAGAGACAGTTCCTGAATAGCCATGCTCTCCCTGACATTTGCTAGTGCCCTTGTGGCGAGATGGAAAATTTAAAAGCCAATGCATGACTGTTCTATCACTCACTTTCTTGGTCTTTGTAGCCACAGTGACCTGGAATCCACAGCTAGCGATACTGGAGTCACAAGATGCAAGTGAACTGGATTCTTGATTCACTGTTTGAAGGGAGCTGCCCTGGTGAGCTGCCAGCCTTGCAGGAAATTCTGCCTAAGTAAGAAATAAACCTTTGATATATTGAGTTACTGAGATTTTATTTATTACTTATTATTGCAGCATAGAGTAGCCTATCCACTACATGAAACTGATCCTTCCTTTTATCTAGGTATATATGGTTTACAAACATGTTTTGGTATATATCAAATTTTCTTTCTGTGAGAACTCTGAAACTGAAATATATTCATTTCCACTTGATCAGTATACTGACAGTATTACTATGTTCAGATTATATTATGCTCTTTTAGAGCTATAAGCTTTTCATTCATAGCATTTATTACAACTGGGATTTATGTAATTCTTTGGTTAATATCTGTCTAGAGTTAAAACTCTGTGAGGATACTGTGTTCCTGAGCCTGAATTAGGTAGTTTAAGCCTGTTTGTAGAAGTCAATTAATAAATGAGTGCTAGTATCAGTACATGAGTGCGTTGTTTCCCTATAGACAAGCCACAAAGATTCTCCTTAGAATCAGGAGAATTAGTTGTGTGATGTGAGTAATCCATGGCTTTTGGCAAATGCCAATTTAATTCATCTTAGTTATAGGGCAATTTCTAACCCTGGAGTAGGCGAGGCATGCTCTCAGGTAGACACTCACCCTTCTGGATGTTTTGATATGGGAAATGCCAACTCCAGGTTCTTTGTGTTTTTGTTTTAAAAATGACCTATATTAGGACCAGCAGTTGGCATAATGGCTATGTTGCTGGACTCCCATGTAGTCGACTGTGGTTTGAGTCCCAGACCCGGCAGCTTAAACTCACACTGGGCATGTGTACATGCATGCCCAAGATCCCGAGAGGAGAATGGAGGAGAAGGGATTGTGGCATAGCCACCTCCCCAGGGGGCGATTTCTCGCTTTCTGTCTCTTTGTCTCTCTCTCTTTCTGGCGAGCACCTGTGGCCTATAGCAAAAATCCACCCCCCCCCCAAAAAAAAAATGACCTATACTGGGGCTGGCAGAGGCATGGTGGTTAAGAGTGCTGGACTCCCACATGACCGACTGTGGTTCAAGTCCTGGACCTGGCGGCTTACTTTCTCACTTTGCCTCTCTCTGTCTCCCTCTCTGGTCAAATTAAAATGGATAAATAAACATAACTAAAATAATTCTTTAAACAATGACATATATCAAAGAACACACTGATGCCCCGTTTATTAATGTAATGTGTTCTGATGACATGGAAAACTGTGCCACAATTATTCTGGGGGCAGAGCCAACTTTACTACATTTTATACTTCAAGACCATGGGAAAAAATCCATGAAAGTGTGGGTTGCTGTGGTGGTGTTGCTAGCATGAACATTACACTCTGAACTTTTGACTGTAGATACTTACAGATATTAGATATTAGTACAGATGCTGGTTTGGATTTGTTTACATAAACACTGAGTATTTATGTATGATCTACAACCAATATAATTGTTTCATAAGAAAAAACCCCCATCTTTTTTTTAATTTATTTATTTTTATTATCATCATAATCTTCTTTATATTACATTGAATTACATATAACTTTACAGTGTATTATATCACTTTTTCAAAAGGGAATGCCATGCATGTCAGTCAATACAGAGACATTAATTTCCCCACTTCATCATTCAATATCTTTTTAATGTTTTTCCCAATCATTATTATTATTCTAATTATTTTTTTAAACAGTCAATCACTATTTCTCATTTTGCTGTAAAAAGACTTTACCCATCATGAAATACTTCTCAGACCAATCCAGTTGAGAATACTATACATGTCATCATCAACAGGTAATAAGCTATATCTGTTTCTCACTAACGTCCTGCCTCTCTATTTGTTCTCTTGCTATCTTTCTCTATCCTCTTCTCTTCTTCCCCCCCTTCCCCATTGTCTTATTCTCGTTAAGTACTTTCACTGCTTTCATGTCCTTCAATATTTCGCTCTCTACCATAGAGTGCGGATAGTCGGTATATATTGAGTGGATACATACAATATCTTTCTTTCATAGCCTGGCTTACTTCACTCAGCAATAAATCCTCCATATCTGACCACTTTCTATAAAATGCCAGGGCCTTGTTATTTTTTATGGCTGAGTAGTATTCTATAGAGTATATATACCACACTTTTCCAATCCATTCATCAGTTTGTGACATTTAGGTTGGCTCCATGTCTTGGCAATTGTGAATAATGCTGCAATAAACATTGATGTGCAAGCACTTTTCTGACTGAGCATTCTCCTGTCCTTTCGGTAGATACCCAGAAGTGGGATTGCTGGATCAAATGGCAGTTCTATTTGTAGATCTTTGAGGAACCTCCATATTGTTCTCCACAGTGGTTGAACTAGTTTACATTCCCACCAACAGTGTAGGAGGGTTCCCTTTTCACCACATCCCCGCCAACACTTATCGCTTTTTATATTCTTCATCTTTGCCATTCTGACAGGGGTTAAGTGGTATCTCATTGTGGTTTTTATCTGCATCTCCCTTATGGTGAGGGATGTTGAGCATTTCCTCATATGCTTTTTGGCTGTTCGTATGTCTTCCTTACAGAGATTTTTGTTCAGCTCATTTTCGCATCTTTTAATTGAAATCCCCTATCTTTTGTAGGGTGGATACTTTTGGATTTTTCTGTCTTCTGGGATGGTGGCATTACGCTGACTGAGCCCTGTTTTCTCAAATTGTTCCTCTTTGAGACCTACAGTCATTTCTGAGACAATTGGCTTAGACCAGCTCAGTCTGTGATCAGGCGACTGTGACATTAACTGACAAATGAATATAGTAAAGCCATGATTCTGACCTTATTAAAGTAATGTGCTCATCATCTAAGCAGAAGAATACTGACATCAGAGAGGATTTTTGGAATCAAGGAGAACTATAGGGATGAAAAGCAAAACTTAAAATTTTGTGTATTTTTTTTTCTGGATTTAACTAATGATATACATTATGCTCAGTTGTATGAACCTGGCCAGCATAGGCTTAAGGACACCCATCCTAAGATAACTCAGTCACCTGATCTAATGAGGAAAATACAGTAGCACAGGGTGATTTTGAACACAGCTCTTCTGATTTGTGTCTGAGAATAGGATGTGTAATAAGTTTTATAAACAATTGCTGTGTTTCAAGCTCAGTCAGCAAAAATCCACCATCCCAGAAGACGGAAAAATCTGCCCAAAGCAGACAGAAGGAATAATCAGGGTGTATGCAAGGGCCACTGACAGGGAGGAGACTGTGGCTTCAGATGCATCTCAGATTTGCCATCTGAGATGGGGCCAGTAACTAAGCTTGTCTTAACTGTAGGGCGGACTCACAGGTCTCTCCACTGTGAGTAGCCCAATGCCTTTTGTCAAATACAAACCAAATTCTGGAAAGAAAAGGCATGTAAGATGAGCGTTGCCTAAACTTTTAATCAAAGGGATAAGTGAAGGAAAGGAACTGTTGGCCAGACACAGATCCCTTGACTCAGGACGGGAGTACCTGTCCTCCTGCTCTCAGGAAGGAGGACCTAGACAATCCCTGACCCTCTGACCCTGCAGGCACCTCACCATTCATCTGGTTTCTTCATAATTCCCTGAGTCATTCTTTCATTTGAAGTTTCAACATATACCCAGCATTGTGGTGACTGTCATAAATTATTATGGAAACCTGTATCTAGTTATTTTGAAGTGGTAGGAAGCAGCAGATGGTTCCTGCTAACATATTTAAGAACTTTCTCACAACACGCATGAGGTAGAGTTCTAAGTGAATAGTTGAAAGTTCACATAGCTTGGCAAATAGATTTCAAATGAAGAAGATTAATAGTCCCCAGATAAAGTAGGATGAAGCATAGATGCTTCTACCATGCGAGGTGAAAATTGGAATAACTTTGCTGAATAGTATATTTCCTCTTAATCTCCACGGCAGGAGTTCCATAAACAAAGAATGCTTTTTTAAAATTTTTTTCCTTACTGCACTGTTCTCTTTTATTAATCTTGTCTATCATTTCTCTTAAAAAAGCCTGAGAAGTATCCTGCAAAGCATCCAAAATAATGCAAGTTTACCCTCAAATGCTGATAAATGTAAAATTCTTTTTTTTTTCTCTTTTCTTTCTTTGCATTTGAACAAAACACATCTTGTTTTGTACTGTGGAAGTGTTGTTTTGTGGCAATTTGGGCAACACGTCTACTTGTCATCAGACTTTAACCAGCTTGGCTGTCCCTAAAAACGAGGCCCAGGACAATTCTTTCAAAAATTTCCGCATAGAGTCTTCCTGTGTTCAGTCTCATGGAAAGAAATGCTGGTTGCGCAGAGATCTTTTAAGGAAGAAAAAGACTATAAGACTATATAAATAGCAAGTATTATTAAATCAAACCAATTCTCCACTCCATGAGGCAGAAAATAAGCTTTCTTAAAACCCAGTGGCAGAAAGTGGTTTTTCTTTTTTTATTTTGAATTGCCAGAGGGTGTGTACACACAGAGAGGGAGAAAGCGCCCTCCGACGGGGCAGGGTCGTGCTGCAACCTCTTCTCTATTTCTTCACCTGCCGGGATTTTAGGCACACAGGCACATCTGCTCACTGTGTTTTTAAACCACCGTGCCCTTAACCACTAGACTATGGGACTAGTCCCAGGAAATGTCGTTAGATTGACAGGAGATTGAAATGGAGGAGGGAGAAAACCTGTTTTCCCATTCCTTATCAGGTCAGAGACCAAGGGAAGTAATAATCCTGATAATAACTGAGAACATTTACAGTGCACTTGCCTTGTGTCGGGACCTATTCAGAGCACTGCTTTCTGTAAATAGCTCCATGAAACTTTCCATACCCCATGAAGTAGATATATATTTATCCTTCTTTTGCAGATGGGGACACTGAGATACAGAGAGATGACATGACTTGAACATCACACAGGTAGTTTGTGACCTCCTGTGATGTTAGTCGGTTTTGCTTAACGACAGCAGCTGAGAGGTTGTGATTTGTGGTCCACCTTAACCAAGTTATTTCCTTAATGCTCATTGAGATTCTTATCTTACGTCTGAAGCCTGACCAATGACACCTTCATTTGAGTTCAATGACAACTTCATTTCAGTTGCATACATGTTTCTCAGGCGAGCTTGAGTAATAGATCAAGCCTATTTTCTCTTTTTTTTAAATTTCAGTTTATTTATTTGCATTCATTCACTGTACATCATTATAGCATACAAAATGAGATTTTGCATCCAAAGTACACTATATATTGTCTCAATCAAGCACATCAACAAACATGTTATTGTCAGCAAATGATCTTCCATTTCTTTTCTCTTTGCACTTATTGAGTGAAAGGTATTTGGAAGGAGTGGGGAGAAGAGGTTAATTAGTGGGGAGAAAAACAGCAGGCCTGGGCAACTAGGTACAGGAACATTTCCTGCACCAGGGGGTGATGGGGGTGAGGGATTGGGGTCTGTTGGGAGTGAGAAGGAAGCAGAAGAGAGTGGAAGAGACCTCACACACAGGCTTCAGAATCAGATAGACCTGAATCTGAAACTCCTTTTGTCATTCCCCAGGTTATTTTCACCTCTTTCAGCTCCAGCTTTCTACTCTGTGATTATAGAATAGCATATTTTAGTATAACCATTAGCACATCGTGAGACTTCAGAGACAGGCTGGCTGTGAGCAAGTCTTGGGACCTCATTTGAGCTGTGCGTTCTTGGACACATCACTCAATGTGATTTGGGGCCTATCATGATGTCTACTGCATAGTGTTGTCTGAAGGGCATTGATTGAGTTAATATGTGTAAAAGCAGGATAGTCCCTGGTACATAGTAAAAACCATATCATTGCAAGCTACTTCCATAGTATGTGTATAAAAATAGCAACTGATGTTAATAGGTGAAGTATAAAGGAAGAGACTTACATTTGTTTTTCCCAGCATGTCCATGTCATACATTGGTTTCTCTCAGCTTTAAACAAGCTTCCCTCATTGGTTTTGAACTTTCTTATACCCACTATAAAGTGTTTGCTATTGTTTCTGGTTAAATTCTTTTATCAAGCATAAAGTTGGTTCAAAATGCAATATTGTAAATCATTATTAACTACATACATCCTCAGAGTAACAAAGAGGATTTTGAATGTCCCCAACATAAAGTAATGACAAATGACTGAAATGATGGATATACTAACTGCCCTGATAGATCGATGCAGTTTGTCTTCTTGTTCTAAAAGATCACATTGTATTCTGTATAATTCTTATATGCCAATTAAGAAGGCGGCAATGCAGTAGGTAATGAGGTAAGATTTTATTCTTTTGGGTTTTGAGAAACAGTTATTGAAGGAATGAAGAATTCTGTTTGTGTATTCGGATTGACAACCAAAGGAAGCCTGTAAATTTTATGTGGCCTCATTGCCAGGTGTTCGGGGAGTGGTCTGGTGGCTTCCCGTTTGGCTTCCTGACCTATGTGTTCTGATGTGATGCTTCA
This sequence comes from Tupaia tana, assembly GCA_026018925.1. Classification (NCBI taxonomy): domain Eukaryota; kingdom Metazoa; phylum Chordata; class Mammalia; order Scandentia; family Tupaiidae; genus Tupaia; species Tupaia tana. The sequence goes on along the minus strand of JAKSZU010000005.1, from coordinate 76,418,783 downwards.
GAATTGGGGCCATTCCAGAGTTTTGATGCAAAAATGCATCAAAAAAGTGGGTGACCAGTTTTAGGTGGGTGACCCAGTATACTACTGACATGCCCATTTTCAAATATTTATTTTTCATTATTTTCCTCAAACCTGTTTACATAGGCTCTGGCCTCTATTTCAATGTGTTGTGAATGTCATCCATAAAGGGATGCTCTGAACAAATATAAAATACTGGCAATTACATTTTTCTAGCTTGTGGTCATTTATTCACCTCCCATTCACCTAAAACATGTTTAATGAACATTTATCATGCTCTCAGTCATTGTAAATTCATCAGTGAATTACATAGATACAAATCCCTGCCTCCGAGGTGCTTGCATTCTAGTGAAGGGCGTGAATAAGAACCAAGATTAGTGAAACATGTGACACTTTGGATGAGGATGATGCACTAAGGGGAAACACAGAAAGAAAGGTTGGTAGGGTGAGGGAGTGGCTAGGAAATCCTCACTTAGAAGGAAATGATGATTTTTGAATCGAAACCTGAAAAAGACCTGAAAAAATGGGAATAAGCTATGTGGGAAGAGCATTCCAGGCAGAAGAGGCAGCAATTACAAGGGCTCAGAGACAAGAAAATGCCTGGCGTGGGCAGAGCATGAGGCCAATCTGAGCAGCTGGAGAGGAGTGAGCCGCAGGGAGGGTATCTGAAAATAGAGTGAGAGAATAGGAAAGAGTCAGATTATGGTGGTCCCGGTAGGCTAGGGTAAGATGGGAAGCCATAGTGTGGTCTCAGACAGAGAAATAACACAACTGATTTCTTTTTTTTTTTTTTTTGGGGGAGTGGATTTTCGCTATAGGGCGCGTGCGCTCGCCAGACAGACAGAGACATAGAGACAGAAAGCGAGAAATCACCCCCCAGGGGGGATGGTCACGCCGCAATCCCTTCTCCTCCATTCTCCTCTCGGGATCTTGGGCACGCACGCACACGCGCCCGGCGTGAGTTTTTTAAGCCACCGGGTCCAGGACGCGAACCGCGGTCGACTACGTGGGAGTCTAGCGACATAGCCATTACGCTAACTGCTGGTTCCCACAGCTGATTTCTTTTATGCCATGATCACTCTGGCTACTGGATTGAAAGCAGACTGAGAGGGTAGGGAGAGAATGGGGGTTAAAGAAGGGATACCAGGAATGTTCATTCTACTCACTGAGGTTTATGCCTAAAGTCAGACTTAGGTTCATATATATGTACATATCAGCTGCGCTTGCTCTTACAAATATTTAGACAAATTTAGTTCATTAGCAAATCAATGAAATGGGGGGGGGGTGGAAGGCATGGAAAGCAACCATGGATACCAGAGACAATGTAGGAGGAGTGTTGGACAGGGCAGAGGGTGAGGGATAGGGAATCAAGGATGGCAAAAACAAACAAACAAAAAAAGCAAAATATACAAGACATAAGAAATGGAAAATTATTCGTTGGTAACATGTATGTTGATGTGCTTGATTGAGCCAATATACAGTGTATTTTGGATGAAAAATTTATTTTGTATGCTATAATGATGAATAGTGAATTAATGTAAAAAATAAATTTAAAGGAAAAAAAAACAAACCAAAAAAAACCCATTTGATAACAAAATCTTGCTACTGGATCATATAATGTATATACATTCAAAAGTGCTTTAAAGTGGAAAAAAAAAAAAGAAGGGATACCAGTTAAGGCACTTACCACAGTGATCCACAGGAGGAAAGCAGTGACTGGGTCCAGGGACTGGCCTGGTGGTGAGAAGTGGTGGGATTCTGGAAACATTCTAGAGTGTAATGTAAATTGAGACAGTCACTTTGGAAAGTGGTTTGGCCCTTTCTAAACACAACCACACAAACAAGCAGAGCAGAACAAAACTCACCATACAGCTCAACCATTGCATTCCTGGCCACTTATTTCAGAGAAATGAAACTTCGTCTGCATAAAAACTTGCACAGAATTATTCATAGCATCTTTATTTGTAATAGCCAAAAAACTGAAGATAACCAACATTTTAGTTCGATAACGTGTATGGATCTTAAGAGTATTGTGCAGAGTTAAAAAAAAAAGTCTTAAAATGTCATAGGCTGGTCCTCCCTAGAGGGTGATTTCTTACTTTCTGTCTCTCTGTCTCTCCAGCAAGTGCATGCACCCTAGAGCAAAAAATCTCTCTCTTAAAAAAGAAAAAAAAAGAAAGACAAAAAGCTACTGGCTGTATGTTGCCATTTACTTGATGCTACTGAAATGACAAAATCACAGAGATAGCAAACAAGTTGGCAGGGGTTAGGGCTGCAGGGTGAAGGGTATGCATGACTATAAAAGGGTAGTATGAGGAAGTCCTGGGAACAGGTCTCCATCTTGATTGCGGGGGTGGTTACAGGAATCCGCACATGATTAAGTGACAGAATTATTCATGTCAATTTCCTGGTTTTGCTATTGTGATTGTGTCAGATGTAACTATGGGAGGAATCTGGGTGAAAGATACATGAAATCTTTCTGTGCTATCTTTTTCACTTCCTGTAAATCTGAAATTATTATTTTCTTAAGTTAAAAATATTATCAGTTGATATGAGAGAGGGACAGAAGCATCTATAGAGGCAGGGAATGAGGAAGGCTCTGAGGGCCAGAGTTGTGGCTCAATTTGGGGCTCTTTTGTATTCTTTGGCATTCTTGATAGCATTTTTATCTCCTTTTGAGTTCCTGCAATTGTATGAGGCTAAGAGTCCTCTAATAGAAGATGCTGATAAAGGCAAAAAAAAAAAAAAAAAAAAAAAAAAATGGAGTCCATAGAATTTGCTGACAGCTGGTGTGGGGTATAAGAAAAAAACAAACTAAAGATGACTTCCATTGGTTCTGACCTGAGGAACTGGGAGATTCCAGTTTCAATTAACCATCAAAGGCATGAGGTTGAAGGTATATATTGTGAGTTCAGTTTTGGATATAATAAATTTAAGATACCTATTTGAGTCCTTTGGAAGTCATCCGCATGAAAATGGCATTTTGAGTCATAAACCTAGACGAGATCACGAAGGAGGTGAGAATAGACAGAAAAGAGAATTTGGGGCTAAGCTTGGGATACTCTAACATTTAAGGATTTGGAAGATAAAGAGAAATTGGAGAAGAGGAAGAAGACAGAGTATCCAAACAGATAGAGGAAAACCACGTTGGGGTGGGGCATGTTAAAAGATGAGAGTTGTGATCTGACACAAATGCTGCTGAAATGTCAACAAAATGAAGACAGAAATTCAACCATAGCTTTGGTAACATGGAGGGCACTGGAGACGCATTGGAAACTTCTCTGGAGTTTTGAGGGTGAAAAGAATGATGGGTGAATTCAAGAGACAACAGAAAGAATTAAATTAAATATACTGTTTGTAAGAGCTGCTGGGGAATCTTGCAGTAAAAAGAAGAAAGTGTTGTGAAACCTAGAGAAGTTTTTCCCTCTTAAGATGAGAGGAAGAGAATATAATTTTTTTCTGATGGAAAGGATCAGGTATAGGAGAATTTTGATGTTACCGTAGATGGAAGAGGGTCCAAAGATATGCCTTTGGAGAGGCAAGATGGGTTAGAACATAGTGCGTATATGGAAGCAGTATGCATTTCGGGGAGGAAAGAAGTTTGAGGATGAAGACGATGGTAAGTGAGGATGTGTATGTGCAGGTGCAAGCCTGTGGGAGATACATTTGAATGTATCTTTCTAGTTCTACTTTGGGTGGCTTCTATCTTCCAATAAGCAAGGTGACAGTAGCTAATGGTGTGAATGTCTAATTGCAGCAGAGGGTTGAGTAAAGAGAAGTGTGAATATGTAGACAGAAAAATGCACCAGGGAACCTGATACACTTCTTGGGCAGCACAGAGTGCTCACTTGGGTGAGTGAGCATGAGCAGGATGTGTGGTTTTCAAGTACTTTTCAGCAGTGCGTGGGTTGCACACAATGAGCTATCCCTACCTTTGTTTGGTATATCTATCATTGCAAGATAGTACTTCCTATTTAGTCAGTGGTTTGACAATTCAGGCAACCCTTATGACCTATAATCTCTTTTAACCCCTTGAGAGGTTAATTTAAAAATTTTGAATTTTAGAAGAAAGAAAAGAGAAGAAGGGATGTCTATTGCGAAGAGGCATAGAAATCAGAACCAGGAGAACAGTACATAAAACAGGTGTGTATTTCATCATTTAAGAAACTTGCAAGAGGGTTTTAAATCACTAACATGCAAACAATGACAGTTTTAGCTAAACAGAATAGTTTGGATATTTTTATCTGTGTTATAATCTTTCAAATGAAAGCTTATTGAGAATCTAGTATTGGGCCAAGAATTGTGCTATACACCGGGGATTGGGAAGCAGATGGCCACTGCCTTCAAGAGCTCTCTTCACCGTGGGAGTAGAAGTGTTACAGGTGTGGTAAGTGCCAGGTTGCAAGGATAAAAATACACATTTGAGAACCTGTAAGGGAGGCACACGGTCCCACCTTGCAAGTGGGTGGGTGTGGTTCAGAAAACTGCTTAGCTAGGGATGCTGGAATTAAGAATTCCAAGAGGAGGGACCAGTGGTTAGCGTAATGGCTGTTTCACTGGACTCCCACATAGTCAACTGCGGTTCGTGTCCTGGACCTGGTGTCTTAAAACTCATGCTGGGCATGTGTGCGTGTGTGCCCAAGATCCCGAGAGGAGAATGGAGGAGAAGGGATTGCGGCGTGGCCATCCCCCCTGGGGGGTGATTTCTCGCTTTCTGTCTCTCTGTCTCTCTCTGTCTATCTGGCGAGTGCATGCATCCTATGGCAAAAACCTCTCAAAAAAAAAAAAAAAAAAAAAGAATTCCAAGAGGAGTGAGGGATACCCAGGTGATGTAGGGTGGGAGGAAGAAAGACGTTTCCTGCAAAGGGTGAGGGCAAAGGTGAATGGGTAGTAGGGAGGAGGAACAGGGAAATAATGACTCCAAGGGAGAACCTTTAGGGCTAGTGATCAAAGGGCCTAAAATTAAGAGGTTCAGAGCAGAATGTAGCCTTAGGTGAGGGAGAGAGAAAAGAAGGGTCAGGAGATGGACACTGACTCTGGGGACCTGAATTTTATTGCTAAAGCTATGTTAGTGCTATAACTTCTTGCAAGATGCCTGTGACCTAAGAAAGGAATTGAAAACAACCAAGAAGGAAATAAGGAGGGGAAGGGAAGGGAGAAATGTCAGTTTATTAGTGGTTGCAGCTGGGATAGCCCTGATACGTGAGGCCCAGCTCTGACATTGGCTTTCCTTGCTGTGTAAGCCCAAACCAGAACTTGTATAATTTGTCAGCAAGCCAGGGAGTCATGAAAGAGCCCTAGGCTAAACATTGGTAGCATTAGGTTCTTTTTTTTTTAAATCTATTTTTATTTTTATTTTTATTATCATCATAATCTTTATATTACATTGGATTACATATAATTTTACAGTGTATTACATTGCTTTTTCAAAAGGGAATGCCATGCATGTCAGTCAATACAGAGACATTAATCTCCCCACTTCATCATTCAATATCTTTTCTATGTTTTTCGCATTGGGTTCTTGTCTCTGATACAAATTTATTGGGCAAGTTGTTTACCTCTCGGCCCTACTTCCATGGTCTGTTAAACCAAGCTGTTGTGTCTGAAGCTCAGATGGGGGTGTTTCTGAAGAATATTCTTGTGCAATATGTTAATCCATAGAAACCTCAAGGATTTCATATTTTATGCCTCACTCAGCACCAGTGCTAGGCCTCTCTTCATGCTGTGGACTGTTCTAACCCAGGCCTCTTGTGTAGCATATTTATAACCTATTTGCATCTGTCCTTCTAGTACTCTCTCACTTAGTGATAGTCACTTCCATGGAAAATGATTTGGAAGTTTCCCAGAGAAGATAATGGACTTCTAAACTTGTGGATAGATGCTCTTAGAGAAGTAAAGAATATGTGTCATGATGACTAGGATTGATTACGATGATGATGAAGATGTTGATGATGATGACGGTTCTAATAATCAATGTTTACTGATTGCCCATTTGTTTTACATATGTTATCACATTTACTTGACAATAAACCTCTGATATAAGCATTTAATTAGCAGAATTTTACAGATGAAGAAATTACAGAGAGAGAGGTGAGGTTATCTTCCCAAAGCCACACAGCATTTGAATCCATGTAGTCTGACACAAAACTCCATTTGGGGTTGTGAACATAGGAGGGAAAGGTGAAAGAAAGGTAAAGGGTGAGGAATACACCATTCTGGCAGTTTCAGGGTGAGTCCCCAAATATCTAAAGCTGCCCGGAGTTAGTTTGTCCGTTGCCTGACTTTCAAAACATTTTTAAAGAGTTAATATGCATTGCAAGATAAAAATTGCCACTGTGCAAGCAACAAAATGACTTTTCATGGGATAAAGCTCTTCTGCTCCGTTAAAATGGAGGGAGATTAGAACCTGCACCTTTGCCCTCATCTTTCTAGCTCTGGATGGAATCTCCCAGTTACTGCCAAGTAGAAACTTATCACGACAGGATGCATTTTGTCATATGGATAGGTTTACAGAAAGGAAATGTGTTCTTTGGAGGAGTAATTGTAGATGGGGTCTGTAACCAATGATACCATATAAAGGCAAGGCAATAAACTGCATTTGTGTAATACCTGACAGTCTGCAAAGCGCTCTCACGTTATAATCGCAAGTAGCATTTACTGATCACCTACTATGCTCTGTGTACTATGCTAGGCAGTTTTATATATATTATTTCACTTATGCCTCACAACAACGTTTTGAGATGGGTGGATTTCTTTATCTCTACTTTACAAATGAGATTGAGGTACAAAAATGAAGTGAGCTGTTTAAGGTCACATAGCGGGTATGCCCAGAATTTGACTCAAGCTAAAATGACCCACTCTAAAGCAGGATTCATGTTTCCTGTTTATTATAAGAAATTTCCTTTGTATTACAAATTTAAGATGCAAGAACCAAGGGTATTTTTAAGTTTTCCTTTTAAGAGGGACTAACTATGATTTGAATGATAAACAACTTTTTTTAAAAAAAAATCAGATATCAACATTTCCTCTATGCAACAAGAAGTTTTTAATAAAATTTTCAGGTCTTTTCTAATATGCTGTGAACTACTTCTGTAAATAACGATTCCCACCTTTGCAAAAGTCCTACAAAGAGGTCAATGGGTGAAGGGAAGAAATGACACATTTCAAAAGATCCGCTTTCCCCTTTCACATTCTTTTCTGGCCACTTCTTTTTCCTGTTGTGTAATAAGGCAGTTCTTGGTCTGATGAGGCAAGTCTGACCCCTCTTGCTATGGATTTTTGGTGTTTAGTCTTTGTGGATGTTCTGGAACTGAATGAGGACAAGAGCTCATTGGACAGCTTTAGGTTCTGCTTGGCACTTAGTGTATTCCTGGTGCTCAGTAAATGCTAATCACCTATGAGGAAAAGAAGGTGTGTAAAATCAACTCGTTCATGCTGCTCAGCTTCCCTCTTAGGGGAAGGAACAGACCAGCATGCAGCAGAAATGGTGGCCACTTCCCTGTTTAATGCAAGGCTCCCTGGGTGTTGTCTGAGCCCACCAGCACAATGTGAATAATCTATTGTACTAAGAATAGAGGAACTAATTTAATTTCTACAGCAGTACTAGGATCTGCAGTAACTCATTTTATGATGATACAGTTGCTTGCAATTGTCTTGCTAGACAATGAATAAGTATTTGGAAAATTTAATCCCTTGTAGAGATGCTGTTGTTTCTATTTTTTTTTTTTTAACTCTACTGAATGATATCACCCTTCCTTAGCTTACAGAGCTCTTGTTAAAGCCTCTGTGTATAAAGGGAATGCAAACTCCAGGAAGTAGAGCTCTGTTCACTTTTCCTCTTGTTTTGTTTTTAGTATTCTCTGCCTCCTGACTCAGCTTAGGGTTTCAGGGGCAGACTTTGCATGGATTCTGTGCCAGGGATGTATCTTCTGATAGCTGTATTTTCTCACTGCTATAATTTGTTATCAAAAACAGTAGGAAAAGGTTTTATCTGAAATTAAATAAACTTAAAGATTAAATGAGCAAGTTTTCTAATAAAAATAATGATTAAAGTACTAAAAATTCTCACCTTTAAGCAAAGTGATACCAATCTAGGGATCTCTGAGTAATCTATAAATGTTTCATAATATCTTGTTTGACTGTTCAAGGGACACAGCCTGAAAATATATGATAGGCTGGATATCATGACTATATGGATTATTCAGTTCAACTTTCTTGCTTGAGGCAGTGATATGGGGTGAAGAGCTTCTGCTCTGGTTTATGCTCTAGAGGAGAGCTCTGTCTGTGGGATGCTAAGGAGCTGCTGGGGCTTTGGGATCCTCAACTGATGTTTGGTTTGGGTCCATGGTGGGGGAGGTGAATTTGTATTGGTAGAGGATGGATTAGCTCCCAGTCAATGTGACTTGGAAAATATGAGACAGTGCTTGGGGAATCTTGGGGGGAGGTGGGGTTGTCAGTTCAGGCTTCTTGGAACCTATAAAGGGTAATTTTTATGTGTCAATTTGATTAGGCTATGGTGCCCAATGTTTTAGTCAAACACAAATCTGGATGTTGCTATGAAGATATTTTTTGAGATATAATTAATGTTTCAATCAGTAACTTTGACTAAAGTCTATTACTCTGTGGTCAGGTCTCATCCGATCTGTTGAAGGCCTTCAGAGAAAAGACTGAGGTCTCCAGAACAGAAGGGAATACTATCTCTAGATTGCCTTCAGTCTAAAGATGCAGTATCAAACCCCTCCGGAATTTGTTGATGCTGGCCTTCCCTGCAGAATTTGAACTTGTCAGCCCCCACAATCACACGAGCCATCTTCTTAAAATACATCTTTTTCAATGTTTCTACATCCTATGGGTTCTTTCTCTTTGGATAGCCCTGACCCATACAGAACTCTGTGGGATCCTGTGTGCAGACTTTAGCACAAGTTCTTGGGAACACTGGAAGAAACTTCACCTCCTGAAAGTGTAGGTAGCCATGGAGATTTCAAGTGTGTCAGCTACTTCCAAGGGGACATCACATCTCTAGTTTACGTGGCTGCCCTCTGTCTTGGACTTAAATGTCAGTGCATTGTATATTCATGCCCCCTTGACTTCCAAGTCTCACAGGTGACACTTGTATTTACCTTCAGAGATCGGGTAGTATTAGAGTCCTTGGTGAAACCATATAGATTGGAGTTTATTTCACCTTTTCCTGGATATATGGTAATATCTTTGCATCTCTACTTCCTGTCTTTTAAGGATGATGACTATCCTGACAAAGGTGGCAGAGGACATGTGGCAGGGACACAAGCATATTTCAAGATCTGAAGGTTTGGTGAACTTTTGGGGGCACAGGTGGATTGCTGTTGATGAAAACTGTGTTATAAGAAGTTACCAATTAAAGGACAAAGAAGGGCCTATAGGGAGAAAGATGAAGTTTCAAAAATTGAGGGGCCAAATGGTGGTAGAGTTGTAATACAGTGTTCTGCAAGGGTGACCCAAATAGGAATGTCTGTGATTCAAGTCCAAAGACCTTCCAGGATGCATTAGACAGACATTTTCCCATAATCTAGAGCTAGCTGAAGGCTAGTGGTGGATCATAGTGTCAAGACTTAGTTGGGGATACTGTCTCTGTCTTTCTCTCTCTCCTGCTCATGGATGAACTAAATAAGCTTAAAAAAAAAAAAAAGAACTAATTGGTACAGTAGTCATGCAATCTTCGGTAAAACTGACTCAAGTGGGAGTGTTCCCTACGTATGCCTGGAGACCTCCCCGAGTATACCAGGTACATACATGCCCATGATTTGGGGCTGGCTGAAGCTGGGGTAGATCATGGGACGGGGACTCTTTTGGAGGTGCTATCTCTCTATATCTCTCTCTTTCTCTCTCACTCATGGAATAAAAAAATAATAAACAAGCTAAAAAAAAAAAGCAAAAAACAAGAAGCACTGAGCCAGGAATGGTCGGGAGGAGCTTCTGACAATGAGGCGAGTGTGATATCAGGCACAGTGATCTGCAGCTTTTTTTTTTATCTGCCACATGTATCGGAGGATTGCCTGGTAGGCCTGCAGGACCATACCAGGTGCAGGTGTCTAAGTTTATAAAAGGAGATTGAATCATTTTCATTTTCCCACCCAGGGACTGTTTTCCTCTTCACCTTTTACTGGTTTTCATTTGGTTAACTTGCTTGCTTATCTTTCAGTTTTGGCAGAAGTTTCACCTGGCTTCAACCTTCCTAAATGTGATTTAGGAGGTGTTTGGGGTATGTGTGCATTGCGTACCTTTACAGTCTTACCTCCCAGGGCTGGTATTGGACTACCCATAGGAATGGCAGATTCATATTGTGGCACTACAGGATATTTATGTCTTGGCTTCAACTCAACTGAATGCAATTACTACTTTACCTCAAATATACTTTGCAATATTATTTTAAAGGTTAGTTAGGAAGATTCTTGCTTGTCCCTCAGATAGTATTATGATATGTAAATGAGAGGCACTCCAGGCCATTCTCATTATATTTACACTTGAATTTTCATTCTAGCTTTCTTGACAAGAGTAAAGTCACATGGATTATACCAAAGATATCACCAATGACATATAAAGGAAAAGATGGTGGTGCATCTGGGAAGTGTTTGTGGGTCCAGGAAGATACTGGAATAGCTGAATCCATCTGCTCAAGCCTATGTGAAAAGATGATGTTAGGGACAGCAAATGCTGCTTGGTGTGGGATCTCTGCCCACTAGGGATGTACTTGGGCGGGGGGAATGAATAATTGGGGATGGAAAAAAATAAAATTGACATCATCTCTGTTGCTTTAGGAAGGGAGCAGGTGCAGACCAATCATGCATAGGTGACAAACCCTTTTGCTCCATCAGACAATATGTCACTCGATTTTTTCCCTCCATTTTGTCTGAGCTGCATGGCATATATTAAATTTTATGGGGTCTGAATTATAACTTACAATATAGCAGTCATTCTCGTGTCAACTAACAACCTAGTATAATAAACTACAAGGGCTATGCCAGTTTTGACACCCAGATTATATGGCAGCTTGACCAATGGAAATGTAGATCGGGCAGTGAGCCTGAAAGGACAGGCTTACTGAGGAGCCCCATTGTGGCCCATAATTCTAGCTTCAGGCTTGACTTAAAGTTTGGGTTAGTTCCCAACGTTAAAGATTGGTCCCAGATCTCAGGAGGGTCTCAGGAAATTACATCCCCCTAGGTTACTTGGAGCCAAGTAGACATTCGATGGGAAGTTTCAGAAACTCCTGCTCTTCAGGTAGTTTTTCCAAAAGTCCTACCTCACACCATGAACTTAAGGCAAAGCTTATAGTATATTTGAAAATACTGTCTTTAAGGCTGTATCTCTTAAGATTAAAATATGCTTTAGGGCTTTGGCTTTAAGAGAGGCCCAAAAATTCAACGCCTTAAAATATATTGGTCTGGGAACCAGCAGTTAGCGTAATGGCTATGTCGCTGGACTCCCACGTAGTCAACCGCGGTTCGCGTCCCGGACCCAGTGGCTTAGAACTCACGCCAGGCGTGTGTGCGTGCGTGCCCAAGATCCCGAGAGGAGAATGGAGGAGAAGGGATTGCGGCGTGACCATCCCCCTGGGGGATGATTTCTCGCTTTCTGTCTCTGTCTCTCTCTGTCTGTCTGGCAAGCGCACGCGCCCTATAGCGAAAAAAAAAAAAAAACAAAAAAACCTCTCAAAAAAAAAAAAATATTGGTCTGTCACATGGCAGCCATGGGTAGGCAGATCTATTTTTAGGTCATCTGCAGACCCATGTACCTGTGCCACCATCTCATGGAATGCTCCTATCTGCACGATCAAAGTTGGCTCATTATTCATAGGAAGGACTGGAAGGGGAAAGACAGGTGAATGAGTGATGGTTTGTAGGTATACCTTGGAGATGATACACATCACTTCTGCTTGTACTCTGTTATTTCCGAGCCTTAGCCATATGGACACAATTAGCTGCAAGTGGCAGCTTTTAACTGGATAAACACCAAGTTGTTTTTTTTTTTTTTTATTTTTGGAGAGGTTTTTGCTATAGGGTGCGTGCGCTTGCCAGACAGACAGAGAGAGACAGAGAGACAGAAAGCGAGAAATCACCCCCCAGGGGGGATGGTCACGCTGCAATCCCTTCTCCTCCATTCTCCTCTCGGGATCTTGGGCATGCACACACTCATGCCCAGAGTGAGTTTTAAGCCACCAGGTCCGGGACGTGAACCATGGTCAACTACATGGGAGTCCAGCGACAGAGCCATTACGCTAACTGCTGGTTCCAAACACCGAGTTTCAATTACTAAGAGGAGGAAGTGAAGAATGCTCTTGGCCAATTATTTGTTATTTCTGTCATAATTTAGTTCCACATGATGGAAAACCCCAAGTAAATTTAAACAGGGTGTAATAGTTTTCTTCAATGTTGAAGAAGTTAAGGAAAAGGACTTTAGCGAGGTAGTGGGCCTCTCCTGGTTGTTAGGATCCAGGATCCCACCGCTGTACTACTCTGTCATACTTAGTGTGTGGTTTTCACCTTGGGCCCAAGATGACTGCTAACGCTCCACCTATTACATACACCTTACAGCTAGCAGTGAAAAAAAATACATATATAAATAAAGCTGGAAGTAAAGGTGTATACTTATCTTCAGAAGCACCTCTCAGGAGTTGTATACAAGGCTTTCACTTCCGTCCAACAAGCAAGAATGTGATCACATGACCACACGTATTAATAGTTGCAAAGGTAGTTAGCCAGCTCAAAATGAATGATTGTACAACTAATAAAGGAAGGGAGAATGAACGCTATGTTTCTGCATAGACTGCCCTTTTGGTCATTCAATGACAAGGTGTCTTCAAAAAGTTCACGGAAAATGTATATTATGAAAAATTATGTATGAATATCAAAAGTGTTTGCATCAGAATAAACTCACACTTCAATTCTATTTTTCCACAGACTTTTTGAAGTCCTTTTTTAAGTGACTTCTTCTGAGGGTTGTGAGGGAGAATCTATTTGGCACTGTTTTCTTAGATCCTAGTGGTTTGTGGATAATCGTTGGTATTCTTGTCACGTAGAAACAAACCCTGATCGTTGTATTCATTTTCATACGGTATTCTCCCTGTGTGCTGAGGTCAAATTCTCCTTTTTATAAGGACATCTGTCATATTGGATTAGGGACCCATTTTGCTCCACTTTGAGGATGAGAATCTCAACTCATGACATCTGCAAAGACTCTATTCCTAAATATATTGATATTCTGAATACTGGAGGTTGGGACTTCAACACCTGAATTTTGGGAGATATAATTCAATCCACAAAACCATCCAATAACTACATTCAGTTTCATAACTAGAAAAACCTTCTTCCCAGATCCAGATGCAGCTCTGTGTGATATGGCAACAAAGAAACTAAACTAGGTATGCCCCTGACTATACTCATCCAGAATGCCAGGGCCAAGAAGAAAATGCACAATTGTGATTGAAAAAAAAAAGCTGTATGTAGAAGAAGAAAGAATGGTAAACATATAGCAGGAAATGGTCCACAACGGTTGTCCTATCCTGCTGGGCAGAACTTGTGACACTCCTTGCCTTGGCATTGAGGGAGTTCTCTGTGTTCCCCTTTGAAAGCCCTGAGTTTTCTCCAGGAGGGTTTGTCCTTTACTTAGTGTTCATTGTAGCTGCTGGCTTGGTCACTGGATTATTTCTTCCTTGTCCTTTTGTCTCTGTGTGACCCTGAGGAGAGCATTAGTGAGAATGTCTTTCTAAGGTAGACCAGCCCTCCTCGTTGATGTAGGCCCAGAACCTGGGTGTCGCTTAGAGAGATGATCGGTCACTGGCTTTTGTATGGGGGTGCTTTAGCAGCACAAAAAGACTTCCAGCCATTTTGCTTCTGGTAGTTTCACAGGTAAGAAACATGGAATAGGCTATGGTCTCTGGAGATGACAGGGCTGGGACTAGGGTGGGGCCAAGGAAGTATCTAGAGCTCAAGCTTTAAGGAGGCCACTCTCAGGTGCCTACTTTTTGCTAGCTGAGCCTAGTATGAGGACTTCTTAAATTTTATGCCTTGGACACGTGTCTTGTTTCATCCTGTCTCAGGCCCTGGTAGATGGTATTTAACCTAGAGTCTCTGGTCTTGAACTTACTAACCTCTTTGTTCTGCCTATCCTGCCCCCTTTCATGCAGGGTAATGGTGGCTTTAGCAGTGGGTTTGTTCGGGAAAGTAGCACCTTTACCTTTGCTTTTGACAAGTAGGTTCATGCAGTTCGTAGGAGATTCCATTCTTATCTCCTACTAAGACTCCTGCTTTGCTGCCACGGCTAAATCCCTCTTCAGCCTGGCATACACACGGAGACTTTTTAACCCAGCTGGGTTTCAGATTATGAGTCTTCTGGTCAACGTGTCTGGGAGGCCGCAAGCAGAGAGCGCTTCCCTCTGCCAAGTGATGTTCCCTTCCATCCTGCTGGCAGACTCATTAGCTTTAACCTTGAATAATTTTGCTAAAGGTGCAAGAAAGCTATCAAACACTGCATTTTCCCTGCACTGCAGCCCCAGTCAGCAGGTCAGCTGCTTTTTCAGGTCAGAGGGTTTTTACTTTGAACAAATGTCTTGCCACAGTGAAATCAATGCCGTCAGCTTTCCAGTCTTTAGTACCCATGCCCTCAGTGCTTACTACCTCGTCGCGCCTGCTAAGCCACTGCAATCGCTTTCCGTGCTGTCACGCAGCTCTCAACAATTTCTGGTATAAATTCGGTGTCAGATAGGATTACACCTGGCTGCCTGGGACTGAGGACTTGAATTTGTTAAACACATATGATACTTTGTCTCATATAGAAAGTTGAGAGAGGTCATTCATGGTTAGGATAGGGTATCCCAACATTATCAGGAGTATGGGCCCCATCCTGTTCTCAGCTGCACAGTTCTGAATGTGCAGCTGTTATTCACATGGTCCAAAAGAGCTGTCAATGTGAAACCATCACTGCTGTTTTCTAGGCAGCAAGTTGGAGGAAGGGTGAAGAAGGATCTGCTCCTTCCTTCTAAGGATACTTCTGAGATGTCACACACAGCACCTTTGCTTACCCCTCCCTGATCAGAACTTAATCACCGGAGCACACTGAGCTGCAAGGGAGGCTGGAAAATATAGCTGTTATTCCCAGTGGCCATGGGCCCCGCTAAATGTCAGTGCTCAGTAGTGAAAGAAGTAGGGAGAATGGATATTATAGACAGCTGGCAGTCCTTTCCATTGTATGTTACTTGTTAATAAATATAATATAAAATTGAATGTCTATTATGTATCAGAATGATATCTTGCTTCATGCATATTCACAAATCTTCATGTATAGCTTGAGTATAAACTTGCATATGTATAATTTAAGAGTAAAACGAACTATTTCATATTGAAGAATATTCCTCAGCCTCCACATGCAGTGGTTGTGAGTATTGTGCTGATTTATGAATTCCTCCTGAATCCCAATTTGGCATGTGAAAAGAAAGAAGACAATGAGTGCACAATAATAATGTGAAAGGATACTTCACTGTGCGAAAATCCATTATATTCATAATATTTGAGAGGATTATGACCCATTATATAATTCATTTTTTCCCTTGCTTAAGCACTTTTGTTGTTCAAATCCTCCTGCATCCTGAGGCATCATTGATTTCTGAAATTGGCAGAGGCACAGCCCGCAAAACCTCATGGCCTTTGGATGCAGTAGTCTTTCCTTTCAAAGACAGGGCAAGAGACCTGGAATGTCCCTGGAGCCTGAATGGTGTGACAAAGGTTTCGTTTAGGATTATGGATTATGCCGAGATCCCGAGTCTTGGATACCAAAAGACAGGATGCCCTAGCATTTTATGTATTTATTTGTTTTTAAGTTTATTTATTTCCTTTATCAGAGCAAGACAGATGATCATAAGATCAGGGGCATATACATCCAGTGTGCGCAGGTCAACAAGGAACCATACCCATGGTTGGAATTCCATATGGATCCAGCTTCACCTGAGCAGTGCAATACCCTGTAGCATGGAGCCACCCCGAGCATTCCTTAATGATTTTTTATTTTGGCCTGACTCTGAGGGCATGGACCCCACCAAAGACTGCATAATCAGAGTGGGGTGTCTGTACATAGTTTTGCACTGTCCCTGCCAGCATATTTCCCTTGGATCTCAGATCCTGTGCTTTTCACTCACCATACCAAATTTTCTCATTTACAGAGCTTTTCCCTCAGGGACTTGACTGTCCCACCCTGACATTAGGCCTCCTTTGGACTTTTCCAGCAGACATATTTCTAATGTGTCTGAATATCATTGTATCATGGTTCAAGTCCTTTCCTATGACCCTACTGCTAGAACATGTCTGTATGTCCCATCTTATGACAGTGAAAGACACTCTTTCTACTGAGACCCTAAAGATCTCCAGGACTGTTGTCTTAATCCACAATCTCTACTCCGACCTCCAAAAGCACCTGTTACATTGAAAGTATTGTCTTTCAAAACAGTTTCTTCCCGGGATCAGCAGATGGCGTAATGGTTAAGTCACTGGACTCCGAAATAGTCGGCCGCAGTTAGAATCCCATACCTTATGGCTTAAAACTCACGCCAACCGTGTGTGCATGCCCAAAGATCCCAAAAGGAGAGGGGATTGCAGAGTGGCCATTCTCTCTGTGAAGTAATTTCTCTCTCTCTCTCTCTCTCTCTCTCTCTCTCTCTCTCTCTCTCTCTGTGTTTCCAGTGAGTGCGTGTGCCCTATAGCAAAAATCTCTCCCTCAAAAGAAAGTTTCTTCCTAACACTGGTGGTCCGAAAAAGGACAAAACCTTCAAGATATTTAATGCGCTTTGAAGATAAGCATGATATTGTTGAGAGAAATGAATTGCTCTGCTCTTTGGTTCTTCTGTTGGCTCTCTTTCCTCACAGGCGGTTGCCAACATTGGCGTGACAAAGCTAGGTGTGAGGATGAGACCACTCCCCCTCATGGCAGCATCCCTGTAGTGTTCAGTCTTTGGCTTTTCTGAGATCACTTTCCCCAGCTTGTCTATAGCCATGCTGAACATAGCTCACACAGACAATTTACAATAGAAGTCAAGAATTTAGAGCATTATTTATAGTTGAGATCAAGCATTAGACTTTTTCTCTGAGTATCCCTCATCAGTTATAAGCTCTTTGATCCTAGCATTTCTTCAGTGAGTCTTTTGTATGAGATCAGCCATTTCAAGGCCAGCGCCATCTTTTAGATTCCTTCTTCCTGTGTTAATTCTATGCCTTCCTATAACCTCCTCCACTCACTTTCTGCACCCTCCATGTTGATCTATGCGTGCTAGTTACAGGAAGGCCTTGTCTCCTAGTTCCATCACCTGCTGAATGTGAGTTTAGAAAAATCGTGCAGCCCCTCAAAGTTTTAGTTTCTCCATTTATAAAATGGAGATGATAATGGTAACCTCTTAGGATGGTGGGAGGAATTATAAATGACATAATGTAGGTATTTCTCACTTGGCAGAAATCTGACATCTGCAAGGTGATTAATCAATGGTACCTATTTTTTTTTTAAGTTTATATTTTATTTATTGACACACAACGTATCCTTGATAGGGTCTCGCCATGTTACATCTGTATTCCCTTCCAGTCAGCCAAGATCACACATGTGCTTGGTGAATTTAGGTCAACCCAGCATCCAAACCTGGGCATTCCATGTGGTTCTAGCATCACGGGTCAGTACCCTACTGCTTGTGCCGTCGTAGCTGGACCGCCTATTCTTATTTTTAAGATACTCCCTTATTTTTATCTTTAGACTGTTTCATAGCTTTACCTAAATTTTGGCTCAAAGAGGGAAACTTAGGGAAATTCCAGTAATAAACCACAGAATCAGCAGTTTTATAATAACTTACAGGCTTCCAGTTTTTTCCTTCTTTTTTTTTTTTTTCCTTTTAAGAGGGATTTTTGGTAGAGCACATGCACTCGCCAGAGGGACAGAGAGAGATAGAGAGACAGAAAACGAGAAATCACCCCCCTGGGGGTGGTGGTGGCTATGCTGCAATCCCTTCTCCTCCAGTCTCCTCTCAGAATTTTGGGCATACACTCAACATGCACCTGGCATGAGTTCCAGGTTGCTGGGTCAGGGACCAACTGAGGTAGACTATGTGGGAGTCCAGTGACATAAACATTACGTCATCTGCTGATCCCAGTTTTCCAATTTTTAATCTGATTTTTTTGAAGTTTATTTAGTTCATGAATGAGACACACACACACAAACATAGAGAGAGAGAGAGAGAGAGAGAGAGAGAGAGAGAGAGAGGAGCCCGCAGTAGGTACTGATGCCACGATACACCCCCAGCTTTCAGCCAGCCTTGGATTATGAGTAACAGTGTGCCTAACATGCTTAGGAGGTCTTGGACTTGACCAAGACCTGGGAACTTCCCCTTGTGAGATTGCCTTACAGAGTGTCATGTGTTTCTGCTTTGCCACTGTCTGGACCCGGCAGGGTTCCATTTGAAGCCACAAAAATAGGATGTTTTGTGAGTTATGCTGCTTTAAGGAAGAAGGGGGTTCTTTCTACAGATGTCACTAAGCTTCAGTGACTTGTGTATTATTCTCGTGGATCTTTGACACTGTTTCTATTTTCCAATGAAGTTGAAGTTATGTAATTTTTAGAACATTATCTATGTGTAACATTCTATCAAATCAATCCCCAAGACAAACATTCCAGGCCAGCCCTTCTCTGGTCATATTCTGGCTTTCCAGCTCTCTTCATTCCTCCTGACACCCACGCCATTCTTATTAGGCTGATCAGTAAGGGTGGGCTGGGGGAAGGAAGATGCACAGTTATCATGAGTTTTCTGTAGTAAAAAAGTTCATATCTTGGTTATTTATTTATCTTTCCAAAGGAGTTGTTTGCCATAGGGTGCATGCACTCACCGGAAAGACAGAGACAGAAAGAGAGAAATCACCCCCCCCCCACACACACACACACATCCCAGGGAGAGTGGCCATGCCATCATCCCTTCTCCTCCATTCTCCTCTTGGAATTTTGGGCATGTATGCACACCTGCCCGGTGTGAGTTTTAAGCCACTGAATCTGGGACTCAAACTACACCATCTGCTGGCCCCCATGCCTTGGTTATTAGACAGCAAGCCTTCAGGTACTACATGTAGTTTACTACCAAAAAATTTTGTTCATTAAATAAAATAGAGTAGGCAGAACACAGAGGAGGAGTTTTGTTTTTTTTTTTTTTTAAAGAATTATTTTATTAAACTTTATTTATTTATTTATTTTAATTTGATCAGAGAGAAACAGAGCTAGAGAGAGAGGGAAAGTGAGAAAGCAAGCTGCCAGGTCTGGGACTTGAACCGCGGTCAACCATGTGGAAGTCCAGCACCCTTAACCTCTATGCCACCTACTGACCCCACCCAGATGAGTTTTAGGGCAGTAAAAATACTCTGTGTGAAACTATAATAGTGGATATATGTCACTATACACTTGTCCACACCCACAGAATGTACAACACTTAGGGTGAACCCTAATGTATGTTAACTGAGGGACTTCTGGTCAAGATTATGATGTGTAAATATAGGTTCATGAGTGGTAACAAATCTACCACTCTGTGAGGGGTGGGATTGATAAGATAGGAATCTCTGGGGGCCAGCAGGTGGCATGGTGGTTACATTGCTGGACTCTCACATGGCCAGCTGTGGTTCTAGTCCTGGACCTGGCGGCTTGAAAATCACATAGGCATGTGGGAATACGGCCAAAATCCCAGGAGGAGAAGGGATTGTGGTGTGGTTATCCCTCCTGGGGGAGTGATTTCTCACTTTCCCGCTTTCTGTCTGTATATTTTCTCTGGTGAGCATACATGCCCTATGTCAAAAACCTTAAAAAAAAAAATTAGGGGGAGCTCTGCACATGTCGGGGATGAAGATAATGGAAATCTCTGTACCTGCCTCTCAATTTTACTGAGAACCTCAAACTATTGTAGAAAAATGGCCTTTGAAAAAAAGAAAATGAGTCTGAGATAAATGAGAAAAAATTGAAATGTCTATTCAAGCATTCAGTGTCCTAAAGAGAAGAAAAATGATCTCTTCATAGGACTGAAATAATTGAAACTCTCTTTGAACATGTTAATTGGCTTTCTCTGCTTGCTTCCTCTTAGGTCTACTCCGTGTTCCTGAAAGTTCTCAAAGCGTTCATTTTCTCAGGCCTTTAACAGTGCTGTTCCCAGGCTGGAGTCTTCTCTATCTCTCCAAGAATCCTTAATTGTTCAAGGTCTTTGCTCAAATTTCTGGGCCTCCTGACACCTTCCTGCCTCCTAGTCTCTTCAGCGCTCTCTGAAATGGTCTAGTTAAAATTTAAACTCTCTGCAAGTCACGACCATGTCTTGCACTTTAAATATCCTTTGCAGAGCCTGGTTATGGTTCTCGTACATGTAAATCAAGTACATTTTGACTGTTTGAAAACCTTCCTTTTAATTGACCATAAAACAAGAAAAAAATTGCCAAGTCTTTTATTGCTTCCAAAACATGTCTAGTACCCACATTTCTTATGTTTTAAAAGGTCTCTGCTCATTTCATTCTTGTGTTAATGCAGAGCAGCATTAACACATCAGGTAGGCGTACTTTTATGTATAATAGGACAGAGGGACAGAGGCGACTGAAACCATCTGGAAAATTAAAGGTGATAGAAACAACAAACTAGAAAATAGAATCAGAAACAATAGAGATTTCACTGATAGCCTAGGAACCATCGCAAATATTCTGGATAAGGGGCTCGGTTTCTTATGACACTAACAGGAAAACTGGCAAATATAGCTTTTGATTTGCCTGTTTTTCTTGATTTAACAACAACAACAACAAAAAACACACACAAAAAACCATGCAAATGGAATGCATTGTAATGGCCAAAGGAAAAAGGAAAACCCCAAGCCCAGAATGCTGGAATGCCTGTGAGTGTAAAATGACCTTTTAGTTAAGTTTCTCCTTTTTATCTGCTGCTCTTTGAGATTCAGAAAAGACAGGCAGCTCTTTATATTGTTTCTGCTAAACCTGTGGTAGCTTTTCTTTCTGTTTTTAAAAGTCTCTCAACAGATGCTATCTTCTGGAAAACAAAACAAGACAAAACAAAACAACAGAAACCTCAAACTAGGTATACTCTGAAATCATAGAAGAGTAATTTTTCCTTCTGTTTATTTCTCTGTGTCCAATGGTGAGTGAATACTTATATATCTCTTACAGTTTCTGTATTTTAGGGTATATGTGTGTGTATATATATATATATATTTTAGGGTATATATATATATATATATATTTTAGGGTATATATATATATATAGATATATATATCTTGCAAATTCATATCAGATAAGAGGGATGAGTGAGTTTCTGCTAATTACTGTGTAAACCATCACAGTGACCATACAACAGAGGTTGTTGATAGATGGATTCTTGAAAATAAAATACTCTACCATCATTTTCCATTCTCTGGGTAGGAATGGTGGTTGGGTGAGGCTTGGTTTGTTCTGTTATTATTTAATCTTTCTTATATCCTTCCTTCTCTCCTCACTGTCCTCTTATTATAGTTCTCCTCTCCTTTTCTCAGCCATCTATGCAGTGATTCTAAAGAATAGTGACCTCACAGTGTCTGCTATTTGCCCACTTAACATGGAAAGAAGTATACTGACCAGAGTGTGCTCCTTTCTTTAACTTCTACAACTGCATTTTAGCTATGGGCACATAATCAAAATTTAAAAATCAGTTTGGCTCTTATGTTCAGTTACATTTAGTGTAATCCTCCTTGATGTCTGGCTTGCTGTGTCACATAAGTCTTCCACATATTTTAATATGCATTTTCCTCCAGTCCTTGTTGAATTAATTTTCATTGCTCTTTAGTTTGTGCTGATGATTCTTCTTTTCAGGGATGGTGTCATATTAAATAAAAAACTACCTGGAAAGCAGTTTGACATTAATAAGGTATGTCTTGATTTTACAAGAATATGAATGTGTTTCTCCTTCCCTCTTCATTCTTCTGTCAACTATTTGAGGAATATCAGGAAGAGAAAGCTAAATAGTAGCTAACATGTATTCTAGTATATAATGAACAATGCTAAATAATCACTCCTTTAGGAAATGCATTTGGCATTTGCCTACCTTGGTGGAAACCTGAGATGAATAATAATAACTCTTTAACATTGTATCAGTAATATTAGCAGGAGTTTTGAACACCCTTGGTTTAATAACTCAAGTCAGGTAAGAGCAGAGCAGCTAAGAGAATGAAGGCCCTGTAAGAGGTATTAAAATGGAAATGAGGAAGGAGTCATGGCAGTTTAGCTTGCAAAGAGGAGATAAAAAAATATATGAAAGAGAGAATGGACTGTCAGATTGTCCATCCAGGTCTCCTAGAAATATCAAGCAGAACCTGGATGACCAAACTTCAGGAAAGCTACCAACAGAATTCTTTAATCAGGTGAAAATGGGGCAGATGGTATCTCTGGTTTTTCCATTAGAAACAGGGAGAGCTCCAGGCTGCATGGTTAACCACCTGCGGGTTGTCACGGGGACAGATGTTGGAAACCTGCATTAAGCTTTCCCTGTGGACTCTGACTTCATTGTGACAGCTTCTCCTCATTTTTGTTTGCTGAGTTGTGAGGCTGCAGTCTCTGTGGTTGTTAGGGAAGTCTGTAAGCACACACAGAAGAGTGGGGCTATAGTGTGCCTGGGAGGGGCACCCACGCGGGGTGTAGCCACTTTGGGTTACTTTGGTCACCCGATAAGGAAATTTGTTTATTGTTTCCAGACCTACAAGAATTTTCTTCCTGTTAATTTTGAGACGCTGGGAGCGTGAAAGTTGAAAATCTTTGTGGAGGTCTTTCAAGAATACACTTATAGAAGCTACAGACCCTCCTAGTGAAGCCCTGAGCAGAGTGTGAACTGAATACAAAACATCAGTGGGGACCCAGCTATTATGGAGGGCTTCACTGCATTGTCACTAAGGCAGTATAGAGACAGACTATTCCTGGAATGGATTTGGTGTAGCAAGCTAATAGGAAGAAAAGAAGAGGCAAGGGTGGGCTTGGAAAAGTGAGAGAAATATAGAAGAAACACATGGATATATTTAGAGGAGAAATCATTATAGCATGGGAATTTGAAACATGGAAATAGGAAAGGAAAAATATTTGGATGCTCACAGAGCAAAGACTTTGAATTAGAAAATGAGACTGACCTCATAAACAGATGTGGGTATTGACTACATCAAGGGAGAGGCAGTGGAAAAATTCTATCTCATCTAAAGTAGAAATCAAAATCTTTTCTTGCTGTGCTTCATCTTGCCTGTGAAATAGAATTGTCCTTTGGCAAAGATGTATTATCTGGTCTACCATCAACCTTCAAGCTCTGAAGGGAGAATTTTTTTTTTTTTTTTTTTAGAGATTTTTCGCTACAGGGCGTGTGCGCTTGCTCGCTGAGACAGAGAAAGACAGAAAGTGAAAAATCACCCCCGGGGGGATGGCCATGCTGCAACCTCTTCTCCTCCATTCTCCTTTTGATACTTTGGGCATGTATGCACACACATCTGGCCTGAGTTTGAAGCTGCCGGGTCTAGCACTCAAACTGCAGTCAGCTATGTGGGAGTCCAGTAATGTAACTATTGTGCTATCTGTTGGTCCCCTGAAGTGAGTACTTGGGGTATTCCTTGTTTTGATCTAGGAAGCAGATGGATTATTTATAGTGATATGTTCTCAAATTAGACTTGATTTTTAAGAAATCAGTTAAAAATAGTTTTGGGCCTAAAATTTCATGTTGAAGGAAGTCAAAAAGCTTAAGTTCATAAAACAAAGGGGGTCTCTTTTTTGGTTTTCATTTCAACAAAATTTCATTTGAAATGCAAAAACCTAGAGGTAGTTCTTAAAAACTGGTTATGGGGCCAGCAGTTAGTATAATGGCTATGTTGCTGGATTCCCACGTAGTCGACTGCAGTTCGAGTCCCGGACCCGGTGGCTTAAACTCACGCCAGGCGCGTGTGTGTGTGTGCCCACGATCCCGAGAGGAGAATGGAGGAGAAGGGATTGCAGTATGGCCATCTCCCCTGGGGGGTGATTTCTCGCTTTCTGTATCTGTCTCTCTCTGTCTGTCTGGCAAGCACATGCGCCCCATAGCAAAAACCTCTCTAAAAACAAAAACAAAAACAAACAAACAAAAAACTGGTTGTGATAGCAATAAAATACATGTGAATATTCAGGCTGAGCTAGAGACCTGTGTAAGTTCCAGTTTTCTGGGGAGGGGTAGGATACTCACAATTATAGAGGGAGAAAGAAAATCACACTTGTGTCACATGCTGGGCTAAGGGCTTCACATGTATAATCTCATTAATTTTTCACAACCCTGAAATTAAGTATTACATCCTTCATTCATTGGATACTTGGGGCTTAGATTGAAATGTAAGATTTCTAAAACTTTCTTTTCAAGTCCATATGATTTCTCTGGGCAGTTTTTCCCCATCTTCTGCAAGAGAATATTGAAACACCATATCTATCATGGTCACTTGCTGGATAGTACTGGTCTCTATAAGATGACGAGGGGACGGTAACCTCCAAGCCATCTTGTCCTGAAGCTTCACTTGCTGCTCCTGATGGTGATGTCTACTGAAACTTGCTTAAGCCTTGTCGCCAGAGCGTGGGCCCCTCATTTGACCTTTTATTGACTCAGGTTAGGCAAGTCTCATGCATGTAGCTGAAGATTTTTTTTGGAAGTGCTGCGGAACTGATGTCTCCCTTTTTGACGGTCCTTAGGGTGGCTTCCTCCAAAAACTGAACCAGAGTCAATTACTTGAGTGTAAGTAGTGTCTTTGGACTGTGATCCCAGGAATCACCATGAGACAGGCAAAGTGAGATGAGGCAGTAAGGAAGACCAGTAACAATTGTGGTAATGAATGGGCTACTGCTGTAAGGCACTGGAGCTCAGTCCTGCTAGGAACCTTCTGAAAGATTGTGGAGTACGTTTGAGAATCCTCTTACAGCGGAGTATTTATTCACTGACTCCTAGCCCCCATTAATCGAGGGTTCTTCTGGAGTAATTTCCTAGTCAGAGACTGCTTGTGTAAGCAGAGAAGGATAAAAAGGGATTTAAACATGAATAGTCTATAGATACAATACCTCCTGGATCTAGGGAGGCAGATAGGGATACGGCAGGGCACCAACAGGGTCTGCCCAATCGCCAGTTCAGGGGGCCTCTGAAACTGCCCACACAGACACACTTGCTTCTTCCTACCACAGGAGATAATCCTTCTCTTGTCCATCTCATATTCCCGCTTTAGCCCACAGAAAAATCAACAAATATCTGGCCATTCTTCTGCCGTCCCATACTTGTTTCCTGTTGGGGAAGGCTTGGGAAAGGAACTGCTTGCCTCATTCGACTCATTGCAAAGGCTGCCCCAGGTGAGGGAAAGTTGCTACCGCAACTTATGGAAACCCCAATATTGCTTATGTAGGCAGGTCTGTGTGGTAAGGGTACCAGTGTGTTGTTGCATGACTTTTTTCCTGCCTGCCACATGCAGTGGTAAGAGGGCCAGAGCTGTTCTTGCTTCTATTTTCCTGTGAGGTAAGCACAGATGTGGGACTGGAGCAGAGTTCTAGAAGCAAATAGAACCATTGTCTCTTGCTCTTGCCTTCTTGCCAGCATCTCATTGTGTGAGTGAGGATTCATGATCCCCCACAGGACTGCTCACCAGGGTCCTGAGTTGTTTTTCTACTCTCTGTCTAGAGTAGACCCCAAGGTCTTGGCGGGAGGTTGGAGGGGGGGGGAGAGGTCTGAGGCTCCATTGCTTTTCAGACTTAAGTTTAGTTCTCCCATGTTTCCCAGATATCCTGCCTTGGCTTTACATGACAATCACCCAGATCAGTAGTGCCAGTTTCCGCTTAGGTGTTCATTCTTTGGGTGTTCATGTCATTTTTTAGAACCTTAGAGAACCATGAGCAACAATGGATGACATAATGGTTACATCGCTGGACTCCCACGTAGTTGACCATGTTTCAAATCCTGGACCTGGTGACTTAAAACCCATGCCAGGCATGTGCGTATGCGTGCCCAAAATCTGGAGAGAAGAATGGAGGAGAAGGGATTGTGGTATGCCCATCCCCCTGTGGGGTAATTTCTCACTTTCTGTCTCTCTCTGTCTTTAGGGTGAGTGCACGTGCCCTATAGCAAAAATCTCTGACAAACAAAAGAAAACGAAAACAAATAAACAAAAAAACTTAGAGAATTCTTATTCTCCAAAAGAGAAGCAAGTATGAGCTCCAAACACCACCCTGAAACACCAATACCCACATATTATAGCGATTAAGACTTAAGTGAATGGGGTTAAATTTCAGTGCTGCCACTTGTTAGTCTATAAGCTTTTTCAAATAATTTCTTAGAGCCTCATTTTTCTCCTTTTAAAATAGATAAAGTAATGTCTACTTCATTTGAGTTCAGTTAAGAGAACCCAAAATGGTACATGGAAAACATATAACATACTACATTGCACATAGTAGGTGCTCAATAAAGGTAGTTGTTATTAGCTAAATGTGGATCTAACTTCAGATTTTAGTTTCAGTTGTTGCCCTAAATTTGATAACTCTTAAAAGTATTTTTTATTTGCTCTATGGTAGTCAATACTTGGAGATATATTTCTTTCATAATAATAACAGTTAACTAATTATATGAAAACCAAGGCTGACATTTGATCCTTAGCATCTCTTTAGAGAACCCCTTTCCCTAAGTCCTAGTTTGTAAGATTTGAGTGGAGCTGATTCTTTGTCTTTGGATCAAGCCCAACTTTTATCGGCAGACTTTGACAAAAGCATTTGGTCAGAGAAGGGCATGTGCCACAAGTCAATTGCTATGGAATGAATTCTATCTTCTTCCCTCAAATTCTTATATTGAAGTCCTAATTTCCAGTGCTGTAGAATGTGACTGTATTTGGTGAAACGTCTTTTAATGAGGTAATTAAGGTAAAATGAGGTCATCTGAGTGGCCCTGACTTCAACGTGACTGGCGCCCTTATTTGGACACAAACATAGAGCAAAGACAATGTACATGAGAAGATAGCCATCTGCTAGCCAAGGACAGATCTAGAGCAGATCCTTCAGAAGGAACCCATCCTGCTGACCCCTTGATTTTGGATTTACAGCCTCCACAACCAAGGGAAGATAAATTTCTGTTGTTTAAGCTACCCAGTCTGTGGCACTTTGGTCACAACAGCCCTAGCAACCTACTACAACAGGGCAACTGAAGTCATTCCAGGAAACTGTCAGGAGGGAGGCATGGTCCTTTTGCTGGGATCACTAGATGAAAGATACTATAATCCCAGAGTTTCTGGTAGCCATCTTTGCCATGCTGGTTAGTATCTGCCTGAGATGGGAGAGAAACAGACCCAGAGAATGTCTGTGAGTACTGGGTTGCAGCCACGCCTGAAACTAGCAGAACCCTTGGAACTTCTAGTGGTGTTCTTGGATTTATTTCTTGTTCACTTTGCTTTTATTCTCTAAGAAAAAAAATTGGCTGTACATAAACTTCTTGGTTTAATCTTATTCTCAAGACTTCATAAATATTTCATCACTGGTTTTCAGATTTGAGAAATTTTGTGAACCCCCCCCCCCAAAAAAAAAAAAAAAAACTCCCAAGCTGTCCAACCAGCCAGGATCACAGGCATGCCTGAAGTGTTCAGAAACCAAACCCAAAGCATTCTCATATGGCTCCAAGTATTGCACAGCAGTACACCTGGGCCAATTCTTCCTTTTTGAGTGGGACCAGTTGTTTGCTGAATATTAGATGAGTTTGTGTGTGCCAGGATGGGGATTAGGGTAAGGCAAACAAGGCCCCTAGTGTGTAAAATTTCAGGAGGCGATTCATTTTTAGAAGTTTCCCTTGGCTTCTTGCTTGCCTCACCTTCCCACGGCCCTGCTGTGTGCATGCACGTGTGTGTGTTTCAGCATGTTTAAGTGTGTGGAGGAGAGGTGCTGGGGGTGCTGCTGACATTGAGTTGATATAATAACAGTGGTGGAGCGAGCTACTGATGTCAGCTGCCCCTTAGGGAGCACTTTCTCCCTTACAGAGTTACACTCTCCTTTTGCCTGAGGGCATGGCCTCCTTTTGTTTCTTCCTATTTGGAATAGCAGAGGTGACAGCAAAGCCATTTGGATCAAAGTCTTTCTGTTCTTGGCCCCATCACTGTTTTTTTTTTTTTTTTTTTTCCTCGCTTCCATTCTATTCTACCTCTGGCTATTTCCCTTAGAGAAGAGGCTGGATAATCCCATAGAAAAGATAAGATATCCTGCTTTCCCCTGTAGCTTCTGCCGTCTTTACAGTTTTGTGATGTTGTGTGTGAGGACAGAAGTCTGACAGCTTTTTCCTCCTTCCAAAATTCTTTCCAGAGGGCCTGGAGGGAGTCTTACCTACAAATATATAATTTTTTTTTTTTTTTTTTTTTTTTTTTTTTAGAGGTTTTTGCTATAGGGCGCATACACTTGCCAGAAAGACAGAGAGAAACAGAAAGACAGCGAGAAAGAAATCACCCCCAGGGGGATGGCCACACTGCAATTCCTTTTTCTTCATTCTCCTCTTGGGATCTTGGGCATGCACGTACTTATGCTCGGCATGAGTTTTAAGCCATCAGGTCCAGGACTTGAATCATGGTCACAAATATTAACAGACCATTTTGACCCATTGGTAACAGGTCTCTTCATACATCCTGTCCCTGGCGTAGTAACTTTGTGATGTATATTAAGCCTCCTAATCTCTGTTAAAGTACATTTCTTTCTGATCTCAGCAACTTTTCTTTTCCAATCACCAACCAAAAAACTGTAAAACCCACATATAACCTACACCCTTCATTCCCCCCAAGCTTCCACATGTCCCACCTTTTTGGGCCAGACCAATGGGAAAACTCTTTGCTAAATTCCAAAGTCTGTCTCTTGCTTTCAAAATCAAATAAAAGGAACCCCTGTACCTGATCACCCTAAGAAAGGGGTATCTTGCCTCCTCTCTGGGCCTGGGTCACTCAAATTTGTGCTTAGAAATAAATCACATTAATTATTATTTTTTGCAGAGTTGGTCATTTCCGTAGACACATGTGAGTGCAGAACTTAGTTCCAGTTCAAAATGATATTTTCCTGTCTGGCGAGCACGCATGCCCTATAGCAAATTTAAAAAATAATAGTAATAAATAAAATTAAACAAATAATTCTAAAATAAATAAATTAAACAAAAACAAAAACAAAAACATAAACAAAAACAAAAACAAAACAAGATTATTTGCTATCTCCCTGCCTTTCTACAGGGAGGTTTTCATCCTTCCTGGAGTCAAAGGAGCTGTGCTTGAGAGAAGGCCATCTGACTCAGTCCAAATTGCACTGTGCCTGCCAGGTTGGCCAAAGGCATGTAGCTGTAACGGTTTCCACGTTTCACTGAGGTGGAAGATTTTCTCTCTTCATAGTGTTAGACGCTTTGTTTTTGTTGTTTTGGAAGACAATTTTAGGGTGGTAAACTGAGCCAAACACATTTATGCTATATGCTATGCCAGATAGCATATTCTCAAGCATATAGTAGATGCATGTCTTACACTATTTGTGGGTGTGAAGGGCTAGGGTAGAACTTTAAAAGAGGCAGAGCATGAAAGGAGATGTAGAGGGTTCAGAAGGGAGTGATGTTGTTGTGAAGGTGGTGACTCAACAAGGTACAAACTTGCCTTTCTATGGCTTCCAAGCTGATATCTTCTGGAGCAATGATTAAGAAGAGAAGAAGCTTCTCTTAGCTTTTCATATCCCCTCTTACAAAAAAACTGGGTTGTGGAGGGCCTTTTCCGAATTTAGGGCAAAAGATCTGACAACGATAATATGTAGGAGTGTTAATTACTTTTGTATTGGCATTTCCACACATACAATAGCTGTGGTGATTCACCAAGCAGGCCTATTTCTTCATAGTCTGTTTACAACTCACTCAGGGTTTCCTTGAAGCCAGAATGATTCTTGTTTAGGTCTTTCCCAGTCTCATCCTCCAGCCAGCTGGCCTCTTTACTTAATCTAAATGAGTTTTTATTTTAGCAAAATAGGATACAAATAATTTAATTTATATTATTTAATGAGAAAAGGATGCAATAAATTGATATAATTTTAAAAGACAATAGTAGGAAAAATGCATTTTTCTGGAAGTTGATTATTATGTTTTTATTGTCCCATGTTAGAGTTAAAAATGATCTTTCAAAGCTATTAAGAACTGACTGATGATGGTTTTCAGGATCGATTCCAGTATTTTCTTTTCTGAATCTTGCAAGGAAAGGTTAATTAGGAATAGTCTTGCTTGGTTTGAAATCAGTACTGCCTGGAAAAATGTGAATTTTTAGATAACTGCTTGAGGTTACTCCTTCCAAGTTTTCCAAAGTAAAGCTTCCATTTAAAGAAAAAGCAGGAAGGAAGAGTTATTATAAATCATTTTTTGTAACATCTGTGTCAATCCTAGACCCAGTCATTTTTTTATTTTCTTTAATAACTTGTTTGCTATATTGAGTATAAAACATGTTTACTTTTTCTACCTTTGTCTTATAAAACATGTGAAACCTATGATGAATGATGTTCATATGATCTCAGACAATTCTATCATGTCCACAAGTCATTTTTCTTTTTGGTTTGGGTATTTTGGGATAAGGTGATCCCAAGTCTTCATCTCGATTTATGTCTTCAGAATCAACACCTGACTGAGGTTATCATGTTGCTTTATTTGATAATTCCTATTTCTTCCCTTTAAAAAAAATACATTTAGTTTCACACTGCATTGTGCCTAACTCCTGAGTTTTAACTACCTAGAGTAACAACATTTTTGAGGTTTACTACTCATTTCTTCTTTCTTAAGCTACTTCAGTTCTTTTATATGTTTTTGGCAACTTGCACATAAAATTTTAAGTACACTTTGTTCCACAAGGAACCTTTTCTTGTGTTTATGAGCAGTTCTCTCCCCCTATTTCCTATCCTTTTTCTTTCATTTTCATCCTTTACTCCTGTCTATGTTCTTCCACTATCAACACTAATTCATTCTGGAGTGTCATATATAATGAATTGTTTTGCAATCAATTACATTTACCGTATGGCTATCTAATTGGATATAACAATAGGCCAACATTTTGATACCGTCCAGACAATACCATGAATCTGAGAATATAGTAATACATTGATAAAAATGAAAGAATCAGCACTAGACAAAATTAATTTCCACATCTTCTAGTTGGTTTTATTTGTTTTGTTACTTTGTTTCTTTTTCCTTTCTCCACATGTTGCTATAATTATGGTTAAAAAAAATTTTTTTTTTAGAGACAAAGAGATAAAAAGAGAGTGAGATCCTTGACAGAGTCTTCACGCTGTGATCCTGTGTACCAGCCCTGCAGTCAGCCAGGGTCACTGGCATGCCAATTGTGTTCAGTAAACCTGGAACTTTTTCATACTGAGCAGCAGGGCTCCTATTTCTTGTGCCCATGGTATTTTTTTTTCCCCTAATGGTTTCTCTTTCTCATAATTTTTTCTCAACTAGCACAACTGCTTAGCTTAGTTTGGGAATTTCTTTCCTATAGGCCATATCTTTCATCAAGTTCAACTTTCAATCTTTTCAAGCTGCATTACAAAAAGAACATTGTCTGGCCATGAATAAGCATAATAAAGAGAGATATTAATGTAAAGTCACATTACAAAATGTTTGTTTAAACAATTTATCAGCTTGCTCCCTTGGGATTTTCTCTACTAAATTTGCTTTGGCAAATAATGACACGTATAAAAATTCTTCCCAAGAACCCTCACGAAAAGAAAGAGCAAAAGGCACAGCATTTTGTGTCATGACAATTCTAGGTTCAACGTTTGCAGATAGGTTCACCACTTTATGCTGAGTTGGGTTCTTGGTTTCTAGTGCTTCTCCCTATGTTCTGTGTGAGTACCTATGTGCACAGTGGCACACAAATGCATACAGCACACACACTGATTAGAATCTGGTTTATTTTAATATCCTGATTGATTGGTTTTGGCCATCAAAGTGCTTATTGAAAATAAGGGAGTTAATGGTAGTTCACTCCCATCTCATTCTGTCTTCTTTCCCAATCTTTAATTCCAGTGTAATAGAAATTCGTTGTTCTTCCCAAATAGTTCAGCTGTATTTGGAAACATTATCTGAGTTGGGATTCTCTCTGTGGCTTTGAGTTAAAGACAGTGGCCTGCTATAATGGCCTGAACGGCCATCAGAAAATCAATTTATTACCCTGACAAAAACATAAAGTTTGTTGTTTTTCTAGCTTTTTAAAACTTTCTCTAGACACTATTCTGAAGAGCACTATAAAAGACTACATTAGAGCTAGGATTAGATTTAGGCTTATATCCTGTCTCCACCATTTATTATGCAGCATACCTTAAGTTATTGAACTTTCCTGCCTCAGTTTCCTCATCTATAAAATAGGTATTTGTGGGGCCAGCAGGTGGTGTGGTGATTAAGGTGCTGGGCTCCCACATGGTAGAATGTGGTTTGAGTCCTGGACCTGGTGGCTTGCTTTCTTGCAACCCTCTTTTCCAGAGTTCCCCCCCCCCCCCCCCGGCTCCCTCTGATAAGCACACATGCCCAATAGCAAAAATTGAAAAAAAAAATAGAAATAAATAAATCTTTAACAAGTGGATATTCATGAAGACAAAATTAAATAACACATGAAATAACCCCTATCGCAGAATAAAACTTCAGTACAATGTAACTTTTATTATGTTTGTCCTAATGATAACTTTCATATCTGTAAGCCAATTTATTATTTTTCAAGTATTTCATTTTTAAAATTAATTAATCAATTTCTAATTTGCTATAGGATATGTGCTCACTGGAGAGAGACAAAAAGAGAGAGAATGTGAGAAAAGCTCCAGCAAAGGGATGGCCACACAGAAATCCCTGGTCCTCCAGTCTTCCTCTCAGGATTTTTAGAACTTTTTTTTATTTTTCCCAAGGAAGATAAAAGAGACAGAGAGAGGGAAAGCGAGAAATAAGCCTTCGGGGTGATGGCCATGCCCCAATCCTTTCTTCTGCAATCTCCTCTTGGGACTTGGGGTATACATGCACATGTGCTGGTTTGTATTCCAAGCAGCTTGTCTGGGACTCAAACCACAGTCAGCCATGTGGGATCCAGCCTCCTTAACCATTATACCATCGACTGGCTCTAAGTTTATTTTTTAATTACTTTGTATTACCACTACATTTTTACTTGTTAAGGAGTCTCACAACACCATTGACGTTATCTACTTTTGGCAATCACAGGTTTTTTGTTGTTGTTGTTGTTTTCTGTTTGTTTGTTTTGCATTATGATTAGAATAATATAGTATTGGACCCTTTGGGTACAAGGGTAAAAACTCTTAAAGCACCTGTCCTCTTGATTTCTAAATGTCTGGTCCAAACTTAATATGAAGGCTGTGGAACTCAATAATAGAGGGAGACTTTTGGAGAGAGGAGTGCATATATATTTAGAATTTAAAGAATCAGGCAAGGTTCTTCCTCATTGCATGAAATGGAGCAGGAGTCTGGAGACCTGTGTTTTGGTTCCATCTCTAATGTTAACTAGGTCTTATTTGTTAACCTTTTGGATTCTGTGATCAGTTTAAAATTCCAAGAGAACTGCTTTAATCATGTTATTCTATTGCTTAAAAACCTCTTAATTTGCTCAGTGAATTAAAGTCTAAACTGTGTTGACATTCACAGTGCTGTTTAGTCAGGGCTCTCCAGAAAGACAGGATATATATAGTTAGATAGATAGATTTCTGTAGTTAGACAGATAGATTGACATATAGATAAAAATAGCTATAGTTATGATATGGAGGTAAATGTATAGATATAGAGATGTAGATACATATACTAGTAGAATTGGCTCCCAAGATCATAGAGACTGGGATAGGCCATCTATAAACTGAACAGAAGCCTGGTAGTGTGCTTCAGTCCAAATCTGAAAACCTCAGAACCAGGGGAGCTGATGGTAGAAGTTTTAGACTGAGGCTAAAAGTCTATGAGCTAGGTGGCTACTGGTATGTCTTATAGTTCAAAAGTCAGAGAACCTGGAGGTCTATCTTTGAAGACAGAAGGACATCTGGTTCCAGAAGACAAGAGAGCAAGAATTTCCCTCTTCCCTGCCTTTTTGTTCTATCCAGGCTGACTGGAGGGTGCCCATCCACACTGAGGATGGATCTTCCACACTCAGTCCACTGACACCCTGGCCAATCTCTTACAGAAACACGCTCACAGACACACCCATAACCAATGCTTTACCAGCTACCTAGGTATTTCTTACTCCAGTCAAACTGACACCTAAATTAACCACTGCAGGTGCTCAGCCTGCTTTCCAAGCCTCGTCTGTCAGGTTGCTACTGTTTGTACCCAACCCTCTATCAAAGTGCTGTCCTTGCACCTGGGTGCCTCACATACTCTTATGTCTCAGCCTGGCCCAACGCCCTTCTCCTTCTCTGCCATTCCATCCTCTAGTTAATGATACTGTTTAACACTCTGCTGCTAAAGGGGGAAGTCACCTTGGTTTCCTTTTCACCTTCCTTCAGCATTCATCATCAATCAATTTGCCACGGAGTCCTATTAATTTCTCTTCGTTAAAATCTTTTCAGGTAGGGGCCAGTAGGTGGCATAGTGGTTAAAGTGCTCCACTCCCACATGGTCAACTGTGTTTTGAGTCCTAGATCCAGTGGCTTGAAAGTCATGGTGGGTACATGTGTGTGCTTGCTCAAAATCCTGAGAGGAGAATGGAGGAGAAGGAATTGCGACCTGGCCATCTCCCCTGGGGATGGGATGGAGTGGGGGTGATATCTCACTTCCCCTCTCTCTGTCTCTCTCTGTTGAGTACATGCACTCTATGGTAAAAAGCTAAAACCAAACCAAACCAAAACAAAACCCCAAACCAAACAAAGAAAGAAACAAAACAAATGCAAAAGTTTTTAGGCCCTGCCTATGTGGTGTTTTCTGTAACATACTGGACAGCAGTGCTGGAAGCTACATGGCCAACTGCAATTCAGATCTCCCAGTAGCCTTGAAAACATGCCAGGCACCTACACAGGTGCCCAAGATCCTGAGGAACTAGAAGGCTTGGGAGAAGGATCATGGAGTAATATGACCCTGGCAAAGGTTGTCTCTCTTTTTTTTCTCTCTCTTGTGCATGTGCTCTCTCTATAGAAACAAAATTGTTTTATATATTCTCTGCATTCCTTCAGTATTTTTTTTTTATCTTAGGTTAGACCCTTTCCCTCTCTTGCCTGGATTATTGCCTTTTGTGATGGCTAATCTTATGCATCAACTTAACTGGGTCACAGGCTGCCTAGATATGTGGTTGAACATTATTTCTAAAAATGAGCCTTTCTATTGGTAGACTGAGTGTAGCAGATGCCCTCTCCCAGCTCCCCAATGTAGGTGGGCACCATCTACACCACTGAGGCCTATATGGAACAGAAAGATAGAACTTTGAATTCTTTCTCCCTATCCACTGCTTGAAGTGAGAAATGGGTCATTTCCTGTCCTCAGATCAAGACTTATGCCATTTGTACTCCTGGTTCTCATTGGCCTTCTGTCCTTGGATTTGAACTTACACCACCGGGTGTTTAACCTTAGCTTGCAAATGGCAGAGCTTGGGACTCTCAGTGGCCATAATCACTTGAGCCAATTCCTTATAATGAATCTCATCTGTATCTATCTGTATCTTTACCTATCATCTACTTATCTATATCTATCTATTTATATAAATAAGTTTTGTTATATACTTATTAATATAGCAATAAATTATATGTATGTATGTGTGTGTGTGTATGTATCTATCTATATATAACTATATATCTTCTACATATCCTATTGCTTTAGTTTCTCTGTAGTACCCTGACTAACATGTATCTTGGTGGTTTTACCTCATTTTCTTCATTTCAATCTATCCTACTGGCAGGGTCCTCTTTCTAAAATGCACTTAAAATTGTGTCACTCTGCTGCATACAATTCTTCAATGTTTTTCCATGAGCTTATGAATAACAGCCAAAATCTTTTCATAGCCCACTTTGCATTGTAGTTACATGTGTTCTTGTTTCCCTGTTTGATCAAAGTTACTAGAGAGCAGGGAGTGTATTACTCAGCTTTGACTTGTTCACAGAACCTAGTAGAGCAGCTTGCAGGTGGTAGGTATTCACTAAATGCCTGTTGCATGGTTCTATCAAGAGATCTACATCTGCTTTACATTTCTCAAGATAGATGTGATGATTCAATTAAATAAATGTAGAAGAGCATTGACAAAATTAAACTGGCCCGTTCTCAGCAATAATATTTCAAAAGCAAAAACAAAAGCAAAAGAGCCTGGATAATTTACATATTCACAAGTTCATCTGAAAATGTCATTTTCTCAACAAACTACTCATAGAAACTTACCTTCACATGGTTAATGTTGGAGAGATGGTACACTTTTGCAAATCTCAAAAATAGTATAGCTTTGTAGGTAACTGTAGCTTTTATAGGTAGAGTCCAAAGAAGATGGAGGTGGGATATATCCTTTAGAACTACCAGCAGTAAATAGAGCAGCATGACTTGAAGAGGCTTAGGACTCTCTATAGACAGCCAACAAGCATTTAATGAGCATCCCGGAGGGGATTAATGTTCCATACTGTAACTCAAGGACCTTTTTTTCCTTGGCCATGATTACTTGGTGAATCTACAAAGCCAAGTGGCCAGTTGCCAGAGTTCAAATAGTCTCTGTCTCTTGTCAATTCTTCCCTCCATCTCATAGTTGCAAGGCATGGAAAAAAAGAAATGAAAGAGGGCAGCTCTCCTGGCCTTCTTCAAGCACTATTTCACCATAAAAATGAAACCCTCCACTGCTCCTCTTAAACAGATGAACACTTTCCTGCTTAGAATTCTGTGACTCATTCCACTTGGACACAACTACATTCTCTCTAGGGCAGAAACCCTGAATTCAAGTGCAGCTGGCCAAGTTGGGGAAAGAACGTCAAGCCTGTTCTGGGAAGGAAGACTTCCCACTGATTATGAGAAATAAGTTTTGCTCTTTGCAAAGGAAGCATGTGTGCTAGTGAATAACAATCTCATGCCTAGCCAAAGAATTCTTGGGAGGTACTTTTATTACAATTAAGTTTTTTGTTTTATTGAGTTTAAGTATCTAAGTGCCTACATTCTTTTTATTATTATTTTAAAATTTTTACTATAGATTGTGTATGCTTGCTGGAGAGAGACAGACAGGGTGCGGGGGAGAGGGTGAGAAAGCATCTCCTATGGAGGGTGGCCGTGCAGCAATTCCTTCCTAAAAGGATTTTGGACATGCATGCATCACATGCCTGGTGTGTTTTTAAAGCTGCCAGGTCTGGGATTTGAACCACACAGTCAAACATGAGGGATTCAACTGTCTTCACCACCATGCTACCAACTGGCCCCCTAAATTCTTTGGATTAATTAAATTCTGTCCACGCACCAATGGAAGAAGTATGGCATGAAGTGCAAATAAGGGTAAGTTACCAGATGCTTATAATAAGAACAATATCTCTTTGCTAGAATCTTTCCTAGTTAAAGATAGAATTGTCCACGATATATGTAATTAGAGATAGCTACCATACGTGATCATTACATGCCAGGAACTAAGGTAAACACTTCACTTGCAAAATTTCATTTAGTCCTTGTGTAGACCTTGTATGACAGGTGGATGATAACAGCCATGCTGAATATACATTTGCTCTAGCAACCAAAGGGCATTAATTCAGCACTATTTAGGGACTAATATGAAGCTCTGACAAAGAAGGAAAGATTTAACACTTAGTAGAATGCAATATTTTATAGGAGCCCAGTGAGGGAAGGGATGTTGAAGGAATAAGATGGATGTTAAACTCCCTTGCACAGGTGTTCATCTCTCCTAGCTATTCCCTCCCCCCTCCATAGAGCATGTGCACATAGAGCACTGGAGACAGTGAGAGGGAAAGAGAGAAATCACTACTGGGGGGGGGGGGGGATGGATGGTCATGTGGCAATCCCTTCTCTATTCTCCTCTTGGAATTTTGGGCATGCATGTTCATGTACCCTGTGTAATTTTCAAGCATCTAGGTCCAGGACTTGAAGTGCAATTGGTCCTATGGGAGTCCAGTGCCTTGACTACCACATCATCTGTTATCCCTCTTCTAGCTTTTATAAGTCACTAAACTATGTTTTGATTTAAGTTTTTCAGGTCTGCCTGTTTCTGTAGTCTGCTAAATCTTTTAGGATCACTAAGCAACAAGCTCTCATCCAGGTTAAAAGGAACTAAGAAAGAATGTAACTAATCTCCTTTTTCTAACCTACAACCTTGTGCAGTGGACCTAGAGGCTCCTAAATGCCTGCTGTGCTTTAAGGTCCTAGTGGGCTGCATTTCAGCAGCTAACCAAGGCATTCTTTTGTGTATATCTTGCCAAAATCCCTTAAGAACATCTATACATCTTGAGACTTTTCAGGACAAATCCTTTTCAAGTGAAGAATAAACAAGGATTTAAAAATCTTTCCTTCTGCTTTAGATGAAATTCCAGCTGTCTGCTTCTTCCTTCCCTCCAACAAAAATAAAGCAAGGGACTCTCATCCTTTTACAGTCTGCAAAGTTTAATCTTGTGCTGTCTAACAGGAAGTGTTCCTCTTGCTGTATTTCCTATATTGGCCAGCTCTTCCATCTTCTGCCTAATCTCCGGTGTCCCTTGGTGCTTTCTGCATACGCATTGGAACTCTGTTAGTTCAAGTCTTTATTAGTTTTCCTACTGCAGTCGCTTACTAATGTTTTGGATCTCTTCCAGTCTTAACATTTTCTTACCAATCTACCAAAGCAAAACACACCACAAATGTTATCTGCCTTAAACCTGCTTTAAAACCTGTGATAAGTCCTTACCATTCCCAAAGGCCTACAGGAGAAAATACCAACTCCTTGGTGTGGGATTTGAGGCAGATCTTAATTATTCACCTCTCTTCCTTTCCAGATTCTGAATCAATTATGAATGAGACACTCAAGTCAGATGGGGATGAAAATACAGTACCTGATTTGCTGCTGATAATGCTACATTGGGGTTTGGGCCAGAAACAGAGTGAAGTGTGGCTCCTGAAATCCTTCCCCAGAATATTCCACTCAGGAAAAACTGCAGCGGAAATATAACCCGTTTCTTTTTGGTGTAAGACTGGGGGTTTGGGAATTGCCTTTAGGGTTGAACAATCTATGACAAATCTCTTTGCAGGATTTGAGGAGTCTCTGGACATAACACTCTTTTAAAATCGCAGGAGGAGGCCAGCCTATTCAACTTCAGGAAATCTAGTGGACTAGTTACTTAGACCAGGAACCACACCATGGCGTAGTCTAAACCAACCTGGCATTGGGATTTCTGTCTCTAAAGTCTTTACTTGCTTCTTGGGACCTACTGCTAGAACCATGGGCTGGGAAAACGAAGTAAGGCTGCATCCTTGAGACTGTATCTTTAAATGGGGAAAATTATTGCCTTTGAAGATGGGGAACATTTAACCTGAAGTTTTGGTAAGTACCTAGGAAGTTAGGTTTTCACTGGTGCTCGTACATCTAAGTATTACCTCTTCTAAAACAGAAAAATCATTCTTTGTGTCTTCTTAAGGATTGTTGGAGAAAAAAATGAGGCTATCCAAGCCCTTTTCTTGGGTTGGGATGTGTTTGGGCTGAAACATCTGGGACAATATGATTGACCCATTTCGACTTTGTTACCATGGTTCCCATCGCACAGACGTGAACAAAGGGCAAATCTGTTTAGCTGCTTTACTATCTCTTACCAAGTTCTGTCCACCTCTCAGTTAAGGAAAGGCTGCGTTGCCTGTCTAGCTTCCCACCTGCTCAGACTGATCTATGCTTTGATGTCTGTTGATTCAAGCACTCCACATCTTGGTACTGATCTCTGCACTAGGGGCATTACTTTGGGTGCAAGTGAGAGAAACACAACTCAGACTAGATTATGCCTGGACATAGGAAAGTGGATGAAGTGCTTCTGGCCTCAGGCTTGGCTGTACCCAGGGGTATAAACTATATCAAGAGCATTTTCTTTCTCCGTATGTTGGCTCTTCTCTCTCGTAGCATTTGTCTTTAGACAGTCTATATTTTTGTAACTGTTTCTGATATCAGAGAAAGAGTCTTCTTTCCACGCAGAACTTATATTAAGTTGATGGACAAGGTCTGATTGGCCCAGTTTGGGGGAACTTCCTTGATCAATTGCATGGCCTGAGGGATATGCTGTTCTGAGTAGCCAGATCCGGGTCATGATCATGTGCCTATTTCCCTGGCCCATATGGGCAAGGTGGGGGAGATGGCCTTATCTTAAAAAACATTTATTTTAGGTTTTTATCATAGGGCATATGTGCTTAACCTAGAGAGAGACAGAGACAGAGGGAGGGAAAGTGAGAAATCATGCCCCCATGGGGGTATGGCTGTGTCACAATCCCTTCTGCTCCATTCTCCTCTTGGGATTTTGGGCATGCGTGTGCACACACCACGGTGTGAAATTTAAGCTACTGGTTCTGGGCTCGTCCTTGTGAGCATGTGAGCTGTGCTCATCCCTGAAGAAATCTAGTACCTAAACCACTAGACCATCTTCTGGCCCTGAGATAACCTTATCTTAACCACACCAGGGGGAGATTGGGGCTGCCTGAGGGAAGAGAGTGGTACAGACAAGAAACCCATGCCCAGGACACATACCGCATTGCATGTTCGTGTGTCTGATTTAGCTTCCATATTGGGTTCAGATTATCTGCATAATGAAGAAGAGCACAATTTGTCACTCAGAAAAGTCAGAAGAAGATGGCTAAGTCTGGATTTCACTCTCTAAAAAAGAGAAGAAAAGAGAATCCCCAAGCACCACAGCCTTATTGCCATTTGCTCTAACCACCGTAGCCATCTGGGTCAGCACCCTTTCAGTCACACTGAGAAAGGATGCTGGCTTACACCCCTACCCTACATTCTGGCAACCCCCACTAAAGGCTAAGGCTTGTGTTGCTGTTGTCTTGGAGGTCTGCAGAGCTGAGACCCTACCCAAGCCATCTGCTGAATCTTTTAGAGCCCCACATGCTACCAAATTTTCCAAACCTACTGGGGTTTCTGAGTATGGGATGGAGGATTCACCATGACTCAGAGATGATCCAGTCATGGATAGTACCATCAAAATGGCCTACATCCCCATTCTTTTTCTAGAATTTCCTTTAAAAATTAACGTACTTTGAAATTATTTTAGCACTACAAATATGTCACAAGGACAGTACAGACTTTCTACAACCTCTTCACTTAGCTTCTACCTGTGATAACATCTTACAGAAACACAATGAATTTGGCAAAACTAAAGAGTTAATACTATAATTTACTAAACTACAGACTTATTCAGATTTCAGCAGTTTTCTTACTAATTTTCTGACACCCTGATGTTGGCATGGCAGATTGATTGCCCTAGCCGTCTGGATTTGCTATCTCTCCTTGTAAACATTGTGAAATTTTAGCACTATCCTGTAAGAGGTAGAGTCTACTTCCCCATCTTGAAATCTGGGCTGGCCACTGATTTGCTTTGGTCAATAACATGCAACCGGTGAGAAGATGCACCTGTTCTTCACAAGAACAAGGCAGAGCTGCCTGAGGCACTGAAACCATATGACTCAGACAGG
Source organism: Tupaia tana (assembly GCA_026018925.1). Taxonomy (NCBI): domain Eukaryota; kingdom Metazoa; phylum Chordata; class Mammalia; order Scandentia; family Tupaiidae; genus Tupaia; species Tupaia tana. The sequence continues at coordinate 76,377,127 of JAKSZU010000005.1, read as the reverse complement.
GGATACCCCAGCTGAGTACTGAGGCTATACTAGACCACTCTGCCCCCTTGTCGAGCTTCCTGCTCATTGCAGACGCAGCTGTCCCACAGGAGCAGGACTATCCAGGTGGACGGAGAACTTGTGAGCACAATAAATGCTTATTGTTGTCATCATGCCACTGGGAGTCTGTGGTTGTATTTATGTAGCAGTATGGTGGCAATAGACAACTGATATGGCAGTGTCAGGACAGAGACTGCTATTGGCCATCTGGTAACTTTGGTTGCACTGTCTTCAAGAAGTTTTGTTATGTTCTTTGAGTGTTTCAGATTGTAGGTCTTTTAAGGATGGCTCTTAGACTTTTGTAACAAGTTTTAGGGAACACTTTTGCTAGGAGCTAGCTCTCTCCATCTGAGTAGATTTGAATAGGAAACCCATATGTGCAGCATTATTTCTTCCAGATCTAGGTAATCCTGGGTGCTTTTCTAGTGCTTGGTGTGATTGGCTCGGGCATATTGACTGCAGTGGTGGGTTACCACAGTATGTCCCCAGCTCTCTTTCTCTCTAATTCCAAGGACAAGATATCGAAGCATATTTGCTCTATGACTTTGCTGCTGTGGGTACTTCCCAAATAAGCTGCCTATATTGGCAGGGTTTTCTGCTGACTACAGTGGGTACAAGTCTGGAATTTAAATTTGATGTCTTCAGCCATCTTAGAAAATAAATTGTTTTTCCTCTTTCCCAAGATAACCAATCCCTTCCACCCCCCCCCCCAAAAAAAAAAGGCTAAAGCAAAACCAAAAACTGCTGTCAAAAACTGTGGGGGGTTGTTGCTTTGGGACAAAATCAGTTGTAAGGGTGCATTACACAACTGGTATAATAACCGTTAATCAATTTTGCTTTCTTGGCCTGGGAGCTATGTTCTGGTTCCCCTGGAGAAGGTGCTGGTCCTTTCATTGAGCAGGTCTTAAGCTTTTTCTCTGCCCTTTCCACTTTCTTAGATTCCTCCTACTTCCTACTGAGATAGTGGCAATTTTCCCAGGATTACAAAGATGCAGGCAGCAATCCCAAGTTTTTAGCCTTTCTCCCTCCAGAGTCTATCTTACCTCTAACTCCCTTGCAGGGAGACTTTTAAGATCTTTATTTTTTAAGGTGCTCACCAGAGAGAGAGAGAGAGACAGTGAAAGGGAAAGTGAGAAATCACTCCCCCCCCCCCCCCCCAAGAGGGGTTGCTGTACAATCCCTTCTCTTCCATCCTCCTCCTGGGATTTTGGGCATATATGCAAATGTACCTGGTACGATCTCAAGTTGCTGGGTCTGGGACTTGAACTGTGGGCGGCAGTGTGGGAGTCCAGTGCTTTAACCCTACAGCTTTTATTTTCCTTTCCAATATTTTATGTGTTACAACACATCAGTCTCCCAAGTTTTAAATGAAGAATTTGATGGGATCAGCACCTATCAGGATGAAAACTTAGGCAAGTGGCTAAGATCCCAAATGCCTGTTCATTTGATCACTTCATCAAAGATTTTAAAATGCTTTCTGCCTTGACACTAACATGTAGTTGGAAAGAACAATCATACAGAACACCCAGCATTTTTCCCAGTAAAGGACTCTTTCTACAGACACTCTTCATCTGCCTGCCTTCTGCATCCCTTCTTTTTGCATGCCTATCATAAAAACTGAGATCAGTCTAGTGTGCAGCTCGTACAATTCCAATCCTTTTAAGTCATACTGTTGGAGATAACTTGAGTGGTGATAATCAAAGAGACTTAAACACAGGGATATCACTAAGCTTGGAAAAGTTCCTTTCTATTCCAGTTATTGCTTCTTCCCTGAGACCTACCTGACCTCAAACAACAAGAGTGATGCCATTCTTGAACCTACTTGAGGCATGGACAAGGGATGAAGTACATCCAAGATCCTTTCATTATTTCTTTTTTTTTAAATTTAAAAAATTTATTTATTTATTATCATCATCTTGTTTATATTACATTGAATCACATATAACTTTACAGTGTATTGCATTTCTTTTACCAGAAGGAATACCATGCATATCAGTCAATACAGAGACATTAAAATCCCCATCTTCATCATCCAATAGCTTTTCATTCTTTTCCTGATGATGATTATTATTATTCCAATTTTTTTAAACAGTCAGTCACTACTATTTTGCTTGTATGAAGACTTTACCCAACATGAAATACTTCTCAGACCAATCCAGTTGAGAAAACTATACACATTATCATCAACCAGTAATAACCGTATCTGTGTCCCACTAATGTCATGCTTCTCTATTTGTTCCCTTGCAATCTTTATTTCTAACTTTTTCCAGATGCTCTTTAACTAATTGGACATAAAGATGGTTTTTCATTTGACTGCAGCTCTTGATATTTGCCCACCTTCTCCACTAGTTACAGATTGATGAAGAGTTGTAATTCTTTGAGATTCTTTTGCCTAAATCCTTAGCACCTTGCCTCGTAGTGGCTTGCAAAAGAGTGTTAGCACCTGCTTCTGGAAACTGCAGGTCTGTAGTGTTGCTATTTTTGTTAGTGCCTCACTGATGCTGCCACGTTAGCATTAAGAGTGGTTTGTATCACTTACTCTAAGTGTCCTTTTCAACAACTGGAAGAAATGAAGGAGCTTTGGTTATCTCTGAACCCTGTCATTCTGTATGCTCTGACTGTTCCTGGATTTATTATTCCTTTTATTTTTTTGGTTTGTTTTCTTATATCTGCATTTGTTTACAAAAATACAAAAAAACACTTACTGTCTGCAAAAATTCAAAATAACACTAACGTAGACAATATTGCGACAACAAACAAAACTTACTGCCCAGAGTAAATGTTTTATATAGTTGCATGTCTATTTTTGAAAATTCTTTCTTTTAAAATATACATATCATAATCATAAAAACATATGTACACAGATTTAAAAGTTGAATAACTCAACCAAATATATCACAGAAAAGAGGGTTCCTTTGCTCCATTTCTCCCTGCTCCTGAGCTTCAGTTTTGAAAGGCAACATTTTTGTTTGTATTCTGATTTTTAAGTTGGAGTCTTTTTTCACCTATTAATGTTGTTTTGGCCATGTTTAATTAAAATCGAGACACCCTAAAGATAATCAAAAGGTCTGTGTGCATGAGTGGAGAAGAAGGCTTACAGCCACAACAGAGATATTAAGTGGAGCCTCAGGTGATTTGTGGTCCCTTCAGAAGTCCTTATGTTTGGTTCTTTACTCTGGGCCCTTCAGTTTGCCCAGAAAATAATCCTTTAATCTCCCATTAGGGCACTGAGTAGAGAGGTAACTAACATATCTGGTCGACACTGTTCTGGAAGCAGAGCCGCATGCAGGGTAAGGGTCCATGTAGTATGGAGACTCGTTGTGTCCTTCCCTGTCAGCCGACTCTCTTCTGTCCCTGCTGTAACTGTGTCTGGGGCAACCTTCGTCAATCAGTGTTTTATGAGGGCATTCAGTACTACAGAAAATGATTTGAATACCTATTTTCTCAGGTCTTCCAAGAATGGCCCATAGTTGGTACTGTTCTAGAAGCCCAGGAGAGAAGTTGATGCATTGGGTGTAATGAATGCTGTAGGGCTAAATTTCTCTAAGAACAGAAGTTGATAAGGGTTGATTTTGAGGTCTTTTAATTGATTTTCTACAGAGCAGGTCTCTAGTTTCCTGCTGGGACAGGGGAAGGTAGATGCTTGGATATGTCAAATGGAGAAAAGGATTTACAAGTCTAATTCCCTCTTTTTTTTTCTTTTCCTTTTTTTGAAGAGGTTTTCTCTATAGGGCACGTGTGCTCGCCAGAAAGACACAGAGAGACAGAGAGACAGAAAGCGAGAAATCACCCCCCAGGGGCATGGCCACGCCGCAATCCCTTCTCCTCCATTCTCCTCTTGGGATCTTGGGCACACATGCACATGCCCCCAGCCTGAGTCTAAGCCTCCAGATCCGGGACTTGAACCGCGGTTGACTACATGGGAACCCAGCAACATAGCCATTATGCTAACTGCTGGTACCTCAGTCTAATTCCCTCTTATGTAGGCTTTTATATACTCCATTTATAGTCCCTTGTCCAGGTTTTGAGGTAGCTGGTACTTCCAGAAACTGAGTTTTTCTGGGATTTTGGAATGAAGTGACTGCTTCACATTAGTTTGCCTGTCCCCATGCTTGGTGTTCATCTTTATCAGTTCCTTATCACTTTTCATCTTCCAAAAATGTGTTGACATCTCTTTTTCATTACGATGTTCTCTTACATTCTCTTGGTCTTCATATCATTAAAAGTTTTTTTTTTTTTTCCTGTTATTTGTGATAGAGAATGTATGTGAGAGTGAGGAGCACTCTGCATAGGATCTATCCACACTGTAATCCCCTCCCTCTATTTCTCCAGTCCATTGGCTCTTGGGCATTTGCACGCATGCCTGGTGTGTTTTAGGCCAACTGGCATGAGAATTTGAACTGTGGTCACCATGTGAATGGCAACACTACCATTACACCACAGAGCCAGCCCGATATCTTCATTTTATTCCTTCCTTCTCACTGTAGTGAGTTTTGCAATGAAATAATATACATGTTCCATCTGCCATGGACTTTAACGTTTTTATGAATATATATAAATTAGTTTTGCTAAATCTCAATACTTGCGTTTTTCAGGACTCCTGTCTTGCTTTTTAAAAAGCCATATCATAAATTGTTTTAGTAATAAAAAAGGAGTTGGAGCTACAGTACAGAACTTTAAAGCAAAATTACTTTTTCCCATAGGAATTTTACTAACTCTCACAAATGTAAGAATAGCAATAAAGCTTAGACATCCCTAGGCACAGCTAGTATTTGATTAAAGGCAGTGCTTATTCTAGAGAATGGACTGGATTTTTTTTTCTATCATTGTCAACTTTTCATTACTATAGCTCATACTCATATCATTTGAATCATCCATTTTCCCTATTTTTAAGCAAAATATGAGGTCATAGAAAAGAAGCAGCCAAGGAAGTTGGTGAGGATGGGGCTACAATTTATTTTCTGTGAACTTGACCCTGGCAGTGGTATCAAGGAGATAAGGTGATAATCTATCACATGTAAATTCTCACATATGGATATTATTTAAAAAAAATTTAAGCTGGATTTTATCACATCCAATATTTTGAAACTTTCTCATTTCTCTTTACTTATTGTGAACCCCTTCTGTATCATATACACAGAGCTAACTTTTATTTTTTTCCACAAAATGTCTTGGATGTTTCTATTTTTTTCCTTACTATTCAAAATTAAGTTGTAATGTACATGCTTTGTTATAATTTTTGGTTCACTTATTTATGTAGTTCTATAAATTTTTTTTCCTAGAGGTAGTATTTCTGAGTCAAAGAAGCTGCACCCTTCATATTTTGATGGAGAGTGCCAAATTGTCCTTCAAAAAGTATCTATCAATTATACTTTCCCACCAATTAAGTTTCTAAATACTCATTGCTCTCAAAACTATATTTATTTTCTCCTTTTAATCTTTACCTATATGGTAAGTATTGTCTTAGTTCATATTCTTTTGCTCTTTATTATATTTCTAATCTCCACATACAGATAATTTTCTATTTTTTTTTGGTGGGGGGAGTTGAGAGGTTTTTGCTATAGGGCACATGTACTTGCCAGAAAGATAGAGAGAGACACAGAGATAGAAAGCGAGACAAGAAATCATCCTCCTTGGGGATGGCCACACTGCAATCCCTTCTCCTCCATTCTCCTCTGTAGATCTTGGGCACGCAAGCACATGTGCCTGTGTGAGTTTAAGCTGCCAGGTCCAGGACTCAAACTGTGATCAACTACGTGGAAGTCTGGCGATGTAATCATTACACCATCTGCTGGTCCCAATTTTCTGTCATTTCTGATACATATTTGAAAAGTGATTTGCTCAGTCCTGAGATTTTTGACATGCCCAGATTCTTCTTTTTTTTTTTGAAGAGGTTTTTGCTATAGGGCACGTGCACTTGCCAGACAGAGAGACAGAGAGACAGAAAGCAAGAAATCACCCCCCAGGGGGGATGGCCATGCCACAGTCCCTTCTCTCCATTCTCCTCTTGGGATCTTGGGCACGCACGCACACGCCCGGCATGAGTTTAAGCCACCGGGTCTGGGACGTGAACCGTGGTCTACTATATGGGAGTCCAGTGACATAGACATTATGCTAACTGCTGGTCCCCATGCCCAGATTCTTATTCATTAGTGGGTCTGTCCTTGATAATATGAGTGACCTGTAAAGAATATCTTTTATATTTCTAGTTCTGTCTCTCTTGGGAACTTTTTAAAAATATGCCAGGTCAGGGTTCAAATGCTCTCTACCTGGTACCTCTTTCCCCAGTGTTCTGTGAGAAGAGTTTGAACTCCCAGGGAGAATAACCTCTTTAACTGCTTTTTTTGATCCAGTCTTTGAGAGCTTCATTTTGTATCAGTTCTTTGTGGTAGTCACTAGAGATGCACAAACTGGCTAAAGTTGTCTGTGCCTCAGCTTAGAGTGGGAAAGTGAATTGGACACCTATTATGAATCTCTTCCAGTTCTCTAAGAGTCACTTCCAGAATCCAACTACAACTAAAGCACCAGTTCCATGCAGGCTTAAACCAATATTGGGAGGTGAAAATTGGTTGTACCTTACCTCAAACCTCTTGTGTCCTGTCCTGGGGGTTCTCTGAGTCTGTGGCATGGAAAGCCATAAAATCCAACTTGGCACTAATATCCGACTCCTGGATTTATGGGGGAGTAACACTCTGGAGACAGCCTTGATCAATAGCAGATTATTTCGTCTTACTTTCTTCCCTTATGTGCATGTTTCCAGGCTGGATTTCATGACTATTTAGCAAGTTTTGCAGGAATAAATTGCCCATAGCAGTCATCAACACATCTGTGGTAGGCTGAATAATAACATTCTAAAGATGGCCATGTCCTCCTAGTCATTGGAACCCGTAAAAATGTTATTTTATATGACAAAGGGGACTTTTCAGATGTGATTAACTTAAGGAATTTGAGAGGGTAGATTATCCTGCGTTATCCCTGTAGGAGTAAGGTAGTCATTAGGGTACTTATAAAAAGGACCTTACCTAGGATATATGTGGTTGGTTTATCTCACATTCTACCCAAGACAGTTTTGGCAGGGAAAAAAGACTTCCACTGAAAGATGCTCACATTTCCTCAATGACTGGGAAGGAAGGAAGAAGCTGTTAGTGACAAGCCAGAGAATGCTACTTCCATTGTCAGGGAATTTAAGCTGAGGTCCCTAACAGGGGGAGAGGGAGTGTGCATGTATGTTGGAGACATATCAGTCATGGTCTTACTAGAAAAACAGAAACACTTTCAAGTATTTACATGCAAGAAATTCACTGCAGGGGACTGTGAATACTGATGACAGAGAAACAGAACTTGGAGAGGCAATCCACAGATTTGTAAGAGCAACTTTAAGTTGGAGGGTTAAAGCAAGAGGTGATGTTCCTGGAGTCTGTGGGTTAGGGTCACTGAAAAGAAGCTGCAATCACACTGGGTCTAGGAGCTGACCTGAGAAAGAGCAGCAGCTACTGGAAAGGCCACCTGAAGCAAAGCAAGTTGGGGAGTTCTCTGGCTTCTCTCTTGTCTCTCACTTTCCATTTTTATTCAGCACCTCTAGTTGGCTAAGCCCAGAAGTCAACTCTGCTGAATTCTACAGAACAGGCAAGAGTAGGAGATAACTCTGAGAGTGAACAGACATTAGGTCTGGCAGAGAGTGTGCTGCCACAGAACTATGAAAAAATACCCACAAGAGAAAGAATCCATGTTAAACACCTGCCAATCTCTATGGAAAGAGATTGGCATCAGTTGAGTAAAAATTTTTCCTGCCTTTAACACCTCTCTTTCCATGCTCTAAGCCCAGAGGGTCAGAAGCTGTACCTCGCGAGTAGATCATGTTCCTGGAGATGCTGACAGAATAAGAGAGTGTCTGCCCTCTCTTTTCCACTGTTGGCCTTCTATCCACTGTAGGCTTGAGCTAGGGCAGGTGAAAAGCTTTAACTCTTAATGAAATTAGTGATTTGGTTTTGTTTGTTTGTTTTAGTTTTTGATATAGGTCATGTGTGCTTGCTGGAGAGAGACAAAGAGAGACAAAGACACACACACACACACACAGAAAGTGAGAAATTCAGCCCCCTACACCGCCCCCCCCGCCAGGGAGGATGGCTGTGCTGCAATCTCTTCTCTACTCTCCTTTCAGGATTTTGGGCATGCACATACAAGTACCTGGTGTGATTCTCAAGCTGCCAATCTGGGACTCTAACTGCAAAGACAGTCATGTCTGAACAGTTATACAAAGAAATTTTTGAAAGAAGAACATAATTAGTTGAATCCATTTAATCTCATTTTACACACTGGAAGCTTTATGATTGATCCTGTTGAAGCTCTTCAATTGACTAGTGGTGATGAGAAACAGCATCACAGCCTACGTGATGGGCAAGTGATGCCTGTTCAGCTCTGTCTGAACCTTCCAGGATAGATTCCTTGCCCCCACTTTTTTTTTTCCCCTTGTTTTGGTTTGCTATAGGGCACGTAGGCTCACAGAAGAGAGGAAGAGAGAGAGAGAAAGAAAGAGAAAGCGAGTGAGAAATCACCCCCAGGGAGGATGACTATGCCCCAGTCCCTTACCCACCATTCTGCTCTTGGCATTTTGGGCATGCATACACATATTCCTGGCATATTTTTCAAGCTTCCAGGTCTGGGACTCAAATCACCCAGTCAGCTACGTGGGATCCAGCTTCCTTAACCATTATGCCATTAGCTAGTTCAAGATCCCCTCTTCCTCCTCCTCCCCCCCCCTTCTTCTTCTTTTAAGGTTTTTCCATAGGGTGAGTGTGCTTGCCAGAGAGATAGAGACAGAGAGAAGAAGTGAGAAATCACCCCTCAGGGGATATGACTATGTCACAGTACCTTCTCCTCCTAGGATTTTGGACATGCAAGCACATACCCAGCATGAGTTTCAAGCCACCAGGTCCAGGACTTATCTACAAGCACCATGTAGGAGCTCAGTGCCTTAACCACCATGTCACTTGCTGGTCCCAAATTTCCCCCTTTTAAGGACCCAGCCACTTACAAGTTCCACTGTTGCTCCCAACCTATCAAAGAATATAAACAAAAACTGAAAGCCTTTGACATCCAGAGGGATATAGGACCCGGCAGAGCAAATTCTCACACTTTTGCCTTGTGTGAGTGAAGAGAAATAACCTGAGATTCTTCACCAGAGATGGAACATGTGGAAATGAACATATATGGCATTTCTGTTCTATAAACAACACAGTGGCATTTTCTAAAGTCATGTTCTATTCCATAACTCACATTGCTGTCTTAGGAAAACCCAATTATAATAATATTCTACTTCAACTTTGATTTCTAAGGATGATTTAAGACTTCGACGTTAGTAAGACTTTCATCATTTGCATTTCTCTTGGACACTATAGTATACCATTCTCCATATTTTCAGTACAGAAGCTGCAAATGCTAGCTAGAGAAGAATTGTAAGTATTGATAAGATCACATGCTCTCTCTTCTCACATCCCAGCTTTGGGTATAGTAAGTAAGTAATCTCTTAAAGATCTGATAGACTGCTTCTTAACAGGGCTATTTTAACTTGAATGATTCAGAAGTGCAGGCAGAAAAAGTCAAAAGTTATTTTGTAATTGTTAGCAATTTATGAATATCTAATACTGCATTGGAAATCAATTTACTTTTCTATTTTAAAAGTATTTTCGGGGCCGGCAGGTGGCATGGTGGTTAAGGCAGCTGGACTCCCACATGGCTGACCATGGTTCGAGTTCTGGACTTGGTGGCTTCCTTTCTCACTTTCTCTCTCTCTCTCTCTCACTTTGTCCCTCTCTGGTCAAATTAAAGTAAATAAATACATAAAGTTAAATAAAATAATTCTTTAAAAATAGCATTTTCATCTACAAGTGTAGAAATACATTTGGTCTAACTGGAAAATTTGCATTGAAGACATTAGTGCAAATAGCTCTGCACTGCTGAATTAAGTTTTGTCTTGGACAGTGTAGGAAAAAGGGCCAGGCCTTCCAGTATGATCTGATACAGAAAAGTAAGCAGGGATCTTTTCTAAGTGATTTCTCAGAGGACTCAATTTCTCTATAAATATTTGAGTGTCCTATTGTGAACTTTCAGGCTGGGAATAAAAACATTAGGGAAACGCTGATCTTGGAAAATGCCAGAAGTTCTCTATATCTGCTTGTTTTTGTTGTTTAAGAAGATAAAACAATGAGGTAACTGACTTGCCAATATCGATTTGTCAAAATTAATTTCGTTTGAGTTATATGAACATACACAAATGCAAAAACTACCTAAATATTTTTTAACTAACTTTAAGATTAGTTAACTAAAATTTTAAAAAATTTGCAAGAGCATATGCTCACTGGAGAGAGAGTGTAAGAAAGCAAGAAAGTCCCTCTTTTCTCCCCCATGGGGCATGGTCACACTGTTATCCCTTCTCTTCCATTTCTCTTTCTTTTTGAAATTTTGGGCATACATGTACAAGTACTTTGAATTTCAGGACACTGGACTCAGGACTCGAACCACACAGCCAGCCATATGGGATCCATCTACCTAGACCACCGTGCCACTACAAGCTGGCCCAGTTAACTAAATTTTAACTAATATTTTTAAACTAAGTCCCTCAAGAATGAATATATGCTTTCAAATTTAGTCTTAATGAGGATATAAAGAAAAATCTGAGTCTCAAATCACGAGATACTTTTGAACTCAAAACTTCATCTGGCCTTATAAACATTTGAAAAAAATTTTGTTTTAGGAATTTTAATTCGAGACACTACTATCCTCATCTTTCATCTTGCCTGTGTTTTTAAAAGTTTATTTCTTCTTCTTTTTTTTTTTTTCTGAGAGAAAGAGACAGAGAAAGTAAAATAACCCCAGCAGTGTCTCAGCCATGATCATGGGCACACGTACACACCCAGTAAAGGTACAGGAAGAATTAGGGATGTAAACCTGGAACCTTCCTGTAGGGACCTTCCTGTATGACTTCGGTATCAACAAACCGTTGTACCACTGTGGCTGGCTGTTTCTTGTATTTTTAGACACGGTAGGCAGATTTGGTAAATTAGGAAATAAACTAAATGTTTCAAAATTTTGCATGTAGAGTTTCTTTTTTCTTAAATTTGGGGGACCATGAGAATTTTTACTTTTTTTTTTAATTTAAAAGCTTATTTACTTATTTTTTTTTTTTTCTGAGAGAGAGAGAGAGAGGTACCTTTGACAGAGTCTTACCATGATCCTCCCTCAAACCTCCTAGCCAGCCAGAATCATAGCACTTGGGAACGCCTGGCATGCTTATGTTGACCTGGAATCTGAATCGGAGCCTCCTATGTGGCTTCAGCATAGCCAGCAGCACCGTAACGTCTGAGCCACCATGACTGGGCCAAGATTTTTACTTTTAAGTCTGCTTAACGATTTCCCTCAAATGTGGCTTCAGGGTTATAGAGAAAAGTGAACATGGCTGGAAAGTCAGATGTAAGGTCATATTAACTTTGATAGGCTACACGCTATTCCTATGTTAGAACATATCAGTTGTCAGCAACAGATAACAAGCCTTTCTAATTTTTAGGCATATGAGGACTTTGTAGGAGGGATTCAGATAACTAACAGATTCCAAGGAATTGCTGAATCACCAGGCCTCTGGTGATTCAGCTCCAAGGGAGTGTCCAAAATTCCCTGACCTTGTCTTCTCTGGACAGTACCCTTTGAAACATTCAGCCCCATGGCGTCCATCTGTTTTTCTTTCTTCTATAGATAGACGCTCTTTCCCAGAAGACGATGTTCATCTGGTCTGTCTTGGGTCACATGTTCTCTGTTCAGGGCCTTAGAGACAGCCTCATGGAACCAGAAGAAGGGGAAGGGGTATGGTCTTCAAAGGAAAAGCTGAGGTTACCGTGAGAAGGGTAGGCTGGGCCAGCATCTACTCTACTGTGGCAAATAGGACCATGAATAGCATTTTATTTTCTGCTACCTCCTGAGGTTTACCACCTAATGCAAAGTCAACATGAAGACAGGCGGAAAGACAATATTCAGGTTAAGAATCTGCTTCTGAGACCAGCAGATGGCATAGTGGTTATGTCACTAGACTCCCATATGGCTGACTGTGGCTCAAGTCCCGGACCTGATGGCTTAAAAATTATATTGGGCAAGTGTGCGTGTGTGCCCAGGATCCCAGGAGGAGAATAGAAGAGAAGGGATTGCAGTGTGACCATTCCCCTTGGGGGATGATTTCTCACTGTCCCACTCACTGTGTCTGTCTCTATCCTGCTATTTAAAACTTTCTTTTATATAGCTTCTCTCTAGTGAACACACACCCTCTAAAGCAAAAACCTCTAAAAAAATCCTGCTTCTTTGAAATTAAAATTTTTTTGATGTTTCTGTATGAATTCTCATGGAAAATTCTGGGAAAGAAAGCACCTAGCTAGTGGAAAGGCATAGTTTAGGAAAGTTTGATGATCAAAACCTACTGATAGGGATAATATAGCTCTCTTCTGTCAGAGACACATCCCTCATTGTTAGAGAAATTTCTCTCTCTTTTCTGCCTTAATTATAACGATAATAATGTGCTCTATAATTCATGCAGATTCTTGGCAAATCTTAGTAACAGTCACTGGAAATCACTGCAATCAACATTCTATATATACTTACCTTGACATTGGAAATTACCATGTGTTTAAATGTAATGATATAAACTGCTTCTGTCTGATTATAGTAACATAATGAGAGTCTCTATAGCAGACATGCACTTAATTAAAAGAATGTGTTGACGATGGGCATATAAGAAATGATTTATATAAAAATGATAAACATTTATAACTTTACAAACAACTTTTTTTTATTTTATTTTTTTAAAATTAATTTATTTATTTTTGTATATACTTTCAATCATATTGTTTGGCTTACAATGAGACCATTTCGATATGTGAACATTTCTCCCCAGACCCGTTGATCGAAATATCTTCAACAGATAACACCACACCTCCCCATCCCGTCAATGCTCTACCTCTGTATCCCTTCTCCAAATATCTTTCGTTGGGCCCCACTCCTCCACATACACCTCATCTGACATTCACACCCATCTCTTGTGTAACAACTTTGTTTTGATATAGTCCCATGTCCTCTCTACTCTCTCCAGAATTCTAAGGTTCTTAATTTATATAAAAATATATTATTTGTATTTTGATGTTATTGTTTTAGGAAAAATCCCCATAATTTAGCTGGCTTATAGGCAGAAGTGGATTTACTTTGAAGGAAATGAAGCTTTAATTTTGGTATTCACTTTGTTGGGTCCTCTTCTATGTCCCTGAAGCTAATTTTATTTTTTGAGGGATGGTAAAAATGAATTTTGTTCAGCTTTAGGCAACACAAAACCTCGATCTGCACTGCTTATAAATTTTAGTATAATAATCCAGCATCAGCTGTCCCCCCAGCCACACCCTGATTGTTCAGCCTGCCTCAACCTAGATTTGGGACAATGGTTTTGTCAAGAAATTCAATAAACAAGATTTCTGTATGTATATGTTTTCTTTAGATTTTCCTGACTGTGCAGTGGGGAATGGGATGGGAATCATCCAGGTTAATGGTGTAGGAGTGGGAGACCTACTTTATGAACCCTTCTCCATTCTCCTCTTGGGATTTTGGGCACACACACAGAGCACTTAAAAAATAAATCGTATTAGATATTTATGCTTATTGAATTTTTTTTTCTTGCCCTCACCTTAATCAAGATTCTTCTTCTTCGTCTTTCTTTTTTTTTCCCTTTTCTTTTTTCTCTCTCCCCTTTCTCTGGATCCTCTTTTTCCTTCTGGATTTTCCCAGAGGTTTGCAAGCTTCTTTGCCTTCTGTTATATTAATACAGTATGATCTGCTCCCGTATCCCTCCTACTTTGAGTTGCTTGCTTATCATCATAGGAATTAAGAATATAAAGGACATTTACATGGCCCTTGATCTTTGGAAAACACTTTAATTTGGTATTTTACTTGAATTCGTTCTGAAATGCTTCAAGCATCTCAAATCTCACTGACATGACTACTCTTCAAAGTATTTTATTTTCTAAAAAATGTGCAATGCTTATACCAAGAGGAATTTTGAATACTGAAATATTCTCTACTCCATGTTTTATGTATGTGTTTTTACATTTAAACTGTACTTAATTAAAAAGACACTTGGGAGGGACCAGCAGATGGTGTAATGGTTGCCTCGCTGGACTCCCACGTAGTCGACTGTGTTTTGAGTGCTGGACCTGGTGGCTTAAAAACTCATGCTAGGCACATGTACATGTGTGCCTAAAAATCCTTAGAAGAGTGGAAGAAAAGGGATTGTGGCATGGCCATTCCCCGGTGGGTGATTTCTTGCTTTCTGTCTTTCTGTGTCTCCAGTGAGCACATGTGCCCTATAGCTATAGCCTCTCTAAAAAAAACCCAAAAAACCAAACCAAACAAAAACAAACAAAAGAAAACACTTGGGATTACATGATTTTCTGTCATATTACAATTATGTCTCTTTATCTCTTAGCCTTGCAATAGTTGCACATGGCTCAATAAATCAATGTTAAATAGTTATTGAGTGAAATTACCATTTTATAAGAAGTGACATATTAGTATCTGTATTTTAAAAAAGAATTATTTTATTTAACTTTATTTATTTATTTGTTTTTATTTGACCAGAGAGGGACAGAGTGAGAGAGAGAAAAGAGGGAAAGTGAGAAAGCACGCTGCTAGGTCCGGGACTTGAACTGTGGTTGCCCATGTGGGAGTCCAGCATCCTTAACTACCATGCCACCTTCTGGCCCCAGTATCTGCATTTTTAATATGGCTTCTTACAAGAAGTATCAGAATACACACATACTATTGAGAGGGTTCACAGAGTCTGTATAGATTGGAGAACAGAAATAGGATAAAAGAAAAAGAAAAAGAAACTAATATTTCTAGTTACAATGAAAGTGATTAATAATGGGAATATTCTGAGCTAATTAACTAATCCCTACTATGACACGTGTGTGCATTTATAATGTTTTATAAGTAATGCTTACCGGCTTTGAAATTCTCACAAAAAGACCATAGAAAAGTAATTTAACTTTTCAGAGAACTTTCTTTTAAATAGCTTATAAGAAAATACAGAGATAGAATATGTAAAGTCACAAAGAACAGATTTTATGATAAAGTGAAGAACTAACAAGACTTTTTGTTACTCTAAAATATTCTGAATTCTACTGAATGTTATTAAATAAAGAAGATAAAATTTCAAATCTGCAAATAAAGAACTTAAGTGTTTTTACAACTCTGGAATAGCCTCTGTTTTCTAGGGCTCCTTGCTTGTACCAAGAAGCTTTGTAACTTATATTTCTCTTTATTTTTTATTATTTGTTAATGTTGAAAAAACTCTGTTTTATCTCTTTTCTTGACTTACAATTAATACTCTTCTATTTAAAAAAAAATCTTTTTAGTGGTTTCTCTAATGATTGCCACGTACATTTTTACGTCAGCTCAGTCCACATTTAAATGATTCTTAATCACTTAACATGTGGTATAGACAAATTATAGTAGAATGTTCCTAATTTTTCTTTTCCATGCTTCATTGCATTGTCATTTATTTCACTTTTCCATATATTATGAACATCAAATACGTTGTTATTATTGTTGTTTTAAATAGGCAGTTATAACTGCAATTAAGGATAAGAAAAATAAAAGATATTTATCTTTATTACCTTCAACACTCTTCCTTTCTTTATGTAGATCCAAGTTTATGACCTACATAAATTTCCTTCTGCTAGAGAAACTTCTTTTCCAAAATTTTGTTTGAGATGTATGAGGATTTTTCTTTTACTTTTGAAGAATAATTTTATCTGCAACCAGTTAAACTGACTATGCCCCTTTCCTCGTGGGGGACTGGTGTGCAGTGGCTGCAAACAGCAGCCTCCTGAGCTGTATATGCAGTGGTTGTTTGTACCAGGGGCTGATCTAAAGGGCCTTGGGGACAGCCCTTTCCCATGGATGTTCATGTCTCTGACCTTGTGCTGTCCCCAATCAAAATAATCTTCATGCTGCTAACAAGTACAGCTGAGAGACTTCTAAGCTGTTTGTGCCAATGGATGGCTAGTGGAAATAAGCTTTTGAAGTAGGGCTGTTGAAGGTCCCAACACCTGACTGCTGTCAGCAGGGCTTGAAGCCCGCTTTGTAGGTGGGACAACCTGTAATGCCACTTCATGGAGTTGATGACTCTAAGTAGCACTGTTTCAGAAAAATTAACACTCCATTTTTATAAAATCATAAGAGATTCATTTGCCCTGTGAAAATGTCATGACTCCCAACTCCACAGAACTGGCAGAACTACAAGCAAAGAGGGCCTGGGAAGGCAGGCTACCTGTGGCCCCCGCCCCTTGAAACTGTCAGCCCTGCAATCCCCTCCCCCAGTCATCTTAGGCCCAGCTGTGAGTCCCCTCATTCTCTTTAATCAGTGCCAGTTCTCTTCTTAAAGAGGACAAATATTTTCTGATTCCACTCAAGTGTCCTCTTGGCATTATTTGTTCATTGTTGTCTCATCCTTAGAGTTGATTGGGACTAACTCTGTGATCAAGGTTAATAAAAATGCTACAGTAGTTAGTGAGAAAACTTCTTGCTGATGTGCCATGGGATTTTCTCATGTCTTTTGCCATAGGGCTTATGTACTTGCCCGAGAGAGAGAGAGAGAAAGAGACAGAGAGAGAGAAAGTGAGAAATCACCCCCAAAGGGATGGCCATGCCACAGTCCCTTCTCCTCCATTCTCCTCTCGGGATTTTGGGTACATATGCACATGTGCTCAGTGTGATTTTCAAACCGCTGGGTCTGGAACTTGAACCATGATTGGCTATCTGGGAATCTAGTGCCTTCACCACCACGCCACCTGCTGGCCCCTCTACCAGGTATTTCTTAGATTAGACTTTGATACATAGCCTCTTGATTGGGATGCAGAGAATGAAAGTCATGAAGGTATTATCATCATGCTGTTGGAAGGCACAAAGAACCTCACTGGATCTGTTGAATGGAGGCGTAATTAGACCAATTCAGTATTTTAGTGACGATTTTACTATCAGCCACTCCCATAATAAGCTTATGAGACTATTTAAATCTACTCTTAGAACCCAATATCTTTAATTCTGAGAGAGAGTATTAATACCAGAATTATCCATTATAAGCCATGAGTTTGGAGCTCTTTTGATTCAATGTATTTTATAAGGCATAAGATTTAATGGAATATAAAGGAGATGGAAAGAAAAAAAATCACACTTTTTTTTTCCCTTTCACAGGTTCCCACTATTTATTGTAACTCCATCTCCCTTTCCTCTTCAAGAAGTTTAGTCATTGTACTTTTCTCAGCACTAGATATGAACTGAAAATCTGAAACTAAAATATTTTTAGGGACAGATTGACAGGAAATGAATATGGTATTAAGAGACGGTGTTAACTTGGAACAAGATGTTCTTTTAAAAAGTACACATGGCCCAGGACTTCTGTAGGAATTAATTTTGTAAATTTGGAAATAAATAAAGCAAACATAAGAAAATTTTCCTTTTATCTTTTATCTTGTGATATATACACACACACACACACACACACACACTGTATTATATTATAGTGTGTATAATATACATAAGTGTTTGTGTGTGTATATATATATACGTATATATATAAAATAAATGACAGCAGCCTCCATTTATCCCTTAGCCTATTGATGTAACCATAGTGGTATCACTGATTTCCAGTCTTCAGGTAATCCTTTTCTTGCTGCTAGAAGCCCTAGTCTACTCACTTATTGTTGTGTGTACTCAGGGAGGGAGACAAGCTCATTGATCCATCAGTGCTCCAACTGGTAAATATTTAATGTTTATTCCCATCATTGAAATCATTTCAAGTTTGGGTATCGACAGTCATTCACCTGCACAGATTGATGTGGCCTGCAGTACAGGACAATTCTTTCAGCAGGCAGCAGTTCATTGCGTCTTTGCAGACTGACTTACTTGCCACGTAGTACTTTTGCAGTATTAATTTCCAGATGGCTGTGCTACAGTCCAGATTTGAATTTCAGTTCATCTCAATGTCTTTTGCTGGAAGGATTATGTTTGAGACTCTACTCTTTCTCAATAAATGATTATTATTAAAACTCCAACATCCTCAAGTGTACTTGAGAATTATCAACCTTCATAATTACCAAAGACATATTTTCTCATGTTATTATTATTTTTTTGAAGGCACAAAGTTTTCCCTTTGACTTATTTTGTTGCTCATCTTGAGTATAGCTGGTATATGACATTATGATTTGGAGTTAGTTGACTTTTTAAAAATTATTTACATTTAATCATTATACATCTTTACAGTGTACAACTTGGCTTTTCCCAGCACAAAGATGGTGCATATCCATCAAGACAAGACATTACCATATACATTATCATCAGCAAGTAACTCATGTTATTTTTAACTAGGAATTCTTTGCTGCACCGAGAGAAGTATCCTGCTTTCAGAATTTCATCAGAGCAACAAATACTTTGCTGAATGTCGCTATAGTTAGTCGAACTTAAGTCTCTGGATCTTGGCATTTATTTTGAGATCGTCTTCAATCTGCCCGGCCTCAGTTTTGAAGCCATTTTCATCTTCCCCTCATCTTATACCAACTGGACCCTGAAGGGCATCATAAATATCCAGAAATACGTGTGTGTGTGTGTGTGTATATATATATATATATATATATATATATATAGCAGAGTTGCAGAGGTTTTTGCTATAGGGTACATGCGGTCGCCAGTAAGACAGAGAGCCAGAGAGACAGAAAGTGAGAAATCACCCCTCAGGGGGGATGGCCATACCACAATCCCTTCTCCTCCATTCTCCTCCTCTCGGGATCTTGGGCACATGCACCTGGTGTGAGTTTAAGCCACTGGGCCTGGGACTCGAACTGTGGTCAGCTACATGGGAGTCCAGCGACATAGCCATTACGCCAACTGCTGGTCCCAATATCCAGAAATATTTTAAACGGTTCTTCTGGAAACTCACATCCTGTTGGGCTGGTTCTGATTCAATAGAATTTTGACTTCAAGATCACTTGGTTTTTGGGCCTTTTTGTCAATTCTTGCCTTTTAACTTTGGACTTGACATTTGGTCCATCTTTTGGGCCTTTGATCCTTATGTTTTCCCAGTGGTTTTTGGTCTGTCTGTTCCTCTGGTTCTGAGTATTCATAGCCTTTACTGTTCTCACTCCAGACTTGGAAATTAGTCTTGATCTCTGCCAAGAACCTGATTATCAACCCAGGTGAGTCAGACCAACAGCTCCTTCAAAAGGAAAAATGTATTTATTGTTTGATATTTTCTATGTCCTTTAAAACAAAACAGGTATAAAAACCTGCTTTCAGGTCAGGGGCTCCAGATGTTCTGTGCTATTATTACAATTCTATATTTCCATTAAAAAAATGTGCCTTTTTAATTTTTTTTTTTTGAGAGTTTTTTTCCTATAGGGCACGTACCAGAAAGACAGAGACAGATAGAGAGACAGAAAGCGAGAAATCACCCCCTTTGGGGGGGGGGGGTGGCCATGCCGAAATCCCTTCTCCTTCATTCTCCTCTCGGGATCTAGGGCACGCGTGCACATGTGCGCGGCATGAGTCTGGGACTCGAACTGCAGTCGACTATAGGGGAGTCCAGTGACATAGCCATTACGCCAACTGCTGGTCCTATGACTGACCATAACTATAGCATAGTCATTAAAAATTACACATTCTATTGGCATCTTTACAAAATTAATTATATTATTTCTCTCATCTTTTTTGGGAAGCTCATGAAAATCTGAGAGAAGAGGGTTTCTAGTTTTTTTGTTTTGTTTTTTGAGAGATTTTTGCTATAGAGCACATGTGCTGGCTTGAGAGACAGAGAGACAGAGAGATAGAAAGCAAGAAATCCCCTCCCAGGAAGGAAGTCCACATCATAGTTTCTTCTTCTCCATTCTACTCTTGGAATTTTGGGCATGCATGCACATGCATCCGGTGTGAGATTCAAGCTGCTGGACTTAGGACTCAAGCCATGGTTGACCATGTGCGAGTCTAGCACCTTAACCACTATGCCACCTGCTGGTCCTGAGAAGAGGGTTTCTAAACAAACTATTGGCTAAGCATATTTGTGAAATGGATAGAATATTTGACAACATTGTAATGCTTTATTTATTATGTGTTTAGATCATGAAGTACATCTCAAAAAAGAGCATCTTTGCATGATTATAATAAGAGACTAATCAAATATATGAATAGATGATGGTTTGCTTAAAAGAAATAAAGAGGCCAGCTTGTGGCTTGGTGTTTAAGGTGTCTAGATTCCACAAGGCTGATTGTGCCATTCTAGTCCTGGAACTAGCAGCTTGAAAAACAATCCAGGAGCAGGGACCAGCAGTTAGCGTAATGGCTATGTCGCTGGACTCCCATGTAGTCAACCGTGGTTCGCATCCCGGACCCAGTGGTTTAAAACTCAGGTCAGGCGCATGTGCGTGTGTGCCCAAGATCCTGAGAAGAGAATGGAGGAGAAGGGATTGTGGCGTGGCCATCCCCCCTGTGGGGTGATTTCTCGCTTTCTGTCTCTCTGACTCTCTCTGTCTTTCTGACGAGCACACGCGCCCTATAGCAAACACATCTCAAAAAAACAAACAAACAAAAAGAACAGTCCAGGAGCATGTGTTGCTTACCCAGAATCCTGACAGGAGGCACAAATGGAAAAGGAATTGCAGCATGACTGTGCCCAATGATGGGGGAGAGGGCTGCTTGCCACTTCCCTAGCCCCTCTGGTAAGAACATATATCCTCTGACAAATTTAAAAAAATAAAATAAAAAAATGGGCCCTGGAGAAGGGTTCCCAACATGGATCTGTATGATCTTGGAAAAGTTACTTAATTTGGGGGCCTTGATTGTCTCATCTTTGCATAATAACCTTTTGAGGATAAACAAGTTAACTTACATGATGTGTTTAGCATAAGGCCTTTTCATAAGAAAAACAAAATACTTGCTATCATGATATGTATGTTATGTTGGCTAGGGTGCTTTCATCTAAAGGTAACACAAATCCTGACGCCAACTGGCTCAAAAATAAGGGAATTTATTTATTATTTTATAGAACAGGAAGACCAAGAGTGGGGTATTAGTTCCTACCTTTAAAGGGTAATTGAGTCCACAGCTCGATGAGATCTAAATTTTTTTGTTAGTGATGGGCAATTCATAGTGTTAGCATCAGGCCTAGATAACAAAATGGCCCAGCAGTTTCTAGACATGATAAAATCCAGAAGAACAAGGAGGGAATTTGTCATATATTGAATGTTTTTACCCTCCACAAATGTATATGTTAAAACTCTTCCCTGTGTGATGGTGTTGGGAAGTGGGACCTGTGGAAGGTAATTAGGATTAGATGAGGCTGTGAGGGTGGAGCCTTCATGAATGAGATTAGCGCCCTTATTAGAGTCATGAGAGAGCGACTTCCCCTCTTTGTTCTGTCGCATGTGAGGATGCAGTGAGAAGTCAGCAGTCTGTAACACGGAAGAGGCTTCTCACCAGAATCTGACCATGCTGGAGCTCTGATTTAAGACTTTCAGTCTCCAGAACTGTGAGAACTAGATTTCTGCTATTTTTTAACATTTTGTTTATTATTATTATTTTAAAAATGTGCTCTAGGGCATGTGTGCTTACCAGAGAGACAGGGAGAGTGGGTAATGGGAGTGAGAAAGCAAGCTGCCAGCTCTGGTACTTGAATTGTGGTTGACCAAGTGGCAGTTCAACACTTTAACCACCACACCATCTGCTGGCCCCTAAATTTTTGTTATTACCAGCTCCTGAGTTTATGGCATTTTGTTGCAGCAGCCTGAAATGAGAAAGACTATTCTATCTTTCAGCTTTCTCTTAAGCAGAGAACCTCCAGAAGCCTCATGAACATATTTCCATAGATTTCTCTGATCTGGGTTGAGTCACAACCCATTATTCAACTAATCACTAATAGAGGATGTAAAAAAAATACCCTTTAGACTAACTAGGTATACATTCTGAATCTAAAAAATGGGATCAGTTTTTCTGAGGGAGAGGAAGGTTTTCCAAGACCATGTGAACAACCTTGAAGTCATGAGAACTACTTCAGGATCTGTTGTCAAAATTAATAGCTTTCTGTATCTTTGGGAGCTATGTCATATCGATCTCACTGAAGGAAAAACACCAAGAAATGGATTTTCCTAGATATCCATTAGGATGAATTTCAAAATTCTAATTTTTGTAGAATACGAAAGTGAACATTGGAACTTCTGGCACTCATCACAGTTAAGATAGTGAACTATTAGTTCTTCATTATAAATTTCAAAATTAAATATGGGTAACAACTTCATTTGTCTGAGCAGTTTACATTATTTTGATTTGATCCTTAATATATCAATGTAGGAAGGCAGGACAAATATAAATGTCTTTATTTCAAAGATACAATCAGGGATAGAAAGGTTAAGATCATACTTAATGTTATTCTTGGGACACTAACCAGAGGTCTTTTCATGATGTTGTGTACTATATATAGATTGTTTTCTTTGCTATTCTGCTTCCTCAATTAGAGGATATACTTTTTAAGGCAAGGAACCTATCTTGTGTGTATTCTAGTGTTTAGTATTTTGGGATTCAGGAAAGTTTTGTTATAAATGTACTGTTAAACTAAGGCAAGATTAAGAATCTTGAGTTTGACTCTTTCCTTGAGAGAGATACACCTCTGGACAAAGCAATTAAATTCCTACCTGGTCAATCTTAGAGAGCATTTATTTATATGCAAGGAAACTCACTCTCCTTTTTAAATTTTTTTTTTTAAAGGCAGTTTGGTTCCCAATTTCTTTATTTTGCCCTTTTTTTCTGATTACTTTATAGGATTCTCACAGATTTGACTGCTTTTTAAAGACACAATACCAGATAAATACCAGAAAACCTGCAGATTACAAAGTAAGTCACCACAGGTGTAACCAAAGCTAAGATGTAAACCAACAAATACAGACAAAAAAGAATAACAGATACCATTCATCATAACAAACAGGATCACCAGCTTCTAAATAGGGCTTTTAGGAAGAGAAGAACATAATCAACTGGAAATAGATTAAACTAATATATGCAGTTAAGGATAAGATAATATCATCATGATCAACAGGCTCTACCATAGTGAAGTAGTCGAAGGTGAAACCAGACACTTCCTGGCATAAATAAATTATTTCAATTAAATTATGCTATTGTAGTCTAAGTAGAACTTTCTAAATGAATTAAATAAAATAGTTCTGAGTTCTCCTGTGGTCTCCATTTTTGACTGGTGCATAGTTGATTCTACTGGATACAGCTAAGTGAATCATTCTCCATTCTTGGGTTTAATTGGGAGGATTTCTGCATGAATGGCCCAGGGTGATGAGCCTTTCTCTCTCACTTTCTCACTTCTGTCTCTCTATGGTGAGCACATGCACCCTATGGCAAAAATCTAAAAAAAAAAAAAAAAAAAAAAAAAAAAAAAGATGTGCCATTGTACCAGCATTTATCTAAAGGTTATTATCCAAAAAGAAAAACAGTAGGCCAATTATTTTTCTTCTATTTTTACCTTGAACTCTTCCCCCATTCCAATTTGGGTTTTATCAGTGCTTTAGTGATAACCAAAGTTAACAGATTCTGAATGGACAATTTGCTGCAAAGGTTTTTATAGGGAAAAACAAAAACAAAAACAAACCAACCACTATATTCTGTGTTGTGTGGTCTGTATGAATACATGGGAAGAAAAAGACAGACATAAAAATATATTAGCATTCAGTCAGAATATATATAACACTTCACAGTAATGTGTGAATAAACAATGTGTGAATAAACAGAAGAATAAAAATGTTTCTTTTCAATGATTGTATTTATTTGTTTGTTGAAAGAAAGAGAAATACCCTCAACAGAGTCTCCATGCTGCTATTTAACCCCATCTCAGCCAGCCTGGATTACAGGAATGTGGACCTAGTGTGTGCAAGGAGGTCCCAGGACACAAACTCAGGACCTTTCCTGTGTGGATCCAGCTGTGCTATGTCAATACCAACACCTCATTTTTTTTACAATTGTTAATTAAAATACATCATTATTTAATCATACACACACACACACACAAACACACACTGATGTATATGTATTTTAAAATAGCTTTTAAAATAAAAGCTATTTGTACACACAAAAAAAGACTGTGATCTCCTTCATTTTTTGGGAATGAAAGAGAAAAGTTAGGGAGCAAAGTTAAGTATAATTTTTTTTTTCTGTAGCATTTGTGTCTGCTAATAATTTTTTTCTTTATAAACCATTTTAAAACCAACAAGTGGACTATTTCTTTTATGATAAATGTTAAATTATTCAACAGATGCATGCTGAGTAATGGATTACCTGGTTCTTTTATTTTTTCTCTTTTACAAATCTATTTGCATTTTAGTCATTTCACCAGAGAAAATCTAAAGGTTAAAAGAACGAACTAACTGCGATGGCTAAATGAAATTATATTGTTGGAATATATTTTAGTTACCCATTCTGGCCTGCTCATTTTTTAAGGCTACTTCCTAACCTTTAGAGTCACTAAGTTGTAATAATACACTGAGCTGCTTATTTACCTCTTAGCTGTTTAGGTTTAGTAAGGCATGGCAGACACATTTTAATTGACAGATACTCCATCCCAATTAAATGCAAATGACTTGGATAAGTTACTTTCTGGCCAGTACATTTCCATGAAATATTTCTTCACTTCAAGAGAAATTAAATTTGAAATTATAGTTCACGTAAAGAGAAAAGGTATTTGAAAATCTTGTTATAATTGTTCATTTCTTGCTGTAAATCTATTAGCTGTAGTTTCAGCCATACTTCTATTTGGAATTTTATTCTAAAATATGAAAACATTTCTTAGAAAAATAGATGAATTAAATTAGAGAACTTACTGATTTTTAATTTTTTTTTCCCATAGGGTGAGTGTGCTCACCAGAGAGAGATAAAGATAGTGAGAGGAAAAGTGAGAAATCGTCCCTCAGGGAGAATGGTCATACTACAATCCCTTCTCCATTCTCCTCCTGGGATTTTAGGCATGCACACATGTGTGCCCGGTGTAATTTTCAAGCTGCCAGGTGCAGAACTTGAACCACAGTTGACCACTGTGGGAGGTCCAGCATCTTAACCACTATTGTACCTATTGGTCCCAAGTCTATCTACTGTTTCCTATCACTTCAAAACAACTAAATACAGGTTTCCTTAATAATTCATGACAGTAATGACAATGCTGGGTATATGTTGAAACTTCAAATGAAAGAATGACTCAGGGAATTATGAAGAAACCAGATGAATGGTGAGGTGCCTGCAGGGTCAGAGGTTCAGGGGTTTTGTTGGTACTCCTTCCTGAGAGCAGGAGGACAGACATTCTAGTCTTGAGTCAAGGAACTTGTGTCTGGCCTACAGTTACTCTCTTATCAATTTGATTAAAAGTTTAGGCAGCACCTCAACCACCATGCCACCTGCTGGCAAAGATTAAAAAAAAAAAGAAAAAAAAGATAAGTGTTGGTGGGGCTGTGGTGAAAGGAGAACTCCCCTACACTGTTACTGGGAATGCAAATTAGTCCAGCCACTGTGAAGAATAATATGGAGGTTCCTCAAAGATCTACAAATAGAACTGCCATATGAATCAGCAATTCTGCTCCTGGGTATCTATCCAAAGGACAGGAGTATGCTCAGTTGGAAAAGTGCTTCCACATCCATGTTTATTGTGGCATTATTTACAATTGCTAAGACATGGAACCAACCCAAATGTCCACGAACAGATGAATGGATTGAAAAACTATGGCACATATACTCTATAGACTACTACTCAGCCATAAAAATACAAGACCCTGTCATTTGATAGAAAGTGGATGAATATGGAAGATTTACTGCTGAGTGAAGCAAGGCAGGCTATGAAAGAGAGACATTGTATGTCCCCACTTATTATATACCAACTGTCTGCACTCTATGTTGTAAACTGAAAGATAAGAGTATTTAGAATCATGGAAAATGATTACAGATACTGGATTCTGTGTGGGAAGATGGAGGGAGAAGGGAGAAAGTGTGAGGAAATGAATCAAGGAGAAAAAGAGAGGAAAGGTATTTATGGCACACAGAAATGGATGATTATATGTCAATGGTAACATATATAGGATCTTCAACTTGGCTGGTGTGAAGTATATTCATGTTGAGTAAATTCAGTGTACAAGTTGTAGTGATGTATAGTGATTGAATGTATAAAATAAAATAAAAAATATTTTCCTGCCTTTTTAAAGAAAGTTTCAAATTCACACCCCCCACCCCACCCTAGCCAAATCTGGCCACTTCCATTCCACCTAACTTGCATACCTCAACTCCTAAAAATACTCAGTAGGACAAAAGAGGTTTAAATTCTTTAAATAGTAATTGGGGGCTATAGCTAATAAAAAAGAGAAATATACATGGAATGGAGAAAATGGGGAAGAATGAAAGGTCATTCAGCTACCAATATTTTCCTCTGCATGCCATTTTTAAAAATAAAAATGTAAGTGGTAAGTGGTAACAGCTGGTTGAATGTTTTTTCTAGACTACCTCAGAAAGGATTGTCTCCTACGGTGACCAGTCACTTTAGCAAGACAGCAATTTATTAAACATAAGTCATATTTGATTACATTAGCTCTCCTCCAAACATTGACTGCAAAAAGAATCTTTTCTCTTTCCTTTTATGGCCTCTCTCCCTTATAAATTATCTTAAAAATGTTACTCCATGGCATAGCAACCCATCTGGAATCATTTGAATATAACCTGCCTGTTTATTAGCAGTCATCTCTGTGTGTAATCTCTTGAACTTCTCTCTCTCTCTCTCTCTCTCTATATATATATATATATATATATATATATATATATATATATATATATATATTAGAATATGATCAGAGAACGTGGGGTGATAGTAATATTCTAATTGTCCAGTTAACTCTGCTGGATCCAATGATTCCACTTGGCCTCTGTTATGGATAAAGAGGCAGCTTAGCTAAAGGGTAGCATCTTGAGACAATTTTAAAAGATAGGTAGGTATCCAGAATAAAGACATTTCCATGGCAATTTTTTTCTCCTGTACTTATAATCAAATTCTCATTAAGCCTATGGGACCACCTGGAGTACTGTTACATTGAATGGTAAATTCAGTACAGATAATGCATCCAGCTGGGAATACTTAAGAAAACTCAAATGAATGCTTTCTGAAGTGTTTAATAAAAATAGGTTTTAATACTCAAGTGAAGAACTGTGCAAGATTTGGGTTTAATTAGATGCTGGTCTAAATTAGGATATACCGTAGCTGAATAATTTCTTATCACTTGAGAAATGCTATTGAATGTTTTTTGATCGTTTTTCTAACCACAGCTGAGTGTAGTGATTTTTTTTCCCCTGAACATATTTGAGAATTTACAAAACTTTGCTTATAATAGGAACTTAAACAATCATATTTGAATTCAGTTAGTAGAACTCTGAAGTAATTATATATTTAAATCACAGAATGAGACTCTGATACTTGCTTAGTTATTGCTTTAGCAATGTGACAAATCTATAAATTGATCTCTCTTTCTAATAATCTTGAAATTACTTGCATGACACACTTCCTTTTTTTCCTTGGGAGATTGTTGTTTTCCTTGTATTCTGAGATTTGTTTCATCTTCCTTTAGTATTTTTTCATTTAATCCAAGGATTAACTTTATTATCTCTTCTCTCCTTTTTCTTCCCTAAGAGCTGCAACATTTTCATGATGTTCTAAATCTTACAGCACTGAATAGAATATAAATGGAATTCCAAACAAGCAAGTGCATAATCCATCACCCCTTTCTGGGGCAGCCAGATATCAAAGCAAGTTTATTCTTTGCTCTCAGGGTTTTTACATACATATATTATTTTCATGGAGGCATTTAAAATACTTTATTAAGTTTTAGTGTTTTCTGAGGAACTTCTATTTTTATATAAATGATATGTTGAGTAAGCAGAATATCGCTCTCCGTCTATAGAGTTCTGCTACGGGGCTATTCCAAAGAAATACGTTCCTTTTTCAAGAAAAGCTATATAAGTGTGCTTGATTTGGTGTTTCAGGGCTAGCAGCAAATTATTCAATTCTATAGCTTCAAATAAGAGGGCCAATGTCCTCATTTTATGGAGGAGAACCTGTCACTGAGAAAAGCAGCATTTCTAAGTCAACAGCAAAGCCTGGTGTTCTTTTGCACAGCACTTGTCACCTCTCAATTAGGAATTTTTACACATTTATTGAGCACCTACTGCATGCCAAGTCTGTGCAGGGGGTCACATTTTTTACATGCGATGTATTTCTTTAAAGTTTTTATGATTTTGCGAACTTCAGAGTACATATACTCTGAAAAATACATTCACCAGAAATATTGTACCAAAACAAAACAAATGTCTAAGCTAATTCCCATAAAAGAAGAACACTAACATAATCAATAGGATCTGTCAGTCCAAGAGAAATAGTTTTGACACATTTTCCATACATGTGTTTGGACAAGAAGCCACAAAATGAAAACCAAAAGATCATAGACTCTGATATCAGAATGATCAGGTTCAAATCCCATGTCGACCATCTCTTGGTTCTCACTCTTAGCCAAGTTACTTGGACCTGGAGGAGACCAGTACATAAATAGAACTATGTAGGGTTTAGTATGTGCTCTGCTCGGGATATATGCAGAAGGGGAAAGAATAAAGAAGGGGCCCCTAGCATGACTGGGAGATGTTGGAGAAGTCATACCTGATCCTCTGCAGTTGAGAGATTAATATTCAGACCTGTGCTATACTCTGAGGGGGGCATTAAAATTTTCTTATTAAAAGATAGTCCTTCCTTAAAACTGTTCGTATCAAAATTTTTTTAAAAATGCATATTTGATGACTGCAGTAAGCTATATAGCCCCAGCTGGGTACTACTTTATAATATGTTCATTCTACTCACTGGGGTTTATGACTAAAGTCAGACTTGGGTTCATGTATAGGTATATATCAGCTGTGCTAGCTATTGGATATATTTAGACTAATTAAGTTCATTAGCAAATCAATTAAATAAGGGGGGGAAGGCATAGAAAGCAACCATGGATACCAGAGACAATGTGGGAGGAGGGTGGGACATGGCAGAGGGTGAGGGATAAGGAATCAAGGATGGCAAAACAAAAAACAAAGTATACAAGACATAAGAATTGGAAAATTATTTGTTGAAAACATGTATGTTGATGTGCTTGATTGAGCCAATACACAGTGTATTTTGGATGGAAAATTCATTTGTATGCTGTAATGATGTATAGTGAATTAATGTAAAAAATAAATAAATTTAAAGAGAAAAAAAGATAGAAATTATAAAAAAAAAAAAAGATAGTCCTTCCATCATTAACCTATTCTCTTAGTAATGTACTTTTAGGATGTCTAAACTTCCTACTGTTATCATACCTGCTTTGGGGATACGGCTTTCTCTAGGAGGCCTCAGGAAAATATAAATACGTACAAGAGATGAGTAACATATTCAGAACATACATCCTCTTTTCTCCCTTGTTAGTTGACAGAAAAGGCAGGGACTTGGGGAAAATGAACAAGGATAAAAGAGTTGTGCATAAGATGGGATACAATCTAGCCTTAAAAAGGAAGCCTTAAAAATCATGTCATAGGCAACAACATGTATGACTTTGAGGACATTAGCTAAGAGATATAGCTAGTCACTGAAATAACACATGATTCTACTTGTGTGACTACCTAAAGCTAAATTCAGAAGCAGAGAGTAGAGTGATGGCTGCCAGGAGTTGAGGGAAGGGGAAATCAAAAGTTTTCAAATAATGGAAATGAAGTGTTAGTTAACAAGATGATTAAGTTATGGGGCTCAGTAGTACAGCATTGTGCCTGTCCTTAGCAATACCATACTGCACACTTAAAAATCAGGTATTAGAGCCGGTTCTGTGGCACAGTGGTAATGGGTTGCTCCAGAGAAATTGAATTCCATGTGAGAAACTATGGTTCAAATCCCCTTCAAACATACCAGACACAGCTTGAGTTCCCAGAATCCCACAGGCTGGAGGACTGAAGGAGGGGAATTGCAGCAGGACTGGGCCTTGTAGAGGTGCTCCTTTCCCCTTCCCTGCTCCCAGCCCTGGTCTCATGAACACATGCATGTGCTTTGGCATGAATATTGGAAAAAGTTCAAGAGAAAGAATAAATAAAAATTATGTGTTAAAAAGGGAGCTCTCATGTTAAGGGTTCTTCTCACCATTAATTTAAAAAATAAATAAAAAAGGACTGTTATGGAAGAGGGTGGAAAGTTTGGTGGAAAAGCTGAGCTCAGATGTCTTGAAGGGCCCTCCTCTGGAGCAGGGAGGGAGGCAGCAGTGGGCAGGGGATGCTAATGAGAAGCTCTGCTATGCTGATCGCTGTTGTTTTTGTTTTGTTTTGCTTTGTTTTTGAGTCCTAGCTGAGTTCTTAAATTATTTAAACAACGGTGGGGGGGTGTGGACAAATTTTGTGACAGTGACCATGTAAGATGCTGACAGCTGGAAACTTCCTTGGACAGCTGAGGAAGCGTTTTCCGTTATCTATAGCATCAACATATACGTTTTATATAAAAAATTATGACGAGAGAGGTCACCTATCTGCAAATGCGGAAGATGCAGAAAAGCAGCTCCTATGACTAAATTACCTTTCACATGAAAAACATTTTATGTATTTTCAGTACCTAAACCAGGGTTTAGGTTTTGAATGAGAGTTAGAATATGAAAATAAAATACTTTGGGAAAAGTATATAATCTTAAAGCCGAAGTTCTCGATCCCGTGTCTCTTGCTGCTTGGGAACTAGGAAATACAGGATTTTCCCCAAACCCCTAAGTGGACCAAAGGGCATCTTGGGTCACTGCATTTGGCTCAAATATGCTTGTAGGACTCCAATCTTGACCTTGGAAAGTCACATAGCTGAAGGTTTACTTTATTTCTGGCATCCTGGCATTTATGCTTTCAATAATAAGAGAAATTTCTGCTGTATCTTATCAACTTAACAAATCAGTGATATGAGCAAAGTATGTTTTTGGAGTCATTGCTAAAATGTTACTTCATTTTCAAATACAGCTGGGCAAAGTATATGCAACCTGGAGCAAGATAATATCTTGAAATTCTATCAGATAGTTGAAGCCAAATACACAACAATTAAGAATGATGAAGAAAGTTGTTAGCTTTTTGTAAAAGCAGTGAGGAGAACTTTCAAAGAGTTAAATAGGGGGACCAGCAGTTAGCGTAATGGCTATGTTGCTGGACTCCCACGTAGTCGACTGTGGTTCGAGTCCCGGACCCGGTGGCTTAAACTCACGCCGGGCGTGTGTGCGTGCATGCCCAAGATCCCGAGAGGAGAGTGGAGGAGAAGGGATTGCAGCGTGGCCATCCCCCCTAGGGGGTGATTTCTCGCTTTCTGTCTCTCTGTCTCTCTCTGTCTTTCTGGCGAGCGCACGCACCCTATAGCAAAAACCTCTCCAAAAAAAAAAAAAAAAAAAAAAAAGAGTTAAATAGGGAAATTGAAACTTACTAAAATACTAAGAGAGCTTTAACTAGATAACTTGAGAAATACTATGATATACATTTAGACATATATTTATAGAAATTTAAATAATACATGATACATAGAAAGATGATATAATTCTAAATTTTGTAGAATTGATTAGAGAATTAGCATTTCCACATGTAAACAAAGTAAACTTTAAGCCCTTTACTTAATTTTTGCTTATTCATTTTCATTTATGGCTTAAGTCTTTAAAAATAGAATTTCTTTGAGGAATTCTTTGCAAGTGTGAGTACTAGTTAAAAGTAAAGTCAACTCTGCCACCTCAAGCTTCTTTTTTTTAAAAAAGAATTATTTATTTTTATTTTATTTTTTATCATTGTTATTTTTTAATTTGCTATAGAACACATGTGCTCATGAGAGAGAGAGAGAGAGCATGTGAGAGAGAGAAAGTGAGAAAACAAGCCAGCAAGTTCGGGACGCCATGGTTGGCTATGTAGGCGTCCAGTGTCTTAAACATCATACCACCTGCTGGCCCTACCACTTCAAGCTTTTAAAAGGAGGAAAATTATGTACACTATCCATGAAAACTATCTCTGATCCAAATAAAAAGAAGGATTTTTTTTTCTGTTAGTAAGAATACTTAAGATCTAGTCTCAGTAAATTTTAAGTATATATTTATTATTAATGATAATAATAATGCTATACATCAGTCTTCAAAACTTATTTACCTTATAACTGTTAGTTTGACTGACATCTACCTATTTTTATAGCTAGAGTTGGAAGCCATGAAGTTCATTTAGGGGAAATTTGAAGGATTGTTCCACATGCATCTGGCAATCTGACAAACTACATTTTCTAAATATAGCTTTACCAATATATACCCCATCTCATACTCTTTTTTGTAGACTATTCCATTAAAATCAGGTGTCATAAACTACCTTGAACCACAGAACAAAAAATAAGTATGCAGGATATTGCACATATAATTAGCTCTCTCAAGCCATTTCACAATGTACGAAAATTTCAAAACCTTGTATAATACATGATAAATAAATATAAAAAATAAATACATTCTAAAATTTTAGAATAAAATATTGTCTAAAGAATTTCAAATATATGGAGATACATTGCCCTTAAGGAGGTAACATATAACTCCCCTTAAGTGTGAGCTGTATGATTTTCTTACAAAAAAATATTTTGGAAAGGAGGGAAAAGATTACGTCTGTGGGGGAGAACCCTGGCAAAAACTGTGAGAGCTATTGCTTTATCACATTTGTCTTTATCAAGATTACTGTAGCCAGGACAAATCATGCCAATGGTAAATGCCTTTGACATGATGTGATGAGAATGGCATTTCACTTCTGTGCTATTTCTCCCCAGCAGTCATAACCTCAGTCTAATCATGAGAAAAATAGCTGACAAATCCCAACCACAGAACATTCTACAAACACTCAAACAGTACTCCCTACTTTTTGGGACTTTTACTTCAGGTTCATTTTGTTTATTTCCTGTGCTAGTCTTAGAACTGGGCATTCCTCCGAGGAGTATTTCATTTCTTTTATTGGAAAATGGTAATAGAACCCGAAATCTGGGCACTAGATGTGCTTGTTTTTACTAGGACACTGCTGCTTTTTGGCTCTCTCAGCTGACAGGAGGAAGAAATACAGTGCATACACTGATCTGTGCATATATACAAATATCTCTACAGAAATACATCTGTATATATATTAAACATATGTTCTTAATGACATTTCCTACTATAATCCATTGTCATAAGATTCATTTAAGCCTCTTCCTCTTGCTGTAACCTCACACTTCAGTAGCAATAAACCTGGCTTCAGCTAGCCACCGTCCACTTGTTACCTTCATTTACGTATATAATGGCATCAGAATTGTTCGTAAGTGCTTCCGTAGGAAATACCGTTATCTATATAGATTAAAAATAATTATTAAATTAATAATGAGAATAAATAATAATCTGAAAAAAATTAAAAGTTATTTGATAATGATGATGTGGATAGTAATGTCTTTGTCTTGACTGATATGGATGGTAATCATGCTGGAAGAAGAAAATGTTATACACTGTAAAGATATATGTGATTAAGTAATATAAAAAAAATTGACTGTACTGGGCCAACAGGTGGTGTGTTAGCTAAGGTGCTGGACTCCCACATGGCCAACCACAGTTCGAGTCCTGGATGTGGCATTTTGCTTTCTCACTTTCTCTGTCACTCTCTGATCAAATTAAAAAATAACAATAATTAATATAATTAAATAATTATCTAAAAATAGAACGGTTAGTTGATTTGGATTAATCTCTTTCTGGATTACCTTACATAATCTCACTTACTTAAAATCAATTGTTTATGGATTTGGAGCACATTTACAAAATAGTTTCATAGTAACATCGAGATCAGTGTATGAATTAGTCTGAACTGTAGCCTAGCCAACTTGACCCATAAAACCGACGATCATGCTTCATCTTTCCCTTTTTTGATGGTCTTCTTTTCTTAATGTAGATACAAATTTCTGAACTACATCTTTCTGCTTGAGTAATTAAAAAAAAATAAAGCCATTTCTTACAAGGCAGTTTGGCTGGTAAAGATTTCCATGTTTTTATTTGAGATATTTTTGTTTCTTTAATTTTTTTTTTGAGAGGTTTTTGCTATAGGGCGTGTGCGCTCACCAGAAAGACAGAGAGAGACAGAGAGATAGAAAGCGAGAAATCACCCCCCCCACCCCCCGCCCCAGGAGGATGGCTATGCGGCAATCCCTTCTTCTCCATTCTACTCTTGGCATCTTTGGCACACATGCACACGCACCTGGCGTGAGTTTAAGCCACCTGGTCCAGGACTCAAACTGTGGTCGACTACGTGGGAGTCCAGCGACATAACCATTACGCCAACTGCTGGTCCCTATTTCTTTAAATTTTTAAGAACTTTTAAGAATAATTTTGCTGTATACAGAATTCTAGGTTGTAGTGTTACATGTATTTCCCTTATTTTCTTGCTTACGTGTCTGGCAAGAAGTATACTGTAATTCTTATCTTTATTTGTCCAGAGGTAAAGTGTTTCCCCACTCTGGCTTCTTTCAAGATGTTTTTATCTTCATTTTTCTGCAATCTGAATGTGAAGTCTAAGAGTATGTTTGGTTCTTTTTTTTTTTTTTTAATTTATTGAACTTCTTTTTTTCCCCTGAGCTTCCCAGATCAGTGTTTTGATGTGTCACTAATCTTTGAAAATTCTTGGCCATTTGAACTTCTATTAAAATATAAACTTAGGCACAGTCAAATTCTAAGGAGTTTACATGAGAATTCAGCAACTCGAATCAGGCAGCACAAGCTCACGAGTGATTCTGGACTCCACAGAGAGGACTCAAGGGAAAGCTTTTATAGGGAGTGCTCAGAAGGAAAACAAAAATTATATTTTATTGGTTAAAGTGGAAAATCCCCTTAGAAATTAGTTGGTGGCTTCTGACTGGTTAAATTCAAGTTTTACATAACACTGAGTTGGGTTTTGTTAAGAATCTAAGGTGCTTGAGTCACTTCAGCCTAATGGCATTCCAATTATTATCATTATTTTTAAACGTGATGGTTTTAGGTATCAACTTGTCTAGACTAAAGAATATCTAGAAGTCTGAAAAAGCATTACTTTGGGTGTGTCTTTGGGGATTTTTTTTGGAGGAGATTAAAATATAAGTCCAAGTAGACTAGATGTAGAGGATCCACCCCTAGTGTGGGTGGGCACACACAATCAATGAAAGGCCCAGAGAGAATAAATACAGAAGACATATGGGTCTCTTTCGAGAGCTAGCAAGATGGATTTCTGTTGCCTTGAACATTAGAATTAAGGACACATCTGTCTTTTGACTCCAGGATTTATACCAGTTCTCCCCTCTGGACTTTCAGGCTTTTAGCCTCAGACTGTCAGTTACATTGTTGGCTTAACTGTCTCTAAAAACTTGGGATTTGGGCTGAACCATGCTACCAGAATCGCAGGATCTCCAGCTTACAGATGGTCTATTGTGGGACTTCTCAGCTGCTGTAATTGCCTGAGCTGATTACAACATTTAGATTTCTTCAGCTTCATTCTCTCTTTACCTCTTGGCATTCTTATTACATATACTTAGATTTTTTTTTAAATTGTCTCGCACTTTAACAGAAACTGAAAGCTTGGAAGGTATAATAGCAGGGAGACCAACTGTAGATACTAGAGACAGTATAGAAGGGGGTGGGTGATAGGGGATGGGAGGGAGAGGATAAGGGAAAAATAAACAAAACATTTAATAGACAGAAAATGAAAGGCTATCTGTTGATGAAAAGGAATATGGTAATAGCTTTGACTTTCCTAATATGTACCATATTCTTGCTGGGAAAACTATGTTGTACACTGCAAAGATGTACAATGATTAAACATAAATTTTTAAAAAAAACTCACAGTTTTTAGATATTCTGCTGTTTAAAAAATTTTGTTTAATTTTATTTATTCATTTATTTTAATTTGACTAGAGAGAGACATATACACACACACAGGCACACAGAGAGAAAGAAAGAGAGGGAAAGTTGAGTGAGAAAGCAAGCCACCAGGTCTAGGACTCAAACTGTGATCAGCCATGTGGTAGTGTCCAGCATCCTTAACCACCGCACCACCACCTGTTGGTCCTCTCTGCCATTTTTTTTTTTTTTTTCCAAAAGTCTTTCTTTTCTTTTCTTTTAGATCAGGCATTTCTATTGTCTGATTTTCAGGCTCACTGCTTCTTTTCTTAGCTATGTCCAGTCTGCTGATGATTCCATAAAAAGGATTCTTAATTTCTCTTTCTTTAAAGAGAGCTATTTTTGCTATAGGGCATGTGAAATAACCAGAGAGACAGAGACAGAGAGACAAAAAGTGAGAAATCACCCCCCGGGGGGATGGCCAATCCCTTCTCTTCCTTTCTCCTCTCAGGATTTTGGACACACAAGCACACGCCTGGCCTGAGTTTTAAATTGCCGGATCCAGGACTGGAACCATGGTTGACTATGTGGGAGTCCAGCAAAGTAACCATTACGCCATTTGCTGGTCCCAGCATTCTTAATTTCTGTTAGTATTTTTGACCTGTAATATTTTCCTTCAATTTTAGTACCCATCTCTCTGCTTACCTCACAGAGCTCTTCTTCCAGATTGTCTATTTTTCTATAGAGCCCTTAATCAACTAGTTATTTTTAATTAGTTATTTCAATTATTAGTTATAAACAATTAGTTATTTTTAATTTCCTGTCTAATACTTTTCAAAATCTGCATCTTACCTGAGTCAACATTTAATCAGTTCTTTGGTACAAGGCAGGCATCAGATCTTAGTGTAGAGTAAATGAATGAAAAATAGAATAAATAAGGATGACAGAAAGCTCTATTATTGAGGCTCAAAGTTATGAAAGTTTAAAACCCACATACACATTTATGTTTAGTAAAACAAGTTGAAAGTGGAAAGATAACACATGGTTACAGGTTGAATAATGGCTTCCAAGATATCTACAATCTAATCTCTTGAACCTTTTAATGTGACCTTATGTGATAAAAAAGACTTCTCAAATGTTATTCAGTAAAGGATTTTGAAAAGGATAATTATCTTCGATGACTTGAATGGGATTAAATGCAATTGCAATTGTCCTTATGAGAAGAAAGCAGATGGAGATCTGGTACAGACCAAGAAAAATATAACCACTGAAGCAAGAGCCTGTGTTGCTGATTTTGAAGAGGAAAGATGGGGCCAGGATGCAAGGAAGGTAGCTTTAGGCATCAGGAAAAGCAAGGAAATTGATTTCCTTCTGGAGCATTGGTTTGCTGACCATTGGTTTTGGCTTGGTGAAAACCTGTCAGACTTCTGATATCTAGACTAGTGAAATAGTAAATATCTATTGTGTTAGACTACCACATTTATGGTAATTTGTGATGGTTTCCATAGAAGACAAATATACACACTGAAGTTTTTTACAGATACCTGAATTGGTTCTAGCTTTCTATAGAATTAAAGACCATCCCCCCAACCTGAATAGAACCTCTTTCTTGAGTGGAACCCCAAGTGAATGGAGAGACTGAGGCAGAATCTCCGAGATGCCTCTCCTTCTCAGTCTTTGCCTCTCTGACAACTTTAGTTCTGTGCCAGAACGTCTGTTTCAAGAGAAGTTTATCTGCCAACTAATTAGAGGTTATTAGGCAAAAAGAATGACTCAGGTATCTCTAAAGATGTAACTTCAAAGTCTCCCAGGTGGAGCCCCTTGGCATAGTCACAGAACTGAGTACTCAGCAAACACAGAATGAAAGTTGTCTTATATAAATTGGCCAAAAAAATCCTGAATATGAGCAAAATAGAAAATAATAACTTTGAAAGGATAAAGAAAAAATAAGTCAAAGAGGCTGCAAAATCCTATCATATCTTAAATGTTACAAATTTCTTGAACATTTTTAGAAATAAGAAATTAAAGCAAATGTGTCTCCAAGTTGGTTAATAACAGTTTTGAAGTATTTAGTTTATTAAAATAGAAAAATAAAACTAAAAAAATAGAAAAATAAACTCAAGAGGAGTTAAACTGATCTAACATAAATAAAATAAGATTTTTTTTTTTTGGAGAGGTTTTTGCTATAGGGTACGTGCGCTCGCCAGACAAACAGAGACAGAGAGCTAGAAAGCAAGAAATCACCCCCCAGGGGGGATGGCCACACCGCAATCCCTTCTCCTCCATTCTCCTCTCAGGATCTTGGGTACGCACGCACACACAACCTGGCGTGAGTTGTAAGCCACCGGGTCCGGGACACGAACCGTGGTCGACTACATGGGAGTCCAGCGACATAGCCATTAGGCTAACTGCTGGTCCCAATAAAATAAGATTTTTAAAAAAATGAAAATAGATTTTAGGTAGAAATACCATCAGAGAGATTAGTAAATCCATATAGTCTCATGAGTGACATAAAATAATTATAATATTTAAGACTATAAATGTCTGTAACACATATCCTATTAAGTGTAACCTACCGGAGTCCAATTTTACTTCAGTAATAGACTAAAAAAATTTCATTAGAAACACACGATGTTGGATCACTTAAATTCCTTCTAAAATGTTTTATCCTAGCAATCTCAAGTTTGCCTCAGTGATTGTCAATAAAGAGATTACCACACACCATCCTTTCAATTCAGTAGATATTCATGGAATATCTACTATGTGCTAAGCATTATTGGAGTTTGTATCCCCAAGGAACTCTATGAATTTGAGATTTTGTAACAGTAACTTTATCTGAATTATCATCATCATTTACTATTTATATTATTTTTATCACCCATAGACAAATGGGTCCAGTTGAAATTATAAGTTGTTTTTAAAGGATACACCTGAAAAAACTACTGAAAACATTATTAATAAAATTTAATAGGGTTTTCTGTCTACCTACATATTTCTTAGTGGTCAGCATTGAGTTGCTTTTCGTTTTCTAAAGTTTCCTCTCATGGCAATCAAAAAAATTATGGATAAGTTAATTATTATATGAACATAAGAATAAGATCTTTTACCCTGTTGGTGAAAATGTAAATTATTTCAACCTCTGTGGAAAACAATATGGAGGTTTCTCAAAAACCTGCAAATAGAACTACCATATGACCCAGTTATCTTACTACTTGGTATTTATCTGAAGGATAAGAAAACAATGGGAAAGATACTAACATATCCATGTTTATTGCAGCATTATTCACAAATGCTAAAACATGAAACCAAGCTAAGTGTGCAAAAACTGATGACTAAGTTGAAAAGCTGTGGCACATATATATTATGGAATATTAGACAGCTATAAGAAACCATGAGAGCTTGTTGTCTGACTCAAAATGGATGAATTTAGAAGATTTGATGTTGAGTAAAGTGAGTCAGACTTTTAAAAATGCACATTCTATACCCCAACTCAGTTTGTAATATCTGCACTTTACGGCAAAGATTGAGAGACCTGGAGATGTGATGGTAGAGGGGATAGGTGTGAATGCTAGAGACTGTAAGTAGGCAAGTGGTTGGTAGAGGGTGGGTGTGATAAAAAAATTTAGGACAGACATGGCTGCTTAAAGGTGTTATTTGGCTGTTTAACTGGTCTGCAGATTTTTTCATGAATGCTTTATTGATTCATAAAAAAATTTCAGATGACAAAAATAATTTAAAGTGGGACCAGTAGTTAGCGTAATGGCTATGTCACTGAACTCCCATGTAGTCAACTGCGGTTTGAGTCCCGGATCCGGTGGCTTAAACTCACGCCGGGTGCGTGTGCGTATGTGCCCAAGATCCCAAGAGGAGAATGAAGGAGGAGGGATTGTGGCATGGGCATACTCCCTGGGGGGTGATTTCTCATTTTCTGTCTCTCTGTCTCTCTCTGTCTCTCTGGTGAGCCCACACGTCCTGTAGCAAAACCTCCCCCCCCAAAATTTTAAGTTAACTTAGTCATTATATGAACATAATTGGATCCCCCCCCCCTTATTTTTTTTATTTTTATTCTTTTTTGCCTATAGGGTATGTGTACATACAGAAGGGAGACAGAAAGTTTGAAATCACTCCCCAGGGGATATGGCCACTCTGAAATCCCTTCTCCACTTTCCTCTTGAGATTTTTGGTCATGCACACACATACACCTAGCATGTTTTTCAAGCTGCCAGGTCCAGGACTCAAACTGTAAAGTTGCAAAACTGGCCACATGAGATCTAACACCTTAACTACCATGCCATCCACTGGGCCAAACTTCCTCTCACTTTTCTTTTAAATATGTTTTTATTATTTTTATTTATACATTCAATCACTATACATTATTTAGATTGTAAAGAGATTTTACCCAACATAACCATACCAGGTAAGTTGAGAATACTATACACGACATCATAAACAGGCAACAAACCATATCTGTGTCCCACAAATGTCTTACTTCTGCCCTCTTTAGTCTAATTTTTATATATATTTCTATGTTTTGTGTTCATACTATTCTGTTGACACTCTTTCTAATATTATTCATTTTTATTACATGAGTTGTTTTTTGCTAAAAATCATGATACTTGACCAAGATAAAAGTCAACTCATGTAAGAGTGAGAGTGTAACAGAATGATGCAGCCTCACTTTCTTTGTCAGTTGCAGTGGAATCTGAAGTTATTTTATCTTTTTGGCTCATATAACTGTGTACAACAAGAACAATTATCATTCACAGTTACTGAAGTGAGATTATACGTAATAAACTTTGTTAGCTTACTGCCCCTTCAGCATGCTTGTTTTAGCAACTGAATTGTCTTTGCTTCTGTGGACAAGGCCAAAGCTCTAGGCATTCAGCAAGCTCAGGTAGAGAGGCTCATAGTCAGGCCAGCCTTGCTGCTGGTCCTTCCATAATCTCAGACTAGTGAATTGGGCTTGCGTCTCAGTTTCGGGAGATGGGCCTTAGTGTTACTTCCCTATATTGTTTTTATACCTGGAAATTATATCTATGACCCCAATTATTCCATGAACATAGTTTTCCTTGTTTCTTGCTTAGTGTTCTCAGGTCTGGACTCCAGTCATCAGGACTAGACTCCAGTCTTTTGGTGTTAAGTTTTTTTCTGCATTCTTTCCTCGATCTTCACCTCCTACCTGGTACCAAAACTACCTAAAATCTTCCTGGAACTGTGTTCTATCAGCTGAGAATCTACTCTTGACTATTTACAGAACTGAATTTTTGCAGTTCTTGACTTTTCTCTATAGTCTACTGTTAAGGATTTCCCCCTATTATCTACTTGCTCTACTTCATAGCCAGAAGATTGACATCAGCTATGATTTCTATATCCATAAGAAGACAAAGGCAACCTGTGAAAGGTATTTATTTATTGGTTTCTTTAAATTTGAAATATTATTTTATGAAAAAATGCATGCTTGTATTAAATGCATTATGCAGTAAAAAGTGAACAGTCTACCTACTTTATCCTCTGACAATGTTCCTTAAGCAAATTAGAGCTAATAGTCTACCATAAGTAGTTATCAATCTTACCTTCATGTTAGAATCACCAAAGGAGTTTAAAAAATTAGTGATACCTACTCTCTACTCAGTGGTATACTGCTTAATGTTTAACAACTGACTTTGTCAGGGTATGAATAGAGAGCAGTGTCTGGTTTAAAACTATTATTGATTACTCATGAATATTTCCATGATGGACAATTTTAAGCTATCAACATGAAACAGTAAAGTTAACTGGCTGAACAAATTCCTAAAAACCTTGCAATTGGTTCTCATGAGTTAGTATAAGTCAGTTTCTGTAGATGCTGTCTATGGTTCCATCCCATCCCACCATAAATGAATTAGACTCTCTGGGGACCAGTCCAAGGTAAATTCATCTCACACAGAGTCCTTGTAAGGCAGTATTTGGCTCCCAGGTTTGTCACTTGTCTCTATCACTTAGTATCTATGCAACTTTGAGAAACTCAGTATGCCTCAATTTCCTCCAGCTAAATATAGTAATAATGATTGTTCCTACCCCACAGGACAACTACAAGAAATGAAAGGAGTTGAGATTAAGGACTTTAGATCAATGCCCTGCATGTTAGCTATTATCTGTCTCACAACTCAGTTTCTTCCTCCTAACTGAGTGGCTCCAAGAAGGCCATCCAAATCCAAATGGTAACTTTTTTTTTTTTTCTTTTTCTTTTTTTTTTTTTCTTTTTTTGGAGAGGTTTTTGCTATAGGGCGCGTGCGCTCGCCAGACAGACAGAGAGAGACAGAGAGATAGAAAGCAGGAAATCACCCCCCCAGGGGGGATGGCCACGCCGCAATCCCTTCTCCTCCATTCTCCTCTCGGGATCTTGGGCACGCACGCACACGTGCCCGGCGTGAGTTTAAGCCACCGGGTCCAGGACTCGAACCGCGGTCGACTACGTGGGAGTCCAGCGACATAGCCATTACGCTAACTGCTGGTCCCCCAAATGGTAACTTTTGTGTGTATTGTGTTGTGCAAAGCAACTTAAGGATCTATTGTAAAACCAAATTAAGATAAGGCTAGATTAAGAATTCAGACTAGGACCAGCAGGTGGCATGGTGGTTGAGGCACTGGACACTCCCACATGGCTGACCAGGGTTCAAGTCCTGAATCTGGTGGCTTGCTTTCTCACATCCTCTCTCTCTCACTCTCACCCTCTGTTTATCTCTGGTCAAATTAAAAAATAAATGAATGAATAAATCAAATAAGATAAATAATTATAAGAAAAAGAAGCTTTAAAAAAAGAATTCAGACTAAGGACAAAACTAAATTTTAATTAATTGACAACTAAAATTAATTGGACATTCTATTTCATTCCTTTCCCCAGTTTGGGATAAAGAGGTTAGATAACACTTAATCAGCTTGAAACATTTCTTATGGACTTACCCCCATGTCGTGAACCTAGTTTAAAAAT
Organism: Tupaia tana; assembly: GCA_026018925.1. Classification (NCBI taxonomy): domain Eukaryota; kingdom Metazoa; phylum Chordata; class Mammalia; order Scandentia; family Tupaiidae; genus Tupaia; species Tupaia tana. Next base: position 76,334,116 of record JAKSZU010000005.1, on the reverse strand, counting down.
GCATGCCGCTTTGGCAGTGCACATCACATAAAGGTACCTTCCTTTAAAGAAGCTTGCCTCTACAGATTAAGAACAGGCTTGGGCTTTGATGAATACTGAAAGCATAAATCAGCCCCTTGAAGTGAATTTCTGAAAAAGAGCTTAAGGGTTCAGATCCACTTCTCATATCATTAAAAAGCCTGCTCTCTTAAGGAAACCCCATTCACTTTAAATCATAGAAATTTAGAACTGGAAGGCACCTTGGAGATCATTTCTTATTCACCTAAAAGGAAAGAGCTTGTTGCTAACTAAGTCTGAGGTTTAGTAAGTGAGTTCTGAACAAGCCCCTGGCATTTTCTCAAATGTTCATAGGCTCTCAGGTTTTCCCTTCCTCAACTGAGCTTTCTGAATGGATTTTAAAAAAGTTGCTCTAAGTTCCTGCTAACCACACTTTGTCAGGTGACTGAAGAAAAGGAGAGTAGTAAATAAGAAAGTAAAAGGACACAAGAGAAGGTTATTTCTAAATGATGACAACAGATCAGCTTGGAAATATGTCTGTTTGCAGCTTCATGGTCTTTGCAATTATATGTAAGATTCAACTCTGAAGCATGTTGTGGTCAGCGTTAAGTGATCGTGAAGATTCATCTTGTACAGACAACTGCATTCCTTTAGCTCTTTGCTTACAAAATTTGTTTACAGTGGAAGAAGCCAGACACCAGTAAGATATAATTATATTGTGTAGGTTGCCCAACAGAGTAGCAGTTATGTTCCCAACTTTAAACATTTTCTTTTTTGGTTCAGAAATCTGGAATTTCATCTTTAAAAGTGTTCAAATTGCACATGCACTATCAAAGAGCTAAGGTAAAAAAGTTCCCATTTTTTTAAAAGAATTATTTTACTTTATTTATTTGTTTGTTTGTTTGTTAATCAATTAATTTATAAATAATTTGACCAGAGAGGGACAGAGTGAGAGAGACAGAGAGAGAGGGAAAATGAGAAAGCAAGCTGCCAGGTCTGGGACTTGAACCATGGTCAACCAAGTGGGAGTCAGCACGCTTAACCATCATGCCACCTGCTAGCCTCTGAGCTCTCACTTTTTTGAAGTTCTTGTTATACAAGGACATGGCGAGTGGTGGTTTCTATTGATATATGTTCTCTCATGAAATTTTGTTAAAAACTGTGTAAATTAGGTTTTATAGTGTGATCAAGTCCTCAGGTTAATACTTAAAGAAACTGGATCTGACTCCAAACTTTTTGGATCAATATTATTAGACCTACACTACTTATGGAAGTACAGGACGTATGCAGAATGCTGTAAGGATCTGTTCAGACTTACCTGTTTGGATATTTGCTTTGTGCCTTCTTCTGTAAGTTTCACTGAGGGTAGAAACACCGTTTTGTTCACCTTTACCATAATCTGATCAAGAATAGTCCTCTAATGAAGAGAGGAGTGCTCTGGTTCTGAGTAACTAGAAAGATTCTAATGTTAACATGGTTATATAGCTTCAAACTCTATCAGACTTTCAATGAATGGATTTTTAAACATCTCAGCAATAGGAAATTAAGTATGACTTAATATACTACCTCATTCTGGCTCTTAGTAGTTGCTAAATAAACAGTTTTCTATACCCCCTCTACTCGGTACTGGAGGTGGGTGGGGCAAGGGAATGTGCGAGGAGGAGTATGTCAAAATAGGTGATGTGTCCTGGGATTCTCCAGTGTACATGGGGGTTTATTAAAATGGAAATGGTATAGTTAGGGTCAAATTGAATGTGTTAAGAATCAACTATGCCAATGAGGATTGGTTATCCATCATTTACCACTTATATTATTGTCTATATGAGGAAATTCACTGAATCTCAGATAATTTACAGCACACTTTTGGACTAACACTAGTGCATATGTTGTCTGTGTTGTATAGAACCTATATTGAACTTCAAGAATTTTCAGTTTAAATATGTTGAAATTATTCAAGAAGTTATAGTTTTTGGCCCTTCTGTGGTGGCACGGGTGGTAGAGTGTCACTGTGTTACACTGGGACAATATGGGAAGGTCCTGGCTTTCGTTCCTGAGTCTACTTGAGAATGTTGGCTGTAACTATGGGCACATGCTTCACTCTGCATGGCTGCAAGGCTGGAGGGGCTTTACCATGGGATAAGACCCTGCTGATGATCCTTGTTTTTCTTTCTCATGAAAATAAATAAATTAAGGGAACCAGCAGTTACCGTCATGGCTATGTCGCTGGACTCCCACGTAGTTGACCGCGGTTCGAGTCCCGGACCCGGTGGCTTAAAACTCACGTGGGGCGCGTGTGCGTACATGCCAAAGATCCCGAGAGGAGAATAGAGGAGAAGGGATTGCGGCGTGACCATCCCCTCTGTGGGGTGACTTCTCGCTTTCTGTCTCTATGTCTCTTTCTGTCTGTCTGGCGAGTGCACGCGCCCTATAGCGAAAACCTCTCAAAAAAAATTAATAAAAAGTAAGTTAAAGTACTTCTGAGGAAGTACTAATTTTATCTTTCTGAATTTGCTATTTAATATTCAGAGAGGATATTTTCATGGCACAAATACACACAAGAAATATTATCATGTTGAATAATTATTAAATAAGTTTTCATCTGGGAAGCATGTTATAAGATAATTGCCTGGATGATGTTTGAAAATCCTACATCTTGCATGAGAGGCAAAATCCAGAGGACTTGCCCCTAAATAATACCTAATCTTAAACTCTAGATTAAAACATATGGAAACTGTTCACTTAAATGTATTATTTATAGTTTAAAAAATGGCACGAGGTAACCAGACTAGAGCTCAAAATAAGTAAGAAGGACTCAGCTTTTTCTATAAGAACCCAACTTTTGTGTTCTATGGGTCAGGCTGAAATAAAAAGAAGGCAGGTCACACACCTCAGGGTTTCAGCTATAGACATTTTAGATCCACAAATAATATGTATTCCGGGAAGTTTCTCCTTGACACTTACTGAGACTAGAAATTTCTTGCCAGTATTGTGAAGCTTAAAAACTCCCCCTTTTGAAGTGTCTCCTGGAGCACTGGGACTGATTGAACTCAGAAGGAACCAGAGTCCTTACCTTTTTCTCCCCACTCAGTTCTCCTAGCCAGAATTCTTGGTGCTCTAAGTATGGACTGAAGTGGGTAAATCTGGCGCCTAGATGATGACAAAACTGTAGTGTTCCTTTTGAATGATTAAGATGTGGGAGAAGTTATTGGAGGAATTTAAAACAAAATAAAACAAAAACAAACCTCCAACAAAAACTCCAGATCAGGAGAAAATGTGATGCATCTGTTGATCTTGAAGAACTCCACAAAAATCTGCCTACTTATGGGACCAGCAGTTAGTGTAATGGCTATATTGCTGGACCCCATGTAGTCGACCGTGGTTTAGTCCTGGACCTGGTGGCTTAAACTCACACTGGGCATGTGTGTGTGTGCCCAAGATCCTGAGAGGAGAATGGAAAAGAAGGGATTGCGGCATGGCCATCCCTCCTGGGGGTGATTTCTCGCTTTCTGTCTCTCTGTCTCTCTGTCTTTTTGGTGAGCGCACGCGCCCTATAGCAAAAACTTTTCAAAAAAAAAAAAAAAAAAAAAAGTCTGCCTACTCAGACTTTGCTATTCTATTAGAAAAATCTCATTTCTGCCCCATCTTTATAGGCTTAGATTCTTTTTACTATCTCTTTCATTTCTATGTTTTGGCAGGTTTCATATCCCTGAGTTTGTGATGTCTTATGCTGATTATCTTATTTGTGTTAATGTCACTTATTGTTTGGGGGTAGGCAGCAGGAGGTGCCTTGGGGTCCAAAGTAATGACTGATTCTCACTTCAGATTTAAGAATATTTACTTGCTGATTATTTAAGTTTTTATTTCCATGTCTGTTTCCCTCACTTTTCAGAACTTGTTGGGGGATTCAGTGCCATGAATAAATGAATTAGAGATCATGATTACATGGGAAAGCCATGACCGTAAGAAAGAATGAGCAGAGATGGTTTGTAGAATGAGTGAGGAAAACACCTGTAAAGAAGGAATATGTAAAGAAGGGATAAAAAGGCCAAGAGGAAATATGAGACAAGTATTAGAGGTTAGGTAAAGAACTTACATTAGAATACATCAAGTCAGTAGAGTTAAACATCCACTTTCTTTTCTCTTTCTTTTTTTTTTTTTTGTGTGTGTGTGTTTGTTTGTCTTAGGCGTTTTTGCCATACGGCATGTACACTCACTAGAGAGAGACAGAGAGAGGGAAGGTGAGAAATCAACGCTCCAGGGGGATGACTGTGACACAATCCCTTTTCCTCCATTCTCCTCCTAGGATTGTGGGCACACATGCACAGGCACTGGGTATGATTTTCAAGCTGCCGGGTCTGGGACTTGAAATGTGGTTGGCCATATGGATATTCAGCACTTGAACCACCACCCCACCTACTCACCCCCAGTCAGTCAACCAGTACTCTAAAATTTTGTAATTACAAAACATTAGTGCTCAGTGTACTGGAAGTAGTTAAAAATAAAATAATACTTAAAATAGAGTAAAACAGCCTCCTAATATAATATACATTGAATCGCTAGAGGCATGTATGCAAACGTATATTTTTAAATGCAAAAGTAACCAAATACCTGGGGCTAATGTATCTCTATTTTTGCTAAGATACAGTGTTCCACAGGCTAAGACCACAAGAGAAGCCTGGATTCAATTACAAGTCCAACCTAAAGGCAGTGGTATGGCCTTTTGGATTAAAGTGGTTTGGGAGGCTGAGGCAGGAGGATCACAGCTTTATGCTGGCCTAGGTAACTAATGTAACCTGGTCTAAAAATGAGCTGGGTGTGGTGGCATGTGCCTGTCATCCCAGCTGATTGGTTGAGGCTGGAGAATTGCTACACAGTGATACCCTGTCAACAACAACAAGCAAGCAAAAAAGAAAAGAAATACATACTCATTGTAACTGGTAAAACAGTTCAAAAATGTATTAAAAGGATAATTTTTTTCCTCATCCTGTATTCCTGGTTGTTCCAAACTAGTATTATATGTGTGCTAGATGTTAAACTTCTGTGACTTTCTCAGTGCTCATGCAAACATATACTCACATGTAGGATCTTATTTGTCTACATGTTTACAAAAATTTGATTATACTGTACCCATTCACATACAGGTTAGCAATACATCTTGAATTTGCCAAGATCAGATACTGATATAAGTCTTTACCTTTTTCTCTGAACATTCCTGTTTTCTTTCCTTCTCTTTATCTTTTTTTCTTTTTCAAGAGCTAGCTACATCTGTACAATACACACTCCACAGCCTATTTCTGTGTCAATGACATTCATTCGTTTCCAGGTTTTTTTTTTTTTTTTTTGTCTTTACAAAAATTGTTGTAACAAACATTTTTGTATTTCTCTTTATGTGCTGATGCTTTTGTTTTTGTAGGGTAAATTTATTTGCCAAGTGAGATTGCCTGGCCAAAAGTTATGTGTTTTGTAATGTTAACAGTAATGGCAGACTTCTTAACGTTAGCTTACTATGAGAAGCAACTCGAATTGCTCGCAATGCAATAGCAGAATGCTCATTTTCTCTTGTTTTTCATTTTCGAGTGTAATTTTTTAAAATTATTATTTATTATTCTTATTTATGCTTTCAGTTGCATAATTTATATTTTAAAGAGAATTTACCCAGCATGATATACATCTCCGACCAGTCCAGTTGAGAATACTAAAGACATTATCAAAAGGTAATAAACCGTATCTATGTCCCTCAAATGTCTTACCTATTATCTTCCCCCAAATTTCTTTCCTATATTCTTTCCTTTTCCCACATTCCTTCCATTTCACTCCTAGTGTCCATAACCATTTTCAATGATTTTATGTCCTCCAGTCTTTCAGTCTCTACTACAGAGTGTGGACAGTCCGTATATGTTAAGTGGAGACATACAATGTCTCTGTTTCACAGCCTGGACTTGCTTCACTCATCAATAAATCTTTTGTATTCATCCACTTTCTATCAAATGCCAGGGTCTTGTATTTTATGGCTGAATAGTGTCCCATGGAGTATATGTGCCACACTTTTTCAATCCATTCATATATTTGTGGACATTTGGGTTGGTTCCATGTCTTAGCAATCATGAATAATGCTGCAATAAATACAGATGTGCAAGTGCTTTTCCAATTGAGTGTTCTCCTGTCCTTTGGGTAGATACCCAGGAGTGGAATTGCTGGATCATGTGGTAGTTCTGTTTGAAGGTCTTTGAGGAACCTCCATATTGTTTTTCATAGTGACTGGACCAAATTATATTCCCACCAACAATGTAGGAGAGTTCTCCTTTCACTGCATCCCTGCCAGCACTTAGCATTTTTTTTGTTTGTTTGTTTTTCAATCTTTGCCATTCTGACTAGGGTTAGGTGGTAAATCGTTGTAGTTTTGATCTGCGTCTCCCTTATGAGAGGGATGTTGAACATTTTTTCATATGCTTTTTGGCTGTTCATATGTCTTCCTTAGAGAATTATTTTATTCAGCTGATTTACCATCTTTAATTGGGTTAATCATTTTCTTCTGGGTAAGCCACTTGAGTTCCCTGTGTATTCTGGTTATCAAGTTTCATTTAAAATTTTTTTTCTGATGGGATGAAAGATGCAACTTTAGTCTCCATTTCTCTAGTTACTTGTAAGGCTAAGCATCTTTACTCACTTACTGGCTAATTATATTTTAACTTCTGAGTATTTTCTGTTTATAGCTTTGTTCATTTTTTAAAACATTTTTCAAGTTAGGGGCACTCATTTTTACTTATTAGATGTAATAGTCCTTTGTCATATGTAAATGTTTTCCTACTTAATTCATTTCATTCTGATTTCGTTTATAGTGGATTGCCACGTAATATGTTTAATTTTATAATGTCAAAACATGTTTCTCTTTTAAATTTATTGTTTCAGACAATTATGTTTTGCATAGGAAGGTTTTCTCTGCTTCAAGGTTGTGGACATATCTTAATTTTCTAATTTTTAATAACTTCAAAAATTTTTTTGCATGTCAGTTTTATCCATCTGGATCTCACTTTGGCATATGGTGCGAGGTAGATGATCTAGCTTGTTTTCTTTCAGGCGGATAGCCGATTATGCCAGGATCATTTATTAATAAACCAATTATTCCCCACCAAGTTAAAATGCCACAGTTGTGGAATTATTTGTGAACGTTATTTTCTTACATCTTTTGTCTATTTCTATGTCAGTATCAAAGTGTTTAATTATAGTGGCTTTATTGTAAATTTAAATATCTAGTAAGGTATATATTCCCCTTACCACTTTTCTTTTTTCTTAATTATCTTTTCTACCATGGATCCATCCCCCTTTCAAAAATTACAGTAGAATCATTAAAATTGAAATCATGTTAAGTTTGTAAATTAATGTCTGTTAAACTGCATTTTTGCCAAAAGCTTCTACATTTTATAAATATTGTTTGGGCATTTATACATACATTAGAATATCTTTATTTGCTTTTTTAAAATAACTTTCTAATGTTATGATTCTTTCTCCAGTTTATTTTTAAATTTAGTTTCAATTTTTATTATAAAGAAAACTATAAATACAGGTTAGTGGATTTTCAAAATGGTATTATCAATCTTGGTTTCAGACATTATAGTGGATTTATAGTGATATTGATTTGTGTTCTTAGTTTGCATTTCCTTACGTACTATATTTAAAATAGTAAACCTTTTGGAGTTGGGCAGTCTTTTTATTGGCCATTTGGTTTTCTCACCTTTATTATTTATTTATTTATTTATTGGTAAAAATCCTATTCAAGTTTATAGGATTGTCTCTTTAATATTAATCCGTAGTATCTCTTTAGTCTGCCTGGGAATATTTTGCTGATTGTGGTGCTGTAGATATCCTCTCCAATTCTGTGACATGTATTTTTTTTTCCCAAAGTTTTTGCCATAGGGCACATGTACTCACCAGAGACACACACACAGAGACAGTGAGAGGGAAAGTAAGAAATCATGCCCCAGGGAGCATGATCACACTGCAATCCCCTTTTTTCTGTTCTTCTTCTGGGATCTTGGGCATGCACGTACACATGCCCAGAGTGATTTTCAAGCCACCTGGCCCAGGACTCGAACTGTGATAGACAATGTAGGAATCTAGCGATGTAACCATTATGCCATCTGCTTGGTCCTGTAACATATATTTTTACCTTTTAAAGACTTGAATAAATATTCTCAATTTTATTCTAATTTGTCAATCCCTTTATTTATTAATATGATTTTTTTTATTCAGTTGAAACTACGTCAAGCTCTTGAAGATATATGTAAATATTTTCATCTAGGAACTCTGTTTGGTATTTCACATTTAAACCTGAAATCCATTTAAATTTTATTTTTATATATTTAGTGACATAGAAACCTATTAGTAATTTTATTTTATTTAACTTTAAAACTGTTGGCCCAGAACTACTTATTGAAAAGCTCTTCCTCCCTGCTCTCCACCCTCTAGTACTCTGCAGTGCTATGTTTATCCTCAATTATGTCTGGGCTTCTGCCTGGACTCTGTATTTGGTTGTATTGGTTTACTTGTCTATCCATGAGGCAATATCCCACTATTTTAGTTACTGTAGTTGAATATCTCATTGAGTAAGTACTTCTATCTTGTTCTTTATCTTAATTATTCTTCACGTTTTACATTTTTTTAAAAACTAAAAAAATATGAATTCATAGATATATTTTAGAAGAATGGACAAACACCTTTATGACAGTGAGTTTTTCAATTCATAAAAATTATTATATCCTGCCATTTATTTAGGCCTTATTTAATATCCCTCAAAATGTTTTATTATCTATTGATTCTGAAGTATTTTGATACCATTGTAAATGCTGATTTTAAACACTTATAATTATTTATCTATTAAAAGAAAAACATCTTTTTTTTTTTTTTTTTGAGAGGTTTTTGCTATAGGGCACGTGCACTCGCCAGACAGACAGAGAGAGACATAGAGACAGAAAGCAAGAAATCACCCCCCAGAGGGGATGGTCACACCGCAATTTATTCTCCTCCATTCTCCTCTCGGGATCTTGGGCACACACGCACATGCGCCTGGCGTGAGTTTTAAGCCACCGGGTCTGGGACGCGAATCATGGTCGACTACGTGGGAGTCCAGAGACATAGCCATTACACTAACTGCTGGTTCCCAAAAGAAAAACATCTTTAGAGAGATTTTTCCTATAGGGCATGTGTGCTCCCTGGAGAGGCAGAGAGAGACAAAGAGACAGAAAGGGAGAAACCACACTCCCCCCCCCCCCCCACCCGCCCCAGAATGGATGGCTACACCACAATCCCTTCTCCATTTTCCTCTCAGGATCTTGGGCATGCATGCACGTGCACCTGACATGAGTTTTAAGCTACCAGATCCAGGATTTGAACTGAAATTGACTACATGAGAACCCAGTGATGTAACCATTATTCCATCTACTGGTCTCAAAAGAAAGAAAACTTACATTGATTTTATATCCAGAACTCTTGCTAGTATCACATTAACCTAATAAGCTGTTTATTTACTTTATTTCTAAAAATACAATCATATCATTGTAAATGGGATGTGTGTGACTATTTTAGATAAGGAAGCCAGGAAAGACTTCTTTGTACAAGGATCATTTAGAAGAAAACTTGCTTCACTTTTTTAACCTCTTCTCAAAATAGAGTCCAGAAAATCCTTTAAAAATATGAATCAGATCACATGATGTACTTCTCCTCATTGTACTTTTTGATATTTTAGCTTTTTTTTCCCCTCTCTATTTTCCTACTTTTGTTGGTATGCTAGATTTTTTTCTTCTTTTCTTTTTAGTTGATTGTCAGTTTGGAAATTTTAGTATACTTTTAAGTTTTGAAAAATATAAACCAATGTAACCATCACCACAATAAAGATACATAGCATTTCATCACCTTAAAAAGTTTGCTCATGTTCCTTTGTAGTTAAATTCTTGATCCCTGGCCCCAGGCAACTATTAAGTTGTTTTCTGTTACTGTCAATTATTTCTGCTTATTATAAAGTTTTATAAAATAAAATTCTTTAGCATGTAGTCTTTCAATTCTGATTTATTCTGCTTAGCATTATGGTTTCAAGATTTAGGAATTTTGTTGCCTGTTTATTTTATTGAATATTGGTATCCCATCAAATAGACATACCAAAGTTTACCCTTTAACCTTTGATGGATATTTTCATTTCACCTTTTGAATATAATAAATAATGCTTCTATGTATACTTCTGGCAAGTATTTGTATAAATCACATATTTTCTCTTTGATAAATGCCTAAGAGTACAATTTCTGGAAAACGTTCTCCAACGTGATTGTACCATTTTACAAGGCCATGTGTAATGTATAGATGTTCCAGTTTCTCTCTTTTTTCTTTTTTTTTTTTAGAGGTTTTTGTTACAGGGCGCGTGCGCTCACCAGACAGAGAGAGAGAGACAGAGAGACAGAAAGCGAGAAATCACCCTGCAGGGGGGATGGCCATGCCACAATCCCTTCTCCTCCATTCTCTTCTCAGGATCTTGGGCACGCACGCACATGCGCCTGGCGTGAGTTTAAGTCACTGGGCCCGGGACGCGAACCGTGGTCGACCACATGGGAGTCCAGCAACGTAGCCATTACACTAACTGCTGGTCCCCAGTTTCTCCATAGTTACACCAGCAATTGGTATTGCCAGTCTTCTTATTGTTAAAAAATATAGTGAGCTTGGAGTAGTATCTCCTTTTTGTTTTAGTTAGCATTTTCTAATTACTAATGATGTTGAACCCCTTTCAAGGTACTCGTCATTAGCCATACATCGATATTTTCTTCTTCTTCTTCTTCTCTTTTTTTTTTTTTTTTTTTTTTTTTTTTTTTTTTTTTTTTTTTTTTGCCATAGGACACATGCACTCACCAGAGAGAGAGAAACAGAGAGAGGGAAAGTGAGAAACCACCCCCCAGCGGGAATGGACGTACAATAATCCCTTCTCCACTATTCTCCTTTCGGAATTTTGGGCACACATACACATGCTACTGGCATGATTTTCAAGCCACTGGGTCCATGACTTAAACGGGTCAGTCATGTGGGAGTCCAGTGCCTTAACCACCATAACTGCTGGCCCCAGCCATACATGTGTCTTCTATTGTGAAGTGTCTATTCAAATCTTTTTTTTTTTTTTGAGAGTTTTTTTGCTATAAGGCATGTGGGCTCACTATAGAGACAGAAAATGACAGAGAGAACGTGAGAAATCATCCCCTGTGGTAGATGGCCATGTCACAATTCCTTCTCTTCCATTTTTCTTCTGGGACTTAGGGCGTGCACATGTGCACAGCATGATTTTTAAGCCTCTGTGTGTGGGACTTGAATCACAGTAGGCCATGTGGGAGTTGAGCGTCTCAACTACTACACCACCTATTGGACTCTATTTTTTTAGAATTATTTAATTTTATTTATCATTATTATTATCACTATTATTATTTAATTTGCTATAGGGCATGTCCACTCACCAGAGAAAGCAAGAGCAAAATTAGAAAGCAAGACACTGGGTCTGGGACTTGAACTGTGGTTAGCCATGTGGGATTCCAGCGTCTTAACCACCACATTCTCTGCTAGCCCCAGGGTTATCATATATTAACTATTTGTTTACTGTTTCTATCTCCACTAGCTTGGATTCTTAATTTTTATGAAACTCATCCTGATTTCATTAAGAATCTGACTGGCTGCTTACAGAGCTGCCTTATAATTTATATGAAGATGTTTTTCTGTGAATCTGTTATTTGTTAGATTGATCTATCTACTTTAAATTGATTGCCATCCTACCATTATAAGCGTCATCTGTGGAGTCAGGAGGTCTGAGTTTTTGTCCTTGCTCTGCGTCTAACTAGTTGTGTGTCCTTGCTCTGTATAAATTATGTATCCTTTTGGGGATTAAGTTTCTTCATTTGTTAGATAAGCAGGTTGGTCTAGATGATCCTTGAGATTTTTCATTGCTCCAATATCTCAGGGTTATAAATTGATTAAAGTTCTTCATTGGAAATTTCAGTCTCCAAATGGACTCCTGTAATGGAAGATTAAATGTGGCTGTTTGGCTTCTATGCCAAATTTGTTTTGCATGGCTATGTTATACAAATTATGTCAAATAGGTTATTTTAAAGTGTACAAGGCTGGGATATTTATAACAGCCAGCTTGATAAACTTGATAACATATGCATCTACAAATGATGCATATGCTGTATTAGTCAAGGAGAAACAAATTCATGTAGTTACATTAAATCACCACTATTGTATTTACTGCTTACCTAGAGTAAAACAAAAACTATTTTATCACATTACTGTTTCCCAGAAGAGAGTGTTTTACTATGTACTCTCTGAAACTGAAGAAATTATTTTTCTGGCTTCTGACAACTCTTTGAATAGTCTTCTGTTGATTCAAGAAATCATTCCCTTAGAGCCAATAACCCTCACATCTACTAGAAATCTTAATCTTGTATTTTCGGGCTCTTTTGGAGTAAGTTTTATATAGACTGAATTTCTGAGTTGTCACTGGTGGTGCCAGTTAAGCCAGCAAAATTGTCTGCAATAGAGAAGAAAGTGTTGATAGCCTCCCCGCCTTTCACTTTCTAGATCAGACTTCAAGTGAAATGGTTCTATGAGCCTCTTGGGAACTTGGATTCCTTCTCCAGACAATCGCAACCAAGAATAGGTGAAACGTTACCTCCTCTGGTAAGGTTGGTAACTATTTTCAACCTGTTCACATGAACTCTCAACTCCCTCTCTATATGACTCATTTTCTATATGCTGCCATTAATAAAATACAGAGCACCTTACAGTCAGGGCTCTCTAAGTTATTTCTTTTATGCTATTAACAGCAGTCCTCTACTCATTCCTACTAAGTTCCATATATTGTACTGTGGACTCAACAACATCCAACATCATTAAACCCTTTCAAAAATTTAAAGAATATTAACCTTTGAAAGGTAAGGATGCTAAAGTTCAACATAAATAAGGAAATTGCCTGAGGCTCCATAGTGAGAGTTGGAGCTAAAAGAGTATTTCAGATGTATTGTAGACCCTTTCATTGGGTGTTAGATAAGGTTTTAATATATTTGGTGTGACTGTGAAAGGTACTGATGATGTCAGGTGGGTTTTAGATTAAGTGAAACCTTCACTGTCTACTTTCTCCCCCCCCCCCCATTCTTATTTATTTATTTATTTTAAGAAAAATGCTCCATAACCTTAGATGATGGGGGATGGTTTTATGGAAACAGTCTCTGCACTGCCACCACAGGGCTTCATTGCTCATTGTCTCTGAGGCTCAATAACATCTCTAGTTGTAACTTAGAATAGCATTAATGCTGGAGAAAACCATTTTGTACACTATAAAGAAGCACAGTGATTAAATGTTAATTTAAAAAGTGCAAATAAAAGAAATTTAAAAAGCAAAGCAAAACAAAAAGAATAGCATCCATTGGTCTCTTTCCTGGTTGCTTCACCACTCTGCTGTTTCAGCTTCTCTTTGCCTCTGCTTTTCCATCTTGTTATAGTCTCACTACCCTTATTTAGCTTTCTTACCTTATGGCTTCTTAGTCCTAATGACTTTTCTCTTATGACTGCTGCTTGTTACTGGGTGACTCCGTCAATTTCTGTCCCTGCCTGGACAGTGTTCTGCACTCTGAGTTCCTGGGAAGATAGGCTCAAATCCCACAGTTACTGAGCAGCACTGCTTGGCAAGCTTCTTTTGAGTGATGGCTCACAGGGACTGTTGGATTTCTTTACATTTAGCTTATCAAGGAAAATTTTGGATCAGAGACTGACAGCAAGGCCCTGAGTCCATAGTAATTTATGATCATGATTGGATTTTGTGGCTCTCAGGGACTATGGTATGTTGTCTGATATGGGAAGATGTTTAGCAGGGATATTCACATATAAGGAGGAGAGGGCCTTGTTGTGAAATGCTAGAAAAGGGATAGAAAGAAATACAATCTGTGTTTAGACAAGGAATGACTAGATACTCTGTCTGGAGATCAAGAGCGCCCTCAAAAGTCCTGATTTCCTCAGAAAAATCTCCTGTATTCATTCTAAGGGCTTAAGTGGCTTCAGGGAAATCCATATCTTTCCTTGACAGGACAGAATTATAGGAAGGCCTGGAAATTTGGGAGACAATGCTCAGACCTTAGAATTTTTGTCCTAAATAAGAAGAGTCAATAAGAACAAGTTGCTTTTATTAAAACACAATATTTGGGCTAACAGGTGGCATGGTGGTTAAGGGTGTTGTGTTCAAGGCCCAGATCTGTCAGCTTGCTTTCTTACTTTCCCTCATTCTCTCTCTCACACTCTGTCCTTCTATGGTCAAATTAAAATAAATAAATAAATAAATAAGGTTAAATAAAATAATTCTTTTCTAAAATTTTAAATATTTTTTATTTCATCTTCTTTTATACATTCAATCACATTTTTGGCTTACAAAGTGAATATTCCAACATGTGAACATTTCTCCCTAGTACATTTTATAAACTATAAAATTATCTTCAACAGATAATACCACATTTCTTTGTCCCATTAATGCTTTGCCTCTTTATTTTTCTTCTAAATGTCCTTCCTCAGACTCTATTCTTTCACACACACTATATCTGGTATTCACATCCATTTGCTGTGTTTCTATATCCTTTACTCAATCAGTTTCTGTCATAGAATGCGTACACTCTGTATATATTGTAGGGACATACAGTGTCTCTCCTTCATTGCCTGGCTTGCTTCACTCAGCAGTAAATCTTCCATATTCTTCCACTTTCTGTCAATTCTTTAAAAAATCAGAACAAACAAATGAAAAAAACACAGTACTTGGCAAATACAGGAGTTTTTCACCTTAGAACATTTAAGGAGTAGTAAAAGGAAACCTCAAAAAGCTCATGGGGAAAATGCAATTAAAGTATAAGTTAATTCTGGTGCAAAATATTTGAAATCCATGATAATATTTTCATAATACACATTTTCCATGAACTCGTTGAAGGCCCTCTTATAGTTCGTCAATATACTAACTATAGACATGTTACCCTTGTGTAATGATCCAGAGTCATCATTGGATATAATTCACAAAGCTACCTTGGACACCTTGGGGCTACCCCAAAGTCCTTGTATTTGAAGTACATGGTTAGCTTTCCATCTAGTGGTGATGGAACTCCTGAAGAACAATTTGGGAGTATTTTCTGTGTCTATACCTGGATTGGCTAGAGGAAGGAAGAGTAACAGTTCACTCAATCAAAAGAAGATCCCTTTAAGGAAATTATGAAAATACTGAGTTAAGGAAGATTAGTGTATCTGTGTTCTGCCTCAGGAGCAGTCTGAGGAAAGGCTTTAGGGAAGACTCAGTACAGAAGGTAATTGAGCAAGTTTTTTGAACAGATCTATAGAGTAAATGTGGTAGGTAGAACTTTTTAGGAAGTCCTTCAAAGTCACATATGCCCTGGTCTCTGGAACCTGTGAATGTCATGAGCTATCACTTCTTTGACAGTGTTATATTATTTGGTGTACTGTTTTGATAGGGCAGTTGTAACAAAGTACTTTAACTAGGTGGCTTAAAACAATAGAAGTTTATTGCCTCATTATTCTGGAGGGTACTTATCTGAAACCAAGGATTCAGCAGGGTCATACTTCTGCTGAGAATATGAGTAGAATCTTGACCCTTTCTAATTTCTAATGATGGTAGGCAATCCTTGGTGTTGTTTGGTTTCCAGTCGCAGCAGTGTGGTCTCTGCCTCTGCCTTCATGTGATACTCTTCCTGTCTTGAGATTGTTTTCCTCTCTGTGTTTCTATTTCTGTGTCCTAATTTCCCTTTTATAAGGACAACCATTATATTGAATTAAGTTTCACCCTCTGACCTCACTTTTAAACTTGATTCTTCTTTACAAAACCTGTTTCTGAGTAAGGTCATATTATGGAGTACTGATGGTCAGACTAAAATTCATCTCTCTTGGGGGGACACAGTTCAACCCATAATATATGACACAGTTGACAGTTAAAGAGAGAGATTATCCAGGTGTGCTTAATATAATCACATGAGTCTTTAAAGGCAGAGAAACTGTTCTGGCTGGTGGCAAGAAAAAAAAAGTTGTAGATAGTGGAAGCAACTGGAATTTAACATACTCTTAATGGCCGAAGACAGAGACAGTCATCAATTAAGAAATGTGGGCAGCCTGTAGAAGTTACGAGTGGACTCTGGTTAATAGCCAGCAAGGAAAGGGATCTAAGACCCACGGTTGTAAAGACATGGGCTCTGACCAAAACCCAAATCATTCTGAAATCTAACTATTCTGAGCCTTCAGATGAGAACTCAGTCCCGCCAACATCTTGATTTCTGCCTATGCAGAGAATACAGCTAGTCCACCCACTCTTCTGGCTATGACATAGGCTATGGCTCGAATGTGGTTTGACTCCCAAAAAACTCATGCTAAAGCTTGAGTATGGCAATACTGGGAAGAGCATCCTGGTGAGAGGTGCATACGTCATCAGGGCCCACCTTCATGAGTGGATTAATGCCATTCTCTCAGGAGGGGTTAGTTCCTGCAGGAACGGATTAGTTACCTCAAGAGCAGGTTGTAATATAAGAATGAGAGGAAGGGAATCAAGGGAAAAAGAAGCAAATAATTTGAGGGACACAAAAATGGAGAATGGAAAACTCTCTGTTGATTATAACATGTATAACACCTTTAACTAGACTAATATACAGTGTATTCATGCTGGGGAAAAGGAAAAATAAATGAAAGTTAAAAAAAAAGCAAGCTCAGCTGGTTCCTCTCCTGCATATTACATATATCAGCTTACTCTTCCATTTTTCTGCCATGAGGCAAAGCAGCTTGTGGCCCTAGGTGAATATGGCTCTCAGTCTTGGACTCCCCAACCTCTAGAACCATCAACCAAAACAAACCTCTTTTCTTTATAAATTATCTAGTCTCAAATATTAGTTATAGCTATAGAAAATGAACAGACTATGTCATAAATGGAATTTTTTAATTCATTAAGTTTATGGCAATTTTAAAGTACAAGTTAATATAGAAAAGTATAGTGTTATAAGCTCTTCTTTAGAGTTGATGCTAAATATTTGGAATTATTCATAAATGAAATGAAGTTCCTCTACCCTGTAAGAGCTGCTGACACAATCAGATTTTGGGCTCAGACTATGACTAACAGTGGAAACAGATTCTGGCAGCTGCTGAGGGCTAAGGGACAACTCAAGAATTTGCTGTGCTGTTAATGGGGACCTGAAGCTACCCCTGAGCCCTGCTAAAGGCTGCTTCCTGGTAATGCCATAATAAACATATCGACAGGAGCTGTCACTGGAAGCCCTGGAAATAGGCTGAAGATACCTTTTTAATTGAAAACTTCTAACCTTTTATATTATTGTTCCTATAAATTGGTGATTACATCAGATTAGATAAATATAGCCCCTGACAACCAATCTGGATTGTAGGGAAAATTCAAGAGTCAATTTGGGAACGCAAGAACCAACTAGGGACGAGAGGAGAAGTCTTATCGTGTAAATAGGCTCACACAGTAGGACTCAAGCATAAGCCTTTAGTTTGAGGGCAAAAACGTCTTCAAGTGCTCACTTGAGACCAGCTGGAAAACATCTGTGGTTCAGCCACACTAAGGGACAGACTAACACTTTGGTATGGGGCTTGTTTATCAACTCAATAGCAGGCTAGAATTGAGCAAGCAGCTTGAAAGTCTTTAATACTTACCCTTGGGCAAGAGCATGAACATGTGTGAGCTGACCCGATGTGGTCAGAAATGCAGAAATCCTGGATGAAATCCTGTTGAATCTGCTGCTCGTATTCCCAGCTTCCCAGGAGAGTATTTGGGCTGGAGAAGGAGCTCCCACACATCTATTTCCTTATATCCTTTTTCTAATATCGAAATGAGAATGTCCCCTGAATTTGGTGTATTTTTGTGAGATATTTTGTTATAAAAATCAAGCTGTGATAATAGCTTAAAAAGACAGTGAAGGTTATATACTGCACTGTGAAATAACATTTGGCTTATTTATACTCAGTTTAAAATTACGTACCAGTAAGTCATGCAGGAAATATTTTTTAGGAGTTACCTAAGCATGGCTTGATCTCAGCTTCTGTAATTCTCTTTTTCCTTTGGCTATGGTCCCATCAGCATGATGGACCCTGTTCTGGTCCTTGGACTATCTTGACCACAGCCAAGTTAGCTTTAATGACTGCTGGCTCAATATCAAGTCACTGTTCCTGTTCCTCTGGCTTTTCCTTAGAAACCAGGATGTACTCCTAGACTCTGCATCACCCTGTTTCACTAGGCAGGGTCCCTGGGTCTGCCCTTTCCAGCTGCAGTAATTCAAACCTAGCCTGCTCTGCACTCTTCCTGGGAGTCTTCTCCTGGCTGTGATTACTGACTTACTCTAGCTCTCCTTCATACTTAGTATCTGTAGATATTCAATGCACACCAAAAGTTATTTTGCCTAGATATTTGTTTGTTAAGAGACAAAATTATAACAGTTCTTTACATCTTGATAGGTTCTTATTACGACTTGATAGTCTTATTATGACTCTAGAATCTGGCAGCAGTTTGGAACAAAAATGGTTAAAAAGATTTCACCTCACCAAATGTGTGGATTATGTTTATAGCCAGAGAAAAGGAGGTGACATACAGAATCTGGCAGTGAGGTACAGGCACGGCTTAATTGGTTGTGATTGGTTACAGTTCTGGGTCTGCCTTCTTGAACACAATTTGAACAGTTGGCTATCTGTGATTGGCTGAAGCTCAGCTGCTACAATTGGCTAAGACTCAGCTATCTTGTTATAAAAGCCTTCTTGTAAATTAGATTGTAAATCAGTTTAATGTATTAAATTAGGTTGCAGTTCACCCTGTATGGAGAAAACTTTAAGTCAACCTTAAGATAAGTATGGAGGCAGCTTTAGGCCAGACTTAATATAGTTTAACATGTTTTTATCCAAACCCATTGACATTTAAGACCTATGAAATATCTAAGCAAGCATGTCTCCAATCTCCCCATTTTAAGAACGTGCAAGTGGCCTGAAGAGATTAAGTATTAATCTAAAATTGTATTAAGGAAGAGCCGAGACTAGAATTATATCAGACCAAGATCCTCATCATCTTCCTCCTGATTCCCCCATTGACCTCTTCCCCTTCTCTTCTTCTTCTTTCGTTCATTTTTATCCCCCCTAGTTCTTCCAAGAGAGAACTAGAGAGGAAATTCCAACAAGCTCCTAATAGAGCAGTCTATCCCCAGTCTCAGGTAGCCAGGATCATGGGCATGCGCATGACTTGTGTGCACAAGGGGGCCTCAGGTTGCAAGCCTGATTCTCCCAATGTGGCCTCAGCATCATGGAGCATTGCACGACCACTGTGCCACTGGGACTGGTCCCAAATCCTGGCTTCTGGTACTCTTGTTGTACAGTGATACCATAATTATTTTGTATCCTTACTAGAATGTCAGTTTCCAAGGATCAAGGACCTGTCTTTCTTTCCTCTAAGGATACATGATCCTACTGTATTGATACCGTGGATGACTTACTTCCCAGGTGAGTATTTGGGCCTGGAGAAGAAGCTCACATGTATCTATTTTCTAAAGCTTACTGATGGGCATCTTAAGCATTAAAGGTCATAATGATTATGGCTGTCCTTTCTTTGTATATGAAAATTAGCATCAATTGCATAGTTATTTTTGCCTTTACTGACTTGATGCAGATATTTGCCTTTACTGACTTGATGCAGATATTGTCCACATTTTAGCTTTTCTATAAGTAAAATGAGAGCCAATCCAGTAGTAAAATTCCCATAGATAATGAATTTAACAGAGGATTACCATTAGACTCCATATATATATATGTGTGTGTGTGTGTATATATGTATTATATATATATGTATTATGTGTGTGTGTGTGTGCTCTCTAGAGAGACAGAGATATACAGACAGAAAGCAAAATATCACCCCTCAGGGAGGAATGGCTATGCTGCAATCCATTGGTCTCCTCCATTCTTTTCTCAGGATTTTGGGCATGCATGCACACGTATCCAGCATGAGGTTCAAGCTGGCAAGCAGGTCCAGGAATCAAACTGCATTTGACCATGTGAGAGTCCAGCACCTTAACCACTGGCCCACCTGCTGGCTCTGGCAAAATGTACCCTTTAAATATAGCAGAGATATCTAAATTATTACATATCAATTATAAAATCTTTATTTTTACTGAAAACAAGAGCTTACATGAACTAGCAAGGCTAATATAAGTAGATGAGATCTGATAATAGTATAGTTTTTATTGTGGTATGTATTGACTCTGAGAAAATTTGATCCCACATTACTGATGAATATAGCACAAAACAATAATGTATAGATCATTTTTTTTTTACGTTTCAGTAAAGTAGAATATATATTTTTATATTCTATATCTTGTTAATGAGGCCTATTGATAAGTTTAGTCAAAATTCTAGATTTAATTGTCACTTAAAATTGCTGGTGATGGGGCCATGCAGACAACACAAGTTGGTAAAGAGGCTGTCTCCCATGGCCTGGGTTGGGAAGAAATGGCAAGATAAAGCCAGCAGTTTACTAACTCTCCTTGTGTCATTTTTCTGGCCTGTAGTTAATTTCTCTGCCATGAGTTTTACTGTTATTACGGTACCCTGTAAGGGTAAAACATCACCCCCAACAATTACAATAAAGCCAATTAGTGACCTTGTAAGAATGTGGTTCCCTAAGACTGACAGGAGGACCAGGAAGTTTAAGACTCCCCCACCTGTCTGTTTTTAAGCCAAAATTAACATATAGATTAAGTTAGCATAAACCAAATTAGCATTAGAAGTATATGTAGACTAAGTTAGTTTAAGGCTAGTATATACCCCTTGCTAAAGCTACAGGCCAAAGTTAACTCATGCTAGGCAAAGTCAGCACATTCACCACATAACAGAGACTCAGAGATAAAACAAAAGAGCTCACTAATTGACAGACTCAGCAAATAAAATGCAGAAACCCGCAGGTTTATTAAAGGAAAAGGCCTGGATGGGACAACAGGATAAACAAACTTGAGGGCTCCAGAGAAAGATTAACTTAGCTGGGAGCTCTTATCTAAAGCAACAGGTAGTTTTCAACTACAAAGAGTTTCTCATCTATGTGCTGTTGACTATGAAAAACTGCTAATAAAACATTCTGTGTTGTCTCCTGAGCTACAAGATCATCTTCCTTTCCCATATAAGATCATAAACTCACTCTTTATTGTTGTAATGTATGAATAGTCCATATATTAACTGTGTCTTTACTTAGCAAGACAAGATTTCTATCTAGGTCTTTGCAACCAGCAATGTTATCGCCCTGGCCCAGGACTGAAGTGATCAAACATCCTGCAAGCCCCCTCTTCAAAAGACCCTTCTCAGTAATGAAGATCCAAGAAGAAGATACAACAGACAAATGGACTTCCTCATCCTAAAAACTGTGATTGATTTTTAACTAATCTGACAAGACAAACAGCATGTTTTATAATTATTACTTCCATGCTTTGTATACCCTGTTCCTTGGAGTAAATTTTTTACTGCCCCTCACCCATTTATTTGCATGTATCACATTTTCAATAAAAAGGCACGATGATTCCTAGCAGTTGTCACTCCTCAGAGACCGATCTCTGAGGGGTGTCCGGCTTAGGACGTGCATAAAAAGGCACCAAAGCCTTTGTCTTCTGTTCACCTGCGCCGCTTCCCACGAGTCAACCCACCCCCGCCGAGGCTAGACCCCAGGCTAGACCCCGGCATGCTGGTGTTCATTGATTAGAAAGGTTATTTCCTGGGTACCATTGTTCAAAATAAAAAGTAATAAGGTTGACATGCATATTTATTTAAAGGAATTTGAACTACTTGTCATAATTTGAATTATTTTCTGGTAAGTCATTAGTGTCTGTTCTGCACCAAGGAACAGAATTCCAATCAACAGTCCCCGGTTTCCTTTTACCTTTTAAAAAATGATTAGTATTGTACCACGGCTTACTATAGGAAACATATTAAGCAGTTGTTCAATATACTTTACTGAATTTGGCAACATACATTCAAATTTTAAATTATTTATTTGTGAGATTTCTGCTGACTCATCAGTTGGGTCATGGAATGAAAGACTGAAAAGAAAATTGCAACAAGCAGTAATCAAAAAGTAACAGCATGAAGCAACTCTGGTATTTGATAAGAAATAGAATATAAATTATGAAGTCTCCTTCAAGGTCACTTTCTCCTTCAAGAGGCAGGACCTACGTAGTAGGTTTTCTTCATGCTTACACTCAGTATAATCTAAACTAATGCTATTTTAAAAATATCCTGAAATTACTTAATTGAATTGTTATTTTTTTCACAGTGTGCTAACTTTTATGTAACAAAGGGCACGTAAATGTAATACAACACATTCTACACGGTTCAGCAATTCTAGAGGGCATTTACCTAAAAGGTTTGAAATCAGTTTGTTAAAGATCTGCACTCCCATGTTCACTGCAGCATTATTTACAATAGCCACTATATGTAACAGCCAAAGTGTCCATCAGGAGGTGAATGGATAGGGGCCACCAGTTGGTGTAATGGCTGTGTCGCTGGACTCCCATGTAATTGATCGTGGTTTGAGTTCCAGACCTGGTGGCTTAAACTCACACTGGGCGCAAGTGCATGCATGCCCAAGATCCCAAGAGAAGAATGGAAGAGAAGGGGTTACAGCATGGCCATCCCCCCTGGGGGAGTAATGTCTCGCTTTCTGTCTCTCTGTCTCTTTCTGTCTTTCTGGTGAGCGCATGTGTCCTATTACAAAAACATCTCCCCCACTAAAAAAAAAAAAAAAAAAAAAAAAAAAAAAAAGAGAGATGAATGGTTAAAAACAAGTGTGGTACATATACAGGGTGGGATACTATTCAGCCTCAAAAAAGGCTGTCATTTGGGACAACGTAAACAGACCTGGTGAACATTATGGTAAGTTAAATAAACCATACACAGAAAAGCAAATACTATGTGTTTTCACCTGCATGTGAAATCTAAAACAATGGAACTCATAGAACGAGAAAGTAGACAGTGGCTGCCAGAGGCTGGATGAGTGGGGAGATTGGGAAAGGATAGTCAAAAACACAAAACATCAGTTAGATGAGATAAATAAGTTAATTATTTTGAGATCCATTGCACAGCATGATGGTTATAATCATAATTGAGCATTATATATTTCTTTTAATATATATATTTATTAAATTTAATTTATTATTATTATTTTTAAACATGCTGCATGGCACATGTGCTCACCAGAGAGAGACAGAAAGAGGGGGAAGGAAAGTGAGGAAGCAAGTCACCAGGTCCGGAATTCAAACCGCAGTTGCCCATGGGGGTCCAGTGCCCCAAACGACATGCCCCAGCCACGATGCCACCTGTTGGCCCTGAGTATTGTACACTCCAGTGTTGCTAAGATAGTAAATATCACAGAAATTATTTACTATTTGAGCTGAGAAGTATATTAATTACTTGATTTAATCCTTAGACATTGTATTAAAAAAACATAACATTACTTTGTTTCCCATATATTATAGTTAATATATATAAATAAAAATATACAATTTTTTTTAATAAGAGATGCATTTTGTAGTGAGCCTCAACTGTCCCTTAGGAAGTGTTTGTGTCTCTCAGGTCTGTGGCCTGTATACACAGCCAGGGTCAGGTCTGCTCTTCTGACAAGCTGGCATAACCCTATATCCGGAGAGGCCATGCAGGGCTTGGTACTATGTGCTGCATAATGCTGGGGAAATAAAACCTGAAGAATAAGGGACCAGCAGTTAGTGTAATGGCTATGTCGCTGGACTCCCACGTAGTTGACCGTGGTTCACGTCCCGGACCCGGTGGCTTAAAACTCACGCCGGGTGCATGTACATGCGTGCCCAAGATCCCAGGAGGAGAATGGAGGAGAAGGGATTGTGGCGTGACCATCCTCCCTGGGGGGTGATTTCTCGCTTTCTGTCTCTACGTCTCTGTCTGTCTGGCAAGCACACGCACCCTATAGCGAAAATCTCTCAAAAAAAAAAAAACCTGAAGAATAAGCATTTTTGGAAAATTGTCTGTAACCGTACATAATGAACCATAAAGGAACAAAAATTTCTCTTTGAGGAGAACACTTTTAAATTTCCTTTTTTTTAAATCCGGAAGTTAGATTGCCTGTGTGAGAAATTTCTCATTTAATATGTAAATTTAGTAGAGTTATGAAATACACAAAATACTGTTAATAATGAAACTCTACCATGCTAGATGAAAAGGGAGATCTCTAGATGGAAAGTCATCTATCTCAAGGAGCATATATGCTGGAAGAGTTCCTGGGGACCCTTCCAGTCGCCTAGTTTTGCTCTTCTTTGGCAGAAATGATTCCTCGGATAGTTCTCTCATGTTTTTCTACCAGGAAAGTGTTTCTTTTCACCCTGAATTCCTTTCCAGTAAGGTGAATATTCACTTATGCTCCTCACAGTGAACTCCCTACCTTCCCAACTCTGACTGTATTTATGAAGAGTTTCTCACTGCTTAATACTTTGCTGATAGCTAATCATTTCATGTTTATTAGTTTTACTTCTCAAACTCAAGTCCTTGAAAACAGGAACTTGAGTATTAACAAAGCTATTTCACTTATATCAATGGCTCACAAACAGTAGATTCATTTACTGATTGATTTAATTCTTAAGATTTGACACAGATTTTTAGAAATGCAAAATTATCCTTCAGAAAGGAAGTCCATGAAGCACTAAGATTTTTTAATAAGAAGGAAGAAAGCCTGACATAAAAAGTGGCAAAACAAAACTTTACAGCATCTAGCATATCTTTTGGTCATGCATTGGAATGAGATTATCAACCAGTAACTTGCTTGTGAAAATCTCCATTGTTTTGCTTTCCAAAGTAATTCATTAATTGACTTGCAAAACTAAAAAATCATTTTCTGTAAATTTTCTTTTGCTTCAAAAGAGGGGAGGAAAAAAAGGAGGAAATAAACCAAAAAATCCTAACAAATCTTATTTGAAAAGCTTTGTGGAGCAGACCAAAACATTCTCTGATACTAAATAAAATAATTGATAACAGGTGGCCATCTAAGCTCTACCAGCTGTAACCATAAAGACAAAGAGAACTTTCATGGTCAAGGTCAGGGCTTCAACATATTTTTGATGTGAATGGAGCCTTGTAAGACTTGGAATGAGAACACAATGAAACATTATATCAGCAGAATGATACTAAATACAGCGAAAATGAAAAACTATAGTCATTTTTTTAAATTAAAAAATACCTTACATTCCTTATAATAAATCCTGCTTTATTCTCTACTTTTGTTCATAGATATAAAGATTTACATCATTAAAGAGAAGAATAATTTTCTTTACTAATTATGAGATGATTGATGACCAGATTCAAGACAAAATTATTTGAGGAAGCACAATTTGTTCTTAAAGTAATGTCATGTGTTGCTTAGATTGGTTACTTTGTAACATTCCTTTCTTTGGAAGGAGTTAATTACTTTATTTTCAATTTATCTTAATACAAAATTTAATTTTTAAAACCACGTTAGAGACAATAAAGCTAAGGACTAAACTTGACAGATATTTGATTTACCAGGTTAGATAACCACAGAATTAGAGGAAAAAAAATACACCTTAAGCACATAATACAGGTATTGATTTCATGTTTTAAAATAGTCATAGTAGGAGTGTCCATACCGACTTTGGTGGTTTTTTTTTTCAGTATTTGACAAATAACCATGTCGTTAACATTTATATCATAACTGTTCATGAATTTAATACTTTTTCTCCTACTTCTAATATTGGTACAAGTGAAAGTTAAAAGAAGTGTCTGTACTCATCTTTCTACTAAAGAAAATGCCCTATTTCTCTCTTTCAATGTATTGCCACTCTTTTGCAAAGATTAACATATTGTGCCATATTTGTATTGCTCTTTGGTTCCTCCAAATGTTATAAGATTAAATACTGAGCCACCTCACTTCCATCTTCAGAACCCTGGCCTAAGGGACACTGAGGCAGGGCCCCCACCCCAGCTCCAGCCCCAGCAACCCCAAGCCAGAGCCCCTATCTCTGTCAGCCAGGAACACCCTTAGCTCTACAGCCACCCCACTTCCATCTTCAGAACCCTGGCCTAAGGGACACTGAAGCAGGGCCCCAGCCCCAGCTCCAGCCCCAGCACCTCCAAGCCAGAGATCCCTATCTTTGTCAGCCAGGTAGGCTTTTATTCCCCTTCTCTTCTTTCACTTGTAAATTTATTACTTCTCCTTACCACACAGGAGCACCCTCAGCTCTACAGCCATTCCACTTCCATCTTCAGAACCCTGGTGAAATTGCGCTAGCGCATGGTGAGCGACGTTTTCTTTATTCTCCTTCTTAACTGTCTTCCCACTTATTTTGTCCTCTCTTCGTCTATCTACGTCCTCCAAGACAATCTAGATAGGTCTAGATTTACAGTTCTGAAATATTCTAGTATTTTAAAACTCTCTGAGATCCTCCCTTTTACTGAACCACCTGCAAAAAAGGAGATATTTTTCTTCATACTCCTGAATAGAATACTCCTCTTCAGATCACATTGCTAAACACAGCAGAAGAGAGACTTCGGCAGTTGTCAGTCCACAGCGAAAGGGAAACACACATACTCCTATTCAAGGAAACATTCTCTTAAAAGGTATTCCAAAGTGAATACATCTCCCAATGGCTAGAAGTAGAAGAAGAGCCCCAGGTCTGAATAAAGCACAAAATGTGTGTCCATCAAAAGAACACAGTGACTCATTTCCTTTTCTTGAAAAAACAGAGGACATTACCAAAATGTCTGAGAAAGAATTTAGAACATTCATGGTGACCGAATTCTATGAGTTGGAATAAAAAAGAGATAATGAACTACAGGAGATTAGAAAGTCCTTCCATGATATGAAAGAAGAAATGGACACGCTAAGAAACAATCAGATGGAACTATTAGAGATGAAGTCTGTAATACAGGAAATCAAAAATTCTCTCGAAAGTATTAAAAGTCGATTAGACCATGCTGAAGATTGAATCTCTGATGTAGAAGATAAAGCCTCTGACCTAGAGAAAACCACCAAAAAGATAGAGAAAATAACAAAAACAACACGAGGATAACATATGAGAAATACTAGATTCCATTAGACGTCCTAACATCTGAATAATTGGTATCCCAGGAGATGAAGAAACTAACAAGGGAATGGATAATCTACTCCATGAAATCTTGGAAGAAAATTTCCCAAGTCTAGAGAGGCACTTAAACATCTAGACCCAAGAAATACAAAGGACCCTAAATAGAATCAACCCAAGAAGATCTTCCCCAAGGCATATCTTAGCCAGACTGGCAAAGACCACAGGTAAAGATAAGATACTAAAACTGACAAGAAAGAAGACAATGGCCAGACAATGGCCAACTTAAACATCGGGACAGGTCCAGTAACATCGATAATAATGTTGAAAGTTAATGGATTAAATTCTCCAATCAAGAGACACAGACTGGCTGAATGGATTAAAAAACAGAAGCCCTTTATCTGCTGCCTACAGGAAACCCACTTCATGGATAAAGACATACATAGACTGAAAGTGCAGGGTTGGAAAAAGGTTTTCTATGAAAATGGAAACCAAAAAAGAGCTGGAGTCGTGATACTAATTTCTGACAAAATAGCCTTTAAAACAAAAACTGTTCAAAGAGACAAAGAAGGGCACTATGTTGTAGTAAAAGAGTCAATATATCAATAAGATATAATGCTTATAAACATCTATGTGCCTAACACAGGAGCACCCATATATGTGAAGGAAAGACTGTTAGATCTAAAAGGGAAGATAGACTGCAACACACTAATTATTGGAGACCTCAACTCTGCACTATCCCTTCTGGACAGATCATCTAGACAAAAAATAGGAAAAGAGATAAAGGATCTAAATGATACCATAAGTAAAATGGACTTAACAGATATCTATAGAACTTTTCATCCCCAAACCACAAGATACACTTTTTTCTCACCCCCACATGGATCCTTCTTGAAGACTGACCCCATCATAGGGCACAAAGCAAGCCTCTATAGATTCAAAGGCATAGAAACTATATCCAGCATCTTCTTCGACCATGATGGAATTAAACTTGAATTTAATTTCAAGAGAAATCCTCAAAAATACTCGAATACATGGAAACTAAATAACCTACTCCTGAATGACTCCACAACTATTGAAAAAATAAAGATAAAGACTGAAATAAAAAGACTCATGGAAGTCAATGACAACGAGGACACAAATTTCCATAATCTTTGGGACACTGTGCACAAAAGAGGAAGATGGAAAGAAGGCAAATGGATCACCTAACATCATGCCTCAGAGAATTGGAAAGGCAACTGCAAAAAGATCCAAAAAACTCCAGGAGAAAGAAAATAATAAAGATACGAGCAGAAATAAATGAAATAGAAAATAAATGAACTATACAGAAAATAAATGAAAGTAAAAGATGGTTCTTAGAAAAGATAAACAAAATTGATTCACCACTAGAGAGACTTATAAAGAAGAAGAGAGAAAGGAACCAGATGAGTTGTATCTGCAACGAAGCAGGCAAAATAACAACAGACATAGTAGAAATACAAAACATTATTAGAGGATACTATGAACATCTGTATGCCAAAAACAAGACAATCTGCATGAAATGAACAAATTCCTGGGAACATAAAATCTACCAAGTTTGAGCCAGGAGGATATAGAAAGTCTGAATAGGCCCATAACAAGCCAGGAGATTGAATCAGTAATAAATAACCTCCAAACAAAGAAAAGCCCTGGCCTAGATGGATTCATCTCTTAATTCTACAAAACTTTCAAAGAAGAATTAACCCCCCATTCTGCTCAAGTTATTTCTAAAGATCCAAAAGGGTGAATCTCTCTCTAATTCATTCTATGAAGCCTCTATCACCCTTATCCTTAAAAGAGGTAAGGACATGACAGGGAAGGAAAACTATAGACCAATATCCCTGATGAATATAGACACAAAGTTTCTCAACAAGATTCTAGCAAATCGTATCCAACAACTTATAAAAAAGATCATACATCATGATCAGGTAAGCTTTATTCTAGGAATGCAAGGTTGGTTCAACATATGCAAAACCATAAATGTAATACATCATATTAACAGGAAGAAAGATAAAAACCATATGGCCATATTAATTGATGCAGAAAAAGCATTTGATAAGATACAACATCCCGGGGACCAGCAGTTAGTGTAATGACTATGTTGCTGGACTCCCACGTAGTCGACTGAGGTTTGTGTTGCGAACTCGGTGGCTTAAAACTCATGCTGGGCGCGTGTGCATGCGTGCCCAAGATCCCGAGAGGAGAATAGAGGAGAAGGTATTGCGGCGTGGCTATCCCCCCTGGGAGGTGATTTCTTGCTTTCTGTCTCTCTCTCTCTCTCTCTCTCTCTCTGTCTGGTGAGAGCACACACCCTATAGCAAAAAAAAAAAAAAAAAAAAAAAAAAAAAAAAAAAAAAAAAAAAAAAAAAAAAAAAAAACCTCTGAAAAAAAAAGATACAACATCCCTTCATGATCAAGACTCTCAGCAAAATTGGCATAGAAGGGTCATTTTTCAACACAATAAAAGCTATCTATGAAAAATCCATAGTGAACATCATCCTCAATGGAGAAAAGCTGACAGCTTTTCCACTAAAAACGGGTACAAGACAAGGATGCCCAATTTCTCCACTCCCTTTCAGTATAGTACTGGAAGTCCTCACCAACGAACCAGAAAAGAGGAAAAAAATAAAAGCCATTCAAATAGGAAAAGAAGAAGTGAAACTCTCTATTTGCAGATGACATGATTGTATACATAGAAGACCCAATGCTTTCCATGAAAAAATTTCTGAAAGTAATACATGAATACAGTAAAGTTGCAAGATACAATATTAATATCCAGAAATCTATAGCATTTCTATATATGAACAACAGGCAGACTGAAATAGAACTGAATAAAGTTATTCCATTTACCATAGTCACAAAAAGTATAAGATACTTAGGGATAAATCTAACCAAAGAAGTTAAAGACCTCCACAAGGAAAACTATGAGAAGATAAAAAAGAAATTGAAAATGACACAAAAAAGTGGAAGGATACCCCATGTTCCTGGATTGGAAGAATTAATATAATCAAAATGGAAATTTTATCCAAATTAATCTACATATTTAATGCAATGCCAATCAAAGTACCAGATACATTCTTCACAGATCTAGGAAAGACCGTCGTAAAGTTTGTCTGGAGTCCAAAAAGACCCCATATTTCCAAAACAATTATGCACAAGAAGAGTGGAGTGGGTAGCATCTCACTTCCTGACCCAAAAATATACTACAAAACTGTGGTAATCAAAACAGTATGGTACTGGCACAGAAACAGACATGTGGACCAATCGAACAGAATAGAGGCCCCAGAAATAAATTCCCAAACATACAGTCAACTGATTTTTGGCAAGGAGTACCAGTCAATCCAGTGGGAAAAGGAAAACCTCTTCAGCGAATGGTGCTGGAAAAACTGGGTTTCCACTTGCAGAAAGATGAATCTGAACCCCTACTTCTCACCTTTGACAAAAATCAAGTCAAGGTGGATCAAAGATCTAAATCTAAGACCTTAAACTATAAAACTGATCCTGGAAAACACTGGGGAAACTCTGGGAGACACTGGCGTAGGCAAAGACTTCTTAAATAAGACCCCCAAAGCACAGTCAATAACCCCCAAAATAGACAAGTGGCATTACATCAGACTAAGAAGTTTCTGCATGGCAAAAGATACAGTAACTAATGTGAATAGACAGCCCTCAGAATGGGAAAATATTTTTGTAAACTATGTGTCAGATAAGGGACTGATAACCAGAATTCACAAGAAACTCAAGCAGGTGTTCCAAAAAAAGATGATCAATCCTATTAAAAGATGGAAGAATGAATTGAAAGCACCACTCTCTAAAGATGACATACAAATAGCTAAAAGGCATATGAAAAAAATGCTCAACATCCTTCATTTTAAGGGAAATGCAGATCAAAACAACAACGAGATACCACCTAACCCCAGTCAGAATGACTAAGTTTAAAAAAACAAGAAACAATAAGTACTGGCAGGGGTGTGGTGAAAGGGGAACTCTCTTATACTGCTGGTGGGAATGTAAATTGGTCCAGCCACTGTGGAGAACAATTTGGAGATTCCTCAAAAATCTACAAATAGAACTACCATATGATCCAGCAATCCCACTCCTTGGTATCTACCTAAAGGACAGAATACTTAATAGGAAAAGTGCTTGCACATCGATGTTTATTGTGGCACTATTTACAATTGCTAAGTCATGGAAACAATCCAAATGCCTACGAACAGATGAATGGATAGGAAAACTGTGGCATATATATTCTGTGGAATACTATTCGGCCATAAAAACAACAAAACCCTGGCTTTTGACAGGAAATTGATGAATATGGAAGACTTACTGCTGAGTGAAGCAAGCCAGGCTATGAAGGAGAGGCATTGTATGTCCCCACTTAATGTATATCGAGTGTCCACACTCTATGACTGAGACTGATTGACTAACGGATATAGAAACACAGTATATGGATGAAAATACTAGATATAGTGTGTGTGAAAGAGGAGGGTATAAGGAAGGACATTTAAAAGAAAAATAGGGAGGCAAAGCATTAATAGCACAGAGAAATGTGGTATTATCTGTTGAAGATATTTTATAGTTTTTATCAACTGTTCTAGGGAGAAATGTTCACCTGTTGAAATATCCATCTTGTAAGCCAAATAATAATGTGATTGAATGTATAAAAGAAAATGAAATAAAAAACAAATAAATAAATAGAAAGTACACTTAAGAACAAATTAACAACAACAAACAAAGATTAAATAATACCAGCAAATATTTATGTAGAGCTTGTATTGGATGGTGGTCTCAGCACTTTAAATATGCCAATTCCCATATCCTTATGTCAAGTTTTTCAAGTAAGCACTATTATTACCTCCATTTTGTAGCTGCAGCCCTGAGGGAGGGAGGGAGGGAGGGAGGGAGGGAGGGAGGGAGAGAGAGAGAGAGAGAGAGAGAGAGAGAGAGAGAGAGAGAGAGAATAATCTGCCCAAGGTCATACAGTTAGCAAGGATGTGCCAGCCCTTAAAAAAGGTGGACAGTCTTTTTATAAAAAAGTTTACTTATTTACTCCATGAGTGAGACACAGAAAGAGACATAGACAAAGAGGCAGCATCCCTAACAAGGTCTTGATGCCATGATCCACCCATAGCCTCAGCCAGCCCAAGGTCATGGGCACATGTATGCCAGATATGTTGAAGGAGATTTCTGGAAGTGAATCTGGAACTTCCCCACTTGGGTCAGCCTCACAGAATATCATCTTTTACCCTGCACCTTCACCTACCTGTCGCCTCCTGACTACCACCACACTCCCCGACTCCACATTTAAGCAGACTGCTCCTAATCAAGGTTTTCTTGATCTCTTACTTACTACATTTCATGATTTTTTTCTTCCATTTCTCCTGTTGCTTAGTATTTTGGTATCTGTTGACCTGTTTGTCCTCTTTCTTTTTCTGTATTTCATTTGTGAGAGAGAGCCAGAGAAAGAAAGAGAGGCACCCCCAGTATGAAGATATCAGAATTCACCCCCAGTCTCCGCTGGCCTGGATCAAGGGCACATGCGTATATGCCCAGAAGGTGTACATGGAGACCTCAGGACGTGAACTTGGGACCTTTCCATGTGACCCAGTATTGTGAAGTTGTGTGTGATCACTGTTTCACTGTGGCTGTCCAATTGTCATCTTTTGATCTTCCTTTGGCTTCTGTGACTATAAAGTATTCTGCTTCTGCTCCTTGCCGTGTGTGTGTGTATTCTGTTGTACTGTTACACTTTTTTTGTGCTCAATTTTCACATAACCCTATTCTAATTCTTAATTTTTTCTCTACTGTCATCTTTCTTTGAAAACTCTTCAACTATTATTGCTTTGTTTCAATAGTTCTCTTGTATCGGTCTATCATCATTCTCAAAATTTGCCTGGATTATTTGCTACATCCCCATATCTTTTCTTTACTTTTTTTGTAAAGAACTATTTTTTTAATTTAATTTTATTTATTTATTTATTTATTTATTTATTTATTTATTTATTTATTTTAATTCGACTAGAGAGAAAGAAAGTGAGAAAGCAAGCCACCAGTTCCAGGACTCAAACAACCATGGTCAATCACGTGGGAGTGTCCAGTGCTTTAACCACCATGCCACCTCCTGGTCCCCTCCATCTCTCTTCTGAAATGTTTCCTAGATACTTTAAAGAAATGAGCCTCCAAATTCATTTTCTCAGTTATGATCTCCATTCTCAATCTGATCCTCACACCATGTTTGCACTTCACTTTATGGTACCAACGTCCTTCTATTCCCTTGGACTGGGCACTGTAGGACTGTCTTAGTCCATTATCACGTTGCTGGCAAAAACATGACTGAGTGATTTATAAAGACATCGAGTTTATTTAGCTCACAGTTCAGAGGTCCAAGGTCTGGGGGCCAACTTCTAGTGAAGCTACAATTTGGCAGAGGGCAAGTTCTTGAGCAGAATAGCTGTCCATAAGTTTCTGTCTCTTGTTCTGATATCATTCATTTTGTTTATATACCCACCAGAAGTCAATCATACAGGCCATACCCTCATGACATTATCCTACCCAAAAGCCCTACACTGGGACATCATGAAGAAATTGTTTTCTTTGAACATTTTTACAATAGACGATACAATCAAGTCCCAACACTTGAATTTCTGGAGAACATTCAGTTATCGTCCACTAAGGCCAAATTCTAAACCATGAACCTTTGGTAGAAAAACTACAATCCATAAGGCTGGGAGAGGGAGATATTCCTTTACCATGCTCATGTTCTCTATTCAGGACAATACTACAAGCAATAAGATGCTTGAAAGGTTAATCCAGTCATTGAAATACCTTGTAAGTCTGAAGAGAAAGGTTAGAAAGTGGACTGGAAGTTGGGAGGGTAGTCCCCACCCTAAGGGCTGAGGAGTTATCACCTTCCTCAGATGGGCTTTGGGAATCGTACCTACCTTTAGCACTATGCCAAACACATCTACCAAAATTCCTTCTGTGGCTTCTATTTTATTTCCTCATTTGGCCATCCTCTTTCATGCATACATGCTTAGGTATTTTAATATCATTGGTGAGTTAGAGGCAAGAAGACAATCCCTTAAGCTATGGGAAGCACTTCATCTCCTTTTTTTTGTAAGATCAAGTCTTTTTTCAGTTTGGGGAGGTGGGATTTAGGCAAATAAATGAAGTTTTATCAAGTAAGAATAGGAAAGTACTTTATAGGACAGAGGCATGGCCTTGGTAGAAGCTTTGAGTTGAGAGCACTGAGCAGACTTTGCAGGTCAGACTTAACCACTCTGGGGAGTTGAACAATGGGGATAGAACCTCAGGGGGGCATGCTATACCTTCTGTTTTCTTTTTCTTTTTGTTGTTGTTGTTAATAAATAGGAGGACAAGTTTATGCTAACCACAAAGGGAGAGCTTTTCTTTTTTTCCTACTTGGCTGAGACAAAGGAGAGGCAATGGCTCTATGAAATCCTATTTAGACATTTGCATATTAGGGCAAATTTGAAAATTTCTTGGGGTTTTCTACTTCAAGAAGGTTGCTTTTATTTTAATAAAACTAGAGTAAGAAAAAATGTTTTCTTTTTTCTTTTTTGAGACGTTTTTTCTATAGGGAGTGTGCGCTCGCCAGAAACTGAGAGAGACAGAGAGATAAAAAGCAAGAAATCACCCCCCAGGGGGTATGGCCACATCGCAATCCCTTTTCCTTCATTCTCTCTCCAGATCTTGGGCATGCACACACACGTGCCTGGCGTGAGTTTATGCCACCGGGTCTGGGACTCGAACTGTGGTCGGCTACATGACAGTCCAGCGACATAGCCATTACGCTAACTACTGATCTGCAAAAAAATGTTTTCTAAGAGCGCTCATAACCTAATATTTCCTTTGTACTTTCCTTAGGAGGCTGCCTTGTTTGAAAATTGAACAAGTCTTCCCCTCTCAATAGATGTCAAGCACAGAGCATCATAGCTCAGTCGCCTCTGAGCAATTCTCATTCTGCTTGAGCGATCTCAGGGCTTGCATCATGGAGGGTGAAAACAGATCATACCTCTGTGATGGAAAATATTTTGATATGTTATTTCTCTGCTTTATTTTCTCTTTGTTTTGGTTTCCTCACTATGGTTACTTTACACTTAGTCTGTTTTATAAATTAAGACTTGGCGATTTGTCAATGAAAAGAAACCATAAACTGCTAAAGAAAGGGAAAAACATAGAAATCTGAACATATGGTGACCATATTTTCTCCGTGAAAACTCAGTACGCATAGTCTGACCAATGTGTATCTATCTGGGGACAATGATACCTAATACTTTACATGAGTAGTACTCCTGACAACTTGGCATGCATAGTTTTTCATCCTATGGAGGCCATAGGATAATGTATTTGAACATCTCCATTGCCAGCTGCAGAGGGTATAACTGGATTCTTAGCTCTTGCTCTCTAGGGGCTATTAGCAGAGAAAGGATATTTGTCCCCCTGTTCCTGTGAAAGCATAAGCATGCTTCAGATAGTAAAACCTCCGCCAATGCTCAGATGTTTGGGAGAACTGTTTTTTTAATGTAAAACTTCAGAAAACATTGAAGTCATCAAGAGCGCAACGGCACATCCTATTCCACATAGATCTTACTATGCTTTAAAAAGTCAGGTTTGATTCTTTTTTTGAGAGAGATTTTTGCTATAGGGCACATATGCTTGCCAGAGAAACAGAGAGAGGCAGAGAAATAGAATGCAAGAAATCTCTCCCCCCCTCCCCGGGAGTATGGCTATGTCATGATCCCTTTTCCTTCATTCTCTTCTCAGGATTTTGGCATGAACGCACACGTGCCTGGTGTGAATTTGAAGCTGCTGGATCCGGGACTTGAACTGCTATCAACTATGTGGGAGTCCAGTGGCATAATCATCACACCACCTGCTAGTCTCCAGGTTTGATTCTTACTACATCATTATATTCTTTATTTAAGAGAGTCATGCTGTGCTATGAATTTTTAAAAAAGTGATGTTGAGCACTTTTTTATATATTTGTTGGCCATTCGCTCAACATCACTAATCGTCAGGGAAATGCAAATCAAAACCATGGAGAGATATCTTCTCATTTTAGATGGAATGGCTATTATCCAACAAAAAAGAACAAATGCATGAAAGGATATGGAGAATGGGGAACTCTACATTGTTAATGAGAATGTAAATTAGCACAGCATTATGCAAATCAGAATGAAGGGTCCTCCGAAAATTAAAAATAGAACTGCCGCATGATCCAGCCATCTCATTACTAGGCATGTATCTAAAGGAAAGGAAATCAGTAAGTCATAGAGATATCTGCACCCCAGTGATTACTGTGGCACCACTCACAATAAGCAAGATATGGGGGAGAAAAAAACAACACAACAGGAGCCCATCAGCTGAGAGATGGATAAAGAAAATGGGGTGTGTGCACATGTGCGCGCGTGCACGCACACACACACGCACACACACATGAATACTATTCAGTCACTAAAAAGGATGAAACCTTTTCATTCAAGGCAACATGGATGAGTCTAGGGGGTATTATGTTAAGTGAAATAACCCAGACACAGAGAGAAAAAAATTACATGTTCTCTGTCACATGTGGAAACTAAAACAATGACCTTATAGAAGTAGAAAGTAGAATAGCGAGTATAAGAAGCTGTAAAGGCAAGGGAGAGGGAGATAGAGAGATGTGGGTTAACAAATACAAAGTTACAATTTCATGACAGATAAGCTCTAGTTTTCTATAGCACAGCAGGGTAACTGTAGCAAATCATAATTTATTGTATACTTCAGAATAGCTAAAACGGAAGATTTAAAGTGTTCCCAGCACAAATTAATGACAAATGTTTGAGATGATAGACCTGCTAACGATCCTGATTTGATTATTATATGTTGCATTCATGTACTGAAAAATCCTACTGTGCCCTTTAAGTATGTAAAATTACTCTGTATCAATAGAAAAGGCAAATAGAGCATACAGGGTTTTTAGACCCATTATGCATTTGTCATTATACATTTGTCCAAATCTATTAAATGATCAATACCATGAGTGTACTCTAATGTAAAATAGGGACTCTGGATGATGATGATGTGAGATATAGGGTCCTCAGGTGTAATAAGCAGACCACTGTGGTATGGTTGTTTCTGGTGGGGGGAGGCTCTGAGTATGTGGGTGAATGGATTACAGGGGAAATCTCTGTACCTGCCTTTCAATTTTGTTCTGTGCTAAAAATTGCACTAAAAACAAGATTTTATTATTATTATTATTATTTTTTTTTTGGAAAGGTTTCCGCTATAGGGCGCGTGCGCTTGCCAGACAGAGACATAGAGACAGAAAGCAAGAAATCACCCCCCCAAGGGGGATGGCCACGCCGCAATCCCTTCTCCTCCATTCTCCTCTCGGGATTTGGGCACACACACACGTGCCCGGCGTGAGTTTTAAGCCACCGGGTCCGGGACGCGAACCACGGTCGACTACATGGGAGTCCAGCGACATAGCCATTACACTAACTGCTGGTCCAAAGATTTTATTATTAAAAATAAAAGAGAGGTATATGTCTTTCTACAAGCAAATATCTTCTTAACTATAGGTTCTCAACTCTTTTCAAGCTTTTATGTGTCTGCATACCTTTTGTGCTCCACTGGTTGGGAAACTTTTTGTGAAGATAAAATGTATTTCATAAAAAGTAGTCTTACAGAAGTGTTCTTTTTCTTTTTCTTCTTCTTCTTCTTTTTTTTTTAATTCTCATGACAACTTCAACTTTTATCCTGTCCATATTGGAAAAGATTAGAGTGATAGTAAATGATTAGAAGTTATGTTTTAGGGCCAGTCTTGTGGCCTGGTGGTTAAGGGGGCCAGATCCCACATAGCTGACTGTACAGTTTGAAGCCTGACAGTGGTGGTTTGAAAAACATGCAAAGTGTGTATATACGCATGCTCGTGTGCCTCAACTTCTGCAAGATAGAGAAATGGAGGACAAGGGATTTTAGCATTACCATGCCCCCTGGGGGTGGTTTCTTCCTCTCCTTCTCCCTTTGTCTCTCTGTCTCTCTCTGGTGAAAACACTTGCCCTCAGGCCAAAAAAAAGGTATGTTTTAGATTTTCTCTCTATATAAGGATACCATATGCTCATATTTTTATTCTTTTTATTTGAAATCTTATAAGCTGCTTGACATACAAAAACATAGAACACTGTGAAGATGAGAAGCTGAGGTTTTGTGAATGTAAAGCCAAACATTCTTTGGTATGTTCTTTTTGAACTATCATTTAAAGTTCATTCTTGGAAGGATATCTTGACTTTGATGTTTAATAGGTCTGGAAGTTATTTTGGAAGTGCCAGTTTCCTTCTTCATTTTCCTAATTCTGTATCCCACCTACACAGTCATTACATTGATGAAAATTTGAAGACAGTGTTGACTTCAGGGAGGAAAAAGGCCTTTTTCTCTCTCTTTTTTTTTTTTTTTTTTTTTTTTTTTTGAGAGGTTTTTTGCTATAGGGCGCGTGCGCTCGCCAGACAGACAGAGACAGACAGAAAGACAGAAAGCGAGAAATCACCCCCCAGAGGGGATGGCCACGCCGCAATCCCTTCTCCTCCAGTCTCCTCTTGGGATCTTGGGCACGCACGCACACGTACCCGGCGTGAGTTTTAAGCCACTGGGTCCGGGACGTGAACCGTGGTCGACTATGTGGGAGTCCAGCGACATAGCCATTACACTAACTGCTGGTTCCCTAGGCCTTTTTCTCTTTAATCCCTGTCTATTTCCCAATTCTTTTCAATAGAGAAGCTAATATCCTATCCCTGCCAGCTCAAGTTATTAGAAGGCAAAGAGAAACATTAGTAATAAAACTTGTGAGTTGTCCCAAGCTGAAGTCAGAACTTGTAATGGACACATTAATTTCTAGGGTGTAGAATTCATTTTACTTTCAATTCAAGGAAGCACCTGAGAATTCAAATAAAGGAGGAAAATGATTTAATCCCCATCTATAAGTTGTTACCCAGCTTCCCCATGTATAGTCAAGAAATTTCACTTGCTCTCTGCCACTTACTCCCTACTTAATTTCTATGTATAGAAATTTCTGCCAAGGTTAGGGCTTCCAACCTCAAGTATAACCATGGTCTGCACTTCCTGTCAGAAAATAAGCTAGTTGGTTGTAGAGTTTCTACTCCATCTATTACCAAGTAAATGGATTTAGGGGCCTTTTTTGGTTAAGTGGCAATGTCTGGCTTTGTCTCAAAAAACATTCTTTACTGTATTCTAGCAGTTGTGCTCAAAAGTAAGCAATTGTTCCTTCCTTATGAAGCACTTCCAAAAGGCTTTACCCATGTATCAGCACATGTGTATTCTCTCTCTCTCTCTTTTTTAGAGGTTTTTGCTATAGGGCGCATGTGCTCGCCAAAAAGACAGGAAAAGATAGAGAGACAGAAAGTAAAAAATCACCCCCCAGGGGAGATGGCCACGCCACAATCCCTTCTCCTCCATTCTCCTCTCAGGATCTTGGGCACGCATGTACACACGCCCAGTGTGAGTTTAAGCCACTGGGTCTGGGACTTGAACCATGGTCGACTACATGAGAGTCCAGTGACATAGCCATTATGCCAACTGTGGGTCCCAACACATATTGTATTCTCTTTAGACGGTTTACATAAAAGAAGTAGGACATAGAGGCCCTTGGTCTTATTTCTCCATCAGTGTCCTTCGTGTTGCACCCTCGTGAAGTCCCTGATGTAAAAATGGGTCTTCTCATTGACTCAGAGGGTGTACTTCTACATACAAAGAACTTTGGGAGTGTTGGCTAATGTCATAACATGATGTACAAATCAGTACTATGACACAGTACTGAATGAGCCTGTGAAAGGCAGTGGTTAAGAGAGAGCTCTGGGGCCAGCAGGTGGTGTAGTGGTTAAGGTGCTAGACTCCCATGTGGCCAACTGGGAGTCCTGAACTAGTCCTGGACCTGGCAGCTTGAAACTCATGCTGGGTGCACGTGCGTCCATGCCCAAAATCTCGAGAGGAAAGTGGAGGAAAGGGTATTGTGGTGTGGGCAGCTCCTCTGGTAGGGTGATTTCTCACTTTCTGTTTCTGGCAAGTGCATGCACTCTATGGAAAAAAATCTCCAAAAATATAATAAAAATAAGGGCTCTCTGGAATCAGGCTGCCTGAGTGGTTCACCATTGGTACTATCTGTGCACCTTGGGGAAGTTAATAGCTCCTTGTTTTAAATTTCTCAGGCAAGAACTGGGAGTATGTATAGTATTTACTTAATAAAATTATTGAAAGCTAACCATGAGACATGCATGCAAGATTTTTAGAATAGTCCTTGTCATAATGTGTTAGCCATTATTTTTTGACAGTCTACCTCCCCTTTTCTTCATCCCTTTTCCCTCCTTAACCATGTGTGCTGGGTCTTCCGACTCCTGATCATGCAGGCCCCATAGGCATTTCTTAGGGCACAAGCTATGACCAACGACCTTGCTGGCTGGTTTTCTTAGTTGTCATAATGGCTGTAGATGTATGAGGAAGGTAAACGACCATGCCCACTATGTGTCCTAACAATGCCTTATACCCTGAATAACCTACCCTCTGTCTTGCTCACATATGAAAACTTTGTAAGAGGGCTCTCCACTTAGGATTACAATGAAGTATCTCGTCTTAAAATGTTAATGACTGGAAATGTCTATTTGTGTTTTTTTTTTCTTTTTCTCTTTTTTAACTGACTTTGCATTTTAGTAGAGTTTGAGGTATTTTTTCAGTGGGGCCAGACTCCAAGATTAGATGTAGTTCCACTTGCAGTTAGTGTCAAGATATTCCTTGTACTCTTCAAATCATGCACAAAACTCTGTAGTCAATTCTACCAGGTTAAAGTTTAAACACTAGCTTTCTTACCCATTTAATACATACCATCATCATCTTCTTCTTTTGAATAAGAAGAACTCTTATTATTTGTGCTCTTTCTATTGCCTTATACACAGATTATTTCAATCCTAAATAGCTCTGAAAGGTAGGTATTGGTATTCTCCTTTCATAGAAAAGAAGAGCTCAAAGGTGTCCAGTAATTCACTTAAAATACGTGAATGGTAATTATTTGAGATGTGAGTGAACCTGGTCTGTGATCCAAGTCTGTCTGTTTATGAAGGCAGTTCCATAATCACTATGTACAGCCCTAGAGAAAGAGAATGAACAGCCACTTAGTGCATGTCATTCCTCCTCCATCCCGTCAGCCAGCCTGCTCAGTGTCTGTGTTCACCTTGAGTTTCTAACACAGTGCCTTGCACACAGTAGGATCACACTCCATGTTTGTGGGACAAATAGATGAATGTGTGAATGCATACTTCATCTCTGGGAATTCCTCAGGGAACGAGTTGTGACCAGTGACCTTGTCAGCTGGGTCTGTTAGTTGTCACAATGGCTTTCGATGTATGAGGGAGGTAAATGACCACACCCATGATTGACAGACCATCTTATTAATGTTAATAAACCAGAAAAAAACAAATCCAAATTCCATGTATCAGAATCTTACGTGAACAGAACTGCTTATAATCATAAATGACATATAATAATCATACGATTAATTTGACTAATAAGAAAAAAAGTTCTTTTACTACCCATTCACTTGGTGCATTCCATCTGTCTGAATTAATTGATCTATGGCAGATCCTCAATTTTATTTGTGACCAACCATAGCTGGTGTAGCTCACCTGTATAGTTTTACTATATTCTGAGTGCGTTCTACTGGCATCAATTTCAGCATGGTGGGTGCAAGTGTATTTCTCATTGAGCAGTGAGGCTACATGGTGAAACCTTGTAATAGCTTGCTGTGCTGAAAATGAGCCTCATGGTGTCTTATATGTTACTGCCCTGTGAACTAAATTACTAAGGACTAATGCAAATAACAATAGCCAGAAGCATAGGTCTGATACACCTTCACATTGTGCTTCAAAGTTTTTAAACAAAAGGGTGGTATATGGCACATAATTTAAATACTCTTTTGATGTTTTGGACATTCTTAGTTTTTAAGAAGAAAATATAATATTGATAACACTAAAATAACAGTTCTCAGCTGAGATGTTGGAAGGAGAGTCCTGCTGCACCTCTCTTCAGCGATTTCTGAGTTCCAAACAATGACAACAACAACAACAAAATGTAACCAGGGACTAAAACTTGAGGGTAAATAATTAAGACTTATTTTAATTTTTTTAAGAGAAATTTTTGCTATTTACATGCACCCACCGGACAGAGGGAGACAGAGAGAAAAATCCACCCCCCCCAACAGGAGGATGGCCATGCTCCAATCTCTTCTTCTCCAGTCTCCTCTTGGGATTTTGGGCATGCTTGTACATGTACCCGGCATGAGTTTTAAGCCCCCAGGTCTGGGCCTCGAACCGCAGTCTATGTAGGAGTCCAGCAATATAACCATTACACCATCTGCTGGTCCCTCAAGACTTATTTTTAATGTAGCATAATTTTAAAAAATCACATATTTGAGATTGAAATAAATTGCAAAAGCAATACAGTAAGCTAAATTCTTTTATCTATTGAGAATTCAAAAATTGTTCTGTCACTCTAAGGTAAAGTTGCACAAGAAGGAACTGCTTGGGGCCATGCAGAAACACCCAATCAAATGAAAAAAAAGTATTAATTACATCATCATAAATGTGTATGGTATTTGGTTTCTTATGTTTGTTTTCTTTCAAGAACTTGATTGTGTTCCTGGTGAAATGGTTCTAAAGTCTTTTTTGTAAGTAAGTCTGGTGCAGCCATATAAAAAATTAAAGTTATTCTAAAAAGGTAATTACAGTCAAATAAATGTACTAGGAGCCAGTAAAGATGGACACACTAAAACTGTGTTTTCTTTTACTGAGGGATTGGGAGGAAAAGTTGCCATAAAATATTTTTACTCCAAATAGTAAAAAAAAAAAAAAAGAAAGAAAAAAAATGCTTACTTTACTAGTCTCTGCTTTTGTACACTGCTGATTGTGCTGATACACGAATTACTTTCCACCTATTGATTTTCTGTAGAAATGCGAATCTGCAAGGTGCTCCAAAATGTGGATGGGCAGTCTCAACATCTATAAGGTAGTGGTTGGTACTGACTCAAACTTAATTCTGTTTTCAAGGTGCTATTGCCACGTGGAAGGAGGTGGGTTCACACTGCAGAGTAGACGCTGGTGGTACCTCAGACTTCTCTCAGCATCCTGACAAGAGATCCATTTACCTGGACATCCTTGAGGTGGGGGAACAAATCCTGAAGGTGTACATGTCACTGGTGTGACCACTTGGCCAGCTAGATACAGACTTCGGTCCATGTCTAATCCATCATAGCCACAAAGACACATGCATCTCTATCAGTAAAAGAAAACTTCCTATCTCTTGGATTAAGTCCTAAATCACTAATCTCCAAAGGAGAGGAGTTGACATCAAGTGCCCCAACCTTTCTCTTTTATATTAGAGTCCTCTCACTTCAGTTCCTATTGTTGTTAGGGGTACACTTAATTCCTTACAGGGCCTTGGTTTTTCTTATAGAACAGCAGAAATATGCTCGAGGTTTCAAAAAGGAATTTTTAAATTATGAAGTATCAACCAAAGTATAAAATATAGAAGTTAAAGGCAGAAAATGACAGCCTGAATTTGCGGTGGTAGGGTTTTTCCACTGTGCTGACCTGACTTTCACTCCTGAAAGAATGCCTTGGACACATTCCTCATTTCTCAGTTTCTCAATTGCACCTGATTTCTTGATTCTAGAAAATGCCTTTATTCACATATTGCCATTGTTGTAAGGCTAAGAAAGGGTGTTTAAACTTTGTTTTTCTCTTGGGATCTCCTAGCTCTTCCTAGCTTATCATCTAAGGGACAAGACTTTGTCCTATAAAGAGTGCAAGCACAAGACACATTTTAAGGAAAAGTAGGTTCTATGTACAGGAAGTAGCTCAAGCTACTTAAACTAGCACCACAGTTGTATGTATCAATAGATTACTTTTGGTTACAAGTAACAGAAACCTAATTTAACCAGTTGACACACTGAGAAATAGATACGGTGTCACAGTAGAATCAGAGCAGGCATCAGGATTGGTCTATTCAATAGTTCAAAGACATCATAAAGACTCTAGGCTCCTTCCAACTAGTTGCCATTCACAGTATAAACTTCATGCTAAAACTGGGTCACCGATATCCATAAAGGTGCTACCAGTAGTAAATAAAGCTTCCTACTTTCTCCGCCATTTTTTCCACTAGAGAAAGCATTTATTCTAGTGACTTTCTCTAACTGCTGAGAAGCCTCCAGAAATTGTCCCCTGTTGTCTCATTGACCTGATTTGAATCTCATGTCTCTTCCTGGACCGATGGTGTTTCCTGGGCAATGCTGCAAGCTGCTGGCCTATGCCTTGCTTCTTGAAGCTTATGTGGGTAAAGAAATCTGCATGATTGGCATAGACGACTTAGTGCCCACCCTGGAATGAAATATTTCCCCTAAACGCCATTGATGATGTACAATGAGGAGTGATAGAATCAACACTGGATAGTCAATCAAATGTGTGAATTTCCATAAAAATTTAGTTACCCACAAAGGCTGATTGAAAGGCTACTCCATTATGCTCTTTCTTTTCAAAGGATAACACTTTTGACTTCTTTCTCAAGGGGCTCAATAACCATTATAATTACTTAACTAAGATGGTGTGGAAATTTCTATGGCCATCTTGAAACTCTGGGATCCTGAGAGTTATTTGAAGGAAAATGAGATTTGTATTCTCTCTCTCAGGATGCCCTCACCAAAGAAACAAAGAGAGACAGAAAGCAAGAAATCACCCCCAGGGGAGATGGCCAT
This sequence comes from Tupaia tana, assembly GCA_026018925.1. NCBI lineage: Eukaryota > Metazoa > Chordata > Mammalia > Scandentia > Tupaiidae > Tupaia > Tupaia tana. The sequence continues at coordinate 76,289,149 of JAKSZU010000005.1, read as the reverse complement.
GTTGTAATCCCTTCTCCTCCATTCTCCTTTCAGGATTTTGGGCATGCATGCACATGTGCCCAGCATGAGTTTTAAGCTGCCAGTTCGAGGACTCAAACCGCGATTGACCATGTGGGAGTCCAGCGAAGTAACCATTACACCATCTGCTGGTCCCCTCCATATTTTTTTTTTCTGATTTTTCTCATAGTTTTACTTTTACTTTTACCTGGAAAGAGATCTCAAGCTGGTCCTGTATAGCTTCAGCTAATTACAGGTCTGTGGAGTTTCTGTTGTACCCTCTGCCACTTCACTACAAGCTACACATAGCCATATAGCTCTGAAGCTTTTGATTCCTTCAGACAAGAAGATTTTATACGAAATGAGTTTGATAGAGACCAAGTAGAACCTGATGTTTCCAATGTATTTCACTCATGCTGACTGTCAATAGCTATTGATCAATGCTAGCTGCTGTCCAAGGGAGGTCTTCCCCGAACATCAGTGGAGAAGATAGCTACCAGAAGTCCTGGATGCAAGCATAATTCATTTGAGAAGAGACTGGGTGCTTTATAAGCTCAAACTCTGTATCTATGGTGCTCCTGGGTGTTAACAATGACCTGGACTTCTGGGTGAAGACGGTCATCTCTGCATCCTGACTTGGCTTCAGTGTTTAGTCTCTCTCTCTAGTTTGTTTTAGAGAGATTTTTGTTATAGGGCATGTGGGCTCACCAGAGAGAGACAGACAGACAGAAAGTGAGAAATCACCTCCCCCAGGGGGATGGCCACACTATAATCCCTTCTCATCCATTCTCCTCTTGTGATTTTGGGCACGTACACGCACATGCCTGGCATGAGTTTCAAGTCTCCCAGTCCAGGACTTGAACCAGTGGTTGGCCATGTGGGAGTCTAACAATGTAACCATTATACCTCATGCTGGTCCCAGTGTGTTCAGACTCTTAACAATTGGCTTTCTTGTCCCAAGCTCTACCAATCTCTGATTATTTTTGCTTTTCAACACAGTGCAATAAATTTCTGTTAGATTTTTGTTCACACATGCTTCTCCTAATCAATTGTTTGAGTTATTTCTAGCTTTCATTAGAATTTATATGATAAGAGTCAGGGAGAGGCTCCTACTTTCAACTTTCTGTTTATACTTGTATATTGACTGAACTACTTATTTAATCCTCTTTCACAAAATAAAGCCATTTTCTGTGCCTTTAATTTCAAGTTAGTCTCACTATTCTTTGAAAATTATGTGCCCTCAGAGCCCTGAGGACTGGAATATTATTTATAAGATGAAATGGTAAATCAATATGGTACTGTGGGTCATTTATTTTACATTAATGGCTTTGAGCCAACTAGATAGTAGATTAGATGACTCTCAGAGAGAATCTTTTCAACTTTCCTGATATAAACATCTTATATAAACTTGCTTTGAATTTTAGATGGTTTTTAAAATTCAAAAGCATCTATGCCTCATTTAAAGGAATAGCCTAATCTTACTAGTTTATTTCTTACATCATTATCCTCATTCCTAAGAAATTATTGAGGAACTTTTAATGAATAGGAACGTAATTTAACATATATAATAACAATTATGACTAGTGTTCAAGTGCTTTTAGAGATTAGAGGGTGATATCTTATTTTTTTTATTAAATTTGAGGATGGCTATAACTATTATGCCTATCTCACAGGGAGTTTAAACAAAATGATGGTCATAGGATGCAGTAGGACTGCTTCTGTACAGTGATGCTCTAACTCTAAAACCAGTAGTCATTCCAGAACCAGATTACTGGGATTTGCCACTAGGAAAGCCCCCTTTCCAACATCTAAAATTTCCCTCTGCTTCTGTGAACATTTTCTTCTTTTCTCTTGGAAATCTATAGACACTAAGAAAACATTTAGATGCATTTGAATAAAATGAAAAACATAATTTTGCCATCTCTATGAACAATATCAAAAGGGCATTTGTTCAAAAGGACACCCGCTATGACATAATGTATAGCCTATTGACCAAAGGAGAGATCTATCTTGCTCTTGTTCAAGGACAACATTACTCCCTTAAAATTATAGGCTAATTAGTTTCTTAGACACTCCGTCTGAGACGTAACTTGATGCCAATTATCTAATTGATATATTGTGAACTTCATTTTCCCAGGCCTGTATTTTATGAGAGGAGAAGAAAAGGCTTGACTGGAGAAAGACAAAAGCAGTCGGCAGCTAGAAGCTGGCTTGGCACCATCAGCTAGACCTTGGTGTTGCTAGGAGCTGGCCTGAATCTCACAGTGAGGTCTCGGTGTTCTCCAGTCAAACAAGAGAAATCTCACAGAGAACCAGCTTCAGACAAGGCTGCTCTGTGACCATGAGGAAGTGAAACAAAAAACAAGACCCCTCTATAATGACTACACACAAACAAAATAAGGTCATCGTACACACCAAAAAATATAAAACATTCCCCTATCTAGGTTGATGAGTGAGTGCTGCTTCTTTATTAATTACAGCTTTAGCCTCACTTTCTACTTCCCTGCAATATAAGATATGATTCTAGAAGCACGGAATTATTACTCTTGCTTCCTGACAGCATCCGATCCTGAGCACAGCTTCATTTCTTGAAATTTCTCCTAAGTCACCTGACTGAAGCGTGATGACTGTAATAAGTTGTTTCTGTCATCCTTTCGCTGAGATGTCCCATAGTTTCCCATGGTGTACAGTCTGTCTATTGCAGCGAGCAATAAATCCAGCTTGTTCAATACCAGCGTGTCCCTGGTTGATTTTGGCTGGAAGACATTGACAAAGTTTAGTTATTTCACTAGGCCAGGAAAGATTTAAGTAATAGTTTAATCCACTATTAACATCTTTTAGTGTTACTTTATCATCTAGGGTATATCTTTCAGAAATCATAGAAGGTTATTTGTGAGTTTTTGGTTGGAGTATTTTATGGCTTAAATGAATGATATCTATGAGAACACCTTTACACAGTTTTTTTTTTTTTTTTTTTTCTAAGTAAGGATGGAGTTTTGCTATTGACATCTTTCAACATCCCAGCTGAGATTACAGGCACATGACATTGTGCCTAGACTTTAGGTTGGACTGGGAATCAAACCTGGGCTTCCAGCATGGTCAGAGCCTGCAGTGCACAGCAGCTTAGTATTCTGCATTACCCAGCTGGGCCCCTACCCAGTTATTGATGCTTACTTAGAACTTGTACACTAATTCAGGTCAATAGTGAAGGTTGTGTGGGTCTAGAGCTATGTCTTGCATCACCTTTTAAAATCCAGAATTAAATCTAAACCTATAAACTCCAGAGCTGTATGGACATGAGAAGCTAGACACCAGGCGAAGTGGTAGAGGGTGCAACAGAAACCTCTCATGTCTGTAATTGTTGAAGCTAAATAGGTTCAGTTTGAGATCTCCTATCCAGGTGAACATGAATTTAAAACCAGGGAGAAAAAATACAGAATTCTTAAGTGCAATAGTAAGAAAATAAAAGCAACTCATTTTTTTCCCAAATGAGAGAAAGATTTAAATATCATAAGGGAAGATATATGAAAAGCAATTAAGCACCTGGAAAAATATTCAACATCATTAGCCATTAGGGAAATGCAAATTAAAACTATGATGAGATACTGTAATGCACCTATTAGAACAATCAAAATAAAAACCATTACTATTGAACTGCTTTGGGAAAGATGCTTATTTGTAAAATGGGGATGATGATAGTAATTAATTCAAAGGGATGTTGGGAGGATTATATGAGACAATATGTTTTGAGTACTCAATATAGTTCAGTCATTGTAATGATTTTTTTATTGTGATAATCTATGAATGCCTTTATCTTTTAACTCATAGAAAGAGCTACATATTAACCATTTTAAAGCTCAAATAATCATTTTTGATGAGCAGTTCCAAATATTGAGGTGTTCATGGTTAATCATTTATGTATTAAGTTCTGTAGCATATATAAAAAAATTTACATGACTCAAAAGTACACTTTTATGAGTGCTTTCTGGAATTTTCATGACCTTTCTCATCTGCATCTCTTCCAACATCTCTAGGTTTAGGCCAAGTAGGTTTCTATCAGGATTAGAGCACTTATCAGACTTTTCAGTTTCTGTGAGAAAACAGCAATTCCACTCTCTTCCCCTGACCCAGCTGGGCTAATCAGAAAGCAAATGACTGGATTTAACTGGAACTATAAAGTATTACACTCCAGGTATTTATCAGAGAGTATTATCTCAAAGTCTTTGCTACCTGCTGCTTATTAAAGAGCTAATACTTATGTACCAGTGATCCATTTATTACATTTTCTAAAATCTATCCTAGGTTTCAGATAGAACAGAAGATAGCTGAATGCCTGGCTTGTATTATTTCAGTTCATATTAAGATTACTTTTACAAATTGTGTTTCATATTTGTGCTTAGTCTACACTGAAGATATTTTTAAATAAGATCTTCTAATACTTGTGGTTAAATCCAGTGATAGGTAGATTGTCTCAAAAATTATGATTGCTTAATAAGTATTTTTGATTGAATACTTATTCATTTCATTCAATGAATATATGAATGAATATATAAATGAAGGTTGGTTTAAAAGTATTGTGGTAATGCGTCACTCAGGAGAAGCCAGATTCCACATGGTAACCATAGTTAGAATCCCCTGCTAGGTCAGCTTGAACTGTACATTGCAGGTGTATGAATGCCCAGAATCCAACAGGCTAGAGGACTGAAAGGAAGGTGTCACAGTGTGACCAGATCCTGTGGAGATGTTAGTCTCTCTTTTGCTTTTTCTCTGCCAGTCTCACATGTATGTGCATACTCCCTAGGTGAATAAAGAAATAGAAATGATTCAATGAGTTCAACAATAAGATGTCTTTTATGTCCTTTGTTGTTCATTACTGTTCATCACACTGCATTCTCTAGAATGATGGTAGAAATTCCTCACAGGACTCAGTAATAAATAAGAGGCATTTTCCAAGTGGTTTTTTTTTTTTTTTTTTACATTTTTTTTTTAATAATAGTGTATAGTGAATTTTACTTTTTGGAGGGTATACACTTAGTGAAATATACAGTTATTATGTGTACAGTAGAATTTTAACAGGTCTCTCCATTTATGTAAGCACCACGACAATCAGTATACAGAATTGTCCCATCACCCCAAAAAACTTACTTGTGCTTTCACCTTGCAGTCATATCCTCCCTCACCCCCAATCTCCAACCACTGATCTGTTCTTTCACTGTGGTTTTATCTTTTACAGAAAGTCATATAAATATAACTGTGCAACATGTAACCTTTTGAGACTGGCTTTTTTCATCCATAGCAATGCCTTTTGAGATCATACAAGTTGTGTGTATCACTATTGTATTCTTTTATCACTGAATAGTGTTCCATTATGTAGATGTAACACTGTTCATTTCTTTATCTTCTAAAGGATAACTGGGTTGTTTCTAATTTTTAGTTATTGTGAATAAGTGCACTGTTTTTGTGTAGATGTGTTTTTTGCTTCTTAATAGTAAATAACTAGGAGTCAAAATGTGGGAGCATATGATAAGTCTATGTGAACTTTTTAAGAAACTGCAAATCCCCTTCCTTATCAGTTAGACAGTTTTACATCCCCACCGGAGATGTATATGAGCTCCAGTTGTTCTTGTGTTTGCCAGACCTAACTATGGTCAGTCAGTTTTGTTTTGGCAGTTATAATAAGTATCTTGCAATGTCTCATTATAGTTTTAATTTGCATTTTTCTAATGCTGATGATGTTGCATATACTTCTTCCTGGTAGATAAGGGTCACCCTGGGTTATTGTCTCAGAACAGAAAGACACATGGAGCAGGACCAGAAAAAAAAATCTCAGCTGAGCTGCAGACCTGTAAGTGAGAAATCAATGCTGCTTGTTGGGTAAACTGGGATTTTCATGATTTAACTTAAAAAAAATTATTATTACTATAACAAAATGTGAGTAAGAAAATGTCTGATTGCTCAATGGACTGCTCCACAAGGTTAGAACTACATGGGGGAGAGCCTGGAAGGCAAGCAGCACCTACAGAAACTGTTAACCAAAAGACAAAGAAAGACAGTAGAACCAATGAAGAGTTCATGCATAGGTGTCCTCTGGAGCTTCTAGCCGGGATCTCCTGGGATGAGTTCAGACTGAATGGACAATGACTGAATTGCCTGACCCGAATATATACTTTGGAATGGCACAGGTCTTGGGTAGCCAAGTATGATTCACAAAGATATAGTCAAATATGACCCATACTTTAGTGGCCTTTGGTCTAGGAATCAAACGGCTTAAGTGAACTGATAAGCTAGATGAGCCTAAGCAAATAAATCATGTAACTCTCTCTCTTTATTTTTATATTCCATAAACAGAAAATGGCAAAAGGGTAGATGAAAGTTAGATTACCCATTCTCAAAGGTCCCTTTTTTTTGGTGTTATTATTTCCTGATCTTTTAAACATTATTGATTTATTTTTAGGCTTTTGCCATAGAGATGTGCATTTGCTGGAAAGAGAGAGAGACAGTGAGAGGGAAAGTGAGAAGTGAAAAATCACCCCTGGGGGGATGGTCATGCCACAGTCCCTTTTCTTCCATTCTCCTTCTGGAATTTGGGGCATGTTTACACATGTGCCCGGCATAATTTTCAAGCCATTGAGTCTGGGACTTGAACTGAGGTGGTCATATGGGAGTCCAGTGCTTTAACCACTATGCCACCTGCTGATCCTATACTTTTTCTTTTTCTTTTTTTTCTTTTTTTGGAGAGGTTTTTGCTATAGGGCGCATGCGCTCGCCAGAAAGACAGAGAGAGACAGAGAGATAGAAAGTAAGAAATCACCCCCCAAGGAGGGATAGCCATGCTGCAATCCATTCTCCTCCATTCTCCTCTTGGGATCTTGGGCACGCACGCACACGTGCCCGGCGTGAGTTTTAAGCCACCGGGTCCGGGACGCAAACCGCCGTCGACTGTGTGGGAGTCCAGCCACATAGCCAATACACTAACTGCTGGTCCCCTATACTTTTTCTTTAGTTCTCTGATTGCCTGCATAGTTTAAAGAACTCACAGAAGAAGCCAAGTCACTGTGTAGAAGTTCCTGCATAAAAATACCATTTTAATTATTTGGTGTTTTATTAGGATAAAGAGCTTCATACGGCACAGTAAACAGAATCCTCAATGGCTCAAGTAAGTATCTTTGAAGTCAGTCAGGTTGGAAATATGCAGACTGTCCCAAGTATGTCAGAATTTGGCTACAAGATGCTTTCTCAGCTTCCTTCCAAGCCTCGTTTGACCCCCTTCATGCTTCCAAGCCCCAACCCTGTGGTTTCTTTACTCGAGCTGTGACAAGAGCCAATAGGGATTTGCCTTCATTGCTGTCTGCTACTGCTACCACTCAGAAGGTAGAAAGTCAATATTTTTGGCTTCTCATGTGCAACCGATGAAAAGTGCTGTTGGTCTCTCAGGATTCACAGGCCTAGAGCAGTACATAAAGACTCACAGAACCATAGAGCTGGAATAGAGATTACCCAAGTCAGTCAATTTAGAGATGAAGCATCGAAACCCAGAGATTTAGACTTATTCAATCCAGTCCCAAAGCTGATTACTGATCAGTTGAAGCTTGAGGAATATGAGGAGAAATAGACTGTAATTAAATGCAAGAGTGATCCTTAAATTGCACCAGATTAGAAATAGAAAAGTTATCTGATAGCTTGGCTCTTGTCTCTGTAATGCTTACTCTTCTTGGTCTGCCCTTGCACATGTAACTTTTGTCAGGCCAACAATGCATATTTTAAAAATGGGTTTTGTAGATTAAAAAGGAAGAAAAGAAAAGAAAAAAAAAAAAAGAGAAAAGAAATAAAGAATAATAAAAAACTTCCCTAAACCTAATAGTAGGCTGCTGCTTTTATGTAGATCACAAGGAAACTGACACGTCTTTGAACTCCTTGACTTCAGTTGTTGTAATTATCAATTATGCATCATAATTCTTGCTTTCAAAAGTCGTTTGAAATAGTCAGGTTTAAGACTTTAAATGGACAAAGTAATTATGATTATCAGTCATGGCAGAAAAAGTTTAGTCAAGGCTCAATGTATTGTCTTTTATATTACTTTATTTTTGTTTTTTACCCTCCCTGTTGCAGATATGAGAGATGAACTAGAAGACAGAGTGAAGGAGGGATGCAAGGAGTCAAGAGACTAGTCTATCCTCAGCATCTGTTACTTGTTTTCACACATTGCCTCATTCAGTATTTCTAACACACTCCTCCAAAGAAGGAAAGATTGAGGCTTAGAGAGGACATAGTTGTCAAGATCACACAGAATCTGGACTTGAAAGCAGACTGTGTTCTTCAGTTAGGTCTATTTCTTCTCTAGCTTTCTACATGCGTCTCACAAGTGTGTAGTGAGGTGAGAAGGGCTGTGTATGCCAAATTGCCTGCCTTTCTTTGCACATTTATTAATCCATTGTTTTATAGCTTGCTTTCTGACTGTTCTTGAACCACTGTGAGATAAAGAAATGACACAGTTCCCATCCTCAAGGACCTAAGAGTCTTACAAAAAGAGGCAGACAATAAATGACTATAGTAAATATCATAAGTCCTCAGATAGTTGTGTACAGAGCAGTGTGGTTCTACAATTTCTGTAAGAAGGAAGAGTTTTATGTTGCAAGTTGACTCCAAACATCCGTTTCAACATTTTTCATGCCCTGCCCTTTGCCTCTTGCTGTCCATTTTGTGCCACAAAAAAACTAGAAACCACAGGGACTAACAGGTGGCATGGTGGTTAAGATGCTGGACCCTTCCACTTGGCCAACCATGGTTCAAGTCCCAAACCAGGTGGCTTGCTTTCTCACTTTCTCTCTCTCTCTCTCTCCGGTCAAATTAAAATAAATAAATGAATAAATAAAATTAAATAAAATAATTCTTTAAAAAGAGGCTAGAAGAGTTCCCTTGCAGCTAATGGTCTCAGTGCAAAACAGGTTCCGCTACATAGAGCCATTCATTCTCCTGGAGGCAGAGCACTGGATGTGGACAGGCTGAATTTCTCCTGTCCATCACAGGCATGGTGTTACCATTGTGGTGGTTACAGCAACTATGGGTAGAATGTAGAGCATTTCTGAGACCTTTAGCAGAGTGTTCTTGAATCAATTCTTTTAGGAATCCCCCACCCCCACCCTGGCTGTCTCTCCTCCATCCTTCAAACAATTTTATAAGCTTTTAATTCTTCTATTTCTTCCCAGTTGCAATTTCTAATTTACGTACAATTGTTGTGAAGTACATCTTTGTCAGGTACAGAATGTTTTTTAGAGTGTGTATAAAGGGACTGACAAATGGAGTAATGGGACCAGCAGATGGAGTCCTATGTAGTTGACTGCAGTTCAAGTGCTGGACCCGGTGGCTTAAACTCATGTCAGGTGGATGAGCATGCATGCCCAAAATCCTGAGAGGTGAAAGAAGGAGAAGGGATTGCAATGTGGCCATTCTCCCTGGGAAATTATTTCTCATTTTCTGTCTCTCTTTCTCTCCAGTCAGGCCATGCTCCCTATAGTAAAAATCTATCTAAAAAATAAAAAAAAAAAATAAGTAAAGTACACACACGATGTGTGCTAATCAAATCAAGGATATAAACTTATTCACAGCATCATCATTTAACATTACCTTATGTTGTGTGCATTTGGAATTTGCTATACTATTGTTATTTTTTGAGGGGGTGGGTGGGAAGTATATATTCATTTGTCACTGTGGCATATGCTTCTATAACCAGAGTCACTTGTTTACTTGCACTCTTGTGTCTTTTAACTGACTTCTTTCCTCAGCTCATCCAGCTTCTAGTATTGATTATTCTCTCTATTTCAATGCTATTGAGTCCTTTAGCTACTGATAATGAGACAGGACACTCAGCATCTGTTAAGTAGGGACATACAGTATGTCTTTCACAGACTGGCTTAATTCGTTTAGCATTGCATCTTCTAGGTTCATCCATTTTTATGGATGACTGACAGGGACTCATTGTTTTTCATGGTTAAATAGTACACGATTTTGTATATATATGACATTTTCTGTAGCCACTCATCAACTGTTGGATACTTCATTTTATATCTTAGCCATTATGAATAAAACATAGATTATAAACACCTAATTCTTGAAATCAATCCTTTTCTTATAGAGTAGTATTTTTTCCGTGCCCATCAGTTTAACAGATATAAAGGGGCTTAGAGAGAGAAATTAATTGGAAGGGAGAGCTACCAAGAAATATTTTGAGAAATTATTTGCATAGCAAGCACTTTGTGCAATTCTGTGTGAATTTCAATTGGCTTATGGTGGAAAAAACCAATCAGGTTTGAGAAGGTGTAAAAACTACTGCTGCCAGCTCCGTGTACTGTCTTCTTAGTCCCTACAGTCCAAAGTGTGAGAAAGACACTGATAAAGGAGTGGTTTGTCTATGAGATGTGGGTATAGAGTTAGGGAGGTCAGCCAAGGAAGACTCCCTAAAGCTAAGTCTTGGGAGATAGTGGCCCTTTGAATGTTATGTAGGAAGACAGGAAAGGTATTTCAGGTAGAGAAACACAAGGATCTGAGTTCAAGAGGTAAACTATGCATTGAGAATTGGTACAATGGAGGTTGCTTAGTATGACTAGAACAGAGAGGAGAGTTTCTCACGGATCCAGACCTGCAGGGTCAAGCATGCCTTACCATGGAGTTAGCATTTTATCCTTTGGCAACTGGGAGAGTTTGGACAGTTACTAAATCAGGAAATGACATGATTGGTTTGATTTTGGAAGAACACTCTGGCTGCAGTATTGAGGATGGGGAATGAGTTTGGAGGCAGAAGGTCACTTGGGTAATCAAGTGAGAGATGACTTGAGACTGTGAAAGCTTGATTCCAATGAACTAAAGAGTGAAAGGTGAGGTCCTGTTTCCAGGAATATGGCTTGTTCCCGTGAAGAGCTTCAATTGTCAATCAAACGGTGATGAGCAGGCAGTAACTAGAGAGAGCTACAAGATCAAGAGTATTTCCATCTGACTAACTATAATCTATGTGTGTATGTATGTATCTATATATAGATTGATTAAGCAACTATAGCTAAAGGCAGAAGTTTCTATTAGTAACTATATTCTAACAAGAAGTACAGAATGTTATAGTCTGCTGACGACATGAAGAATCAGGTAATAAATCACTCAGACTGTGGTACACAGGAACAAACAATTCTAGTACATTGATGTGACCAAAGCAAGTGGCAGTATACTATTTCCATTTTAATTCTATTATGAAAACATGTATACAACAAAACTACATTTATATGTTTGTAAATTGAGTACATAAAATTTGAATTGGTATATGCATAGAGAAAATCTGGTAGAATTTATGAGCAAATTGTTAGTGGAGAAAAAGGTGAGATTACAGGAGAGTTTTACATTCTATTTTATTCATTTCTCTATCATTTGAATTATTTTACAACATATGCTTTTTTATTCAGGAATAAAAAAACCTATAAAATTGTGAAAATGTACTTCTGGTAGATGTTTTATGACTTGTAAGTGACTCTTAGTTTCGTATGGTGGGGAGTATTTTTCTCTTAGTAGCAAATGACCAATCCAATTATCTGAGAAAGAAAGCATCTAGCAAATTATTATTTTTGCAGAACTGATGACAAATAAGACTTGAATAAATAACAAACTAGTAATATATTGATTGACTTGATAGCAAAGAAAGGAAGCTTTCTCAAAGTATCTGGTGATTATTCTTTGATGCTAATTGAGGAAAGAAGTGCTCAAATATACCTGACTATCTCCCCGACCCTTTGATAATTCTTCAAGCTGTCGTCAGTGTCCTGACATCCATGTGGACTCTATATAATACAAGCTACAAACATGATCTGTTAGTGAACTCGAGTACAGTCAAGTACAGTGTTTCATACTGATCAGGGATGAATTATTTCAAGAAGAAATTTCAGATGAAATAGTCTCTAGAGTCCAATAGCCTGAATTATGTCAACCAAGTGGCAGCAACTAAATCAAATAAGATCTTGAAAGACTAATATAAAGACCCATCATTTCTAAATGTAATTGTGCTTAATTGAATAGCATTACTTAAAAAATAGCAACTTTGGCAGTTTAAAAAAAATATTTTGGCAATTAGCAACATCACAAAGTTAGTGAGCTTGCACATTCTTGTAACCAATTTCAAATGAGCAGATGCAAACAGGTGATTGAAGTTTGTTTTTATATCTGAAGAGAGATGAACAAGATTAGGCCTTACAGTTGAAATTTTAGAACTGTTGTCAGTTCACAAGGCCCTGAGAGCGTTTTTATTTTTATTTTTATTTTCTTTCCTTCATTTTGTTGCAATTGTTTGGTCAAGGCATAGATACTTGTTTTATTTAGTTTCTTTGTCCAGGGAATTTGGAATTGGATTCAGGGCTGGCCAATTTTTCTCTACAGGTGAGTAGGACTGTAACATTTAAAGGCAGGAATGGTGGGTGGGTCCTTATCTCTACATGGATGCAGGGTAGAGAAAGCCTATTGGATGCAGAGGAAAAGGGGAGGGAGAGAAATCTTCTCCCCAATGGGAATCAGGCTGCTACTTTTATAAGAGTTGATACTCTGCCACTTTTGCACTCAGTGCAGTTTACCCACATCATAGTTTGCAGACAGTTTGCAGTCAGAGACTTCTGGAGCACACCAAGATCATCTTCTTCTTCTTTTTTTTTTAGAGAGCTTTTTGCTATAGGGCGCGTGCACTCACCAGACAGAGACAGAAAGCACACATGCACACGCGCCCAGTGTGAGTTTAGGCCACCGGGTCCAGGACTCTAACCGCGGTCGACTACATGGGAGTCCAGCAACATAGTCATTACGCCAACTGCTGGTTCCAAGATCTTCTTCCTTGACATCTAGCACCTTATTTTTCATGTAGCACTTCAGTGGCACTAAGTGACACCTCTGATTTGAGTTGGTACTGCAGTTTCATCTTCTGAACTGCTTCCTCGGTTCTTACAAGTGATCCGAGCTAAAAAGATCAGTTTCTACATCATTGCAGGGTTTTCCATAATGAGACTCTCTCTTGATAACACCATGATTCTACTATCTGGAAAGAAAAAGTTTTAATTAGCACTAGAGAGGAAGTAGAAGTGTCTTTGTCCAATATTATTAGAAATAAGTGTAGCAATTAAAAGTGTCTATATTTCCAGATGAGCCTTGTGCCTGCTGGAGTCTCTGCATCATTTCTGGACTCTGAAGCTGAGTAATGTGGAGTCTGCAGACCCACCTTAGAATGTTCGGGTATCTCATTCCAGCACCCCAGTTTTCTCTCGAAGGGTGCTGGCTGCATTGTCGGAATCATCATTTCTCCCTTCTGATCACTAATGCATGCAAATATTGGAGGTAGTAGGGCGTTGGAAATCATCTGTTGCAGCCCCTCAATTAAGGGATAAGAAAACAGAATTTCTGGGGCCAGCTGGTGACATAGTGGTTAAGGTGCTGGACTCTCACATGGTTTACCATGGTTCAAGTCCTGGACCTGGAGGCTTGAGACTCATGCTGGGCACGTGTACATGTATGTCAAAATCCTAGAAGGAGAATGGAGGAGAAGGGATTGTAGCATAGCCATGTCCCCTGGAGGGTGATTTTCCACTTTCTCTGTCTGTCTCATCCCTCCAGTGAGCACACGCACCTTATAGCAAAAATCTCTCACTCTTAAAAAATAAAAGAGAGAGAAAAAGAAAACAAAATCTAAAAGATGAAGTATTTTATTGAAGGTTACATGACAAATTAGAAATAAAACTAGGACCAGAACTTTCTAGCTCTTCCCCGTGTACTGCTAGCAGAAGTGAACATCTGAACCATAGCCAAGAAAGAAAGAAAAAAGAAGAACAATGCTGTGAGGAAATGGTGATAAACTACATGAAAAACAGCAGTTTTCCTCAGTTCCCATCATCTTGGGAGGTTAGCTTAGAGTTTTTGCTTGTTCTTGCAGAGTATTCACCTTTGCTCCCACAGCAAGAGTTTCCAGACTTCATTTCCATGGTCAGTATAGTAAATAAGATGAAAGCCCTGAGCTTAATTGGAACTTCTTTTATAAAACAGAATGGAAGGGTCACTGAAATGTCAAAACATTTTCCAGTGATCTGGGCAACTTACCTTTCTCTAAAGCAATTGCCAAGCTTTTCAGCATGACATTTGCATTGTGTAAGGGCTTTCAGGGAATTAGGAATCATACCAGGCCTGGTTTTCATCCTTTACAATGATGGAAACAGGGAATTCCCACTGAGGTGTTGCACGCCTTTTATTTTTGTTTCATTTCATAATTTTTGGCTTTAAACATGGCTTCTAAGCTATTTCATAAACTATACTTCTCATGTGTAGAACTTGCTATTATCAAATCATGCCCAAATCTAAATTCCAACAAATAATTAGGACACAGGACACATTTATTAATTTTGAAGCAGTCAGATGACTATTCACTCTTAATAAAATAAATTAATAATCAAATGGATAATCAAGTCATATTAATGGTGATAGATGCTAATACATATTATTCATTTTTTATTATTTTTAATTAATGGTAGATAGTATATACTTTTTTTTAAGAGAGAGAGAGAGAGAGATTTTCACTATAGGGTACATGTGCTTGCTGGAAAGACAAAGGGAGACAGAAAAAGAGAAAGTGAGAAATCAGCCCCCTCGGGGGGATGACCACACTGCAATTTCTTCTTGTCTTTTCTCCACATATTCCAGGTAAGAGTTTCAAGCTTCCAGGTCTAGGACTCAAGCTATGGTTGCCCAGGTGGGAGTCCAGAGCCTTAACTACTATACTACCTCCTGACCCTGATGGTATGTACTTCTAATTAATCATCTCTTGTACATTAAAAGAGGAAAGTGAATTTAGTTGAATTCTTTAATTCTAGGATTTCATAATTCAGTGCTATTTTGAGATTTGAAATTTAGCTTGTTCGATAATCTTTTTATGGTTAGAATCTATTTATAGTATTTACAAAATGTCAGGGGAAACTGTTGAAATGCTATGTACCTCAATTGAATGTGCTGGTTACTTCACATGTGTTCTGTCATGTTCTGAAGAGAGCAACCGTCTGAAGTAGGCATTCTCATTCCATAGCAACCCACTTTTAACAGTCCAAAGTCTCAGAGAGGTTGAGAGACTTAAGATCACATAGCAACTGTTTGACTGAGCTGGAAAGTAAACTCAAGTATTTCTGACTCTACATCTTGTGCCTTTTCTCTGCCAAGATAAATCCAGCCACTGTCCAACAGCAGTTTATTTATTCATTAATTAACTTATTCATCAAACATTTATCAAGTCCCCACAATACATGTACAAGACAGGCTCTGATAGTACAAAGATGAATAAGATCCAGACCCTACTCTTGGACTTAAAGGTGGAAATACTTGGAAACAGACGATTACCAATGAATGTGGCCACCACTGTCACAGAGTCATGCACATAAAGTCAACCATTATAAGAAACACTTCATTTGCTATTAATGCCTTTTACTTATTTCTCCACTGAAGTAATTTTGCTGGCCTTCTTCAAACTTCTCTATTCAATTTCAGAATAGTAGAACCACTTCTATCATAGCTTTTAGTACTTCACATTGTACTCACAAAGGCTGCACATTTGCCAAGTTGCCCAACATTAGTTAGGTTTTTACCTTATTTACTTATCTTGTAGATTCATGATATAAGGACACTGTAGAAGATAAAGAAGTCAAAGAATCATTTTATCCAAAAGATGATCTAGTGTCTCTTCCAGGAAGTCATGAAGGAGGAGAGCCTTTGCTACACCAGTAGCCATATGTATTATTCTTTCAAATATTTTTCTTTGACACCCCTTAAGTAAGATATAATTTTGAAATAAACATTTTCTTCAGATTCTTATTTTTCCAGAAATATTTGTTGAGCTACTTTCAGGTGCCCAGTAAGGTAGTTCTTTTCTAGCTTTCAGGAACTGCTGGAAGCACTGGTATGTGCAATGTATGAACATTTATTTGAAGGAAGCCTATTTTTATCTCATAGTAAGAGATCATTTTACCACCCAGAAATTGAGATAAAAGTTGCTCTGCATACTTCACAGAATTGTAAAAAGAAGTAAATGGGATAATATGTGCAAAATTACTGTGAACTCTATATGACAAATATTGTAGCTCTTACAAAATAAACTTATGTGCTCCAAAGTATATAGTTCATAAACTGCAAAATGCATAGTTGTGGTTTAGGTGGACTTAAGGATTTCATTTATTAAAAATAAACTCTAACTGGGACCAGCAGTTAACGTAATGGCTATGTCGCTGGACTCCCACGTAGTCAACCATGGTTCGAGTCCCAGATCCGGTGGCTTAAACTCACGCCGGGCATGTGTGAGTGCATGCCCAAGATCCTGAGAGGAGAATGGAGGAGAAGGGATTGCGGCGTGTCCATCCCCCCTGGGGGGGTGATTTCTCGCTTTCTGTCTCTCTGTCTCTCTCTGTCTGTCTTGTGAGTGCACGTGCCCTATAGCAAAATTCTCTCCAAAAAAAAACAAAAAAACAAAAACAAAAAACAAAACCAAATTCTAACTGAACAGATTCTAATGGTGACCTCTAGCATATTTATTTCATAGGTTCAGGTATTAAACTTGCTCTTAGCAGAACATACTTGCTCTGCCTTTTAAAAAGCACATCTGTTTCAATAAACTAGCACTTAAACATAATAATTATGATTCAACACAACTAGAACCCATTTTAATAAGCGTATATTTGGTCTTTATATAACTCTTGTGTATGTCAGACAATGATGACAAAAATAATTTAAGGCTTTTAGAACAACCAAATTAAAAATGAACAAAACAAAACAAAACAAAACAAGTCTTCAGCTTCCTACAAAGTGAGTCCCCTGGCTGTGAGAATGACAGTGATCAACAGAGTTGTCGTAGTCCCACATACGTCATATTGCACTACAACACTGTCACAATTTGGTATGGAAAATGAATTAGAATCAAACGATTAAGTCTGAACTTTGGCTGCTGTGAAAGTTTCGAACAACTACATGAAAGGAAATAGGCCGTCCCAGCACTACAACTGTGGCATAAATGCGTTGGTGGAGTGGAGGGTTAATGATCTCAGATTAAGTTACTGAGCACAGAGGGCTGTATCTGCTAGTAGAGCTGGCTATGTGAGCCAAAGTTACATTCGGAGCTTTGGATTGCCTCTGGGAGTATGTCAATACTTCGTATTTTGAGTTAGTATTTTCAAAGGCTGTCAAAGGAGAGTCAATTTTGTGTGGGTCTTTTGGACAAAGAAAAGAAAATACCTAGTGGGTAATTGTTATTATAACGTTATCACATAGACTGTATTTGAGAATGATGGGAAAAAATAAGGAGATGGAGAAACCTATTCTTCTATTTCCAGCTAAATAGCAGAGTCTGACAGTAAAGTTTCATTGTTCATGAAGTTAGAGTGCTTTGATTGTAAGACAGAATGTCATGGATGAATTCTTCAAACGGCAGGCACTGTTCATGAAAACATACTGGAGGCAGGCATTGATGGAAGCAGGGAGAGGCGTACTGGTTTTGAATTCAAAGTTATGTTTGAAGATCTGCACTATCACTCATCTGGCAAAAGACCATTTTGCTTCCAAATTATTTTTTTTTTGAGATTTGCATTTTGCTAACACATTATTTTTAAATTTCAAAGATCTTTTTCCCCCCCTCTCTCAATGTTCTTAGCTTTATAGCCTTCTGTTCTCATTTTGTGGATTAAGTGTACTACCTTAACTCTCTGAGGGTTCTGATTTTTGTTTATTCAAATTTTCTGTCTACTTACCACAATGTTTTGTTTCCCCTGAGCTTATTTGCTTGTTTTATTTTTCTCTTAGAGTCTCTTTTTTCATTAGAAACTTTTCTCAAATGACTTGTGATTCTTGGCTTCTGTTCATTTTTACAATTAATACAATTAATACAGTTAAATGTTGGTTCGTCACTATGTATATATGGGAAAGGCTATTAAGAATAGCCTACAGGGCCAGCAGATGGCATGGTGGTTAAGGACACTGGACTCCTGCATGACCCAGTGTGGTTCGAGTCCTGGACCCAGCAGCTTGCTTTCTCACTTTCCCTCTCTCTCTCTCTCACTCTGTCCCTCTCTAGTCAAATTTTAAAAATAAATAAATAAATAAAATTAAATAAAATCATTCTAAAAGAAAAAAAAAAAGAATAGCCCATAAAACCTTCTCCTCCCCTCACACTTGTCAGTATATATAAGTCTTATCTCTTGATTTGGTTAGTTTTCTTTCTGAAAGGTGTCAGCCTTTATACTAGCATTCTGGAGGAAGTAAACAGGATTCACTATTTATTTAATGTCCATATTTTCATTATAACATGGCAAGTCACAGTTCTGTCAATGTACTGAATTGGCATTTCTTTTTTTTTTTTTTTTTTTTTTTTTTTTTCCGGAATTGGCATTTCTCAGATCACTTTTTTCAGGGAGTAAGAGTCTGTCTTCTGTTGAGCTTGGAAAGGCTTTGGAGGTTCCAAATGAATTTTGTATAGATTTTCCATTGATCCCCCTGTTGTTATAGCGCTTTTATCCTCCTACTTTCATGTGATAACGTGCCCCCAATTCCTGAGCTTTTCTGTGGAGAAGGCTGGCTTTCCCTACTTCAGTAATAAGGTCACTTTTCTCAGGTCTACTTCATTAGTCACCTCTTAGCCACCAGATTTCTGGCTTCCAAAGTTATTTTTTTGTTCTTTTTTTCTTTGCAAGTTTGCACCATTGAAAAATATATCCTTGTACTATCATGTAGTGAGATTCTGAAAAGGAACTGATAGATCTATGTCATATGTATTCAATATGCCATGGGTAACTCATCTCAATGTTTTATTCTTTAAGGTTGTTTCTTTTGGAATCTGATTATAAAAGTAGTGTCTATAGTGTAGATTCCTGTAGAAAATTTGATAATTAAATTATAAATCATAATAAAAATAATCCAGAAGGCTGCTTTTGTGGGCAATTAACATTTGGGTTATTTCCTTGAAGTAATCTTTTCTAGAATTAACTTTTACGTAATTGAGATTACTTTGTAGTTAAAACTTTAAATCCTATTTCTTTTGTTTTTTTTTTCACTCCGTGTTTTAAGAATTTTCCATGTTATTAAAACAATTTGTAAGCATTATTCTTATAAGCTCCTTTATGTTGATTTTACTATACTACCACTTATTTAGCTATATGTTTATTACTGCACATTTGGAATTTTTTTTATCTTAATAAAAGAAAAACTATTTGGAAGTGAAAATCTGTACATAAAGGCTTTTCTATGTTTTGAAATATTTCCATGGGTCAAATTCCAAGAAATGAAATTATTAAGTCAAAAATTGTGAACATTAGTAAATCCATTAATACATGTTACAGCAAATATCATATATTTTTAGAATTTATTGGAAAGTAACTTTAAATCCGCAGACTAGTTTCTCAGCCATTCCCCATTATCTGGTATTCTCTTATCTTCAACAGTATCATGTAAAAGTCAAAGCAGCCAGTAGCCATGCCTCGCTTTGTCTCCATCCCTGTTCCCATGGCCAAATTTCTCCCCAACATTTGCTGGGCCTTTTGGTCAAAGACTGAATGGAGGCCCCCAGTCCATTAGCCTCCCATGTTCTTTTAGCACACTAAGCTCTGCACTGAGGTGCGTGTGTGTAGATGTTCCAATCTCTTTATGTATGCGAATCCATACCTTAAATAGCTTTATCTTCGGCATCTTTCAGAGCTGAGGGTAGTCACACAGGCAGTGACGTTCATCTTTGGGAGAAAAGATATGGGGACTTTATGGGTAGGGAATTTCAAGACCGAGGTGGTGGGACCAGAGTGGGAGCCTCCACATTGCATGATTCGTTGCAGGAACCCTTGTACCTAGGTCTAAGTGTGTCATTACTTATGACCCGTGGCTAACCTGTGCTCTGGAAGCAGAATAGTGGGCCCAGTCAACCACAGGGATGAAGCAGTAGTCTGCTTTCCCTCCAAACATGGCCAGAATTATTAACAAGGGATAGAATAGCTTAGGAGATGACGGGGGTATGTGTTGGGAGGAAAAGGGACAAAGAATAGTACCTTGTCTTTTTTTTTTTTTTTTTTTCCCTTAAGTAAGTGAAGATAGACTGATGACCTAACTACCATTATATGTGGTTATCCTGTATTTAAGTGAAAACTAGATTCCACCAATTATAGTTTTAGAATAGGCTAGATAATGGCCACCCAAAGAAATTAAATCCCCATCACTAGAATTCATAGATGGTACTTTATTTAGAAAAGGGGTCTTTGCTGACGCTGTTAAAGATTTTGAGATGAGGAGATAAATCCTGGATTATCTGTGTGGTCCTAAATCACAAATTTGCTAGAAAGAGAGAGACAGGATGTAGATGTCGCAGTGGTAAAAGACAATGCTCTTGGAGACAATCTCACACGGGAAGATTCCAAACTCAAGTCCGGAGACCTCCCTGTGTACCTCAGGCATGTGCCTGTCCATATGGTAGGCTCACTGAGGCTTGTTGTAGATTGTGTCAAGATCCTCTTAGATGGGACCAGCAGTTAGCATAATGGCTATGTCGCTGGACTCCCACATAGTCGACCACGTTTTGAGTCCCGGACCCGGTGGCTTAAACTCACGCTAGGCGCGTGTGCGTGCGTGCCCAAGATCCCGAGAGGAGAATGGAGGAGAAGGGATTGCAGCGTGACCATCCCCCCTGGGGGCTGATTTCCTGCTTTCTGTCTCTATGTCTCTGTCTGTCTGTCTGGCGAGCGCACGTGCCCTATAGCAAAAACCTCTCCGAAAAAAAAAAGATCCTCTTAGGCTCACACTCTCTCGATCTATCTGTCTCTCTCACTCATGAAAGAAAGAAATAAGCATACTTTAAAAAAAGAAAAAAGAAGAGAGAAAGAGAGGAAAAGGGAGAGGGAAAGAATACAGATGCATAGAGGAGAAGATAATATGATGACAAAGCAGGGAAGTTAAGAAATGCTGACAACTGCTGGAAGTTGGAAGAGCCAAGGAGTGCATTTTCCCTTAGAGCCTCCAGAGGGGGTGCAGTCCTATCCACACCTTGAATTTGTATTTCTGCTTCCAGATCCATGAGGGAATGTATTTCTGTTGTTTTAAGCCCTTTATATGTGGTAATCTGTTACAGCGGCTATGGGAAACTAATACAGATACTACTTAATAAAACTATCATTATTATCTATCTTCTTTTCAGTCTTTTTTATTATTTTATTTTATTTATTATTATCATAATCTTGTTTATATTACATTGAATAACATATAGCTTTGCAGTGTATTACATTTCTTTTTCCAAAAGGAATACCATTAATGTCAGTCAATACAAAGACATTAAAATCCCCATCATCCTCCTCAAATAGCTTTTCATTATTTTTTCCAGATTATTATTATTATTTCAAGTTTTTGAACATTCAATCACTATTTATCATTTTGCTTGTAGAAAGACTTTACCTAACATGAAATACTTCTTAGATCAGTTCAATTGAGAATACTTTACATGTCATCAATAGGTAATAAACCATTTCTGTGTCCCACTAATGTCATGCCTATTAGTTCTCTTGCTATCCTTCTCCATACTCTTCCCATCTCCCGCCTCGTTCCACACTGTCTTCATCATCGCTAACTATTTTTACTGCTTTTATGCCTTCTAATATTTCAATCTCTACCATAAAGTGTGGATAGTCAATATATATTAAGTGGATACATACAATCTCTTTCTTTCATATCTCGGCTTGCTTCAATAGATCCTACATACCCAAACACTTTCTATCAAATGCCAGGGTCTTTTTTTTTTTTTTTAATGTGGCTGAGTAGTACTCCATATAATATATGTGTCACACTTTTTCAATCCATTCATCAGTTCGTGGGCATTTGGGTTAGTTCCATGTCTTAGAGATCATGAATAAAGCTGCAATAAACATTGATGTGCAGTGTTTATTGTGCAAAGGAGAATGCTTTTCCGAATGAGCATTCTCCTGTCCTTTGGGTAGATAACCAGAAGTGGGATTGCTGGATCAAATGGTAGTTCTATTTGTAGATCTTTAAGGAACATCTATATTCTCCACAGTGGCTGAACCAGTTTACATTCCCCCCAACACTGTAGGAAATTCCCTTTTCACCCCATTCCCACCAACACTTATCACTTTTCCTGTTTTTAATTTTGTCATTCTGACAAGGGTTAAGAGGTATCTCATCATGGTTTTAATCTGCATCTCCCTTATGATGAGGGATGTTGAACATTTCCTCATATGCTTTTCTGCTATTTGTATGTCATCCTTAGAGAGATTTTGTTCACTCATTTTCCCATCTTTTAATTGGGTTAATCATTTTTTTTTTCATGTAAGGCACTTGAGTTCCCTGTGTATTCTGGTTATCAGTCCCTTGTCTGAGGCATATTTTACAAAAATATTCTCCCATTATGAGGACTGTCAATTCACACTTGTTACTGTGTCCTTTGCTGTTCAGAAACTTCTTAGTCTAATATAGTCCCACTTGTCTATTTTAGGGATTATTGCCTGTACTTTGGAAGTCTTATCAAGAAGTCTTTGCCTACTCCAATGTCTCCCAGAGTTTCCCCAGGATTTTCCACCAATAGTTTTATAGTTTGAGGTCTTAGATTCAGATCTTTGATCCATGTTGAGTTGACTTTTGTTAATGGTGAAAGATGGGGGTGCAGTTTCATCTTTCTACAGGTGGATACCCAGTTTTTCCAGCACCATTTACTAAAGAAGTTTTCTTTTTCCCCGTGGATTGACCGATCCTTTGTCAAAAATCAGTTGGCTGTAAGCTTTGGGGGTTATTTCTGGGATCTCTATTCTATTCCATTGGTCCACAGGTCTGTTTTTGTGCCAATACCATGCTGTTTTGATGATCAAACTTTATAGTGTATTGTGGGATCAGGGAGTGATATGCCTCCCACTCCTCTCATCTTGTGCAGGATTGCTTTGGCAATACGAGATCTTTTATGATTCCAGACAAGTTCTATGATTGTCTTTTCTAGATCTGTGAAGAATATCTCTGGTATTTTGATTAGAATTGCATTAAATATGTAGATTAATTTGGGTTGAATTGTCATTTTGATTATGTTAATTCTTCCAATCCAGGAACATGGGTTGTCCTTACACTTTTTTATGTCCTTATCAATATCTTCTTTAAGATTTTCATAGTTTTCTTTGTAAAGGTCTTTGATTTCCTTATTTAGGTTTTTCCCTAGCTATCTTATACATATTGTGGCTATGGTAAAAGGTAGTCCTTTCTTCAGCTGTACTTCATTCAACTTGTTCATATATAGAAATGCTATTGATTTTTGGATGTTTATTTTGTATCCTGCCAATTTACTGCATTCACTTATTACTTTGAGAAGGTTTTCCATAGAAACCTTTGGGTTTTCTAAGTATACCATCATGTCATCTGCAAATAAAAATATTTTCAACTCTTCTTTGCCTATTGTTTTATATTGTTCGTTGAATGCGTTTTATATTGTTCGCTTTTTTTATTGCATTGGCTAAGACTTCCAGCATTATGTTAAAGAGCAGTGGAGAAAGTGGGCAGCCTTGCCTAGTACCAGTTTTTAGTGGAAAAGCTTTTAACTTTTCCCCATTCAGTATAATGTTAGCTGTAGGTTTTTCCTAGATGGCTTTTATTGTGTTGAGAAATGAACCTTCTGTACCAATCTTACTGAGGGCCTTAGTCATGTAAGGATGTTATATTTTATCAAATGCTTTCTCCGCATCAATTGAAATGATCATATGGTTTTTATCTTTCTGTTAATAAGGTGTATTACATTTATGGTCTTGCATATGCTGAACCACCCTTGCATCCCTGGGATAAAGTCTGCCTGTCATGATGAATATTTGTTATATGTTGTTGGATACAATTTGCGAGTATCTTGTTGAGAATTTTTGCATTTATATTTATCAACGATATCGGTGTGTTGTTTTCCTTTTTTGTCATGTCCTTACCTGTTTTAGGAATGAGGATGATGGAGGTTTCATAAAATGAATTTGGAATGTTTCCTTCTTTTGAATCTTTAGAAATAATTTGAGTAGGGGGACCAGCAGTTAGTGTAATGGCTATGTCACTGGACTCCCACGTAGTTGACAGCGGTTCGAGTCCCAGACCCGTTGGCTCAAAACTCACACTGTGTGTGTGTGCGTACGTCCTCATGATCCCTAGAGGAGAATGGAGGAGAATGGATTATGGCATGGCCATCCCCCCTGGGGGGAGATTTCTCGCTTTCTGTCTCTCTGTCTTTCTCTGTCTGGCTGGCGAGCGCACGTGCCCTATGGCAAAAACCTCTCCAAAAAAAAAAAAAAAAAAAAAAAAAAAAAAAAAAAAAAAAAGAAAGAAATAATTTGAGTATAATTTGAGTAGGATAAGGATTAACTCTTCCTTAAAAGTTTTGTAGAATTCAGAAGTGAAGCCATCTGGACCTTGGCTTTTCTTTGTTGGGAGGTTATTTATTACTGATTCAACCTCCTGTTATGGGTCTATTCAGGTTTTCTATCTCCTCCTGATTCAATCTTGGTAGATTATATGCATCCAGTATTTTGTCCATCTCCTCTAAGTTATCTTGTTTGTTGGCATATAGTCGCTCATAATATCCTCTAATAATATTTTGTATTTCTATTATGTCTGTTGTAATGTTGCTTGTTTCTTTATGTATATGATTTATCTGGTTTCCTTCTTTCTTCTTCATCAGCCTAGCCAATGGTGTGTCAATCTTGTTAATCTTTTCAAAGAGCCAGCTTTTGCTTTCATTTATTTTCTGTATGGTTTGTTTATTTTCTATTTCATTTATTTCTCCTTGAACCTTTATTATTTCTTTTCACCTGACATTTTTGTTATTGTTGTTGTTGTTTTCCCAATTCCCTGAGACATGATGTTAGGTTATCTATTTACCATCTTTCCATCTTTTTCTTATGCACACTAATTGCTATGAATTTCCCTCTTATGACTGCTTTTACTGTATACTATATATTATGGAAACTTGTGTACTCATTATAATTTGTTTCCATAAATTTTTTGATTTCAAACTTAATTTCTTAGTAGTTAAGAAGTCTTTCAGAAGTGGTTGTTCAGTTTCCATGTGTTTGCGTATTTTTGAGGATGTTTCTCAAATTAATCTTGTGTTTAATTCCATCATGGTCAGAGAAGATGCTGGATATAGTTTCTATCCCTTTGAATCTGAAAAGGCTTGATTTGTGTTCTATCATATGGTCAATATTTGAAAAGGTTACATGCCAGGGTGAGAAAAAAATCTATGTTTTGTGTTCTTAGGGTAGAAAGTTCTATAGATATCTATCAAGCCCATTTGATTTATAATATCATTTAGATCCTGTATCTCTCCATTTATTTTTTGCCTAGAAGATTTGTCTAAAGGGGATAATGGAGTGTTGAAATCCCCAACAATTATAGTGTTTCTCTCTATCTCTCCTTTTAGCTCCAACAATCTTTCCTTCACATATTTAGGTGCTCCTGAGTTGGGTGCAAAGAAATTTATAAGCATTATGTCTTCTTGCTAGATTACCCCATTTACTATTATATAATGCCCTTCTATGTCTTTTTTTACATCTTTGTCTTGGCGCCTATTTTGTCTGAAATCAATATCACAACTCTAGCCCTTTTGTGATTTCCACTTGCATGGAAAATCTTTTTCTAGCCCTTCACTTTTAGTCTATGTATGTCTTTATTCATAAGGTGCATTTCTTGTAGGCAACAGATAGAGGGTTTCTGTTTTTGTTTTTGTTTTTCCATTAGGCCAGTCTGTGTCTCTTAATTGGAGAATTTAATCCATTGACATTCAATGTTATTATCGATATTTCTGGACCTGCTCCTATCATTAAGTGAGTCATTTTCTTTATTGCTTTTTGTTCTCTTATTACTGTCCATCTGACTTTAGTTTTCCTGGTATAGCACTTCCTTCAGAACCTCTTGAAGAGCTGGTCTGGAGTTAGTAAATTTCTTCAGATTTTGTTTATCTGAGAATGTTTTTAACTTTTTTTCCCATATGAAACAATCTTGCTGGGTATAGTATTCTTGGTTAAAATTGTTTCTCATTAAACACTGACTATATTTCCCCATTCTTTCCTTGCCTGCATTATTTCCACCGAGAGGTCCAATGTTAGCCTGATGGGGTGACCTTTGTAAGTTACTTGATGTTTCCCTTTTGCCAACTTTAGTATCTTGTCTTTGTCTGTTGTTTTGGCCAGTCGGGCTATAAAGTGCCTTGGAGAGGATCTTCTTGGGTTGATTCTACTCAGGGTCCTGTGTATTTCTTGGGTCTGTATATTTAAATGGCTTTCTAGGTTTTGGAAGTTGTCTTCCAGGATTTAATGGAATAAATTGTCAAGAGCTTTATTATTTTCTTCCTCTTCTGGGATACCAATTATCTGGATATTGGGGCGCTTGATGGTATCCAGTATTCTTTGTATATTATCCACATTTTTCTTGATTGTTTTCTCAATCTTCTTGATACTTTTTTCTAAGTCAGATATTTTGTATTCTACATTTGAGATTCAATCTTCTGCCTGATCTAATCTACTTTTAATGCTTTCAAGTGAAGTTTTGATTTCCTGTATCACATTCTTCAACCCTAGAAGTTCCATCTGGTTCTTATTTAAGTTGTCTATTTCTTCTTTCAAATCATGAAAGGACTTCCTCCTCTCCTGGAGCTCACTGTCTCTTTTCTCTTCCTTCTCTGTTTGGTCACTACAAATATTCTGGATTGTTAATCTGACATGTCCACGACATCCATTGTATTGATCGTGGGTGATGTGGGCTTGACGTTTCCCTTGGGAGAGAGGCCTTTTGTTGGTTGCTCATATTTCTTGAGCCTCTGTGATTGTTCCTAGTCATCTGGTGATCTATATGTTCTTTCCTAACTTATTCTAGGTATCTATGAGTGTTAAAAGGTGTGCAGAATTAGAAAATTGGTGATCTCTCTTCTGGTCTGCCTGCCTGTTGCTCACCAGTGCCACTGTTGTCATTGGTCCTGGGTTATCCAAAGTCCTCCCTATTCCTAAGGAGTGGTGAGCCTCCAACTGACATAATAAGCTTCACCACAGGAACAATGAAAAAATTATGTAGTGTGCAATTCATGCCATGTGCTATTCAAAACACTGAAGTTCTATTTTTTTTTCAACCAGTAAACATCATATGCCTCTTTATTTAAATCTTCATAATTTCTCTCAACATTTTATTTTCATTATATATATATGTGTATATATATATATATATATATATACACACACACACACACACACACACACACATACACACATACATACACACATACATATATACACACACATAACTGTTAGGGTCTAGAGATAGGTCTAACTGATGGTGACGCAGAGAAGACAATGACAATGCAACTGCATAAGAGGCTTTTATTTTTCCAGCTAGCTGGGGTCCTAGTTTCTGCCCAATGCAGTGGGTTTTCAACAAGGACCCTGAACCTAGGATAAAGGGAACTTTTATAGCTCAGGATTGCAAGACAGGTTATACAGTCAGTAATTTTCCATAGTATGCAGCACACCAGGGAGGGGGTATGTGAAGTGAGGGTCCAGCTGTCACCACCTGCTTAAGTCTAGATAAGGACTCTCAGTTAAGGTTAGGTTTGACCTTGTCCTGGCACTGCTAGGACCACCCGTACTCTGTTTATCTATGAGTTCCCAGACTCCTTGGGCTCCGTCCTTGAAGCCCTAACATGGCAGTGGTTATGCAAAGTTGACCTAACAATAACAATATATATTATGTAAAACACCGAAGTTCTGAGAGTCCAAAGGCAAGTGGAGAAGGGGCGGAGGATGAGCAACACGTCCTGGCCTTTAGGGCCTGCAGCCATAGGCAGCCTGGTGTCTGGCAATGCTACTGGCTTGAACTGGTCTCCAGGTAGGGTAGGGAGAGTGCAAGTTCATCTTAAAGTCCCAAGAAACAAACCTGAAGTCCAGAGATGAGTAGGGTTGGGGATGAGAGATGGGTCCCAGCCATATCTTCTTTTAAATCTTTAATCCGTGGGTTTAAAAAAACAGTAAATTCTTAGGTTATGTTTCAAACCTTGGTCCACTATGTGGGGATCCAGCAACATAACCATTACACTATCTGCTGCTTCCGAATCTGGCTCTCTTAACCACTAAGTTTCTGGTCTATCCTATCTTCAGAGACACTTCAGAAGCATATATACTTCATGAAGATCTGCCAATCAAGTTTAAACTTCATATATATATATTCTCTTAATGCAGTTCAGGCCTCATGAACTCTGGGCAATCATTAAAGAATATGGGATAAAAATGTATATTTTTCAAGTTTAGGATAATTTGATAAATATTAAAATGTGACTGGTTTAACCTAGGTTGTTGTTTTTTCCCCCCATAGGCATGTGCACGAGAGAGAGCGAGAGAGAGAGAGAGAGAAAGAGTGAGAGAGAGACAGAGAGGTAAAGTGAGAAATCAAACAGACCCCTGTGGGGATGGCCACACTACAATCCCTTTTCCTCCATTCTCCCATGGGATATTGGACACACATGCATACACACCCAGCATGAATTTTAAACCACTAGGTCCAAGACTCAAACTGCAGTTGACCACATGGGACTCAGCAACTTCACCACTATACAACCAGCTAGCCCCTAGTATTTTTTAAATTAAAATATATATATATATATATATATATATATATATATATATATATATTTTTTTTTTTTTTTTTTTTTTTTTTTTTTTGCTAAGGGTGCATGATGCACTCACCAAAGAGATAGAGAGAGAGAGAAAGCCAGAAAGTACTGCCCCAGGAGGGATGGCCATACTGCATTCTCATCCACTCCCTTCTCCTGTTGGGATTTTGGGCACATACATGCACATCTGGTGTGTTTATCAAGCCAACAGGTCCAGGCTCAAACTGCTCAGTCATATAGAATCCAGCTTCCCAGAATGAATCTTAATGGTAGAAATTTATACATTATGGCTGGTTAGTGAGGGTAATTTTTTTTTTTTTTAGTTATATATACCTTTCAAGAACAATCAATTGACAAATCAGCCCTTCCATGTATATTTATTTCTGTCTCCTCAGGCACAAAATTATAAGGGAGAGTGAAAAAGGATTATAATTATCAAAATAACAAAGAAATAGGATTTATCCTTTTATTACTGTAGTCTGGAAGGGTTTCCATTTAGTACAAGGTTTATTTTCCTTTCTGTGGGAGAGAAGTCAATTGAAAACCACCAGGGATAAACAGTCTTTGTTATAGATCTTAAAAACTGGAGTTATGAACACTTAAATTTCCATGAGCATCAGCAGACCATCCCTAACTTATCTAACTGGATTTAGGCCAGCATTCACAGCTGCTCATTCTCAACTTTGCAGAAGCAGCTTGTCTGAGGGTTTAGTCCTACTCTTTGTTTCTTATGGGCGATGCACTCCTTTTGACTTAGTCTGGATTTAAAATATACAGTATTTATCACTAAATATTTTCAAATACTCAGTTTGAAATTAGCCTTCTTAAAGCATTTTATCACTCCTTTTGGAGGATCTGTAGGAGGTATGGTTGGGTCACAAAACACTTGTAACAATAATCACTAGCAAAAAGAAATGGATTTTTGATGCTTTCTTTTTTCTTTTTTTTTTTTTTTTTTAGGTTTTTGCTCTAGGGCGCGTGCGCTCGCCAGACAGACAGAGAGAGACAGAGAGACAGAAAGCGAGAAATCACCCCCCAGGGGGGATGGTCACGCCGCAATCCCTTCTCCTCCATTCTCCTCTTGGGATCTTGGGCACGCAGGCACACGCGCCCAGCGTGAGTTTTAAGCCACCGGGTCCGGGACGTGAACCGCGGTCGACTAAGTGGGAGTCCAGCGACATAGCCATTACACTAACTGCTGGTTCCCTTTGATGCTTTATTGTTCTATAGGAAGGGGAGGATGATAAAAAGACAGATTCAGAAATGGAAAGCACTGAGAAGGTGGAACTTGGTAACCAAGTGTTAGACAATACAAATTGAGGGATATCTCCTGAGCACAACGAGAAACATTTGCTGGTGCAGTAAGGATGGAGCAGAGTAAGTGGTGTTCTGATGAATGTTTATCAGCCTACTCTCTGGAAAAAGAGTCTGCTGTGTCGTATTTGCTGAAATTTGTCCAGTAAATACTCCCAAGATGGTTGAGTTTAAATTACCAGAGCAATGTCAGCTGGCTCACAGAATTTCTGAAAATTTAACATTTGGCCTTAGCAAGCTGGTACAAGTTGGATCCAGTACACACTAGCTGGGTAGGGCCCAAAATGTGTTTTAATTTTTTCAGTGCTATAATAGAATCCTTTATTACAAATGGGCGTGGTTTAATGGAATAACTAGTCTATTGGAACCAGGTATTGGGGTTATTTGAACATTGAGAGATCCAGAAACCGTGTGGAAGCATCTGGTCTGTTTTTGGCCTCATGCATGAATTCTTATAGTAAAGCATTCTGAGTATGTGTTGGTGGGTGAAGGCCATTGAGCGTGTTGATGATCATATGAATAGCACTAGCCATAATAGCATCGGAAGTTCTGAGTCTCTGGCCAATGACAAGGTGTATTGTGTCCTTTCATTATACAACAGGGTGCTAGCTTCTTTATTGACTCCAGGGACACTAGAAAACACTCATATTTATCTATTGTAATTAAACATTTTCTCAGTGGTAACGTAGAGTGTTTAATCTACCAACTCCTACAGGACTATAAACCTGTACTGGTTTCTGCATCTGGATATACCTGCAGAAAGGATTTCCCCTTCCTTGTCATGCTACTTTTGCTTTCAAGAAAGAATATCCCTACCGGAATCTGTCAAAAATGGTGAAGTGTGACTGCCAGTACACATTGAAATTCTGAGAGTGTGTTAATAGTGCTAGGTGGCAGAGGAAGGTCTTAACACATCTTCAAGGGTAGACCAGGCCCCCAGGGATGATACCTTGATGCTTTCACAGACACAAGTGCCAGCTACTGTAACTGGCTATAGATGAGACTCATTCTCTGGAGAAACAGAAGGAAAGACATTATTAGAGTCATTGTCTTAATGGATAGAATGGTCCACCTGGCTATTTTTTGAGTTGTCAATAAAAAAATAAAAATTTGCTTATTCAGACAGTGTGTGCACATGCAACTGAGACAAGAGAGAGAAGGAAGCACCCTCCACCACAGGGTCTGGTCACACTGCTATCCTCTTCCTCTGGTCCTCCAGGCTTTGGGTCCTGGGCATTCCTGAACATGACCAGTGTGTTTTAGGTGGACAAGGTAGGGTACTTGAATGGTAGTTGCCTAGTAGGGTCCAACTTCTCTTGAGCAGTATGATATTGCTGCAGCACTTTGATAGTGTAAAGCTGGTCTGGATTGGGGCTGTTGATGCTCAAGGCAGGGGTGAATAAAATATTTAGTTTTCACAAGACTATCAGAACCATCAACTATCAGTCAAGCCTACTTTGCTTATTGAACAGTCTTTTACTGAGATGAATAAATACTTTATTTATGAGTGTGCACTCAGATTATCTCACAAAATGACAAAGAATTGTGGGATGTCTTTATTCTAAAGGCCTGCCCTCGGAGCTGATAGTAACTCTAGAAAGGCATTCCTTAGGCTTGGTCTGGAGGCAAAGCTGCCATAGAAGATTCAAATCTGTCCCATCCCTGTGTGTATGGGTAGTAAGATTGGAGAAATATGTTACCCTGTCATATTGGTATCTGTCCAGGAAAAAAAAAATCAAGAAGTCTCTTTGTTAATTTGTGTCAGGTATTAGGTACACACCATAGATCAGAAAGCACTGAAAAATATTGAACTTTGCTAAGACTATCTGGGAGGCATCTTTTTCCTGTGGTCTTCTGAAGCTGGAAGAACCCAAAAGTTTAGCTCTGAGTGTGTATGGGTTGTGGAGCTGATTGGGGAATCTAGCAGCAAGTAAGGGCAGTCAGATGTAATTCTCTAAAGTCATTAAGACCCTGGACCTTAAATGCCCCTCCACCTCAGGGCACATGCATTCACCAGAGAGAAAGAGAAAGAAACAGTGAGAGGGAAAATAAGATATCATCCCCAAAGGGGGATGGCTATGCCCAATCCTTTCTCTTTCAATCTTTTCTCAGGATCCTGGGCATGCACACACTTGCATCCTGCATGAGTTTCAAGCTACTGGATCTGTAACTAGAACCGCAGTCAGCCATGTGGGAGTCCAGCGACATAACTGCTACACTATCTGCTGGCCCCAGATTTTAGATTTTAAGAGGGAGAATTTATCACTTTACTGAAATGTGGGCACCTGGAGATACTATTGTTGCTTTGAGCTTTGAAGGCAAGGATGTTGACACTGTGTCTGAAAGCCCCTGACGAGTTGGGTGTTATACCTGGTGTGTATAAGGTGACCTTTGGAGTGACTGTTGGAAGAATTCTTACCCAGTGCAGTGTAGTTCTGGGTCTTCAGGAAGTGTGAGAGATGAGTGACAGATAGCACCAACCATTGACTTTGTTCTTTACGGGACTATGGGAGGAGGCACTAGTAGGTGGTGAATTGTTCCAAGAGAAGGATACCCTTCATTGGAGTCCTCTCAAAGGAGATGGCCTTGGTAGATATTGGGGCCCAGGCCTGATTCTAGTTGCTTAATTCCACCTGGTCTGTCAGTGTCTTGCACTAGAGGTAAGACACTTTTCTTATTAATTCCCAAGCTAAGGGCTGAGATTTAATTGGGCTGCAAGGCAGGGCTCTGCCCCTCTTTCCAGGTAGAGTTCCTGTGGTGAGGACAGTACTTGCAGAGCTATACCTTCCAGCTTTTGGTTGCTTCAGGAATTCCTTGGCTTGTGGAAGTATATTTCCAGCCTCTGCCTCTATTTTTACAAAATCATTTTTCCTCAGTGTCTCTGTCTAAATTTCCCTCTTTTGTTAAGAACATGAGTCATAATGGATTAAGAGTCCACCCAAATGACCTCGTCTTAACTTGCTTACATCTGCAAAGACCCTACTTTCAAATAAATTCATATTCATAGGTATTGGGGTTTAAGACTTCAATATATCTTTTTGGGGGGCACTATCCAATTGTAATAGTAGCCAAATATTCATGAACCAAGAATGGACACAGAAGAATGAATTGGAACAGCCACATTTCCTGTCTTGGAAATACGAATTAAAAGCAGAAAAAGAATTCTTTTGAAGGGATATCATAGATCAGGACTGTGTCGAACCACAGTGATGTGCAAACTGAAATTATAAGAGTAGGAAAAAAATATAAAGAGGTGGAAAGAGTAAAAGAGAAATGATGTGCGAAGAGAAACAGGAAAGAAGACACACACACACTCTCACACACAAAGAATAGTTTGGATAGCAACTCAGTTCTCCTACTTGACATTTTTATGTTTATCTTCTTTTTCTCCCGGATGAAATAGTCCAAGTGGCTGTTCGTAATGTGAAATAAAGGACAAAACCTTAATAACCTGATCTTGGGCCGCAGTATTCAGGGAGGTAGACTTAGGTAGAGTAGTCAAAAAAATAAAAAGAGCAAGAAAGGAACAGAAGCCATGGACTCCATTAATTTCTATTTTGTTTGTGTCTTGTTGCTAAACTTTGTTCTTTGCCATGAATTCTAGGAGACAGCATTTCTTGTTAAAATCACAATGATCATTAAATCTGGCTAGAGTAAAGCATAAGGAAAATCTCTTATTGATATTACATCACTTTATTAAGTCATGCATCTCTCATTCTCCTGGGCTTAGCTAGAACAATAGAAAAATAAATCATTTAAGTTTGCACACACAACAGAGATACAACCTACCCTATCCTTTTGTTTCTCAAATTCACTCTTTATTCTTGACTAAAATCTTTTTTTCAATTTACATTTTGTACAATATGAGTTGTAGGCTATATCAATAAAAGACAAGATGAAGAAAAAGCCAAGTATTATACATTTCCTAATAGACATGCCACTACTTTCGAGGTGGAAAGTATTATCTCAGGAATACCCTAGATCCAGCTGCAGTCTCAGGCCACACTCTTCTCTACAATTGGAGACTGGTACTCTGTCCTAAAGGATGTGCACATATTAGGTTAAAATTGGATATTAATTTTTCAACACTCTTGCATAATCTTCCATAGAAATAGCAAAATAAATTGCACATAGCCTCAACTTCTCTTTGTGAGTAATAGAAACAGTTATGTGATTTCTCAGCTTTCACAGAAGGTGTCTAATGGTGTTCAATTAAAGTTTCATATATTACCCTCAGGAATCTAAAAACATTTTAGAAATAATTTTAGTTTTTTTCTTTCTCTCTCTCTCTCTGGTTTTTTTTTTTTTTTTTTTTTTTTTTTTTTTTTTTTTTTTTTTTTTTTTTTTGCCATAGGATGTGTGCACTCTCTGGAGACAGAGTGAGATAGAAAGAGACAGAGAGAGGGAAAGTGAGAAATCACCCTGAGGGGAAATAGCCACATGCCCCAGTGTGAGTTTCAAGCTACTAGATCTGACCACTGTTAGAGTGGTCAACCATGTGGGAATCCAACTCCTTAAAGATATGAAAAGCAATTTCAACCAAGAATACTGTACCTGGCAAGATTATCCTTCATATGGGAAGAAAAGATAAGAACATTATCAGATAAACAAAACCTGAAAGAATTTACCTGCATCAGACCAGATCTCCAAGAAGTTCTCAAGGAAATGCTATACCAGGAAAATTAAATACAGACACACAGAAATAAGAGTTCAAAAACTAAGAAAATAGACAACTTAATCGTAGAGACAAGTCTGGAGTTGAATATGATATCCCGAATTTAATCAGTAAGATCAAACCACAACAGAAGATAAAGTACATGAGACTGAACTGGTGAAATAGAATTTTATGACTTGTGACTAAAATATTGCTGATTTTCTTCTAGACTTTTTTGTCCAGTTTTAAGGATTTTTGTCCTGTCTTGAGCTGTCAATAGGTCCATTTACCTACTATTTGAACAGAATCCTAACCTGTTTCCTGGCTTTAAGTTTTAAGCAAAGTTTCTTAGCATTTCTTTGATTTATTAAAGTTAAAACTGCTTTTCTTGAAATTACCAGCTGAACTTGCTATTGAAAGTAGTTAGATTATTTAAGAAATTGTGTGATCAATAAAATGTGGGGAAAAAAGGAATGGAAGACAACTGTAGATATCAGAGATAGGGTGGGAAGAGGGTGGGAAAGGGCAGAGGGTCAGAAATAGGGGTAAATATATATATATATATATATATATATATGAAACTAGAAATGGAAGATTATTGATGATGAGATGCATGATTAAGCTACTATGCAGTATATTCTGGATGGGAAATCACTTTTGTATGCTGTGACGATGCTTAGGAAATGAATATAAATTAATTTTAAAAAATGTTTCAGAAAAAAAAAGAAATGTAAAAAAACGATACCACCTGTTGGCCCAATTTTAGTTCTTTTTAATGCACTTATTTTTGGGGCCTTTTAAACCTAGTTACAAATGGCTAACATATTTTCACCTTACAAGATTTCAGGGTGAAAATTATTATGCTTGTTCTTTTAAGACAATGTCTTTACTCTTGTTTGTGATTTTCATTTAGAAGTAGCAGGGCCAAGTTCAATTCTAAAGTGTTTGCTACTTTTAAGTTTGCCAAACAATTTTCATCCAAACACCGTTATCTCCCAATGCTTAGCAATAGCTATTTCAGGTATAAGAATGTTTCATTTTATTGAAAAGCCTTTTACCAATTGCCAGAATTTCTTTCATGTGAACCTTGACAAACCTTACTATGTTGGTTGTAAAATCTTTACAATCATGTCTATCAGGATCTGAGAATGATGTATGAACATTGTCAAATAGAAAGATACATCTTGGGGAAATCTTTTTTTATGTAGTTCCCCAGCACATTTAAATCAGTAATGCTTTGTTTTAACTCACGGAAAATCATTTGTGTTTGATAAAGCCAGATTATGTTATAAAAATTCTATGTAATACACCATGAGAAGTTCTCTCTCTGAGGCTTAAAATTTTAACTTTAATTAGACATATAAGAAAGAATCAAATATAGAATCATCAGGAATAAATGTGAATAAAATAAATAGAAAAGTAAGTGTATTAGTAGTTGTCTTCCTTTTAAGAGATTTGGTTTATTCTTTATCAATCTAGATTTTTTTTTAAAGAGGTTTTGTGCTATAGGGCTCACGCGCTCACCAGACAGAGAGAGACAGAGAGATAGAAAGCGAGAAATCACCCCCCATGGGGGATGGTCACGCCGCAGTCCCTTCCCCTCCATTCTCCTCTCGGGATCTTGGGCATGCACACACACACGCCCAGCGTGAGTTTTAAGCCACCGGGTCCAGGACGCGAACCGCAGTTGACTACGTGGGAGTCCAGCGACATAGCCATTACACTAACTGCTGGTCCCTATCAATCTAGATTTTCATGTATTTCCCCTTAACTTTAGCTTTTTCTTTGTGTTAAAGACAAAGTACCTTTGTTCTTTTTTTATTATTTTGTGCAGATTTTTATGTTATCATATTAAGAGATAAGGAGTAATTGTTGGAAAATTGAAATTTGCTCTCTCAGACACCATTGTCAATTTATTTTGTCTTATATTTTTTAAAAGTTCCTAGGGAATATCTCTAGTACTTGTTTTTGAAAAACCCAGCCTGGATGATAAGTAAAATGCTATACCAAATATTCTTTTATTTCAGAACTCAAAGTCTAAGCTCTTTTGTTATTTTCCTTTAATTTAGGGGAAAACAGTGTCTGTTCTTTAATAAGCAGTTGAGCCTGGACTCTAGAAACATATTATCTGGTTTCAAACCTTGTCTTTGACACTTATTAGCTTTAGACTATAGACAAGATACAACATCTTTCTTCATCTCAGTTCCCTTCTGTGTAAAATGAAATAATGATGTTGTTTGTTCCACAGAGAAGTTTCAGGCAAATGTTGGTACTATGTCAATGTTAGCTCTTACTATGATTTGCATGATAAATAGACAACCTGTTCTTTATGGCAATGATTGGACCATGCACACTTTCCTAGCAACCTCATTTGTCATCTGGTGTCCACAAGGCCACCATGTTGCACAAGATAGAACATAATGTACATGGCACCTCTGGGATGCAATGCTGTGTTCTGCACGAATAATGTTTTCTAGTGTTACGTGATTTTGATGTCTTGATTTAACTGCTTCCATTTTTTTCTTTCTTTCTTTTTTTATTTTTTTCTTTGAGAGATTTTTTTCTACAGGGTGTGTGTGCTTGCCAGAGAGACAGAGACAGAGAGAGTGAGAAATCACCCCCTATAGGGGGATGGTCTTGCCATGATCCCATTTCCTCCATGCTCCTCTCAAGATTTTGGGCACACACACAAATGTGCCTGACATGAGTTTCATGCAGCTAGGACTGGGACTCTATCATGGTCTCACGTGGGAGTCCAGCACCTTAACCACTCCATGACCTGCTGGCTGCTAACTGCTTCTATTTAATGCCCATAAAAACAGATCATCAAATATTGTGTAGGATTTCCAAATCACATTAAGAAGAGGAATTTCCTTTCTACATTTCAAAAAAAAAAGGAGAGAAAAAATAAAATCCCTCCAATGTAGTACACAATAAATGATACAAACCTCATGTCTATAGAGATGTGACCAAATTGGACAAAGCAATGTAGTCAGTTTGATATTCTATAATTCATCCAGAATAGAGAGATTCTCCTGGGGAAACTTTAGAATACTGTTTGTGTTTCTCAGATGATGTAAAACTGCTCTTAGGGAATGGGTCTAATGAAATGTTCTGGTTCTATTATCATTGTAATATTTTCATTGACTGTTCCTCAATGGATGTTACTCATAGAAGTGTGTCTTTTATATTATGAATATGGGTAAGGTATTTTGTTTCTTGTTTTGTAATTTTAGATTTTGACTGTTTGGTTCAGAGTGAGAAAATCAGTCACTTTATTAGCATTTCAGAGGTCACTCATAAACATCAATACTCAAGAGATTGGTACTTGGACTAAATTCAAAGAAACACTTTGAAAGTATTAAATTTGTGTTTATTTTTCTGTTTCAAAACAATAACCACCTGCTGCCTTGACAGAGATTTTGTTTCCTCCAGTGAAAATAATATAGCTCTTAAAAATTCATTTTCTCTACTGAGAAGCAGAACATTAGGAGAAAATGTTCTTTCCTATTTCTTTAGTTTTTGTTTGTTTCCCAAGTTGATCACCAAACCCTAGGGGTAAAGAAATTTAATTTAATCATCATAAATATAGCATGAAGCACATTTAGGAGTTTTCTAGTCTATAATCCAATCATAATATCTTTTTCTGGCCAAATAGACTATTGCCAACTATACAGAGAAAGCATTTGAAATTTCCTTTTTATATAATAATGTCACATTGATAAAAATCACTTGTAAAAATAGACAGTTCGAAATATGAACTGCTTCTTCATATTTCCTCAAAGAACTGTGAAATTACTATGTGCAAATGTTTATAAAGGCTTTAATTAACACTTTAGGATTTCACAGAGCGATCTGTAAATAAATGGTAGATTGAAATTTTCAGACTATTTTTTGAAACACTTATTGTGCACAATACTTTTAATTAAAGCCTAACACCTCATCCTAACTGTATTATTTCTAAGAACTTCTGTAACCCCATATCCTAGTTCCTGCTATTTTTGTTTGTGTACAATTTTCTTACTGCCATATTTCCAACTACTTTTGGCAACAGCTTGTCATTTTATCATAGATAATGATCTCTTCCAAGTTCTGCTTTTTTTTTCCCCTGCCTATCTTTGACCATGTTGTTATCCATTTCAATAACACTAAAATATCTAAGGCTTTTTCTCTCCACCCTATTCCCAACTAATTAACTCGTTAATTAACTAAGGTAGACAGCCATTTTGGAAAAGGATGTAGTGAGAATATGGCTCGGAGATTAGTCACTCCCTAGCTTCCTTTTAATTTGCCAGCCTGGCTCCCTCATATACTGACAAATCTTGAAGAATCACTAGATCACTGCAAGTTCAGCCACATAGTAACTCAAATCACAGCTGTGGTGCCAGAGATTTCATCATTGCTGGGGAAGATAAATATGGTCTCAGCCACATGGCACTGTGGCAGGATGAATGAACGCCACATTTTATATTCTGATAAGAAGAAAGAATCAAAATGGTTCTCATTTACATGGAATGAACAAATATTTACAAATAGTTTTGTCCACCCAAGACCAAATTACCTCTTCTTACCTATCTCATACTAGTGTCCAAGTAGATCCGGATGGTCTGGTAACCCCAAGACCTTGATGTTGATTTGTTATATCAACGATATTGTGCTGTTTGGGCAGCATAAGCAGGAGGCAGCCAATATGCTACGGGCGTACATCTGGACCCAACCAGATGTCTCAATATGGGTCTTCCTCTCTGCTCTTTATGGTTAATTCACCTACCTGTCTACTTGGAAATCTTGTGTAAATGATGATACTTTCTTTGTATTATATAGTCAACATCCTCTTCTCATATATATCTTTCTCATCAATGCACTTTTCATTTCTGCCTACCTTCCTGAGAGGGTTGCAACACTTGTTTTCATTCCTTTACTCTGCCCCATTCCATAATCAAATTTTTTCAATTTAGATTCAATCCCCATCATGTAATGAACAAAAGTTGTTTCTAAGGTCAATAATAACCCCCATGTTCCTAAGTCTGGACATTTTTCAGTCCATCTCAGTTGGCTTCTCAACAGCATTTGATAATAAATTCCAACTTTGCAATCTCCTTAAGAGTCATATAACCAATTGCCTACTTGACATTTTCGTTTGGATGATTTAAAGTCACCTCAAATTTAACTTATTTATATCCAAAGTCATGCTCTATCTGCCAAATTAGTCTTTTCTCCCAGTGGACCCTGTGGCAATAGCTCCAGAAACCCAGAACTTAACCTTGACATTTCCCTTTCTCCCATTCCCAATATCTGACCTACCACCTGGAGAAGTTCTTTTCTCCTCCCGGCGCTTTTCAGTTTTGTCCCCTTTTCTTTTTCTCTTCTGTCTCGGCCTTTGTTCAAGCTATCTTATCTCTCACTTACGGTATGGTAAGAGCTTCTTAAGGGATCTTCCCTTATCTCTGCTGTACTCTTCTGGTCTTTGCAGTACAGTAATTTCTTTCTCCAAACAGAAACCTGATCAAATCATCCCTTCCATAGAACACTTCGATAAAATGAAAGCCAAAATATTTAATAAGACCAAACATGCCCGACATGGTCTGTCCTCACTTTTCTCCAAATTCATCCAAGCCTTTCATGTAAGGAGCTCTTGGTACTCAATCACCGGTTATACAAGGAAGCCTCCTCTGGTCACTTCAGTTGCATCTCCCTATTAAATGCTCTCAAAACATCTAGATCATTCTGTTTCTTTGTTATGACACATTTAACTACAGGATAGTATGGGTCAAAAGCTATGATATGCATTTCATATAACTCAGACAATACTCGTAACAATTCTATGAAGCAGATACTTTCAAAATTTTCATTTTACATCTCAGTAAACTAACTACAGAGAGCTTAATAACTTGCTCAGAGTCACACAGCTACTTGGTGGTAGTCAAGCTCAATCTCAAGCATCTAACTCCTGAGCCCATGCTTTTTACTACCTCAACTTATGATGCTTCTCTTCCTTCTTGACATTTATTAAAGTCAGAATTAACATTTATTTGTGTGGTTTGTGAGTGTGTGTTTTTCCACTGCAAAAAAAAAAAAAAAAAAAAAAAGCAGAACTGTTTTGTTCATTACTATAGAACATAAAACAACTAGTGTGGAAAACAGTGGAATAGATTAGAGACCTAACTATTGACAGGACTCTGCCTTTTGGGTACAAACTTCCTCTTACATTTATTCATATATGCTCTGACTTAAAATTTTCTTTTTCAAGATTAAATTATTATCATTTTTTAAATTAATTAATTAATTTTAATTTGACCTGGGAGGGGGAGAGAGAGAGGGAGAAAGAGAGAAAGTGAGAAAGTCAGTCACCAAGTCTGGGACTCAAACCACAGTCAGCCGGGTGGGAGGCCAGCACTCTCAGCCACCACACCACCTGCTGACCCCAAGGTTAAGTTATTTATTAAAAGTGTGCATTGGACTGAGGTATTCGAAACAGATAATGAATATTTTCATGGCCTTATAACTTAAGAAGTAAGTTTAGAGCAGAGAGATCAATATTTCAGAAGTGCTATAGAAAATATTCGATTTTCATTCATGTTGAAACTTTCATGAACCAGAAGTAGTTTCCCTTCCCCCAATTAATTATCAAACTCATTGTTAAGCTAAAGCCAAGGGATAGTAAAGGAAGGTAACATTTTTTTCTGATTGTAAAATAACATATACATTATATTGAATTTTGGAAATGTAGAAGATTATTAGGAAGAAATTAAGAGTCAGTCATATTATGTATATATATCAAGAAAACAAAAAGCAGAGCTAATAGTTGAGTGGAGAAATTCTTTAACATCTGTGTGCATATACATATAAATACACACATAAATAATATTTACATGTATATAAGTGCAAAATACAGACACAGGCACACATATGTATATGTGTGAGTATATCAGCATGTGTACTTTAAAATTAGCAAGTTTCTTTAAATGAGTGCTAGTTTACAACTTAACCTTATATCAGAAACACATTTACCATTACTAAAATAATTTTAAATGTGGTATGTAATGACTGACTAGTATTCATCCTAAGGATAAACCATAATTTATTTTACCATTTTTTGCCTCTTAATTTCAATGTCTTCTTTTATAAATAATTCATTATTCTCTTATTACAAATCACTATCCATATCTCTAAAATTTTCCTCATGATAGAATTGCCAAATTAAAAACAATGGGTCAGAAAGAATGAACTTGTTAGGTCACTTGATTCATATTACCTTCCAGAAAGGTTATAGGTAATTAACACTCCTAATAATGGCGTACAAGAATGTCTAACCTATTATATCTTTATCAATGTTAAATATGAGTACTGGAAAAAGAAATGTTTGGTAGCCTAAAAATGTAGATAACCCTGTGTTAATGAGTCTTTGGGAAATAGGTATTCTTCTGTTTTGCTAACATGTATAAAAATTTCTACAAACTCCAGGCAGAGAAATTTGAAAATTTCTGCTAAAAATTGCTTCCCTTTTGATAGCAATCTAGGAATAATTCCTCCAGATATGTTAATATTTGTTCTCAAAGTTATGTGTACAGAAATATTCACGGCCACCTTGTAAGCAACTCAACCATCCACCTAAAGGAGGTTGATTATAAAAATATGGTCTAGCCATGCCATAGACCACTGGACCAACTAGAGCTCTTCATGTTGAAAAGAATACACCTAACTGTAAAGTGGCTTACACTATAAGAAAATAGATTGATAACTTGAAAGTTCAGAAGTTAAATGGGCATGAGGGTGGCATTAACTCTTTGGCTCTAACTGTCCTCAAAGACCTAGTTTCTTTTTTTTTTGGAGAGGTTTTTGCTATAGGGTGCATGCTCTCACCAGACAGACAGAGAGAGACAGAGAGACAGAAAGTGAGAAATCATCCCCTGGCCATGCCACAATCCCTTCTCCTCCATTCTCCTCTCGGGAACTTGGGCACGCACGCACACGCAAGCACCCGGCGTGACTTTAAGCCACCGAGTCCAGGACTCGAACTACAGTCGACTACGTGGGAGTCCAGCGACATAGCCATTACTCTAACTGCTGGTCCCTCAAAGACCTAGTTTCTAGGCTCAGTCTTTAACAGTACTGACTATAGCACAGGTCTGGTTCCACTTGTGATTGTAAGATGGTCTGTGTACCTTCATTGCCTGGAGAGAGGAAGCCACTCTCTACTCAACAAAAGACCTGGATTGTATTTTGATTGCACCAACATGGGTCATTTATACACTTGAAAAAAAAGTTATTATTCACTGGGGACAATGTTATGCCTGGAGATACAAGTTTTACTCGAGCTTCAGTGTAGTGACATGAGAAGGCAGGAAAATGGAGGGACACTGGAAAGTGATCACAATTTTGTTACAATTTCTATGCAGTGATTAAAATATGAGTTGAGTTTATATGCACTCATATAATGTAAGGCTAAAATGTTAGATGTTTATTATGAACACATACACACACATATTTGCTTGTATATGCAAAGAATCCTTCTGGAAAGACACATAGGAGCTAGTAGTGTTGGTTGCTTCTGACAAAGGAAATTTGAGATGGTGAAACAGGTGGAAAGAGACTCTCTAAATAATTTTTAAATTATTAATGTTTTTTACTTTATATCCTTTATTTTAAATTAATTAATGAGAAAAAATTGGTGTCTAATTTGTTCTATCTCTTGGAATATAGAAAGTTGAATGTTTTTCAAGTATTAATTGACCATTCATATTTATTCTATGCACTGTTACTAATGTCTTTGATCATTTTTCTCTGTTGATATGTGTGGCAGTCAGTTTCTAAGAAGGTTCTGATGAATTTCTTGCAGTAATGTTCATGCCCTTGACATTAGATAAGGTTGGTCTCTGTGATCAATAGAATATGGCAGAGGAGACTTCCAAGATTAGATCATAGAAAGCACTGTAGGTTCTTGGTCTTTTAGATCCTTTGCTCTGTAGGCAACCAGGCAACACGTCTTGAAGATGCCTGAGCTGTCCTGTGGAGAAGCTCCTATAAAGACAAAATGTTGTCTCCCACCAATAACCAGCACCGTGTTAGAGAACAGGTTTTAAAGTGGAACTTTCAGTCACAGCTGTTTCTTAAGGTGACTGCAGCATTTGGCTGCAACCTCATGAGGGACTTCTAACTTACAACTGCTCAAACAAGCCCCTCCTAAATTTAGGATCTGAAGAAACTGTGAGAGATAAATGATTATCATTTGAAACCACTAAATTTTGGGACAGTTTGCTATGTAGAAATATAAAACTAATACTACATATGAACATCGTCTTACTGATTTTTTTAGAGATCTTTATATATTTGAAGTTTGTCATTTGTCTCTCAATTTACATATTTTCTTTTTAAGAATTGTTTTATTTAACTTTATGATTATTATTATTTTCCTGTTATGATCAGAGAGAGAAAGATAAAGAGAGAGAGGGAAAGTAAAAAAGCAAGCCACAAGGTCCAGGACTTGAACAGCAGTGGTCCATATGGGAGTCCAGCACCTTTAACCACTATGCCACCTAATGGCCCCAATTTACATGTTTTCTTAACATAGGAATTAAAAACATATTATGCAACCAAATACATAATTCTTTTAGTCAATGATTCCTTTTAAATCCAAATGCTTCACCTATTTGTGAAAAATTAATTCTAAATTAATTTTCTGCTTTATAATTTGAAACAAAAGCTATTTTATTTTTATCTTGTGTACTACTGTTTTTCTAATAACTCTCAGAGTATGTAAAATAATAATAGTGGTTATTAGTTTTCTCATCTGATTCTTCGATTTTGATGGAAATCACACTAGTGTTAACACTATTCAATCTTATGTTGCCTGCTGTTTTAAATTACATATTCTTCATTATGTTGAAGATGATGCTTCTATTATTTGTCTTTAAAAAGTCAGCAGCATGTATTGATATTGTCATATGTTTTTTCTGGCATTTATTGAAATGATTGTATTTTTCAAATATACTCTCTTCCCTATGGTATGCTGTATATTAATAGTACTTATCAAATGAGTACTAAATTAAAATTGCATTTCTGGGGAAAACAAATTTTATTTGTGTAGGCAAATAATTTAATATACTCTTTAAGTTCTTAAAC
Source organism: Tupaia tana (assembly GCA_026018925.1). Taxonomy (NCBI): domain Eukaryota; kingdom Metazoa; phylum Chordata; class Mammalia; order Scandentia; family Tupaiidae; genus Tupaia; species Tupaia tana. The sequence continues at coordinate 76,244,381 of JAKSZU010000005.1, read as the reverse complement.
AATTTTTGAGAAAAATATGCAAAGTTGTAGTTCCACAAACAGGAAATGAGTGTGTTCATTAAGAATCTGCATAGTGTTAAAGGATTGTATCAATACAGAAAATAGAGAATGTTTGCTCCCTGCTTTCACCTTAAAGACAAGAATAACTCTTACCAAAGAAAGAAATTTTAAAGTAGTTTAAATGACAAAATTTGGAAAGAGAATAATGAAGCAAACAGTTCAGTAGTGTCTGAGATTCACCAAAAGGCAAAAGCTAATGGTCACCCTTGTTTCTGGTGGCCCATTATTATGGTAAAAAAAGTGCAGGGCCTGGCTCAAATCAAACCTTGACCCCACTAACAACAGATAACCTTTTTGAGCTTACTAGTATTTTATTTAAAATTTTTACACTTATTTCATTAATAAATCAGGTTTTTAAAGTCCCCTCCCTTTTATTCTATTTGCTGTAGGGTGCATGTGGTTCCTGGAAAAAGACAGAGAGAATGAGAAGAGAGAGAAAGAAGAAAAGAGAGAAAGGTAGGGAGCAAGGGGATAGTTACGTGGCAATTCTTTCTCTTCCGTTGTCCTCTCAGGAAAGACAAAGAGACAGAATGAGAAATCATCCTCAGTGGGGATGGCCCTGCCACAATCCCTTCTCCTTTCTTTTCCTTTTAGGATTTTGGGCATACATACATAGGGGTAGCCTAATCTGCTGGGTCTGGGACTTGAACCATAGTTGACTACATGGGAATTCAGCAACGTAATCATTATCCCTCTGCTGGTCCTGAATCTTTGAGATAATTTGAATCCATTGTTTATTGTTTAATCCTGGTTTAAAAAATTTCCTTGAGTTAATTTTGGTAATTTTTATTACACAATTGTAATTTGGTAGTTTATGTTAGATTAGTGATATTCAAAGTGCAGTCCAATATATATTTTTAGGAAACTACAAAGCCAAAATTATTTTTCCAATGAAATTAGGATGTTATTTGCCTTTTAAATTCTAATATTCTTCTAAGTGCTTGGAGTTTTCCAGAAAATAAATAATTTGTGATGATGTCTCTACTCTGAAAGCTTATGAAAATTGTGCTTGTGTATTCTTGTGTTTTAAATGTGTCCTATCTTTAATTTCGAATATGGTACATATTAATAAAAATGACACACATAAACAAAATATTTAGGGATCATGAATAAATTTTAAGTTTTTAAAGGAGTTATGAGACAAAAAAGTCTGAGAATAACAGTCTATCTAGACATGGTTTAATTTTTAAATGCAGTTTTTCCATAGAGATTATAGTACATATTTCTTTATTAATCTTAGTTTGGTGTCATTTTGCTTAATCATAGCCATAACTCTAAACCTATTGTAAATTATTTTTTAGACTCCCATATCTTTTCCAAAGATTTGTTATATGCATAGTTCATTATGTTTTATTTTTTATCATTCTACATGAAAACATTTAAAGCTACATTTGAAAGCCCTTAAAGCTTTGGCCTAAAAATTTTAAAAAGCCAAGCTAATGTTCAGATGTTATATCAATGAAAATGTCTTCTCAGATATATGAAAGTTCAGAAATTACAACAATTTGCTTTTATTTGAAAAATTATTTGTCCCTACAATTAAGTAGGCCACTTTCTTAGTTTTTGACCTCTTATTTCTGTGTGACTGTATTTAGGGACAAGTCTGGAGTTGAATATTATATCCCAGAATTTAATTGGGAAAATTGAACCAAAACAGAAGATAAAGTACATGAAACTGTTAGGTTCATGCACCTACCATTTGAACAGAATCCTAACCTCTTTCCTGACTTTAAGCAAAGTTCCTTAGCATTTCTTTGATTTAAGTTAAAACTGGTTTTCTTAATAATATCAAGTGAACTTGCTATTGAAAGTAGTTAGACTATTTAAGAAATTGTGTGATCAATACAATGTAAGTGCAAAAGGAATGGAAGACAATTATAGACACCAGAGATAGTGTGAGAACAGGGTGGGAAAAGACAGAGGGTCAGAAAGAGGGGTAAAAAAAAATTCTAGAAACTAGAAATGGAAAATTTTTGATAATAATATGCATGATTAAGTCACTATGCAGTATATTCTGGATGGGAAATCACATTTTGTATGCTGTGATGATGCTTAGGGAAAGAATGTAAATTAAGTTAGAAAAAAAAGTTTCAGAAAAAATATGTATTCGATGACTGCAGTAAGATATATAGCCCCAGCTAGGTGCTACTTTATAGGATGTCTAAAGTTAGACTTTTGTTCATAGAAATGTATATATCAGCTGTGTTTGCTATGAAAATACTTAGATTAATTAAGATCTTTAGTAATTCAATAAAATGTGGGGGAAAAACAGTATAGAAAACAAACATAAATACCAGAGACAGAGAGGAAGGAGAGTGGGAGATGGCATAGGGTAAGAGATAGGGAATCAAGGATGGGGAAAAAAAAAGCAAAACATACAGGAAACAAGAAATGGAAAATTATTTGTTGACAATAACATGTATGTTGATGTGCTTGATTGAGACAATATACAGTGTACTCTGGATGGAAAATCTCATTTTGTATGCTGTAATGTACAGTGAATGAATGTAAATAAAAAATATATTAAAAATTATTTGAATTATTATACCCAACCAAAAAATTCATCAAAATATGAATTTCCGTAGTAGAGAGTAGTATCATAACAGCAAAATGTCATTCATAGGAAATGCCTAATCAGAGATTTAGTCAATAAAATGTTTATTTAAAATGTATTCATTATTCTTTCCATAAAGAGAGAGAAAGGGGGAACCAGCAGTTAGCGTAATGGCTATGTCGCTGGACTCCCACGTAGTCGACCGCGGTTGGCGTCCTGGACCCGGTGGCTTAAAATTCACGCCGGGCGCGTGTGCGTGCATGCCCAAGATCCCAAGAGGAGAATGGAGGAGAAGGGATTGTGGCGTGACCATCCCCCCTGGGGGGTGATTTCTCGCTTTCTGTCTCTATGTCTCTCTCTGTCTGTCTGGCGAGCGCACGCGCCCTATAGCGAAAAAACCTCTCTCAAAAAAAAAAAAGAAAAAAAAAAAAAAAGAGAGAAAGGCAGGCACTATCATCATGCCATAATCCATTCCCAAATTCGCTAGCCCAGATCACAGGCACTTACTTACGCTCAGTGTACTCACAATGAACTCAGGCCTCTTCCCATTTGGGTCTATTTTTATTAACCCTGCACCTCTACCTGGACTCCAAAGTATGTATTTTAGAGTCCTTGACTTTCTATTTCTCTTTCTTTTAGATACTGAAGGCCATTTCCTGGATAAAATAGATTTAAGTCATACCTTTTTATTTTAAGTTTCTTTAGCACATGTAGATTAGTATCCTATTGCTACTATTACAAATTACCACAGGCAAAGTAATTTATTAACTACAGTTCTGGAATAAGAAATCTGAAGTCAATTTTACTGGGCTAACTTGAAAATGTTGGCAGAACTGTTTTTTCTTGAAGTTCTACGGGATAATCTGTTTCCAGTTGATAGAGGCCTTTTCCAATTTATAGAGGCCATCTACATTCCTTGGTTCATGCTTCTTGCATTTTCAAAGCCAGCACCATAGCATCTTCTCTCCCCTGACTTCTGCTTTAATTGCTTCATCTTTCACTGACTTATCTTTCTTTCCTTAATCTGGACAATCTAGGATAATCCTTAATTTAACACATTTTCAGAATCACTTTTACCTTATAAAAGAGTATATTCAAAGGTTCTCATGATGACGATGTGGACATCTTGATGTGGGTGGTGTGGGTGTGTTATTAACTTTACCACATCGTGTTTTCGTTTATTCCGGAACTTGGTATTTCATGAGGAGAACTGAAGTCATCTTTCTTTTCCATTGCATTAAATCTCTAGCTATTTTAAAATATCTATCTTCGTGTCACAAAATGTTTGCAAGAATATGATAGTGGCAAATTTCATTGGTCGTGGTGAATTTCACCTCCTCTCGTTGCCCTGAAACTCTGTAGTCCCTGACATGATGGGGAGTGTCCTTTTCAGCCCCTTGTTGACTTGCTTTTCCTGACTAATTTCATGACTCCGCACTTGCCCTGATCCAGCTACACGATCCAGAGTAGGCCACATGCACACAAAATATTTCCTTAGCCAAAAAGGTTTATTCTCCCCTTTGGTGCATATTCTCGTCATCCTCGAGGTCACTTTCTCTGGGAAGCTTTCTCAGACTTCTGGCAAAGGTTTACTACTTAGTAGTCATTCCCTGCTGCTTATTCTCACTAAACCAATCACTGAGACACAAAATTCCCATGTTCAACTGTTTTTGGAAACATGATATATTCAAAAAGTGTTTATTTCTTAAGTACCTGTAACATCCTTTAGGGTTCTCACAATCTAAGAAAAATTTCCTGTTTCAAGAATATAACCTCTGTTGATTGAGGTGAATGAACCTGTTCATAGGGCTGGCAGGTGGTGTGGTGGTTAAGGGCATTGGATGCCCACATGGCCAACCATGGTTTGAGTCCTGTATGTAGAGGCTTGCTCTCTCTCTTTGCCTCTTTCTCACTCTCGCTCTGCCCTTCTGGTCAAATTAAAATAAATATATAGTAAAATAAAATAATTCTTAAAAAAAAATAACCTGTCCAGGTTCTTTTTGAGATTTGGGCTTGGCAGGTACAGCCCAAATCTCTCTCTTTTTAAATTATTTTTTTGAAAGAGATTTTTTGCTCTGGGGTGCGTCTGCTCGCCGGAGAAATGGAGAGAGAGAAACAGAAAGTGAGAAATCACTCCCCAGGAGGGATGGCTATGCCACAATCCTTTCTCCTCCATTCTCCACTCAGAACTTCGGGCTCACATGCACATGCCCAGTGTGAGTTTCAAGCTGCTGGGTCTGAGACTCAAACTGTGGTTGGCTACATGGGAGACCAGCTACGTGGGAGACAGTGATATAACCATTATGCCATCTGCTAGTCCCAGGCTATATATCTTATCTCTTTTGTCTCTCTCTCTCTCTCTTTCTATATATAGTATATATATAGAGAGAGAGAGACAAAATTCTATACTATATAGTGTATATATATATATATATATATATATATATAGTGTATATATATATATATATATACTCCAATTTGGAGTATATTCCTATAGTACCTTTGAGTCTGATACTGGAGTTCATAGCAATGACTCCTGAATTTAACTTTATGATTTCTCCTATATTCTGTTTTTAGTGTGATATAACCCTGCTTCTTCTTCATTATGTATGTAGATAGAAGATAGATAGAGTTAATTTACTATCTGCTCTAGAGTTTGTAGATTCAGGACTGTCGAGGATATGTCTGGGTAGATGGATTTGACAGGAGCCCTGTCTTGTTAGCAACATGGAAGACTCAGATGATCTTAAATCATCTGAGACACAAATATAACAAGATGCTTTCTCCACAGTTTATTTAGAATTTTGCCTTTCGAAAATCCATTTGGTGCTGAAAGCTCCTCTGGGAACATTCTGCAGTGTACCAGGACTGACTGATGTGCCCAAGAGCTAGTGATCATTGGAGAAAGCTGACTACGTTGTTACGCATCTCATTTCCCAGCCTGCCAGGCAGAAATGTGATGGTCTGGATGACAGCTGGTACCATGGGATGGCTGTGAGATTTCATTCACTTATAAAAGAGGCCACAGAACTGCTTGGTTTGGCTGTGAAAAGTGGTGTTTCTAGCTATCCTGTGAAAAAGGAAAAACCTTTCAAACTATTACAAAATTCTGCTTTTAAAAATCTAAGATCCAATTATGGGCCCCCTGTGACCTTAAGCTCAGTAGTTCACCAATTGCTTTGACTGACAAGTACTGTGAGTGTCCATCTGTAGACCACCCCTATGTGCCCTTTCTGGAGACAAGACAGTAGAGGCAACTTCTTTATTAGTTGGATCCCTGGAGAAATACACTTCCTAGCACCATCGACTTCCTCTCATTGTGTTCCTTTTCATTGAGGCATATCTCTTCCCCCTAATCAAGAACTATTGTAAGACATGCGTGTATGACTGACAACTGGCCTTTCTAGAAATGCTTTCTCTTTGTGACTTTCTATCAGTACCTTTCACCTAACATGTGTTCTGGTTCCATTGACCATATAGGGAACATGTGGTTTTGAAGCATTAAGCTGACAACTTACAGATCTCAAGATGTGCTGTAGCATTAGTGCTCTTTCTCAAAAGTAACTCAACACTAGAATGAAGATCCATGAGAACGGGCAGTCTATTTTGCTCATTGCCAAATCATTAACAAACCATGCACTCCCTGTCTGTGGTAAATCTTTAGAAATGAATAAGCGAATGGTCTCCTTGGCAAGTCTTTTCATAAAGACTTCTCAGTTCGAAGTGTTGTTTCCTGCCCACCTCACTTAGTGTTCTATCTCAAAGTGGGAGTGAAAAAGAATAAGTCCAGGAGGTGAATAAGAATAAGCAGGTGCCCAGGAGGTGCCTTCTTTGTGTTTTCTGGTACCTCTCTTAAATTAAAAGTGCCTGCTCCCACTTAATGAGACATTCTAGCTTCTTTCTTTTGCCCTTTTTGCTAATATTTAGGTCTGTATTTTATAAAAATTAAGTTTGGGGGCTATATAATCCAAATTTGAATTAATTACACAAAATAGTGAGGGATTCTTCTTTTGGCTGGAACCAGTGATCTTCCAGTAATTAACCAAAATGATGAACACAAAAGGAAAGAGGAGAGGCACCTGATATATGTTCTCTGGCCTTTTAGAATACCGGGAGTGGTTCCTTTGGCAACATATATGGGAATCTACAAGAAAAGTGATGTTGTAAACATCAAAGGAACAGGTACTGTTCAGAAAGGAATGCCCTATAAATGGTACCACAGCAAAACTGGAAGAGGCTACATTGTTACCCAGCATGCTGTTGGCATTGTTGTAAACAAACAAGTTAAGGGCAAGATTCTTGCCAAGAGAGTGAATGTGTGTATTGAGCATATTAAACATTCTAAGAGCAGAGATAGCTTCCTAAAACATGTGACAGAAAATGACCAGAAAAAGAAGGAAGCCAAAGAGAAAGGTACCTGGGTTCCACTGAAGCACTAGCCTACTCCACCCAGAGAAGCACACTTTATGAGAACTAATGGAAAGGAGTCTGAGCTTCTGGAACCTATTACCTGTGAATTCATGGCATGATAGGTGTTAAAAATAAACTAATCTGGGACCAGCAGTTAGCGTAATGGCTATGTCGCTGAACTCCCATGTAGCCGACTGCGGTTTGAGTCCCTGACCTGGTGGCTTAAACTCACGCTGGGTGCGTGTGCGTGCATGCCCAATATCCTGAGAGGAGAATGGAGGAGAAGGGATTGTGGTGTGGCCATAACCCTGGGGGTGAGTTCTCGCTTTTAATCTCTCTGTCTCTCTCTGTCTTTCTGATGAGCGCATGCACCCTATAGCAAAAACTCCAAAATAAATAAATAAATAAATAAATAAATAAATAAACCTAATCTATGGTCTATAAAAAAAATAGTGAGGAATTAACTGGCTCATGTAACCAGCGGGCATAGCTGGATTTAGAGCAAACTGGAATCAGGATTTAAATGTTGCCAAGATTATTTGTATGTACTTACACGGGTTCTTCTTTCTATGGGACATTCATTTTTCTTTTTTTCTTTTTCTTTTTTTTTAAAGAATTTTTCCCTAGTGTATGAAAAGTAGCTGCCAACAACTTTCAAACCTCTCCTCTAAGAATCTCTATCCCATCATACAATATAAAAAATTATGGAGAGAGACTTAAGTTGACTTGATTTGAGTCACACATCTATTTACAGACCTGCCCGTGTCCAGAGGACGAGAGACTTGGATCAGAAATCCTTTTCAGTGAGTGTAGGAAATGATACCACACATAAGGCAATATAATACCCAAAAGAAGGGCCTATTATGCAGTATCTGATAATAGATAGAGAAGATAGTGATGGTTTCTTAACAAACCCATGAAAGCAAATTGTGTTAAGCTATGTCATCCTTTTATTGATCACATTTATAATATTCTTTAAATCCTTATCAGCTAATTTTAATATCTGGGTTATCTCCAAAATTATCTCTGGGGCACCAGCAGTTAGAGTAATGGCTATGTCGCTGGACTCCCACGTAGTCGACCGCGGTTCGAATCCTGGACCCGGTGGCTTAAACTCACGCCGGGCGCGTGTGCGTGCGTGCCCAAGATCCCGAGAGGAGAATGGAGGAGAAGGGATTGCGGCATGGCCATCCCCCCTGGGGGGTGATTTCTCGCTTTCTGTCTCTATGTCTCTCTCTGTCTATCTGGCGAGCACACGCGCCCTATAGCAAAAACCTCTCCAAAAAAAATAAAAATAAAAAAAAACACAAAATTATCTCTGTTGATTATCATTTCTCTTGAGAGTGCATTACATTTTCCTGTTTTGTTATATGTCTAGGAATTGTAGATCATATTCTGGACGTAATGACTATTGTGTTACAGTTTCTGAATTCTGCGGTATTATTTGAAGAGTGTTAATCTTATTGTCTCAGCAGGCAGTAAAACAGATGGACTAAATCTGTTAACTTTATGTTTTAGGTACCAACTCATTTTTTTCTTCCATTCATGATAGCTTCCTCATGTCCTCATGAACAAGAAAGAGTTGAGAGGGTAGGAGAATTCTCTGTAGGGTTCAGTCTTACCACCATTCCATTTCTCAAGTCTTCTAGCCTACCAGGTTCCTGTGCATAGCATTCATTCTTGGTATGCTTTTCAGGCTGACTGGGCTGTGAACACAAACCACAGTCAGTATGTGTCTTCAGTTCTGTAGCCCAGTATGCTCCTGACTACATTACAAGGCTAGGTCCAGTAACTCTAATATTAGTTTAGTTCTTTTGCCCTTTGTTTGATTGCTTTATAGATGCATGCTTCAGAGTTTATGAACAAAAGTTAGGATTCTTTCTTTTCTAGTTCTCTTCTTGCCAATACTTTTCCAGTTCATTTCCAGTGATTATAATTATCCCAAACTCTGTTCTCAGATTCTTTAAGCCAGAATGACTATAACTTTTCTATCAGAGTTTTAGATGTGCTTCATCTCTGTTGGGACTATGTTAGTTTACATTTAAATCAAACTCCCCATCATATTAATTCCCCATCATATTAATTTATTAAGAAACCCTTTGAATGTGTTCCTTTAGCACTTGTAAAACAAGACACCTTCCCCCCCACCCCAGAAAGCAGGGGGAAGTGGAGAGAGATAAGCTTGGAACTGAAATCAACAGCTGTGTGATTTAGGGCAAGTCACACAATCTGAAGTATAGTTCTCTCATTTGGAAAATAAGGTATCTGTCATGGAGGTATTTAACACCAATGTGACCTAAAGTTCTGTGATTCTCATGGCGGGATGACTTCGAGAAAATAAAGAGGTCCCTTTTTCCCATTGCTTTCTTAGAAACAACTTGTATTGAGGTATAATTCGCATACGATAAACTGCATGGACTTGAGTAGGGAATTTGATGGATTTTGATGTATATATAATTCTGTGAAACCATTACCACAACCAAGATGGTAAATATATCTATTACTTCCAAAATAACTTGTGTTCTTTTGAGATTCTACTTCTTTCTCCTCTCTTCATCCACTTCTCCAAGCCAGGCAGCCACTAATTTGCTTTTGATTGCTACAAATTAGTAGATAGTGGTATCTCATTATGGTTTTTATTTGCTAGTGTCTAATGCTACAGAATATGTCTTCATGGCCTTATTTGCCATTCATACATAGTAGTCCCCCATTATCCACAGTTTTGCTTTCTGTGGTTTCAGTTATCCTTAGTTAACCATGATTTTGACAATCATCAGAGATGATTGATCACACAGGATCACCTGAAACAAATGATCCTTCTTCTGATGTATTGTCAGAGGTTCAATACAAACCTAATACTATGTCACAATACCTACATCACTCACCTCACTTTATCTCATCATATAGGCATTCTATTATCACATATCGTCATAAGTAGGAGAGTGACTCAAGTACAGTAAGATATCTTGAGAGAGAGAACACATTCATATAAGTATTATTACAGTATATTGGTACAATTGTTATATTTAATTATTGTTAGTCTCTTACTATGCCTGATTTATAAATTAAACCTTATCATAAGTATGTATGTATAGGAAAAAAACCTAGTACGTAGGAAACCTAGTACTATCAGTAGAAACTACTGGGGCATGTGTGCTCGCCAGAAAGACAGAGGCAGAGAGACAGAAAGTGAGACATCACCCCCCAGAGGGGATGGCCATGCCACAATTCCTTCTCCATTCTTCTCTCGGGATCTTGGGCATGCACGCACACGTGCCTGGTGTGAGTTTAAGCCACCGGGTCCAGGACTTGAACCGCGGTCGACTACATGAAAGTCCAGCGACATAGCCATTATGCCAACTGCTTGTCCTGAAGTTTTAGAGTAGCTTTTACACCATAGTAGATTATCAGAACATTTACCATGCAGTCTTTGCTCAGGTATGGCATGAAGAGGAGGGAGGGCAGAAGTTCAGTCAGGCAGCAGATACAGTGATTACATCTTCTGTTTGCCCTACCTCATGGCTCTGCTTTCACACCTTTGGGAAGCTGGATCACACCTTAAATTCTATAGCTTTAGGTTCTGAGGAAAGAAAAGTTAGCTGCTTCTTTACATCAGTGAAGCTATCCTCTCTCATAAGTCACCTATTTTGGAAAATAAAACCTTGGTAACAAAGAGAGCAGATCCCTGAGACCCCTCTGAAGTTGGTAGTTCTGAGGCAGAGAGGAGTGGAGGGGCATGGTCTCTAGCCAAAAATCTAAAGGAATCTAGTCAGTGGAGGTCCAACCTCAAGTGAGGTTCCCCTCAAGTGAGAGCCTCTCCCTTTTCTGCTTAGGGCCTTGTGCTATTTCTATGCTTTCATCTGTAAAAAGTTATTTTTTTAAAAAAAAAAAAACTGATGTCAGCTATTTATTGGTTAAGGTGGTCTTATTTTTAAAATTTTTAAATATACTTCTTATCCTCTGCTAATTATTTTCTGTAAATATTTGTCTTCTGTAAAGAATTCCATAGGACACAATTCATTTGTTTATGATCTTATCCATTCACCCAACAAGGACAGTATTGCCCAACACTTCTGTATGCCTGTGGCTGAAGCTGTGATGGAGAACAAGTTGTAGTGCTTGTCCTCAGGAAGCTTGCAGTCATTTCATGGCTTCTCTGACCAACTGTGGGAATTGAGTGGGGATGACCCTAGAGTTCTTCTTCCTGAGATATTCTTTTTCTATCTGCTTGGGTCTTGCTATAAAATATTTTTAATGGACATAAGCCACTTCATAAGAACATGTGAGTCTGAGGGCTGTAGAGTTTCTTCCAGATCAAAGTCAGAAATGTCCTGTAACAGAAAATTATACCTTATTCTTTCACAAGGAGGAAGTAGGGAAGGAAGTGTTAATTTTCTATCTAAACAATGTTCTCGGACTACAGTTGATAGACACTTTCTTTTCTTATAGAAATACTTTTAGTATCTTGAAATGATAGGTTTGTGAATCCTGAAATACCTTCTACCTTTTCGGACTGTGAAGTTTGAAGGTGAATAGTTTAATGTGAATTGGTGCACTAGAGTACCTGCACATTTGCAGACACAATGTAATTAGAGTATTGCTTGGAGTTTATAGGGTATGAACTAGAGCAATCCAATGTGGAACAAAAATTACAGTTAATCAAATTGTTATCAAAATTCCTTTTGGTTCCAAGTACAGAATAAAAGATCACTAAAGAAAATAGAGCTGTTTGGCAGAACAAAAATCCAAGGAGTTTCTGTTTGGAAGTAAAATAGCCAGCATGTTGGTAAGAACAAGTTCTCAATACCCAAATAGTGGAAGGTCAGGTGAGGTCTTCTCTTAGGCTGAAAGGACTGTTGATAATGCTTGCTATTTTTGTTTGTAGTTATTTTTAAAATATTTTGGGGTCCAATAAAGAAAATGTAATAGTTATAACAGCTGAATTATTTGAAGAACCTGAAATGTCTTAGATTATATAAGCATGCAATTAAAATTACTTGGAGCATCTTTATTATAAAAGTAATACATATTCATTATTGTAAATCTTGAAAATGTAAAGATTGTCTCACTGAAATCTCAGCTGTTAATATTTTGTCATATTGCTTTTTAGTCTTTTTTTTGCTTTCATACTTTTGTTTTAATTGCACAAGAGGTACAAAATTAAATTAGAATTATTTTTAAAAAGCAGAAAGATACAGTATGAGATGAATAAATGCTTCTTTGTTCAATTAACTACTATCAAGGGTTTGCTGTCAAGTACCATTTTTTTTTTTACCATGCTTATATATTTACCAAAAGGGGGTCCTACTGTATACTCTATATAATAACCTAATATTTACCTAATCATATACTAATTTCATAAAATATCCTTTTACATTATCATCTCATGTGTTCTTAATGGAATGAATTCTGCAATTTAATTACTCAATGCCTTATTAATAGATAGGTTGGTTCCAGTGTTATGATCATCCTAATAGATAGGTATTTGTGTATATCCATAATTAGCTCCTTAGGGTAAATTTTCACAGGGAAATATTAGATAAAATATTTTCTAAACTTTTAGAGATTCTCTTGAGATAAAATATGTCTATCAGGAGTGTTACAATTTAGATTTCTAACAACATAGTATATTAAAAAACCCTCTTCTCTTTACAGTTGTGAATGCTAGGTATTATATTTTTAATCTCTATTGTGAGTGCAAGAATAGTATGTTGTGATTGTAATTTATATTTCTTTCATTGCTAGTAGGATATAAGTATGCAACTTTGTGGTATATAGGAAAAAATAAAGTGAATTATTTTTTAGTACGATACTCAGGATTTATCTGGGTAACTTTTCTAAGTGACTCAGTGTGAGTGTTACTGTTTGGCATTTGGTAAGATGATGTGGAATATATGGCCATAACTAACTCAGAGATCCAGTGCTGAAAGCCTGCTTTCATGTTTATTTCCTCTAAGAAGGCAACAGAATGAAATGTGCTGGGAAAAAACTAAGGCAATGAAACTACTTGTGGGTTTTATTTGTCTCCGTGTGAGCGTTTTGGCCTTGAGTTATTTGGTGTCTCTGCCTTTGACTTTCCATGGGGCTAAAAAGTGGGACAACCTTTCTGAACACTTCTTTCTGCAGGAAAATGGCACTGACCCATGTTGGAGTGCCAGTCTACGTACTTTGTTTTGAATAACTACTCTCTCCTCTTTGCCTGACTCAGTAGTTCTAAATCCTGGCCTAAACATTAGGCCACCGGTGGTGCTTTTTATATCAATTCATACTGCTCACCCTTCCCTTTTCTTTCTGGCCAATTAAATGAGAATCTCTGGTCAATGGTGATATTTTACTAAAAGCTCTGCATATGACTGTAGTGTGCATCCAGTTAAGGAATCACTGGGCTAATTTAGTTCCACTCTTTTGTTACCACAGGAACCACTTCTCTTCACACTTTTCTCCCTCTGTATATACATATCTTGTCTCTCTTTGGCTCCAAGTTCAGATATTACTGAGAAGAATCAAAACTACAATATGAGTGAACAATAAACATGTTTACTACATTGACACATGCAAACTTAACTGTGATTAGGATCACAAGAATGCCTTCTTGTTTAATCAGCAATCTCTCTGGTAAGGGACAGCTCAGCTTGTTCTGAGTATAATCAATTTCATATATGTGTTAGCTCCAGCAAATAAATCACTGCCTTAGGTTCAGGGAGAGTCAGCCAAAGCTACTCGGAGTGGATATTGGTGTTTGGAAGCAGCCTGTGAGCCTGAGGAAATCATCCTGAGAGGAGACCTGCCCTGACTTCTGACAACCAATTTATAATCCTGGGTCTCTTTTGTTTTCTTGCGGATACCTAGTCACAAAAATCACCATTCATGCTGGCTAGTTCATGTTTCCAACCGTAGCTTTTGTTTATTCATGTACTCTTCAGGTTGATTCTGATTTATGATGGGATTCCCTAGCTCCCCTCTCAGTACTGACCAAAAGTGTTTTATCTTTCTTTCCCCTATGGTTCTGAGCAGGAAAGAATATCTCCAAACCTAAAAGAAAGCCTGCTCCCCTGGTTACAATAGTTTCCTTTTTCTGTGGTCTTCTGCAGTTCCCTCTTTGGAAAGCGTCCCCATTTTCTGAAAAGTGGTAAGAGACAAAAGAGTATATTTGATATGCAGAGCCTATGGTTAGTGTTCAAATGATATCCAAGCAAAAAAGTCCTTTTCAGCACTTTTAAATCCAATAGTTCTTTCCTATTTCAGTATTTGCTGTTGTGAGAAATGGGAATGCAGCAGAGAGAAAATGAAATAGTGGCCAAAGACCTGCAGGAGCTCAGGAGAGTTTAGCAAGTCACATCTCTTTGAGTGTTAGTGTGCTCACCTTTATAGTCCATGATAATAGCTACTCTGCTAGTCACACAGAGTTGTTACAAATGAAATAATATATAGGAATATGATTTAAAAACAGTGAAGCAATAAACATCTATTTCTTGTTTATTAGTTTAAAATCAATAAAGTAGATATAAAATTCAATGAACTTCCTGCTCATCTATGAAGTATTTTACCCTCCAGGAATTTATCATGTCTTCCTTACATCTACCCTTAGCTGATAGTCCATAGAGAAGTTTACTTTTTTAAAATTTAGTCCTTTTTCCTTGTTTTCATCATGTGAGTGAAATTTATTTGCATTATTATTTTTTTTATTTTTTTTTAGAAGTTTTTGCTTTAGGGTGCGTGCGCTCGCCAGGCAGACAGAGAGAGACAGCAAGAAATCACCCCCTAGGGGGGATGGCCTCGCCACAATCCCTTCTCCTCCATTCTCCTCTCAGGATCTTGGGCATGCACACACACACACACACCCAGCATGAGTTTAAGCCACCGGGTCCAGGACTCAAACCGCGGTCGACAACATGGGAGTCCAGCCACATAGCTATTACACCAACTGCTGGTCCCTTTATTTGCATTATTTTAAGACTTTAATCAAAGTCTTATGAAATACATTAAAATTATTCCTACTGTTTCTAAGAATTCATTAAATTTTGGCTTTTTATCATGAATGTACTTCAAAAGGGATTAAAGGCCCACCTTCATGGCACAGCAGGTAGTGTTCTGAACTGCAGAACTGGAAGCTGCTTGGTGACTGTGATTTCAGTCTCTGGATGGGTGGCCAGAAAAACACACTGAGCATATGCAAGTGGGCCAGGATCCTGGTGGGCTGAAGGACTGGATTGTGGTTTGACCAAGTAGTACAAGGACCTGGAGGATGAAGAAGAAGGATACTTTTCATTCTTTCTTTCTCATATGTACATATATACTCTATCATGAATTTAAAAATAAAAAGAGATTGAAAATTTGAAAGAAAAACCTGAATGCATAATCTTCATGTTAACAGAATGTGAGACCAGCAGGTGGTATAGTGGTTAAGGTGTCGGATTCCCACATGATTGACCACTGTTTGAGTTCCAGACCTGGCAACTTGAAAATCACACCAGGCGTATGTGCATGCATGCTCCAAATCCCGAGGGGAATGGAGAAGAAGGGGTTATGGTGTGGTCATCCCCCTGGGGGGTGATTTCTCACTTTCTCTCTTTCTCCTCTCTCTCTAGCAAGCACACATGCTCTGTGACAAAACAAAACAAAACAAAACAAAACAAAACAAAACAGAAAATGTCTTTTCCAATTACATTCAGACTTTTTGCCCTGATGAACCAAAAGTTCTTATTTCCTAAGATATTTATAATATCTTCTTTCTCAGTTTGAATTTCTATGATAAAGTATAAAAGAAGGAGTGACTTGTCAAAGTGCTATGTTAGGCACCAAAAAGTCCATAAGCAACCTCAGGAAAACAAAAAGCAATCTTCAAAATCTGCTTCAAAAATAATTCCAAAAAATCTATTTAAGCTCTTTTTTTTGTTAAAAAAAAAAGAAATAAGAAATTAAAAATCTGTACAACCATCTCATTGCATAAAAGTTATACACCTGAACTATTAAGCCTTAATTTACTTTTAGTATCAGACTTTATATGCACTGTCATATTTTACGTTCAATTCATGCACTGGGTTTTAGATCTTCACTTTCTTAAGACCACTAATTTTGATATTCATACAAGAAATCTATCACATTTTATATTATTCCTTTTGTTAATTGTGAGGACAAATTGAATGGTTCAATTTGAATGGTTCAATTGTTTGAACTGCTAAGTCATTTTCCTCCTTTTAAATTAATGTTCTGAGAGAAGATGAAATTATAATTGTGGTAGAGATTACAGACCTAGTAAAACGAGTGAAAATAAAAATTGGTCCTTACTCAATTCTGGTTTTAGTACCTAGGAAGTGAGATAGTCATTCGGTTTTACTAGTTACTAGTGTTCCTGCTCTCTGGCTCCTGCATTCATTTAATAAACACTGAGTCCCACTCCTAATCGAAGTGGGGATGTAACGAAGATGAAGGCACAGCATTCGAGGTGCCCACCATCCACCATTGCAGAATCACAAGAAGTCAATTGTAATAAATAATGTCAAATGGAGCAATAGGTTTCCTTAAAAGGTTGAGCATTAATACAGCCAGACGTAAGCAACATGTTTGGTAAAGTAGAGGGGATCTGTCTAAGGTACCTGGAGACTTTCTATCCAAAAGAAAAACAATAAACTGCTAAAGACTCATGTTTTTACTGTGTATTAATTTAGGGAGTCAGAATTAACTCAGCCTATGACCCATCTGGTAATTTCTTATCAGATTTTTAAAAAATATTTTTATTTCATTTTCTTTTATTTCAACATGTAAACATTTCTCCCTAGTCCAGTAGATAAAACTATAAAATTATCTTCAAAAGTTTCTTGATTGGACAAAAAGAGTGAGAACCATGTCAGTTACTTAGCAGGGGCTGAATCTTTTATTTTGCATAGCTTCTATGCGTAGGGAACTATTTGAGTCATTTCAACTAGGTTCTTGGAAAGCTTCACCAAAATACTGGTACTTCATAAAGAAAAACCATGATGTTCCAGAAACCTGAACAAATAAAATGTTTTCTTACTTTATTTCTCTGGATAGATGAACCCCCCTCCCTTTTTTTTTTTTCTTTTTTCCTTTTTCAGTTTTCCTTCTTACAGCTAAAAATTCTTGTAATTTTGGGGCTGGCAGGTGGTGTGGTGGTTAAGGTGCTGGATTCTCACATGGCCGACTGCAGTTTGAGTCCCAGAACTGGCAGCTTGTTTTCTCCCTTTCTCCCTTTCTTTCTGGTCATAATAATAATAATAATAATAATAATAAAGAAAATAAAATAATTCTTAGAAAAAAATTCTTCTAATTTTTTTTCTCAGCAAACACTGTTAAGAACAAATTTGAGACTAGAATTCTAAATCTAATAGTCGTTAATTCTTTAAAATTTAATGTTACAAAGAGGTGTAGTTTTATCTGTTGAAGATATTTTGTAGTTTTATCAACAGCACTAGGGAGAAATGTTCACCTGTTGAAATATTGATTTTGTAAGACAAATAATAATGTGATTGAATGTATGGAAAAAAATGAAATGAAAAAAAAATTTTTTAAATAAAAGGAAAATAAATAAATAAATAAAAATTTAATGTTAATACAAGTCATCTGATTATCCTGTTAAAATGCATATTAAGACCTACGAATAGAACTATCATATGATCCAGCAATTTCACTCTTGGGTATCTACGTGAAGGATAGGAATAAACTCAGTTGGATAAACACTTGCACATCCATATGTATTGTGGTACTATTCACAATTGCTAAGATGTGGGACCAACCCAATTGTCCATGAAGAGATGAATGAATTATAAAAGTATGGCACTGAGGCCAGCAGGTGGCATGGTAGTTAAGGCACTGGACTCCCACATGACTTACTGCAGTTCAAGTTCCAAACCTGGTGGCTTGCTTTTTCACTTTCCCTTTCTCTTTCTGTGGTCAAATTAAAAAATACTACTAATAAATAAGCTTAAATAAATAATTCCTTAATAAAAGGAAAAAAGTATCACACATATACTACGGAATATTACTCAGCCTTAAAAAAAAAGATTCTGGAATTTGATAGAAAGTAGATGAATATGAAAAATTTACTGCTTAGCAAAGCAAGTCAGACTACAGAAGAGAGGCATTGTATGTCCCCACTTAATATACACCACATGTCTGCACTCTGGCAGAAACCGGAAGACTGGAAGTTATAAAATCATGAAGAGGAACTGTGGATACTAGAGATAGTTTGTGAGGAGGGTGTGAAATGTGGGAGGATGAGAGAGGGAATCAAGGAAGGGGAGCAAGAAAGAAGAAAAATATCAAAGGGACACAAAAATGAAAAATTATCTGATGATGATAATGTGTATGGTAATAACTCTGACTAGATTACCATATTGTGTATTTATATTGAGAAATGTCATTTTGTATGCTGTAATGATATACAGTGGTTAAATGTAAAAAAAATAATAAAGAATGTGCGTTATGAGTCAGTAGGTTTTGGATAGAGCCTAACATCCGAATTTCTGATAGTCTAGCAAGTTGTGAATATTGCTGGTCCAGTTATCACCTTTGGAGAACAAAATAATAAATGCTTCTTTGATGATTAAGCCCTGGTAGTAATGCTAAGTCATTTTATGTGGTACTTTAATACTTAGCATAGATCACTGTTTTGTGGATTCAACCTCAGAATGGCAAAGGTGAAAGGAACCTTGAGATATAAGATTAATTGTTGTAGTTTCTGGTACTTGATTTCATGAGTGGACCTAATTCTTAAACCCTCATTTATTCAAACACTTTACCATAAAACTTCATCATGTCCCTTCACTCTCATTCTGTATCAGCCACATGACTTGCTTTATTTAATGAGATAATACTAGAAGTGACAAAATCGAAAGCAAAAAAGAGTAGTGTGCACCTGGATTTGCCCTAGCTTTTTCTCTTGTTCATCAGTTCACCCCTCTGAACAATGAGAAAGGCACCTGACTTCATGACCTTTCTACTCTAATGTGTGTGAGCCCAGTCAACACTGGAAGCCAACTCACCCCCAGCCAAATTATAGACTTGTGAACTTGCAAATTAAATACATACCTATGTGTTAAGCCTTTGAGTTTTTGGAGTAGTTTGTTATACAGAATTACTGGGGCAATTAATAGTGGATACTCTTCTTTTGATGGAGGAATGAGTTGTATAAAGGGAGGCATAGGTTATTAAAGGGAGTCCTCATTTTATCTTTTTATTTCCCTCTCTCTAATACTCTAGGTCTAGGGTCCTTGCTTCTCTTTCTAGATATTACCTTAGTCCACCTAAACTTGGTTGCCAAAACATCATCTAGAATCAGGAAAAACAAATGGGTTAAAATCCTAGTTGCAAAGCTTATTAACTCTGGGTCATTAAATCTCTGTAACTTCTAATGTCCTCAGTAGTTCTACCTATCAAGGAATTAGTGTGAGAAGTGAACTGAGAAAACAGAAGTAAAGTAGCTAATGTGAACCGCATTCATAGTAAATACACAACAAATGGTAGGCAGTAAGGAAAAATCGACCATACCATTAGAGTTTTAGCAAAAAAAGGGAAATGTTTACTACTTCATAATCAATCTAGAAAGAAAATTAAGTACATTTTCTAAACACAATTAAAAGCCAGGTATCAAGGAAGAGGAGATAGAAAGATGCTGAATGAATGTATAATTGGGTAGCTTAATTTTATCTTTCTGAAATTTAAGGCAAAAGTAGATATAAGCTATTATGATGTTCTCACTACAATGCATTTTTTTAAATATAAAAAGTGAACCACAAACACAGGAGCAACAGAGTTTGCTTTCAACTTAATGTTAATTTTAACTCAATCTTTTTTTCTAAATTTATTTATTTTTTCCATGAGAGGAGAGAGAGAGACAGAGACAGGGAGAGATAGCAGGCAGCAAATCCGAGGCTCTTCAAGCTACCCCATTCTTAGCCACTCAGCTGAGCAGCCACATGCATGTCCAGCTTGCACAGGTAGGCTATCTCACTGAACTATCTCAGTTTGTGTTAAAACTTACTTTATGGAAATGAAGTATGATTATTTTCATTTTTACCTGGAGTTTACACATAATCACTTCTTTTTTTTTAATCTATAAGTGGGGTGATGACAGATATTAATATTCAAGATAATGTTTAAGAAGTTTTCTTTTTACTGGTTTCTTTTCCAACCAGAGCATGTGCTTCAGGGTAGTGGTGTGATTCTTTTCGAGGGGCCAACATATTTTACTTTTATGAATAACAATTTTATTTGTAGTATTGATTCCTTAACACACTGACTCTGGGCAGATAACTATGTCTTTAAAAGACCACACCCACTCTGTATTCCTAGAATCAATTTTCTTGTGTGCCTGTTTTACCCTGTGACCTTTATTTCTGTTGTTTTTTTTTTTTTTTTTTTTTTTTCCAAACTGTTGGATGATATACAGATCATGACTTAGGAAAGATCATTATTTCTCAATCATCCTCTCAATAATGAATAAAAGAACCTTAGAAGGGAAACTAGTTTTAGAAAGAGCAAACGGATGGGACCAGCAGATGGTGTAATGATTACATCACTGGACTCCCATGTAGTTGACCACAGTTCAAGTCATGGACTTGGTAGCTTAAAACTCACTCTGGGTGCATGTGCGTGTATGCTAAAGATCCAAAGAGGAGAATGAAAGAGAAGGGATTGTGACCTGGCCAACCGCTGCTCAACACCCCGGGGTGGGGGTGTGATTTCTTGCTTGCTTCTGTTTCTCTTTGTCTCTCTGGTGAGGACACGTGCCCAATAGCAAAAATTTCTCTCTCTGAAAAAAAAACAAAAAAAAAAAAAACAGGAGGGAAGTGGGGTTTTTATGGTTAAAATTATGAAAAAGATCTCTTTGTTTTGAATCTGATTCTGTTGATAGATATCGGAAGTGTCTGGAACAATAAAGATTAGTATGAGCCAAGTGAGCTGGAAAATAGTTTGATGTTTCCTTTATTATTTTTTCCTCTAGGAAAACTGATTTAGATACTAGGATCCTGGCAAGATCAGAAATAGAAGAGGTTGAAGTATGAGCTGACATGAATGACATGCACCCCGGGCATTTCAGACTCACAGGTTGGGTACTAGTTCACTCTACTGCAGGACATGCCAGCATTACCCACAGTATGGAAAATGAGAGCTCTCTCCTGGGTTTTGGATTTAGGTTGATAAAGGGAAAAAGACAATGAGTTTAGACTATGTATATTGCTCACAGCAGTACATAAAGAACAATGTTCTGAGAGGCCAAGCAACAATAATAAATAATGGATTGTAAAATGCAAATCTGAGGAGAGGAATTTTCTGCCAGGCTTTAATCTTAAAGCATTCTTAAAGTCATTTAAAAAATATGTGGCTTTCTGTACTCCAGAGCAAAGATGACAAATAGTTTAATTGTCAATATACAGAGGGAAGATGAGGCATGGGAGATAAATAGATGTGATTGGATATGAAACAAGATGGAAACAAAGCAAAATAAAACCTCAAGTGGAAAAAACAGCTAATCTAAACAAACAGCTATTAATCATTGATTTTTGTAATAGATATAGGCCTTCATGTGGATTACATTAAACTAAAGCCCTGGCATTAGTTACAGGTTATAAAATGAAAATTTAAAAAGGTATATATATATATATTTTTTTTTTTTTTGAGAGTTTTTTGCTATAGGGCACATGGGCTTGCCAGAAAGGCAGAGAGAGACAGAGAAACAGAAAGTGAGAAATCGCCCCCTAGGGAGGATGGCCACACCATAATCCTTTCTCCTCCACTCTCCTCTTGGGATCTTGGGCATGCATGCACATGCACCCAGTGTGAGTTTAAGCCACCAGGTCTGGGACTCAAACTGAAGTTGACTACATGGGAGTCCAGTGGCATAGCCATTACACTAACTGCTGGTCCCTAAAAAGGCATTTTTTTAAAAATAAAATATTTTTCTAACCTTTTCCTTATTTAAAATATTTTTATTATAATTTCTGGTTTACACAGAAATGCACATTTTTGTAATATACAGTATGATTTATTTTATTTAAAAAAATGTTTTTAGGTTTTTGCCATATGGCATGTGTGATTGTTCTAGAGGAAAAAGACAGAGAGAGGAAAAGTGAGAAATCACACCCAAGTGGGGGTGGCCATGCTGCAATTCCTTCTCCATTCTCTTCTCAGGATTTTGGACATGCATGCACATATGCTTGGCATGATTTTCAAGCCACTGAGTTCAGGACTCAGATAGTCAGACATGTGGAAATCCAGCCACCTTAACCACCATGCCATCTGCTGACCCCCCAATATTATTTTTCATAAGGATGTATACAGTGTGTAAAACTCAAATCAAGAATATAATATATTGAGACTTCACCCTCCTGACTGCAAGATCTAGAGTGGAGAGGCAAAGCATCGGCCTTTTGAGAAGCTATCTGCATTTGAACTGGGAGGGGCATGCCACAGGGTTTTCATTTTTTGCTTTTTTAAGTTTTTTTTTCTTTTTTTCCCCTTTTTTTCTTTATTTGTCTTCTTTTTCTTTTACCTTTATCACTTTGCTGCTCAGCCTCCATAGAGTGAGTGTCTAGACAGGTGTAGGTGCACAGTAGCTAAAGACACTTGAATACTATTAGGGTCAGAATAATCTTCCATTTCCACTGAATCTGCTGCAGAAAGGGAGACAAATGGAATTGCAGATAGACTGCATCTCACTTAATGCACATCTCTGAACACTCAGATTTAATTTTAAGAAATTAGGAAGAAATGTATAGTCCATCGGATGATCAGAAATCATCACTGAGGCACAAGAAATATGAGAAACCAAGAAAATCTCTCTCCCCCAAGGGAAAAGAACAACTCTTCATCATCCACAGACAGTACAATGAAACTTGTAGAAATGTCAGGTAAAGAATTTAGAATATTCATAGTGACAAAGGTAACAGATATGCAAGAGAAGAGAGGCAATGAACTTCAGAAGATGCAAGAAAAAAGAGACAATGAGTTCCAGGAGGTGAGGAAGTTCTTGCACAAGTTGAAAGAGTAAATACACACCATTAAAAAAGAATCAAATGGAACTTTAAAGATGAAAGTTGTTATACAGGAAATCAAACCTTCCTTGAAAGTATTAAAAGCAGATTATATCATGCAAAAGAGTGGATCTTAGATGTAGAAGACAGAACCTCTGATCTATAAAAATTCACCAAAAAGACTGAGAAAATAACAAACAAAAAAGAAAATAATATATGAGAAATACTAGATACTATTAAATATCCAAATAATTGGTATCCCAGGAAGTAAAGAAACAAATAAGGACATTAATAATCTATTTCATGAAATCCTGGAAGAAAACTTTCAAACCTAGAGAGGCATTTAAATATCCAGACCAAAGAAATACAAAGGACTTAAAATAGAATCAGCCCAAGAAGATCTTCTCCAAGGCACATCATTACCAGATTGACCAAATACACATAGAAGATACTAAAATTTGCAAGAGAGAATTATCAAGTTACTTATAAAGTATATCCCATTAGGGTAACAGCAGACCTCTCATAGGAAACAATGCAAGCAAGGAAAGAATGAGAAAATATATTTAAAGTGTTAAGTGCAAAACAACTTCAACCCTTGATTATTATACCTGGCAAGATTATCCTTCATATGGGAAGAAAAGACAAAAATATTCTCAGATACAGAAAACCTGGAAGAATTTACCAACACCAGACCAGCTCTCCAAGAAGTTCTGAAGGGATTACTATACCAGGAAAACTAAAGACAGACCACAGAATTAAGAACCCTAAAACAACCAAGAAAATTGTCAACTTAATTATAGGGACAAGTTTGGAGTTGAATGTTAACTTCCAGAATTTAAACAAAAACGTCAGACCACAACGGAAAAGAAATTTATTACATGTGACTGAACTGGTGAAATAGAATTTTATGACTTCTTACTAAAACATTATTGATTTTCTTCTAAGTTTTGTTTTCTAGATTTAACGATTTTTGTCTTCTCTTGAGCTGTTAATGGGTTCATTTACCTACTATTTGGACAGAATCATAACCTTTTTCCTGACTTTGAGTCTTAAATAAATTTCTCTTAACATTTTTTAATTTTTATTTATTAAAGATAAAACTACTTTTCTTGAAATGAAAAAGTACATAACAAATAACTATTTAATGACTACAGTAAGTTATATAGCTTCAGCTGGGCGCTACTTTATAGTGTGTTCATTCTACTCAGTGAGTTTTACACCTAAAGTCAAACATGCGTTCACAGATACATATATATCAGCTGCACTTGCTATTGAAAGTATTTAGATTAATTAAAATATTTTGTAAATAAATAAAATATCTTAAAAAAGCTATGGAAAGCAACTGTAGACACCAGAGACAGTGTGGGAGGAGGGTTGGAAATGGCAGAAGGTGAGAAGTAGGGAATTGGGAGGAAGGGGTAGGAGAAATAAAATACATAAGAAACAAGAAATGGAAAATTATTTGTTGGTAACATGTATGGTAATATCCTTGATTAAGCCAATATACAGTGTATTCTGGATGGAACATCACATTTTGTATGCTGTGATGATGTACAGTGAATGAATGTAAAATAAATAAATTAAAAATAAAAAAGAACAAAAAACAGCAGAAGAATATAAATATATTAATTGTCTTTAACATTTAGCATTATATTGTGCTGCGAACATTTGGAGGTACATTGAATTGTCAAAGACATTTTTTACTCAGCTATGGTACACCATTCCATAATGTATTTTTATGTATATTAATTATTTTCTCCCAAGTCCACTCACCTACTACCCACCTCATGCAGATACTAGTATTTGTGATTACTTTCTCTAGTTTTATGTCATCAAGTCTTTTAAATTCCACTGAAGGGTGAAGACACTTGATATATGTTAGGGGGATATATGGAATTTGTATTTCTTAGCTTTACATTTCGCTTAGCATTATATTTTCCAGGTTTGTCCATTTTGTGTTAAATAACAGGAGATCACTGTTCTTTATGAGTGAGTAGTATTCCATTGTGTTAGTGCACATTTTATTCATCCATCTATCATGAATGGACTAAGACAGAAGTGAAGAAAGCATAAATCTAACCAAGGAGGTGAAAGCTCTCTAGAACAAAAACCATCAAAAAGCTGAGGAAAGAAATTTAAGAGATACAAAAAAATTTCATTTTTAATATTTCTTTTTTTTAAAGAATTACTTAATTTTATTTATTATCATCATTGATATTTCTTTAAGTTGACCAGAGAGAGATAGAGAGAGGGAAAGTAGGAAAGCAAGCCTTCAGGTCTGAGACTTGAACTGTGGCTGGCCATGTGGGAGTCCAGTGCTTTAACCATCAAGCTACCTGCCGCCCCACCCCCGCCATTTTTTAATATTTCTTTAAAAAATACTGTAAGACTATACAATCTTAAAGGAGTGCTTCATGTATTTCTTCCAGATTCCTATTACAGAATCCAAGCTTCTAATAGTTTAGCTAGGTTAATTATTATAATTATAAATGTAGTCAACTATGGCTTGAGGATGAATTTTTTTAAATTATTTTATTTATTTTTATTTATTCATTCATTTATTTTAATTTGACGAGAATGAGAGAGAGAGACAGAGAGGAAGTGAGAAAGCAAGCCACCAGGTCCGGGACTCGAACCATGGTCGGCCATGTGGGAGTGTCCAGCACCTTAACCACCATGCCACCTGCTGGTCCCCAAGGATGAATTTTTTTGGAAAATATTAGATTTCTGATTTATTAAGAATGAGACATAAGTAGCCTGCATGACAAAAGGAATGGACAGAGGTGTATATCATGCTAGGTGAAGTCTCTTCACAATCTAAATGATGTATAGCTATTTAATGGATGAATAATAATTTAAAAAAGAGAAAAAAAGGAATGGAAATATAAAGAATAGCACCTCGGGCTGTCACAATTAGAAATGTCCTGGCATTTTTTCTCTGTCCAGAGGGAGATTCTTCACAGACAAATCCTAAGGCCGAAAATATTCAAAAATAGAGGAAGTTTCAGTGCAGGGAAAATACAGAGAAAAGTCATTCTTAAAATGGCAGTGGCATTTTTCTGAAATTTTGGAGAAAGCAATCTCCCCAGCAATAGACTTAATAAAGAAGTTACTCTTTGAAATATGAACTTTGGGTAATTCCAGAGAGACTTGAAATTTTCTCTTTGGTACAAAGGGAAAAGAAATATGGGTGCCATCGTTTTTAGTGTAAAGTAGATTGGGACGGGAGCACGTGGGACACAAAAAAATCAAGTAGGGAAGGTGGAAGCAAGGGAACATAGAGCTTCACAAATATTCCTCTAGCCCCACTAATTCTTTCGTGAAGCCAGATAAGGAGAGGGAGAAAATTTGTTATTTGTCTGCACTCCTGCCAAATGTATACTATAATAAGATGTCTGCAGTCCCAAATTTCAGACTTTGTTTTATTTTTTTTTTTAGAGAAATTGTTGCTATAGGGCGCATACACTTGCTGAAAAGAGAGAGAGAGACAGGGAAACAAAAAGTGGGAAATCACCCCCCCCCCCCCGGGGGCTGACCATGCCACAATCCCTTCTCCTTTATTCTCTTCTTGGGATTTTGAATATGCATGGATAAGTGCCCAGCATGAATTTGAAGCTGCTGGGTCTGAGATTCAAACCATGGTTGATTACGTGGGAATCCAGCAATGTAATTTTATGCCATCTGCTGTTCCCAAATTTCAGGATTTTTAAAGTTAGTCACAGTTTGTCTCTTATCTTCTTACAGCTCTGCATTAAAGAACTTCACCATTGTTGTGGATCTTTATGGGAACCAGCTGGATGCTATCTGGCAAGAGTCTGGTAGCTTAGACTAAACAGAGAGCATTCTTTTAACATGTTAACATACTAAGACTTTTTATCTGGAAGTGATATATACATTGTACACATTTTATGAGAGAGGACATTTTGACTTCAGAAATGGGAGTGAATATTGTGTTTCTGATGATAAGAAATTTAGTTGTAATACTATAAAAGAATGAAAGTAACTTGCCTGTTTATGATTCTTTCAAGTTTATAGACATTTTACTATTCTCTCACTGTTCTATCCATTTGGGGCAGGTACATATATTTTACAAATAAATCAGATTGTGGTAACTAAACTAACTCACATCGCACTCCTAGTCAAAGACATATAGGTTTTCTATCTTTAAATACTTCTTTTAAAAGTACATTTGTTTATTTATTTAGAATGAGAGACAATGTGAAAGAAGGGAGAGAGAGAGAAAGAGGGTAAGGCAGCAGGTGGCATGTTGGCTAAGGTGACTGGATCCAATATGGGTTGACTATGTTGTTCGAGTCCTGGGTCCAGCATCTTGAAAAACACTCTGGGCATGTGTGAGTACTACTCAAAATGGAGGAGAAGGAAGTTGGAAGAGAAGGGATAGTGGCATGGCCATACCCCCATGGGTGCTTTCTCGCTTTCTCTCTCTTCTTCTCTCTCTTTCTGGTGAGTGTATGCACCCTCTAGCACAATTTTGAAGAGAGAGAGTGAAAGAGAGAGAGGAAGAGAGAGAGAGAGAGTGAGATGGGCCATGTCAACAGGGCTTATACTGCAATCCTAACCTTCCCAGTCAGTCAGGATCATGGACTTCCCCGCATGTACCTGATGTGTACAGATCAACATGGGAATTGAACCCCTGACCTTCTACATGATTTAGCTTGCAGAATAGTGTGTTACTGCTGTACTGCTGCAATCGACCCCTTTCTCATTAATTTTTATTCTTCTGTCATTTTGCCATTCTTCCCAATGTGAAGTAGTAGAAGACAGTTTCTTGGTTACAACTAATGTCTTTCCTAGTAAGGCTCTTTTGTAGACCATTTACCTGAATTTTTCTTTCTTACTGCAATATTTTCTTTTCTTTTTTTTTTTTTTTTTTTTTTTTTTGGAGAAGTTTTTGCTATAGGGCACATGCACTCACCAGAGAGACAGAGAGAGAGACAGAAAGTGAGAAATGGCCACGCCACAATCCCTTCTCCTCCATTCTCCTCTCGGGATCTTGGGTACACACACACACGTGCCCAGCATGAGTTTAAGCCACCGGGTCCAGGACTTGAACCGTGGTCGACTACATGGGAGTTCAGCGACATAGCTATTACGCTAACTGCTGGTCTCTCTGCAATATTTGTTTTAACCATTGCTATTTTACAAATTATTTGGTCACCTTTTTGTTTAATAAAAGTGCTTTTATAAGAATATGATACACTATTGCTTAATTAAAAAGTAATAAGCATGATGTTCTTTTAGGAAAATGTAAATGTATGTTATTTTTTTTCCAATGTTGCCAGAGAACACATGTGCTTACTGGAAAGAAAGAAAGAGAGAAGGAAATTAGTAAAGATTCACCCTTGAGGGATGGTCATTTTGCAATATCTTCTCTTCTATTTCTTCCTCCTTTTAAGACCTTGGGCTTGCAGAACCAGCAGATGGCTTAATGGTTACATCACTGGACTTTCAGGTGGTTGACTGTGGTTCAAGTCCTGGACCCATCAACTTAAAATTCATGCTGTACATGTGTGTGTGCATGAGTGCCCAAGATCTCAAGTGGAGAATGAAGAAGAAGGGATTGCGGTGTGGCCATTACCCTGGAGGAATGATTTCTCACTTTTTGGCTTTCTGTCTCTCTGGTGAGTGCATATGCCTTATAGCAAAATAATCTCTCAAAAAAAAAAAAAAAAAGAAAAGAAAAAGACCTTGAGCATGCTTGCACCTGAACCTGGTATGTTTCTTAAGCCACTGGGTCCAAGACTCAAACTATGCAGTTAATCACGAGAGATCCAGTCACCTCAGCCACCATGTCCCAGGCTGGCCCATACATTCTACAATAAGAAAAATCATTTCAAAATTCACAGTTGCTGGCTTCCAATGTAAAAATGGTAAAAGAGACATGTTCATTTTATGATAAAGGGATTGCAAAGCCCTTAATAAAGTAAATGATATTGTATAAACAGAAGGTTCTGTAAGTCTGATGTGAATAGGCTTGAATAAACTGTGCTTTTCTACTGATAAAAATGAAAGTGTTGACATATTTGAATTATGTCATTCTTCACAAAGATTCATTAAGTATAACCTAAGAAGCTTTTCAAGGTGATCTTGAATATGAACAAAAGGCTATACTTTGCCAGCGATAAAAGGCAAATGTTTTGTTTTATTGTAAGAATTTTTTTTGTTGGGTTAATATTATGGAGAAGAAAGAATTAAGATAAATATTTTGTTTTTCGAACAATAGTATAATAAATAATTCTAAGTTCTCCATATTACTATATTAAAGTGACTGTTGTAGATCAAAGAGGGCATTTACTGGACTGCAAAATTATGAAAATTATGGAGAAAAGGAAATAGCATATCATCCAATTTATTCCTTAATTTTATTATTTTTCCTAACTCTGTTTACATTTTTTTTCTTTGAGATCTTAAATCCTAAACCACAGTACCAATTCCTTTCTTCTAATTTCAGAGCGAATGTATATTCTGTCTTGGCAAACATCTATTTGTGTGCCCAAAGACTCACTATTCTGTACAGAAAAAGTACAAGTTTTCAGTGCTTTATCTGACAGCACAATGTGTTATTCCCTTCATGGCTCCACATCTCAAGTTGTCATAGCCATTTGTTTTATAGATGGAAGAGAGGTAAAAATTCTGAGTTCTTTGTGTGGAAACAATGGGTTTTTTTTTTCAGCTTGATTTCCCTTGTCAAAATTACAGCATGATCACAGTGTGTGTCAGATTTCCCATCAGAACTGGACAGGAAAGGCACATGACTATGGAAAGATCAGATCGCAGCTTGACACATCTGTGCTCATGAAGTGTCAAGTTGGGAAGCCACTCAAAAATATGTTGGTTGCCTCAACAAAACAGTCAAGCAAAGGGCAAAAGGACAAATGGAATGGAAAATATGTCCCATAAAATGTCTAATAAAATACTCTTTCTTCAAGCCATGGAGATTGTAAAAACAGCTGGAGACCAGCCTCAGACCTAGCTGTTCTAACTTAGGAGTGATCTGAGAAATGTAAGGGCCAATGAAAGACATAGCCAACACAGATAATGTTAGATATTTTTCCTTTCCTATATAAAATAAGTGCTTACACAGTTATGTGTAACCATTACTGAAACTTGAATATGCCAAAATTATGTCATAGCCCTGTCTGCACCCATATGCTTCTTATTTTTTTTTCTCAGGACAGAGGTTTGTTAATAGCCTATCCAGAGGTCAATGACATAAGGACACCTGCATATTATAGGGATACCATTTGGCAGAGAAATCCTGGTAGTGGAAGAGGTGATAAAAGTGAACACAGCTGTACTGTCCTCTAGATGTGTGCATGTGTACATGTGCATAATGTGTGTGGCTATTGCCTAAGAGATTCAGCTCAGTGAAGGTATAATTACTTACACCTTTGCCTTGTCTCCAAAGAGACACTTAGACTGGAATTGAAAACTCAAAGAGACTGCAAGGGCTCCCTTTCA
This sequence comes from Tupaia tana, assembly GCA_026018925.1. Taxonomy (NCBI): domain Eukaryota; kingdom Metazoa; phylum Chordata; class Mammalia; order Scandentia; family Tupaiidae; genus Tupaia; species Tupaia tana. Next base: position 76,213,883 of record JAKSZU010000005.1, on the reverse strand, counting down.
CCAAGATCTTTCACCTTGAATGTCCTTTATTTTCTAAAGCAATGCTGGTGGCAATGGTGCATAGCTCCTACAAGTCAGCATTTACAGAGAGTATGTTCCATCTGAAATGCACCAGCAATGTATGCTTTCAGGGCAGAAACTCTCTTTTTCATTATATCTTATGTCCAGCATATAGTAGGCACATAGGAAATACTTGATGGATGAATGAAATATAGCCTAGTGTGGCCAGACTGCATTTTTTATAAATATTATAACTTGGAACTGTAGTGGTTTTCTCTAGGTTCAATAGGATCATGACTATTAAAACAGAGATGTGTCCTTTCACTGAACTTGATAGATCAGTGAACTGATTGACAGCTGCAGTTCATTGTATATACAACTTTGAAGGTAAGAAACTTAGTTCATTTCCCATTTTTTAGTGTGGGCTTACTATATTTTCCTATGAATTTTTCTCATATGGGGTTGAGCTAAGTAGATGAGTGGGAAACTGCTTAAATCTGGTAGGATTTGTACTACTATCTCGTATGGTGAGTGGTTATATTTATGCCTTGTGAGCTGGAAAAATATATTAGTGATTGTACAGAATACTGGTGAAATAATTTTCAGCACATCTAAAATTTTTTCAGTCCCTATTGTGTGCTAGGCCTTAAGAAGAGGGGATATGAGGTGAGAAAAATTTGGGATGTCTTTTCCTCAAGAGGAATATACTCTAGTTGAAGAGCAGTGTACACATCTGCATGGCTTGTGCTCTCATTTCACATAGGTATTTTTCAAATGACATGTTATTAGAAACTTCAGTGCCTTTCTAATGTACCACATCTTTTCTCCTCATCGTTCTCTATCCCATTACTGCACCTTCTATTTCTTCATAGTAGTCATTACAATTTGCAGTGGCACTTATTTGTTTGCTCATTGTCTATATCCTCCTTCTAGAACATAAGTTCATGAGTAAAAAAGACTTTGTTTATTTTTTTCATTGTTTTCTGTCTAGTGTCCTGGTACTTGTCCCTTAATAAATATTGTTGAATAAGCAATAAATAGGGTAGCCTGTTACATTCTCATTACTTCAGATTAGATCATCTCTTCAATGCTAAAATTTTATGGTTCTCTGTATTCAAGAACAAATGTCCAGGAAATATGTAATATAAAAAAATAATCCTTCCAGTTAAAAGATAGGCAAATGAGCTGAACAGACAACTCTCCAATGAAGACATGAACAATCAAAAAGAACATGAAAAGTGCTCAACATTCCTTATAATAAGGAAGATGTAAGTCAAAACCACAGTAAGATACCACCTAACCCCAGTCAGAATGGCTCAGATTAAAAAAAATATAAAGAATGATAAGTGCTGACGAGGCTGAGATGAAAAGGGTTCCCCTCCTGCACTGTTGGTGGGAATTTAAATTAATACAGTCACTGTGGAGAACAACGTGGAGGTTCCTCAAAACTTACAAATAGAACTATTGGTTCTATGTATTTGTCTATGCAAAAATGCATCATGGCTTTCCTGACGACATGTCATATGATCCAGCAACTCTATTCCCGGGAATCTACCCAAAGGATAGAAATATACTCAGTTGGGTAAACATTTGCACATCCATGTTTATTGTGGCATGATTTATAATTACTGAGACATGGAATCAAACCAAATGTCCAAGAACAGATGACTGTATTGAAAAGGTGTGGCACATATACACCACACTATGGAATACTACTCAGCTACAAAAACAATGAAACCCTAGTATTTGATAGAAAGTGGATGAATATGGAAAATTTAATGCTAAGGGAAGCAAGACAGTCTATGAAAGAGAGGTTTGTATGTTCCCACTTAATACATACTGAATGTTTGCACTATACAGCAGAAACTGAAAGATTAAAAGGTATAACAACATGGAGAGCAACTGTGGATACTAGAGGCAGTGTGGGAGGAGGGTGTGCAATGGAGGATGGGAGGGATGGAATCAAGGGGGGGAAGCAAAACATTTAAGAGACAAAAAAATAGAATATTATCAGTTGATAATAATGTGAAAGGTAATGTCTTTAAACTGATAGGTAGTGTTTTCATGCTGGAAAGATTAATTTTGTATGTTGGGGAGATGTACAGTGATTAAATATAAAAAAAGAAAATCAGAACAAAAGCAAAACAAAAGAAGAATAGAAAAAAATAACTTATTTTTATGCTCCTCAGAAAATAAATATGAGGTTCAGTGGATTTCATTTCTTTAAAAGATTTATTTAGACTTCTTATTTTTGAAAGGCTACTTTTAATTTTTTTAGGTCTGTTTTTTTTTTTTTTTCTGGAGTCCATTCTTATTACTAGCGCTGTTGTTAAAATGACAATACTACACATGGGCCTTAAGAATGTCTGACAGCATTTTGTAGTATACAGATTCTTATACTCACAGAAGCAATCTTTTAATGGATGTTACAGTCTCTTGGGAAATAAAGACCATAGGAACTGAATTGATTACTTGAGGAGAAAAGAAGAATCAATGCATAACTGCTTAATGTCTCCCAGTCTCTGAATTACAGGGAAATTTTTGTTGAAACACAATGAAGTTACACTGTGCAATTCAATCATGGGCTAAATCATTTAGGATGGTTCTTGTCCTAAAATATATCAATAATAGCAATAATGTTTAATTGCAAATGTGATTTCAAAGACTGTTGTGAACTGTTTACTTAAATAGCCGTAACAACAACCAGTTACATTTTCTCATAAGCATTTGTAATGTTTGGTAGATATGATATCTTGGATAACACCCGATGATGATAACTAAGGAACTGTAATTCTATAGCTTTACCTTGACTGCTATTCCTTAGGGAAGGAGTAAGCATGTAAGTTAGACATAAATTCCTATATTCACCTGTCAATCCAGAAATACGTAAGCAAGGTGAAACAAAAATGACCTAGTGGGTGATTGGAGAATCTACTGAAATATTTTAAAATATATTTTAAAATATACTTTAAATATATTTTAAAATATATTTTGCTCTCTCCAATTGAATTAAGTTAGCGTCATGTGATTGACACATTCACCAAGCTGGAGATTCCTGAACAAGAGGTGAGGGCCACAGGGGAAGAGTGAATTTGAAAAAAGATCAGGAAATCATTTAAGATTGGGCTTGATGACCTTTAAGTTACCTTCCCATCAGACACTGTATAATTTAAAGAACTGTAGCTCATCACTGCTTGCTTCCATCCAGCAGTATCTTGCCGAGTAACAGTGGGGAGCTGAACTATCTGTGATAGAGTGGAAGATATAATTAATAGACTCTTCCACCTGCATTCTCAAATAGCCCAACTGATATTTTCCAAGCTTGTCAGATTTCAAGAGTCACTAGATGAGATTGTTAAAAATACCAAGTCTCAGGCTTCTCCCTGTTTCTGAGCTCTGTGATTCCAACAAAATAGCGAAGTTTTAAATGAGGGTTATTTCTTCCTTTCCTACCAAAAATTATATGAATGTATCATCTTTTCACTTAACTAAATAAAATGACCTGCCCTATATATGACCATTTCTAATTATCCATATGTTTGCCTGATCCAGGGAATTATAAATTAGATTTTAAATTACCAAGAGACAGAAGTAAGATCAAATATAAACTTGAATTTTTTATGTATATGTTTTACATGTATACTTAACAAGTGTTTTTTTAAAATTATATAGGGATCAGTAGGTGGCATGGTACTTAAAGCACTGTACTCCCACATGGCTGATCGCAATTTGAATCCTGGACCTGGTGACTTGCTTTCTCACTTTCTATCTCTCTGGTGAGTGCACATACCTTATAGGAAATAAAATAATAATAATAATCTCTTGGAGACATCAGAGTAGGCAAAGTCTTCTTAAGTAAGATCCCCAAAGCACAGGCAATAATCTCAAAAAAAGACAAATGGATTATATTAGGTTAAAAGGCTTCTGCACAGCAAAAGAAACAATAATTAGAGTGAACTGACAACACTTGGAATGGGAGAATATATTTGCAAACTATGTCTCAGATAAGGGGATAATGACTAAAATATACAGGGAACTAAAGCAGTTTACTCCTCCTCTCATAAAAAATAATAATTAAAAGATAGGCAAATGAGCTGAACTGACAACTCTCTAAGGAAGACAGCCAAAAGCATATGAAAAAATGCTCAACATCATTTATCATAAGGGAGATGAAAATCAAAACCACAATGAGATACCACCTAACCCCAGTCAGAATGGCTGAGATTAAAAAAAAAATGGTAAGTGCTGATGAGGCTGAGATAAAAAGGGTACCCCCCTGAACTGTTGGTGAGAATGTAAATGAATACAGCTACTTTGAAGTCCCAGACCCAGCAGCCTGAAAAACACGCCAGGTACATGTGTCTATGTGCCTGAAATGGAAGAGACTGAAGTTTGACCATACTCCATGGGGGCTCATTTTTCATTTTTCCTCTCTCTGTCCCTCTCTGGTGAGGACACAAGCTCTCTGGAAAAAAAATAAAATATCTTAAAATTTTGTAGGGAAAATCAGTATTTGTAACTCCAGAGAGAGTGCATCAAATTTAAGACATTTGAGTCCTGGGCACATGCCTCCGTGCTTCAATTTCTTCACTGGGAAATTACTGTATTACACTTTCTCTGCGGTTACAAAGATTTAGTGATTTTATACTTACAAGGTGCCCAGAGGAGTGCCTGGCAGAAATAATGCTCAGTGATAATAGATATTATCATCAGAGGTCTTACACTAGAAAGTGGTTTCAATGGATCATCTATTCTATGCAGCCTCTACTCCAGGCAGCCTCTTCAGCAGTATTACCTCAGTTGGTAAGACTCATGTAAGAAGGTCTAGAATCTACCTCATATGCTACTATTTCTTATGTACATTTACTGAAATACTGCCCTTTCTCTTCTTAAAAAGGAATTCTCTTTTGTTAAAAGGAAATGAAAAAAATCTTATGTTTCATATTAGTTGCTTAATAAATGTTAAATTGAAAAATGGGAGCTGGGTGGTGGTGCAGCAGTAACAATGCTATATGAAGCTGACCCACGTGGGGAGGTTCCCGGTTCATATCCAGAGGCTTCTCTGAACACATCTATATCCAGGGCTGGCTGAAGCTGGAGGTAGATCATGACATGACAATCCTGCAGTGCTTGACTCTGTTTTTCTAGCTCTGTATCTCTTTCTTCCTGACTCTGTCTTTCTCCCTCATTCATGGGAGAGTGATAAACTTTAAAAAAATAGAAAAATAATTTCATGAGCTATTTTTTAACACCTTTATTGAAGTATAATTGACAAAAACTTTAAGATTTTCAAGATGATATTTTGATATATGTATACCTTGTGAAACAAGCATGACAATCAAGCTAACTAACATATCTAAAGTTACCATTTCCATCTCCTTTTTTGTTGTTGTTTGTTTTCTTTTTAAATGAGAGGAAGAAAGAGGAAAGACGTACTTTCAACAGGGTCTCTCCATGCTGCAATCCTACCACTCCAGCCTTCCAGTTAAGTAGTATTGTAGGCATGTGCCACTGTGTTTGACCTTTTTAGGTTGACGAAGGAACTAAACCAGGGCCGTCCATAGGACTATAGCATTGCACAGCAACATTCTACCACCTGCACCATCACTTTCTCCTTCTCCTTTTCCTTCACCTCCCCTCTTTTCCCTTGACCTTCCTTCTCCATGTTTTTCTTCTTTTGTGGTAAGATCTACCCTCTTACAAAATTTCAAGACAGTTATGAGTTGCTTGATAGGGTTACTTTCTGAAAAATGTGTCATTATGCAGCTTTGTCACTATGTGAACATTGGAGAGTGGACTGATACAGACCTAGGCTATATGGTATAGTCTATTACAATCTTAAGGGACTACTTTCATATATTGTTCACTATTGCCACCGTGTCACATATGAAGTCTCTGGAATGTATTCACCTTGCCTTGCTGAAACTTCAAATCCTGTGATCAATACCACCCCATTTTCCCATGGCCCATCTCTAGGCAACCATAGTCTCATTACCTGCTTACAAGACCTTTACTAAATATTTTAGATTACACACATAAATGTGATCATTTACTCTGTGTCTAGCTTATTTCACACAGCATAATGTCTTCCAGCTTCATTCATGTCCCAAATGACAAAATTTCCTATTTATTTTCTGTTATAGCTTTTAGTCATCCTTCTTAACTTCCCAGAGTGTATCTGCATTAATATCTATCAACTAGTACAGTGTGTTGGGTAGACTTTCAAAAATTTGTGTTGAATAATTGAATAAATATAATAGGCATTAAATAGTATCTATTGTATTCCCAGTGCTAGAAATGACTTCACATAGACCAGATGCTTAATAAACATTGCATAAATAAACATAAATATAACAATGAAGTGCATGAGGAAAATGTTTCACACAGCCTTGAGTCAACTGAGCCAGTGAGGGTAGGTACTGATAACAAGTGAAAGTCTATCAAAAAAAGCTCCTGTTCACCATTTTATGTTCCTGTTTCGTTATATTCTAACTGATTATTCTAAGTCCCTATGAAGGCTTTTGCTGCATCTTTCTAGCAGTGGTCTGTGCTTACGTAAAATTTCACTTTGAGACGTGGGTTAGGGAAGAAGTGTTTGCTGTGAGACTAGTAAAAAGAGTGGAGTTAATTGACTTAGTTAGCTGAATGGTCTAAACAATGGTACCAACTCAAACGGTGTGGAGGATTTCATCTGTTGTTATAAAGGTGAAACAGAAAGGACTGGTGTATTGGTGGGAATTCTTTTGGAATAAACATACAATATTATAGATAATATGCTTTGCCATTAAACAAATTCATGACTTAAAATTTTATTCTTACTCATCACTGAGTTGAGTAAAAGAAAAGAAAATAAATTATTACCTCATGGTTATCCCAGAGAAGAAGCAAGTATAATAACAGTCCCCCCGATACATAGCCTTTTGCTATGTTCTCTGTACATACCTCTAATTTAGCAAAATATCTTATTAAGTAACTGTTTACTCATGTATGTGTGAAGGAAGGTTTAGTCTTAACCAATATTCTATCCACAGTGCCAAACACAGTGGCCAAAAGGTTACTGAAATGATATATTTTTCTTTTGAGCCAAGTAGAGTAGCAAATATGCGCATCGTTATCAAATAATGTTAACCTTCCTATTTACTTTTCTTGGTTTTCTTCATTTGTTCATGTGGATTCATGCAATACCACCTTATTATGTCAATGGAGCTTTGTTCCCACCTTCTTCTTTGTGTTGTTATTTTTAAACATGTTATATTTCCATTTCTTATAAAGAAGCAGGAAGAAAGCTAGAAAATGGAAGTGGGCAAGGGGGCTGGAGCACCTGTCTATGGGGCTAGATGGAAAAACCCATCAGGGCAGAAAATTCTGGGCTTGAGTTAAGGTAAGTGGGTGATTTTCAGTGGAGGTTGTTTAGCTGTTAGCCAATGAGATAAGTCTCTGGGCCCAGCCAATAATCAATTGACACAACTCCAGTTAAGGAATTATAAACCCAATAAAAAGGCATTACCAGGGTCCTTAAGCCTCTTTCTCTCTCTCTATCTCTCTCTCTCTCGTTCTCTCTCATACTTGGGCCAGTCCTATCTATTGAGAATGTACTTTTACTGTTACTTATAAAGTATCCTTTTTAACAAAAAAAAGTTTATTTTCTTGCCATAGGGTGTGCATGCTCTTTGACAAAAGACCGGGAGAGACAGTGAGAGCAAAAGTGAGAAATCACTTACCCCAGGGGGGATAGCCACATGGCAATCTCCTCTCCTCCATTCTCCTCTTGGGATTTTGGGAATGTGCATATATGTGCCCAGCATGATTTTCAAGCTGGGTCCCACATGACTGACTGTGTAGAAATCACAATCACTCCCAAAGAGGGATAATCACACTGCAATTCCCTCCATTCTCTTCTTGGGATTTTGGGCACACATGCACACACACCCATGTGAGTTTCTAGTCACCGGGACTGGGACTCGAACCATGATTGGCCATGTGGGAGTCCAGCGATGTAACCACTATGCCACCTGCTGGCTCCTTTGTTACTTCTTTAGGCATTTTCTTATATATCAATAAAAGAGATTTGACCTTTTGCTAAACTTAATATCTGCGCATTATCACAGGTATTTTCTGTCACCTGCTCTTTTTCCCTGCAGGTGGGCCACACTTAGCATTTTTTCTCATGTCTTACAGTATTTTTTGTTATTGTTGAAGACTAGACACTATAGATAATATAGTGTATCAATTCTGAATTGTAATTTTACCCACCACTTATTCCTATAGATATTTTTATTGTTTGCTTGCTTATGTGTCTAGTAACCAGGTTGGATTATTTCAATGAAGTCTATTTGCTTTGTAGTGTACAGTTTCCATATATCATGCCTCATTGGGCTAAGCCTTAGTCATATAGACAGTCATCATGGGATTACAATTAGTTTAGAAGGATTCATTTTATCCTTCGCTTTTCTAAGTCTCTCTTTTAAGTTGCTTACATCTGTTGTTATCACGCCCAGCTGTTAGCCTCTAGAGATACTCGCCCATTTTTCTATTACTTTCAATAGTGCCTTGGGGCAAATATTGCTTCATATTTGAACTTCCGTGAAAATAATCTTTGTGATAGTGTTTGAGGATTTCTTAGCTGTCTCTATGATTCCATTAAATTACAAGCAGTTTGGGGACTAGCAGATGGCATAATGGTTATGTTACTGGGCTCCCATGTAGTTGAACGTGATTCCAGTGGCTTGCACCCCATGCTGGGCATGTATGTGCACATGCCCAAAACCCCAAGAGGAGAAAGAAAAAAGTATTGCAGTGTGGTCATCCCCCCTAGGAGGTGATTTCTCACTTTCTATTTCTCTGTCTTTCTCTGTCCTTCTAGGGAGCACATGTGCCCGATAGCAAAAGTCTCTCAAAACAAAATAAATAGGGAACCAGCAGTTAGCGTAATGGCTATGTCGCTGGACTCCCACGTAGTCGACCGCAGTTCACGTCCCGGACCTGGTGGCTTAAAACTCATGCCGGGCGCATGTGCATGCATGCCCAAGATCCCGAGAGGAGAATGGAGGAGAAGGGATTGCGGCGTGACCATCCCCCCGGGGGGTGATTTCTCGCTTTCTGTCTCTATGTCTCTCTCTGTCTGTCTGGTGAGCGCACATGCCCGAAAACCTCTCCAAATAAATAAATAAATAAATAAATAAATAAATAAATAAATAAGTAAATAAAAAATGTACAAGCTGTTCTACAGTTTAGTTATTTGCCCTCCTTAACCACCAGTTTCCTCTTACTTGCTTACAATCAAAATTTCTGTGTTTTCTGTTGGTCTCCTTTGGTTTAAACTTCCCTACACTCTAGTTATTTAAAATCAGTTCTTCAGGGTAGAGTTGTGACACTCTCTATTTTTTTTTTTAAACATTCAATCACTATATATAATTTGGCTTGTAAATAGAATTTACCCAACATGAAATACTTCTCAGACCAGTCCAGTTGAGAATACTATATATATATTATCATTAACAAGTAATAAACCATTTCTGTGTCCCACAAATTTTGTGCCTCTCTATTTTTTCCTCCCTGATTTCCTTCCCTATACTCTTTTCTTCTTCCCCCAGCTTCCACACTCTTCACCATCCATAATGACTTTCATTGCTTTTATGTCTCCCAATATTTCAATTTCTGCGATAGAGTGCAGATAGTCAGTATTTATTAAGTGGAGACATGCAATCTTTCCTTCATAGTCTGTCTTGCTTCACTTAGCAATAAGCCCTCTATATTCAACCACTTTCTATCAAATGTCAGGGTCTTGTTTATTTTTTATGACTGAATAGTATTCCATAGAGTATATGTGACACACTTTTTCCATCCACTGATCTGTTCATGGACATTTGTGTTGGCCCTATGTCTTAGCAATCGTGAATAATGCCACAATAAACACTGATATGCAAGCGCTTTTCTGACTGAGCATTTTCCTATCTTTTGAGTAGATAACCAGAAGTGGGATTGCTGAATCATATGGTAGTTTTAGTTGTAGGTCTTTGAAGAACCTTCATATTGTTTTCCACAGTGGCTGGACCAATTTACATTCCCATCAACAGTGTAGGAGAATACCTCTTTCACCACAACCCTGCCAACATTTATCACTTTTTCTATTTTTAATCTTTGCCATTCTGAACATTCTGACAGACAGTGGATGGTATCTTATAGTGTTTTTTTTTTTTTTTTGAGGGGGGAGGTTTTTGCTATAGGGCGCGTGCACTCGCCAGACAGACAGAGAGAGACAAAGATACAGAAAGCGATAACTCATCCCCCAGGGTGGATGGCCACGCCGCAATCCCTTCTCCTCCATTCTCCTCTCAGGATCTTGGGCACGCACGCACACACACCTGGCGTGATTTCTAAACCACCAGGTCCAGGACTTGAACCGCAATTGACTACATGGGAGTCCAGTGACATAGTCATTATGCTAACTGCTTGTCCCTTATTGTGCTTTTAATCTGGATCTCCCTTATGATGAGAGATGTTGAGCATTTCCTCACATGCTTTTTGGCTATTTGTACATGTTCCTTAGAGAGATTTTTGTTTAGCTCATTTTCCCATCTTTTAAATGGGTTAATGTTTTTGTTTCAGGTAACCTTCTTGAGTTCCCTGTGTATTCTGGCTATCAGTGCCTTATATGAGGCATAGTTTACAAAAATATTCTTCCATTCCGAGGGTTGTCAAATCACACTAATTACTGTGTCCTTTCCTGTGCAGAAACTTCTTAATCTATTTTAGATATTTTTGCCAGTGCTTTGGGAGTCTGGGGAGTCTTTTTTAAGAAGTCTTTACCTATCCCAATGTCTCCCAGTTTCCCCAGTGTTTTCCCCCAGCAGTTTTAGTTAGTTTAGTTTAATTTGAGGTCTTGGTTCAGATATTTGATCCATTTAGAGTTCATTTTTGTTAATGATGAAAGAAGGGGATCCAGTTTAATCTTTCTGAAGGTGGATACCCAGTTTTTCCAGTATCATTTGCTAACTATGTTTTCCATTTTCCACTGGATTGATTGGTATCCTTTGTAAAAAATCAACGGGCTGTAAGTTATGGGGTATATTTCTGGGGTCTCTATTCTATTCCATTGGTCCACTTGTATTTTTTTTTCTTTGTGCCAATACTGTGCTGTTTTGATTATCACAGCTTTATAGTATATTATAGAGTCAGGGAGTAATACGCTGTCCACTCCACTCTTCTTGCTCAGGATTGCTTTGTTAATACGAGGTCTTTTATGATTCTAGACAAATTCTATGATTGTCTTTCCTAGATCTGTGAAGAATGTCTCTGGTATTTTTATTGGAATTGCATTAAATACATAGATTAATTTGGGGAGACTCGCCATTTTGATTATATTAATTCTTCCAATCCAGGAACATGAGATATCCTTCCACTTTTTTTGTATCATTTTCAATATCTTTTTTGAGATTTTCATAGCTTTCTTTGTAAAGGTCTTTGACTGCCTTAGTTAGGTTTGTTCCTAGGTAGCTATACATTTTGTGGCTATGGTAAAAGGGATTTTTTTCTTCAGATCTACCCTGTCCAACTTTTGGTTCATATATAGAAATGCTATAGATTTTTGGTTATTGATTTTGTATTCTGCCAATTTATTCATTTATTACTTAGAGAAGTTTTTTTTTTCATGGAAACCTTTGGGTCTTCTAAGTATACCATCATATCATCTGCAAATAAAGATATTTTCAACTCTATGCCTATTTGAATGCCTTTTATATTATTCTCTTTTCTGATTTCATTGGCTGAGTATTCCAGCACTATATTGAAAAGGAGTGGAAAAAGTGGGCAGCCTTATCTAGTACAAGTTTTTAGTGGAAAAGCTTTTAGCGTTTCCCCATTCAATGTAATGTTAACTATAGATTTTTCATATATGGCTTTTATTGTGTTGAGAAATGACTCTTCTATATCAATCTTGTTGAAAATTTTAATTATTAGGGTGTTTTTATAATCAAATGCTTCCTCTAAATTGATTGAAATGATTATATTGTCTTTGTCTTTCTCTTAATATAGTGTATTATGTTTATAGTCTTGTGTATTTTGAATTATCCTTGAATCCCTTGAATAAAGCATTCCTGATTGTGATGTAAGTATCTTGTTGAGAATTTTTGCATCTATATTCTTCAGTGATATTGGTCTATAGTTTTTCTTTTTTGTCATGTCTGACTTTGGAATGAAGATGATGGAGGTTGAATGAATTTGGGAGGTTTATTTTCTTTTGGATCTTTAGAAATAATTTGAGTAGAATGTGGTTTAACTCTTCTTCTTTAAAAGTTTTGTAGAATTCAGAAGTGAAGCCATCAGAACCTGGGCTTTCCTTTTTCAGGAGATTATTTATTACTGACTCAATTTTGTGGCTTGTTATGGGTCTATTGAGGCTTTCTATGTCCTGCTGATTCAATCTTGGTAGATTATACACATCCAGGAATTTGTCCATCTCCTCCATGTTCTCTATGTTGGCATATAATCACTCATAGTATCTACTAATGCCGTTTTGAATTTCTATTGTGTCTGTTGTAATGTTGCTTGTTTCATTACATATTTATTTAACCTGGCTTCTTTCTTTCTCCTTCTTTATCAGAATAGCTAATGGTTTGCTGATCTTGTTAATCTTTTCAAAGAGCCAGCTTTTGCTTTCATTTATTTTCTGTAGTTTGTTTATTTTCTATTTCATTTATTTCTGCTTGAATCTTTATTATTTCTTTTTGCCTGGCATTTTGGGGGGGGGTGATTTTTGTTGCTGTTTTTCAATTTCCTGAGGCATGATGTTAGGTTGTCTGTTTACCACCTTTCTATCTTTTTCCTATGAACACTAATTATTATGAATTTCTCTCTTTTGACTGCTTTTGCTGTGTCCCATAAATTACGGAAACTTATGTACTCATTATCATTTGTTTCCATAAATTTTTAAATTTCAGACTTAATTTCTTCAGTAGTGAAGAAGTCATTCAGAAGTAGGTTGTTTAGTTTCCATGTGTTTGTTTATTTTCAAAGATTTTTCTTTAAATTAATATTGCATTTAATTCCATTGAGTTCAGTGAAGATGCTGGATATAGTTTCTCTGCCTTTGAATCTGTAAAGGATTTATTTGTGCTCTATCATATAGTCAATCTTTGAAAAAGCTTCATGATAGGGTGAGAAAAATGTATATTTTGTAATCTTATGGTGCAAAGTTCTATAGATGTTTGTGAAGCCCATTTGATTTATAATATCATTTAGGTCTTGTATCTCTCTGGTCATTTTTTTGCTTAGAAAATCTGTCTTAAGGAGACAATGGGGTGTTGACATCGCCAACAATGATAGTGTTGCAACCTATCTCTCTTTTTAGCTCTTGCAGTCTTTCCTTCACATATTTAGGTGCTCCTGAGTTGGGTGCATAGATATGTCTTCTTATGAATTAGCCTGTTTATTTCTATATAATGCCTTCTTTCTCTCTTCTTACAGTTTTTGTCTTAAAGCCTATTTTGTCTGAAATCAGTATCACAGTTCCAGCTCATTTTTGGTTCCATTTGCATGGAATAACTTTTTCTCACCCTTCACTTTAGTCTATATAAGTCTTTATCCATAATATGTGTTTCTTGTAGGCTACAGATAGAGATAGAGGGTTTCTGGGTTTTTTTTTTGTTGTTGTTGTTGTTGTTGTTTTTTTTCCCCATTCAGCCAATCTGTGTCTCTCGATTGGGGGATTTAATACATTTACATTCAATGTTATTATCAATATTTCCAGACATGTACTTATCATTAAATGAGCCATTTTCTTGGTTGTTTATTGCTCTTTATATCTGTCTGTCTAAATTTTTAGTTTTCTTGGTAGAGCATTTCCTTCAGAACTTCTTATAGAGCTGATGTGGAGTTGGTAAATTCTTTCATATTTTGTTTATTTGAGAATGATTTTTATCCCTTTTTTGCCATATGAAGGATAATCTTCCTGGGTATAGTATTTTTGGTTGAAATTGTTTTTCATTTAACACTTCTACTATATTTTCTATTTTTCCTTGCCTGCATTGTTTCTGATGAGAGGTTCGATATTAGTACAATGGGATAATCTTTGTAATTTACTTGACATCTCTATTGCCAATTTTAGTATCTTGTCTTTGTCTACGGTTTTGGACAATGTGACTATGATGTGCTTTGGAGAAGATCTTCTTGACTTGATTCTATTTGGGATCCTATGTATTTCTTGGGTTTGGATATTTGAATACCTCTCTGGTTTGGAAAGTTTTCTTCTAGGATTTCATGGAATAAATAACCAACACTTTTATTATTTTCTTCCCCTTCTAGGATACCAATTATTTGGATGTTTGGGCACTTTATGGTACCTAGTATTTCTCATATATTATCCTCCTTTTTCTTGATTGTTTTCTCAGTCTTTTTCATACTTTTTACAAGGTCAGAGATTTTTTTCTTCTCCTTTTGAGATTTGATCTTATGCATGATCTAATGTACCTTTATTACTTTCAAGGGAGGTTTTAATTCCTGTATCATATTCTTCATCTCTAACAATTCTGTTTGATTCTTTTCTTGTGGTGTCTGTTTCTTCTTTCAAATCATGAAAAGACTGCTTCATCTCCTTGAGTTCATTGTCTCTTTTCTCTTGCATCGAATTTAGTTTGGTCATTATAAATATTCTGAATTGTTTATCTGACATTTCCACGACTTCCATTGTGTTGTCTGAGGGTGATGAGGAATTGATGTTTTCTCTTGGGGGAGAAACATTTTGTTGGTTTTTCATATTTCTTGTGCCTCTGTGATGGTTTCTACTCATCTGGTGATCTATACATTCTTTCCTAAATTCTTCGAGGCATCTTCGAGCATTCAAAGGCATGCAGGAGTAAGCAATTGGTGATCCCTCCTCTGCTCTTTGTCCTTGTTGCTCACCAGCACCTTGCACTGTTGTCACTGGTCCTGGATAACCCAAAGTCCTCCCAATTTCTAGAGGACAGGCGCACATCAAACTGAGCTGATGAACTTCAACTCAGGAACAAAAAAGAGATCGCGCTCTGCTGTGCACTTTAGAAAATGCAGAAGTCCTGAGAGTTCAAAAGCAAGTGGGGGAGGGAGTGATCCATTGGTCCTAGCCTTAATGCCTTCCAGCCATAGGTAGCCTGCCATATGGCAAGACCCTTCGCCACAATGGGTGTTCAGATCTAGCTGTCTTAAAGGTTTCCTCTCTCTTTGGGATAAAAAATAAACTTCCGTGCCACCACTCTGGAGCTGGTGGCAGAAATGGTGGCCCACTTCTCTTATAGAAAAAACACTACATTCCTGTTTTGTATTGGGATGCTGTGAAGGCATGGCAATGGTAGTCTGTTTGTCTCAGATTGCTTATTCCAGCTTAAGCCTCTGCTTTATGAGTAAGTAGGGATGAGTGTGATTGGGGTCAATTCTTGGACTGTCATGCCGGGGTAGAGTTTTTGCCCTATGAAACAGAGATTGGTGTAGAAATGTAGTCCCAGATCTCTTATATGATTTGTCTGGAATAGAGCTTCTGTAGCAGGGAAAGCATAGAAAATGATGATTGGCTAACCTTCTGATGGAGAAGCCATAGCCCTATCCTGGGAGCAGATGTCATGGTAAAGGGAGGGAGCTCTATGTTCTTAGCTGTGTCTTCCAAGAATTTAATTTTCATCATGCTGATTTGATGTGGGTATGAGGTCATGTCTCAACTGCCATAGATTCTCCACTGCCATCCTTATCCAATTTTGTAGATTTTCTTCACAATTGTTTCTCCATTTCCTAAATGCCTTCAGAAAAATTTCTGGAGACTTTATATGTTTTATTTTTAATTAATTGATTAATTTGTTTTTATCATTCTCATCAGGCATTGTTCCCTGGAAAAAGATACATGGAGGTCCTCAAACTGCCATTTTGGAAGTTACTCTTCAATATTTTGCATTTTAATGAGCTTCTGAAGCTAAAAACCAGGCCACTGCTTACTACATTAAATGTCCCCTTGTTACTCATTAGAAAAAGCCACTCTGTCCTGACTTTGAGACAATGTATTATCACCTGCCAGAAAATTGTCCTGATAAACATACAATCTACAATGACAATCCATATGAAAGCTATCTTTAGAGCTGTTTATTATAGCATCTGCTATTCTGTACCTAATGTCCCCTGCATGGACCTCTAAGGACACAGTTTTGTCAGCAGGAAAACAAATTGAGGTGGTAAAAAAATGTATTTCTAGAGTCTGTGAACTCACCTATTGGGTAGATACCTTCTTTATAACAGAGACCATATTGATTATTATGCACACTTAATATACTAGAACTGTATTTACCAAAATTATGCCCCTATCTTGTTGTCCTATGTCACCATAATTACTCATGGATATCATTGTTTATTCATTATTATTTTTATTGTAATTTCTGATTTATATACCATCATTGTACATCTTAGAAGGGTACAACATAGTTTTTCACAACCTGTATACAATGCATAATCTGTAGATGTATTTATTTTTTTCAACATTGAACATTACATTATGTTCATTACATGAATATTCAGTAATAGATTTACTAGTGTTTCATTGTTTTGTTTTCTCGGAAGTATGTATCTTTTAATGACTTTTTAAATTTTGTTGTCATTCATTGTTATTTCTTACAGATAAATAGAAAATGCATCTCATGAGAAGTATATTTACACAAAGTACAATGATTTAATAAATACATACTTTAATTTAAACAGGCATGAGAATCAAATTTCATTTCTAGTCAGTCATATTTCCTGCATTTTATTTGTCTTGAATAAAACATTCATATCTATGTGTTACTGTTTTATTATGCCAAGAATTTGTCTTTTTTTTCTTCATTTTGTTTTTACAATAGCATGTTTGCTTAATTTATAGCAATCAGAAAATAAGCTGAGTCTTGTTTTGATCCAAACATTGATGTTCTTTAGGTTGTATACAATATTTGTTAAAAAGTACATATAAAAATACCTTTTAGAAGCTTCTATAAGAAAGAAAATACAAAGTTTAACGCACAACTTTCTTCTCAGCTAGAAGTGCAAACTGCTGCTACAGTTGTTTGTTTTTGTTTTTGTTGTATTTTTGGAGAGGTTTTTGCTATAGGGTGCGTGCGCTCGCCAGAAAGACGGAGAGAAACAGAGAGACAAAAAGTGAGAAATCACCCCCCAGGGAGGATGGCCATGCTGCAATCCCTTCTCCTCCATTCTCTTCTCGGGATCTTGTGCATGCATGCACACACGCCTGGCGTGAGTGTAAGCCACCAGGTCCAGGACTCGAACCATGGTCAACCACATGAGAGTCCAACGACATAGCCATTACGCCAACTGCTGGTCCCTCTTTCTTCTTTTTTATTTATTTATTTTTTCTTATTTCCTCTTCTCTAGTTCTTTTCCTGCTTTATCCCTTGGCTGCTTAGCCTCTATGCTCTGAGTTTCTAGACAGGTCCAAGGAACACTATCCAAACATCTGAATTTGATTAGGGTCAGAATATTCCTCTATTTCCACTGAATTTGATGCACAAAGAATGAAAATGGAATGGAAGAGAGATTGTAGATCACTTCCTCCTGCAGGCCTCTGAATGCACAGATGAAACTTTAAGAATTAAAAGAAACACACTATCCATCAAATGACTAGAAATCACTGCAGTGTCACAAGAAATATGGGAAAAGAAGAAAATACCTCTCCTCCAAGGGAAAAGTATAACTCTTCATCCTCAGACAGTACAATGAAACTCATGGAAATATCAGATAAAGAATTTAGAATATTCATAGTGACAAAGCTAACAGAGATAGAAGAGAAGAGAGACAATGAACTGCAGAAGAGGCAGGAAAAAGGAGCTGGCAAGTTTTAGAATATGAGGAAATTCTTGCAAGATCTAAAAGAGGAAATACATGCTATAAAAAAGAATCAAATGAACCTGTTAGAGATAAAGACTATAATGCAGGAAACCAAAACCTCCTTTGAAAATATTAAAAGCAGACTAGATCATACAGAAAATTAAATCTCAGATATAGAAGATAGGATTGCTGGAAAAATCCACCACGAAGACTGAGAAAATGAGCATAATATACGAAAAATACTAGATACCATCAAACGTCCAAACATCTACAAAATTGGCATCCCAGAAGGCTAAGAGATTTATAAGGGCATTGATAATCTATTCCATGAAATCCTGCAAGAAAACTTTCCAAACCTAGAGAGGCATTCAAAGATCCAGTCCCAAGAAATACAAAGGACCCCAAATAGAATCAACCCAGGAAGATCTTCCCCAAGGCACATCATAGCCAGACTGACCAGAACCACAGACAAAGACAAGATACTAAGATTGGCAAGAGAGAAACATCAAGTTACCTACAAAGGATATCCTATCAGGCTCACAGAAGACTTCTCATTGGAAATAATGTGAGTGAGGAAAGAACAGAAAAATATATTCAAAGTGTTAAGGGAAAAACAATTTCAACCTAGAAAACTGTACCCAGCAAGATTATCCTTCATAGGGGAAGAAAAGATAAGAACATTATCAGATAAAGAAACCTGAAGGAATTTATCAACACCACACCAGCTGTCTAAGAAGTTCTTAAGGGAGTGCTATACCAGGAAAATTAAATATAGACACACAGAAATAAGAGTTCAAAAGCTAAAAAAATGGTCAACTTAATCAATGGGGCAAGTCTAGAGTTGAATATTATATCCCAGAATTTAATCAGGAAGATCAAGCCACAACAAAGATAGATTAAGTACATGAGACTGAACTGGTGAAATAGAATTTTATGACTTTTGATTAAAACTGCTGATTTTCTTCTTGGCTTTGTTTTCCAGTTTTAAGGATTTTTGTCCTGTCTTGAGCTGCCAATAGGTTCATATACCTATTATTTGAACAGAATCCTAACCTGTTTCCTGGTTTTAAGTTTTAAGCAAATTTCCTTAGCATTTATTTGACTTATTAAAGTTAAAACTACTTTTCTTGACATTAAAAATATGTTAACAAATATCTATTTAATATCCACAGTAAGCTATATAGCATCAGCTAGTTGCTACTTTATAGTATACTCATTCTACTCAGAGCTTCACGCCTGATGTCAGACATGTACTCACAGATATTTGTATACCTGATGAACTTGCTATTGAAAGTAGTTAGATGATTTAAGAAATTTTGTGAATCATTAAAATGTAGGGGAAAAAAAGAATGGAAAACAACTGTAGACTCCTGAGATTGTGTGGGAGGAGGATGGGAAATGGCAGAGGGTGAGAAATAGAGGGAAAATTATATGTACACACACACACACACACACTCACACACACACATATATATATATATGAAACTAGAAATGGAAAATTATTGACAATAACATGTATAATTAAGCCATTATGTAGTATATTCTGGATGGGAAATCACATTTTGTATGCTGTAATGATGCTCAGTAAATGAATGTAAATTAAGTAAGCAATTAAAAACTAAAAAATTAAAAATAATAATAATTTTAAAAAGAAAATAAGAATACAACATGCACCTAGGTAAAAGCAGAGTCCTTATAATTGTGGAAGGTAGAGAAGTATGGAGAAAGTGAGAACTCAAAAAAAAGAATAGGATACATTTTCTTCCTGGCCCCTCAGAAATGCAGTAGCCCACTGCTGGTGGGATTGTAAATTGGTCCAACCACTGTGGAGAACAATTTGGAGATTCCTCCAAAATCTACAAATAGAACTACCATATGATCCAGCAATCCCACTCCTTGGTATCTACCCGAAGGACAGAAGGATACTTAATTGAAAAAGTGCTTGCACATCAATGTTTATTGTGGCACTTTTCACGATTGCTAAGTCATGGAAACAACCTAAATGCCCACAAACTGATGAATGGTTAGAAAAACTGTGGCACATATACTCAATGGAATACTATTCATCCATAAAAAAACAACAAAACCCTGGCTTTTGAAAGGAAGTGGATGAATATGGAAGACCTACTGCTGAGTGAAGCAAGCCATGCTATGAAGGAGAGGCATTGTATGTCCCCACTTAATATATACTGAGTGTCTTCACTCTAAATATAAATATATATATATATATATATATATATATATATATATATATATTTGAAACCATACTGCTTCTGTTGTTATAGAGTTATAAAATTATACAAAATTATAATACATATTTTGAACATTATCTGTAAAATTCAGTATTTTGAAATTTTGAAAGTTGTTTGTAAACTGTCAAGAATTACTCCATTTATGGAGTATGAGCTAAAATTTTTTGTTATGTAAAGTAAATGTTTGTGGAAAAATGTAAAAATAAATAAATGAAAAAAAAGAAAAAAAAAACAAAACAAAGAAATGCAGTAGCCCTTGCCCCCATTCTCCAACTCTCTTCCCCTCTCTAACCTTATTCTCTAGGTCTTTTCTTGGGTGGGAACTAAGAGAAAACACTCCAAGTGGCAATTTATGGAATTCAAAGAGGGGATTATTGCTCAGAAGCCCCTATGCCAACATCTGATACAGAACAGATGCATATGGGGGAAATAGTGTCTTGATTTCTTTAGACAGAATAAGGACCCGAGATCATGTTCTTGAGAGAATCTCAGCTTTCAAGTGGAATGTCTGGATTCCATAAATTTCACTGTAGCCTGTGGGGGTTAAAGAAAAATCAATGAGAAAAAATTAAGTTGAGGGCTGTAGGGTGGATCCACAGAAGGAATTCGTGGCTACTTGAAGGAAATTTGTAGTGTTAATGAGAGAAAGGGGTAGACAGGATAGTGAGAAATGACCAGTGTCCTTGGAGACAATTGCCATGCCTTTCCCAGGGTAAGGAAGCAATTTCCAACTTAAATCAGCCATGAAATTTTAGAATGAGTGACCTTGAAGAGATGGAACGAGGCAAATGAGCCACACATTCATTCAGTGGGCAGTACTTGAAACTCTGAGTAGCCAATACCTTGAGAACATTGGCTTTTCTTTCATATCCAGGCACTATCAAGTGCAGAAAAATGGGTGGGAGACCCCTTGAGTAGGAAGAGAGCTTAGGAGAGAGATTACACTTTGACCTGGCTCCATTTTGATTTTAAAGAGAAAGAATGAGCGAGTTCCTTTTCTTCAGAACATTTAACTAATTTTTCCAACTCTCCCTGAAATCAGAAAGGCATTCAGGAACAACATGACGTCATGAACAATAAAGAAAATAACTTTCATTTTTGACTTGGAGTACCATGTGAATTTCATCCTATTCCAGACTTATAGATAAAAGTATAGACTTTTTAGAACAGATCATTTTTTCATGTGTATGACTGTATTGAGCAGTGGCATTAGGCTGAATGCTTGAGTTCTTGGCAGTCACAAATCCTGTGCTTCACCTCTTACCTCTACACTATCAAATTCAAAGTTAGAAACTCCTTGAAAAACTTTCAGAATTAGATTCTACTAAAATATATTTTGTGTGCAATGGTGAATCAATTCTAATTTATGAAAAATAAACAGGTTCTTTACAAGAAAGTAATCAATATATTATTGAAAAGAATTTTTAACAGATATACTATGGGATTTGCATGGTTTTAAATTAGATGATTAACCTTAAATGATCCAATTTTACAAGTCAATGTCAATTAAAATATTCTTATGTTTCAGGGTAATATTCTTGAATGGATGTATCATTTATCTAGAACAAAACAGAGTTCCTCTTTACTGCTAAAGCTTCTTGTTTCCCCTGATGTTCAAAATTTATGACATGAAGTCATTTATAAGAGAGTCTGTATCAAGAACTTCTATACTTTGGGATTGAGAATTGTCACCTGATTTTCATGTTTTTCTCAATACCCCTTCCACTTTTTGTTTTAATATTGCAAGAGAAATTAGAGAGCCTCTAGGCAATTGTAACTCATATAAGAGGGATTCAAAAAGTTCCTGGAAAATGTGTATTATGAAAAATAGTACATGCATTAATTTAAACACTTTTCACGCCAAATAAACTTCATACATGAATTCAGTTGTTTCCATAAACTTTTTAAAAATAATTGTTTTATTTAACTTTATTTATTTATTTATTTATTTATTTATTTATTTATTTATTTATTTAAATTTGACCTGAGAGAGAGAAAGAGAAAGTGAGAAAGCAAGCTGCCAGGTCCAGCACTCAAACTGGACCTGGTTGGCCATGTGGGAGTCTAGTGCCCTCAACCACCATGCCACCTGCCATCCCTCCATAACTTTTTTGATGTATCTTCAAGTATTTTTCCTCTATGGCATAAATTCAGAGAATGAATGAGATATATTTGAGTTTAGAAATAAGAGAAAAATTATTGTCACTCATTAGTCATTGACCTATAGCAATGATTTTCAAATCACTATTATTAGTTCATCTTCACTTGGGGATGTGTTATAGGAATTTATTAAAAGTGCAGACACTTGTGTTTTCACAAGCCCTTCAGATGATTCAGTGCATGCTAATGACTGAGAACTATTAATCTATGGAATGTTAATAAGGACACATCACTTTTTCTGAAATCCCTTAAAAATAACAGATAGAACTTGCTTATATAAAATACTTTGGTAAGAAACATTTCCAAGAGGTCCTGAAATAAGTAATATATTTAGTATTACTTAGTTTACACATATCTAAACTGTTTAATTATAATTTTCTTAAAATGATTCAGATAGTGGTAGATTCAATTTGTCACTGTTTTGAATGTAGACATATGTAATAGACGAGGAGGTTAAGTATATAAGTGTATGTAAAATATCTAGAACAGTGCTTAAAGCTATGCCAGGCACTTAACCAAGTGCTATAGAAAGATAACTCTTAATGAACATCTACTTCGTGTGGGCAATGTGCTAGCCAGTTTCATATACATTATCTTGTGTAAATATCTAATCATCATAAAAAAATGTAAAGTAACTTCCTAAATGTTACCTAATTAGCAGGTGATGAGCCAGCTGTAATTCTGTTGTTCAACTCTAACACTACCTTCCTGAATTAATTTACTTAAGTGCCACTATTGATAAGAGGTTCATTAATGACTGTGGTAGAATTTTATTGTGAAAAATTATTCCTCTAGTAATAATCAATGACCAGAGAGTAGAATGTGTTTAATATGCTAATACATTTTGTAATAAAGCCATTGGAAAAGTGGGCATCATTAGCAGCATTTATACTTGCCCATGTGCTTACATATCTCTCACATAACCTATCTTGGTTATTAAATGCTCTTCATATTGTGAATATGTTAGTGCTGTTACCTTTTTAATGACTCTGTTATGTATATCTTACTCAGTTCTTATAACTAGACTAAGAAAGTAACATATAGTAAGAATGTCATTTAAGTTAGAAATTTGCTGAGTCAAAACTTATTACATAATCATATTATTACATTATCACACCTTGGAGGGCTTTCTTTTAAAAACTGGGACTTCATGCTACATTATGATTATCTCAGACTTTTCTTAAAAAGAAGCTATAAAACAAATTTGAAAAATATTACTCTATATAATATTAATTTGTATTTCTGAGGACTATATGAATACTGCTCAACATTAATGAAATGGAATGCAATAATATTTAGGTGTAACTTTATATTGTATTGTTCTATCATCAAAGATTTTGAGGGCTGGTGTAATAGGCAGAATTAGGGAGGAGCAGAAATTTAGGAGGATGGAATCAATTAAAAGCTGTAAGTGTTTAGTTAATGGGCTCAAAGTTCAAGAGAAGACTATTATTATTCAATGAAACCATCAAGAGGTCATATAAGACGGTTGGATCATGTAAGACTTTTGCTTTCTCTTGAAATTTTACTAAACCTAGAATGAAAAATGTTCCTTTTTGAAAATATAAACAGATGAGTACTACTGGCTGAGTTATTAGGCTGTTGGAAAGGTCATGACTTTTTGAAATGTTTTTCTGTGAAAAAATGTATCATAACTTTTCTGACAAGCCAATATATACCTCCAAAAAGACATGTTAAGGTCTTAAGTCCCAGTACATCAGAATGTGGCGCTTTTTTTGGAAATATGATCATTGCAGATGTAGCTTGTTATGATGAGGTCATATTGGACAGGGTAAGTAAGCCCTTAATACAGTTTGACTGGTCTTACAAGAGAATGGAGACATAGAGGGAAGGTGGCTATGTAAAGACACATACACAAGAGGAGAACATCATGTTATGGCCAAAGGACACCCATACCATGAATCTAAATGATATAAGAATTCTTGTGATACTTAACCACTACTTCATTATAAACATTTGTGTGGTGGCCAGCAGGTGGTACAGTGGTTAAGGCACTGGACTCCCACATAGCTGACCGTGGTTTGAGTCCTGAACCTGGCAGCTTGAAACTCACGCCAGGAGTATGTGTGTACATGCCCAAAATTTAAAAGAAGAATGGAGGAGAAGGGGTTGTAGTGTGGCCATCTTCCCTGGGGGGAGATTTCTGTCTCTGTCTCTCTGATGAGTGTGTGAGCCCTATAGTAAAAGTATCTCTAAAAAAAAATGGGAAAAAAACAGTGTGAGGTAGGAGACAGGAAGTCTTAAGAATATAGTTAAGGTATAGGCCCAAGATGAAATCACAAAACAGCTGTTTTGAGATGAAGACACCATAGATAGAACAGTTTGCTCACAGAGACAACTAGTGGCTGTGATTTAATGACTGACTTAAGACTAAGACTTTTTTCCAGGTCCCACCACATTCCAGGAAGAAGGTATGATCTTTTATGACCCAAAGCTTTTAAGCAAAGAGAGTCTCCTGACCTTTGTACTCTCTCCAAAATTAAGAAAATAATCAGACCCATCTAGCATGTGACACCCACTGAGAAGAAAATGCATGTACCACCTGGGAACAAGAGTGGACAAAGTCCCTCTGACCCAGGTAAAAAGCCCTTCACACTAGTTCTTTCTCGGCAGTCCACCCGGCACCTGCTGTTTGCCTGGAAGCTCTGCTGTACCTTCTGTCTCTTAATAAACTTCATTTGCTTATCTACATCCTAGTCTCCAATTCTTCATGAACTGTGGATAAGAACCTATGTCTCTCTGCAGGTTCTGGGCCTGATTCCTCCTGAACCCCAGTGTTCCCTGAATCAACAGTACAGTTTAAATATAGGGCAAGGTGAGAACAATGACTAGTTTGTCAACAATGGTATTACAAAAATCGTCGTGTCTTGACAACAGTGTGATTTGAAGGACTTCAAGGAGATGAAGTCAGATTGGAAGAAGCTGGGCTCTGTGTAAATGTCTTGATTTAGGATAGGTTTGTAGAGAGATGGGCACTCAACTAACTACGACTTTTGAGGATTAAGGTAAATGACACTGACCTATAACCAGGAGATTGCCAGTTAGTTAACTTTAAGACTACACTATATGAATCACTATATTGTACCTAATTTGGGATAAATTCAAAATTTTTGGAACCTAATTTTAAATATGAAACCCTAAAAAATTATTAAAGATTTTAATTTTTCTGGGCTGTCAGTTTTCCCTAAATGACTTGGTGTTTTGCTTTTAAAAATATATGACATGTAGGGAACCAGCAGTTAGTGTAATGGCTATGTCGCTGGACTCCCACGTAGTCGACTGCGGTTCACGTCCCGGACCCGGTGGCTTAAAACTCACCCTGGGCACATGTGCGTGTGTGCCCAAGATCCCGAGAGGAGAATGGAAGAGAAGGGATTGCGGCATGACCATCCCCCCTGGGGGGTGATTTCTCGCTTTCTGTCTCTATGTCTCTCTCTGTATGTCTGGCTAGCGTACGCGCCCTATAGCGAAAACCTCTCCAAAAAAAATATATATATGACATGTTTCTAAAAAAATGCATTGTTTTTTAATTCTTTTCTTATGTTTATTTAATGAGGCACTTTTCAGTTTGAAATAATTGGTTGTTCTTCTAAGCTGGCTGTTTTCCTACCTCAATAATCTTAATAATGATTATATAATGAATGAACCCAAACTTCCTTCAGTGTATTACTGGAAAAATCACATATTATATTAACCCATTAAGTACAATATTCCAAATTAAAATGATCCATTGAGCTTTTATAAAATATATTTCAGTTCAATAGAAATAATATGCCTTATATATAGCTAATATACTGTATAACCAATGACTATCTCTTTCTGATAAAGGCCATATTCTTTTAAAGTTTCTAAATTGAGAAAATTTGTAGAATAGTCATTTGATGACAACTTTAGTAAAGTAGTATAGATGAACATTAATTTTTCATTACTTAAAAAAAAGATCCTGAATCTTATGCCAAAACTTATTTCTTTGAATAGTTTCTTAAACCAAATAACATACTAATTAGAAGTAAAGATTTTTAAGTATGTATGAAAACGTTATAACTGGAAGAATTTAAAAACTGGAAACTAAATTTAGTTCTACTATTATAGCCTGTTTTAAAAGTTATATATATTCTTAGATGGAATAGAAAAATAATACTTATCTTTTTAAAACTTCGAGATTACACTTTTCGACATGAACAGAGTTTATTTTAACAGGTAAATATGGTATTAAATAAGCACCTGAAATTTTGGAGAATTGGTACACATGGGAAAAAATAATCACTGTTTTAGTGGTTTATTTTTCCTTCAGAAAACACTTCTAATGCCAATGCTTTTTGTTCACCATATCCCATTTTCAAGCTCTGAGGTTTAAAACTTTTAATTTAGGTTAAAGGCTATTTTGAAAATCAAATAGGATCAATAATCCCCCTGTAGGATTATAACTAGTTGTATAGTGAACCAGTTTTTGTAAATGTTGATTGAAAGGCATATATGGCTGAACTTTGGGTATTGTAATATTAATGTTTCTTTCAGTTGTAGATTATGTGTGTTCCAGAAGCATAGCCTTACTTCCCCTTCTAATTTGATGTTCTTTTTTTAATAAAAAAAATTTTTAACCATAATTTGTGTTCAAAAGCAACTAGGCTATATAAATGAGAAACTCAGACACAAATTTTCATCACCAATTCTTTAGCTTAAGGAAAAATTAAAATGAAAACAATTTACTTGCAAAAATTTAATCAAATATATTGAAAGAATCATGACCTACTGGGATACCTTTGCATACAAAGGTGAAGAAAATTGAGGCCAGCAGGTGGTGTGGTGGTTAAGGCATGGACTTCCACATGGCCGATCACAGATAGAGTCTTGGACCTGGAGGCTTAAAAATCACATGTGTGTGTATGTGCCCCAAATCCCAGGAGGAGAATGCAGGATGAGGGATTGCAGTGTGGACATCCCCCCAGGGGTCATTTCTCACTTTCTATATCGCTCTCTTACTCACTCTCCAGTGAGTGTATGTGCCCTATGGTGATTCCCCACCCTAAACAATGAAAATGACCAAAAAAAAAAAAAAAAAAAAGGCAAAGCAAATATATAGGAATTTGCATATATACAAAAACATGATACATTTCTGAAGAGAAGAAATGGTCAACTTTTCTACCACCAGTTTTAAAGTTAGAATTGTTTAAAAAAATTTCTGATGAAAATAAATGTTCCCCCAAATTTAATTGTTAAGTTCTGTATTCATCCAACAAGATCATAGATGTATCGTTTCTCTAAATAATGGTAATGCTTTGGGACCAGCAGTTGATGTAATGGCTATGTCGCTGGACTCCCATGTAGTAGACCACGGTTCAGGTCCTGGACCAGGTGGCTTAAACTCACACAGGGCACGTGTGCATGCATGCCCAAGGTCTCAAGAGGAGAATGGAGGAGAAGGGATTGCAGCGTAGCCATCCCCCCGGGGAATGATTTCTCACTTTTTGTCTCTCTGTCTCTCTCTGTCTTTCTGGCAAGCGCATGCACCCTATAGCGAAAACCTCTCTAAAAATTTTTATTTAATTAATTAAACAAAATAATAATGGTAATGCTTCAAAACAAGCATCACAAAATAGGTCATTTTATTGTTTTGGAAACGGGAATAGATTTGTTCTGATGAGTTTCACTTTCCTATTAATGTGATTAACTGCTCTAAGCTTGACGTTTCCCTGGTAAAATGGTTGGAATTAAGTGAGTAGCATATAGGTGCAGATTAATGACAGCTAGTCTAGTCCTTATATGATACTTATTGTATGCAACACTTTTTGACGTCCTATACAGATGTTATTGTTATTAATCCTCACAATGACTCACAAAAAAGGTATTATATTATTTTCCCATTTAAAACAGAGATTAGGCCATTTGTTCAAGGTTACACAGCTAATATTT
The DNA here is from genome assembly GCA_026018925.1 of Tupaia tana. Classification (NCBI taxonomy): domain Eukaryota; kingdom Metazoa; phylum Chordata; class Mammalia; order Scandentia; family Tupaiidae; genus Tupaia; species Tupaia tana. The sequence continues at coordinate 76,185,708 of JAKSZU010000005.1, read as the reverse complement.
TTAGCAGAGTTCCCAATTTAGCTAGTTATTATTAGCAGAGTCCCAATTCAGATCCAGATAGTCTGGTCTTAAGACTGTGCTCTGGATCATAATACTATAATATAATTTTAAAAATAATAGCGCTACTGAGTTATTAACTCACAGATTTGCCATTAAAAATGTTGAGCATGATAAATTGGGCCAAGCATGAAGAGAAGCAGAATCTACTCTGATGAACCAGGCAACTCAGGGAATTTATCAAATTCATGATCTTGTACTTGTAGAATTCATCCAATGACCTGTTAAAAAGGTCCTATCATTTCAGGGACATTGACTATGGTAAAGAGAAAGAAAAGAGTAACTGGAAAGAATCTCCTAAGATCCATGATTCAAACCATCAAAGAGGCTAAATGTTTTAGTCAAAACAAGAGTCCTTGAGCCTCTTTGATCTTGGTCACAGAGGCACTAGAATAAATCACTTATGTCACATCTGACAGTTTCAGCAATTCAACTGTTTTCAGGTCTCTCGAATGAATGAAAAGATAAACATTATGAAAAGGGTTAGTCATTGAATATGTCACCCAGTAGTTGACCACAGTTAAGTATCTGAAGAACTGAAACTGACATTATTCTTCTTTCTGAGTGTGAATACTGCAAGGCAGGGATATCAAATATGTTTCAGTTGCTATGCCAGTGTCAGCAGCTTCGTAGAGCTGCCTAGGTACCCAGGGAGCTGTGTTGTAGAGGATTCTAAGGCTGCATCCATGTCTTGAAATGAAAGATGCATCAGTGAGTTATCAGTGCTTGTCAGGATGTGATCCTAGTTAAAGGGTAAAATGTTTTAATATCAATAATTATGAAAAGAGGCCTCCAATTTAATGTATAGCATAGTAATTCTCTTTTTGTAACCACAGTCTGCCTTTCAGAGGTGGTTATCATTTATACATACTACTTTGCCTCTATAGGTTTTCAGAACACAATTTGTTCATAATTTATGGTTCTTTAAGTGAAGATATTATAGGAGTATAAAACATTTTAATTCACTAGTGCAAGGTAGCCTCATAAACCCAGTTGGAAGAGTAAACGATTATGGAAAAACACCTCAAAAACCTTACTGCTTTTTAGTTGTTGTTCTAAAGAAGTTTTAGTTCCAGAAAAGAAAAATGTTTTATTTCTTCAAAGAAACAAAAAACCTTACAATGTGAGTGCTCGTAGCACATATACTTGAAAAAAAAAAAAATCACCTGTTTTCAATAAGAGGACTGAGTCAGAAACTTATTATATATACATAAAGTTAGAAAGTTAAAATTCCTACATATTTACTTCTGCTGCAATTCTTTTAACTAAGTGAGACAGTAACCATGCCATGAGGGGGTTTCACGGTCACAGACTTCTTCGAAAGTATTGGTATTCGGATAACATCGGTAATAAGCTAACCGCTAAAAAGTATTCAGCATCTGGGCTTCGAGGCTGCCAAGAATCATTGTGTGTTCTCGGTTGTTGGCTGAAATTCTGGAGCAGATGAAGAATGATGAGGAAAAGCAGAATTCCATGCTGACATTGGATGACAAAGGTGCTAAGAGGATCAATGGAATAAAGTTACCTATAGTGCCTTTAACTCAGCAAACATTTCTGTTTCATGGGGAGAAGTAAAAAGGCTAAGAAAAAAGTAATATTTAAAGTCTAATAGTTAAAGGTGCAACTGTAAACACTTTAAGTTAGAAATGCAGAACTTTGATCATCCAGGGTATGTGATTTTGTGAGCATGTAGGTTATTACACATTTATCAATAGGCAAGAAGCTTTCCAATTTAAACATAGGGGGCAGTCTTGAATTGTGTTGGTTGTCGCAGGAAAGCACAGTATGTGGGCTCAAATTTTGTTGGTCCTTTAGCAGGCACTATTTTTACTGAGGGCTGCTGATGGTTCAGTTGTGGTGCTTCCGAAATACTCCCAGGAGAGGGCTGTGGGGTGTTGGGAATCATACGTAGTCATTCCCAAGCATCTTTCATCAACAGGGAACTCTTGAAAATTACTACCTTCATCCAGCTCTTTGGTTTCAAAATGCCCTCTCGAGTTTCTGTGCCATTACATGTGAAATTTCCTCAACTGGAAAAACTCTCTTCCTTTTCTATAAAAATTACATTAATCATTCAAAGTATAAGTCAAGTGAAATGGAAACTTTTCTCCCACATCTGGCAACTGCCTTAACCTTTAAGTCACTCTAGGGTAAATGTCCCACCTAGTGTAATGTAAACTACCTATTCATTAATTGTATATGTTGAAAACTTGGTCTGGTGCTTGGAAATTGATTTATTCCAAAAGGAGAAAAGCAAAAAAAGAAGGAAATAAATCCAGAATACTTGAAAGCACATTTATTAGGTGTAATATGAATCCACAATTTACTCAGATTTTAACTACCTTCTGCATACAAATTGAGGTTTCTCTTGCTCACCAGTTTTCATCTTCAAGTAAACTTAGTTGAAAGCGAGTTTAAAATAGCCTGTTCTCCAATTTAATTGTTCTAGCAGGCTGGAGATCTTTCTCGTTGGGCAAGGGGAGAGAAGGACATTTCATTGTGTTTTTCTGCACTAGGTCAGGCTGTAGCTTCTTTCCCATTACACTAGCCTTAAAATATAGGCCAAAATTTCAGCTTCACATTGTAAGGCATGGCATACTTTTGTTAAGTATGCCCTTGCCTTGATGTCCTCAGAGCATTGTTTAGAAAATTACTTTTACTGGCATATTTCCTCTCTCACAGCACCCTTGGGAAGATTGCTACATGGAAATGGGAGGGTAATGACCCAATCTCTTCCTAGAATTCTTAGGGAATGCTTTTCAAAGACAGATTTAATTAACACAGAATGCCAAGTTTCACATGCCTACGTATTTTTGCCTATGTATTTTGGGAGTAAGCATTTAACTATTTGTTGTTATTGGTATTATTTTCCTACCCTTCTCATGCTTTGGGGAGGACAGCAAATAGTCCTCTCTCTCCTGGTCTATGAGCAGAGTTACTCGTCGTCATCTTCCTGATCAGTCAGACCAGGCACTGGAAACTTCGTTTTCAGACTTTTAATAGGTGGTGATTTGCTGTCAACTCACAGGAGGGTCATAGAAAAGAGGATTTATTTCTTCCTGGACAAAGTGTCTTCTTCTCTCCCTTGAAATCTTTTCTGTGCTTCTAAAATTTTTTTCAGTAATATTATATTGGGAGAAATAGCAGCTGGCTTTTCATTTATCATTTTACTATTTCACAGTACATTTCTGCATTTAACTCTCATATGAAATACGTGCCATTATTAGGCACCAATTAAATTGGCTACAGAGCTTATAGAGATTCTTCTGTGGCCATGGCCATGCCTATATTAAGCCTACCCCTTCTACAGGAGTACTGCTTTCTTTTGCCATTCCTAGTCAGCTGTTCCAAATGATTCACTTTTTTATGTGTTACTCTAGTCTTCTGGTTTAGCAATTGTTAATGATTGGTTATGCAACCCTTGCCAATTCAAATTTTTCTTTTTGTCCTTATTTTTGATACCAAAGGGGTACATGGTATGCAAATGGCTATGAAATCAGTTTAGAATTGCTAATGACTATGTCCCAACAGTGTAGTATCAGGTTCTGCATGCAGAGAAAGGCCGAGAAAAACTATAGTGAAGGGAAGACCCCACCTGGAGCCAGATTCCACATGGACCACTGTGGGTTAGAATTCTGGCCCCAGCATCTTGAAAAAAACATACTAGGTATATGTGCCTGGGTGCCTATTATCTTGATGGTATCAAGAATTAGAGGAGGGAACCAGCAGTTAGCGTAATGGCTATGTCGCTGGACTCCCACATAGTCGACCGCGGTTCGCGTCCAGGACTTGGTGGCTTAGAACTCACGCAGGGCGCATGTGCGTGCGTGCCCAAGATCCCGAGAGGAGAATGGAGGAGAAGGGATTGAGGCATGACCATCCCCCCTGGGGGGTGATTTCTCGCTTTCTGTCTCTATGTCTCTCTCTCTCTGTCTCTGGTGAGCGCACGCGCCCTATAGCGAAAACCTCTCCAAAAAAGAAAAAAAAAAAAAAGAAATAGAGGAGAGGGAATTGCAGTGTAATCACACCCCATTGGTAGGTGCTTTCTCTCTTTTCCTCTCTGTCTATCTCTTTCTGGTAAGTGTATGCACATGCTGCCAAATGAAGGAAGGAAAGAAGGAAGGAAGGAAGGAAGAGAAAGAAGACCCTACCTGCAGATGGATTATGTGAGCCAATTAATGATCCTTTATATACTTAAGCCATTACTGCAACTGAAGTGAGTCAGTACAATGCTGACTAACAATCTGAACTTGAGAAATTTAAATAATGTTAACATAAGTGGAATTTCTAAGTGTTAAAATGTGTCCTGTTTTCCCCCCCTTTTAGAATTGTTTCTGCTGAACTGCTTTTTGGTTGTGCCATTAGTGTAAATTGAAGAAAATTACCAAAATAAACGTCACATTATTTTACCTTACAGCTCTTTCAACCTGTTGTTCATTGATATTGCACAGCATTTCCATCCACAGTTAAGGAGAGAATACCTAGAAAATGTTTTCTATATATCAAAAATAAAGAAACTCATGAAAATGTAAGGGGAAATATAAGGGGAATCCTTATATTCTTCCAAATAAGAAGTTTGTTTCTTAAAAAGAGTAAGAATTTTAAAACTGATTTTATTTTCTTCTTGTTTGGCTGGTGAGGAAATAAAATTTCAGCTTACCTTGAACTATGGCACAGAATATAATATATAATACACATTTTCTGCTGTTCTCCTCACTTCTAGCTTACTTAACATTTTGTTCATTCATACTTTCTGCCATGAAGTGTTGATTTTACTTTTTGTATGACACATATTTTTGTAAATAAACAAGCCAATGAATGAATGAAATAAAATAATGAGTAACTGAATAAATCATTTTAATTGCAGTAGGTTAGTTTAGTATGCTTTCTTTTAAACTTACAATACTACTAAAGCTCATAAATGAATAAACTAAAAATAACACTTAAGTTAAAGATAAAAAAGGCCCTATGTAAAACCATTTTCCTTCCATGGAACAGAAGAACTTACACCAATAGTATATCATTGAAAGACATGTGTTGAGATTCCTTGATAATATGCTAGGTATTTTACTCTGAATAAGAAATACATGTATAGTCACTACTGAGATAGGAAAGGACTTTGACTCTTTGGCCCTTCATAGTCTGCTGCTAATGATTAGTGTTTTGTTTTGTTTTGTTTTGTTTTTGAGAGGTTTTTTGCTATAGGGCGCATGCGCTCGCCAGACAGACAGAGAGAGAAGAGAGACAGAAAGTGAGAAATCACCTCCCGGGGTGGGGGGCGTGGCCATGCCACAATCCCTTCTCCACTCTCCTCTTGGGATCTTGGGCATGCAAGCACACGCGCCCGGCATGAGTTTTAAGCCACTGGGTCCAGGACTCGAACTGCAGTTGACTATGTGGGAATCCAGCGACATAGCCATTACACTAACTGCTGGTCCCTCTTTTTCACAAACCAGCACTAAGAGAACCTATTTTTAACTTCTCCACCTATCTCCCAATACATAGCACTCTCAGGTTTTCCCTCTTCTTCATCCACATCAAATGATAGGTAGAATGGCAGAAGTACATTGTATCCTGGAATGTGTAGGTACCTAAAGAAGGGTATCATGCCCTATTTATCTTTTCACATTAGGTTTCTATTCATCACTGTCCAGCCTCTGTATGTGTAGCTCATGCTGCACAGGCTGACCCTTGGTCCAATTCATTAGCCATGTCTGGAGGAAGAATATATGGTATAGAGCTTCTCTGTATGAGCAGTAGGGCCCATGAGCAGGTCGTTTGCCTTGTGAGAGGGTATAGGCATGGCAAATATTTTGAAGATGGCCTCCTTCAGTGCAAAGGCACATTTCCAGCCAGCCCATGGTGGTGGTGAAGAGCTGTTCACCACATGGCCAATGATGTGGTTTGAGTCTCAGACCCAACAGCTTGAGAATTGCACTGGGCACAAGTCTGGGTATGTTTGTGCCCACGTGTGCCCAAAACCCTGAAAAGAGATAGAGGAGAAGGGATTGAGACATGACAATTCTCCATGGGCGGTGTGTTCTCACTTCCCCTCTGTCTCTCTCTGGTAAGCCCAAATATCCTCTGGCAAAATTAGAAAAAACATTAAAAATTTTATTTAATTATAAAAAGGTATACCTAATTTATTTTCTTTTTCTTCTGTTAAATTATAAAATCTTTGTGAGAATTGGTATGTGAGTTTTCTACACACTCTATATAAAGTATTTTTGTTTCTTGAATACTTTGCAATGATCATTTTAATTTCCTCTTAGATCCATCAATTTGTAGAAGGCTTTTAAGTCTTTAGGTAAGCTTTAAAATTAAACATTTGCTTTTAGTCATGTGTATCTTTGTACTATAGTTAGAATATAGTGTGAAAAAAAAAGTATCATTCAGAGTTTTTTTAGGCTTTTTTGTGATTTTTTTTGGATAAATAATGTACATGTTTTCTTCTCTGATTTTTTTTTTCTTTGTAGAAAAAAAGTTTATTTATTTCTTCCATGAAAGAGAGAGAGCGAGAAAGACGGAGAAAGAGGCACTTCAAACAGGGTCTTCATTCTGCTATCTACTCCTAGTTCCCCAACCCAGATCACAAGCACACGTGCATTCTTGGCGTGTACAGTGAGACCACAAGACATGAACCTGGGATCTTCTCGTGTGGGTCCAGTATTGCAGAGCTTTGCATTGCTGCTGTGCCATTTCAGCTAGCCTCCAAGAACCTCTTTGCTATGGGGTGCATGCACTTTGCTGGAGAGACAGAGAGACAGAAAACGAGAAATCATCCCCCAGGGGGATGGCCATGCCACAGTCCCTTCTACTTTATTTTCCTCTTGGGATCTTGGGCATGCATGCACATGTGCCTGGCATAAGTTTTAAGCCATGTGGTCCAGGAGTTGAACTATAGCTAACTACATGGGAGTCCAACGACGTGACCATTACACCATCCTCTGGTCCTGCCTAAAGATCTTTTATATACTGGAGCTATTATATTAAAATAGATCACCTATATTGTATTTTGTTAATTTATCTTATAATAATTTTTCAGTTTTTGTTTCATATATATTCATTGTGTTTAGTTTTGCTACAGGGTACATGCATGAGAGAGAGAGAGAGAGAGAGAGAGAAAGAGATAGAGCTGAGAAGTAAGAAATCATCCTGAGGCGGGATGGCCACATCCCAAGCCCTTTTCTTCCATGCACCTCTTGGGATTTGGGGCACACATGCATATGCACCCGGCATGTTTTTCAAACCTCCTGGACTGAGACTCGAACTACTTTGTTATTATTACTGTGAGTTGTTTTTAGCATACTTTTATATTATTTCTATTTTAAACTTCGGAGGCATTTCATTTTAAGAACTTCTTTAAAACAGCATGGGATATTTAGAAACATTCTGGAAATGGCTACTGAACTTCAGCTGTGAAACATTGCTTTCAGGGACTAAAAGTAAAGATTTTCTGCTGAGATTTCTCCCTCCAGATTAATTTCTAGATTGGAGAGGCACAAACCCAAGCCCATCCTGAGATGGCTACTGAACTTCAGCTGTGAAATATTGCTTTCAGGGACTAAAAATGAAGATTTTCTGCTGCGACATCTCCCTCCAGATTAGTTTCAGTAGGACAACTTCTGTATCCTTGTCTTCATCTCTCTCTGTTTCTATCTGTATCTCCTGTTTCTTAATTTTTTTTTTTTTTTTAAGGTAAAGTATTCTCTGGGCTCTCAAACACCTCCTTTAACTTGCTACTTTGTGATTTTTCCCCCATCCCATTTAGGAGCGGTACCACCTCAGTCCCATTCTGAGATGGCTGCTGAACTTCAGCTGTGAAATATTGCTTTCGCACAGTGTGTGCGCATGCTGCGCAGTTTTCATTTTTTATCTTTTAAAATTAAAACTAAAATTTTTATTGTTTTATTTTTTTATTTTTATTCTTCTTTCCTCCTTTTCTCTTTTCCCTTTTCTTTTAAATTTATCCCTTGGCTGCTCAGACTCTATGCACTGAGTGTTTAGACAGGGCTAAGTTAACAGTATCCAAACATCTGAATTCAATTAGGGTCAGAATATTCCTAATTTCCACTGAACATGATACACGAAGAGAGAAATATGGAAAGGAAGAGGGGTTGCAGATCACCTCCTCCCGCATGCCTCTGAATGATTAGATTGAACTTCGAGAATTAGGAAGAAACACACAACCCATTGGATGACAAGAAATCACCACAGGGGCACAAAGAATTGTTTTTAAAAAAAGAAAATATCTCTCCTCCAAGGGAAAAGAATAACTCCTCTTCATCCTCAGACAGTACAATGAAATTCATGGAAATGTCAGATAAAGAATTTAGAACATTCATAATGACAAAGCTAACAGAGATGTAAGAGAAGAGAGGCAATGAGCTCCAGAAGACACAGAAGAAAAGAGCCAATGATTTCCAGGAGCTGAGGAAGTTATCGAATGATCTGAAAGAGGAAATACACACTAAAAAAAAGAATCAAACAGAGCTGTTAGCGATGAAAGCTGCAATACAGGAAATCAAAACCTCCCTTGAAAGTACTAAAAATAGGCTAGATCATATAGAGGATCAAATCTCAGATGTAGAAGGCAGAATCACTGTCCTAGAAAAATCCACCACGAAGAAAATAGACCCTAAAAATGAGAATAATATACGAGAAATCTAGATTCCATTAACTGTCCAAACATCTGGATAATTGGTATCTCAAAAGGTGAAGAAACTCAAAAGGTGAAGAAACTGTAAAAAAAAAAATAGATTAATTGATAATCTATTCCATGAAATCCTGCATGAAAACTTTCTAAACCTAGAGAGGCACTCAAAGATCCAGTTCCAAGAAATTCAAAGGACCCCAAGTAAAATCAACCCAAGAAGATCTTCTCCAAGGCACATCATAGCGAGATTGACCAAAAACACAGAGACAAGATACTAAAATTGACAAGAGAGAAACATCAAGTTACCTACAAAGGATATCCCATCAGGATAACAGCAGACCTGTTGGAAACAATGGGAGCAAGGAAAGAATGGGAAAATATATTCAAAGTGTTAAGGGAAAAACAATTTCAACCAAGAATACTGTACTCAGTAATATTATCCTTCATATGGGAAGAAAATACAAGAACATCCTCAGATAAACAAAACCTGAAGGAATTTGCCAACATCAGACCAGCTATCCAAGAAGTTTTTCTTTTCTTTTCTTTTTTCTTTTTTTTTTTTTTTTTTTTTTTTTTGAGAGATTTTTGCTATAGGGCGCGTGCACTCGCCAGAGAGACAGAGAGAGACATAGAGACAGAAAGCGAGAAATCACCCCCCAGGGGGGATGGTCACGCCGCAATCCCTTCTCCTCCATTCTCCTCTCAGGATATTGGGCATGCATGCACACGCACCCGGTGTGAGTTTTAAGCCACTGGGTCAGGGACACGAACTGCGGTCGACTACGAGGGAGTCCAGCGACATAGCCATTACGCTAACTGCTGGTTCCCTCCAAGAAGTTTTGAAGGGAGTGCTATACCAGGAAAACTAAATACAGACACACAGAAATAAAAGTTCAATAACAACTAAGAAAATGGCCAACTTAATGGTAGGGGCAAGTCTGGAGTTGAATGTTATGTTCCAGAGTTTAAACAGGAAGATCAGACTACAAAAGAAAATAGATTAAGTACCTGAGACAAAACTGGTGAAAGAGAATCTTACGAATTTTGACTAAAACATTACTGATTTTCTTCAATGCTTTGTTTTCAAGATTTAAGGATTTTTGTCTTGTCCTGAGTTGCTGATAGATTCATATACCTGCTATTTGAACAGAAGCCTAACCTGTTTCCTGGCTTTAAGTTTTAAGCAAAGCTCTCTTAGCATTTTTTAAATTTTGATTTATTAAAGCTAAAACTGCTTTTCTTGAAACTAAAAAGTACACTTAAAAATACCTACATAATGACCACAGTAAGCTATATAGCATCATCTAGGTGCTACTTCACAGTATATTCATTCTACTCAGAGCTTTACGTCTAAAGTCAGACATGTCTTCACAGATAGGTATGTATCAGCTGAACTTGCTATTGAAAGTAGTTATATTAATTAAGATATTTTGTAAATCAATAAAATTTATGAGGGGAAAGGAATGGAAAACAACTATAGACCCCAGAGACAGTGTGGGAGGAGAGTGAGAAATGGCAGAGGGTGAGAAGTAGGGGGAAAAAATACACACACACACACACACACACACACACACATATAAATGAAATGAGAAATGGAAATTATTTGTCGATGATAACATGTATGATTAAGCCACCATACAGTATATTCTGGATGGGAAATCACATTTTGTATGCTGTAATGATGCTCAGTGAATGAACATAAAATAAATTAATAAAAAAATTAAAAATGGAAACATTCTGTATCTTTCCATTTCATCTATTTTTTTTCAGAGAGGTTTTTACTATAGGCGCATGTGCTCGCCAGAAAGATAGAGAGAGACAAAGAGAAAGCAAGAAATCACCCCCTGGGGGGATGGCCACGCCGCAATCCCTTCTCCTTCATTCTCCTCTGGGGATCTTGGGCATGCATGCACACGTGCCTGGCATGAGTTTAAGCCACTGGGTCCAGGACTCGAATCATGGTCAACTATATGGGAGTCCAGTGATATAGCCATTATGCCAACTGCTGGTCCCGATTTCATCTATGTTTTTTAATTTATTGTTTCATACTAAACTTCTTTTTTTTTTGGAGAGGTTTTTGCTACAGGGCGCGTGCGCTCGGCAGACAGAGAGAGAGCAGAGAGACAGAAAGCGAGAAATCAGCCCCCAGGGGCGATGGACACACCGCAATCCCTTCTCCTCCGTTCTCCTCTCAGGATCTTGGGTACGCACGCACACGCATACGGCGTGAGTTTTAAGCCACCGGGTCCGAGACGCGAACCGTGGTTGACTACATGGGAATCCAGTGACATAGCCATTATACTAACTGCTGGTCCCTCATACTAAACTTTTGAAGCTTACTTTCCTAACTGATGAAATTATTAATAAATTGGACATATGCCCAATTGATGATTACTTACTGCTGATAAAAATAATTACATAGAAAGGGAATAATGACTTAGTCTTTTGTGGGACTATGACAAGATTCCACAGACTGGGTAATTTATAATGAACAGAATTTATTTCTTATGATTTTGGAGGTTGTGAAGTCCAAGAAATTCCAAGATCAAAAAACTGGCAGGTTGGGGTCTGATGAAGGCCCATTCTGCTCTTTTAAGATGCTGCATCCTCGCTTTTCCGGCGGTGAGACCTCCCCACGAGAACATGCCTCTCGCAAAGGACCTCCTTCATCCCTCTCCCGAAGAGGAGAAGAGGAAACACAAGAAGAAGCGCCTGGTGCAAAGCCCAAATTCCTACTTCATGGATGTGATGTGCCCAGGATGCTATAAAATCACCACAGTCTTTAGCCATGCACAAACGGTAGTTTTGTGCGTTGGCTGCTCCACTGTCCTCTGCCAGCCTACAGGAGGAAAAGCGAGGCTTACAGAAGGATGTTCCTTCAGGAGGAAGCAGCACTAAAAGTATCCTGACTCAAGATGAGTGGGAAACCATCCCAATATACACATTTTGGATAAAAAAAAAAAAAAAAAAAAAAAAAAAAAATGCTGCATCCTCCAGAGGTGGGAGGGCAATTGTTCCTCACATGAAAGAACAAAAGAGAGCAAAAGGGGACTGAAATAGCAGTTTTATAATGGCACCAATTCCACCCATGAGGGCCGAGCACTCATGGCCTAATCACCTCTCAAAGGCCCCACCTCTTACTACTGTTAAAATGGCAATTAAATTTTAACATGAGCTTTGGGGGGGACAAGCATTCAAATCATAGCAAGTAACATATTAGACTGCATAAACGTTACAAACAATGTGTATTGCAGGAAACATCACAAATTCCTTGAAGATAATGAAACCATGGGACACTGCTCAAAATGAAACTAAAGAAAATGATCAAGCCTTTGGAGAAATAAAAATGTACATGTAAGTGTAAATGTAGAATAGAGTAAAAAATGAAAAATACACAATTGATATGGTAAATTAATGGGAAAGTATGGATGTAATGAAGAGATGTGGAATGTTCCTAAGAAATGGTATAAAGATAAAAATACTCTTTCAAAGTAATCTATGATTATTTTTTATTTGCCAGAGGGTCATGTTCTTACGAGAGAGAGAGAGAGAACAGAGAGAGAGAGAGAGAGGGAGAGAAAGAGAGAGAAACAGAAGAGGGAGAAAGAAAAAACACCCCCTACAGAGTGTGATTAGATCAGAGCCACTTCTCTATTTATCCACTCTTTTGGGATTGTGGCATACACATGTGCCAGGAGCATTTTTCAAGACACTGGAATCAGGACTTAAACCATGTGGTCAGCCATGTGGAATCCATCCTCCTTCACCACCAAGCCATAGAGGCAGCCTGGTCCTCTATTATTTTAATTTAATAATTATTAATACACTTGTAAAATTTTAAAACTCTCAATGAAAAAGTTAAATTAGTTAAAAATAATCATAAACATGTGTAAAAAATTTTCCCCCTTTTTCTCATCAGTGCTTTTGCAATGCCAAAAACAACCTCAACAAAAAACGAGTATGCAATAATGATTACTTATTTGAATACATGGTCTTAAAACATAGTTAAAAGGCATAGTTATTAAAATGATATGTTGTTGGGACCAGCAGTTGGTTATGTTGCTGGACTCCAACATAGTTGACCACAGTTTGAGTCTCGGACCCAGAGGCTTAAACTCACGCCGGGCGTCTGTGCATGCATGCGCAAGATCCCGAGAGGAGAATGGGGGAGAAGGGATTGCAGCATGGCCAACCCCCCACCCCACCCCCGGAGGGTGATTTCTCACTTTCTGTCTCTGTGTCTCTTCTCTATCTTTCTGGCTTGCGCACACACCCCATAGCAAAATCCTCTCAAAACAAACAAACAAACAAAAACAAAAACAGAAACAAAAAAACCGATATGTTGTTGATCTTAGTACTGTACTTAACTTCTAGTTATGAACATTCAACTGAAAATAGAATAGTTTACTTAAATATAGTAGAAAAATACAGGTATATTGAAAGAGATAAGTGTAGGACTAGCAGGTGGCGTGGTGGTTAAGGTGCTGGACTCCCACATGGCTGGCTGGTTGAATCCTGGATCTGGCAGCTTGAAATTCACTTTGGGTGTGTGTGCATGTGCACCCAAAATCTCAGGAAGAGAATAGAGAAGATGGGATGGTCAAGAATGTGATTTCTCACATTCCCACTCACTGTCTCTCTCTTTTTCTCTATCTGGTGAGCACACATTCCCTACAGCAAAAAAAAAAAAAAAAAAAAAAAAAGGAGAGAGAGAGAGACATAGAGAGAGATAAGTGGGAAGAGGGCTCTAAATGACTGAGATTCAATAGCTGTTAAAGAGCATTATGTATCATAGCAATGACTAATATTTATGTATGTTTCACTGTATACTAGGCACTTTTCCATGTGTGTTTCCAAGGTTATATTAAAAAAAATCTTGTGAAGTAGATATTACTTTCTCAGTCATAGGCAAAAAAGAATCTCAGAGAGGTTATATAGAATAAATAGTCTACAGATTTAATATACAGCAGAAGGACTATGATTAATTGTATTATAATATTAAATATTAGTTAAGAAAGTAGATTTTTGGTGTCTTATCACCAAAAAGAGGTCATAATAGGAGATTATAGATATATTAATTTGCTCACCTGCAGTGATCATTTCACTACATGCATTTTGCACATATATATTAAAATTAAATGTTGTAGACCATAAATATATACAATGAAAGAAAAAGAGAATGCCGGTGTAGAGATCAGGGAGGAAGAATCCCGGAATTGTGCAAAGATCTGCCCCCAACAGCCAGGTAAAAAGAAGGCAAGGAGCTAAGGAATAATCACAGAATGTACCCATCTTGTAGGGTCTCACACAGCCACACACCTCAGTAGTGTGTGAAATTCTTTCTTTCTTTTTCTCTAGTTTAGATTTTTTATATATATTTAATTGTGTACATCCTTGTAGGCTAGAGTATGGTTTTACAAACATGCATAAAGTACTATAATCAAATCAAGGATATCATTATATTTATCATCTTCAACAAAGAACATTTACGTCTTGTTGAACACCTTTAATAATCTCTCTACTAGCTTGTTCTCTCCTCTCTCTCTCTCTCTGTCTCTCTCTGTATACTCTTTTACTCTGTTGTGGAGCACCATTCCATAACCTATTTGTTGGTTGATATGTGAACACTGTGTGTCTCCTGAACCCTCTCTGCCACAGTCTTTGGTATATATTGTTGGCTTCTGTACTTCTATGCCATTGTGTCTTCCAGTTTATTCCATAATTGGGAACATTCAGTAAATGTTAAGTGCGAAAGTGTTTGTTTTCCAAAATCTGGATTATTTAATTTAGTGCTGTATCTTCTAGGTTTGTCCACTTTGTGTCGAATGACAAAGTCTCTAAGTGCATCAAATCTCACATTAGCTTGAAAGGCTTTATTTTATCACAATTCAGTAATATGTTCCTAATCTGCTAACTCCTTCCCCTGCTAATAGGAAGAGAACTAATGACCTCACTTCCCTTTTTTTTTAAACAAAATAATTATTTAATTTAATTTAATTTTATTATTATTATTATTATTTTTTATTTTTCATTTGACTAGACAGAGAAAGAGGGAAAGTGAGAAAGCAAGCCACCAGGTCTGGGACTCGAACTACAGTTGGCCATGTGGGAGTCCAGTGCCTTGACCACCATGCCACTTGCCGGCCCCTCAAATTAGCTTTTTCAAAATTTTTACTGTAACATGTCAAAAGACCCTACAAATTAACTTGGGGACTCACTATTTGACTATGTTTCAGAATGAATTTGTTTTCCTGACTCTCACTGAAAGTTGTTCTTTCTTTATTTTCCCCATAGGTCATCAGTGTGAGATGTGTATTCACGAATTTGAAATGAACCTTCACTGGGGCAGAAGAGACATATTTCTCCATAAGAGAAGAAGCTCTGGCCAGCTGGAAAGTGGATTATATCATCTCTCAAGGACAAAGTCAGAAAAATATGTAGAAAAATAAAATATGTAGAAATCTAAAAATGACTACTTAAATTCTCTATTCCATATAAAATTACAAATGGCAACTAATAGATTTAGTTACTGTTTATTAAATGAGAGGAAGTCACTTTCTTTATTTTCTCATTGGGAAAAAATGGAAATTGGAATTTGAAGCACCTTAAGAACTGTCATTACTTTGTTCACAATCAAAGGCCAATTCTGCTTCTGACTGCTCCAATTTGGGGAAAAAAAAAAAAAAGGTTAAATCATAGAGAATGGGTAAAAGAACAATCAAATGAATAGAAATGTCATAAGAACAACAAGAGAGGGAGAATTTGGAGTGACCCACCATCAGTGGAAACCCAGCAGCCACTGACTTTTATGGGTTCAATTTCTATGAGCCAATCAGTATCCTTGTAATCAGGCATTGACTCAGCGTCTCTGTACTGAACACCAGGAGTGACCCTTGAGGAAAAGAGTAAGACTATATGTATACTTAACAACTTAATATACATATATATTTATAAAGTACTTGAAAACATAAATATGTTCTATAGTTTACCTTAGGCACAGTTTACATAATGTAATTTGAAGGGTTAAAAACAAGCTCTACTAACAACAAAGAACATTTCCTCCTCTCTATTTACTACATTTTGAAATTGATTTATGAGAGCATAACCCTAATCCTTAAAATGAGAACTTCTGGGGCAAAGTATCTCATTAGTCTAAGGAATATATGCCCGATATTAATGTTTTCTATTACTCGAGGGTCAAAAGGTGGGGGGGAACAAAGAGCCTTTAGCAATAGTAAGTTCAAGGAAGAAAACTTCACCTCACCTCCACAATTTTTTTTAGATAGACTCAAATATCTATCTATCTATCTATCTATCTATCTATCTATCTATCTATCCATCCATCTATCTATCTATATACATACATACGTATACACACACATATTTCTAATGAATTTCAGCTGTAAGGAGGAAGTTTAAAGAATGAAGATAATTATTCTCTGCCTTTTGCTTTTCTTCTAATTCTCATTAGCACATCTAACAAAACTAAAATTTCCGTCACCAGAAAAAGAAAAAAAAATGTACATAAGCACATTCGCCCATAATTTGAGGGACAATTTCAAAGAGTCAAAGACTCTCTGAAATCTGTCCAAGATGGCAGGTTAGGAATAGCTGATCACAGGGTTTGTTGGCATCATTAGAATAATGGGATGCCTGTTCAAAGTCATGAATGTGACAGGTACTTGCATGTAAGTTGGTAAAGGAGACATGAGAAAAGGTCTGGGAATAACATTACCGAAGAGTGTTTAGAGCAAGCTGGTTTGTCTGGAGTAAAATGTGCAAATGGGCCAAACAGAAGACAGAAACAGAAAATGGTTAACAGTCCCCTGAACAAGCAGAATTTGTAGGATGTGATTCACAGAGCAAATTTGTTTCCTTCTCTCACTGGTCTCTTGGGTTGCTCATGAGCTAGATTTTCCCCTGCCTTTGCATGAAAAAAGGCCAGTTATAGGACTTTGCAGAATGCAAGTCAAAGGCTAAAGGTCACTTTAAGTCACAAAATAGTCTCATTTCAGTACTTATAATGTGCAGTCCTGTAAATAGAAGCTAGTACTTCGTCTTCCGTGGGTGTGTGGAGTGGAATGTGGGTTATATCCTGCTTTGATTCTCTTCCTCAGCTCACTGTCCCTGGTAGCTGATGGCTCTGATGTTGGAATAAGGGGAGAAATGGGATTTAGGGCATAGAAAAGTTCTTGTTCTCTGGGGTCATCTTCATGATAGGTCTGAGTCCAATTAAGGATGGGACACCTGCCTACTTTGCTGGAGATCCTTTACCGACAGTTTCCTTGATACCAGGAACTTCTCCAGCTCTCCATTTTCTCTCCTTCTACAGTGCCTGGAAACCTTCAACTTCACTCTTCAGAGGACTGCTCCTTGGCATGTTCTCATTGTGGCCCCTGGTCCCCAGGCTGACTGTGGGAAGTGAGCATCTTTCTTTTGCCTTGAGGAATTCTTTGAGCTCAATGGAGCAGCCCTTTCTCTGAATTCTCCTGCTGGTGTAGTTGGCTGGCTAGTCTTATGCCTTTTGCAATTCTCAGACAGGATTTGGATTCTAGCAGCAAAACCCTCCAGTTGCAGGGGAAACATTTGAAGCTGAGTGGTCCTGTGGAAGCTGAGATGATAGAAGCAGCTCACCGCATTTCTCTTTCTGGGTCATGTGACTGGCTCGCCACATACTGACAACTGTCTACAAGGTCACACAACTGGTAAAGAGCAGAATAATCTGGCTCTAGTACATTTGGTCTTTCTCTCATGCTCTACTTTTCAAAGTTACTGAAAGTCCTAAGGAATTTTAAACAAAAGTATGTTTCTTATCTTTCTGTATTCTAGGGTCTGAAATCTCAACCATTGTTTTGCCACATTCCCAAATGTTTTGCTTCCCATAGCTCTGTCCTTTCCCATGACAAAAGAGATCATGTCAATTTCCTTCCTTCCTTTCTTTCTTCCTTCCATATTTTCATCACATATTCACCAAGTGCCATAGGTCTCAGAGAGTGCCGAAATACAATGATGATCAAAGCAAATACAAATTTCCAATCCTTCTATGGTGTTCTCTTCGTCTTCAGGAATGTGCACATTTCATTTTGTTGCATTTTACAATATTGGGTCATTGGAAAGTCATGATATGTTTATGCATAGAAAAACATAGAAAAGTACATCATGACTTCCTGATGCCCGAATAGTTTGTGTACATCTCTCTCTTCCACTGTGATCTGAGATTCTTTTGGGCCTCTCCAAAGTTATTTGAAACAATACTATCTCCATTTCTTAAGACACCTAGCAGAACTCTTAACACATATTTGATGTTAAGTGGTGGATTATTAAGTTAATTAATAAGTGCATATATTAATGAAAGAGGTAGATGAATCTACCTGGCTACTTTTATATTATTGTTTGATGCAGTTAAAATTTGACACTAGGGGAAGCAATAAGAAAGGTGTTTCTGGAGTCTAGGTCTAAGTGTTTAAGAGACTGCACTGGTTTTCTAACAGCCATAGAAGCAAATGTGGTAAAGCCAGGGACCATTCGGCCTCTGTTGGGAAAACATAAATGTGATCCTCTCTGAAAACAAAAGGAGTCTAGCTTTTCGGTTTTAAAACTGATACCAGAGACAGTGTGGGAAGAGGATGGGAGAAGGGGGAAAATGAAAGGAAAGAATTCAAGGATTAAAAATAGAAAGGCAAGACATTTATAGGACACAGAAATGGATGATTATCTGTTGATGATAATGCATATGGTATCTTCAACTGGACTAGTTGAAGTATATTCATATTGGCTAAATTCGTTTTATAAGCTGTAGTGATGCATAGTGATTGAATGTATAAAATAGATTAAAAAACAGACTTACTCTGACATCCAAAATCTCTTGAATTGATAAAAGTGCAAGTTTTTGGCAAAAAAAAAAGGAAGAGAAATTTCAGAAGTTTTCAATAACTTATGATTTCATGGATTTCTTTCCCTAGTAAAGGTTAGATGCTCTGCTTCAACTTCAAGATAGCCCAATACAGGATTTTGATATTCAAAATAAAAATAAGCAAAACACCCTAGTATGTCAAGTTGCTCAGAGTCTTCTCATGAACAATGAATTAAGTTTTCAATCTAATTTTTTTTTTTAAAAATCTGGGTTGACATACGTGTTAAGTACTTAAATAGATTTTCAGAACATTTTCTTAAAGTCATCATCTGGATTCCCAGAGAATTATTAACTCGAAGAAGAAATCTGTATTTTTGTTAAATCTTTTTATGCATACCTAGTAGAATAAATAAAATAACGGTTTCTTTGATGTCATTTTATCATGGATTAAATTTCCTAAGGAAATTATTCACATCCCTTTGACAATATGGTGAAAGCGATGAGTCACCTGCCATTGACCTTCACATGTTTATGTGTACTTATCTAAACCACACATCTGTTCTTTATTTTCCAATAAAGGGACCATATGCCCCTTGACTCACATATAAGAGCATAATGTTCTAAAACAAACATACTGAAGTTAATTTAGGGGATAAAATGAACTTTGAAGAGGATTCACATTCAATGCTCTAGATGTAAAAATAGCAGAATTTATTCCTAAACACGAGTGACATTTCATTTTTTCTTCCTCAATACTCTGGTGAATGAAACAGTTTAATAAAATAATTTTTAAAGAAAACAAAAAAGTAAGCATTGATGATAGATAAGTTTCTAAAGAAAGTTTTGTAAAAGCAGTTTTAACAACTTTTGTTCAGGTATACAGTAAATACCTCTGACCTCAGAATAAATATTGACATATTTCCCCAAACTTAAGAGTTTACCTTTTGAAACCAGGAAATTGTACCTTTATAAAAATATCAGCCACAGATTTTTTTTTTTTTTTTCCTTTTCTTTTTTTGACTCTGAAAACAGTCAGAAGTAATATTCTCCTCTCGGGAAAACACGCGCCCGGCGTGATATTTCATATTTAGATTACGCTAAATCAGCTCTCTGAAAAAGAAGTAATAAAAAATGATATTTCTACTTTTACATTGTGTACTTTTATTGCTCTATATTATCTATTAGGGTAAAAATGATTGTTAATATCTTGGTTCTGCAAATGTGGAAACTGAGAGCAAAGAAATTAAACAATAGCCTGAAGTCATAAGAACAACAGAGTAGACTGAACTTGGACTCAGGTCCTCTGTCAAATATAACACTTATTAATAGTGATGATTTGATGGGAGATGGTTTAGGTCATATGAAGATGTTTGTTCTCAACAAACAAGGCATAATCATTAAGATATATATCCAGTGACATAATTTATCAGTCTATCCCTTCTTAGAAATTCAAGCAGAATTCAGCAAACCACAGCCTCACTGGAATATTTTAGTACATCTCTTTTAGAGGTTAGTGGCTAAAGTTGACGAAAATGAAAGGTACAGGAAAGTTTTAATGTAAACATACTGTACTTTAACCCCCTAGAAGTTTGTATGCTTTTCAATTGTTCATGGAAAATATACAAAAATTGACCATATGCTAAAAAATGAGATATGACAACCAGACTAGAAAACTGGATAAATTTTATAGTTAAAAAAAGTTCATAGCAAATTTCATTGGCCTCCCTTGGTGACACAGAGGTAACACAATGCTATGTGATGCTGAAGCCATAAGGGGAGATTCGGGGTTTGTGTCCTGAGGTCGCTTTGTACGTGGTAGGCACATGTGAATGTTCTCATATTCCTGGCTTGCCCAGCCTGGGAGTGGACTGTGGACCAACAGGAGGTACTTATCTCACACTCTTTCCCTTTCCTTTTCTTTGTCTCTCATAGAATAAATAAATAAAAAAAAATTCCTATGTGTAGTATTGAAGAGTCCTCCAAATATAATAGCTTGAAAATAAATAGTGATAACAATGAATAAATCCCTCTCTAAAATAACAAAGTGGAAATAAAGAGGACACTAAAGGCATTTTGAAATTAATTTAAATGAAAATGAGACATCAAAACTTATAAAACATTTAGGACCAGCAGTTAGCGTAATGGCTATGTCGCTGGACTCCCACGTAGTTGACAACGGTTCGCGTCCCGGACCTGGTGGCTTAAGACTCACGCTGGGCGCTTGTGTGTGCGTGCCCAAGACCCCGAGAGGAGAGTGGAGGAAAAGGGATTGCGGCATGGCCATCCCCCTGGGGGGTGATTTCTCAATTTCTGTCTCTCTGTCTCTGTCTGTCTGGTGAGCGCATGCGCCCTATAGCAAAAACCTCTCCAAAAAAAAAAAAAAAAGCTCACACCAGGTGCATGTGCGTGCGTGCCCAAGATCCCAAGAGGAGAATGGAGGAGAAGGGATTGCGGTGTGGCCATCCACCCCGGGGGGTGATTTCTCGCTTTCTGTCTCTCTGTCTCTGTCTGTCTGGCGAGCGCACAAGACCCTATAGCAAAAAAAAAAAAAAAACAAAAAAAAAAAACCCACAAAATATAAACTTATAGAACATTGCTCAATCTATAGCTCGGAGGAAACTTTATGGTTTAAAATCTGGTGTTAATAAATAGGGGCTATGGGACCAGCAGTTGGCGTAATGGCTATGTCGCTGGACTCCCATGTAGTAGACAGCGGTCCGAGTCCTGTACCTGGTGGCTTGAACTCACTCTGGGCATGTGTGCTCGCGTACCCAAGATCCCAAGAGGAGAATGGAGGAGAAGGCAATGTGGTGTGGCCATCCTTCCTGGGGGGTGATTTCTCGCTTTCTGTCTCTCTGTCTCTCTCCGTCTTTCTGGCGAGCGCTTGTGCCCTATAGCAAAAAAAAACCCCAAAAAAAACAAAAAACATCTCTCCAAATAAGGGGATAAATAAAACAATGGAACTAAAAGTTAAAAATACAAGTTAGTGAAAAAAATTCCCAAATAGTTAGAAAAAAAGGATTAATAAGGACAAAATTAAAAGCTAATGAATTTAGAATAACCATAAGCATCATCACAACAAAAAAACCCATGTAGTGTTGGTTTTTGAGAACAAACAAGGAAACAGATAAATCTTTTGCTCACGTATGACTGATAGGAAATAAAAAAAGAGAAAAACATAAACACACAACATAATTAATGAGGCAGAAACTAACATCTAATTGCAAAACATCTAATCACAGACAAATGGGTCTATTTTTAGAGGATACTTTTCACATATACTGTTGTAGTTTATTTCTACAACTATTTTGACAATCAACTTTAAAAAAACTTAAAACAGTTCATATTCTTTAATCCATAGTTCAGCTTCTGAGAGTCTCTCATAAAGAAAATATTAGAGAGCAGAAAAGAGAAAACTTTTTAGTAAATGGTGCTGGAAAAACTGGGTATCCACCTGTAGAAAGATGAAACTGAACCCCCATCTTTCACCATTAATAAAAATCAACTCAAAATGGATTAAAGATCTGAACCTAAGGCCTCAAATTATAAAGCTACTGGTGGAAAACACTGGTCAACCATGGTTTGAATCCTGGACCTGATGGCTTGCTTTCTCAGTTCCCTTCTCTTTCTCTCACACTCTCTCTCTGGTCAAAATAAAATAATTGAATGAATAAATTTTAAAAAAAAGAATAACAATGATATCAATAAGGGAGAAAAAAACTCAAAAATACAAGTTTTAGCAATTCTACTCCTACATAAAAACAAGACCAAAAGTTTTTTGAATGCCAACTCACCAATGTAGGCTGATGAATGAAAAAAGTATAGGTAGCATGAAAAAAATGTAGCAAAAATTTGCAGGGGAGACTTACAAATGTGCAATAGTTATGACTGATGTTATGATAAAATCTCTTTGATAGTGTATCATCCAAAGACTCCCAAAGCACCAGCAATAATCCCTTAAATAGACAAGTGGGACTATATTAGATTAAGAAGTTTCTACATAGCAAAGGACACAGTAATCAGTGTTAATTGACAACCCTAAGAATGGGAGAATATTTTTAAAAACATATCCCTCAGACAAGGGACTGATAATGAGAATACACAGGGAACTCAAGTGGCTTACTTGGAAAAAAAAAAAAGATTAAGCCAATTAAAAGATGGGAAAATGAGCTGAACAAAAATCTCTCTAAGGAAGACATACAAACAGGCAAAAAAACATATGAGGAAATGCTCAACATCCCACAACATAAGGGGGATTCAGATTAAAACCACAATGAGATACCACCTAACCCCTGTCAGAAAGACAAAGATTAAAAATAGAAAAAGTGGTAAATGTTGGCAGCGATGTGATGAAAGGGGAACTCTCCTACATTGTTGGTGGGAATGTAAACTGGTTCAGCCACTGTGGAGAACAATATCGAGGTTCCTTAAAGATCTACAAATAGAACTACCATTTGATCCAGCAATTCCACTTTTGGATATTTCCCCCCAAACAGGAGAAAGCTCAATAGGAAAAGTGCTTGCACATCAAAGTTTATTGCAGCATTGTTCACATCGCTAAGACACAAACCAACTCAAATGTACACACACAGATGAATGGATGGAAAAAGTATGGCACATATACTCCATGGAATACTATTCAGCCCTAAAAACCAATAAGACCCTGGAATTTGATAGAAAATGGTCAAATATGGAAGTTTAATGCTGAGTGACACAAGTCAGGATATGAAAGAAAGATACTGTATGTGTCCACCTAATATATACTGAGTATTCGCACTTTATGGTAAAGATCGAACTAGTGCATAAAAGGAGTGAAAATAGTTATGGATGCTGAAGACAGTGTGGAACGGGGGAAGAGGGAGAAGGGAAGAGTATAGAGAAGGATAGTAAGAGAATAGAGGGGCATGACATTAGTGGGACACAGAAATGGTTTATTACCCATAGAAGGGAGAAAATCTTATGGGACTCCACTTCTTTTTCCCCCAAGTGACCTCTAGGATCAGTTTCTGGAGCTAATGATTCTTGAAGAAAGAAAATTCAAGTTTTACTTATCTAGAATATTAATAATAAATTCAAGAAGAAATACGATAGTGAGATTGTTATTTTTTCTTTCAAAGAAGCAAATTAACTAAATATAAAAAAAACAATAAAGGGAGAGCCAGGTTTGTCAGGAAGAGGTGATTATATTAGTGAAGTAATAGAGAAAATATGCATGGGTAGTTAGAAAATAAGGTTTGAGATATTTATTAAAAGGGATAGTGAGACTTTTACTCCTAGAATCCTCAGATGAAGAGAATTTCACTTGTATGAAGTCAATCTAAGTTTGAAAGAGAAGCTATAGAAAATGACAGTGAGAAAAACATGGAAGAGATAATCAAAAGTAAGCCACATATATGAGAAATCATAGTCTTCAAAATAGTTTCTTTCTTTCTAACTTTATTATGCCTGAAAATTCCATCACAATAATTTCTTCCAACTATTAAAAGAGTATTTGTAAAACTGAATCATGCAGAGTTTCATGTTCTATTTTACTTGTTAATTTAACAAAACATAGGAAGCTTTCTGGAAGGTGTATAAAATAATCTGAAATAAAGCAAACAATTAAAAGATCTGGAAAGCAAAGGTGTGGTTAAGTCATTCAAGAATAACAAGGATATAGGGACCAGCAGGTGGTGTGGTGGTTAAGGTGCTGGACACTCCCATATGGTCAACCACGGTTTGAATCCTGGACCTGGTGGCTTGCTTTCTCAGTTTCCTTCTCTCTCTCACACACTCTCTCTCTCTGGTCAAAATAAAATAAATGAATGAATAATATTTTTTTTAAAAAAAGAATAACAAGGATATCAATAAAGGAGAAAAAAACTCAAAAACACAAGTTTCAGCAATTCTACTCCTACATAAAAGCAAGACCAAAATTTTTTTGAATGCCAACTCACCAATGTAGGCTGATGAATGAAAAAAGTATAGGTAGCATGAAAAAAATGTAGCAAAAATTTGCAGGGGAGACTTACAAATGTGCAATAGTTATGACTGATGTTATGATAAAATTTCTTCGATAGTGTATCATCCAAAACACTCTTACGAATAATCACTCGTTTATTAAGCAAGTAAATTATTGAAATTATCTTGAAATTGAACTTTTAGTATTAAAAGTATTTTATCATATTCAGCCATGCTGGCATTTTCAAAAAATTGTTCTAGACTTTTTGATCCAAAATAACTCATACACTGACCCTTTTAACAAGCTGTTAGGCAGAAACTTAAGCATCTAGAATTACTTTTGAGAGGTAGGTGGGATATTTAATGATGCATTTTAGTAATTATTAATACATTAACCTGTATACTCCATAGGCAAGGGTAATATTTGCAGTTAGCTTTATTAGAATATATAAAAATACCATGATGAATTTTTCTCTTGATTTTTGTTATAGGGAATATACACTTTACTGAAAGACAGAGTTAAAGAAAGGAAGAAAGTGAGAAATCACCCCCGACCCCACAGGGGATGGCCACGGTGCAATCCCTTCTCCTTCATTCTCCTCTCGGGATTTTGGGCATGCACGCACATGCGTTTGGCATGAGTTTCAAACTGCTAGGTCCAGAACTCCAACTCCTTAACCACCACACTATTTACTGGCCTCTATCATAAGGATATCTGAAGAGGGACAACATGTGTTGGGAAGAATAGATCAGGTGAAAATATTGGCTCTGAAACTAATTACAAAAGTTATTTAATTTCTTCAAGCCTAGAATCCTTAATCCTAATCAAATCAGGAATCTTAAAGTGTGTATGCATTTGAGAACCAGAATTATCTATACACACACAACTTACTCTCCACCTTAGGAAAATTGTACTGTTTACCTGTCTTCACAATTTGGCTTTCCTATTCTAGGAATGTTTTTCTCAGGAAGATAAAAGTTGCAAATAACTGGATCATTTGTTTCAGGAAATTCTTCTACTCTCCAAAAAAAGACAGCTGAATAAGACATCCAAGTGAACATTAGACATTCAACTTTTCAATACTTTTCAATAGCATCAAACTCCTCTTCTTTTCATTGCTCTTTGAAAATTTACCTCAAAATCTGTACCTTGCTGTTTTCAGCAACCCTCAACTGCTATAATCTAGCATTTAATACTAATTAAGGTCCCACTAAGAAAGATTCACCTTAAATCACACTTACAAGCTGTATAAATATTCCAATTTTACCCTCCACCCTCTAAAATGGTATTAAGACTTGAGAAACAAAAACAGTTCAGAGCAGTCAATGAAACACAAGGTCCATTTACAGTGTTTTTTTTTTTTTTTTGTTTTTTTTTTTTTAAAAAAAAAAAACTTTTGCCAAAGGGCATGTGAGCTCACCAGAGAAAGGGTGTGTATGTGAGAGAAAAATGAACCCTCGGGGGAATGGTCACGCTATAATCCCTTCTCCTTCATTTCTTCCTTTACTCAGGATTTTGGACACACATGCACACACACCCAGCATGTTTCTTAAATCACCAGCTTTGGAACTCGAATCACACAGTGTGTTATATGGGATCCAGCCACCTTTACTACCATGTTATGGGCTGGCCCAGTGCATTTAAGTTTTAAAGGCCTTCATACATCATGAACCTGAGTTCCCAGGATTATTGCACAAAAATGCATGTTTTAGATTACAGTAAAAGAAAAAAAAACTGATGCTGCAAAGGGTTATGTGTATCCCACACTCTCTTCTTCTTAGTATTCCTGAGTTCTGATATAAAGAATAAAGTATGTCCAATCAGTTGCCTGCATTTTCAAATGGATCAGTATATACTCTTGATAATATATAAACTCCCTTCTTTTTGCCCTTATCACCATTTTCAATAAATATACTTCTGAGGAGCCAGAGTATGTTCATCTGAATGATTTGTCTTCAGTTCTGGTTTAAATAAACCACTTATAATACACCTATTATGATTTAGCCTTCCTTTTAGGTTGACAGATTCTACAAAGATAATACTTTCTCATTCTTTTGAAAGTAATAAAATCAACTCTGTCTTGCCAACAGTTAATTTTCGTGGTATTTTTAGAGAGGCAGCAATTTGTAAATTCCCAAGAACTAATATGAAAATTATAAACCTTCAAAATGGAAGATATGACAGCAAGTTAAAGAAATGGGGATTTTTGAAATAGGAGAAGAAAAAGACAAATTTTATAATGATTTTCCCATTATTGAAATAAAAATACAAATGGTGACTTCTACAGTATAGGAGAGAAGGAATTAAAATTACATTGCACAATGAAGACTGTAGATGACACTGTAAAATAAAATGACATCAAATCCTAACCTTCTTCTTTTAACCTTGATGACAAGTTAAAATTCGGAAATGTTTAATTAAAACTGACCCCAGCCATTTTGAATGAGTAAAACAGATCCTTTTTTAAAAATACTTTTACTAATAAGCAAGAATTAAATGATTTAAATTTCCTTAAATCATCAGGATTCTTGGGTTGTTGTCCCTAAAGGAGCAAGATGAAAGTATACTAAGAGATGAGTTCCATTCCCAGATGGGACTGGAATGTTTCTGGGAAAACATGAGTTATTGCAACAGGAGCTCATTTTTAAGAGCCTAAATCAGCCATCAGACAAGCTTTCCCTGGAGAAGAGGTTGAACTTGAACTAAGGCACCAAAGAAGAGTATCCTTAAGGCCCATCTGAACTAGCAGTATCATAGATGGAAGGGAACCAGCACTTTACAGTGACATTGTGAACCCAGATGCATGACAGTGATGGCAGCTTCTTTGGGAACTGAAAGAAGACATCTTGGTCCACCTTGTCACAGGAGTCCAGGTTCTGCCCAAAGAAGCACTGAAACTGTTACCAGTGGATGATGTTGAACTCCTCACTGATCATGGAAAATGGATCCTTACAGCTAAACACGATGTAAATAAATAATGTGGCATTCATCCTATTTTAGTGTCATGAGGAAATGCAGACCCTTTCCAACCCCTATGAGTCCCTGAAGCCTGATTTTCACTTAGAAGAATCTTTGGTAGTAAAAAGGAAAGGACAACCCTTAATAACTCCAATTCCTATTTGGATTTGATATAGAGATTGAAAGCAGCAATAAACTGTAAGAGTTAAAAGCTCGTGCTCTGGGGCCAACTGGTGGTGTGTTGGTTAAAGCAGTTAGACCCCACACAGCCACCTGCACAGTTTGAATCCTGGATACAATGGCTTGAAAAACATGCTGTGTGTGTGTGTGTGTGTGTGTGTGTGTGTGTGTGTGTGTGCTTTCAAATCTCAAGATGAGAATGAAGAAGAAGGGTTGTGGTGTGGTCATCCTTCCCAGGGGGAACTTTCGCTCTTTCTCTCTAACAAGTGCACGTGCCTATATCAAATTAAAAAAAAAAAAAAAAAAAAAAAAAAAAAAAAAAAAAAAAAAAAAAAAAAAGCTTGTGTTCTGTGGTCAAAAGGCAACTGCTACTGCTACTTACATGATGTGGCACGTTTATCCACAGGAGGCTCACTGATGCCACAAGGCTACTGTACTTAGTGTCTACTGCACGACACACATAGCCATCCTTCTGTCTGCCTTAATTCATCTTTCTATAAAATGGGCTTAGTGAAAGCATCTACTTCAAAAGCATAAAAAGTGTATCAAATTAGGTGGTATGCAAAGTTCTGAGGTCAATAGCTAACATACCTTGGGTATGGTTATAAATGGCATTCACTAACTAATTAAACTTACTCAAGCAAGTCTCTATGTATTACATGGATCACCCTCAGATGTTCAAAGGACAGAACCAGCTGGTTCATATAGGTGGGTTAAAAAAATTGTAGAAAATCTTTACTTTGCTTTAATCTTGCTTTATTCCAAACTGTATTTCAAGGTCATCCAGGTGAAACAGGCAAGTTGTTGATATTTGTTTTGATGTATGTATAAACACACTCTGAATATTAAGTAGACCTTCTCTGAGAAACATGGGGTCCCAGGAAATCATCTCTTCTGTAATTGATGAAATCACTTTTCAAGAATGATACATAGAAGACAACCTTCACTGTCATACCAGCTTAGATTACAAGGTTTCTGATATAAGATAGCCATACAAAAAATTTTTATTTCCCTTATATTTTGGGGGATAAAAATGTAAGATGCAATTTTCAGACTGTCCTCCAGAAACCAGTTGGAAATAAAGAACCGTTCATGGTTTTATTTTCATAAGCTAAATGTATTTCTATTATCCCTATACCAAAGTGTCAACCCAATAAAAGTAGTAGAACAAATTCAAATGGCCTAGCATGCAAGAACTATTTTTCTTATAGCCGGAGGAATATGTACAGAATCATTTTAAGCTTTTAAGTTCCATGTGTGTTGAAAGAAATGCATTCTGGGTACTCAGAAACTGAGCAGGTTTCAGCCCAGCCCTAACAGATGTGGATCAGGTAACCTGAAAGAGCCACTCAAATGCTCTGAATATGCATTCGTCCAGGGTCCTTTGAGGGACACAATTTGCTCTTTAAAAGGCCAACAGGTATTTAGTTGCAAAAATGAGTGTTTCCAAAGTATAGAATTTACAAAAAAATGGAGGACACACTTACTCATCTGCCATGATCTGATCATGTCCCTCTGTAGTGATTAAACCAACATCTTGAGCCAAGAAGAACCTGTTAAATGCATAATTCTCTTCATTGTTTCTTGGTGGAAGTGTAGCACTTAGATCTCCCAAGCTCCACAATTTCAGTTATATACCAGAGAATCCTCTGTGACTATGTTAAGAGAGGGTCACAGAATGAGATTTTTTTGAATGATAAGATTATTTATCAATATATGTGTTTTGATAGATGAAGGATTGTGTTGTCTTCTTTTTTGAGAGGGTTTGTTTTTGTTTCTTTTCTTTTCTTTTTTTTTTTTTTTTCATTTTTGCTATAGGGCACATGCACTCACCAGAAAGACAGAGAGACAAAAAGTGAGAAATCACCCCCCAGGGGGATGGTCATGCTGCAACAATCCCTTCTCCTCCATTCTCCTTTTGAGATCTTGGGCATACTTTCACATGCACCCAGTGTGAGTTTAAGCCACTGGGTCTGGGACTCTTTGGTCAATTACATGGGAGTCCAGCAACATAGCCATTACACCAACTGCTGGTCCCAAGAACTGTGTTCTTAAATTGCTGTTTTGTATCAGTCATTGTTCAAGTACTTTAGCATATGGGGTCTTAACTACCTTTGTAGTTAAATGAGTACCAGTATTTTCAATTTGCTTGTGAAGATACTGAAGCTCAAAAGGTTGTCCAAAATGTGATGCTCGCATTCTTATTTAGTTGAGATTTGAATTCATGTCTCTCTTTTAAAACCGGTATTCTTTATAGAAACCATCTCTTTGCTTGAACTGTGATAGTGAAATACTATAAACTGGGTAGCTTGTAAACATCAGAAATGTATTTCTCAGGGAACCAGCAGTTAGCGTAATGGCTATGTCGCTGGACTCCCACGTAGTCGACCGCGGTTCACGTCTCGGACCCAGTGGCTTACAACTCACGCCGGGCGCATGTGCGTGCGTGCCCAAGATCCCGAGAGGAGAATGGAGGAGAAGGGATTGCGGCGTGACCATCCCCCCGGGGGGTGATTTCTCGCTTTCTGTCTCTATGTCTCTCTCTGTCTGTCTGGCGAGCGCACACGCCCTATAGCGAAAAACCTCTCAAAAAAAAAAAAAAAAAAAAAAAAAAAAAAGAAATGTATTTCTCACAGTTTTGGGGGCTGGAATGTCCAAGATCAAGGCAATAGACTCAGAAGCCAGTTTCTCATAGCAGTCACCTTCTCGGTTTCCTCAGATAGATGAAGGGGCAAATAAGCTTTCTAGGCTACTTTTATTAGGACACTAATTCCATTCTGTGGGCTGCACTTTCATCACCTAATTACCTCCTCAAAGGCCCCCCTTCTAATAGCATCCCTGTGGGGGTTATCATTTTAATATATGAATTTGGGGGAGGGGGATACACAAATTCAGACCATAGCAAATCACTCTGAGGATTGTAGCATCATTAACAGAGAATATGTCTAAACCCCAATTGGAGAGAGAGAGAAGAATATGATATTTTATTTCTGAAATCTCTGACCTTGCTAATTTAATTCCATATACTTAGAGATAGTCAATATAAATATTTTTTTGTGAAATGAGATGCAACAGTTTTTGTGCTCAGTTAAACCTTTGTATGATATGTTCATCTTCGAATATAACAAGTTTTTTCCCCCGTTTTTTTAAAAAACTGCAGCATGGCCAGATTTTAATTATTAGAAACTGCTTTTCAATTTAGGACGACCATTAAATAGCATTTTCAGATACAAAAATACAGTAACATACAATTGAAAAGCGTTTGCCATCAGTTTCGGCTGCAGCCTCTGAGAAGCGTGGGCTGCTGGGAACAGTCAGCTTCCAGGGCAGGACTGCTTCAGCAGCTGTGCTGAAATGGCAAAAACAACCCTGACTCCCTCTGCTAATTCCTCTCTTTCATTGTTTGATTCCTGCCTGCCTGGATTCTCCCTTTCACCAGAGGCTTTTGCATTCAATGAAGAATGGCCTGAGGAAAGAGTGTGTTTGAGGTTACAAAGTTTGATTTTTCTAGTCTACTGATTTGTGCTGCCATGTAGATTTGGTATCAGCTCTTAAGTATCAGCCAGTCTTCAGTTCCGTATTTTCAGTGATGGGCTACTTTAGACCAGTTTTTGAACAGCTCTTATTTATTTATTTATTTTTTTGAGAGGTTTTTGCTATAGGGCACGTACGCTTGCCAGAAAGACAGAGAGAGACAGAGAGACAGAAAGTGAAAAATCACCCCGGGGGGATGGCCACACTGCAATCCCTTTTCCTCCATTCTCCTCTTGGGATCTTAGGCATGCACACACACTCACCCGGTGTAAGTTTAAGCCACTGGGTCTGGGACTGGAACCACAGTTGACTACATGGGAGTCTGGTGACATAGCCATTATACCAACTGCTGGTCCTGAACATCTCCTACTTTTGATGGCTGTTGTCGGCATTTTCAGAATGTGAAAAGTCTATACCAAAATTTTTATTAAGTAAAGGAAGAATTAAGCGCTCTGTATGTTTAATTATGTTGCTGAAATATTTTTACTCTCTAGAAGTTTAAGACCATGGACTGAGGCAGAGTTAAAATAGGATTGAAATCCTATCTCTACTCTTTTTTAGCTCTGTTTGCCTGATACTTAAAACTCTCTGTACCTCAGTTTCCCTATCTATGAAATAGAGACAATGATTATTCAAAAGGAGTAAATTCAGAACATGTAAATCACTAAAGCCATACTTGGAAAACAATAAGTAGTAGCTACTCTCATTAGAGATATATGATTTTCCAGGTGTGCACTTTAATTTGGGACTACAGTATTCGAGTAATAGGGAACCAGTGAGGGTGCAGTTAACGCAACTGGATCCACATGGAATGGTCCTGGGTTCATGTATTAGAACATCCCTGCTCAGTCCATGAGTGTGTATCTATGGTCTGGAGCAGCTGACACTGGGGTGGATCATGGCATGAAGATCCTCTTGGGGGTGCCTGTCTTTCTCTCATCATCTCTCCCATAGAAGAAATAAATACATAATTTTAATAACATTATTAACAGTTTCTCTTTCCAAATTTTAATTTATAGCTTAGCACTATATGTATGTATGTATGTATATATATTTTCTTTAGAGAGAGATTATTGCTATAGGGCACATGTGCTTGCTGGGAGACAAAGAAACAGACAGAAAGCAAGAAATCGCCTGCCCCTCCAGGGATGTGGGGGATGGCCATGTGCAAATACTTTCTCCTCCATTCTCTTCTCAGAATTTTAGGAATGCATGCACATGTGCGAGTTTTAAGCCTCTAGTCTGGAACTCGAACTCGAACTTCCTTATGTGGAAGTCCAGCGATGTAACATTACGTCATCTGCTGATCCCCTAGATTAGCACTACATTTTATTGAAGCTTGTAGCCATTGTCTTAGAATAGAGTACTGGGGGACCAGCTGTTGGCGTAATGACTATGTCACTGGACTCCCATGTAATTGACCACAGTTTGAGTCCTGGACCCGGTGGCTTAAACTCACTCCAGGTGCGTGTGCATGTGTGCCCAAGATCCCCAGAGGAGAAGAGATTACAGAGTGACCATCCCTTTTGGAGAGTGATTTCTCACTCACTTTCTGTCTCTCTGTCTCTCTTTGTCTTTCTGGTAAACGCATGCACCCTATAGCAAAAACCTCTAAACACACACACACACACACACACACACACACACACACAAAAGAGAACTGGGTGCTTCCACTCATTTTGGATACTGAGAGATCTTACATTTCAAACTTTGTCTGCATTTCTATGAGCCTTTTATTCAGTAACTTTGCCAGCTGTTTGTAGGAGTTAGGGACAAAGTACTTATACTAACAGTTGTAGATTTTATTCAGGAGGGTCTTAGGAAAGAAAAGTTGCCATCCTTGTAATGGTGCCAGACTTGAATTTTAAGTGACCCTGGCTATATAAGCACACAGATGAGGAAATTCCAAAAAAATTTATTTCTTTGCTCTTGTGGAAAGTGTTTGGTATCGACAACCTACATAAAAGTGGGAAGTCATTTAAATACCAGGTAAGTTCCAATGGAATGCTTTTTATATTTGGAAAAGGTGTCTAAACATTACCTTTAAGAACATCTTCTACCCAACTCCAGGTTCATCTCTTGAAGATGAAAACTCAAACATATGTTTACTTTATGATATCCAAGATGATGACCAGTTAAAAGTTATCAGGCATTTGGACCAGTTATTGGTGAACACATCCTGGCAAACATCTAAATCAGCAGTAGGCTCAGGAATCCAGCTTCTGATGTATCCCATAGCTGCAGTCAAGCACTGTGGTGTCCAAGGCTGTTACAGACATAGCGACTCTGACTCAGTGGGATTCCAGATGTATATAAAGCCCATTGCATACCCAGCTTATCAATACCTAGAGTTCTGGCTGAGAATGTCATTGATTTCAGCTGTGTAGGTTCTTTTAAGTATGTGTCCTATTAAAGAAAGAAAGCAGGTTCCAACTACAATCATCCTTGTCCTCCAAATCTATTGAACACTTTTCTGTCTTCATTTTCTTGATCTTGGAAGTATGGGACAAAAGTGACCACACCCTACTCAATCTTCTTTTCTACTGGCCTCCTTGTTACCTATACCACCAGTCTCTGGACATTCTTTCTTAGTTTTTGAACTCAGGAACTATTGAAATTCTGAAGATTTCTTACTTCTATCTTTTCTCTGTGATTTTATTCATTCTTGCCGCTTCAACTACACTATTCACTGATAACATCTATTTTATTCTAGTTTCCCTCAAAAGCAGAGTGAGATAAAAGCTTGAAGTCAGGTAGTTATTTGTAAAATTATCCCAGGCAGTATCGGTGAGGCACAAGGGAAATGAAGCAAGGAAGGAGGAACAGCCAGCAGAAAAATGCATTGTTGAGTTGGCCACTTCCGCAGGCAACTGGTGGCAGATCCTCCTAGGAGTTTTTGAGCAGCTTTAATAAGGGCATTTCAGTTCTATTGGGAAACGACAAGAAGTCTTTATTCATCAAGTTCTATACACTATTGATCACAGGTGGCCTTACACAGGTTAACTCCCTCACACTTCTGGGATATATATAAATATATATATATATATATATATATATATATATATGTCAGCAAACAAGGGATGCACAGCTAAACCATAGGAGAGACATCAAATTAGACTTGTAAAAATGTGGTTGAAACTTGAATAGAAGATACCAATTGTAGTCGTAGAATCTTTGGCTAGAGTAAAAGGTAGGGATGAAAGGTTGTAAAAAGTGGTATAAGAGGGTCCTGATATGAATCTCAAGCCTGTTTTTCTAGCTAAGAATATAGAGCTCCAGACCTATCTAACCAACTACCTACTTGATGCCTCTACTTGGATAACTCAGAACTGACTTCTCAAGCTTAATATATACTAAACTGATCATGTGATCTCTCTCCCTAAGCCCATACTTCCAAAGTTTCATGTCTTGAGATATGGCAATTAGTTTCCCATGTAGCAAAACCTGGTCATCATTATTGCATTGCTCTCCCTTTAACTCTCCGTGAGAATTAATCCCCATTTCTTTCTTTTTTTTCTTTTTTTTTTTTTTTTTTTTTTTTAGAGTTTTTTCCTATAGGGCACGTGTGCTCACCAAAAAGAGAGAGACAGAAAGTGAGAAATCACCACCCAGGGAGGGTGGTCATGCCGCAGTCCCTTCTCCTCCATTCTACTCTCAGGATCTTGGGCATACATGCACATGTGACCAGCACGAGTTTAAGCCACCAGGTCTGGGACTCGAACAGCGGTGGGCTACATGGGAGTCCAGAGACATGGCCGTTATGCTAAACGCTGGTCCCGAGAACTAATCCCCATTTCAACCTCTTGGTGATCCTCTTCATTTCCACAGCCATTTCCACATTCTAAGACACCATCATCTCTAACTTTGACTATAGTAAATCTTCCTAGCATTTGCTCTTGGTTTTCTCAAATCTATTATCCACTCTGAATGGAAAGGCTCATTTAAAAAAAAAAAAAGAAAGTATAAGGTTACAACTCTGTTAAACCCCTTTGTTGACATCCCATTGCTCTTAACATAAAGTCCAAACTCCTTAAGAGTGGCCCATGCAGACAGGATGAACTGAATCCTGACCAGCTCTGGCCTTCTCCTTCTTTCTCACAATGGTCCAGTTTTACAGAGTTTCCCTTCAAGTGTCAAATGATGGATCTCCTTCCTTCCTCTGGTCCTGTACGCACTCCTCTGGTAAATAGATCCTTTTCTGTGAGAAAGATTTTTATTTTTCTTTCATTGCCAGAGGGTGTCTGCATGTCCCAGAGAGACAGAAAGAAGGAGAAAGCACTCCCTGATGGGGTATGGTCACACTGCAATCCCTTTTCTTCCATTTCTTCACTTTGTGAGGATTTGGGGCACTCATGCACATGCACCTGGCCTGTTTTTCACTGTTCCAGGGCAGGTGTTCAAAACAAAGTAATATCTGTGGGAGCTGGTTCCCTTAATCATTGGGCCATGCATGAGGCTGACCCCATTAGATAACTTTTTTTTTTAATGCTGAAAACAGAGATATTTTGAAATTTGAAAAAAGGAATGAAGCAGAGGCAAGGGAGAATTAGAGTATACTGGTTAATTAAAAAAGAGGAGCAAAGGTCTGATTTGAACATTTACTACCTCACAGTCTTGTGTCCAAACCTTCATTATTTATTTAACAATCTTGCATATAAGCCTTCCTTTTTATTTAACACTTTCATCAGTTATATAGCAGTTAGCGGTACAAAGCAGTGTCCTGAATGCTTTGTTGACATGAGTTCGTTTCCTTAAGTACTGCTATGTTGCAGAACAGAGCTATGTTCCAGATTCTGAGTACTTAATGTTGATGTGCTCATTAGGTAAAACACTACACTTTTAGGAAGTCCTGTAATTCAGTGGAAGGAGTGGTTTAAACCTTGAGATGATACTGTTACAAAATGATGAACTTCTAGAAACATCAGACTTTGAAAACTCCCGTTATTTTCAACTCATTTCATATTCTATGAGAACCCACTACTTGTGAAGGGCCATCCACCAGTGGTATACACTGCTAGAACTTTGGTTTCTCCATGCCTAAACCTCAGCTTTCTTCCCCAGGTGGCTCTCCCTCCTATATGTCTCCATTTTAGCATAACCTCTTCACAGCTACCTAGGCTAACTTGAAATAAAAAATACATTTCATCTATTTCAATTTCCTTATCTTCCCAGACAAGGCCATTTACTATTGCCAAGAGACTTCACTCATTCTTTTTAAAATTTATTTGACAAACACGTGTACTTGATTCAATTTACTTTAGACAGAAATGAAAGAACCTCAAAAAGATTAACAATTAAAAATAAAGTATGTTTTTATTTTGGTGCAAAAAAATTGAAATCCATGCGTAGTTTGTTTGTTTATTTAGCTATAGGGCAGGTGTGCTCTCCATAGAGAGACAGAGGGAGAAGGAATGAGAGAAATCACTTCTTAGTGAGGATGGCCTTACTGCAATCCCTTCTCCTCCATTCTCCTTTCAGGATTTTGGGCATGCACACTCATGCAGCTGTATGTTTATAAGTCCCTGGGTTGAGGACTCAGACTGCACATGCAGGATCCAGCACCCTAACCACCATGCCACTTGCTGGCTCAATGCATAGATTTTTTTTTTTTTTTTTTTGGAGAGGTTTTTGCTCTAGGGTGCATGTGCTTGCCAGAAAGACAGAGAGAGACAGAGAGACAGAAAGTGAGAAATCAACCCTCCCCAGAGGGGATAGCCACTCCGCAATCCCTTCTCTTCCATTCTCCTCTTGGGATCTTGGGCATGCACGCACATGTGCCCAGCGTGAGTTTAAGCCAGTGGGTCTGAGGCTTGAATCACGGTCGACTACAGGGGAGT
Source organism: Tupaia tana (assembly GCA_026018925.1). NCBI lineage: Eukaryota > Metazoa > Chordata > Mammalia > Scandentia > Tupaiidae > Tupaia > Tupaia tana. Next base: position 76,148,692 of record JAKSZU010000005.1, on the reverse strand, counting down.
CCAGTGATATAACCATTACGCCAACTGCTGGTTCTGCATGCACAGTTTTTTAATATGCATTTTCCATGAACTTTTGAGGACTCCCATATATGTGAGTTTACACTGTTGTATAAAGAGATAGGGTAAAGAAAGCAGAATGGATAGCTCCCAGATTCAGAGCCAGTTGATGGTGGAGGCCTTGGGCAGCAAGCAGCCTACTCCCATTTGTTGTATACATTTATTTTCTCAATGATACCATGTTTTATATGTTTTAAAGTTCCTAATAAAACTCTGAGCCTCTCAGGTTCACAGTATCTTCTTTACTAAACATTATAATTATTGTTATTACTTTATATTTCTTACAGGGTAGATGTGATCACCAGAGAAGGACACAGAAGAGAGAGACAGAGAGAGAGAGAAAAAGAGAGAGGGAAAGTGAGAAATCCCTGGAAGGGAGTGGCTATTCTGCAGTCCCTTCCACTCCACTCTTCTCTCAGGATTTGGTCACACACACACATGCATCTGGTGTGTTTTTCAAGCTGCCTGGTCTGGAATGCTAACTGTTCAGTTGGTCTCCTGGGATATAGGTACCTTAACCTCCACACCACCTGCTGGCCTTCTTTTCTACTTTTAAAAATCAGCATTTTGGAAAGAAAATACAATCATCAAAACAAGAGCTATAAAATATCTATGAATAAATATAAAGAAAGATGTTCAAACACTATAGATAGAGAAGGGCCTGACATAAGCCCTAAAGTCAAAAGACAGTTATATCCTGTTTTCAAGTAGGAAAACACAATAATTACTGAAAGCTTTTTCAAAGTTTAACAACAGACTGATTTATTTCTCAATTAAAATGTCAACAGATTCTTCGAAACTCAGCAAAAAATTCAGATAAAAATTAACATGCAGAATATTCCGATACAAGAAAATAATAGTGAATCGTTTTTATTGGTTTAAAAAGTATTATAAAGCTGTACTAAAATAATTTGCTATTGGTGTGTAAATAGATTGATGGCACTGAAAGAAAGCCAGAAACAGACTCGTGAATATGATCAAGAATTTGATAAATATTTACAATTACCAAGAAGCTAACAGATTATCCAGAAAGTTTTGTTGGCTATTTGGCTAGTTCTTTTGAAAAAAAAATTAAGTTGTATTTCCATTTGAAACTTTGTTCTACAATAGAATAAATAGTGGTTACATAGTTATTAAATATAAAATGAGAAAGTTGTAAAGCACCAGAATAAATTACTTTTAAAAAATCTTTACAGAGCTACACAGTAATGCAGTAGTAAAATATGGTGCTCTACAAGACTGACCCACATGAGAAAGTTCTTGGTTCATGTCTGAAACCTTTCTGGCTATACCAGGCATATGCATGCCCATGATCAGTGCGTGACTGAGGCTCGAGGAAGAACAGGCCATTGGGACCCTGTTGGTCGTGCTGTCTCTTCCTCGCTCTCTTGCTCAAAGAAGAGATAAATCGATAAACTTAAAAAATAAAAACAAAAACAAAAAGCAAGAATCGGACCAGCAGATGGTGTGGTGGTTACATCACTATACTCTTACACGGTCAACTATGATCTGAGTCCCAAACTGGTGGCTTGAAAAATGATACTGAGTGTGTGTGTGTGTGCATGCCCAAGACCCCAGGAGGTGAATGGAGAAGGGAATGTGGTGTGGCCATCCTCCTGAGAGTGGGGGTGATTTCTCACTCTCCCTATCATTGTCTCTGTCTCTCTCTCTGGCCAGTGCATGTGCCCTAAGGCAAAAACCTCTAAGAAAACAAACAAAAAACTTTGAATGGGAAAAACATTTATTCAACTCAGAAACCTAGAAGAAAAGAAGTCATAAATTGGACCACGTAAAGAACTTCTCTATTGCAAAAATATGCACAACGTTACAAGAAAATATAAAATGTATGCCAGACAGATGTCGTTTTTTTTTAAATATATAAAGTAGTTTCACAATTGAAAAATAAATGAGCACTTGAAGCAACATTTTACAGAAAAATAACCCTTATAAACAGGGAGTAGCCAGCATATGATAAGATGCTAAAATTCACTAACTAAAAACTAAATTTAAATAACAATGAGATGTGTTTTTTCCTAACATACTGGAAGCACTAAAATGTTTTATAATAGCCAAAACTGGCTAGAAGAAACAAGGGCTTTCGGTTTGTGTTAAAAAACAATTTGAAATATGATTTCTTGTGATCCAGAAATTCCACTCTCTATTCACAGGACTTTATCCAACAGTTTTATTCCTATAGATATTACAGGATAGATATGCAAAGATATTCATGATGACCAAATACAGAAACTACATAAATATGCATCACTAAGAAAATTATTAATATCATCCATACATTGTGCTATTTTGCAACCGTAGACTTAGTAACTTAAATGGGAAGTTGACCAATATATTGACTAATAAGAAAAAATATATAATAAAACAAAAAAGTTTGTGTAAATGGTTATTATTATGCAATTGTCTTTTTCTTGGAAGACATGAAACTGTTCATGTGATTAAATCTGGGGAATGACAATTGAGTGGGAATGAAAACGGCAAGGGGACAGAATCACTTTATATACTTCTGTATTATTTGAATAACTTTTATAAACCAAACTAAGGATGCTTTTATAGATTTTTATTTTTCCTAAAATGAGAATTCTTTTCACCTCTGTCACTTTAGACCGAGATGGCTATCCAAGAATAATCTGTTCTAAGATACCACGTGTGTCTTTGTGGTAAATGATGGATCTGGAAATTGAAATATTCATGCTTACTGATGTGACGAATCCCATTTGGGGCTAATTTTTATATTAATAGTTTGCTCTGACAGACATATTGAATTGTGCATGTGCATGTCACAGCTAAGATGTTTTTGGCATAAACAGAGACTCTTGCTGCTACAGTAAAGGATGGCTGTCTGTAATGGAAGTGGCGGCATGCTGGCAAGGAACAACCTCACTTATTTTAGCATTGTGTGCATTGTGTTTTTCTCTTAGTCTTTTGCTTTCTGCACTTCCCTCTGGGTTTTGCAGAAAAATAGATTTCATGACATTATCATTTTTACTGTAGCTCCTTGGTAAAATAAGAGGTGGGTGGGAAATGTTGCTTTTCCACGTGGTTTAATTGCTGGACATGGAAAGCTAGCTCCAAACAATCTAATTATTGGTACAACTAATCAGGCAAGTGACTCTCATGATTATCACATGGGGTCAGAACTTTGGAAGAAATTGAGTCATTTGTATTTCAAGTACAAATGAAAACATGTACGCGCGCGCGCGCTTGCGCGCGCACACACACACACACACACACACACACACAAAATGGTGTCTTCTCTATTGTCTATTTATTCTCTAGGAGCACTTGTTTCCAGAACTTCAGTTGATTCATCATTTAAATCAAAGGGTGGCACTCCTCATCCAACTTTCTCCAAGAAAATAGGATTATTTCTAGCCAGGTTTTCTACTCTGAGTTTCATGCCAGGAAGTAAATAATAATTTTCCCCAGGTAGTGGTAATTTAAAAACATGTGATAACTATTTTAGAATTATTTATTAAATTGTATTTATTATTATTTAATTTCACACAGGACATGTGTGCTCACCAGAAGAGAGAGAGAGAGAGAGAGAGAGAGAGAGAGAGAGAGAGAGAGAGAGAGGCGAGAAAGCGAGAAAGCAAGCCACCAGATCTAGGACTGGAACTGCAGTTGGCCATGTGGGAGTCCAGCTCTTTAACCACCATGCCACCTGCCATCCCCAAAACATGTAATAGTTTCTTGAAGTTGAATTTAGCAATAACGCTTGAACATAAGCCTTCTATGTGGTCACAACTTAAACATTTTTGTTGGTTACCAGACTTTTGCTTGTTGCTTAAATACCAATTAGATGCAGAGGATTTAAAAAAAAATTCATTTTATAAAGACATCATCCAGCCTCACAAATAGTGACACCCACTGAAGCTTCTAAGAAGTGGGGAAAAAGAGAGAGAACGAGAATCAAAGCTTTTCTTCAATAAAAATAATAGTTTATTGAATAAACTTGTTTAGGCACAAAACAAGGCTTGGCTTATTTTACTGGCTATGGTTCTAGTGACCACTCTATTCTTTTAAGTGTACACTGCAAGATTTTTAGTATAATCACTGATATATGCAACCATAATAACAGTTTTAGAACAATTTCATCATGACAATAAGAATTCTGGTACCCTTGGGGAATTACCAGCCTGTTTCTCCATCACCCTGCCCTTGTTTATTCAATAAACTTGCATAAAGAAAAAAAAATTCAACATATAATCATATTTAGTGTTTCTAATAAAATTAGAAAAACAAAAATGTAGTCAACAGCAAAAATTCAACCATTTTGAAACAAAAATAAAAACCTATTTAATTTTCCATTTCCTTAACAAACTCAGTAATTCAGAACACGGGTACTGTCAGAATTTAATTCAACTAATTAAATAGGAAAGTTCACTTGTTCCTAAAAGATGATGTACTGTTTATTTTTCCTTTTTTTGAAATTGTGGCTCAGAAACCTTTTATGAGGAAAGGTGCTAGTACACTTTTTTTGTGACTTCAATACAAAAAAATTAAATATCTTAGCTACTTATCAGAAAAGAAAGAAATTTTAATACTAGCACATAGGGAGGCTGTTTCACTTTTTAAAATGGCATTTTATAAAGTTTAAATTTTATTAAAAAATAGATTATGTGCATTAAAAAGAATTTCAAGAATACAGGAAGTTATAGAATGAAAGCGAGAATATTCTTCTCCTTTGTACCTTGCTTCTAAGTTCATCTCAGCTATTATATTCATATTATTTTTGTCAGAGATTGGCTTTCTTTGCTAAGTTGTTCTCTTTTTCTTTACTGGTTTCAAGAGAATTCTTAACTGCTTTTTAAAGCATTGTTAATGAAGGTTGGTTTCAAATCCTTGTCAGATAATTCTAGTATTTAGTTCATTTTGATGTTGGCATTGGTTGTCTTTTTATAGTTAAATAGTTTACCTGTAATTGTTTCATGAAAATTTTGACAATTATATTAGAAAACTCTGAAATTTATTTTTTTTTGTTTTATCAGCTAATCAACTGCTTAAGTTTAGCACACAACTCTTGGCTGATTTTATGGGCTGTGGTTCTAGTGACCATCCTAGTCTTTCTAAGTATCCACTTGAAGATTTTTAGTACAACCACTGATATATACAACCATAATTACAGTCAGTTTTAGAACAGTTTCATCATGACAAGAATTCTGGTACTCTTTGGGAATTACCAGCCTATTTCTCCATCACTCTGCCCTAAGCAGTCACCAATTTACTTTCTTTGTATCTAGAATTTCTTGTTCAATATTTCACTCATTGAATTTGTAAAATATGTCCTCTTTTGTGACTGGTTTCTTTTACTTAGAATAATGTTTTCAAGTCTCATCCACAATACATATCACAATGCTTGTTGTCATATGTATTAAAACTTTATTATTTTTCATGACCGAATAATTTTCCATTGTATGGATATACAACATATGTTTATCCATTCATAAGTTGATGAACACTTGGGCTGTTTCCACTGTTTTGCTATTGTGAAGGTAACACTGCTATAAATATTTGTGTACAATCTCATGTTCGAACACCTGTCTTCAGATCTTTTAGGAATATATCTGGGAGGAAAATTGTTGGAGCATGTGGTACTTCCGTTTAATTTTTTAAGGACCCCCTAACTGCTTTCCACAGTAGCTATACAATTTTATATATTCACCAGCAATATGCAAGGGCTCTAATTTCTCCATGTCCTCAACACTTGTTCTTTTTGTTTATTTATTTTCTTGGTTTTAAACAATTAAATCTCTAGAGACTTCACAGTGCCATCTTGTCTCAACTGTTTGGTCTCAACTTGTCTCAACTGTTTGGTCTCACTGGCCGCCATTGGTGCCATCTGAAGAGGATGAAGTCTGCCCAAACTGGGCTGTCTGGTATGTCAGCTGTGGGGAAGGGTGTTTTTCTCTTTCCCCAGGTGACAAAAATGACTTTGGGGGACATTCTAATTGTAGTTGGATCCCTTTTGCCAGTGCTGTCTATTCTCTCAGTCTTTTGGGAGGTTTCAAATTTATAGGGACCACCTGCTTGCGGTAGCACCCTACTGCTGGTTCTGCCTGAGCAGCTGCCCAATGCCTGCAGTATCGAGAGAGAAAGCCTCAGAAAGCCTCAGACCTGATGCAGATGCGTTATTTCCCTTGGTTGCTAAATTTTAGCAAGACTCCCGACCACTCCCCTTGCATATGGTGCCTTGCTCACCCGGTGCTGCTGACAGGACTCCTATTTGATGCAGGGGAGAAATGTGCCTGTATGGGCTGCAGTCTGTTGTTACACTGGGAAATAGGTATGCTGGACCTGAGTGATCCTCTCCTGTTGGGTAAAACCTCCTGCCAATATGTTTTTCCTCCAGCCTTGGGATCCCTATACAGTTCACCTTCCTCTTCCACCTTTCAGAGTTCTCCTTCAGTGGTGTCTGACATTACTTCTGGGGTTTATAGTTGTAGTCAGTTGGGAGGAGCTGGGAAAAATGAATCTTCACTCCCTAGTCTGGGCTGAAAATCCAATTATCTGTTAATGCAGTATGTATCCTCAACTAAACTGAGTGCTTAAGCGTACGGACCATGTCTTACTGCTGTCTCCATTATTCAATTCAGTTCCTGACACAGAAGGCACTTACTAAGAAGCGTTAATGAATTAATATGCGGTTCACTAACTATATTTTACTACAGTGGACATGGGACTTCTATGCTGAGTTACTTAGCAGTGCCTAAAAAGAAACAAACAAAAACAGATGATGGCTCTGCTCAATAATGTAAAAATGTGACTTTTTTCCCTCTGTACTTGGATAGCTGACTTTACTACTATCCTTTAGTGTTATCTACATTGCATGGAACTAAAAATGTCAGGAAAGGGGAGCGATGCTTCACACCATCAGTGTCAGAGCACATCAGAGCAGGCAAAGGATTTTCTCAGACATTTAGGAAATGGCCTGTATACAGCTATGCTGCTCAAGGTCTCTCTTAAGAAAAGATTCAATGAGGACTAGCAGGTGACATGGTGGTTAAGGCACTGGAGTCCCACATGGCTGACTGTGGTTCGGGTCCTGGACCTGGAGGCCTGAAAATCACACTGGGTACATGTGCATGTGTGCTCAAAATCCCAAGAAGAGAATGGAGGAAAAGGGATTATGGTGTGGTCATCCTCTCTAAGGGGTTATTCTTACTTTCCCTCTTTCTGTCTCTCTCTTGTGCTCTATGGGGAAAAAAGGAGAAAAGATCAAATAAGAAATTCTGCTTTCCTAATAATAAGCAAGAGTATAAAACAGTAAGTAGCCAGCATAAACCAAAGGTTTATTCTCTTTATCTCTTACCTATCATCTATACCATCTATCTATCTATCATCTATCATCTCTCTCTTTTCTCCGCACTCTATGATTTGGCTTAGTGAAATTCTGGGATAAAAATATAAATATAGGTTAAAATTAGTTACTAGTAGTAATAATGACTCTCTCTTTAAGAAAACCTCCTTGTGTAAAGTCCTGAGCTAGCAACATTATTATTATTACTAATATACTTCACAAATGTCCATCCTGTAGATGGGGAATTTACAAATTAGAGAAATTATTTTATACGATCTAAGTCACAGCAAGTGTAATGAATAGAGAATTTATTCTCCGAACTGGCTGATAACAACACCATCACGCTTATGTTTCGGAAGACACAAATTCCTAAACAAAAGCCTAAAAATGTAACCCAAGATAAAATAGGATCTCATAAAAAGAAATATTTTTCCCCTTATGTCTGAAAGTTTCAGAGCAACGGCTTAGTTAATATTACAGAATGTTTTGCTGTGGTAATAGTAACAATTGCCTTTTAACAAAATAATGCATTGTTATTAGCTCATTGAACTATAACAGAGAACATTGTTTCCAAAGGCAATAATGTCTTCTAATACAGTGACTTTTGCCCTGCCCCCTACTGTGTTATTTTCTTTGCTCCAAGCTGACAAAGGCATTCAGCAAAATGAGGAACTAGCGGAGGGCACAGCTGAATTGAATTTTGAAACAAACAACCGAAGATAAGTGTGTCACATGAGAACAGCTCTTAATTGTTCTGTGATAATTCACTCAAAATATAATGATGTTGTTAGAAAGAATGAACTAGTTTCTTGCGGATTAAGAGAAAATCATTTGTAGAAGATGAAAGGGCATCTAGCATTTGAATAGAAAGAGAAAAGAACTGCAAGAACATGAAATTACTTTTCGCCTGATAAGACATTTATCTGTGTTTCTCTAGCCTCATGCTAAATGAGGTCTAGAAGATACAGTTCTTTGAAGGCAGAAATGGTATTAGGTTGGGATTCTGTTCCAGCCACTCAGAAGACAGACATAAATAAGCATTGCAGTGATGCCTGCTGCTAATGAAGAGATCTCTTTTGCAAAAATTATTTTAAGTAGCTTTTTCTTTTTTATCCTTCTGAAAACTGCCTGGGGGCTTCTTGGTAAAAGCCAAGGCTACATACTATGTATTTATAAGGACATAAGATGTATAAGAAGCTTCATTGGAAAAAAATTGGAACCTGGAATATATTTGTTCAAATCATACTGCTAGTGTTCACACAGATTTCAAAGAAGATGGTTGTGGTAATTTGCCTTTGAAGAAAAGTCTAAAATCTTACCAATTCACTCACTCTTTTGACAATTCATCCTCCTGTTAGAAGTAGCCTAACAATTCAAAATAGATTTTGTACCAAACTTATTCTTGAGCTTTCCCAGACTACCTTTAACTTTGTTTTTAAATTGTAGAGGCTTTTGCCTTAAGATGTGTGAGCTCACCAGAGAGAGACAGAAATGGTGAAAGGGAAAGTAAGAAATCAACCCCTAGGGAGATGGCCACACTGGAATCCCTTCTCCATTCTCCTCCATTCTTCTCCCAGGATCTTGAGCATGCACCCACATGTTCTGGGACTGAGTTTCCAGCCACTGGATCTGGGACTCGAACGGTAGCCGGCTATGTGAGAGTCCAGCGATGTATCCACTACATGATCTGCTGTCTCCACCCTTAACTGTTAAAACCCTTTAATGTGAAGTCTTTTCACATTTTTATGATTATTCAGTCTTTCCCACTCAAAGCTGGGCCTTTTAGTGGTATGTTTGGTGGGAGTAGGAAGAACCTAAGGTCTTCACATGAAATAGTACAAGTACCTTTTTTGAGTATTTCCAGTTAGTAAAAGTCTAGCAGGCATGGGGGCGTGTGTATGTATTATGTGTGATGTGTGATATGGTGTTTGTGGCTGGTGCATATGTGTAATGTTTTTGTGGATGTGTACTACGTGTGATGTGTGGTATGATGTGTATGTGTAGTACGTGTGTATGCAGTGTATGTGTTTAGTATGTGTGGTTGTGGGAGTATGTGTATGTATGTGTGTACTTGTAGGCTACTGTGTGGTATGCATATGAGATATGTGTGATGTGCAGTGGTGTGTGTTTGTGTGTCTATCAGTTTATAGAAATGATTAAACTAAAAAGGCAGCCAGGAATTCCTGTACCAAGCCCCAGGTGGAGCATAAAACCTCTCAAAGGTACACCATGCAAATATAACCTAAATAAATCTGGTACAGCTGTCAAAAAGCATTACATGCAGTAAAACAAGACCCACTGAATGCTAAAAATTCAGTTCACTAGAGCTACGATCTGAGAGTTCCCCCAAATTCATGCATTGAAATGAACCTTCGCCGTGGTAGTAAATGTGTAAGTGCCTTATTAAAGGGTTGCGGGGAGCCAGGTTAGGCCTTTTTACCTCAGTTTCTTCTGTCACATGAGGACACATCATCTGTTCCCTCTGGGGACTGTAGTAACAAGGTACCATCTCAGACACAGAGACCTCCTCTCCACCAGACATCAAAACTGCTGGCACCTTTATTAGGGACTTCCATCCTCCAGAAATGTGGGGAATAGATTTTTGTTCTTTGTAAATTATCCACTCTCAGTATCCGTTATAGTATCCATTATAGTAACACAGATGGACTAAAGCAACCAGGAAGCTACAACAATAAATACTTTGCACAAATCAAATAACATGACCTTGAATATGTAAGGCAAACATAGATGGAATTAAAATGAGAAATAGAAAAAAATCAAAATGAAAACGAGAGATTTTAAACAAGTCTTTCGATAACAAGTAGAACAAATGAACAAAAACTAAGTAAAAAATATAAAAATGTAAGCCTCTCATTAATAGACGTACCCCCAGTCCACACAGACTCAACAATTATAGAGTAGTTTTTCAAAGACAAATGGGGAGGTTAAGTAATTAATCATATGCTGCCATATAAATCATATCTTAACAATTACTCAGATTTGATATTATGCAGGTTGTATTTTCTAATCACAATGTAATTAAGCCACAATGTGAAAATAATTTATTTATAAAATCTCCATATATTGCAAACTACTAATAATTAAAATTTTAAAGTGATTGAGTGAAACACATTAATTAATGAATTAAAGAAAAAATAATAAACTGGAAGATATTATAAAGAAATTACCTAGACTGCAGCATAGAAAAATGAAAAACTGGGGTATGAAAGTGATCATTGAAGAATAGAGGACTGAATACAATAGTTTAATAATATATCTTACCACCATTTCACAAAGAAAGATAAAATGAAGGAACAGCGATGTTCGAAAAGGTACTGACTGATAATTTGCAAGAGCTGATGAAAGAACATATTCAAAGACACAGAATGCACAGCACATCCCAACAGGATAGCTAAAAAAGAAATAGAGACTCAAAAGATCTATATAAAATGTGGGAAAAGGTAGTTACAGAAAGAACAAATAACCTATAAATAATGATACCATCAGCAGACTTCTTCATTGGTATTTAAAATAAAATAATAGCAGAATAAAACTTTCAAAGCATAGAAATAACTGGGTTAAAATAAATATCTTTTCACATAAAGAAAATCTGAATGCATTTACTACTAATTTGCTCAATTCACTAAAGGACTATCTAAAGATTTTTCTTCAGAAAGAAGGAACCCCACAGGGAAGATATAAAAAAGAACTATGAGAAAATAAGATGATAAAGTTCTTGCTTTAGCTATATAATGCTAAATATAATATAAATGGACTCAAAACTCAGTGATTTAAAACAGTTATCCCATTATTTATCTCTAACAGTTTCCGTGAATCAGAAATTTGGAAGCAGCTCAGGTGGGTGCTTCTGTCTTAGATTCTCATGAGGTTGCAGTAGTAGGTAAACTGGGGTTGCAGTCATAAGATGGTGTAGAAGTGGGTAGAGAATCCACTTTTAAAGTGGCTTGCCACTTAGCTGCAAGTTGGTTCTGGTACTAACTTTCTGTAATAGTGTTTGGGCGTTCTCATGTCATGGCTAGGTTTTTCCAGAACCAGTGATCACAGATACAAGTAGAAGTTAGACTGCTGTTCTAACCCAGTTTGAGCAATCACAGCCCATTGGTCATGCCACGGTATATTCCACTGATCACACTAATTAAATCATGATTCAATGTGAAAGTGCATTACACATACATGTATATATGTAGTTAAATCCAAACATTGTGTTCATAACATAATAATAATGATGTGTCAGTTTTGAAAAGAAAAGCAAAATTAGCAGATGAAATTCTTGGGAGAATCATGATCATAGGTACATTGTTCAAAGTCTTTTAGTTTTTTAGTGAAGGGTAGGAAAATTGAATTGGAATTTTGAGCCCATGATAAAATTTTAATGGTAACCAATGAAACAATTGGAATATGTTATATATAAGTTATATATAAGTTATGAACTATATAGACAAATAAAAGAAAAACAAAGAACCAAAGAAACATATTAATCACTGGAAAAGATAAAGAAGATGGAAGAAGCATGTAAAAATGAATTACAAAACATAACAAAACATGACAGTTCTGATCTATAAGTAATCACATTAAGCTAAATAAGAATAAATTTCCCAGTTAAAAGAGAAAAATTGCAAGTTGGGATAAAGTAAATCCAATTTTAACTATATGACATGCATGAAACATGAGGACAGAGCTGAAAATAGATGGTTGGCATATATGTATGTCAGGACATATAAAGTCAACAAAAATGCATACATTTATATTGAAATAGATAAGAGAATGATTAAAAATAAACCATTTTAAAGTGAAACTGAAATTCTTTTTATTTATTTTCTAATTGCCAGAAAGTGCATGAGCTCATGAGAGATGGAGAGACAGAAGGAAGAAGCACTCCTGCCCAACGGTGTGTGGTCACACCACAATCTTTTCTTGTTCGTTTTCCCACCTTGTCTGGACTTCGGGCATACACTCATGTGTGTCTGGGATTGCTTTTCAAGTTGCAAGGATCAGGATGCAAAACACAGTTGACCATATGGGCTCCAGTTCTCTGAATCACTAGGTTATAGAGTTGCCCCATTATTTTGTTTATATATTTACTAATTTGGCACAAAAATTTTTACTTACTACTGAAGAAGGTTTAATAGATAGAGAAATATTCTATGTTCACATAAAGAAAAATCCAGTGTTATAAAGATGTTCATTATTCACAGATTGATTCTACTGAATCAGGAAAATTGAAGTAAAATTATTTTTTTTAGAGAGATTTTTTGCTATAGAGTGTATGTGCTCACCAGAGAGACAGAGAGAGACAGAAGGACAGAAAGCTAGAAATCACACCCCTAGAGGGGTGGCTATGCCGCAGTCTTTTCTCTATTTTCCTCTTGGGATTTTGTGCACACATCCACATGCACCTGGCGTGAGTTTTAAACCACCAGGTCCAGGACTTGAACTGTGGTTGACTACATGGAGTTCAGCAACATAACCATTATGCCATCTGTTGGTCCCAAATTGCAGTAAAAATTTAGATGGATTTTGTTTTTGAATTTTGACAAACAGATTCTAAACATTACTTGGCATGGCAAAAGCTGAAAAATAGGAGTTTTCTGAAAAAGAATAATGTGGGACCATCCACTTGCATGTTGGAAGACTCCTTATAAGCCACAATATTGCCACAGGAAGAGACGGGCTGTCCAAATGACCATACTAGAGAGGTCAGAAATAGCCCGTGAATATATAAAAGTTATTTATGATACCTAGTATTGAAAAACATTTTGGGAAAAAATAGACTAGATAATAAAAGGCGAAAGGACACTTGTTTATGGAATAAAACAAAATTGTGTTTCTATCCCATGTCATATAGTAAAATAAATTTGAGAATTATTAGAGAGAACTGCAAAACACCATACTTTAAAATATTTGAAGAGAGTTTTTGAGTGAATTTTTATGTGTTTGAGGAAGTTAAGAATTTCTTAACTAAGATTTAAATAGAACTAACACAAGGAGAAGATAACATAAAGGAAAATATTGATGAATTATTTTATACTAAAAACAACCCTCCAGCCTCGTGGGTAAAAGGAGTCAGATTCCACATGGCAAACTACAGTTTAAATCTCAGTCCCAGTGGTTTGAAAGACATGCCAAGTGTGTATTCATAAGTGCCCAAAATTCCATCAGAAGAGAGAAATGGAGGGGAAGAGATTGTTTTGTGACCATGCCCCATTGGGGCTGCTTCCTCTCTCTTCTTTTCTCTCTCTGGTGAGTGCACGTGCTCTCTGACAAAAAACAAACAAACAAACAAACAAACAAACCACATGTATTTATTAAGATAGTCAGGGAGGTCAGACATGTGTAACAAAACTGGGATAAGATATTTCCTATGTAATATTATGTTAATTACACTAATATTCAGAATATATAAGGAATTAGCATTGATTGAGAAATATTAAGAATGCTGACAATATCAAGTGAAGGTAACAAGGAAAAACCAGAGAGAACCAGAAAATCTAGCAACTCACTCTGACTCTGTATCCAAAGGAAAGATTTGTCATACGTAGTAGAAGTATAAAAAGTATATTGTCAGATGAAAAATATCTCAAAGTATTTGGGGCATGAACAAAAGTATGTATTTACTGATGGAATTGTGTCCTCTCCAGGTTCAGATGTTGAAGCCCTAATCTCTAGGGCCTGGAATGTGACTTCAGAGATAGCATCTTTTTTTTTTTTTTTTTTTTTTTTTTTTTGGAGAGGTTTTTGCTATAGAGCGCGTGCACTTGCCAGAAAGACAGAGAGAGACAGAGAGATAGAAAGCGAGAAATCACCCACCCGAGGGGATGGCCACGCCGCAATCCCTTCTCCTCTATTCTCCTCTCGGGATCTTGGGCACGCATGCACACGCTCTCGGCATGAGTTTTAAGCCACCAGGTCCGGGACGTGAACCGTGGTGGACTACATGGGAGTCCATCGACATAGCCATTATGCTAACTGCTGGTCCCGCAGAGATAGCATCTTTAAAGAGGAAATTAATTTCAAACAAGGGCATTAGGGTATGCCTTAATCCAATCCAATTTGTGTGCTTTTAAGAGGAGAAGATTAGGCCCCAGGAGAGATACCAGAGATACTTCCTGTAGAGAAAAACCATTTGAGGATAACAGAAGGCACCACCTGCAAGCCAAGAAAGCAGAGCTGAGGAGAAACAAAGTTTACCAACGTCGTGACCTTGGGCTTCCAGACTCCAGGAAAGCAAGAAAATAAATTTCCATTATTTAACCCACCCAGTCTGCAGTATTTTATTATGGCAACCCTAGCAAACTAAACACCGTATTCATAGAGCCAAAAACTAAGGAGACAACTCAAATGCCCCTCTAGAGGAAAATGGTTTTTAAATGTGGTCTATTAATAAAACACAATAGTATACTGGAGTCAATGTGAGGGAACTACAGTTACATACACTCCTGAGTGAATCTTTGCAATATAATAATAAAAAATTAATTTGGAAGTATATTTTAATCATAATGGCCTCAACTTTCCCTTTAGCTTGATTAAACTTTAGACAATCTTCTCCCAGACTTTAAACCCTGACTTCTCTTAGAGCATTTTTCTCTAGAAACGTTGCAATTTCAAATTCTTTCTCTGTGCCTTTGAGATATAAATCTCCTAGGCTCCTGCCAGTTTTACAGCCCCACAGCGTCTTTCTCAAGGACCTGGGAGTCTGCCTTTTGAATGTAATCATCAAGAAAGATGGAGCCTGTATCTTTCAGTTTCTGTGGGAGGGTAGGAGTTTCACTGTCCCCTTCCTGAATTTCACACCCAAGAACAAATGTGGATGGTCTAATATACTTACTAACCTCCATAAGGTCCTTCAGAGTTCTCCACGAACGTATCCCAGTGATGAAAAATTCTGTTTCCTGTTGCATCCACATAGATTACTTCCTAATATTGTAATAGTCTTGATTCAGTTGCAGTAATCTTAAATAAGGTCTCCCTTGCCTGTTTAACTTGTTTGGTATCATTTTTCTTCGAGAATGTAAAATGCAATATCATTTTGGAGAGACTTAGATCAACACAGTATGTAGTTTAGGGTTCATATTTTCATATTTATGTGACAAAACCATTAATAAAAAATCAAAAGAATGAAAAGCAGACATTTGGAGTGTGAATTCTTTGGGTCAGGTAGTTTACATAGTATTATTGATGTTATAATCCTTAAATTTGGTCAAAAGTTAATTTACAGTTTGAGATTTCTCTGTGTGAGTGTATATATCATATATATATATATACACTTACATTCCCCACTCACAATGGTGTGAAAGTGATACTCATTTAGTAGAAACTGTATTTCAAATTTTGAATTTTGATTCAAAGTTCTTTATAACTTTATTATAAAATAAGTTCTGTGTATGATAATTTTGCTTAACTGTGGGCTAATTTAAGTGTTCTCAGCAAGTTTAAGGCAGGCCAGGCTAAGCTATGAAGTTTAGTAGATCAGGTATACTAGGTGCATTTTCTTTTTTCTTTTTATTAATGAATTATTTTATTTAACTTTATTTATTTATTTTAATTTGACCAGAGAGGGACAGTGTGTGTGTGTGTCTGTGTGTGTGTGTGTGTGTGTGCATGTGTGTCTGTGTGTGTGTGTGTGAGAGAGAGAGAAAGTGAGAAAGCAAGCCTCCAGGTCTGGGATTCAAACCATGCTCGGCCATGTGGGAGTCCAGCACCCTTAACCATCATACCACCTGCTGGCCTACTAGGTGCATTTTCAACTTAGGAGTTCTCAACTTATGATGGGCATGTCAGGATAAAACATTATTGTAAGTCGAGGAGCAAATGTATATGTAAGTAAATTTAATTTATGTGTGTGTGTGTGTGTGTGTGTGTGTGTGAGTGTGTATGTATATATAACTGTCTAGTAAGTAAAAATAAAACCATACAAGTTATCACTGTCTCTAAGAAATCATATTAAACAAAACCAAAAAACAAGGAACAGCAGATGCCATGATGGTTACATCACCTGGCTCCCACATAGTTGACCGTGGTTTGAATCCTCGACCCATAGCTTACAACTTATGCCATGTGTGTGTGCGTGGATGCCCAAAATCCTGAGAGGAAAATGGAGGAGAAGGGATAGTGGCATGGATATCCCCCTAGTGAAATGACTTCTCACTCTCTGTCTCTCTGTCTCTCTCTGGCAAGTACACATGCCCTATAGCAAAAATCTCTCTAAAAACAAAAACAAAACAAAACAAAAAAACAGAGAAAGAACCTAAACAGAACAAAATAAATAATAGGTAAACAACTAATTAAGTTAGTAGGAGTTGGCTACATTGTCAGATTGTCTCCTCTTACATCAGATTTAGAATTCACTTATAGTTGAAATCGAATTTTACTATTCCATAGACCAAGTTATTGTTTAATGATAGCAATTGTACTAGAGATTGGAGAATGCACTCATCACCATTATCATAACCATTCTCACTAATGTGTATTTAATTCTCACGTATTAAATTTCTTTTAATAAAAAGCTCCTGGAATTTATTCCAACTTTTGCTAAAAGTGGAGAATTTTAAGCAGAAACATGAATACAGCTGGAACAATGAGCAACAGTGATAAACTAATCTCTGAGGAATAGATGTTAGTATAGTTTAGAGCCAGGGAATCTTAGTCCCTATGCTTTTTAATTTCAAAAATCTCCACAATCCAGAAGAAAGACTCTAATTCCTTAGGTCCAGACAAATACTAAGCCATGGTGTAGGGAGGGTAGCAGCTCATAGAACAATGGCCATTCCAATTTGGGTCAGCGATAGAATGAACCTGAGATCTATCGGCAGATGGAATGTCCCAGGTACCCTTCCCTGTTATAGGAAGTAAATATTCTTCTATCATAAAAGTCAAATCACCCTCTTTCTCTCTCCCTCTGATTATTTGCATCTTATTCATCTGGTTTTGGCTCAGGTCTCTTGAATTTCCAAAAGTGGAAAGGAAGATGAGAATCAGGACCATGTAGGCAGATTTTAAAACCTGTGCTGTAGTGAGGTTTATTTTAATGTACTTTATGTCCTTACTCCCTTTGATGAATGTGAGCCTCTAGGCAGACAGGCAAGACTAGAATGTTAGATTCCAGCACTCTGTCTCACAGGGATCTTACAGAACGGCCATCAATCCAAAATTTATAAGATTTGGTACTGAGGAGTTTTATCTAATAGAAAATCCACGGAGTAAGGCAAAATTTGCTGTAGATAAAGTAGCAAGTAACTAATTTGCTCAAGGGACAATGTTTTTTTCTTCTGTAACTGTAAGTTTAAGTGCTAATGTGTTTAAATAGTTACTGCATAAAAGTATCTTATTTAAGGGAATAAATTCTGAGAAGTAAATGTAGTAAAAACAGTGGGTCGAAAATCTATTCATCAGGGTTAAACGTGATACAAATTAAAAGAAAAAAACAAAAGAAACAATTACTCAACTCTTTAATTCACTTTGCAACCAGAAGCTAGATAACAGAAACTGTTTCTACAAGAGATCGATAATAGAGGCAAATATTTGCATCAACAAAATTGCTCCCAGAATTAAACTTGTAAAAGCAAACAAGAGACATATTTCCTTAATACAGTGTTCAAACTTCACAGAAATCATCTTCAATTTTATGTGCAGAGGAAATTGACTCTGCCTTTATAGTGTACTGTGTCTATCCACTCAACCAATCATGTTTTAGCACTGACTATGTATCAGGCACAAGTCTTGGTGCTGAGGTTTTAAAAATTAAAATTGGTGCCACTAAGTTGCTCATTATAATAATTAGAATGAAAGAACAGTGAACCTACCTTTCCTGGTTCAGAATGATGCTGTTCAAGAGTCAATTACTGACAATTCAGCCTAGGCTAATGAGCCATTCGCAGACAAGGTGTGCCTCAGCTGAGGTTTAAAAATGATTAGAAGTGTATCAGGTGGGTGGCAAGGCAGGTGCTTGTACCCAGGTCAAGGGTAATTGTCAGAAGGTAAAACATTTTAGGCAGAAGGACCTATAAAGTCATTCGTGAAGTCAATATACTTTCATTGATATTCCAAAAAATAAAAGTAACAGTTAATCTATTTGGTGCCTGGAGGAACTCGATCCTTAACATTGATCTCACAACAGTCAGAAACTTAACTGCTTTTTGTTTGTCTATGTCTATGTCAGTCTTATTTATTGTCTTCCAGTTCTAAGTAATTTATTCTTGGTGTCTTTATCTGTCGTACATGTTCTAGACATTTTAATTCTTAGCAGTCCCAGATTTTAAGATTTCTAAGATGTAGGGAAGTTTTAAAATTTCCTAAAACTTGTAGAACTTTCAAGAGAGGCAATAAAATAAATTGAATTTTTCAGCATCCTAGAGACATTCATGTGTCAAAAGTACCCCCTTGTAGCCCAAGGTTATTCATCATAACTCCTCAGGTTTCACTACAGTTTATTACAGTGGAAAAAAAAATACCCACATGGCCCTGAGTGCATATTCAATTTACGGGCATCAAAGGAAGACAGATTTAGATACATTAAAATGTGGTTTCTATGTTTATCATGTTACGCAGCCACATAAAAAATAATGTACAGAATACCTCGTATCACAAAACAGCTGTAGGGAAGGCTTTGGCTAGAAATGATCCCAGTTTGGGAACATTAGATTAGACATGAACACAAATTAAAGATATAATTAATTCATTTGGAAGAATTGGACATTTCAGAAGGCTGTTTCTACCAGTGGAAACATAGATGGAAAACCATCAAATAGTTGTAAGTTGCTCACATTTCTCCTGGCTTCCAGAAATGGAATTGGAAACAGATGTCTGCCCACAAAGTGAAAATGATCTTACTAGTAAATCCCTCTTTAAATGAAACACACAAAGACAAAAACAATTCTTTAGTGAGCCCCAGTCAAAAGAAAAGAAATATTAAATAAATTGAAAAATATGTCATGGTATTCAAATTTTTTTTTCTTTTTCTGGAGAGGTTTTTGCTATAGGGTGCATGCGCTCGCCAGACAGACAGAGAGAGACAGAGAGACAGAAAGCGAGAAATCACCCCCCAGGGGGGATGGTCACGCCGCAATCCCTTCTCCTCCATTCTCCTCTCGGGATCTTGGGCACACATGCACACGCGCCCGACGTGAGTTTAAGCCACCGGGTCCGGGACTCGAACCGCGATCGACTACGTGGGAGTCCAGAGACATAGCCATTATGCTAATTGCTGGTCCCACGGTATTCAAATTTTTGAAGTAGAGAGCAGAAATGGAAGGACAATTTCTTGAGATGCCTGGAGGTGAGGGGGACTCTTAAATTGCTTAAAATTTTTAAAATAATTATTTATCTAATTTTATTTATCATTAATGTTATTTTAAAATTTGCTGCAGGTCATGTAGGCACACCAGAGAGAGACAGAAAGAGAGAGCAAGAGAAAGCAAGGCACTAGGTCTGGGACTCAAACCACAGTCAGCCATGTGGAGTCCAGTGCTCTAACCACACCACCTGCTAGCCCCGTAATTTGTTTTCTAGTGATTTTTGTTTGTTGTTTTTTTTATTTTTTTGAGAAAGTGGGGAATTAAGGAGAGGAAGACATGTGGGGAGAAGGAGACAGAGATAGTCCTTTTTTTTTTTTTTTTTTTTTTTTTTGGCTATAGGGTGGACATGTGCTTGTCAGAGAGAGACAGAAAAGGGGAGAAAATGAGAGAACATCCCCAGTAGGGAATAACTATGCTGTAATCCCTTCTCTATCCTCCTCTCGAGAATTTGGGTATGCATATACACACTTGTGTATTTCAAGTTACCATGTTCCAGGGCTCCAACCACGCAGCTGGCCATGTGGGATACAGCTACCTTAAGCTCCAGGCCACCTGCTGGCCCCAGAGTTAGGCGTTGTTGACTTGGTCTCATTGTGTTGTGATTTCCCCACCCCAATATCCCAGTTAGTTAGGATCTCAGGCATGTACAACTGCGACTAATATATTCAGGTTGGTCTGGAAACAGAATCTATGCCTTCCAGATGGCTTCCAGCTTCCCAAGCCTTGGTGCTACCTGTGTGTTACTGCAGGTAGGCAATATATCAACCTTTGTTAATGAGAAATGTTTGCAAAAAAATTAGACACCTGAAATAAGGGTCAGATTGTATCTTTCAAAAATAAGTTTTAGACCCTAGTATATTTACTTGTGGTAGGTCAGATGTACTAAAATAGATCTTAAAAAAATTTTATTCATTTATTTATTCAATATGAAAGACAGATAGGCAGGCTCCCCCAATAGGGTGACACTGACCCATTCCTGGCCTTAGCCAGCCTGGGTTAGAGGCACCCGTGTGCACACCTGGTGTGCTTAGGATGGTTCCAAGACACAAACTCAAACTTTTCCTATGTGTTTCCATTTGCCTCAATACTGCACCGCCTGGCTCCAGACTTTTGTTTAAAAATGTAAGGTATTAGATAGTATGTGTTATGAAAATAGGAAAAAAAATCATCTATAAGAAAATAATCAACTTTAAGTATATCTATTATCAATTACATAGTTTTCATTCTAAACTTCTGGTGTTCGGCTAGTTTTTGCTTCATCTGATTTCTAATAAAGGGACTTGGAGCTGTTCCAAGGAGAATTACTTCTGGTGTTTTTGAATGCTAACATATGAAGAAGCGTATCATATGGCATTGCGACACAGCCTCCTACAGTATACATTTGACACAGTTGGGTCTCAGTAGATATTTCTTGATACTGAAGAACTGACCGTCGTAAGGGGGTAAGGTAAGTTTAGGCATTACCACCAGGGGGCAGCAGAGGCTGTAGCATCTCTAGGTACGGCGCTGCTCTTACCAGCTAAGATGGCTGCAGTCTAGCACCTTTCTTCTAGTTCGTCTGGGTTGTGATGCAGCTGGGAACGACCATCACATTGGCCCAGGAAGTATAAAAAATAAAAAATGTCTGAGATTTATGCCAGTATCAAATCATAACCTTTGGAGGAGTGTCCAAGGCATGTCTAATTGGCCAAAGCTACTGGTTTTTCTCATGCATGAGAACAGATAAGGAGAAGAGATAGGAAGGACTTTGCTTTGAGCAAAGGACACTGCTGATCCCCAAGATGAGTTCCTCCATTCTCATGGTATGCTCCTAGGAAACTGTTGATCCATAGATACAGGGTTTTCTGGAGCTTATCTGGGGATATTTGGTGTCATACTCTCTAGTCATAATGTTAGAAAGGTAAAACAGCCTGAACTCTTGCTGAGGTCCCCTAAAGACACTTAAATTTTAACTGGTAGGGACACCCACTGAGCTAAAGCTCCTTAGACTTGCCTCAGCTCACTAAGGACTCAACTTACTCTCTTTCACTCTGGATTTCTAATTGCAGTTGTTCCTGTTCCTCTAACTTCAGTCAGGTATTTCAATAGTCACTCAAAAAAGAAAATGTTTCCCTCTTTAGTTCCTTGTTTACTAAACTTTCGATATTTATATTGAAAGCATTGATAGTGATCTAACTCCAGGATTTAGTAAACAACAGTCTTTGAGGTAGAGTCTCTTGCAAATGACCTTCTCATTTTTCCAGAATCAGGATGTCTAACTTTTTCTTTTCCTCTTCCAAGGTTAAGTGTAAAACTTGGTGTATTTATTTGTATTTTTGAGAAGGGCTGAATCCGAAGTGTTCAAACAACTGAATGAAATCTGAATAGCAGTGGAGAAATAAGCTTAGAAATTATTGGGGTGTTGGAAAAGTCATGACACATTTTTGCACAGAAAAAAATACATCATGACTTTTCTGACAACCCAATATTAGGTTGTAGACAATATTGCTTATAAGATATGGTTTATTTTCTGGGCTCAAATGCTTCCTTTTATTTAAGATAGATTCTTCAAAACCAAGGAGATGAGTATAGTTTCCACTTGCATCAACCAACTCTTCTTCCCCCTCCTTTCAGAGTACTGTGACCTGCTCTCCCAGTTTGGTCAAGGAGTTTGAACCTTATTCTGAATGTGTTCGGGGGCTTTTGAAAAGCTTTAACCATGAGGAAAAGGTTTAATTTATGTTAGAAAAGATAAGATATAATTTTTCAATGATGAGCAGATGATAAGGAGATAAGAGGAAAAGCAGGAAGATTAATTATGAAATTAAATGAAGCTCTCAGAGAAAGATGATGTTATCTGGGCTGTGATAGTAGTATGATGGGGATGGAAAAAGTGGAGCCATTAGGATATGCTTTAGATTTCCTGGATGAACTGGGTTTATTTTTGTATGACAAAGTGGAGGGAAGGATTTTGGAAGGTAATGGTTGAAAAATATATCCCTCCCATTTTTTTTTCTTTCTTATTTCAGTGCTAGTGTATAGGCCTATGAGCCGTTGCTTGTACTCATACCCTACTAAAGAAATGGGATAAGGAGAAAAAGAGTTTTATATTCTATGTCTATATCCTAGTTTAATTCATTTAAGGGGATTAAAGTCTTATGTTTTCTTTAGGTATGGTTTATGAATAAATGATGTATTATGAAGGAAAACAAAATGTATGTGACTTCGTACTGTGGTATGTGAGGACGGGAAGAGTTTGCCAGGCAGGTTAAAGCAAGCTGTGTAGGATAACTGGTCCATTTTTTTGCTAGAGGCACTGATCTATGCCCAGGAGTTTGTTCAAGCTGGGGGGACATTACTGCATTTTTAGGTCTGGAATCAGTGTATCTAGACACCAGGTGTGAGGCAAGGATGAATTTTTTTGGATCTTTATCATCAATGAAAATACATTGTTCAGTTTCCCTTCAGTGTTCTATTTTCAGCGAGGTTCTTCTTTTTTTCCTTGCCATTTCTTTTTTTTTCCTGTTCTTTGTTTTCACGGCATTTATGAGTGATTTTACAAAGAATACAGCCCAGGGAACCAGCAGTTAGAGTAATGGCTATGTCGCTGGACTCCCACGTAGTCGACTGCGGTTCGCGTCCCGGACCTGGTGGCTTAAAACTCACACTGGGCACGTGTGCGTGCGTGCCCAAGATCCCGAGAGGAGAATGGAGGAGAAGGGATTGCGGCGTGACCATCCCCCCTGGGGGGTGATATCTTGCTTTCTGTCTCTCTCTCTCTCTCTCTATCTGTCTGGCGAGTGCATGCGCCCTATAGCGAAAACCTCTCAAAAAAAAAAAAAAAAAAAAAAAAAAAAAAAAAAAAAAAAAAGAATACAGCCCAATAACCCTATGAGAGGACTGACCTGAGTGTCTGGGTGCTGTCTACCAGCTCTGCCTCTCCTGTCAAAGAGTTGGACACATTCCTTATACACTCTAAATAAGTGACTGTTGTATGAGGAGTTTGACTCAATGGTCCCGAAATGCCTTCCAGTGCTAATAGTTATGACTCCTACATTAGAAGACCACATGAGAGCAATGCTGGTTCTTGACACTCTCAAAGTCTGCCTGTTTTTGTGTTAAATGAAGGAGGTTCAGCACCCTCATGGCATAGCACAGTTTCAGAAGAACACAAATACTTGAACTTTCAAAGCAAAGAGAAATGGAATGAATGGCTCCAGGCTGTTGCTTCAGTCCTATCGGAAATATCCATATTTTTTTTTGGATTTGTGTAATCTTCATTTTGGTGTTTGTCGAGATTATGACCATTTTCTTTCAGCTGCCTTTCATGTCGAGAACCATTTATTTCTTTCTTAACACCTCTATGTATTTATTTTTGCTTTTTTGTCTCCTGAAAAAAATCCACAGAGTTCATTGGAAGTAAGTTGGAATATCCCTGAGTCCAGAGTATTCATGGTCTCTTTGTTGTCTAATGAAGCATGGTTACTTTTGATTGTTCAATGCATGTTACAAAGACTTATTTGTGTATGGTGCTGGGCTAAGAGTAATGCTCTATTTCTGCTTTCTCTATAATCTAATCGAATTCAGTGCCAAGAAAGATCAAGATTATCTAGACAATAGTCTAGTGAGACCCATTTCTCCTAGACTGGGGTGAATAAGTGAAGGCAGCATTAGACACGGTGAGGGAGAGTGAGACACATTGGGTTAGCAGGCAACAAGAAGTAGACAATGAGTAGTTTCCTTTACTCGCCCAGAGTGCTCAGAAAAATTCAACCGTCTCTTTCTTGTTGCAACATTTTATTGGTCATAAAATGAAACAAGAAACTTAATCTTAAGCACCACCATAGGTCAGAAGGAGAATACCTAGCATGCATTCCAGGTAGGCAAAGCAGAGATGTTAGGTGAGTATTGTCTTTTACCTTGTGACTGGAAAGCCCAAATCAACAACAAGCTATCCAAGTTTTTCTCCTCCATTTGGATAAATCTGCAAACTTCCAGAATATTGAAGAAAAGAGTTGAGATTCTCAAGCGGCCTGTCTTCTGGGCAAACAACCATTTCCATGTGGGTGTCTTGGTACTAATTATGTGTTTATTTAAGTTTCTCATCTGCTCCTGCTGCTTTTACCCAGTTTGTACCTGAATCTACCATTACCGCACTATTATAACTCACCCTAGTTGGCACTTGCCAGTGTCCAGCTTCCATCATTGCTGTCTAGGTGCTGCTTTCCTACTCATCAGTTAGCTGCCAAGGCAAAGTCACAGGAAGTTCTCCAAAATTTTGTGTGTGGGGCTGACTTTCTGCTGATCAAAGGCAATTAATGAATTCTTTAGTCTGGACATAGTTTCTGTGCAGGATAGAATAAAGACTGTAACACTCTGTAAGATGATATTTAGACTTTTTTTTCCCATTTTCCCTGAAGATCACAGACATGTCTTTTGTTTTTTTTTGTTTTTTGTGGAGAGATTTTTTTTTTTTTTTCCTATTGGCCATGTGCGGTCGCCAGAAAGGCAGAGACAGAGAGACAGAAAGCGAGAAATCACTCCCCAGGGGGGATGGTCACTGCAACCCCTTCTCCTCCATTCTCCTCTTGGGATCTTGGGCACACACACACACGCGCACTTGGTGTGAGTTTAAGCCACCAGGTCCGGGAGTTGAACCGTGGTCGACTACATGGGAGTCCAGTGACATAGCCATTATACCAACTGCTGGTCTCCAGAGATGTGTCTTATAGTAAAATTTAGCCCAAAGTTATTCTCTGTCTGCCAAAAATTGAGAGTACATATTACCCCACCCGCTTTTCCCCTCCTCGGACATCTCCAAGCAGCTGCAGAAGGCATATTTGGTCACGTGTGTGCAGGAGAACAGCACTAATCTGTGTTGTGGGAGAAGGGAAAAAGACCAGCAAAAACAACAGAAACCATTAATGATGACTCTTCCAGGTCTGAGCAATTGCAATGAGCCTCAGACTTTTCTGCAATTACTAGGTGAATTTTGGCACAAAGAAAAAGTGGTTTTAATATAAGATATCGTAAAACAATGTGGCATCTGCCCTGGCTTGGAGCACAGAGGAGACTGATTGGATGAAGCAGAGAAATCAGAGAAAATCCTGCTGGAAAGAATTGACTGAACTTAGGATCTATTAAAGCTAACATCAGAACCACGCTCTATCTTTACATTTAAATAAAGTACATAGTGTGAGGTAGTTCACCTTTAAGGAGTTTTGTAACTTCCACAGTTAGAAAGCACCAGTTAAAAGTGATATTGAAGGAAAGTGGGTGGATTCAACCAAGAACTGAAATCAGATTTCCATGACCAGAATGTGTTTCATACACATGGAGTAATTCCTTCCTGAATAAAAAATTTAGTGTCTCTGGTACCTACTGCAGTTAACTTATGCACATATAAAAAACACATTTTGGTAGTGTTATTGGCGTTTTCCTTAGGTACATTCAATGCACGAGAGCAATAATTTTGAGATCTGGATAAAAATACTGTTTAAATAGATGATTACATTTTGCTGTTAATATGCCAGCTCAACTCTGTTTAAAGTTATGAAAACTTTCAGACAGGAAGCCACAAGATTTGGTCAGGATATACTCAAAGGAAAATGGAAAACCAAAATTTGTATTTTTAGAACAAAATGAATAAAGGAGATCACTTTGGGCAACATAATGTCATAAGTAAATAAGAGCTTATCACATTTCAACATGGCACTTTAATTCAAGGCTCAGTCCGTCTTTCAAATGCTATATTAATATGCAAAGGCAGAGTAGGAAGAAAATTTTCATATGTAATAAAACCACGTCACCAATAGTGTTGTCTCCTTTGTATCTTTAAAAGAGAACAAAGGGGAGGCCAGCAGATGGTGTAATGGTTACTCTGCTGGACTCCCAAGTAGTTGACCGTGGTTTGAATCTTGGACACAGCAGCTTAAAATTCACACCAGGCATGTGTGTGTGCATGCCCAAAAATCCCAAGAGGAGAATGAAGGAGAAGGGATTGCAGCGTGTCCATTCCCCCTGGGGGGGAGTGATTTTCCACTTTCTGTCTCTCTGTCTCTCCTGTGAGTATATGTGCCCTATGGCAAAAAACTCTTTCTCTCTAAAATAAGAGAGAGAACAAAGGGTTGTAGTGGAAATGTTAAATGTTTTGCCCACAATATATTCAGAGGCAGATACACTCTATTACTCAGACAGTGAAGAAAAGAACCACATAAGCAATTTATAGAAGAAAACTCATTTTAGTTATTTCTACTTTGATTCAAGACAGGAAGAGTATTCCCAAGATGGCCTGTTTTTCCACTTTTGGGTATTTCTCATCACCATCAGTGTTCATTAGATTTTTTTCACCTCTGAGAAGAGATATCCTTTAATGTCTCTCTCTAAATTGGGCTATGTGCAGGAATGCTACCTACTGTTTGTCTGAAAGACAGAAGGTATAGAGCCTCATGGGGATTTTTGGGATCAACGTCTGCCAGATCAATGTCTTTGGGGACATCACTCCCATAACTCTTGATTGGAGAAGAGATTCAGGCGAGTCTTCAATACCTCAGTGCTGAGCAAACAGCTTTTTAAATTCAATTTAATTTTTAAAATTTATTCATTATTATCACAATCTTGTTTATATTACATTGAATCACATATAACTTTACAGTGTATTACATTTCTTTTTCCAGAAGAAATAACATGCATGTCAGCCAATACAAAGACATTAAAATGCCTATATCATCATCCAATAGCTTTTCATTATTTTTTCCAGATTATTATTATTATTATTCCAATTATTTTTAAACATTCAATCACTATTTATCATTTTGCTTGTAAAAAGACTTTATACAACATGAAATATTTCTCAGGTCAGTCCAGTTGAGAATATCATACATGTCAGCAGGTAATAAACCATATCTGTGTCCCACTAATGTCGTGCCATTCCTGAACAAATAAGCTTGTTCCCTTTATTTTCCCCACTCTATTTTCCATATGTATGTGATAATATGCTGTGTATCCAGTGTATGTATACAGGCTTAACTTTATCTTTTTTAATTAAAAGTTTTCTTCATTCATGATAATGCATATACATACATATGTTAGAGTGTGTGAGAACAAGAGGAAGAGAGAGGAAGAAAGAGAAAGATGAAGAAACTCCTTAGGGTCCTTCTTCCAGTCCTCCAGCTATGAAATCTTGAGTACTCATGTGTGTGCCCATTGTGTCTCAGGCTGACTGGCTGGGGAGTCAAACTGTGGCCGCCATGTGGGATCCACCTCCTCTTGAGCACTGCATTATTATTATATTAGTGAGCTGGCCTTAAGTTTAATTTAAAGGGTTAATTGCTGATGGGTTGAAAAGAGATATCATTAGGAAAAAAAATACATAAGCGATGACAGATTAACATGATTCCCAGGAGAATATAGAGACTTTGGAAAGAAAATAAGACAGCAAACCACAACAGAGTGTCCAAGTATAGACTGAGATCCAAACGCACACAAAACAGGAGCAAGAATCCAGCTATTACTTTAACTTTGTGTTATGGGTCAGAACACATACACACACACAGACCAAAACCTAGGGAAACAGACTAAAGGACAGGAATGGGTTGGAAAATCAGAAATGGGAGGACTTGAGAGAGGTGTCCAGATGGCGGGAAGTCTGTGAGTGAAGTTTCAGTAGTTGTGCGTGGATGAATCATGAATCCACTCATTCATTGCTTCAGTAGAAATTACTGGGTACTTTTGACCTGCTATGCACTCTGCTGGGCACTAGGAATTCAGTGATGAACAGACAATAGGTGCCTGTAATTCCCTACTTGTGATTTGGACCTATTAGTTACAATTGCATCCAAGAGAATAGCTTAAAATTCGGTTGCAGGAATGATGGCTTACTGTGAAAACGACTAGATATAAAAGAAAAAAAAAAAGCACACATGTAATTTTTATAGCTAAAGGAACACCAGAAGTGGGCACTTACATGCAATGAACAGCTGACAGTGCCCTCCCCCTGCTTTCAGACGTAACTCCTAGGATAGCTGAGGCTAATCTTACCCTCAACACAGAAAGTGCAAAATAAACATCTCTAAATCCAGAAGGGGAGTTGCAGAATGCTTTGCTTTCTATCTTTACATTTTTTTGACTTTTCCCTTTATCCTCTTTATCTTTTCTCATGAATATAAACTTTGAACAGTTAGACTCTTATGGATTATTTTTTTTTTAAAGAAGCACAGAAGTTATAACAAAAAAACAAACAAGAGCAGGGGACACAAACACATAAAGTTTGTGCTACATCTTATGTATGTTTTAAATCTATCAGGAATCTCCATGGATTTGATAGCAAATGAAGAATGTTGACAACTGAGTCTTATGAAACAGCCATTTCTGTTTGTTTCTACCAGTGGGTTCCAGGGACCTATTACATTTTTTGTATATATTAATAAATATTAAAATAATTAATGACAATGATAAAGACATCACTAAATGCAGAGAAAAAAGAAGTATGTGAAGAGGGTGACCAGTCTTAGTCTTGTATTTCTTTGTCTGTTTTCCATTTCAGTTTTAATATTTGCTTTTCTATGGACTCATTCCTACACTATATTCTCAGACTTGTAAGTGAAACTAAACAAATTCTTTTTATCCATGACATCATCTAAGATAGTCTTGGATACATGCATATAATGTGCATTTCATATTAGTAGTTAGTGTTCTATAAATACTTAGATATTAAATTGAGAAGTCTTCCTTCCTCCTACTAGTAATTGTTCAAAAATAAATCCAATGAATGTCATGTCGACTCTCATTAACTCAAAGACTAGTTTTGTATTTGGAGGATTATCAATATTCTGTGCTTCTTGCTTTTTTTTTTTAATATGTAAGCATGAGATATACTGGTAAATACGATTTTATAAAGGAGATGGGGAGCTACGAAGTAAAATGTATTGGGTGATTTTTGGAAGATAGTCATTTGTCCCTTGGTGTCTCTCAAAGAAAAGCATTTTCATTTACCTTTACATTTACTCTTTGCTGTCTCCCTCCTCTCCCTGCGTGCCTATGGATGGGAATGGTGGGTGACAGAGTCTGATCTGTAAGTGGGAGGTCTGTAGTCAGAATGTGTGGTGGAATAATGTAAGAACCCGTGTGAAATCAAATCTGCCTTTCCCTTACTCAGAATTCCACACTAGCACCGGATTGAACATACTCATGTCAAAGAAAGTTCAGCAACCCAGCAGTCTGGCAAGTGTCAGAATCAGATCTGATTCAACACCAACTGCTTTGACTGAGGAGGTTATTTACCTAAAAATTGTAAATTTATTTCCAAAGGAGGGTAATGATACCAAACTTATAAAAATGTGAGAATAAAGCTAGGCAGTCCAGTACCTGGCTGTTGTTAGGGTACAGCAGATGCTAGCTATCTTTCCTGCAATAGAAAAATACTTAAATATTTTTATAATAAAACAATAAAAGAATTCATTATGATTATAATTATGATTACTTTTTTTAAAGCTAACAAAAGTTTGCTTTCACTGAATTTATTGGTCTGGAAGATATGCCTTTATTATTATTTTTCTTATGTTTTACATTCAATCACTGTATATCTTTACAAAATTTAAAATGAATTTTTCTAGCATGAATACACTGTATTGTAGTCCAAAGAACTTACCATACACTTACCATACACATTGTCATCAACAGATAACTTTCCTTTCTTTTTTTTTTTTTTTTTGGTCTTTTGAATGTTTTTCTTCTTTTTTCCCCTTAATTCCCTATTCTCCCATTTCCTGCCCTCCTCCCATACTGCCTGTGATACCCACAATTGCTCTCCATCCTTTAATGTCGGTTTTTCAGTTTTTGCCATAGAGAACAGACATTTGGTTTATATTAAGTGGGGACATACAATGCCTCTCTTTCATAGTCTGGCTTGCTCTTAAGTAATTATTGTGAGTGGTTAAAACACTGCTTTAAAGAGATTTTAGAAATGACCTAGTCTAACCTGTTGCTTTTTCAGGTTTGGGATTATGGTAAAGCAGTGAGACTCAGTGACAGATGGTCTCAGTCACTAGTCAGTGACAGCTTGTGGATCACTGAGCTCTCCACTACCATGTCCAGTTCTTTTATTTATTTATTTATTTATTTATTTATTTATTTGGAGAGGTTTTCGCTATAGGGCGCGTGCGCTCGCCAGACAGACAGAGACATAGAGACAGAAAGCGAGAAATCACCCCCCAGGAGGGATAGTCACGCTGCAATCCCTTCTCCTCCATTCTCCTCTCGGGATCTTGGGCACGCACGCACACGCGTCCGGCGTGACTTTTAAGCCACCGGGTCCGGGACGCGAACCGCGGTCGACTACGTGGGAGTCCAGCAACATAGCCATTACGCTAACTGCTGGTTCTCCCATGTCCAGTTCTTTATCTGGAGAAACTGTGGCTGTATTTAGTCAATTCCTGATATAAAAGCATATAAAGTACACAGCTGACCCAAGGCATACTCAGAAGTCTCTCTTACTGATTAAAATGAATTTATGACTCAGAAATGTTGCAAGTGGAAGTTGATGTCAGAACTCAGAGGGTAGGAGCAGCACCGTCCTGCCCAAGCACACACAGTAACCAGCCAACAGAAGGAATAATAGGGAAGAGCAAACCTATGATCTCCCAATAAACTCTTCTTTTTTGACTCAGCTAGTTGTAGTGGGTTTCTGCTATGTATAACCGAAAGGGCCCTGACAAGTACTCAATTAATAATCATTTTTGCACAAATCAAATAAGTATTTAACTGATAATTTATACCTTATTAATAGACATTAATTAATGCAATGCGGAATTGGATTTCGCAAATGTGTTGGCATTTTAGATGTACTCTTTCATAAGATAGAGCCATCTGCTAATAGCTCTGATCAAAGCATAAAACATTACTTAAGCTAACACAGAGCTTTTTAAATGAAAGCATGAATAGAAAGGTTCTTTAATTTTCTAATTTCTCTTTCCTGCCATTGAAATTAGCCAGCATTTTATCTTTAACAGGAACAATTATAGAGAGAAACATTTGCCAGCTAATTTAAAGGTTAGCCACTATGGCATGACTAATGTCTATGGGAAAAATAATCAGCAAATTGCTACATTGTTACAATGAGTACAATTTATTTTCCTGATGAATACCTAAAGCAGTTATTGTCTCACTCTCTTCAATGGATCTGTAACCATGTGGGAAAAAGAGAAATAAGAATTTGACATAATAAGTGTTAGTTTTTTGCCTTTACCGGATAAAATATCTTTTTCTAAGAATTTTAAGACTTCATCTTTCATTGAAACCATTTTGTTTTTAGCAGAGAAGTTTTCATTTGGATGATCCATTCTCACCTCTCAGTAACTTTTTCTCAGTGGCAAGTAGACAGTGAGGTAATAGCATTATAATAGCATTGTCTCCAGCACCAGATGCCAGTCTGGGAGGACTTGTCACTGCCACTTACAAGAGACCCTCAGTTTAGTCCTTGCCATCATCCACTTCTTTTCTAAAGTGGTTCCATGTTTATAAGGGAAATGAGAGAAGTGGTTTTTAAAAATCAGCCATTTCACTTGGAAAGCTCGAAGAAATTAACACTACGATCATGTATAAAAAAATGTTTCCTCCATCAGATGGCTCACTTTACAGGTTGAAACACCAATTCTCTGAAGAGAAAAGCCCAGCCAGATTTGTATGGCTTACAGGATTCTTATTATGGCCACATAATAGAAAAACATCTGATAGAAATTCAGTGTGTTCCAAGTCAAAGCACACATCTGTGCCCCGGGATGTCCTGACACAGATGCCGCCCTTTCCCAGCCAAGTAGTATGGTCTGCTGTTTGGTAAAATAAAGCCCCTCAAGAGGCAAAATGAACTTCTCTGGCTGGCTATATAGTCATCTCTACCAACTAATAAAGATTCGTTTATTTTTACAATTGTATATTGAATTTTGTACATGCTATTGCCCTTTGAAGAGGCAACTTTATAAGATGAAAGAATACTATGGTTCTGCTACAATATTGGGTGGAAAAATCTGTTCCCTGAGAGAAAACAGAACCATGTCTGAAAATGCTCAGATAATGGGCCCTACCTAGACTACAGAATTAGAATCACTTGGCAGTAAGAACCTGGAAATCTGATTTTTAAATAAGCTCTCTGGGTAGTTCTTAAGCAAAGAGAAGTTTGAGAGTCGTTGATTTAGAGTACTTCAGTCCTCTCTAAATAGAACTAGTTTATTGGGACCAGCAGTTAGCGTAATGGCTATGTCACTGGACTCCCATGTTGTCGACTGGTTTGAGTCCTAGACCTGGTGGCTTAAACTCATGCTAGGCGTGTGAGCATGTGTGCCCAAGATCCCGAGAGGAGAATGGAGGAGAAAGGATTGTGGTGTGGCCATCCCCCTTAAGGGGTGATTTCTTACTTTCTGTCTCTCTGTCTCTCTCTGTCTTTCTGGTGAGAACACAAGCCTTATAGCAAAATCTTCTCAAAAAAAATAGAACTAGTTTATTGAAACTTTTGGAGTTCCTGTGGTATGGCTGCCTTGCTGGGCTATGTTAAGTCTGCCTAGTTTTGGAAATACCTTACAAAGATGTCCTTTACAGCCATAACTCTTCGAGCCATGTCTTTACCTCCATTTCTCTGGCTTCTTTCAGATGGTCCCAATATGTGTTGGCAGAAAGAACATCATTTACAAGGCAACTTCAAACCTTCTCTGTAAAATTGCTTCTTTTAGTCTTGGAGAAGGAAGACTTACACCAACTTATATGGAATCAATATCCCTTACCCAGCTCTGCCTGTCTATCCTCTCTTTAACACAGAATTCCTGAGCATCCATAAAGATCACAGAACTGAGCAGAGAATACACAGATGCATCAGACAATCCTCCAAAGAGGCTATAAACGCCTGAGTGTGAGGACACAACCAGGTGAGCAAAGGGCACTGGGTTTGGCACTGAGGTGACTCTAACATGACCAGAGGGTGGCACTAGGAAGTTAGGATGTTTTGAAAGTGAACACCAGTGTAGAGTGGAGGGGTCGCACCTGAATCCATCCATGGTCACAGGT
This sequence comes from Tupaia tana, assembly GCA_026018925.1. Classification (NCBI taxonomy): domain Eukaryota; kingdom Metazoa; phylum Chordata; class Mammalia; order Scandentia; family Tupaiidae; genus Tupaia; species Tupaia tana. Next base: position 76,114,975 of record JAKSZU010000005.1, on the reverse strand, counting down.
GGCATTACAAGGCTTATTAAGGTCTGTGAGGTCTGAGAGTGGACATAGGAGACACTTGGTATCTTTAGTCAGGGATCCGATTTCACTGCTGCCATTGGAGGATAGCCGGCCAGTTTACAGTCACTTTTTAGTTCCATCATTTTGTGGTTGTTAATCTGAGCTAGCTGTTTCCCCCAGCTGAAAGTGAGATGGCAATTCTAATAGACGATGGAAAGAACCCCAGACTGAATGCCTGCCAGTTGGTGTGGCAGAACGCGTTTCAGCTTGGAAATTCAGAGCGAGGAGTGATCTGCACGGTGGAAGCTGTCTCTGCAGGATCTATGCGAGTCCGCCTCTCCCTCCTCCTACTTTTAGATAGGTCTTCATTCACTTTTGCAGACAAAACCCTCTCCATTTTTATCCTAAGACAAAACAAACAAATAGCAACTCCCCAACGAAGATGTACAGCACCTCTTGCTGACAAATGCTCTTTTCCAGCTTTACTGCAAAGCAATACGTGCTCACTGGAAGACATTATAAAATGGCATACAGGAAGAACAAAGGTTTTCTTCATCATTTTTAACTTTTTGAAGTGCTGACTCCCTTGGGGTTTTTCTTTTATGACATATATACTGTGTATACACATTCATACCACTTTTCTCAAAACCAAAAGCCTCTTCCACATAGTTTTACTACTTGCCTTATTTTTTCTAATTGCCAGAGGGCTTGTGCACTTGCCAGAGAGAGAGAGAGAGAGAGAGAGAGAGAGAGAGGGGAGAGAAAGCATCCCTCTATGGGGCCTGGTCATGACGTAACCCTTTCTTTTCTCTGTGGGGATTTTGGGCATACATGCACATGCACATGGTGTGTGTTTCAACCTGCTCAGGCTGGGATTTGAGACATGATCAGCCGTGTAAAATCTGCTCTCTTAACCACTACACTATAGAGCCATCCCAGCACTTGTATCATTTTAAATTTTTTTTAGAGAGATTTTTGCTATAGGGTACTGTGCCATACCATAGTACTTTATCCTCCATTTTCCAGTTAAGGGTTTGTGCAGCCACCAGAGAGACAGAGAAAGACGGTGAGACAGAAAGTCAGAAATCGCCCCCAGGGGAGATGGCCACACTGAAATACCTTCTCTTCTATTTTACTCTTGAGATTTTGGGCATGAACGCACATGTAACTGGTATGTTTCAAGTCACTGGGTCCAGGACTTGAACTGTGGTCGATTCCAGCAATGTAACCATTACGCCATCTGCTGGTCCCACCATTATTTAAAATTTTAACTCCATATTCTAAACATCTTTCTCTGTCACTTAATATTCATCATTAGCATTATTTGAATAGCCAATGAGGACTTATTACATATGAATATAATAATTGATATAAACAATGTTCTATTGTTGTATATTAGGTTATTTCTAGTTTTGAATAGAATTATTTAGTTGCAATAAATACTAAAGTATTAAAATTTTTAGTCAAAAGATCAAAACGATAGGTTGGCTAATGGACTAAGTTCTGGCACTTGCAATGTTTAAGATCTCATAAAACTGATCAGAGTCTTAGAGAAAAGAGGTAAAAAGAGAGTGAAAAGTTATCCCCCAGGGGGATGGCCATGCCACAGTACCTTATCCTCCAGTCTCCAGTTAAGATTTTTGGCACACACGCAAACACGCCTGGTGTGTTTCTCAAGTCACTGGGTCCGAGACAAACTGGGCAGTCTACCATGTGGGATCTAGCCACCTTACCCACCAGGAGACTGGCTAGCCCTATGATCCTAGGTTTTTAGTTGATAATGAAACTTATACTACTCTGTAAGCCTAGGTAATTATTACAGTCTGTGACATAGACTAAGGAGATAAGAGACCAAGCAGATTAATGGTTTGCAGACAGAAAGGTTTAGGGGAGAGCTGACTTTACCATGATTGATGCCTCCAAATGGAAAATAATAACATCCCTGACAAGTGCTTAACACTTTTTTAAAAGTAGCTCTTCTTTCCTGCACATCATACTTTCTAAATGCCCTTATTTAAAACTTTTGTATCAAATCATGTTATTTTTATTTTGAAATCTTTCAACAGCTATGAAAAAATACACTTAACCTCTTTAGAGAAATCATAATCAGCATTTCCAACCGAAGAACAATTGTGGGAGGGAAGATTCTTTTCAGAAATACAAAGAACAATGCCAAGTGTCTGAGTTTCAAAGGAGTTGCTTAAATAAGACACAGAAATGAAATGAAGGGGGAAAAAAGTTATAAAATTGATTCAAGTTTCTTTCAAGTCAAAGGAAGTGTGTTGTAGAGTTCCAGAGCAAAAAGTTTAGGCTTGGATTTTAAAGAGATGCATATAAATGCTTAAATCTTGTTTAAATTACAAGTTTAAATATTTAAAATATTTAACTATGGGAGACATGTTAAGTTGATTACAATAAAGTCTTAGCTTATATTAGGTTATACCATGGGTAAAGCAATACAGATTCAATATCACTGGTGAAGAAAGGAGAACAACCAGACTTCCGCTACCTTTCTGATATATAAATATTCCTGGATGCCTTTTTCCTTCTTACAAATAAAAATTCCATGAGGATTCAAACTTTATAAATACTTTTATTTATTTATTTATTTATTTTATTTATTTATTTATTTTTTGGAGAGGTTTTTCGCTATAGGGCGCGTGCACTTGCCAGACAGACAGAAAGAGACATAGAGACAGAAAGCGAGAAATCACCCCCCAGGGGGGATGGTCACACCGCAGTCCCTTCTCCTCCATTCTCCTCTCGGGATCTTGGGCACGCACACACACGCGCCCAGCATGAGTTTAAGCCACTGGGTCCGGGACACGAACCGGGGTCGACTACGTGGGAGTTCAGCGACATAGCCATTACGCTAACTGCTGGTTCCCTATAAATACTTTTATTTTAAAATTATTGTATCAAATCATGTTACTTTTCTTTTGGAATCCTGTAAGAATAATATAAAAATACATTGAATAAAATCCCTTGAGACAAATCATAGTATGGGTAACCAAAGAACAATTCAGCATATTAGTTCTATATGCTGAATAGAACTACACTCAATATGTTGGTAGCTTCTCCAATAATTTGTAAACGAGAGAAATAGAGTTACCTTCTGTGAATTATCTTGTCCTTATTAAGAGCAGTTCTACTCTGTTTAATATTTAATAATAATAATGCATTTAAAACAAAGGAGCCAAATGAACAGCCTTTGAAGCTGTGCATTCCCAGCTCTCCAGAAAGATGCTTAAGCTGGGGCATAGGGATAAGCCTATTCCTCAGAGAGGTGTTCTGAACTCTTCATGGGGGAGGTGTTATTTTTCTGCATTTGTCACTTAGCAATAAAAGTCTATCTGCTTCATAAATAAGGAATGTTATAGCTTTTCACCCCCAACTTCATTATCTATAAAATAACCACCTACTGAGTAACTTCTACTTCCCTTGTCGTAGAGTACTTTTCACACTTTTCCTGAGTGATACACGTTACCTATAAAATTCTGCTTCCGTCATGGTCACTGAGTGACACCTAAGTGCTAGAATTTCTGCAGGACTGACTTTTAAGGGAGGACAGATGAAATCAAGGCTCCAAGAGTTTAAAGGATGGGATGGAAGGCAAAGAATAAATGATGCCAATCATAAGCTGATGTATCTCAATTCTCCAAACAAGGTTCTCTGGTTATGAGTCGGTGATTGCATATTGCTTAGACCGGGGAGCTCCACGTGAGAGAAACTAACTTATGCTGGGCTTCTTGAATGGGGTGGAAAGGGGACAAGCCCCTTTGAAAGTTTCATGTAAGGAGTATCAGCCTCATCTGTTTCAGCAGTTTTTAGTCGTTCATGTCCAACCCCACTTGGCACTGCAGCTTTTGCCTGTCCTGGGTCTCTGGAAGTGATTCTAGTCCAAGCCCACCTATTCAGACATTTGTTTTCAGCTTTCCCCACTCTGTTAGCCCACTTGCTGTTTCCAATCTTCTTCGCATCTTCAGAAATGTGTGGTTAGCTCCATCGCTGTGTCAACTCCTGCTCTCTTTGTACTTGTGTGTTTACCACTTCTCTAACTTTTGTCTCATTCTAGAGTCATCTCAGGATGTTGGAGACCTCAGCCATGTTTGTACACATGCCCTATTTAACTTCTAGTGGAATAGGGCTTAAAATAGAAAGGAAAGTTTTAACATTTCCATACAGGGTCTCCTGGACCCTTTCTCCTTTTGCTGAAGTTGCTTCCTCTCTTTTGTCCTTAACACCAGGAGTACCTTATCGTTTCCATGCCATGGGGGGAAGACAGGGCCAGAAAGCGAGAAAACAGAAGCACACATTCAGAGTGGGGCTTGGGGTGGGGGGAATGCCACGTTCAGCCCTGAAACACAAGGGGCCCCAGAGAAGGCAGAGGTGGGGACTAAGGCAGTACTGATTCCAATTCCAGAAAAAAAGGAGGGCTATGTTGGCTTGCCCAACATGCTCGTTTCCTGTCTTAGTATTACTGTCTTTCCACAGGGAGGATGTGAGCCAGCTGTGCGGTCTCCAAGTTACATAAGTGTCTGGTGGCTTCACTGTGTGTCCAGGATTCTGAGTTATTTAGTATGAAGTTTCACCACATGCGACGCATCCACAGCCCTGGGTGTATTTGCCCAAGATCCATTCAATTTATTTTCAGCCTGTACTTGGAAGCAGTTTAGAAACTGCATGGTCTAGGCTAAAGCAGGGACTCTTTTTTCAAAGAAAATCGAGTAAGACAGAGTGAGCGTAATGATCAGTGCAGTAGAAGGAGCACCAGTTACAGTGCAGCAGGGACAATTCCAACTCAGAAAACTGGGAAGGCAGTCTGTCTTTCATTTCTTTCTCCTTTCTGCTTTCTCTTTTGTTTGTTTGTTTGTTTATTTATTTATTTATTTATTTATTTATTTATTTAATGAACCCGAAGAACAAAGAGTTCCCAGTCTTCCCTTAAAGGAATTCAACTCTGTTACAATTCTGATAGCCAAGAAGATCTTCATCATGTCCGACGTAAATTGCCTCTGACTTAATTTTATTTTTATAATGCTATTTTATTTCATTCAATTCACTATGGAAAAGGAAAAAAAGTACCAAGTTTCAATTTCATAGAAACCTTTGATAGGCTTGAAGACAGTGATTAAGCCACTTCAAGTTTTTCTTTTGTAGCCTAAACAACCCTGACAAAAATCTTTCTGAAACGATTTTTCGGTTGCGTTTCAGGAATGATGCTACTCAGTAAAACATGACATGACTGACACTTTCAGAATTCTCTCATCTCTTCTGCTTTTCTAGTCAGGCTTTTTTTTTTTTCCTTCCCCAAACTTCAATCACACTTTGTAACTCTCATTTATAATGTTTAGTACTAATATACTCAGAACACATGGGCCTTAAAATTTACAACTTTACTCTAAATTAACCAAAGCAGATATCATAATAATTCAAAAGTGATCACTAACTTTGGTCTTATAAAAAGCATTTTGGTCTCTAACGCTGTTTCCTCTTCATTTGGTCACAACTAGGATCATGGACTTTGTATACAAAAGTGTTTTTGAACAGATACTGTTCAGAAGCAGTCAGACCTAAGTGTGCCTGTGTGATTAGCTCAAGATAAACAAAGAAGTAGTAAGAGAGTTGATTTTGCTTTTAAAAAAAAATAAAATAAAAAAAACCAGAGGACACATTTGCTTGCTGGGAGGAGAGAGAGAGAAAGGAGAGACAGACAGAGAGAGAAAGCATTTAATTTTTCTTACTAGTTTATATAGGAATTAGAGAACTCTAGAAACCATTTCTGAAAGAATACAGAGAGTTAGAAAATAATATTGGGAGGGGAAACCAGTAGATGGAGTAATGGCTACTTCGCTGGACTCCCATGTAGTTGACTGCAGTTCAAGTCCCGGACCTGGTGGCTTAAACTCTCACCGGACACATGTACATCTGTGCCCAAGATCCCGAGAGGAGAGTGGAAGAGAAGGGATTGCGGTGTGGCTATCCCCCCTGGGGGCGATTTCTCTCTTTCTGTCTCTCTGTCTCTGTCTTTCTGGCGAGGGTACATTCCCTATAGGAAAAACAGCTCCAAAAAAAAGAAAATAATATTGGGAAATATATAAATTGTCAAATCTCCATTTCTAAAATATACAATTTTCTTAATTAGAAAGGAACTTGTAGTAACAACAATAAAAAGACATACTTTTTAAAAAAGAATCTTCTTGTTTTCTTTCTAGCACTTTTTAAAAGGTAATCTCTCTTTTGATTTTACATTTAGAGAAGTTTATTTATTATTATTTTTTCCAAAGAGAGACTTGTGTCTATTTTTTAAACGCATTTGGGAAAAGGAGATTATCTTCTTCAAGCAAATCTAAATAAGTATCAGTCTGCTCTAGGCTGCCCACTGGGCTACCCAGCTAAAGTTTCTCCAACAGTATTGTCAGTTTTACATGAAAATCTTTCAGTTTATTGTCACTAATTTTTTTTTCTTCACATTGCCCTAGAGAAATTTCACTAAGTTTGCCTCTCATATTTGCACCATAGATAAGAGACGGCCCTTCCTTCCTTCCTTCCTTCCTTCCTTCCTTCCTTCCCTCCCTCCCTCCCTCCCTCCCTCCCTCCCTCCCTCCCTCCCTCCCTCCCTCCTTTCTTTCTTTCTTTCTTTCTTTCTTTCTTTCTTTCTTTCTTTCTTTCTTTTTTTGAGATTGTTTTTATATTGGACCATGTAAGTATTCTGGATCTGGTTGAAACACATTTTCAAGTTTTTTTTTTTTTTTTTGGGTGGGGGGAAGAAGGTGTTGTTTGTCTGCTCTGGGCTTTGTTCCAGCCCAGAACTTACTATGAGTTCTTCCAGAAATGCACCATCAAATTCTGGTGGTACCTGATGCTCAGGGGAAAAATACAAAGGAATCTACCTAAATTAGATGTCGGTTTTCTCAGTGTTTTCTGACAGTTGTACTTTGGGAAGATTTTGTTGGCAAAGAAGCAGCTTTATAACCACCACTCACAGAAAGTCTGGCTTTCTGTCCAGAACCAGGATTTACATCTTTTGTTGGTACATGGGCAAACATTTCCAGTTAAGTAACGAAGAGTTTCTTCTTATTGCTGAAATACCATTGCACAGCTCTTGTTCTTTGTTTTAAGAGGAATTTACATTTTTGTTTGTTTGTTTGTTTCAATGAAACATCAGTGTCACCTTCATCTAAAACCAGGATTGTATCTGGATCACTGTTACTTGGTTTCAGCATCAACCATTGCCTTGCATTCCTGTACAAGTTTAAACTCTTTTACCTTTATGTTTTCCAAGAGACCTCTCTTAGGTTCAGCCAAAGCAATCTTTTCTTGCCCTGTGTGTTTTAAGCTACTGAGTCCAGGTTTTAGCACACAGTCGGCCATGTGGGATCCTGCCACATTAACCACTACCCCACCTGCTGGCCTCAGTAACTTTAATAAAGTCTACTTCAGAACACAGTCTTAGGAGTTGTTTCTTGGATAGGAGGAGTTATACTACACAGCAGATATCCTCAAGGTTTTTAAAAGCATAGAGGTATCTGAAAGTTTTAATTTTCAGTAAGAAAATATCATGCCATAAAATAACTAATATCTGCAAATTATATTTCTACATGATTGACCTTCACATTTATGATATGCAGACTTAGTGGAGACCAAACATATGAAAAAGTATATACTGCATAAGATTTGTTTAGTAGGTGTTAATTCTTTTTTTTTTTTTTTTGAGAGGTTTTTGCTATAGGATGCGTGTGCTCACCAGACAGACAGAGAGAGACAGAGAGACAGAAAGTGAGAAATCACCCCACAGGGGGGATGGCCACACCGCAATCCCTTCTCCTCCGTTCTCCTCTCGGAATCTTGGGCATGCATACACACGTGCTCGGTGTGAGTTTAAGCCACTGGGTCTGGGACTCGAACCACGGTCGACTACGTGGGAGTCCAGCGACATAGCCATTACGCTAACTGCTGGTCCCAGTAGGTGTTAATTCTAAAAACAGTACTAAGTATATAATCTTCTTTGAAATATACAAGATTATCCCATGATCCTAGTAATGAATAAGGGTTGTTTTTATGTATCCAGATGCCCTTCCTCCTTTTTGGATAGAAAATCTCTTTTACTAAGCCAGTCTGCTGCATTTGGATGGAGTGATCCCTTCTTCCACTCCCATCCCTGACTAGCATGAGGGGGCAAACACATGATACAGGATATTCCTGGTAAATACCCTATCATCCAGCCCCAGGGGCTGTCTCATTTACAGATGACTGAGGGAAGCAACAGTATTTCTAGGGCTTTTCTGCCAGTCCCCAGTAAGGAAGATGGACATGGAAACCCCTAGAAATTCTCCATATGCATAGAAGCAAAAACTTCTGCATTAATGAAGTCTGTCCCCTAACTGTTTTTCTTTTTGATTAGGCCAGTTTGATTTGAATTTCTCTTATAATCAAAAGTCCCATACCAGGATCTACTAGAAACACTCCTTTTTCCATACCAGAAACATGTGACCTGAACTGTTAAGTGATTGCTTAGGTCACCACATAGCTGGTTAGGGTGGGCTTTGCCTGACTTTTAGCATGTCCTTGAGTCCTTATTTCCTGGATAGCAGCAGTGTGTCAGGCCCTGGTGGCAACAGTGATAATCTTCTCGTGACGCTCACGGTCGATCTCTCTTGATGAAGCTTTGTATTTCTAAATAATTTAATCACCATGGCAGAATTTCTAAAAATGACTTTTAAATAATATATTTAATTGTGAAAAAAAGAGTGAAAGGTTTTCCACAGGAGCCTGACTATTCAATTTAACTTTTTTTTTTTTTTGAGATAAATTTTTGCTATAGGGCACATGCGCTCTCGGAGAGACAACAAGAGAGAGAGAGAGAGACAGAAAGAGAAATTACCCCTCTAGGGATATGTCCACACCACAATTCATTCTCTTTCATTCTCATCCTAGGATCTTGGCACACAGGCACACGCACCCAACATGAATTTCAAGCCACTGGGGTCCATGATTTGAATCACCATGTGGGAATTCAGCTCTTTAACCACCATGCCACTTGCTGGCCCCTAAATTTAACTCTTGAAACCTTATTTAAATCCTTTGTTTTGTAACTTAAATAATCTATGTAGGAAGGTTAGGCCAGTTTATACTGTAATAATAAAATTACAAGAGACATTCTTCACAGATCTAGAAAAGACAGTCACAGAATTTGTCTTGAATCATAAAATACCCCATATTATCAAAGCAATCCTATGCAAAAAGAGTGGAGTGGGCAGCATCTCACTTTCTGACCTTCAAATTTATTACAAAACTGTGGTAATCAAAACGGCATGGTATTGGCACAAAAACAGACATGTGGGCCAATGGAATAGAATAGAAACCCCAGAAATGAATCCCGAAACATATAGCTAACTGATCTTTGACTAAGAGTATCAGTCAATCCAATAGAAAAAGGAAAACCTCTTTAGCAAATGGTGCTGAAAAAACTGGGTTATCTACCTGCAGAAATATGAATCTGAAGGTTTATCTCTCACCATTAACAAAAATGAACTTAAAGTGGATCAAAGATCTAAACCTAAGACCACCTAATCCCTATCAGAATAGTGAAGATTAAAAATACAAAAAGTGATTAAGTGTTGGTAGGGTTGTGAAAGAGGAACTCTCCTACACTGTTGGTGGGAATGTAAATTTCTTCAGCCACTGTGGAAAACAATATAGAGGTTCCTCAAAGATCTACAAATGGAACTACCATTTGATCCAGCAATCCCACTTCTGAGTATCTACCCAAAGGACAGAAGAATGCTCAGTTGGAAAAGTGTTTGCACATCAATGTCTACTGCAGCATTATTCATGATCGCCAAGACATGGAACCAACCTAAATGTCCATGAACGGATGAATGGATGGACGATGTGTGACACACATTCTCTATGGAATACTATTAAGCCATAAAAAACAAGACCCTGACATTTGATAGAAAGTGGTCAAATATGGAAGATCTATTGCTGAGTGAAGCAAGCCAGGATATGAAAAAAAGATATTGTATGTATCAACTTAATGTATACTGACTTTTTGCACTTTATGGTAGACATTGAAATATAGGAGGGCATAAAAGCAATGAAAATAGTTATGGATGATGAAGACAATGTGAATTGGGACAGGGGGAGAAGAGAAGAATATAGAGAGGGATAGCAGAGAACAAATAGGCATGACATCAGTGGGACAGAGAAATAGTTTATTACCTGTTGATGATAACATGTATAGTATTCTCAACCTGAGTGGTCTGAGAAATATTTCATGTTGAGTAAATTCTCTTTACAAGTCAAATGATATATAGTGATCCAATGTTTAATAAATAATGAGGATAAATAATAATAATAAAATAATAACCTGGAAAAAATGATGAAAGCTATTTGATGATAATGATGTGGATAATAATGTTTTTGTCTTGACTGACATGCATGGTAATTGGGCTGGAAAAAGAAATATAATACACTGGGGACCAGCAGTTAGCATAATGGCTATGTTGCTGTACGTAGTTGACCGCTGTTTGCGTCCCGGACCCGGTGGCTTAAAAAACTCACGACGAGCGTGTGTGCGTGTGTCCCCAAGATCCCGAGAGGAGAATGGAGGAGAAGGGATTGTGGCATGGCCATCCCTCCGGGTGGTGATTTCTCACTTTCTGTCTCTCTGTCTCTCTCTGTCTGGCGAGCACACGCGCCCTATAGCAAAAACCTCTCCAAAAAGAAAAGAAAAGAAATGTAATGTAATACACTGTGAAGATATATGTAATTAAATGTAATATAAGAAATTATGATAATAATAAATAAAATTAGATTGAAAAAGAAAATAGTTATGGAGACAGTGTGGAAGGAGAGTGGGAGAAGAAAAGAAAATAGGGAAGGAAATTAAGGGGAAAATAAAAAGGCAAGATATTTATGGGACACAGTAATGGTTTATTACCTGTTACTATGGTGTATAGTATTCTCAACTGGACTGGTGTGAGGTGTATTTCATGCTGGGTAAATTCTCTTTGCAAGCCAAATGATGTATAGAGATAGAATGTATAAAATAATAATAATAAAAAATCGTGATATGAAAAAAGAAGAAACTCATAAAGTTTAACAATGATTTGAGTGAAAATGAAAATGTTAAGTCTGAGGTATATATAACTTTTTTTATCTATCTGACTCAAATGATTCTCATCACATACTAATTTATTAGGCAGAAGAAGCAAATAGACAATGTGCAAAAAATTTATGATTGAAATAGCTTAGGTTACAAATGCATGTGTAGTTTATTTTACGTGGATGATATCTAAATAAAGTTGTAAAAAAAATGGCCAGCTGCCATGGCACAGGAGTTATGCTGGTGACCTGCAGGACTGGAGACCTATGACAATGGCAGTTTGCATACCAAGATGCCCATGCTCGGGACCCTAAAGAACTGAAGGTCTGAGGACAAGGAGCTCTGGTATGACAAGACTGTTGAGGGTACATTCTCTTTACCCCCTTTCCCTCTCTCTCTTCCCTCCTACCATTAGCACAGGTTTGCTTTCTATCTTAAAAAAAAAAAAAAAAAAAAAAAAAAAAAGGATAAGATAGATGTGTATGAGCCAATTCTCACTTATAGAAAAGGATGTCTGGCCACCATGTCTTGAGTAGAGGAACATCCATAAAACATTAGGCATGTGGGACCAGCAGTTAGCGTAATGGCTATGTCACTGAACTCCCATGTAACCGACCACTGTTTGAGTCCCAGACCCGGTGGCTTAAACTCACGCCAGGTGCATGTGCGTGTGTGCCCAAGATCCCAAGAGGAGACTGGAGGAGAAGGGATTGCGGCATGGCCATTCCCCCTGGGGGGGTGATTTCTCGATTTCTACCTCTGTCTCTTTCTGTCTTTCTGGTGAGCGCACGTATCCTATAGCAAAAACCTCTAAAAAAAAACCAAAAAAAAACAAAAAAAAAAACCCAAAAAACAAAAAACAAAAACAAAAAAACAGTAGGCATGTGACCTTCTGTGAAATACGTGTAAGTAGAAATGTTAGTTAGTGCCAATAGAGAAAACTTCTGTTTCCACATTTAAATATGACAACAATCTACAATGAGCATATGCCATAACCAGGCTCCATTATGGTCCCCTTAACCCTTACTTCCTGAAAGTCACACTCTTATGTGACTCCTTCCCAGACTGTACCAGTGATAGTCTGTGAGACTAACAGAAAATGCTCAAAAAGATAATCACTTAGGAGACCATCTAAAAACATCATTACATTCCTTTATTTTATTTATATAAATAGCTGTTTTGAGGTATAATTGAAGTAAAATGAGTATTTAAAAATATCCTATTTGATAGTTTTATACATGTGTGTGTGTGTGTGTGTGTGTGTATGTGTGTATGTGTATATATGTATGTATATATATCATAACAAAATAACAATAATTAACAGTCCCACTCTGGGGCCAACAGGTGGCATGGTGGTAAAGGTGCTGGATTCCCACATGGTTAACCAGGTTTCAAGTCCTGGACCCAGATACTTGAAACATTTTTTGAGAGCCTAAAATCCCAGGAAGAGAATGGAGGAAAAAGGGTTGCGGTGTGGCCATCCCTCCTGAGGGATTGATTCCTCGCTTTCTGTCTCTCTGGTGAGTGCAAGTGTCCTGTAACAAAAACCTTTCTCTCCAAAAAAATAAAAGAAAGAAATAAAAGAACATACACACCCTTTCCCAAAGTTCTTCATGCCTTTTTGTTTCCTCCCATCTCCTTTATCCCAAACCAATCACTCTCTGCTTTCTGTTTTTATGGATTATTAGCATTTCCTAGGATTATGGGAAAATGAAATAACACAGTTTGTACTGATTTTGTTTGGCTTCATTCAGTCACCGTAATAATTTTGAGATTCATTCAGTTAGTGCATGTGTAAACAGTTCATTCAATTTTATTGCCAGTACTATTCTATTTTATATACAGCATCGAACACACCACAGTTTGTTTACTCGTTAACCTGAAGATGGGCATTTGAGTTTTTTAAAGTTTTGTCTTATTATGAATAAAGCTTCTACGAATATTTATAAACTACAGATCTTTAGTGGTTGTTTGCTTTCATTTCCATTCAGTAAATATCTGGCAGGAGAAACATGATAGGTCACATAATAGCTGTATGTTTGACATTTTAAGAAATTGCCAGTTTTCCAAAATGTTGGTGTCATATTATATCCCTACAGAGTTAGTTTTTTTCACATCCTTGTCAACATTTGATATCATATTTTAAAATTGTAGTCATTCTAATAAATATGTTGTTGTATCTTATTTTCCTAATGACCAGTGAAGATGAACATCATTTATGCGTTTGTCATTCATAAATTAGAAAGTATCTGTTTAATCATTTGCTTACATTTTTATTGTTATTTAACTTAGTTTTAAAAGTTCTTTGCAAATTCTCTCTATTTTTTTTAAGAGGTTTTTGCTATTGGGCACAAGCACTCATGAGAAAGATAGAGACAGAGAGACAGAAAGCAAGAAATCCGCCCCCCCCCCAGGGGGGATAGCCACACCGCAATCCCTTCTCCTTCATTCTCCTCCCGGGATCTTGGGCACACACGCACACGCACCTGGTGTGAGTTGGAGCCACTGGGTCCAAGACTCGAACTGCGGTCAACTACATGGGAGTCCAGCAACATAGCCATTATGCCAACTGCTGGCCCAAATTCTCTATATATTCTTCTTCAGATATATGGTTTGCAAATATTTCTGTGACTTGTCTTTTTATTCTCTTAACTATATCTTTGCTGAACAAAAATTATAAATTTTGATGAAGTCCATCTTATCAATTATTGTTTTAATGGATTATACTTATAATATCATATCTAAGAAATCATAAAATATTAGGTCACAGAGATTTTTTTCCAGTACCACATTCTAGAAATTTTATCATTTTATATTTGAGGCATAAAATCCACATTAATGGACCAGCAGTTAGCATAATGGCTATGTCGTTGGACTCCCATGTAGTAGACCGCGGTTCGTGTCCCGGACCCGGTGGCTTAAACCTCATGCCAGGCATGTGAGCGTGTGTGCCCAAGATCCCAAGAGGAGAACTGAGGAGAAGGGATTGTGGCATGGTCATCTCCCCTGGGGGGTGATCTCTCGCTTTCTGTCTCTCTGTCTCTGTCTGTCTGGCGAGCACACATGCCCTATAGCAAAAACCTCTCAAAAAAAAAATTACACATTAAGTTGATTTCTTTATATAGTGTAAACCATTTATCAAAGATAAATTTTGTGACCTATGTTATTTATAATTGTTACAGCATAGTTTGTTAAGATGGTGATCCTTTTTCACAAAAATAGAATGTACCTTTGTCAATAATCAACTGAGACATTATGCAAGTTAAAGGGGTGAAGATTATTTGCTGTTCTGAAGAAAGCTTTTAAGTAAAGACTGGCTTTTTTATTTAAAATAATTAAGTTTAATAATAAAAGATGTATCAGTAAATGTAGAAAACACAAGGGAATTTTAAAGTCAGTCAAATATCACTGGGCAGAGATAACCATACAACTTATCCATTTACCTCTTTAATAAAAATGAAATCAAAATATGTTCTTTTGAAATTTACTTGACATATTACAAATGAGTTTTTATGTATTAATATCTTCTACAATGCACTTTTTTGAGAGGTTTTATTTTTTTTTTGGCTGTAGAGCACATGTACTTGCTGGAGAGATAGACAGGGAGACTGAAGGAGAGAAACTGCTCCCCCCCAACCCCCAGTGGATGTCCATGCTGCAATTCCTTCTCCTCCATTCTCTTCTTGGGATTTTGAGCACACACACACATGTGCCCAGTGTAAGTTTCAAGACACCAGGTCTGGGACTCGAACCATGGTCAACTATGTGGGAGTCCAGTGATGTAACCATTATGCCATCTGCTGATCCCTACAATACACTTTTTAATGAAACTATTGGTGTGTCCACAAAATTCAGATAGATACAGAATGTATTCTAGAGTATCAACCAAATTTGTAAAATTATTATTGTAAGAAATTTAAAACTGAAAAATTGACGATTTCTCTAGTCTGTTATGTTGGTATTAATAGAAAAGGCCTTAGTCTGGGTAACTTAAGAGACTGGAATTTTACTTACTCATAATTTTGAAGTCTAAGACTATGGTTCCAGCATCTGATGAGGGTCTTATTTCATCACATGGTGGAGGGCAAAACATAAAAAATGCAGAGCGGAGGCATGTCAAACTGAGCTTGAGTCAGCATGTCTCTGACTCATGTGTCTGTCCCATTTCCTTTTTTTTATCAATCCACCAGGATTTAATAAGGAGGTTCCTCTTCTCCCCCAGTGCCGAATCACTTCCCTGAAACCCTGGCTTTCAACACCATGAGTTTCCTCTTAATATATCCACAGTACAACCGTGTTCCAGCATAGAAACTTTTGCGAGATACTTTCCAATCACAGTAATGATAAAATTGCAAGTGTCGTTTAAGTTATTTAAAGTAGAATCACATTAATTTGTGATCATTTTTTTTAGTATGTGTCAGCATGTCCAGGATTTCTATGCCCCAAATTGCCTAAATTTGTTGTTATTCTTATCTAAATACAGAGGAGAAAAAATCATTTCAGGCCAAAGTTTTTTGGTTACAATGGAGATATTTACATTAAAATATACTTAGAATTCAAGATGAAGTTATTTTATTAGGATTCTGAAGCTGAAAATTAGGTTTTGTCTAAAGTTCTTAGACTCTTATTTCTGCGGTTACTCAGAACGCTGTTGCTGGAACTTACCCAAGGTCATATAAACTTCCATGCTCATTGAAATGGAGGCAGGTATTTTGAAAACTGCATGAACTCTACCCTCAAATAACCAGGTAAGTCTTTAAAGATGGAAAGAACTCAATATAAGATTCAAATCAATCCCACGAATGATTTAATACAAATGACAGTTTCAGTAATCCAAAAACCATCTACCTAAACTTAAAAACATGTTAATCACCTTATAAAGAAATGTGGCCCAATATAGATGATCCTGTATTAATTTGGTTTGGCATTTGAGGAAGTGCTAGCCAAGTTTTAGATCTTGTTCTCCCAATTCCATAGTAGAGAAAAATAAAAACATAGCAGTTGTTCATATAAGTCAGTGCTGCGGGGACACTTTTAAAATATTTTTATGCCATTTTCTTTTTTTCTTTCTTTCTTTTTTTTTTTTTATTGCCAGAGAGCATGTGTTCTCAACAGAGAGAGACATACAAAGAGAGAAAGAGGGAGAAAGTACCTCCCAATTGGATGTAGTCAAGCTGCAATCCTTTCTCCATTTCTCCATCCTGTCAGGTTTTGGGGCACACACACACATACACACAGACACTTGCCCAGTATGTTTTTTACACCATTACTATAAGATTTAGACTGCAGCTAGCCTTGTGGTATCTGACTCTCTTACCCACCAACTATGGGACTGGCCATACACTGTTTACTAAGACTGCAATGCCAAAGGGGGATGCCGGATGAGGAGGAAGTAATTTAAAATTTTGGAATTAGGAAAGTGAAGTATCCAGACGATTTTTATCTAAAGCCACAAATTTACAAAGTGTTGATCAAAGCTGAAATATGGGTATTTTAGGTCTCCAGTGTAAAATTGCAGTCTTAGGAATCACGTTATTGGACAGTTGAGTGATATATAGTGTCTGTTGATCCTGAGTATCAACCCTACCCTTTATAATATTCCTATATCCAATGGTCTGAAGCCACTAGTACTTTTTTCAGCCTCCATTGTTAGAAAATTTAGGTCTAATTCCAACAAAAGTATCAGCCACAAGAGATTTAAATGACAGAATTAAAGTAATTTTTTGCATAGCAGCAAGAGATGAGATGTTCTGTAGACTATAGACAGTAAGTTTGCAGCATCTTATTAATGAACTCCTGCAATCATCTGCTTCAGACCTGTAGACAACTGACAATATTCTAGAACACTCTATGGTTCATGTCCCCTTCCCTCTCTCCCAAATTCATGTGTTGAGTCATTGTAATTGAGGGTGTGTGTGTGTGTGTGTGTGTGTGAAAACTTGATCTAATTATAGTGTCAGAAGATGGTTCCTTTAGGAAGAGATTAGGACTAAGGTTATTTAGGCAGAGACCCATGAATAAGTTCTGATGGGATTATTGGGAGATAAAATAAGAGCAGAACAGAGACTCATGGACAGCCACTCTGCTCTACTCTTACACTCATGATTCAGTCATCTCCAAGATGCCCACCAGATATGGCACCTGGACCTTGAACCTCCTAACCATGAGTTGAATAAACCTGTATTTTTACAAGTCACACAGCCTTAGGTATTTCTATTAAGGACACAAGAGCAGACAAAGACAGAAAATTGGGACAGTGGGCACCATTATGTTGCTACAGATATCTGAAAATATGGAAGTGACTTTAAATTTCATCTATAAATCAAATGTATTTTATAACATATAAATTTTGAATTGCTGATTTGTAAGAAACATGCACAGTAGCATATTTCTAGTTGTTCCATAATATAAAATTTAGGTAGGATTATAGGAAGATTACAATCTATTACAAAGACAAAATATGGTGGTGAAATCTACCTGGAATAGTGAGCTAGATGATTTCAGATGATTTTCTGGCACAATTATGTGGATTATCTGGATTTTCTGGGTGTGGGGCGCAAGGAGAAAAAACTTAGCCCAGGCCTTGCAGCTCCTAATTTAGCCTCAGTCAATATCATTTCAGAATAATATCCCATAGCAGAAGCCAGGAAACACATCCTACCATAAAGTCAGGAGATATCCAAATAAGCATCAGCTATACACAATATGAGCACAGAATAACAGAATAGCTTTTTTTTTTTTTTTTTTTTTTTTTTTGGAGAGGTTTCTGCTATAGGGTGCATGTGCTCATCAGAAAGACAGAGAGAGACAGAGAGACAGAAAGCAAGAAATCACCCCCCCCCCAGGGGGGATGGCCACGTCGCAATCCCCTCTCCTCCATTCTCCTCTCAGGATCTTGGGCATGCACACACACACACACCTAGCGTGAGTTTAAGCCTCCAGGTCCAGGACTCAAACCAAAGTCGACTACATGGGAGTCCAGCAACATAGCCATTATGCCAACTGTGGTCCCCACAGAATAGATTTTTAAAAACAAAAGCAATTTTTATCGGTGCCTTGATTGGCACCTCATCAATACTTCATTAAGAAGACTCAATTTATAAGAAATGTTTAGGACTTAGAACTCTGACAAACAAATTTTTTTGCAGGGAATTAATTTAGGAAAAAATGCACATATTTAAGTGACACATTTTATTTAAAATTTTAATAGCTTTACTGAGCCTCCAAGAGAGAATAGATACATTCTTATAACTTAGAATATTTGCATTATTGAATAGAATATTAGCAATGGGAAAAATGGTTGTCACTTTGAAACTATTAAAATGTTAATGACAAATTACTTGAGAAGAAGGAACACTTCTCATTTGATCTTTTATCTAGAAAATAGGTTATAAGATTAATTGTAAAACTTTCCCAGACACATATCAATAACTGATTATCATTGCTCATGTCTGATGTTTAAGTTAAAAACTACAAAATGTTATTGGGGGAAACAGAGTGAATCAAATAAATTTATGAATATGTCCTCTTCCCTCAATACAGGGACAAGGGTATGATAATATCTTTAACTGGGCAGGTGTACAGTGTATTCATACTGGGAAAATTCATTCTACAAGCTTAATTTATTTATTTTTATTATTTTTTTTAGAGAGAGATTTTTGCTAATGGGCACATGCACTCACTGGAAGATCAGAGAGACAGAAAGTGAGAAATCACTCCTGAGGGAGGATGGCCACATGGCAATCCCTTCTCCTCCATTCTCCTCTTGGGATTTGGGGCATGCATTGCACATGTGCCTAGAGTGAGTTTTAAGCCAATAGGTCTGAGACTTGAACTGAAGTTGACTATGTGGGAATCCAGTAACATAACCATTATGCCTTTTGTGGTCCCAACATAATTTTTTTAAAAAAAGGAAAAAAAAACATTTTACATAATTAAAAAATGCAGAATATATCAATAATTAGATTTTGGTGAATTAAAACATAGTTTTTGTTTCTTAAATTTTATCTGTTGTCAATAAGAATTATTCATTTATTCAACAATATTTATTGAGTACCAATTTTGTGCGAGGTATTCTACTGGGTACTGAGGAAATAGGGGAAAAAAATGACAAAGCTCTGGCCCTTGGAGACTTTACAGTCTAGTTGGGGAATTCTAGGATACATATATAATATAATACCACATAGCCGACAGGTACTATTTTTAAAATGCAAGCAGCAGAAACTGGATCCCACATGGTGACTTTAGTTCTGCTCCCTGGTCTGGTCAGCTTGAAACACGCTGGGCATGTGCTTGAGTGCAGTGCCCAGTGGGCTGGAGGACCGGGTGAAGAGGAATATAAAATGCCAGACTCTCTGGAGAGTGTTCATCTTTCTGTCTCTCTCTCTTTTCCTCTCCCTCTTTGCATACATGTGAACACATTCTGTAATGAATAACAAAAAATTTTTAAAAGAAAAAAATTATTCAGCTAAGGTGATAGTATGACAGGATTGACAATTTATGTATAGGTACCTTGGACCGGCTATGTGGTCTTGTGATAAGGGAGCTGGATCCTACATGGCAGACCTTGTAATTTGAGGCCTGGACGGGGCAGCTTGAGACGTGCACATGTGTGTGCATGCCCAATCCCCACCCCCAAAAAAAAGGGACAGATGAAGGAAAAGGAATTTTAGCTTTACCATTCTCTTCGGAGGGTGCTTTCTCCCTCTAATCTCTCTCCTTCTCTGGCAGGTGCCTGCAGTCTCTGACAAAATGTTTTAAATAATAGAGGCACCAGGTTTCTTTGAAGATTGTAAAATTTTGGAAATTGGAAGAAATGAATAAATGAGTCAGGTGAATATCTTGGGGAAGAGCTATGTGGACAGAGACGCTAGAGGACTGAAGTGGAAATAATCTTGGCCCCGGTGAAAACCATAAGGAGGTCCTTAGTTGTTATACTATAATTAAGTAAATGTACAATGGTCCCTTATTTAATATGAAATCACTTTCAGGGAAAGGAACTTGTGAGAAGGTGGCGTTACTGTGAGCAGGGATTGTAGGTGGAACATTCCGAGAAGGTAGATCCCCATCAGGAAGAGGGTTTACTGTTATCTGCATGTTATACATTTAAATCATGCTCAGAGACGCATCTCCATCCTGACAACTTAGCAATATGTATTAATAGATAACTAAAATGGAGACTTTGGAATAGCCAGTCCTTGACCATGGTGGGTTCATTAAGATCAATAAAAAATTCATCTGGAGAAAAATATTAGGTTATAAACAATGTTCTCTCTTGTAACTAGGGTCAAGATGGAGAAGGAGACGATTTACTACCATTACCTGCCTTATCATCTTATCTTCTTTCTCTCTCTCTGAGTTATGATCTATAGTAAATAGGATCCTTTTCTGCTTTACTCGCTGGGATCTAGGAGTTTTTGAGGTTATTGAACAAACGGATTAGCTAATCAAAATTGAAATAAGTTGTCTAGACATTTAGTCCTGAAGTTCTCACTACAACAAAGACCTTGACCATGAGCCTCTTGTATACATGAGGTGTTTAAAGCACTTGCTACAGTGCTGGGAACAGAGTACGCTCCATAGATGGAGATTATTATATGGTAATAATAATAGCCCGAGCTTATTCCAGTTAGTGGGCAGTGACTACAATACAGATAAATGTGGTGTCCACTGACTGTAAGAACATGACTGGATTTTAGCCTCCTTGTGAGGGTTGTATCACACACTCATGTCTGCACAAATCTGGACAAAGGGAATGCACCCATTTTGATTGCCTTAGAACAACAGGACTCCCACTTTTTCCCTTGAAGCCTTAAGATAAACAGTCTCTGAAACACATGACTAAATACGTGTGAATTTCTAAACTCAGAGGTTTGTTTGATAGAAGAGGGGAGGAATGGCTACTAGACATACAACAGGGTCTGTTACAATTCTCAGTGTTCCCACCCCTTTTCCACTTCCTAGCAAATTTCATAACCATATGGTTCTGGATTTAGCACATGTGTGATGAAGTGAGCATTAAGTTTCCATATGGAAATGTTTTCTCTTCTGTATGCCCCATGCTCTTTTTCAGATTTTCATATATTCAGCTACCTTTTTTTCATATTCTGCTTTTACTTGTCATTACTTTACATTTATCATCTACTTAGTCTTCAGCATTTAGCTAAAATGTCCTTCTACCCATGTATTCATCCAATCTACATCTGAAAAATATCTATTTCCTACTACACGTAAGATATATAGGAATTATGAACATACCTTATGATGGAGAAGATGGAAACATAAATCAACAATTCAATAATTATGCTAATATGAAGGTAAGCATCTAATCTCCAACTCACCAACTCCATCTGAAATAGAAGAGTAAGTGTGTTGGAGAAGGAATGATTAAATGGTATCTGAAAGGATGAGAAGGAGTTACAAAAGCAAAAGTAAAGAATAGTCCTTTAAGGGCCAGCAGGTGGTGTGGTGTTTAGGGTGCTGCAACTCCACAGGGCAGACCATGGTTCAAATCCCAACTTGACAATTTGCTTTTTCATTTTCCTTCTCTCTCTCTCTCTCACTCACACACACACATAATAATAATAATTAATATAATAATAATTAATTAATTAAATTGAGTTAATGATTCTAAAAAAAGTAAAGAATGTTCCTTCTATGGATTGGCTCCCTGGCACAGTGATAATGTATTTTTCAAGAGAAGCTATTATATCCCACATGGTGACCATGGTCTGAATCTCAGATCCAGTCAGCCCGAGCCATGCCAGGCATGTGTGTGAGTGCCCAAGGCATAACGGGCTAGAGGAGCTAGAGGACTGGAAGAAAGGAATCACAATGTGACCAGACCTCATGGAAGATGGTTATTATTATTTCTCTCTCCCTCTCTCTCTCTTTCTCTCTCTTTCTCTCTCATGGAGGATGGTTATTATTATCTCTCTTCTCTCTCTCTCTCTATCACACACACACACACATTCATTCTAACATGAATACAGGGGAAAAAAAGAATCCTTCTAACATGTACAGAGTTCTGAGAGAGTATGTGTGATGGTTAATTCTATGTGTTAATTCTCCACACTATAGGGTGCCCAGATAACTGGTAAAATATTTCTGGGTGTGTCTGTGAGAGTGTTTCTGGTACAGATTGACATTTAATCAGTAGGCTAAGGAAAGCAGATTTCTCACCAGTGTGGGAGGCTTCATTCAATTTGTTGAGCATCTAAATAGAACAAAAAGGTGGAGAAAGGGAAAGCTCTCTCTCTCTCTCTCTCTCTCTCTCTCTCTCTCTCTGTGTGTTTTACTTTCTCTCTTTGAATTCAGACATCTATCATCATTCACTCTCAGGAACTGAATCTGCTGGTCCTTGGATCTTTGGACACTTGAACGTAAAAACATTCAGATTGGGAATTAAGACGATGAATCTCTTGTTTCTCAGATTTTCAGACCAGGGCTGAATTTACACTACCAGTTTTATGCAGACAGCCGATCATAGCACTTTTCTGTGTCCACAATCACACTTTTTTTGGCTATAGCTCATTTCCAAGCCATCTCTTTGGGTCTCAGAATACCCATTCAGTTAGGAAAGCCTGGATATCCAACCTGGGCTTCACCTGAACCAATGTGCCTCTGGCAATTGTTTCATGCTTAGAGTTGATTAAAAGAATGTCCAGTGATATAGATTATTGAAGATGTTGGTGGAAGAATTTTTACTGCCAGATTGCTTTAAATATTCTTTCATCTTTTCTAAAGTAAAATTAAAAGTTAAACTGTATAATCAACTGGAATAGATTTTTTGGAAATTTTTTTTCTGACTTTGAACATAGTATTTTACTTCTTTTGCATCGTACTACTTTTCTTTTAATATTTTAATAATTTGTATATATCTTTTATTGCGAGGGGAGTTTCAGCAGTTTTGAAAGTATGAGAGTTTTAAATGAGAAATAATAAATATTAAATGGCATAAAATTAGCTTAAGATGAAATTGACATAAACCATTTACAAGAAATTTTTAAAAATTTATATGATTGCCACATATAAAACTCCAATTACATGTCATTACCTTACACATTGAGCAGGAATAATTTATTGTTAATTATTGAAATTCTAATTATTTCAATGATGAATATAGACAAGTAAGGGAAAGCATTACAGTTTGTATGAATTTGATCATTCATCTTTGGAAGAGAAACAAGAACCATATTTTCTTTTTTTTTTTTTTTTTTTGGAGAGGTTTTTCGCTATAGGGCGCGTGCGCTCGCCAGACAGACAGAGAGAGACAGAGAGACAGAAAGCGAGAAATCACCCCCCAGGGGGGATGGTCACGCCGCAATCCCTTCTCCTCCATTCTCCTCTCGGGATCTTGGGCACGCACGCACACGTGCCCGGCGTGAGTTGTAAGCCACCGGGTCCAAGATGCGAACCGCGGTCGACTACGTGGGAGTCCAGCGACATAGCCATTACGCTAACTGCTGGTTCCCAAGAACCATATTTTCAACTCAAGTCAGAAGTAGAGAATTTTGTTTGCTTAATGAATAGATATATGTATCATTAGTCATAAATTACAGTCAGAAAATTGTGAGGAATTAAATGGAGATTAAATGGTAACAGTTCATGGGAAATGAATGTTATGACAGCATTGTTTTCATGAATATAGCTTTTTTCATAAACTGACAGGAAGATAAAGTGCCATTGCATGCTAAAATTGTTACTCACAATCAAATATTAAATACAATTTTTGTTTTCCATTCTCTGAGGGGATTTTTAGATGTTAAGAATTACTTTTAAAATTAATCCAAGGTGCTAAGTTTAATTTTCTAATGTTTCTCTAGATATTCTATATTTTGTTAGAACTTGCACATGCCTGTTGAATAATAATGTATACTGTTGAGCCAATTACTAATATCTTATGGAATTGAACTTCTAGTCCATCAATGGCAATTTAAAATTTGGCCTAGATCAAAGTCTACCCTTTGCATGTCTTCAGTTTTAGGTTTTATTCTTTGTGACAAGAGCTGACTGTGATGTAAGTAAATGTCTCACTCTTCAAAGGCATGACCTTGTATTCCAGTCATTTATAGACTCTTATCTGAACCAGTGGCTTTATGGGGTGACATCCTGAGAATTGTAATGAGAGCCATTGTTTCAGCTGCTTTGGTTTGACTTCAGGCGACCATCATCAGATCATGAGAATGAACTTTGTAGAGAGAGATGTTCAAATTGTAATATGTCAGAACCATCATAGGATTTGAAAACCCCAGTAAAGCAATTTGACTGTATAATGTTGGAGTAAAGGATGACTTCTCTTAGCAAAGAAGTCTTTCAGGAGAGTGATACTATTGTTGTTTTGAGAGAGTGATACTCGGGGGAAACCCACTAGAATATGTTGTCAGTTGTATGTGAGCTGTTCACCACCTTCATGCATCTCTTTGGATAAGGCAATCAAACTTCTTGAGTGTATTTTCTCATTGTTAATATATGAAAGTGTACTATATAGTTATGAATAGCCTGTGGGTCTAAACTTTCTATGATCAAATACAGTAAAATAAGAATGAACAAAGCACCAAGTTTTATTCCAGCTTTATACAGCCTTTAGCCATCCACATTTACATATCCACATTTGATGTTACATAGATCATAAAAAATATAATGCAAAATATTTAAAAATAGGAGGAAAACTTTAGGGCTATTTCAAATTAAAGGTTTATAAAGAATCTTAGTTATAAAGCAAATATAAAGGAACTTCTATGTGAATAGTTAAAAGTGAATTAAAACAGAAGCATATTACACTGAAAATCTGATGATTTTCCACACAAGGAAGGATTTATTTATGCCAGACCTAAGGACCTAAGTTATCTCTCCAAACTAGGACAGGACATATCTGGCTTTACACAGAGGAATCACATCTAAATGCAAATGAAGAGCCTTTCCCATATGACCCAGGGAGAAGTCAGGGAGGAGCTGGGAGGTATATTCAGATGCTTTACACTTTAATTCAATTCTATTTCCTTTTTCACTCAGGGAGGTGCTTTTTTTTTTTTTTTTTCCTTTTTTTTTGTAATCTTTAGTCATTTCATATTTTGAAAAATAGGGGCTAGGAAAAAAATCTAAAGTATATAATGGCTAATTGTTTGGAATTACTGAGTTGTTACATTATGGTCCTGATAAATGAAGTAAAAATGAGTCTTGGCTGCTCTTCAGTTTCTGCAATGCAAAAACTTCCAAAATATAGTTTATCAGTGCCTTTATTATATATCTCAAATTTTTAAATAATTCTGTTAAGTTGCTCCCTTTTCACAAAATCTGAGTTTGCTTTCAGTGAAATGGTTTAAAATTGTGAATGTTTTCTGTTTGCATATGCATCAGAAATATGTGGCAGACATTTAAAACAGGTTGGAAATTAAAAAGATCATCTATAACTTAAGCTCAGTGTCTTTTTAGTGCTCATACCGATCTAGTTAAATTTGTTGATTGAGATTTTAATAGACTACAGCCCAAGGATATGGTCATATGAGACTGTTTTTTTTTTACTTTTTTTCTCTGATGTCCACACACTCTCAAAACTGCTTCCAAGAAAAACATTTCTATTTTTTTTAGTTCATTAGCAAACATTTCTAACAATTTTAATCTTCTCTTTTGAATAGCAAGTAATCATTAAAATGCATGGAGAAAACCGTCATTACACAGCTGGTTTCCATCTCCAAGAGCCAGTCAGGCAACCACGTCATATACAATATGACAAGAATGGTCAAAAGTCAGATTGTTGACAATCCTGTCATCCTAGGCTGTGGGCTTAGATTTGGCTTGTCATTCCTAAGACTCTCCTGGGAAGTTGTATGTTAAATACTTTCTGTTTAGAGCAAGAAAGAAAATTTTGTTCTTTTCATTTATTTATTTATTTATTTTTTCTTGAGAGAGATTCTTGCTATAGGGCACATGTGCTTGCCAGAGAGACAGAGAGTGAGAAATCACCCTTAGGGGTGGATGGCCATCTCGCAATCCCTTCTCCATTCTCCTCTTGGGATTTTGGGTGTGCATGCACACACGACCAGAGTGAGTTTTAAGCCACCAGGTCCAGGACTCAAATCACAGTCGACTAGGTGGGAGTTCAGTGATGTAACTAACCATTATGTGATCTGCTGGTCTTGAAAATATTACTCTTTATGTTTAACTTTTTAAAAGAGATTTGTGTCATAAAAGGGAAATTATAACAAGTCTTCAGACTTTCATTTTAAACAGTCATATGTCCCTTAAAAGATACATTCTGAGAATTGCATCATTAGGCAATTTTATCATCATGCGAATATCACAGAATGGATTTACAGAAATCTAGGTGGTGTAGTCTACCACACCGTAAGATACCTGGTATATAGCCTATTGCTTCTAGTCTATGAATGTACAAACAGCCAAAAAGTATTTTAAAAAATACTCAGCACTGTTGGTGGGAATGAAAATTGCTTCACTTAGCAGTAAATCTGCCATATTTGTCCACTTTCTATCAAATGTCAAGGTCTCATTATTTCTTATGGCTGAATAGTATTCCATAGTGTATATGTGCCAAAAATTTTCAGTCTATTTATCTATTCAGGAACAGCTGGGTTTAGTTCCATGTCTTAAAAATTGTGAATAATGTTGCAATAGATGTGGATGTGCAAGTGTTTTTTCAACTGAATGCATTCCTGTCCTTTGGGGAGATAGCCAGGAGTGAAATTGCTGGACCATATGGTCTATTTTTAGGTCTTTGAGGAATTTCCATATTGTTCTCCACAGTTGTTGTACTTAGTTACATATCCACCAACAGTGTAGGAGAGTTCCCTTTTCTCCACAGCCTCATCAGCACTTATTCTTTACTTTTTTAATCTTAGCCATTCTGGCTGTAATTAAGTGGTATCTCTGTGGTTTTGATTTGCATATCCTTTATGATAAGGGATGTTGAGTATTTTTAATATGTTTTTTGACTGATTGTATGTCTTCCTTAGAGTATTGCCTGTTCAACTCATTTGCCCACCTTTTAATTGGGTTGACATTTTTTTTTGTAACCTCCTTCAGTTCCCTATATATTATGGTTCAGTTCCTTATCTGAGGCATAGTTTGAAAATACATTCTCCATTTGCAAGAGTTGTTGATTCACTGTAGTCATCATTTCTTTTGCTGTACAGAAGCTTTTTAACCTAAGTTAATTCCACTTGTCTATTTTTGGGATAATTTCTTATTCTTTGGGGCTCTTATTTTAGAAGTCTTTGTATACTGTGATGTCTCCAAGACTGTGTTTTCCACCAGTAGTTTTTACAGCATGAGGTTTTCAGAAAGATGAAGCTGGACCCCTATCTCTCACCACTAATTAAAAAATAAACTCAAAATACATCAATGATCTAAATCCAGTGCATTTTTCAATTTGAGAGGTTCAGAACCCAAACCATGCACTTGGCCATGTGGGATTTAGCTGCCCTAACCACTACGCCTTAGTTGGTTCAACTTATGTTTCTTAAACTTTTTTATTTCTTTATAATGTAGATCAAGAACCTTTCTTATCTGAAGCTGGAGCTTTCTCAAAAGTATGATTTATCCCAATAGTTAATCCTGATGAAACTGTTTAATGTTAAGAATTATACTGAAGTCTGGAATCATTTTATTTCAGAAAAAAATATAAAATATGTACCAGGTCATAATAATTTCTTTCCTACCAATGTTGCTGGTTATTGAAAATTCAATTAGGGTATACATTTATTTTTATTTTTTATTTTTTGCTAAAGGGTGTGTGTGCTCGCCAGACAGACAGAGAGACAGAAAGTGAGAAATCACCCCCCAGGGGGGATGACCACACCATAATCCCTTCTCCTCCATTCTCCTCTCGGGATCTTGGGCACGCACGCACACGCGCCCAGCGTGAGTTTTAAGCCACCGGGTCCGGTACGCGAACCACGGTTGAGTACGTGGGAGTCCAACAACATAACCATTACGCTAGCTGCTGGTACCAAGGGTATACATTTTATAAAAGCTAAAAAAAAATTTAAGAAAATTTGTTCTTCGCCCTAATAGAAATATGTTGAGTATTTTAATTTGGCTTGACTTTGGACTTGTTTTGACAAGGTTCTTTAAGAGATCCTTTATGTTTAAGGAAGATAATCCTCATTAAACTCAGAGCAAGAGGAGTCATTTAAGTAATGCTTTGCTAAATATAAAAAGGTAAATATTCTAACTGTGAGCATCTGGAGTAGCAAAGGAAAGGAGATTGCATGATTAACAAGTATAAAGATGTTTAAGAATATTGATATCATAATTTAAGAATATAATTACCATTTGCATAGGATGATATATTTTAATAAATATAGCTAAAATAAAAATGATTACATTGGATTTTGAAATTCTTTCTAGTGTCAATTGGTACTGATTAAAGTTTGATTATATTAGTTAGAAAAATTTTAGTTTTCCTTTCTACAATTCAAAGGTTACTGATTATTTAAATTTCTCCAAAAGTAAGTTTCAAACAAGTAGAAATAGAACAGGCCTTTTTCTTCAATTGCTCTGAAAACTATCCTGGCATTTTCTGATAATACCACTGTCAGTGGATCTATAATTAGTATTTCTACTCTGGGCAGCTTTCCAAGAGCAACTTCAAAATAAAGATAGTTTATGGGCATTTTGAACAAATGTCAGCTGGTAAACTCAAATGGAAGGCAAGAGGGCTGCCTTGACTAATTGGATTATATGCACAATGCTCACAGTTTTCTCCTTTTTCTGATTCTACACTTATTTGTAAGAATATTGGGACCAGCAGTTGGAGCAATGGCTACTCCCATGTAGCCAGCTGCGGTTTGAGTCCCGGACCTGTTGGCATAAACTCATGCCGGCCACATGTGAGTGTGTGCCCAAGATCCCAAGAGGAGAATGGAGAAGGGATTGTGGCATGGCCATCCCCTCTGGGGGGTGATTTCTCACTTTCTATCTCTCTGTCGAGTGCACGTGCCCTATAGCAAAAACCTCTTTAAAAAATATATATATATATATGTGTGTGTGTATGTATATATATATATATATATATATGTGTGTGTGTGTGTGTATATATATATATATATGTGTATATATATGTATATGTATACATAGATATAGATATAGATATAGATATAGATCATGGGCCAACCCTATAGTCTAGAGGTTAAAGGAGCTGGATAGAACGTGGCTAACCATGGTTCTAATCCAGTCTCGGCAGCTGAGAAAACATGCTGGGCGTATTTGTGGGTGAGCAAAAAATCCCAACAGGATGGAGAAATGGAGAAGGTATAGTGGCATAGCCACACCCTGGGAAAATAAAGAATTAAAAATAATTGGGGGTTGCTTCTCTCCTCACTTCATCCCCCTCTGTCAAGAGCACAGATCCTCAAGCAATTAAAAAGCATATAGATAAATGGATAGATAGATCATTTTATAATGATGTTGAGTCAGAAAACCATAAGTGACCCCCAGAAGATGTCAATGGCTTGCTTTTTAGGTATCAATATTACAATGTGATCCTAATAGATATATTGAAGTGAATATCTTCTTATATTAAAATATTTAGGTCAGCAGGCAGGT
The DNA here is from genome assembly GCA_026018925.1 of Tupaia tana. NCBI lineage: Eukaryota > Metazoa > Chordata > Mammalia > Scandentia > Tupaiidae > Tupaia > Tupaia tana. Next base: position 76,085,304 of record JAKSZU010000005.1, on the reverse strand, counting down.
TAAAAAGAGTGAAGAAAAAAAAAGGAAGAAAAGGAGGAAATGAAAGGAGAGAAAAGTGAAAGGAGAAAAAGAAGGAAGAGAACTCTTCTACCACAACACTTTATCTTAATGATTCACCTAGTTCTTGCTAGAACTAAAGCTGGATTTTTGAGTTTTTAAGTCAGAGTTTAAGAATATGAAGGAGAGAATACATCAAATAAATCACTAAAGTAAACAATACAGGAACAAGATACTTTTTTTTTGTAGCTTGTCATAATAAGAAAATATTATGAAATAGGTCCTTGACAATGGATTTTCCTAAATAGAAATCCTCTGCAAACATAAGACTGTGGAGAGGAAAATATTGAAAACAACGTCCTTTATTGTACTGTTATGTTTTATTGCATGTATTACCAGATTTCTGCAGATGGAATAAAGCTGGCTTTATATTAGAGTGATAAGCCCTTCAACTTTTGATGGTTTCTAGCAGCATATTTCACCAAATGTACTCTCAGACATTCAGACAAGTTTGGCATTTATTTCTGTCCTTAAAAATAAAGCAGGGAAAAAGAAAATCGGAGGCAGGACTGTCATTTAGGTCTTATTCTAAAATAAAATCTACCACTTGCTTTAGAAGACAAAGTGTAAAAGGGGAATTTCCATTGCCCAATTTGCTGTGCATTTAACTGTGTTTGTTACTTATTTCCTATCAAGAAATATAAATTGACATATATAAAAATTTATATGTAAGTATATAAATATAATGTATTTAAACAAATTTTTTAAATAGTAAGAGGATTTCAAATTTGCTAAACATAATTCTAAACCTTTGGCCTTCATTCTTGTCTAAGCTCATCTTCCTTTTACCAAGTCTCCATCTATCTTGACCATCTAGCTTATTTTTCTCCTCTTTGCAACCAACAGAGGGCTCTCCTCTTGTCAAGTTCCAATACTTATCCTCTTCTCTCTTTTGTTCTTTAGATATCTCTTCTGCACCTTTGTGTTTGGTCTATCCAACAAGCAGAATATTTCCTCACAGCTTATCAATCTGTTCCTGTTTTGGTTTGGATAATGATTTGTCCCTAAAGGTTCATGTTTTGGTATTTGGTTTTCGTGGATGGTGATTGGATGTCCCCTAAAAGTTCATGTGTTGAGACTGAGTTGTATTGAAAAGGTGTTATGTGAAGAGTTAATCCCTTTACCCACCATGTCCCATAGTGAGGTCCTTGGGTAGGAGATAAAGTCATTAGGGTGGAGACCACGTAATTGAGTTCTGGTGTGCATATAAGGAGAGGAAATGAGGCAGGAAGAAGCCACATGGAAATAGACCATGCTTTGCTCTGCTTAAAGTTCTGCCTTCTACTATTTTGTGAAGCTTTTGGACTTTCCAGCCACAAAACTGTGTGCTGAAAAATTTTTATTTCTTTATAAATCACCTAGTCTCAAGTATTTGTTAACAAAACACTAACAAAGAAAGCTTGAATAATTTATATTTTTATAAAAGATAAAAATTAAGCCCTCCTTGATTTCACATCCCTTTCTAGCTTTAGTTTTTCTGCTTCTCTATTTTTTTTCTTTGAGAGGTTTTTGCTATAGGGCGCATGCGCTCGCCAGACAGAGAGAGAGAGAGAGAGAGAGCGAGAAATCACCCCCCCCCCCAGGGGGAATGGCCACGCCACAATCCCTTCTCCTCCATTTTCTTCTTGGGATCTTGGGCACGCACGCTCACACGCCTGGTGTGAGTTTAAGCCACAGGGTCCGGGACTCGAACCGCAATCTACTACGTGGGAGTCCAGCGACATAGCCATTACGCTAACTGCTGGTCCCTCTGCTTCTCTATTTAACTAACATTCTCATCATCTACTAAATCACTATACTGTCTTTCCTTTCTGTTGTACTGTTTGTACTTTCTTACCTACTTTTCCTTATTTAGCTTACACCAACTGAGATTTTCCACTTCCTTTTGCAGAGAAATAGCCCTAATTATAGTCACAGAAGCCTAGTCAAATTGCAGTGGATATTTTAGTTGTTAGTCTACTAAATATCTTCTTCTTGCTTTTTTTTAGTATAACCCTCCCTGTTGAATGTTGCCTTCTGACCTTAGAAATGCTCCTCCCAAGTTTCATTAACAGTTGTTTCCTACTATAAGCAATATCTAAATGTTGGAGTCTTACAAAGGCTGGCCTTGCACTGTCTTTAGTTTATTTTTCTTATTTTTTGTTTTCTCTAGACTTTGTCATCAAGTAATTGTGTCTATCTCTCAAATGTTTAATAACACAAGGTGGTGACTTCAAATTTGTGTTCTCAACTATGGCAAGTCTTGAATTTTCTATATCTCTCTCTCTTTTTTTGCCAAAATTATTTTTAGGGTCAGCTGGTGGTATGGTGGTTAAGACAACTAGATCCCACGTGGCCGACTGTATGGTTCAAGTCCTGGACCTGGTAACTTGAAAAACGCACTGGGGCATTTGTTTGCATGCCTGAAATCCTGAAAGGAGAATGAAGGAGAAGGGATTGCTGTATGGCCACTCCTCCTGATAGGTGATTTCTCACTTTCTCCCTTTGTCCTATGAGTGCAAGCATCCTATAGCAAACAAACAAACAAACAAAAACCTAAACATTAAAGTTTGTTACATGAGAGAGAGAGAAAAAGAGAGAGAGAAAGAAAAGTCCTTCCTTGCCCCCTGAAGGGTCCCCACATGGCAATTTACCTCTAGCCTCAGCCAGCCTGGATCATGGGCATACATACGCATATATAGCATGCATATGGAAGTCCTGGGATGTGAGCCCAGAACCTTCCAAGTGGGTCCAGTTATACCACCTTTGTGCCATCACTTGGCCCCTAGAATTTTTTAATAGTCATCTCTGGGATATCACACAGGAAACTTAAATTCCTTAACATATCCCAAACTAAACTCTACATTTTTGAGTAAAATCTTCTACTCTGGTCCTTTTGTTATTAGAAGCATCAGACTACACCCTTATTCAAGTCTTTGAGATCTCCCTTTGCCTCTTTTCACTTGTTGCATCAAAGTTTAAAGAAAGGGTACCTCCATTGCTTCCTCAAATATGTGTCTGGAATCCTGAGGAGGTTTTGTTGAAGATAATAAATACGGTAATTTCCTTGCTTTGATTTCTGTTACAACAATCAAGTTCACCAGACCTCATACTAGGGTATAGGCTTTTAAATTCATTGTATTTAGAATCAAATCCCAATATATAAAACTGACCTAACAGTGTTCCATATTATCATATACTCATTTTTGTCTTTGACCCTGTCTCATCACTCTATTTTTTAACATTTTATTTCAATTTCTTTTATACATTCTATCATGTTATTTAGCTTGCAAAGTGAATATTTTAACATGTGTACATTTCTCACCAGTCCAGTTGACAATACTATAAAGTTATCTTCAGCAGATAATAACCCATTTCTTTTTACCATAAATGCTTGGCCTCTCTAATTTTCTCCTTAATGTCCTTCCTCAGACTCTACTCCCTCACCCACCCTCTTCCCATACTGTATCTGATATTCACAACCATTTACTGTGTTTCTATATCCGTTAGTCATTCAGTTTCGTTCATAGAGTGAGGACACTCAGTATATAGTAAGTGGAGACATACAGTGTCTCTCCTTCATAGCCTGGCTTGCTTCACTCAGCAGTAAATCTTCCATATTCACTCTTAATCTTCGTATTCCAGTCATGTCCTTTAATTGCTTGAAAGTGTGAAACTCTGTCTTTCATTAGTGCTTTTCTTTATCACTTTCTTTCTTCTACTTGGAATACCCTTCCTTCCACTTGTTCCTGGCAAGTGCCCACTCATTATTCAGATGTTAGCTTAAAGTCACTTCTTAATCAATATTATCTCACTGGGGGAGCAGCAGTTGGCATGATGGCTATGTCTCTGGACTTCATGCAGTTGACGGTGGTTCAAGTCCAGGACCCGGTGGCTTAAATTCATGCCGGGTGCGTGGGCGTGTGTGCCCAAGATCCCTAGAGGAGAATGGAAGAGAAGAGTTGCTTCTATTGTTTTCATATAGATCACTATTATTTTTATTGACACTTGGTAGCATTTTTCTCTAACACTTGTCTTTTTACTAGATTTTAAGTTTCAAAGTAATACATGCTCCCTTTCCCCCACTGCTGTATGTTTATTACCTAGTACAGCATTAGGCACATAATAATCATTAAATATTGTTAAGTGAGCAATCCAAATTATTTTTGGTTACCTTGGTAACCTAATTTTTCTTATCTTCAGTGATAAGATAAATTTAGCATTAATATACTGACCATTATTGTAGGGGCTGAAGTGAAAGGATAATCACAGCTGAGAAATGTAGCATTTTTTCATCCTTACCTCTTATCCTCCCACACTCAATATTTGTAATTCTTTCATTCATATTCAGTTAAACAGCTTTATTTGAATCAGTCCTTGGTGGCTTTCTTCACCAGAAAATTGTGCAAATTTGATATTTCTAAATTCCAGACCAGATTACACCTGGCCCCTGATACTCCTACAAAATATGGGTATGAATATTCATGTAATATGCAGTTATGTCAACTCATATGGACTTCCTTTGTTTGTTAATGTTTTAAAGATATTAAAACAAATATTCTCTTAAAATAACATTTGCTGATAGAGTTCATTTCTATTTGGGAAAACACACATGATTTTAAAATATTTACCCATAAAAGCTGTTTGGAAAATAGAAGCAGATTAAATATACTAAAGAAAGTTTTCCTGAAATAGACAGTAGGGGGAAAAAATATATATATATATATATAAAATCCACAGTAGGACCAAAGGAAGCCTAAAGAGTCCAGAGAACTATTTTTAAAGATTTAAAAATATATTATAAAAGGAATATATATGTGTGTGTATATATACATATGTATATATTTTTTAATATATATATATATATATATAAAATCAATAAGATCATTATTTATAATACCTCATGAAGAAAAGCAATTTACAGGTGGCATGTTGGTTAAGGTGCTAAAGTCCCACATGGCCAACTGTGGTTTGTGTTCCAGACTCAGTAGCCAGAAAAATCACACCAGGCACATGTCTCCCAAGAGGAGAAAGGAGGAAAAGGGACTGTAAAGTGGTCAGTCCCCTGGGGACTAATTTCTCATATTCTTTCTTACTCTCTGTCTGTTTGTCTGGCGGATGCATGCGCTTTATATAAAAAATGAATAAATAAATAAAGTCAGTGCAAATAAAGCATATTTAACACATAATTTGCTCGTTGTTATAATCACCCTAGAATCAATTAGAAAGTGTATATAAAGGAGTTTAAATATGAGTTGAATTATGTATTATTATTATGTATTGTGATGGTGGAACATACTGACCTATGCAGAGATTGCATTGTTATAGAACTGAATACATGCACATACTGATAAACAAAAACACAGAGACTGAGGGGACCCTGAATAAAATTGGTAGCACAGAGGAATGTCAATATCCTGGCTGTGATATTAAATTTTAGTTTTGCAAAATATTACCATCAAGAGCAAATTGGGAAAAATTTGCAAGTGAAATCTCTGTATCATTTCTTACAAATGCATATGAGTAGGAACCAGAAGATGGCATAATGGTTATGTCACTGGATTCCCACATAGTGAACCGTGGTTCGAGTCCTGGACTCGGTGGCCTAAAATTCACACCCAGGTGCATGTGTGAGTGCGTGAGTGCGTGAGTGCCCAAGATCCCGTTAGGAGAATGGAGAAGGGATTACAGTGTGACCAACTGCAATGTGGACAATTTCCAGGGGGATTTCTTGCTTTCTTTCTCTTTGTCTTTCTGATGAGTACATACCTCCTGATAGCAAAATTCTTTCTTTAAAAAAAAAAAAAAAGAAAAGAAAAGAAAAAAGCAAATGCATGTGAGTCTGTAAATATTTTAATAAAAATTTTCCAAAAAGGCTATTTGTATGTAATTAGTTAAGCTAAGGTATTACTGAATAGGATGGATCCTTTACTTATTTTCTAAAACAAAATCAAAGTTAGAGGGCTACTAGAACATGACTTCATGGAATATTATGAACTTATAGCCTGAAAGACAAAGTGCTACTGGTGTCGAAACAGATCAATATATAAATCAAATAGAATAGCAAATTGAGACTTAGACAACCAATTTTGAGTAAGGATGCAAAGGAAATTCAGTCAGAAAAAATGAATTTTTGAACAAATAATACTAAAATAATTGTATGCCCATAAACACTGAATGGAGAAGGAAGATGAGATGGAGGAAATATTCAATCTATATCTTATACCATATATTAAGATTAACACCAAACGTTTCCAAAATCTACAAAGATAAACTTAGATGGAAAAAAAATAATTGACTTTGGCATAGGCAGAAATTTCTTAGGTCCAACACCAAAAGCACCATCTATAAGTGAAAATAATCAGTAAACTGAACTTGGTCAAAATGAAGAATTTCTACTCTTTCAAGAATTTGTTCAAGGAAAGAAATGATAAGCTAAATATGGAGAAAATTTAGCAATTCATATGTCCATAAAAGGACTTACATCCAGAATATTAAAAGACCTTTCAAAATGCAATAATTGGGGGAACCAGCAGTTAGCGTAATGACTATGTCGCTGGACTCCCACGTAGTCGACCGCAGTTCACGTCCTGGACCCGGTGGCTTAAAACTCACGCCGGGCGCATGTGCGTGCGTGCCCAAGATCCTGAGAGGAGAATGGAGGAGAAGGAATTGAGGCGTGACCATCCCCCCGGGGGGTGATTTCTCGCTTTCTGTCTCTATGTCTCTCTGTCTGTCTGGCGAGCGCACGCTCCCTATAGCGAAAACCTCTCCAAAAAAAAAAAAAAATGCAATAATAGGGACCAACAAATGGTGTAGTGGTTATGTCACTGGACTCCCACATGGCTGAATGCGGTTTGAGTCCCAGATTTGGTGGCTTGAAATTCCCGGGAAAAGAATGGAGAAGAGATTGTGGTATGGCCATTCCCGCTGGGGGGTGGGGGTGGGGCAGATTTCTCAACTTTCCCTTTCATTGTGTTTCTCAGTCTCTCTCTCTGGCAAGTGCACACACCCTACGGCATGTTTACTCTAAACCTTTAAAAAAAAGAACTCAGTAATAATTAATACAAACAGACACACACACACACAATTATAAAATGGGCAAATGCATAGACACTTTATTCAAGAAGACATATCAATGACAAAAAAAGCACATGCTCCATATTACCAGCCCTAGGGACACTCAAATAAAAACTCAGGCAATACTACATAACTTACTAGAATACCTGATCCATCACTCTCCCCAAAGAACACATAGTGAATAATCTGTTTATACCAAATTATTCTTAAAATTTCCATATACTATATATATATAGAGAGAGAAAGCAGGTCAGCACCTACCTTTGATGGTGAGAGGGTAGGAGGATCAGGCAGGATAACAAAAGAACATGAGGAAATTTGGAGGGTAATATTCATAGAAAAATAAGATTAAAGTACAAGTTTGTTTTGGTTCAAACCATTTTGAAATCTATGCATAGCTTTTGGGACCAGCAGTTACCGTAATGGCTATGTCACTGGACTCCCACGTAGTCGACTGCGGTTCAAGTCCTGGACCTGGTGGCTTAAACTCACGCCAGGCACGTGTGCGTGTGTGCCCAAGATCCCAAGAGGAGAATGGAGAAGGGATTGCAGTGTGGCCATCCCCCCTGGGGGGTGATTTCTCGCTTTCTATCTCTCTGTCTCTCTCTGTCTTTCTGGCGAGCGCACGCGCCCTATAGCAAAAGCCTCTCCAAAAAAATAAAATAAAATAATAATAATCTACGCATAGCTTTTTAAAATTACACATTTTCGATGAACATTTTTGAAAAGCCATTGTATATTCATTGTATCTTGACTGTGTTTATTGTATTTTTCATCATGCCTAAATAAAGCTAACACAAAGGGCAAACAAAAAAAAAAAAAATACAGGTTTTATTTTGATAATAAAAATTCAATGCATAGCTAATCACAAAAACATATTTTAAAAAAACCAAAATAAAAATATATTTGATTTTAATAGAGATATCATGAGTGAAGTTTTCTTTATTATTTTGCTATCAGAATATTTAAGATGACATGCATACTAAAAATTTCAGAAAAAGAAAATACTTTGATTAAAAAATGGCAAAATAGGGACAAGCAATGGCATAATGGTTACATAGCTAGATTCCCCCATGGTCAACCATAGTTTGAGTTCCAGATCTCGTGGCTTAAAACTCATGCCAGACACTTATGCATGCATGCCCAATATCCTGAGAGAAGAATGGAGGAGAAGGGATTGTAATGTGGTCATCTTCCCTTGGGGGGTGATTTCTCTCTCTTTGTCTCTGTCTCTCTGGCGAGCATATGTGCCCTATAGCAAAAATCTCTCTCTCTCTCTCTCTCTAAAAAAAAAAAAAAAAAAAAAAGTCAAAATTTGGTCCAGCCTGGGGCATAGTAGTTAAGGCAGCTAGATTTCACGTAGCTGCTGAATGATTCAGTTCTCAGATCTGACAAATGGAGAAACACACAGGACAGGTGTGCATGCATACCCAAAGTTCTGAGAGGAAAGTAATGGGGGTGTGATGCTTTGCAACTTTCCCTCTCTCTCTCTCTCTCTTATCTCTTGTCTTTTTCCTGTGAGCACACACACACACTCACTGGCAAATTAAAACAAATGGTAAAATTTAAATGTGAATTAAGTTTTTTTATCAAGTTTAAAGTAAAACTAATTTTTCTACAAAATCATTTTGGTCCTCCACTTTCTTTTAAATTTTACTATATTGACATATAATAGTACATAATTATAGGGTATAGTATTATTTTTGAACACATATATACAATGTGTATTGATCCTATCAGTGTACTAAACAAATCCACCGACTCAAACATTTGTCACTATTTTGTGTTATGAACATTTCAAATACTTTCCTACAGCTCTTTCGAAATATTGAATTGTCACCAAACAATTGTATTCTTATATCTGTTAACCAGGCTGTCCCTATGGCCCCCTTCCCACCCTTCCTCAGCTTCTCATCTCCACCAGTTTTCTCTTCACCTTATGCCGTCAAATCTTCAACTTCCATTAATGAATAGAAACTTACAGTGCTTGTCTTTCAGTGCCTGTCTTATTTCACTTAGCATTATTTCCACCAGGTTTGTCCATGTTGGCCCAAATGACATGATTTCATCCTTTTTTATAACTAAATATTCCACTATGTATATATCACTTTTTAAAAAATTTATTCATCAGTTGTTGGGCATGTGGGTTGATTTTATATCATAGCTACTATGAATGAAGCTATAATAGACAGGGTAACACAAACATCTTTTCAACATATTTTCCTTTTCTTTGAGAATATACCCAGTAGTGAAATCATTAGGTCATAAAATAGTTCCAGTTTTAATTATGTGAGGAACCTTATTGTTTTCCATAATGGCTGTAGCAATTTATAGTCTCACAAACAAAACACAAGAATTCTACTTTCTCCACAACCTCACAATCACTTATTATTATTGTTGTTACTCTTATTTTGATAATAGCCATACTCACAGGGATGAGATGATACCACATTGTGTTTTTCATTTGTTTAGTGATACTGAGCATTTTTTCATGTTTGTTGGCCATTACGTATGTCTTCTTTGGAGAACTGTTTTTTCAGATCAATTGCTCATTTATAAATCTTACGCTTTTTCTTTGGATAACTGTTTTTTCAGATCAATTGCACATGCACAGAATTGTTTTGGCTATTTGAGGTTATTTTAATTCTATATTTATTTTATGATTTCTATTTTTTAAATTTCTGCGAGGAATACCATTGATATTTTGACAGGAATTTATTGAATCTGTAAATTACTTTAACTATATTGATTGTTCCAATTCATGAGCATTTGTGTGTCTTCTTCGATTTTTTAAAATTAACATTTTATTATTTTAAAAAATTGTTTGTTTGCTTTGTTTTGTTTTTAGTTTTACTATAGGGCATGTGTGCTTGCAGGGTGGGAGAGAGAGAAACTGAGAGAAAAAGGTCATCCAAGACAGGGCAGCCATGCCAAAATTCCTTCTTCTCCATTCTCTTCTCAGGATTTTGGGCATGCATGCACATGTGCCCAGCGTGTTTTTCAAGCTGCTAGTTTCAGGATTTGAACTCTGTAGTAGGCCATGCCAGATGTAAATGCCTTAACCACTATGCCACTGGCTGTCCCCTTATAGTTTTTTTGTAGAGATTTTTTACCTCTTTGGTGAACTTTATTCACATATTATTTTTTTATGGCTATTATAAATGGCATTGCTTTTATTTTCATTTTTAGCTAGTTGATTGTTTTGTATAGAAATGCTACTAGTTTTTGTACATTGATTTTGTATCCTGTAGCTTTTCTAAATCCATTTAAGAGTTTTTTGGTGAATTCTTTATATTTTTCTATATGAACAATCATGTCACCTGCAAACAAAAACCTTCTGACTTCTTCCTTTCCAAATGGATGACCTAATTTCTTTCTCTTGCCAAATTGTTTTAGCTAAAACGTTCAGTACTGTATTGAATAGTAACTGGGGAAAATGGACGTCCTTGTCTTATTTCAGTTCTCAGAGGGAAAGCTTTCAGCTTTTTCTCCATTCCATATAATGTTATCTGTGAGTTTGTTAAGAATAACCTTCTTCATGTTGAGACATGTATTTTCACACCTAATATATTAAGAGTGTCAATCATGAGGGATTTTTGCATTTTGTCAAAGTTTTTCTGGACCAGCCCCTGGTCTAGTACTTAAGGGAGCCAAATCCCATATGCCCAACCTCAGTTATAGTTCTGGTCCCAGTGACTTGAAAACACTGGGTACTTCTGGTGCATGCCAAAATTCCTGAGGATAGAGGGATGAGAGAGAAGGGATTGTGGTGTAACCATGCTCCCCAGTAAGTGGTGCTTACTCTCTCTTCCTCTCTGTTTCTCATTCTCTCTAATGTGTGTGCCTTCTGGCAATAAAAAATAAAGGTATTTTTCTGCATCAAGCATAAAATATACCATCTTTTCTTTCTCATTCTTCTTTTGTTTTAAAATAGAAAGTCAATACTAACATAGTTTTCTAAACTAGAGCTGCTCCTGAAAGGCAAACGCTCAAAGAGTACTAAAACTAGACATTGTCTGTTAGATGGGAAAACAAAGAACCGGGGTATAAGTAAGGATGAAACAATAACTCAATATGCATAAGATCATGCCTGATTCTGTATGATGGGGGACATAAGCTCTTCTGTTGGCTTTCAAGGATTCCAGAAAATTAAAGTTCTCATTATGAAGGCAGACGTAGATGAAAAGGGAAATTAGAGAAGATGAGCTAACCAAAAGAAAATAAAGGGAAGCAGAAAAAAAAAAACATAAAAAGAAAATGAAGAGGAGGCTATCGAAGAGGTGACAGTGGCAAGAATCCTGGACTATTGAAGAAATAGAGATTAAGGGAGCATGTCTAACTTACCATCTAGTTGACGTCTCTTTTATTTTTCTGTACCCGTCTTCCTTTATAGTCTCAGCAGCAGAAATTGGAGTCATTTGGTCTCCATGTCAGATCCAACCACATCTGGGCTCTGTGATCAAACTTTATCTTAGAAAAAATTAAAATGCCTCAGTTCAGGACCCATCTGGTCTACATCCTACAAGCATTCACACTGATGGTGCAACTGGGATAAAATTTAAAACCTACAACTTTTCACACAATTTTATATTTAAGCATTGTTTTGATATTTACTGTTTCCCCCCTAACCTTTTTCATATCTTCTTAAATATTGGTTTAACTATGTATTTAGTTATTTTAAGAACAGAGATGATATCTTTTTCTTTCTCAGAAATTTACTCTCTGGTGCCTTTCTCTTTTTTTTTGTTTGAATACCTTAAAAAGTACTTTTCAAATAGTTGGGTTAATGAATAGTTATGCAGAGTGCCCGATGTCAAGATACATTTTCTGTGAGTTCTGTTTTATGGGCCCCGATATCTACGTATAGTCGACATCTCTCAGACTGGACTCTGGAAAGTAGAGACAGATAATCCAAAGCATATTATTTAGTGTATCTTTGCCTTTTAGCAATACACAGTTATCTTATTCTTAAAGTCTCAAAGATATTCCCTGTATCTGCTTAATAAAATAGTAAGAAGCATAGTACATTTTAATCTTGTGCATCAAAAAGTTTAAATACCTCATTTGGATAATTAAGTGATATGAACTAACCCATGGAAGACACAACAGCGGCTGGACACTTGGACACTGAAGAAAAGATAGAGATGAAAGAAATATGTGCTTCAGATAACACTTAAAAACTGAGGTGTTGCTTTACTCTTTATAAAACAGAGATCCAATTGTTACATTCAGTGGGAAGGATGTCCAGTACATTTTCATCCTTCAATGCTAGCACTTGTTAGCAAAGGGAAAGTTCAATGTTAGAATCCTTTGTCTTTGCATTTCTGCTGTGAGCTCTGAGTACTCTTTTGTATGTGTGTCAATGAGACACAGTCTGAGAAACTGCAGTTTTCTATTTTATCAGTGTAGACATCTGAATGGAGACCATGTGATTCACATCTCTAACAGTTAAGGCAAAACTGAGCATCTAATTTGGTCACAATTTATGTCTTCACTGCACTGATATCATTTGTTATTAGTGGCAACTGTTTTAGAAACTGGTAAGGACAGATAAATGTCCTCTCTAGTTAGACATTCGTGCACTTAGAAGATATAAATAAGAACATATCTCAAAAAGATAATGCTTAATGTTTGGGTGGTAATTTTTATCCCAGTCCAATTAACCTTTGAAACACAGCAGTACTGCCTCATCTTGTTCAGAGATTTCTTTTCAATTATAATGTGAAAATTATCCACAAAATAAAATGATTTATTTAAATTCTTAATAACACTGAATAAATGTGGGAAACCATTTTAATTAAGTTTTCAGCTAAACTTGAAGTGAAATTTATTCCAATCTTTATTTGCGAAGTCCTATTTAAGGTGTTTCATCATGACACATAGTTAAGAAATCCTTATGACATGTTTGTGTTTTACTAAAAGGTGAAGTTGCTAAGGCAACATCTCAAATGATTGGAAGATGATTGAAATAACTAGATTCATATCATAAGGTGATACCAGCTTCTAGTGTTAGAGAAGGCATATTGAGAAAGGCTAAGAAGGAAGAAGGAACAAATAAAAATCACGAACGTTAATTAAGTTACTGTAAAAGAGAAAATACAGATGAGTAAGAGATGTTATAAAGGTAGATTTTGAACAAATCAAAGACATAAAACGAACTAAAAGTTATCTTATAAAAGAGGAGGTCTTACCTTTCTTGCAACATATCAACAGAAACACTCTAAGAACCAAATAAGTCACTTGAGGTTCCTAAACAATGAACCCCATTGTTACTTATAACAATAAATGTCGATAATATGAGCCTCCTGGAAAGATAAATTTTGGGTAAAGGTGTCTAATGACAACTTTTCTTTTGAATTTTAAAAATAAAGTAGGTGAAATTACATCAACCTCACTTTTGGCAATTGATTAAACAAGAAGTCTATTGCATTCAAAGTATAGTCTTTATCAACCTTTACATTATAATATAGTATATATGCCTCACTCGATAAGCTAAGCTTTTAAAGGGCAGGGGATGGGTCTTGATCAGTAGTGTAACACCTTCAGTTACCTGCATTTATGTAGGCTATTTACTGTGAGGGGCCTTTTAAAAGTTCATGGAAAATCGGGATTAAATGAAAGTTTATTTGGGTGCCAGTTTTTTTTCAATTGATACATTGTTATATTTCATAATATGCATTCATCATGAATCCCTAGTATTTTGTATAATACATAGTTGCCTAGTCTATAACTGGCTAAGGAAATTTTTTCAGGGTATTAGCCCTATGAAGTTACAACATAGACAATAAAGGATATACATTGGTTCTTACTCTTTGTAGTATTCATTTTTTTTCATATTGTTGATGCAAACACTAAATTAATGAGTCCTGAACCATTGCTCCTAAGAGAAATGCAAGATTAGTTCCTGCTATCTCTGGCTACATTTTCATTAATTGGTCAAAATATAACTTTTGTTTGTGTTTTTGTTAAAGACAGCCTTGTTTACTATCTATTACTGATTAGTGAACATTGAATCAATTCACAACCAACAGCCATGTGATTGATGCCTGAGTGAAGTTCTGGTAACATACATTTTCTTCATGAAGGACATCATAGCTTTCTTGTGCTTAGGAATACTGGCAGTGCCGCAGTGCTGTGCCTAGGGGTCACCCTATAAAGAAAATATCTCATCTCAAGAAAATCTTCAAAAATATAGCAATAAGTAGACCAGGTAAAGGACACTTCGTATAGTATGAGAGCTGAAACAGAAAAGCAGAGGGTCACCTTGTTCGGCATCAGCTGGGAGCATGTGCATGAAGTGACTCCAATTTCTCACTGCCCTGTGCATGTCTACAAATGCCCATAAAAAACCCCACAAATATTGATTTTTAGCAATTAGGAGAATCTGAAAATACAGAATCTTCAAATAATTAGATTGACTGGACTTACTTGTATCTCTCTGAGGAGGCTAAGGATGAGATAAAATAAACACAAACAGGAACCAAAGAATGAACTTAACCTCGTCCAAATTCACCAAGTCCAAATTCATTGCACATCTATTTTCCTACCACACAAGGGCCCAATTGGAAAATGTATGATACTTGTATACTTAGCACAAGTCCAAAAGATAAGTAGGTTTCTGAAATTGGCACCTGTTACAGTGCCATGCATTGGCCTATTCTCCTCACCTCTGAAGGACATTGATATTTATTGATAAGTGAGGCAGAATGTCAGATGCCTACCTGTTCTACCCTTCTTTGCTAATAGAACTCTAATTTGGTAAAAGATGGTAACAATGTGATCAATTTTTTAAATGACATTCTCAGATCTCCTTATAGGTAATTAAATGACCAAGATCTGGTCACTGTAAAGTTGAAGTTGGTTTGGTCTTCAAGAAAAAATGTTCAAAATAGGAATAATTCAATTAGCATAGAGCCCATAGCCCCTTCATCTGCTCTGTTTAGCCAGAAATGAAGAGATAAAGCTTAATGCATCAGTAGCCATGTAACCTTCAGTGACCTTGAGCAGGACAAACCTGATTAAAGCTAGCAGAACAGAAAAATAGTTTAGATTTCTGATTATATTATGGAGATAACATCTCAGCTCTGTATCCCATCTCTTCAGACTTCCCACTAGAAGAAAATAAAACTCTAATTTAGTTTTTAATTCTATACTCATTGCCAAATGTAATTTCCCTCTTTCTCTTTCTTCATTTCCTCCTTTTCCCTCCTTATTCAATCCCCTACTAATTCCTTCTTAAAGTTTGTCATCTTTTTTCATATTCTCCAATTATTTCATCTTACTTCTAAACTCTTTGATTAGTATTATTATTTCAAAGCTTCCATACTTTCTCCTGTTTCTCAATTTCCTCTTTATTAGCTGAGAATTCTATACTCAGTGGTTCCTCTTCCTTTAGGACACTTCTTAGTCTTTCTGCATTTCATAGCTGTCAATATTTGAAACAATTTTTTTTCTATTCTGGAAGATGCTATACTTACTCAGGTAATTTTCCCTTGCCAATTTATACAATGGGATTGAGAGGAACTTTTTTCAAATCTAATTTTGTTGAAAATGTTGTTTATAGATATTTGTTTTTTTCTTCTAGTTGTTTTGTCTGCTTTAATGAAAGTATTTGAGCTTATTAAAATGTGACATTCTCTTTCTTTTTTTTTTTTTTTTGGAGAGGTTTTTGCTATAGGGCGTGTGCGCTCGCCAGACAGACAGAGAGAGACAGAGAGACAGAAAGCGAGAAATCACCCACCAGAGGGGATGGCCACGCTGCAATCCCTTCTCCTCCATTCTCCTCTTGGGAATCTTGGGCACGCACGCACACACGCCCAGTGTGAGTTTTAAGCCACTGGGTCCAGGAAGCGAACCGCGGTTGACTACGTGGGAGTCCAGCGACATAGCCATTACACTAACTGCTGGCCCCGACATTCTCTTTCATGATCTTGTTACTTCTAGATATTTAATTTATATCCCTTATAATGGTAGCATACTCCACACAGCAGATATTTTTACATATATTCTTTTATTTCTCCTTTAGGAAACCCTTTGAGATAAGTATTATTAGTCACATTGTGAGATGACAAAATGAAAGTCTGTAGAGGTTAAATAATTTTCCCGAAGTCACTAAGTTAAAAATGGATGTAGCCCACATTTAAAGTCATCCTATTTAGCTCATTACTAGATGCAGTGTGAACCCTTGAGTGAATCTGAAAACACCACTTCATAGTCGTGTTCTCTCGAAGACCTCTGTACCTGGTCTCAGAAAGGGTACAGAGACCTTCATTCCTTTTCACACTATTTGAGGGTTTATCCATTCTAATTCATTGCTGCAAGATTTCAGTGAAAAGGAACCTGATACAGGTCGAAAAGGGAGAAACAGATACTTTAGTTCATAAACATCTAGAGTGCCTATCTCTCATGCAGCATTGCAAACATAAATATCTATAGAAATAAGAAGAGCCAGTCATCTTCCTCCACCTAATATCATCATATTTGCATGACTGTACACTTTACAAGGTTAACAATTCTAGTGTTTGCACACCTCACATAGGACTTTTAAAAAGAAAATCTCTTGTATCTCTTCTTAAAATTTTAACCAGATTACGCTTCTCTAGCTGTGCTCTTCTATAAAATTTTAACGTTTTTATTGGCATTTCTATATGTAAAACAAAATTTTTTTTTTAAAAAGTTATTCCTTAGTTTAAAAAAAATTATTATTTCATTTAACTTTATTTATTCACTCATTCATTCTTCATTCAGAGGGAGAAAGAGAGAGAAAGAAAATAAGAAAGCAAGCCACAGATCTGAGACCTGAACAACAATCTGCCATGTGGGAGTCTAGCACCCTTAACTACCACCCCACCCCTGCTGGCCCCCAAATGCTTTTTCCCAGCTTCCTCATACTATTGTTTTCCTTGGATTTTACTTCCCCATTTGAATTAAGAGGGCAGAGAGTCATAGGGTATTGAGTTAGAAGAGGCGATAGGATTATATATACAATTTGCTGGTTTCTGGGCCAGGTGATTTCTACTTAACAATTGAGTTACCCCTTCTGTGGCTGTCTCTTATGCACCCTATAGTCTCAGTCCAAATGTTATCTCCTCAGATAGATTTTATGTAATTCTTGTATCTAAATGCATGAGCCCCGTCGCTACCACTTGACCTCAATGACTTTCTATTCCAGAGTTCTCTTTTATTTTCTTTATATAGTTTTTTATCCTCTAAAATTATTTAACTTATTTACCATAATACTTTGGATGTTTATTTTCTCTTTTCTCTCATTACACAACATAAGCTTATCATATGGGGTTTGGGTCTGTTTATTCAACTACTTTATACCTAGCTCCTAGACATTGCTGAACACATAGTATTTACCCAATAAATATCTCTTGAGTTACTAATAAAGGGGAAAAAATACACACAAGAAAGTCTGGATAACTAGAAGCCAGACTCAAAAGAACTCATACATCTATGAGATCAAAACATTGAGCAAGAAAAGAAAGAAGACAGGCAAGAAAAGTTAGGAAATAAAGATGAAGCTGTATTTTCCTACTTCTCTTTAGAGCGATGTACAGTGGATTGTAAAACTAAAACAAATAGGCCTACAACAAGATTAAACGTATAGTCTGTCTTGTATCTCCTGGAGGGTGACCTCTGCTATTTTCATTCTCCTCAACAGATTATGTTTTCCTTACTACTAAATTGATAGTGAACTTGTTCTATTGAGATTCATTTTCTGGATAAAGCCCAATGATATGCCAAATAATGATTATTAATACCCCAAAGCAGGGCAAGGCTCTTGCTATCTCATTTACTATCTGATAAGCATAGTTTATCCAATGAATATTTGTTTGCCCAACTCATATTCTTTCATACTAAGATCTGTATGTAATAAATTAGTTTTAGTAATGCATTACCCATATAGGCCACTATGTAGTAATAATTTTTATGAAAGCACCCACATCACTATGTTAAGTTTTTTTTTTTTTTTTTTGAGAGGTTTTTGCTATAGGGCGCGTGCGCTCGCCAGACAGACAGAGACAGAGAGACAGAAAGCAGGAAATCACCCCCCAGGGGGGATGGCCACGCCGCAATCCCTTCTCCTCCATTCTCCTCTCGGGATCTTGGGCACGCATGCACACGCGTCCGGCGTGAGTTTTAAGCCACCGGGTCCAGGACTCGAACCGCGGTCGACTACGTGGGAGTCCAGCGACATAGCCATTACGCTAACTGCTGGTCCCAAGTTTTTTGTTTTTTAAGAGAAATTTTTTCTATAGGGTCCATGTATTCTCTGGAGATGCAGTGAAAGATAGAGAGACATAAAGTTAGAAATTATCCCTCAGGGTGGATGACTATGCCACAATCCTTTCTCCTCCTTTCTCCTCTTGGGATTTTGGGCACACATGGACATGCTCCCAGTGTGAGTTTTAAGCTACCTGGTCTGGTACTTGAACCATGGTCAATGATGTGGGAGTCCAATTATGTAAACATTATGCCATCTGCTGATCCCTCACTATGTTAAGTTTTACTTAAAGATGTGCTCATCTAGGAATATTATATGATGGACCTTGATCATAAAGTTTGAGTTTATCAGTATTTCTTTTGAAATATTTGAGATATTTTTAGTACTCAATTGTGTTAGTTAGAAAATAAGGATGCTTGTTACAATATTATTATTTTTTTTTTTCGGAGAGGTTTTTCGCTATAGGGCGCATGTGCTCACCAGACAGACAAGAGAGAGGCATAGAGATAGAAAGCGAGAGATCACCCCCCAGATGTGATGGTCACGCCGCAATCCCTTCTCCTCCATTCTCCTCTCGGGATCTTGGGCACGCACGCACACGCACCCGGCGTGAGTTTTAAGCCACTGGGTCCGGGACGCGAACCACGGTCGACTACGTGGGAGTCCAGCGACATAGCCATTACGCTAACTGCTGGTTCCCTTGTTACAATATTAGAATATATTCTTTTCTCAGTTTGGATTATGATACTATTTGATTCAAACAATATTATAAGACATATTAAATTTTTAATATCTACATAATCAACTGCAGGCCTATCTAAAAAGCCACATATCAGGACCAACAGATGGCATAATGGTTACATTATTGGACTCCTGTGTGGTTGACCAAAGTGATCGAGCTCCAGACCCGGTAGCTTAAAACTCACACTGGCTGCGTGTGTGTAAGAGCCCAAAATCCCAAGAGGAGAATGGAGAAGAAAGGATTGCAGTATGGACATTCTCCCGGGAGGGGGAGGGGATGATTTCTCACTTTCTGTCTCTCTGGTGACCACAAACACCCTAAAGCAAAAATCTCTCTGAAAATATAAAATAAAATAAAATGCTACATATCTATTTCACTTGGTTATCTCCATATGGCCTACATAAAATATTTTAAGACATCTAGGAAATTAATATGGAATCCCTATAAAAACTTTGTTTTGGCCAGCCAATGACATGGTGGTTAAGGCAACTGGATTTCACATGGCTGACTGAGTGGTGTGGGTCCCCATCTGGTGGCTTGAAAAACATGCCAGATGCATTTGCATCCATATCCAAAATTCCAAGAGGAGAATGGAGGAGGAAGGAGTGTGGACTGGCCATCCCTCCAGGGGATGTTTTCTTACTTTCCCTCTTTCTCTCTTTCTTTCTCCAGTGAGCGTACATACCCTATAGCAAACAATCAAACCAACAGAAAACCTTTCATGAATATTACTCTGAACTGGTTATTCTTATTTTCTAAGCTCTGTATTAGAACTTCTTTTTACAATCATATAATGAGCTATATTATTTAGAAGAAGTATCCTTTAAAAATTATTACAAATGTTTTATGAAATACTTTTAAAAATACCTTTTGAATTACTGAAGAAGGGATTAAAAAGTAAGAAAATATCAAGCCAAGATCTAAATGAATGTGGGAACACTGACAAACAAGAGGGTCTGATTCTGCTTTTGTGTTGATGGTGTGTTGCCAAACATCATGGAACTTCAGTTTGGTGGTCTGGTGGGCACAAGGGAATGGTTCTTC
Organism: Tupaia tana; assembly: GCA_026018925.1. Classification (NCBI taxonomy): domain Eukaryota; kingdom Metazoa; phylum Chordata; class Mammalia; order Scandentia; family Tupaiidae; genus Tupaia; species Tupaia tana. The sequence goes on along the minus strand of JAKSZU010000005.1, from coordinate 76,065,172 downwards.
AACACTGAACAAGACTGACTGAGTGCAGAGTGAGGGCCATCATCATTAGGAAGTTGTAAACACTAGAAATCCCTCCGGTTGGGGCCAGCAAGTGGTGCAGTGGTTAAGGTGCTGGACTCTCAGATGGCTGACTGTGGTTCAATCCCTGAATCCAGTAACTAGAAAATCATTCCAGGCAGAAGTGCAGATGTGCCCAAAATCCCAAAAGGAGATTGGAGGAGAAGGGATTAGAGCATTCTCAACCCCTATGTGGGATGATTTCTCACTTTCCCACTCTCTGGCATGCACAGAGGCCCTATGGCAAAAATATAAAAATATAAAAGAAATTCCTCCCATGGATACACAGCCCAAATTTACATATTTTGGTATATTCATTAAAACTTAAAGGTCTGAATTAAGAAACAGACTGCCACATAAAAAAAGCAGCAGAAGCAATAAAACAGAAACAGACTAAAAACACTTCAAATATTGGAAGTATAAAACAAATATTCTCACTACGTTCAAGAAATAAAAGCAAGGGACCAGCAGTTGGCATAATGGCTATGTCGCTGGACTCCCACGTAGTCAACCGTGGTTCACGTCCTGGACCCGGTGGCTTAAACTCACGCCCGGGCGCGTGTGCGTGCGTGCCCAAGATCCCAAGAGGAGAATGGAGGAGAAGGGATTGCCGCGTGGCCATCCCCCCTGGGGGGTGATTTCTCGCTTTCTGTCTCTCTGTCTCTCTCTGTCTGTCTGGCGAGCGCACATGCCCTGTAGCAAAAACCTCTCCGATAAATAAATAAATAAATAAATAAATAAATAAATAAATAAAAGCAAGCTTAAAAATACTAGCACAAAACACCAATGTACAAGAAAAGATTCTGGATGTGAAAAATATAACCAACAGAATGGTTAAATATATCATTCATTTTCAAATACCTATCAATAAGATGAAAAATCCATGAGCTGGATGATAAATCAGAAGAAATTATTCAGTATGCCACCTAGTGATGTCAGAAGCCTTTGATGTGATTATTATACACTGTATGCATACTTTTAAAAACCATACTGTACCACATAAAGGTATACATTGGATATTTATAAACCAGAAATCATAATTTTAAAAAAGAGGTTAAAATGTATAGGATTAGCATAGAATCAGAGTTTGAGAAGGATGAACAATCCCAGTCTGAAGATTGGAAAAGCCTAATGAATCCCAAGGATATCTTTCAGAAGATATTATTTCAGATGGAAGAGCTAAGATGAAAGAAGAAATAAAGCCCCCAAAAGCTCAGAAAATACTGTTTTTGTATCCTGGTATTCTACATACATTTTCCTAAAAAATTAACATTCTAAGTTGAAAATTTTCTGTGGTATTTAAGTATTTCTATCTTCATTCTCAGAACAATTATATGGTAAATTTTTTTGAAAAGTTAGAAGTTTGGAAAATATGGTATCTAGCATAGAGATGAAATGTATCTTTTATAAATTGTGTAGTTTTTGTTTTGTTGTGATGTCACAGAGAACATGCCCATGTTAGAGAGAGAGAGAGAGAGAGAGAGACCTCCCAAAAGTTTCTGATCATGTTGCAATGTTCTTTTCTACATTATTCATTTCTATCAGGGTCTTGGGCATTTGTGTTCATGTTTCCAGCATGTTTTCCTTTCTAGTTTGATTCTTTAAATTTACCAGCGGGCACATGTACTCACCAGAGAGAGAGAGAGAGGAGAGAGAGAGAAAGTGAGAAAACACATCCTACGTAACAATGGGGCCATGTAATAATCCCTTCTCCTCCATTTTTCCCTCCTTAGGGGTTTTGGGCATGCACACACATACACAAAGCATGTTTCTCAAGCAACCTGGTCCAGGATTTGAATAGTACAGTCGGCCAGGTAAATACAGGTGCCTTATCCATCAAGACACTGGCTGGCCCATGGCCTGTTTTTCAAGTCACTGTGGCTGGAATTCCAACCTCACTAGATCAACCATGTAGACTGGCTTAGAACAGTACTTAATCACTGCACTATGGGGCCAGCCCAGAGTATAGTTGAGTTTTAGAATACCAGTGATTTTTCTTCAGTAGATTTGGGTAGGTGGAGAAAAGTCAAATACCCCAAGTTTTCATGATAAAACAGTAAAAGTTATTTGAGCTGTTTTTATTTCTATAAGAAACTGAGATAAAATTGTAGATATTTAACTGGACCATTAAATTAAAACAGAACTTTAAAATTATATTTTGTAGCAATGTATAAAGATCATTAAATTATGTCTCTATTATGATTAGTAATAACTTGAACAGGGAATAAAGAGAAATTTGAAGAACTATATACATTTTTATCCTGGTAAAAGGGATCATAACCTTTCTTTAGGAGTGACAGACTTTAAAAAGGACTTTTTCTGCATTGATAATGGGCATATGTTTAAGAAAAATGTATAATATAAAGGATTATTTATAAGTGTATATCAGAAGATGAAACAATTATCATAAAATATATGTATGTGTTGATGCATGTGAATAAAAACTGATGTTTGTTTTGACCACAATTGTATTATTGTGTCACCACAAGGAAGATACAGTGAACTCCACAAACAAACTTTGCTACTCCGCAAACATACCTTCACTTCAAACTACAGTCTCCTCCTTCTGTTCCCAAATGTTTGAAATTCACTTTAAGCCAGGATTTATTATTTCTGATTTTCCCTAGGATGGCTTTTGTTGCTGCTGTGGACAACCAATAGTAATCCTGGACTGGCAGCTAACCACAAGGATTCTTGAGCTGTAGACCTAACCTGACACTCTTCCCATTAATAAAACCAACAGGAGTTAACAGATTTTTATGCATTCCATAGTAGCAAGAAGCAGGTTTCAAAATCTTCCCTCACAGCAAAACCTAAGTATTAATAGATATTATGGTCTATGAATAAATGATGTATACACAAATGTTAAATATACAAATCTTGACTACAGCTTTTGTGTGTGTGTGTGTGTGCGTGCACATACACCAGTTACTTTATGTTGACTACAGCATTTTTCAGTTATATTTTATTTCCTGTGGTCCATATTTCACAGGGAATTACACTGGCAGAGATGCTAGGAATCACAGGATAATACTTCTCAATTCTTGACTTTAAGTTTACTCTCTGCGTCAGAAATTCTTCTTGGAATATATCTGAGAAATGTTGGTGAAAAATCAGTGATATGATTCTTATGCCTTGAGAAGAATCAGTCTAAGGTGCCTAAAGGTCGATTCCCACATAACTGACTGAATGGTTCGAGTCCTTTAATCAGTGACTTGAAAATTATTTCAGGGGCTGGTGCATGAATCACCAAAATTCCAAGAAGAGAGTGAAGGAGAAGGGATTATGGTATGGTCATACTCCCCGGGGGATGGTTTCTCATCTTCTCTCTCTGTCTCTTCCCAGAGAGAACATGTGCCTTATAGAAAAAAGTTTTTTAAAAGAGAGAGAGAGAGAAAAAAAAAAGAGCTTCCTCATCAATGGAGCCAGCATGTGACTTGGTGGTTAAGGTGGCTGGATCCCACATGACTGACAGTATGGTTCAAGTCCTGGATCTGATGTTTTAAAAACACTCTGGGCACAGAAGTGTGTGCCCAAAATCCCTAAAGAAAGAAGAAGTAGAGAAGAAATTGCAGTGTGACCATTCCCCATGAAGGGGTGCTTTCTCACTTTCTCTTTCTCTCTTTCTCTAGCAAGCACTTGCACCCTCTGGAAAATCTGTCAAATAAAGAAAAACAAACAAATAAATAATTAAATAAAAGAATTTCCTCATTAACCTGCTAATTCTGACTATTCTCCGGTTTTAAAGGTCATTTTATTAAATGGATCTTTAAAAGTATATTTCACAAATCTACTTTTTTAAGTTTAAAAATTGCCTTAACTAATACATTCAAAACACTTCTGAATTTGGTATCTTTCTGATGAAATAAATAATAATGAGAATGATGCCCTTTCTATATATGTAGTTCTTTATGTTAATTTCATGATCTTTTCATATTGCTTTTTATTAATTAACTTGCAGTAATTTTTTTGTTTGTTTGCTGTATGGCATGTGCACTCACCAGAGACAGAGAGAAAGAGAGAGAGAGTAAAAAGTAAGAAATAAACTCCCCTTCCTGAAGAGCTGGCTATGCTGCAATCCCTTCTCCATTTTTCTTTCAGGATTTTGGGCACACATGCACACGAACTTGGTGTGATGTTCAAGCTGCCAGTTCAGGACTTGAATTACAGAATTGGTCATGTAGGATCCAGCCATCTTAACCTCCACCCTACCTGCTGGGCCCCTTGGAGTGACATTTTAATTCAGTGCTTTAACTAATAATAGCCTGTAATCAATTTTAAAAGTTCTTCAGTAACTGTTTTCATAGTTATGAAACATTATTAGTCATTTACTTCTTTTATGGGTTGATATATTAAGAATTCAGAGCACTGTAAACTTTTCCGATCTTTTTCCTGGACCACCTGAAGATTCATGTTACAGTGGGTCATATCTATGTCAACTCAGTATCATACTTAGCTTTTGTAGGTTTTCTCTGGAGATAGTTCAACTACCATGAACACATTTGGACCCAGGAATACTTTATCTTCCTTAAGTGATCACTTTCATCTAAATTATTGTTGCTTTAAAACAAGACATACTTTCTTCTTGTTATCAGTGAATGATGGTGGAAGAAACATCGAGGGCTTTTTCAGACTGTCACATATCAACCTGACATTTTCTGCCTTACTCTGGAGCTTCTGCTCTTGCTTCAAAACCACTCACATGGAAAAAAAAAATTAAAGATATTAGTAAGTTTATAGAATCATATTTCTTTACTTCACATTTCATTTTTATTTTGTTTTAAAAGACCTATTCCCTACTCTTAGGTCCTCTTACTTTATATTATCAATCTTCATGGGCAATGACTCTGGCTAATTCTTATTTATTTATTCATTTATTTATAGCTCTGAAGGTCTAGAACTGCATTTGTCAAGTAATAAATCAAATAAGTATGCCATGGTGTTAGGGACGGTTGTATTACCTATGTGAGGCCCTAGTATAATGGCCAGCTTGTAGTATATACTTTCCTCATAGCTGCTTCCAGAAAGAGATTTGTGAGAGCAAAAACAGACTTTCTTAAATCAGTCTGAATTACTGATTCTTTTTTTTCTTTCTGTTTTTTTTTTCATTTTTTATTTCATTTTCTTTTATACATTCAATCATATTATTTAGCTTACAAAATGAATATTTTGACAGGTGAGCATTTCTTCCTAGTACAGTTGATAAAACTATAAAATAGCTTCAACAGATAATACCGCATTTCTTTGTCCCATTAATGCTTTGCCTCCCTATTTTTCTTCTAAATGTCTTTCCTCAGACCCTCCTCTTTCACACACACTATATCTGGTATTTACATCCATATACTGTGTTTCTATATCCTTTAGTCAATCAGCTTCAGTCATAGAGTGCAGACATTTGGTATGTATTAAGTGGAGACATACAATGTCTCTCCTTCATAGCCTGGCTTGCCTCACTCAGCAGTAAATCTTCCATATTCATCCACTTCCTGTCAAAAGCCAGGTTTTTTATGGCTGAATAATATTCCATAGAGTATATGCACCACAGTTTTTCTATCCATTCATCTGTTCGTGGGCATTTGGGTTGTTTCTATGACTTGGCAATTGTGAATAGTGTCACAATAAACATCGATGTGCAAGCACTTTTCTGATTAAGTATTCTTCTGTCCTTTGGGTAGATACCAAGGAGTGGGATTGCTAGATCATATGGTAGTTCTATTTGTAGATTTTTGAGGAGTCTCCAAATTGTTCTCCACAGTGGCTGGACCAATTTACATTCCACCAGCAGTGTAAGGGAGTTCCCCTTTCACCAAACCCCACCAGCACTTATCGTTTTGTTTTTGTTTTTGTTTTTGTTTTTAACCTCAGTCATTCTGACTGGGGTTAGGTAGTATCTCATCGTCTCATCGTTGTTTTGATCTACATTTCCCTTACAATGAGGGATGTTGACCATTTTTTCATATGACTTTTAGCTATTCATATGTCATCTTTAGAGAGTGGTTTTTACACCTCATTTTCCCATCTTTTAATAGGATTGATGCTCTTTTTTTCTGGAATAGCTGTTTGAGTTCCATGTGTATTCTTGTTATCAGCCCCTTAGCTGACACGTTTACAAAAATATTTTCCCATTCTGAGGGCTGTCAATTCACACTAAATTACTGTGTTTTTTTGCCATGCAGAAACTTCTTAATCTGATGTAATCCCACTCGTCTATTGATTCTTATGGTAAGCACTCAGTGTGAAAAGTAAGTGAATGCTATGATTTAGCTTTAAAATTTTGTTACTTCAAATTCTTTGTTAGCATTGCCTTGTGTTTTGGCTTATTTTGTGCTGATATAACAAAATAGTTGCATACTGAGTAATTTATTGGCTCACAGTTTTGGAGGCCAGAAAGTCCAAGTCAAGGTGCTGGCATCTGGCAAAGACCTTCTTGTTACATGGCAGAAGGGAAGAGAGAGAGAAAAATAAAATGAATTCACCCCCACAATTACAAATTCACTCCCATAATAACACTAGTTCATTCATGAGGGTGGATCCCTCAGAACTTAAGTACGTCTTAAAGATCTCACCTCCCAATACTATCATGTTGGTGATGAAATTTCATCATGTGCTTTGGAGGAGACAAACATTCACACCATAGTTACTTGTATTCTAATGGTGTCATTTCCATGACTAGCTAATTTTTGCTGAAAGGTATCATTGTTTGGCACACCCGCAACTTTTGATTTCCACTGCAAAATAAAGAATCGAAGAAACAGGGACCAGCAGTACTGTAATGACAATGTTGCTGGACTCCCAAGTAGTCCACCGCAGCTCAAGTTCTGGATCTGGTGGCTTAAATCATGCCAGGCGCATGTGTGTGCATGCCCAAGATCCTGAGAGGAGAATGCAGGAGAAGGGATTGTGGTATGTCCATCACCCCTGGCGGGTGATTTCTCTCTTTCTGTCTCTCTGTCTCTCTCTGTCTTTCTGGTGATCTCACATGCCCTACAGCAAAAACTTCTCCAAAAAAAAAAAAAAAAAAAAAAAAGAATTGAAAGAACAAAAGATGGTTTCAAATCATTTGTGGTCTGTCTCTTCTCTGTGAATGGTAGTTTGACACTCTTCCATCCTCTGAAAATTATTCTTTGCATCCAAACTTAATTCTTCCTTTTTCATTACAGGTGATAATAGGAAGGTAGAGTGACCATCCTAGAGTTCCAGATGTCCTACATAAATTCAAGGTAAATAGCTGTTTTGTCACTGATACAAAACGGTGACCCAGAGGCTATACATGGGGAGTTTCTCTTTAAAAAAGTAGAATATCGGGACCAGCAGTTAGCGTAATTGCTATGTCGCTGGACTCGCACATAGTTGACCATGGTTTGAATCCCGGACCCAGTGGCTTAAACTCACACCGGGTACGTGTGCATGCGTGCCCCAGATCCCGAGAGGAGAATGGAGGAGAAGTGATTGCGGCGTGGCCATCCCTCCTGGGGGGTGATTTCTCGCTTTCTATCTCTCTGTCTCTTTCTGTCTGTCTGGCGAGCACACGCGCCCTATAGCAAAAACCTCTCAAAAAAAAAAAAAAGTAGAATATCTTATTTGGTAATTTGGGGCATATGAAAGAGTATAAAAGGTAGATAAGAAAGAAAGATATGATTCATTGATAATTGCTGCTACCCTACATCCTCAAGCTAACATGAAGTATAGATTTATACAAGTCTGTTCATTGAAGTTTCTGGTAATCATTGAAGTTTCTGCTAACTTTGGCCTAACTAGTGTGCCTCTTAGGCCCAGATAGTAAAATTCCACTTGTGTTTAAGGAGAGCCATTCTCTTCCTCCAACACCCGGACACAACCAGATGTGTGTAACAAGCGTCCTCAGGAAGAAACTTAATTGTTAGTAAGACATCTTAATTAGTGAGCCAGAGTCAGAGAATAGGGGTGGATTTGTTCTTAAGTATAGGGATCCCATGACCCTGTGGATATCCAAACACTAACAAGACTGTTTTGAAAGTGAAGTCTAAAGTCCTGTTAAGAGAAAATAAACACTAGACAGTGATAATAACCATAACAACACTATAGCTAACTATAACTGCAACTATATATGTATGTGTGTGTGTGTGTGTGTGTGTATATCAAGTTCTCATTGGTTCATAGTCTAAAATTAAAAATTAAGAATCATCCTAGAGAGAAAGTGGTTTTATCAAAATTAAAATTATATCACAACAGCTACAAAAAGGCTGAAAAGTTCCCAGGAGGTACATATTGTATATGTTGATTATAATTTATTTTTTCAAAATATGTTAAATAAAAATGTCTTTCTCTCTTCAACAAACACCCATGTCCTAAGGCAAAAACCTCTCAAAATAAAATAAAGTAAAATAAAATAAAAATGGCTTTCTTCCTATGGGAAAAAAATGCCTAAGGCATTTGAATTAAAACAGAATGAGATGAAGGGGAAAAAGAAAGAAGCAAAACATTTAAGAGACACAAAAATGAAAATTATCTACGGATGATAATGTGTATGATAATAACTTTGACTGGACTAATATACAGTGTATTCATGCTGGAAAAACTCATTTTATATGATGCAATGATATACAGTGACTAAATGTAAATAATAATAATAATAATAATAATAATAAACAGAACGAGATTACAACAATTAAACCTACCAACAAAGTTCCATTTTCCTGAACCAGTCTCCAAAGTGATTCAGAAGGGCAGTTTAACCTTACTAGAAAAATAGAATGATACAGTGTTAATATACTTGCTGCCCATATACCAAATGTCTACACTTTATAACGAAAGTTATAAGTGAAAGATTGGAAGGTGTAATAACAGAGGGGCCAACTATAGATCCTAAGACAGTATAAAAGAGGGTGAGCAATAAGGTGTGAGAGACAGGAGATCAGTGAAAAAAATAAAAACAAATAAAATATTTAATAGACAAAAATGAAACGATATCTGTTGATAATAATATATATAGTAGTGTCTTTGACTTGACTAATATGCACAAAATTCATTCTGAGAAAACCATGTTGTACACTGAAAAGATGTCCAGTGATTAAATGGTAATAAAAACATTAATTAATAAATTACTCAAGGGGCCTGCAGGTGGTGTGGTAGTTAGGGCTGGACTCTCACATGGCCAACCATAGTTCGAGTCCCAAACCTGGCAGCTTACTTTCTCACTTTCCCTTTCTCTCTCTCTCTGTTCCTCTCTGGTCAAATTAAAAATAAATATATAATAATAAAAAATAAAAATAAACAAATAATGGCTACAAATATTCAATATTTAGTACTTCTTCCAATAAGACTTCTTTTCAGATAGTATGTTGCAAAATATATATACACACAAATTTTTTTAAATTTCTCAAATATAATAAGATATAAAAAGAAGAAAAGATTATTGTTTAGAGATTTTTTAAAATGAACTCATATAAAGCTTAAAATTAAGTTTACTAAAGAAAAGTAGTCAAGAGGATGAAGAGAAAAATGTATCTGTTGTGTAGGCCACATTAATTACATGGGCTCTGCATAAGTTAGTGCAGTTCAGAAGATTAGTTATTTGAAGTTTGGTGTTTTTTTTACGTTTATTATGTAAAATCAATCATATTTCCATCTTTGTGGAACTCTAGGAAATCATCTTTGTTCTGTTTGTATTGTAGATACCATTTATTTAAAAAATATTTATTGAGTACCTTTTACAGGCAGAATATTTTTTTTTAATAGACTGAAGGTATATAAGAGAACAAAATAGATAAATAGCTTGGCCCATATAAAGTATGCATTATAACAGAGGAGCATAAAATAAACAATAAACAATACAACTAAAATAGATGTAAACTATATGTCTTTTAAGCATGACAACTGCTATGGAAAAAGAAAACAGAAACAGAGTAAGGGAGGTTGGGTTTACCACATAGCCTTACTGAGGTGTTGTTTAAGCAAACAACTGAAAGATTTTGATACTTTAAATTCAAATAACTTAAACTCTAAAGATGATTTAAATTATGTTTGGACCAGTAGAGCCTCCAATCCAAACTGAAATTCTTATCTCGCTATTATGGAAATAGCAGAGCTTAAAAAGTAAAGTACATTTTTTTCCTCATATAGCCTTCCTGTGTTTTTATGTAAGGATGACTCTTAGCAGTGCAAAGAGAAATGATTTCACCTCCATCACAGTGTCCTCTCCTTTTTCTTAGGTAGCTTTCAGTAACCCAAAGCGTGCCATCCAAAAATATGAGCTTACACTAAGCTTTTCCAGATCAGTCTTGGTCAAGAATATGGAGGTGGGAATCGTTATAAAATAAAAACAAAATACCTCCACAGAGTAAAGATGATTAATCTTAAATTTGGAACACAGGTAGTAAGCAGATGAGCCCCATTACAATGAAGTTACAGATAAATACTATTCTGCCACTAAAAAAGATAGTAAGATTTTAGTGTGACAGGTGAATGTGAAGAACACTATACAATTATTAAGGAATTCAAACTGATCTGATTTACTTCCCTCCTTAATCTCTCCTCTGAAGTCCAGAACTCACATTACTAATCATAAAGGTCATCATAAAGTATTTGTTTATTTTATGCTGACAGTCTTCCTACAGGTTTGGTTTCTGGTTTCCCTGATCAGATGAGAATAGAAAACCCTTTTTACGCCTCATGTTACTATTCATGATACTTTTTGGCACAATTCTTTAGAATAAACACGTCAAGCTTTCCGAAGTGTGTCTGAGTACTTCATTGTAAGTTCCATGGCCTATATGAATCAGTGATCATGAGAACTGTCCACTCTCATCCCACTGCTAATACTGAAAACACCCAGTAGTCTTGAGGTCTCATAACAGCCGATTACTTTACTGGCATGCAGTGTCTACATTATTACCAGAACGTCATTACTTACACTGTAGCCCTAAGAGTTTCCCAGGATTAAGCTGGCCATGGAGAATAAGCTTTGGAGACTAGTTTCTTTCGGAAGTTTTTTCCTGAGACCTTGATTTAGTTTTGGCAGAGACATATAAATCCACCAGTCTCTTAGTGAGTTGCATCAGTCTCTGGACCGCTACATGAGTGATATCAAAACATTTTTTTCCTACCATTATTCACCTGTTCAAGTCCATAGAACTTCAAAGGATCCAAAAATATCTTTAAACGATACTGATTTCATGAAAGATTATTAATAGACCTTATCATTTTTTTCTGCTACTTTTTTTCTTCATACTTCAAGAGAAAGAAAAGGAGGGAGACAGAGAGAGAGAGAGAGAGAGAGAGAGAGAGAGAGAGAGAGAGGTGCAAGAAATAACCACAGCCCCATCAGAAACCCTGAACCTCAAGCATTGCTCCTTGGCAATATATGCCAAATGCTAAGTACTTAAAACCTGGTAGTATTTAGGGAACCAGCAGTTAGCATAATGGCTATGTCACTGGACTCCCACGTAGTCGACTGCGGTTTGCGTCCTGGACCCGGTGGCTTAAAACTCACGCCAGGCGCGTGTGCGTGCGTGCCCAAGGTCCCGAGAGGAGAATGGAGGAGAAGGGATTGCGGCGTGACCATCCCCCCTGGGGGATGATTTCTTGCTTTCTGACTCTATGTCTCTCTCTGTCTGTCTGGCGAGTGCACGCGCCCTATAGTGCAAAATCTCTCCCCCCCCCCCCCCCCAAAAAAAAACCCAAAAAAAAACCTGGTAGTATTTAATGCTATGATAATTCTTGATAAAGGAAAATAAAACAAAAGTAGAGATGATAGGTATGGATCAGTCTAACGATTTCATTCTGAAGCTGCTTGAATTAATTGATTAAGGGAAGTCAAGTTACTAATGGAGTACTTCACTATAATACATGGAGTTAGAATAAATTCTGTTTGGGCCCAGCCCATGGCATAGTGATTCAAAGAGCTTAATCTCATATGATCCCTCATGGTTTGAGTCCCAGACCTGGTGGCTTGAAAAACACACCGGGCATATGTACATGCACACCCCAAATCCTGAAAGAAGTGGCCATACCAAATGGGGGGGATCGGTAATTTCTCACGCTTTCTCTCTCCCTGTGTTTCTCTCTGGTAAGTAGATATACTTTCTAGCAAAATTTAAAAATAAAAGAAAAAGAAGAAAAAAGAAGTTGGATTTGTCTTGTCCTATTTTTGATACTGCACATAACTAATAAGATTTTAGTATTTACTTTTTCTTTCTTATTTAATGTACTAAATAATTTTGAACTTATACAAAGCTAGAGAAAATTATGGTGAATCTTTAGACACCCATTGCCATGACTCAACAATTATTAACTTACACTTTGCTTTATCTTTTATCTCCACCTAATCTTTCATACTCAGTTATTCTAAAGCAATTATAAACACCACATAATTTTATCATAAGTGTGTATCTCATACTGATAAAAACTCTTTGAAATCATAACCACAATATTATTGCAATAGGATTTTTTAAAGTAGTAAATTCTTATTATGGCAGCATAAAGAGACAGACAAGTCTTTTCTTTTTTCTTTTTTTACAAAATAGAAGTTCAATACTGAACAAAATAGTCATAAACAACAATTTCAAGCTTTGAAAATCAACCATATTGAGAACCATTATTTCTTTGAAAACTGCTAGCTCTTCAGATAAACACTACGAGAATCTGTTCTTCTCTGGGGCTTCCCCCACCCTCTTCCTGAGAGCTTGGACATGTAAAATTGCAGTTTTCCAATGTGGTTTCTGACCTTAGAGAGCAGCATACGTGCTGCCAGAAGGAAAGGAGACCAAGTTCGGTCAGCTAAATGTGGTAAATGTGGCAGGAAATGAAAGGGGAAAATCCACAGCTTTTTCTATGTGAAGCTGGAGTCTCAGATGATCTGGAAAAAGAGAAGGCCATGGAAAGCTGAGATAAGGTCTTTGCAACACTCTGGCAGAATGGAAAACAGTAACGTACACAGAGGATATCTCGGATAGCCTGTAGAAAAAGTACAAGCCAAAACAGACTTATAAATCGAGGAAAATGGCTAATGTACTTAGAAGATTCCACACAGATTGCTCTACAAGACGTAGAAAACTGAAAGGTATGAAGTATTTTTTTTCTTTCTTTTCTTTTCTTTTTTTTTTTTTTTACATTTAATCATTGTACATCTTTAAAGAATACAAAATGAATTTTTCCAGCATGAATACCTACATGCTAGTCCAGTCAAAGATATTACCATATGCATTATTATCAACAGACAATTTTCCGTTTTTGTGTTTAAACACAAAATTCACTCACTATAATTGACTACTTGGCTATGCAGATAGAAGAGTATGCCATAGGAAGTTGAATATGAAAATATGAATAAGAATTTCTTTTTTTAATTTTGCAAGGACTTCAGCGGGCAAATATCACAAAGGAGAAAGAGCTCAAAGATTAAGACCTGGTTAGTTCCAAAAGAAAAGAAAAGAAGGATAAGGAAAAAAAAATAAAAGAAGAGGGCAGACTCTGGTATGATGGTTAAGGTGACTGGATCCCATATGGTCAGTCAGCTTCACGGTTTGAGTCCAAGACTGGTGGCTTGAGAAACACACTAAGTACATAAACACACATACCAAAAATCTCAGGAGGATGGAGAGGTGTAGAAGAAAAGATCGTGGCATGACCACTTCCCATGAGGAGTATTTTCTCCTTCTGGCTTTCTGTGTCCTTCTGGCAAGTGCCTATGTCCTCTGGCAAAAATGTAACAACACTAGCAACAAAAATATATAAAAAAGAAATATCACTTTCAGTAAATTACAAACAGAATCCACAATTGCTACAATATATTATCTAAAATATAGGTTTTTCCTTTAATTTTTCATTGTATTTCTGGTTTATGTATAATTATTGTACAGTTTTTATGGTGTACGGTACGGTTTTCAGAGCATACACACAGGGCATACATTCGATAATTGTTGGCCATGTGGGGGTCCAGCACCCTTAACCACCAAGCCACCTGCCAGCCTCCATAGCCTGATTTACTTTACCTACCATTATATCTTTTAGATTCATCCATTTTGTGTCAAATGACAGAATTTTGTTGTTTTTTATGTCTAAGTAATAGTCCATTGTGTATATGTGCCATGTTTTCTTAATCCAGTCATTAGATATTGGGGAATTAGTTGATTCCATGTCTTCACTGTCATGAATAATACTGCAATAAATACGGATTTGCAAATGTCTCTCTGAGTGTCCTTTGAGTAAAGTGCCCATTTTTTTTAACCAAACATTATGAAAAATGTAATGAAATATGAAAGAAAGCAGCCAATAAAAACTAACTCAGCATGAGATCAGAAGTTTGATTCTACAAGATTCTACATAAACACTCTCAACTGGTGATTTCAAATATGTTTAAATGATTAAAAGAAACTATGATGACATGGCTGAACTAACAGGGAATTTCAATAAAGATAAACTATAAAAAGCAATAATGTCGGGAGCCAACATTATGGCATGGTGGTTGGGGCAGCTGGACTCACACATGGCTGACCGTGGTTTGAGTCCTGAACCTGGCAGCTTGCTTTCTCAGTTTCGTTCTCTCTCTCTCTGGTCAATTTCAAATAATAATGATATAATAATAATAATAATAATAATACAATGATTAAAATTAAATAAAATATTTTTTTAAAGGCAATAATGTTGGGACTAGCAGATGATGTAGCAGTTATGTTGCTACTCCCACATGGCTGACCACAGTTCAAGTCTTAGACCTGGGGGCTTCAAAATCACGACAGGTGCATATGCATGTATACCTAAGATGCCAGGAGGAGAAGAGATTATGACAGCGACAATTTCCCGGGGGGTTGATTCCTCAGTTTCCCTCTAACTCTCTCTGTCTTTCTCGCCATTGAATGCACATGCCCTAAGGCTAAAACCTAAAAAAAAGGAATAATGTAAAAATTTTAGAACTGAAAAACACAATAGCTAAAATAAAATTTCAACAATAAATATTTTTTAACAATAAATAGTTTTGACATATCAGAGTCAGTTACCTTGAAGACAGAGCCATAGAAGTTATCCAGTTCAAAGAATATAGAGGAAAAAAAGATGAGAAACAAAAATAAGCACCGTCTCATAATTCTGTGTGACATTAAACACCAACGTAGGGGTGATCGAAATCTTAGGAGAGAGAGAAAGGGTAGAAATGATGCCAAAAAACTTCAAACAATCAAAATGTCTACAGATATCAGTTAGTATAAAGATTACACTTATACTCACCACCAGTTAATCTACTGATACTAAAACAAAAGGAAAGAGAAAAATGATTTATGTATAGGAACTAGTTAAAATTTCACCCTTAATGTGATACATCCTAAAAAGATAAAAATATTTCCTATCTAATATTTGGTTACCCAGTAGTGACATAATGTTTAAAAAAAGAGAATAAATTTTTAATATCGCCTCATTATCAACTCCTTTTTTACAAATTTTTTTTTGAGAGGTTTTTTGCTATAGGGCGCGTGTGCTAGCCAGAAAGTCAGAGAGAGACAGAGAGACAGAAAGCAAGAAATCACCCCCCAGTGGGGGCTGGCCACGCCGCAATCCCTTCTCCCCCATTCTCCTCTCGGGATCTTGGGCACGCACGCACATGCATCCGGCTTGCTTTAAGCCATCAGGTCCAGGACGCGAACCGCGATCGACTACGTGGGAGTCTAGCGACATAACCATTACCCTAACTGCTGGTCCCTACAAATGGCTTTTGAAATAAGTTGCTTTCTTGGCATCTCCAGTGTTTTTTTCATTTTTCTTTGGTCAATTCCACTTTTGATTATTTCAAGAAAGATTATTTGGGAATGTAATTATTACTAAATATTTGCCTATGTATTTTTTTTCTTTTCATTTGTTTATTTTACTAAGGGGCATGTGCACATTACAGAGAGAGGGAGAGACAAAGAGAGACAAAGAGAGAGAGGAGAGAGAGAGAAGGAAAGTGAGAAAGCATTCCCAAGAGGGCCAGGCCAATCCTTTCTCCATTCTCTATCAGAATTTTGTACATGAATGCACACACATTCCCAGTATTTTTAATTTATTATTCTTTTATACATTCTATCACATTATTTAGCTTACAAAGTGAATATTCCAACATGTGTACATTTCTCCCTAGTCCATTTGATAATACTATAAAATTATCTTCAAGAGATAATACCACATTTCTTTGTCCCATGTTACCTACTTATTTTAAGTTTATTTCTGGACAGGAGGCAAAAAGATGCAGGGACGAGACAAGGATTTCCAATAGGGTCTTACTATGCTAGAGTCTTTGTTTCCCCAGCTTTCCAGTCAGTCAGGCTCATGGATCCACCACAGTTGTGTGCACAACCCAGAATGCTCAGGTAATCCAGGAGCTAAACCCTGGTCTTCCCATGTAGCTCAAACGTCATGCCACAGCACACTACCACCTGCACCATCTCAGGTAGGTCTCACCTAACTATCTACTAACTGTCATAAGCGATATCTTATATTTCCTTCTATAGTATAACTAATTTTACCTTATAGATACAAAACTATTTATTTTTGTTTGATGGTTTTTATAGCATACTATTTCATTTAAAATCTCATAAAATTTTGGGGCCAGCAGTTGGAGTTATGGCTATATAGCTGGACTCCACAAGAGGAGAATGGAGGAGAAGGGATTGCGGCGTGGCCATCCCCCGGGGGTGATTTCTCACTTTCTGTCTCTCTGTCTCTCTCTGTCTTTCTGTCAAGCGTACGTGCCTTATAGCAAAAACCTCTCAAAAAAAAAAAAAAAAAAAAAAAGAAAGAAAGAAATCTCATAAAATTTTAATAATTTACCATTGATTATTTGTGGCTTCCAAATATTAACCACATCTTTTGGAAAACTGAGGTCATTTTAATTCTTTTTCTATTTGAACGCAGTTAGTTTTCTTGCCACTTTCATTGGTTGATATCTTCCGAACAATATTAAATAGTATAGATATCTTCAGCATTTCTTCTTTTCTTTTTCCTGAGTTGTTCAGAAAAGTGGGCTTTGAAGATATGTACAAACTGATACAAATACATGTATGGTACATATGTGTATGTCTATGATTTTTAATTATTATTATTTTTAATTTGCCAGAGTGTATATGCAACCACTTGAGAGAGACAGGAAGACAGAGAGAAAGGGAAAGCGGGAAAGCATCTCCCCAGAGGGGCACACTACAACCCCTTTTCTTCTATTTCTCCTTTTGGTATTTTTGCCTTGCACACACATTCCCAGCGTGTTTTTCAAGCTGCTGGATCTAGAACCTGAACCACGCAATTGGCTACAAGCCACCTTAACAACCTTGCCACCTTCTGACTCCAGTATGATTTTTAAAGATACTGTATAATGCATACAGTGTATAATGAACAAATCAAGGATATATACACATTTATTTTTTCACACTGGATATTATGTTCTGAACATTTGTTAATAATTCTATTTGTTTGTCTTTATTTTATTTAGTTAGATATGATTGGCATGAAAATCTGCACATATATAATGAATACAACTTGATGAATTTTACAGTAAGTATATAGTTCCACTGGATTAACTGGTGCCCTTTGTCAAAAATCAGTCAGCTGTATGTTTTGGGGCTTACTTCTTTTTAAAATTTTTTTCTTTGATTTTTTTTTTTATTTCACTATCTTTTACACATTCAATCACATGTTACTTAGCTTGCAAGGTGAATGTTCCAACATATGTACATTTCTCACCTGTCCAGTTAACAATAGTATAGAATTATATTCAATATATAATAACCCATTTCTTTGAAATCTCTATTCTTTCTCTCTTTCTATCTCTTTTCTTTTTCTTTCTTTCTCCCTTTCTTCTTTCTCTTTTTTCTTTCTTCTTTCTTCCTTTCTTTCCCTTCCTTCCTTCCTTTCTTCTTCTTTCTCTTTCTTTCTTCTTTCTTTCTTTCTTTCTTTCTTTCTTTCTTTCTTTCTTTCTTTCTTCTCTCTCTCTCTCTCTCTCTCTCTCCTCTCTCTTCCTTCTTCTTCCTTCCTTCCTTCCTTCCTTCCTTCCTTCCTTCCTTCCTTCCTTTCTTTCTTCTTTCTTCTTTTTCTTTTGCTTTCTGAGAGATTTTTGCTTTAGGGTGTGTGGGCTCACAGGAGAGAGAGACAAGAAGTGAGAAATCACTCCCCGGAGAGATGGCCACACCACACCACAAAATCTTCTCCATTCTTCTCTTGGGATTTTGGACATGCATGCACATGTGCCCAGTGTGAGTTTTAAGTTACTGAGTCCAGGACTGGAGTCATGGTTGACTAGGTGGGAGTAAAATGATGTAACCATCACACCATCTGCTGGTCCCCTGAAGTCTCTCTATTTATCTGGTCTACATGCCTGTTGTTTTGCCAGTACTCATGCTGTTTTGATTATCACAGCTTTGTCATATATTTGGGGTCAGAGAGTGAGATGCCTCCTATTCCACTCTTCTTGCACAGAATTGCTTTTGGTAATATGAGTTTTTTATGATTCCAGACAAATTTTATGATTTTTTTTTTCTAAATCTGCAAATAATGTCAGTCCAGTAGGGAAGAGAAAACCTTTTTAGCAAATGGTGCTCAAAACATAGAAATCAACCTGCAGAAAGATGAAGCTGGACTCCCACCTTCTACCATTAACAAAAATGAACTCAAAATGGATCAAGGATCTAAACCTTAGACTTTAAACAGTAAAGCTACTTGTGGAAAACACGGGCAACTCTTGAAGACATCAGAGTAGGCAAAGACTTTTTAAATAAAACTCCCAAAGCACAGGCAATAATCCCAAAAATAGATGAGTGAGATTGCATCAGATTGAAAAGTTTCTGCACAGCAAAAGAAACAATAACTAGAGTGAATTGAAAACTTTTGAAATGGGAGAATATATTTTCAAAGTATGCCTCAGATAGGGGACTGATAATCACATTATACAGGGAACTCAAATAGCTTACACCCTTCCCCAAAACTCAATCCAATTAAAAGATGGACAAATGATCTGAATAGATGACTCTCTAAGAAAGACATACAAACGGTCAAAAGCATTTTTTAAAATGCTCAACATAACTTATCATAAGGTAGATGCAAATTAAATCCACAATGAGAAACCACATAACTCCAGTCAGAATAGTGAAGATAAAAAATATCAAGAATTATAAGTGCTGGCAAGGCTACAGAGAAAAGGGAACTCTTTTACCCTGCTGTTGGGAATGTAAATTAGTACAGCCACTGTGGAGAACAATATGGAGGTTCCTCGAAAACCTACAAATAGAACTACCATGTGATCTAGCAATTCTACTCCTAGTTATCTACCCAAAGGATAAGAAAATGCCAGTCAGAAAAGCTTGCATATCCATGTTTATTGCAGCATTATTTATAATTGCTAAGACATGGAACCAACTCAAATATACACCAACAGATGAATGGATTGAAAAACTGTGGCACATGTACACAACAGAATACTACGCAGCCATAAAAAAAATGAGATCCTGGCATTTGATATAAAGAGGACAAATATGGATGTTTGGTTTGCTTCACTTAGCAAACCAGATTATAAAAGAAAGGCAATATATGTCCCCACTAAATATATTCCAAATGTCTATACTCTATGGCAGAAACTGAAAGATTGAAAGGTATAAAAGCACAGAGAACAATGGTGATACTAGAGACAGGGTGGGAGGAGGATAGGAAATGAAGGAGAATGAGAGGGAGGGAATCGAGGAGAAAAAAGAATCAAAACATTCACGGGACACAAAAATGAAAATTCATCTGTTGATGAATAATGTTAATGTCTTTGACTGAAATGATATACAGTGCATTCACGATGGGAAAATTTATTTGGTATGCTTTAATGATATACAGTTATTGAAGGTAAAAAATAAAAGAAAATTTAAAAAGATAAGTATATATCTGTGAATCCATTACCATTACCAAAATCTATGGCATAAAACTATCCGTCGCCTCCTGCTCTTTTTATGATAGTAATACTTAACATAAGATTTACTGTTTGAGAAAAATTTTAAGTAGTAAATATAATATTGCTAACTATACATATCATGTTGTACAACAGGTCTCTAGGACTCATTCATTGGATATAAACTGAAACTATGTACCCTTTGACAAACATTTCCTTATTTCTTCCTCCCCCAGCACTTAGTAATCACCATTCTACTCTCTGCTTGTATGAGTTTGACTATTTTAAATTCCTCATTTAAGTGGGATCATGTTGCATTTGTCCTTCTGTGTCTGGCTTATTTCATTTAGTGCAATGCCCTCCATATTCATCCAGGGAGTTGCAAGTAGCAAGATTTGTTTCTTTTTAATACTTAATAATAGTTCATGTAATATGTACTCAAACTACTTAGAAAGATTTAAAATGAGGAACCACAGAAATATAATTTCACCTCTGCTTGTTAAATTGTTTTGAAATATTCATTATTTTTTTCCTAAAATGTTAAATAGTAAAGAATTATTTCCATTTTTTAAAAAATGTAGTTCTGTCTTGAATCTCCTCAGAAAGCATTTTCTTATTGCTTGTACTTGGGCTAAAAGTTGTTTAAGGAAAATAATAATTTTCTATTTGAAAACTAAATTAAGCAATCCATTTTATTTACCAGCTACCTCTATATCTGACATATTCATTTGATACCCCTTCCAATATTTCAATATTATCTGAAATTTCTTAGGGCTCACAGAGTCTACGATAACATCCTTTCCAACCTATTTTTTCATGAACTTCATGTAGCTTCCTCAACATTATACAGTTGTCTTGCTTATAAATTTATTGAAATTTCACCCATCTTGTTGCAGATGCCTGCAAATTTGTACTGTTGTGTAGGGAGTTATCGACATGCACAGAGTTTTGGAGCTCTTCCATTTCTGGACAGAATCTCATCCAAATTAATTCTAAATGGTGACTATGCCATTGTTTATGTGAAGGTATTTGCTCTGTCTCCCTAAACTTTGGATAAACTATTAAACCTTCCACCTATATTATCAGCAGTCTCATATGTTTTTTTTTTTCCTTTTAACTTTTTATTCTTTATTTATGGTAGACATATCCACACACACACACAAGAGGAGATGGAGGGAGCACCCTCCATGGGTTCTGGGCACACATGATCCCCTTTGTCCAGTCCTTCAGCCTATCAGATCTTGGGCACTCACACTCAGGCCTGGCATGTTGTAGGCTGATGGGGCTGAGGATTCTAACTGCAGTTGCCATGTGGGATTCTGCTTGTCTTGAACAAGGCATTATTGCTATGCCACAGAGCCAGCTGTACTATCATATTTCTGACCACTCAAGTGTGTCAAAATGAACTGTGATTTCTAAAGATAAAGTTTTATGACTATTTAGGTTTGTCTCAGTCACATCTCCAATATAATGAAAACCAAGATGCATCCTTCAATTAAGATAATCTTTGATGCTTTATGAGGACATCTTACACAAATTGACAGCTAGACTGCCACAGCTCCAGTGGTTATGGCATCGCATTCTATAGAGCTCATGGAAACAGTGCAGTCACACATTCGCTGTCACTTTGGGCATTAATAGCTATGTGGCTTTATTTTCCTGCCTACAAACTTACTCAAATCAGTCTACAAAATCATATATGGAAACATTTTCTTTTATATTTCTAACAAAAAAAATTCCTTTTACAAAGGAAATGGACTTGTCAAATCTCTTTAACAGTAAATACTATTTGCCAACAAATAAATATTGTCGACTGAATTTCAGATTCATTCAATGTGTTTGTGTAAGACAATCATTTATCTGTAGCAGTTTCATCACAAAATCCATTTTCATTCAGAAAGCAATAGTTTCAAAAGCAAATAGTTTCAAATGTATATTACTTTTTCATGTGTTCTAATTTCAAGCAATTTTTTTTTCTATGAGAAGTTTCTGGTTTTATTTTCAAATAATTACAGCTTCCTAGAAAAATATATCACAGTTACAAACAAATTGGACAAAAAGTAAATATTAAAAAGAGTGAAGCACAATATTCTTTTAAGATATGCAATATTGACATGAAAAAAAACAGGACTATATGGATAAAGTAATGCAATTAGAAATATATTTCATAATTGTGTTATTGTTCCTTTACATGGTTTATTTTCTGTCTTGATAAAAAAAATTGATAAAATCATTGCTATGTTTTACAGCTCATATAACTATTAGTTTGTACATTTACATATTTTCTGCTTGGAAAAAAGTGGTAAATATCGAGGTGTCAGAGGAAAATATGATTTTGAGTGGTATTTCATAATTTATTTGATGATGAGGTGTGAAGATCACTCTGTCAGCCCCCAGAACCTCTGTGGTGAGGAATTGGAAGATAACCACATTTCTGAGTCCTCAGTCTCTTCCAGGTCTTCAGTGATGTTGTCTGTTTTCAAATAGTACCTTGATTCAGTTTCATTACATCCATCAGATCGTTCACACTGTGCTTACATCCCACTATTCAAGCATATAACATACAAAGAAAATAACTGCAATCTTATCAACTCTGAAAGTGAAAACTCTAGCACTGTCTACTCAGCTTTACAATCATCCCTGTCATTTCCTTTCTTGTTACCATGGTTTAAAAGAAAACAGAACAAAAGTAACCATTGAAATAGTCCTTTTAATTCACAAAGCTATAGAAACTAAGTAAATGGTTGTGAACACTAGATACAGTGTGGGAAGAAGGTGGGTGAAGGAGTAGAGGAAGATAACTTTTAGAAATTTTAAAAAAATCAACTTTCAGCTACAACAAAGATCTTTAGGTATGAAATTTTAAAAAAAGGCGAACTAAAGGTGTTTGCTTTCAATCTAAAGTAACAGAAAACATATTTACCCTCCTACTTAAAATAATCAAGATACACACACATACACACACACAAGAAAAGAAACAATGATTTTCAAGATGCTGACTATCACTGTCAAGGAAGGATAAGAATTCCTTAGAGATGGCATATAAGTGAGGTGAGCTGTATAGTTAACACCAGCTTGCTGCCTGTAGACAGTGGGGCATAGAGAGGAAGTTCTGGAAGAGGCTTGTGCACACCTTGTGCTGACAAGATAGAGTCGGAAATTCAAAGATATCAAGACAGACGGCGTTTGCAGAAAAGGGTAGCACAGGGAAATTTATGGAGGTCTGCAGAGGGCGCCGCAATTCTTCGGTCCCGTACCAATCAATACATATGTGCGAGAAAGAAAACAAAGGTCTAAAAAGAACCATTTCTCCAGATATGGTAGAGATAACAGTGCCTGTAACTCACAGGAATAGTGGTTGTTCCTACAGGCCAGGTTGGAAAACTGCATGATTCATAGGACATTGGGTACAGGACAGGGAAGAGAACTGCAATAGGATTTACCCACGGTAACAAAGGCATAATTCCATTCAAAGACATATAGGAAGACTCATAGCAACCTCCTATGCAATAGTCCCAACCTGAAAACAACTTGGATATCTATCAAAACGTAAATGGGTTATCACATTGTGATATATCTGCACAATGGAACACTACTCAGCATAGCATCATTAGGCTGAGTAAATTAAGTCAGAAAAAAAAAAAATACAGAGACCAGTGGGTCTCATAGTGGTTAAAGCCCTGGACTCCCACCTGATTGACCATGGTTTGAGTCCAGAATCCGGTGGTTTGAAACTTACACTAGGTACCTGTGCGTTCATGCCCAAAGTCCTGAGAGGAGAATGGAGGAGATGGGATTGTGGTATGGCCATTCCTTGTTTTTTTTTTTTGGTCTATCTCTCTGGACAGTGCACACACCCTATAGAAAAATCTCAAAATTAAATAAATAAACAAATACAAAATGTATACCTCCATTTATATGAAACTTCTGATTAGGAAACTAATTTGTAGCTATAGAGAGTAAAGAGTGAATCAGTGGTTAATTGTGTTGGTGGGGGGAAGAGAAACTGAGTAACAGGAGAAAACCTGGGTGGGGGGATTACAAAATCTCACAAGAGAAATTTGAGGAGTGATGTATATTTATTTATCTTGTTTGGGAATAATGGGTATGTTTGTTACTTTGATCATAGTTTTTTTTTTTTTTTTTTTTTTTTTTTTTGAGAGGTTTTTGCTATAGGGCGCGTGCGCTCGCCAGACAGACAGAGAGAGACATAGAGACAGAAAGCGAGAAATCACCTCCCAGGGGGGATGGTCACGCCGCAATCCCTTCTCCTCCATTCTCCTCTCGGGATCTTGGGCATGCACGCACACACGCTCGGTGTGAATTTTAAGTCACCGGGTCCGGGACGCGAACCGTGGTCGACTACATGGGAGTCCAGCGACATAGCCATTACGCTAACTGCTGGTTCCCACTTTGGTCATAGTTAAGGTGTCATAAATATATATATATATATATATATATATATATATATATATATACACACACACACACATACACACACACACATATATATACACACACACACACATACATATATATATATATATACACACACACATTTATATATGTGTCAAAACTAATAAAATTATATACTTTAATTTTGTGTAGTTTATTGCAAGCATTCTTCAGCAATTAAAAAAATAAAAGATACTGAGTAAGGGAAATTTAAAACTTCAGTGAGGAATGGCTATACAGGGATTGGTACCAGAGAAGTGAGAAAGAAATGTCATATCCTAACAGAGTAAAACCACCAGATGAGTTCAGGATGAAATAAGAAATGAAGAAATAGGGATCAGCAGATGGCTTAATGGTTATGTCACTGGACTCCCATGTAGTTGACCGTGGTTTGAATCTCGGACACTGCAGCTTAAACTCACACTGTGCACGTGTGCATGTGTGTGTGCCCAAGATCCCAAGAGGAGAATGGAGGAGAAGGGATTGCAGCATGGCCATCCCCCCTGGGGGGTAATTTCTCACTCTCTGCCTCTCTCTGTCTTTCTGGTGAGCACATGCACCCTATAGCAAAGAACCCTCTCAAAAAAAAAAAAAAAAAAAAAAAAAAAAAAAAAAAAAAAAAAAAAAAGGAATAGAAGATGACAGAATAATGTATATGGAGTAGATATAGAATCCAAGCTGAATAATAAGGGCATATCAATCTCAATCACAGATGATATCTTCTACCCTAAAATTTTAAATCAGAGGACAGCAGATCATGTCAATTTCAAGATGAGTGGGGAAGTCTGGGGAATCCATTTCAGGCATTCTACGTAAGCCCCTCAGTGAAGAACTTAGTGAAACCACAACTTTAGACATTGCCAGAAGTGGAAAAATTATTGAATTTTGTCCATAGTATCCTGCCTTAAAAATACTTCTAAAAATACATGCAAAGGATAACTAGAGAGAAAGTTAATATAAACCAGATAAAAATTATACTATGGGACAGAAATAGTTTTCTTCCAGAGTATTTCAGGGAAGAGTGAAATTAATAACCTCACTGGCTTTGTGGTAGACTTGGTTCACAAAGACACTGAGTGCTCAGGGAACAGAAAGGCATACAGTATTATAAAGCCCGTATATTCCCAACAAACTCCCCTGTTCACCTAAATGATGCTCTAAATGCACCCAACTGTGTTACAGACCAGAGGGAAAACATGACTTTAGAAAGTATGATTGCCATAAAATGCCTTTCTCTTGAGACTAACAATTACTCAAGTTGTCATTAATTCCCAAAGTAACAAGCTTCTGCAAACAGTCCCTGAAAATTGCATCCAAGTTCTGCTAAAAACCGGGTCATGTGTAAATACAGCTAATGGTAAGAAGCAAAGTGCAGGAAACAATGCCAGCATCAGCAGCTTCTTTGACTACAAAGAATAACTACATGACAACAAGCTCAGTTTAAGCCTTCACTCCCACATCGGTAGTTCTGCATCACCAATGATCAAAGCCATCAACTTAAAGGGGAATCTAATAATGATAGGGACTTGAGTATGAAGGCTAATACTTTGTTAATTCACTTTTAGTGCTTAAGTCTTAAATAAAACAAAGTTTTACCCAATTGCTAACAGCTTCAGCAGATGGAGTTTGGAGGACAGACAAAAGGGATTTCAAATTTTTGATAGGTTCTGAGCTGTTGTGTACTAGAACCCATATTTGGTATTTGCACAGCTCCCGGGACACATCCCATGCTGAAAGGGCATCTGGTCAAACCTATCCTATTATGGGTCTTGCAGAATGGTCTGCTTACTGTCCTCATTCTGCTATCATTTCTTCTTTCTGACTAGGTTTCTTTCTTCCCTTGAAAAGAAATTAAGGATTCAAAGTAATTTAGAAATGCCAACACTGGCTGTAGAAGCAGCAAGGAAATGACATAAGAGGGTTGGGAACCCGTGAGCAGATTGATTACAGGGTGGTGCTTCCTTGTGTGATCTGTTTATGTGCATGCTGATTGGCTGAAGGTGGAACTGTCGTAAAATCACGGATAAGCCAGGATTCTCACTAAATTCTCTCACCACATACAAGAACCTTTTGATTGTACTTTGCTCTCTCTCGATATATAGATCATTTTGCTTTTCACATTTTGTTGTCATTGCCAGCTGGTTATGTAAGTCACTAATAGAATAAAGCAGATGCCACAGCGAGGGAACATGATTAAAATAAGAACAGTGGGCTGAAATTTGGGACATCTGAAACCTAATCTGTTTTTAACCTTAAATCGCTTAAGCTCACCCTCAGTTTCCTTACATGTTTAATGAGAAGATAGACTATGCATCATAACAGAGGAGGGTAGGTTTTGCACTGGGTGAGATCCAGTGACAGATAATATCCTTGTATTGTGATTCAACAAACATTTAGAGCTACAAAAAAATTTAATAACTATTTTATATTATCACTTAGCCTGTGTTTATATCACACAAGCAAAACAGTAAGTCAACAAGGGAATTTCATTAACTAAAGTGAGCCAACTCTATTAACTGACTAAAATGTGTATCTAATAAAAAAAATTTGCCTTCCTTTTTTACTTTTGACATGCTAAGCATTAATGTCAGTTTGCATTTTAATCGAGGAGGCCATGGTTTAATAGCCCCCATCTGAATCATTCACTTGCCAAATAATTAAATTTATTCACTGACAATTTTCCATAGAAAACTTTTGACATACAAAAATACATTAAAAAAATCACTTCACACAAATATTGAGATGTGCAGAATAGACAGAACATGGGTCAGAGCAGTGTTGACCTGCTCTGAGCATGAAGTAAGACCAAGCACGTATATAACATCGGGAAGGTGTAGTTTAAATAGTTAAAATTATGAATTTACATGCTGTGCACATACTTAATTCAGACCCTAGAATCAGGTTAGAGATAGAGCCTTTAAGAGCCTAGAGGTTAAATCTCAGTTCTGTCACTTACAAGCTTTTGGCCCTCAAGGTATTAATCAATGAACCTTGATATTCTTGCCTGTGAAATAGGTGTTATAATCCATTGTAATGCAATGAAATGGAACTTAAATTAGTTAATCCCCATAAACCATTTAAAATATTGCCCGAAATATATCAACTGTTCAATAAATATTAGCTGAGATAGACTTATAAAACTTACATTTCTGAAGTTCTATGATTTTTAAAAATAAATCCATAGTATTAGTGTCTCTTAAGTGCTTTGGCTGAGGTTTTATGTAATATTGATTGTTTTAAATTATGACTGTACATTTTCATTTGTCTGTTAACATTCACTTTTGCATACTGATAAATGTAAAGGATGTTATCTACAAGATGAAACTAATCAATATTTATTTTTGTGTATTTAATTTACACAGTATAATGTTTTAAATATTTAGGTTTTTGGTTATAAATGGTTAAGGTTTTCCATCTCCTTCAAATTATTAAATTCTCCCTTTGCTTTAGATGTATAGAATCTTTACTATGTCTACACATACAAAGACATATACATCAAATTAAAGCAAGATCGATTCAATCGCTTTGAGACATAACTTGTCATAGCTGATCAAAACTACAAAGCACTGACTCTTTTTTTTTTAAATCTTTTCACAAGTCTTTCTGCTCTTTATAGAATGTTGTTAAATGTCTAGAATTATATCTTGGACAAACAAATTAACACATCATGTAATATTTCTTTTCTTTTATTTCAAGTTCTTTTATACATTCAATTTCATTATTTAGCTTGCAAAGTGAATATTCCAACATGTGTACATTTCTCCCCAGTCCAGCTGGTAATACTATAAAGTTATCTTCAACAGATATACCCCATTTCTTTGTCTCATTAATGCTATGCCCCTCTATTTTTCTCCTTAAAGTCCTTCCTCAGACTCTATTTCTTCACCCACCCTTTCCCTACCCTATGTCTGGTATTCACAACCATTTACTGTGTTTCTATATCCTTTAGTCATTCAGTTTCAGTCATAGAGTATAGACATTCGGTATGTATTAAGTGGAGACATACAATCATTTCTATAGAGATAGGTCGATAGTTCCTGTGAGTTGCCTTTGTGTCTACCAAGCAGACCTATTCTAAACATGGATTCTTAAGACTGCTTTCAGGACTAGCTTAGCTCCAGTCAAACAGGAAGTCACAGTAGGCTCCAGGCGCTCCATTTCTGTACATAGCAGTTCTCTTTGATTTTGCTGCCTGTAGGTTCTCAAATGCAGCAATGGGTGACAGATAGAACAAACCTTTTGGAGACATGGGAAAAAATGCAACTTCTTGCAGATCTTATTCAAATGCATTATAGGCATTCATTTATTCACTTTTCCTCTTTTTTTTTTTTTTACAGAGGTAGTTTAAATTTTACCAGATTCACTACATAAAACAAAGTATTGTCATGTGAGCTCTTGAAAATCTTGAGAGCCAAGAGGATAGGGAATTGTTTGAATTTCATAAGGAAAAATAGATGTGGTTTCAAAGTTTCTCATTAATGGAATTTAGGCTATGGAAAGAGCTGAAAGTCTTGCTCTTCTCTGAAGCTGCTACTCTTTAGTTTACTCACTAAAACAAAAGGCTTCTGCTGGGTGTCTTGGAGAGGCTGGTGAAGTCATTCACTCATTCCTCCTGTTTAAAAAGATATTAGTTAACTTCCAATCCCCAAATAGACAAGTGGGATTACAACAGACTAAGAAGTTTCTGCATGGCAAAAGACACAGTAATTAGTGTGAATCGACAGCCCTCAGAATGGGAAAATATTTTTGTAAACTATGCATCAGATAAGGGATTGATAACCAGAATACATAAGAAACTAAAGAAGCTGTTTGGAAAAAAGATGATGAAGCCTATTAAAAGATGGGAGAAGGAGTTGAAAAGAACACTCACTAAAGATGAAATATGAAAAAATGCTCAACATCCCTCATCATAAGGGAAATGCAGCATATGATCCAGCAATCCCATTTCTTGGCATCTACCCAAAGGACAGAAGAATTTCTCATTGGAAAAGTGCTTTCACATCAATGTTTATTGCGGCACTTTTCATGATTGCTAAGACATGGAACCAACCCAAATGCCCTCGTACGGTTGAATGGATTGAAAAACTGTGGTACATATACTCTATGGAATACTATTCAGCCATTAAGAACAACAAAACCCTGGCTTTTGACAGAAAGTGGAAAAATATGGAAAATTTACTGCTGAGTGAAGCAAGCCAGGCTATGAAGGAGAGACTCTGTATGTCCCCACTTAATATATACTGAATGTCCACACTCTATAACTGAAACGGACGGGCTAAAAGATGTACAAACACAAGAGGTGGATGTGAATGCCAGATGTTGTGTGTGTGGAGGAGTGGGGCCTGGGGAAGAACATTTGGAGGAGGGATACGAAGACAGCATTGGTGAGACAGGGAGGTAGTGTTGTTATATTTTGATCAACTCGACCGGGGAGAAATGTTCATATATTGAAATGATCACCTTGTAAGCTAAATCATGTGACTGAATGTATTAAAAAATGTAAATAAAAAAATAAATAGATAAAATAAAAATTAAAAAAAAAGATATTAGTTAACTTCTAACAAGTTCAACAGATCAGATTCCTCATTTATTTGATAGACTATTTTGGGAATCTGACGTTGTGAAATTAAAAGCCTGTAGGAAAAATTATGAATAGTGAATTATTCAAAAAGTGCCTTTGCTTTGATCCAATGTACCAAAGGTGGATCAATTTATTCAACAAATACAAAAATAAAAAAGAAATCACTATAGAAACTGGAATAGATGGAACAAATTCTACACCATATTTCAATAATCTCATGAGGCTTGTCACCACAATGTTAGCTTTACCCACAGTTCTCAAACGTGTCTGATTACTTGTAATTTGAGATGTTTTGCAGCAACTTCAGTTTTCTGAAGTCATCTCAACTTTATAAAATCAAAATTGTAAAATATCCAGAGATGGGATCTGAAAATTTGTACTTTTTAAAATTCTCAAGGGTTTTGATGATTGCACTATTCTGAGAATTATCGATCCATACATAGGATCTGTCAATTATATTTGGTTACTTGTACCATGGCAAACTGTTATTGGATGCTTCACTGCAAAGAGCCAACAGTTGATTCCAGGGGACCTAAAATTTTTCCTGCCCACACGTTCTGTTTAGGTCTACAGAATTGACTACCCTGGCAAGAGGCAAAGTTGAAACTCCAAGTTGTCTAGAAAATTAGTCCAAGTATTTATTTTCTCCATTAAGATCCTAAGGCCCAGTGAGATGAACATTTGAAATAAGCACATCTGGACTTGATTTGAAGAACACAGCTTGAGCTACATTTGTGGTCTCCAATGCCTCTCAACATTGCCAACTGCATAATTATAAGCTGTGCTGTTGCAACCATCTACCCACATGCATATCAGGGTGGCCCCAGAGGACCTTCTTGATTCCCTCTGCTCAATTATACTTTATACATGCTTCTTCTTGCCTATAGGCCCCTCACCTCCCTTACCTCAGGGTATTTACATTAAACAACTTGTAATTGTAAATACTTTCTCCACTCCTTTGAGATGTTAAATCTTTAAACAATCTTCCTGCCAGCTTTACAACCCTGAACTATCCCTGAACTGTCTGTTTCAAAAACTTGAGAGCCATCCCTTTGAAATGTAATCTAGGAAGATAGCACCTTTATCTCAGAGTTTCTGAGGGGAGAGTAGGAGCCTAACTTCAGAGAGTACCTTGCTTGAAGTTGCTAAGCTACCTCCTATCATAGACACAAGAAAGTGTACTTTTCCTGTGTGAAAGACCAATTACTAAATACAGGTGGGCTGAATTACCCTCCCCTCCACCTATTCCTAACTCTTAAAAAAATGCGCATCCCTTTGTTTCCACATAGTTGAACAGAGACTGACTTTTGGTCTCTCTCTCATTACACTAGACTTGATTATAGTTACTCTTGACATTTTAACTTTGGTGCAACTTTTGCTTTGATACAAGACCCTGGACCCTTTACAGTAAAAGTCCCCAGACCTCTATTCTAATGAAAATAAAGATAGTTCAACAGTTAGTTTTGGTTATCTTTTTTTTTTTTTTTTTTTTTTTTTAAGAGGGTAGTAAGTCATAACAATTACCATCTCTCTAAAACAGAAATGACTATCCTAACCATGTATTCACAGAAGGCCCACTGATGGTCAGGGTTTCTGCTTTTCTGTTTCACTAGTCATAGTCAGACATCATGCAAAATTACTGCTAGGAGTAGCAAAGAAGCTAAGAGGATATTGAAATGGTAATGACAGCCCTAGAGTGTGAGTTCACTAGCCTGGCCAGAGGAGTTTAACCCCAGGCATAGTTAAATAGAACTCCATTTATACATCTAGAGAACTATAAAAATGGTAAGATCTTTATTAATTTGAAATCTTTGAGAGAAGTAACTGTGGAGAGACAAGTTTCTTTTCTTTTTTTTACCAACCTTTATTCTTTAGAGGCCCAGAAAGTCACAACAGTAGGTCTATTCAAGTCGGGAAGAACAGAATACCATTCATTGATCTTTCTTGGTGCCCAGATGGCTGGATAATCCAAACACCAGTTCAAAAATGCAAAAGCACTGTCCTGATAGTAAATGAAAGCTGTCTGGGAAGAGGGGACAGAGATCTCATAGGGGCACTTTAGGAACTTTTCATTAAAGTACAGTCAAGGACATTGTGGTGCCGTATTACATCTATAGAAACATACTTTCCTTCTATATTAGGATTTTAGGGAAGCTACTAAAAACTAAGGGATTTGAAAAACAGAAATCTATTGTGTGAGTTCTGGAGACTAAAAGTCCAAGATCAGTGTGTGGGCAAGGCTGGTTTCTTTCGAGAAATAAGTTGTTTCATGCTCTCTCTAGCTTCTGGTGGTATGCTAACAACCTTTGGTATTCGTTGGCTTGTAGAAGTATCTTCATCATCTCTGCTTTTTTCTTCACATAGAATTCTCTTTGTGTGCATGTCTCTCTATCCAGCTTCCTTTTTATGAGGACACCAGATGCATGCATTAAGAAGTGGAGTATCTTAGTGGGTAGCAGAGTCTTGTGTTTAAAGAGAAACTTTCGACTGAAAGAGATGTGGGCTTTGATGAGAATGATTTTATTCACTACTCATGTGACCTTGGACGAGATATTCAACCCATCTAAGTTTCATGTTTTGCAACTGTAAAGAAAGGGGGGATAGTATCTACTGATGGGGAATATTTGTAACAGAAATGTCAAATACATAATATGTCCAAAAATTACCTGTAAACAGTCCCTGGTACATACAAAGAGCTTAAAATGGCTATTTCAATGAATTAATCATGTACTAGTCTCAAAGTGCTTTCTGTTTTTTTTTTTTAAATAAGGCAACTTAATATGTTAGAGCCATTGTACAATATGTTAATGTGAAAATTTTCTCCGAAACTAATCAAACACTATAAAAAAGTATAAATGACCTAGAGTCATTGTGTGAAATAAAAATGAGTTTTGATATATATATAATTTTAGTATCAGAATATTATGGTAACTTTAGTGAAAAAAAATCATGAGGGTATAAAGAAAATGGTAAAAAGATACCTGAAAATTCATCTTGAAAAGAAGATTCTTATTTTTGCTTTTTATATGAAAATTACCCTCCTAAAGTATATATAACCATATTGTTGCATTCTCTTTGAAGGACTACCTTTCTGGTCTTTGGAATATAATTCAGATACCTAATCATTAGCTGCATTTAAAGTTGCTATAAGAAGCAGAAACATCTGATTCCAAGTTTAAACTTTATTTCAGCAAGGGAATCCAGTGTAAATAAACTGTATTCATTTATACTTCCTACAGTTTCAAAATATATGTGGCTAGAATGAGCACCAATAGATGCAAAGAAAAGCATAGGAACATGTGTTTCCTGGCTACCTTCCAGCAGCCCAACTTTTTGATGGGTAGTTCTTGTTAAAAGTAAAATTAGTAAGGTTTTTAACTTCCACAATATGTAGATCCATCACTAGTTTACATAGATAAGGTATTTCATTGTCTCCAAACAAAATTTGGAGGTTAGGTGTGATAAAATTGCTTAATGACATCATTTAAAATACAAACACCTTTGTTCTTACTGGTCCACTAGTCTCAGTGAGAGGCTTCCGTCCTAATGCTTCCAATATGTTTGGTGTTCCTCTAGGCATATCGTTGGCTTGCCAGGCAAAAGGAAGGCGAAAAAAGAAAAAAATAAGTTAAAAATATAGTATGCTAGAGTTAGCTGTACAATTAAGAAAACTTCTGAACCCAGTTTCTGCTAATTATATATCACTGACTAAAATCATGTCACAAAGCCATAACTAGCTGCAAGGGAGTCTAAATAAATAGATGTTTGGGACTTTTCTCCACAGTAGAGAAATGAAAAAGAGAATAATATCATAAATGGAGAAAACAAATCCACATAGTTTTTTTAAGAAGATAATTATTTTTTTATTGAGAGAGTAATACTGAAATTGCAAAAACATCGTCCTTTTGTTAAAAACTTAACTTGAGAGACCAGCAGTTAGCGTAATGGCTGTCGGTGGACTCCCATGTAGTTGACCAGTTCAAGCCTGGACCCAGTGGCTTAAAACTCATGCCGGACACGTGTGTGTGTGCATGCCCAAGATCTCGAGAGGAGAATGGAGGAGAAGGGATTGCGGCATGGCCATCCCCCCTGGGGGATGATGATTTCTCACTTTCTGTTTCTCTGTCTTAACTTGAGGGACTTTCTTCCCAATATCCTATGATGCATTTTAATCCATGTGATCTTGAGTATTTCATTAGGAACTGCATAGATTCAGAACAGTGTTTGTGATCTCTGAGTAACAGTTTAACCAAGAGGAAAATGTGTATATGTGTGTATTTGTATGTTCGAGAATGTGTGTGCAAATTCTTGCAGTTTATTTTTTCTCCCATAGACACACTTTTTAGCCCTTTTGAACCTGTGCTCTACTTTGAGTAGTTGATCTATATAAAGAGAATTTTCATATTCAGGGTTCTCTAACTGGGTTCAGCTAATGAAAACCCTCAACAAGAGATCAAAGTGTGGATAGAAAGTGAAACTATTATTTATTTTATGACCCAGGTTCCTCCCCTGTGAAAGGGTATCAAGATTCTTTTTTTGCCTCAACTGAAGGTCCTTGTCCCTTGAACTTGGAAAGGATTGATATAAAAACCCTACTCTATAGTAATCAAAACTACATGATTCCAGCATAAAAACAGACCAATCAGCAGCATTGAGAACCTAGAAACAAATACATGCATACATGTCAACTAAGTTGGAAAAGGGCATCAAGAACACACAATATAAAAAGGATAATCACTTCAGCAAATGGCGTTTGAAAATGGAATATCCACATGTTGAAGAATAAAATTAAACCTTTCTCTTACACCATGTAAGACAATTAACTCAACCTGAACTAAAGACTTAAACATGAGACCAGGAACTGTACGACTCTAGAAGGCACCTAGGGAAAAGCTCCTTGACGTTGATCCTGGCAAAAAAATTTTTGACTCCAAAAATCACAGGATTCAAAAGCAAAAAAAGATGAGTAGTACTGGGTCAAACTAAAAAGCTTCTGCAGAATCCACAGGGTGAAAAGATAATCTAAGGAATAGGAGAAAATATTTGCAAGCTGTATATCTGACGTTAATATCCAAAATATACAAGCAAGTCACACAACTCAACAAACAAAAAATAAATACATTAGTCACTTTATAAATAGACAAAGGGCCAGCCCGTAGCCTAACGGTCAATGGATCCAGATTTCACATGGCCAGTCACAGTTTGAACTCTCATCCCTGCAGCTAGAAAAATATGCTGGGCATGTGCATGCTAACTACAAATCCTGACCAGAAAGAGAAATGGAGAGGAAGCTATCTCAGTGTAAACACACCCTATTAGGTGGTGCTTTCTCTCTCTCGGGTCCTCTTTCTCTCTTTGGTGAGTGCATACATCCTCTGTCAACTAAAAAATATAAAATAAAGGACTTGAATAGACAGTCTTTCAAAAAGATACAACAACAAGTTGTATGACCAACAAGTATATAAAAAATATGCTCAGTATCACTGATGACCAACAAGTATATAAAAATATGCTCAGTATCACTTATAATCAGCAAAATGTAAAACCGCGATATCACCTCACACCTGTTACAATGGCTATTATAAATACAATGAAATAGTCAAACTTATAGAGGAAGAGAGTAAAAGGCAGTTTATAGGAGTCAAAGTATAAAAACTTTTAGTCAGAGAGTAAATAAATTTGGGGGATCTGATGTATAGCATGGCAATTATAGTTAAAACTATATCATGTACTTGAATTTTGAGAAAAGAGCATAGTTTACATGTCCTCACCACTCACAGACACACAGACACAAAAACACACACTACGTGAAGATGGGTGCACTAATTCAATTATAGTAGTCATTACACAATATATATGAAAATCAAAATATCACATAGTACAGCTCAGATATATGCAATTTTTGTCTATTATTTCTCAATAAAGCTGGAAAAAAGTAATAATTAACTTTGTTTATGTATTTTTTACAATTGAGAACATTTGAATAAAGATCATATTGAGCATTTGATCATATTAAGTATTATTGTTATTTTTTGTGAAATAATATTAAGAACATGTTCAAAAATATAAAGGCAGATACTTAATTAAAGTAAATGCTTGAATTAAGCCAAGGCAATTTCTTGATTTGTACCCCTTTCTCTCCTACAAAAATTAGATTCAGGCTTATTTTCCTGATTCTTTTTTTCTTTTATTCAATAATATTTATAGATTTTTTATTCCTATGCACTCAGCACTGCTCTCCTACTTAAAGATAAAACAATGGGGCCTGCTGGTGGCATGGTGGTTAAGGCAGCTGGATCCCACATGGACGACAGTGTGTTTCAAATCCTGGATCTGGCAGCTCGAAAAACACACTGTTGATGACACCGTGAATAGTATTCTCAACTGGACTGGTCTGAGGTGTATTTTGTGTTGAGTAAACTATCTTTATAAGCCAAATGATGTATGGCTACAATAATAAAATAATAAGTGCCCCATCCCCCCAAAAGAAAAACATACTGGGCTTGTGTGCATGTGTGCCCAAAGTGCCAAATGAAGAAATAGAGGAGAAGAGATTACAGCCTGGCCATCCCCTATATCGGGTGTTTTCTTACTACCCCCTCATCTCTCCCTGTCTCTGGTAAGTACTCATCCCACTCTCAAATAAATAACAATAATAAAGGTTAAACAAGGTGCACAACGGAGCAGGCTCTTGCCTACACGTAGTTATCTGCTTAGTTTAAGAGGAGGAAGAAAGTTTATAAAAGCAAACAATTATGAATCAGCAGGTTAACTAAGGACTTTACATAATAGTGTGGAAGATTCTACATTAGATTGTAATTATCAGGTAAGGTGTATGGTCTAGAGGATGAGAAATAGATAACATATTTGGGGTTTTGTTTGGTTTGGTCTAGTGGAGGGGAGGCAGAAATGATGGGCATTCAAGGTAGAAAAAATAACGATAGACTCTTTTTTTTTTTTTTTTTTGGAGAGGTTTTCACTATAGGGCGCGTGCACTCGCCAGACAGACAGAGAGAGACATAGAGAAAGAAAGCGAGAAATCACTCCCCAGGAGGGATGGTCACGCCACAATCCCTTCTCCATTCTCCTCTCAGGATCTTGGGCATGCATGCACACGCGCCCGGCGTGAGTTTTTTATTTTTTATTTTTTTGGAGAGGTTTTTGCTATGGGGCGCGGGCGCTCGCCAGACAGACAGAGACAGAGAGACAGAAAGCGAGAAATCACCCCCTAGGGGGGATGGCTGCGCCGCAATCCCTTCTCCTCCATTCTACTCTTGGGATCTTGGGCACACACGCACACGCGCCTGGTGTGAGTTTTAAGCCACTGGGTCCAGGACGCAAACCGCAGTCGACTATGTGGGAGTCCAGGGACATAGCCATTATGCTAACTGCTGGTTCCCTAATGATAGACTTTTGTAACCCAAACGACTTTGCTTGAGAAGCAGGAAGAACATAGTGTGACTGAAACAGATGAGAAAAAAAGATGGGAGAAGTCAGGTTGGAGACACAGGCAGGGGCAAATTATTCAAGGCCCTGTAAACATAATGAAGAGTTTGCATTTGGACAATTTCGATCTTGGCACGCTGAATGTCCAGAGCTGTAATGCTGTTTTGCAGCGTTTATCATCTATTGAAAGACTTACTAATAAATCCCATGACTCCCACTTAAGTTTAGAGATAAATGAACCTTTCTTTCTCTCTCAGCCTGATCACTCTATTAGCTTCAACTTCCTTGTTAAATATCCCACATCCTTTTCATCATTTGACTAAAGTAAACACCTTGTTTCTCCCGCACCTACTTATCTTGTATTCCTGATATTAGTAAAAAGACCAACACTCGCCCAATTACCCAAGACAGAAATACATTAATCTGCACCCTAGGACATCCTTCCGATATTCCGTACATTGACAAGTTCTCTATATTCTTTTTCCACAGCATCACTTACAGCCAAATCTTCCTCTGCATTTTTATGTTTATTGCCTTAGTTCAGGTATTCATCATCTCTTGGGATAATCTTAGGACAGGCTATTTTTCCTCTACTCTCATATCCCTCCTGTTCATCATCTGTATGATCACCAAATTGACCTTCTAAATCTTAGTATTACACCCCCTCCTGGTTCATATCGTTTATTACACATTTTACTCCTAATACAGGTCCTAATTCTTAGGAAGGCACCAGCATCCCCCTTGCCCTTGTCTACTCCTCAGTCTTATCTTTTACTGCATCATTTCTTGGACCCTTTGTTCTCGTCATACAAAACTGCTTGCAGCACCCCTGACAAATGAGCCTATTTCACACCTC
Source organism: Tupaia tana (assembly GCA_026018925.1). Lineage (NCBI taxonomy): Eukaryota > Metazoa > Chordata > Mammalia > Scandentia > Tupaiidae > Tupaia > Tupaia tana. Next base: position 76,026,916 of record JAKSZU010000005.1, on the reverse strand, counting down.
TATGCTCCAGCTCACCTTGCCTGTATGCTCTTCCATTTCCCTCTGACTGATGCACGGATGACTCTTATTGAAAGAGGCTTGACTTCTTGGAGGATAAAGTTCTATCATTACATGCTCTGTGAGTGTTTCCTTTCCCTCCTCAGCATTCTACATATGGCACCCAATCTGTACCCTAATAATTTGGCACCTTTATTTATTTCCCTTCTATTGTAGTTTCTCAGAGTTTTATTTTTTATCAATTCTAGATAATAAGAAGTTAGGATCAGAGCTTTTCCTAGGAGGAGATTTTTTTAAAATGGCTCAATATTCTACTTAAGTCTAACAATGTCTATAGTTATATAAACGATGTCTAACAGTGTGTACAGTAATTACATTTATGTTCTGACCATGATATCAACATGCTTTATATACCACTCACAGAAGACACCTCTCTAATGGAACAGATAATGCTAAGAATTCTCAAATACTGACCATATGTGCACGTACGAGAGCAGTGCAGGCATCCTCCATATTTGTATTTTTCAGTGTCTTTTAAAAATTTTTGCCCAATTTATTTCATTACTTCAAAGAAATGTAACTTTTAGATAACTCATTTAAATTATTCTTTATTGTTACATTATATTAAAGTGGAACTTGGTATCATTATGTCACAGCAATAAGAGTATGATTCCAGAATTTAAAAAAAAATTCAGTGTTCAAAACAGCATGAAATAGGATATAATCATTTTAGTTTGCTTTTGACAGATGTATAAAGCAATTTCATGCAATACCATTTCCTTCAATCTGCATTATGAGAGAGTGAGCCTGCCAGTAATTAGTTAACCTTTTATATTTGTCTCATAATTTTCTTCTAAATGATGTAGGTGTTCTCATCAGGCATCTCATCTAATTAAGTGTTCCCTTATACCAATTTTACCAGTTCAGTATAAAGTATGGCTGTATTTTAACTTATTTTCCCTAACGAAATAAAGTAGGAATATGACATGATGAGCCTAATTTATCCTATATTATTTGGGTTGGAGTCATATATATATACATACAAATCATTTTCCACCATTTGTTTCTTAAATCCACCTAGTAAAGCATATGTCTGAGACTCTCTGGAGGCTTCTTATATATGCCTATGGGGAAAGGAAGAAAGGGAGAGGAGAGAGGAAGATAGAAAGGCAATGTGTTTAAGATGTACAAGGATATTTATCTATTTTCTTCATCTTTTTTTTTCACATTCAATCACTGTCTTTAAAGCATACAAAATGAATTTTCCCAGCATGAATACACTGCATATTAGTCCAGTCAGAGATATTACCATGCACACTATCAACAGACAATTCTCCATTTTTGTCTCCCTTAAGTGTATTGCTTCCCTTTGTGTCCCTTGATTTCCTCCCTCTCATCCTCCCACATTTCCCACCCTCCTCTCACACTTTCTCTAGTATCCACAGTTGTTCTCCATGATATTTTTTTTTGAGAGGTTTTTGCTATAGGGCGCATGTGCTTGCCAGAAAGACGGAGAGAGACAGAGAGACAGAAAGTGAGAAATCACCCTCCACCCCCACCCCCCAGGGGGATGGCCACGCAGCAATCCCTCCTCCTCCATTCTCCTCTTGGGATCTTGGGCACGTATGCACACGCACCCAGCGTGAATTTAATCCACCGGGTCTGGTTCTTGAACCACGGTCGACTACATGGGAGTCCAGCCACGTAGCCGTTACACCAACTGCTGGTCCCTCTCCATGCTTTTATACCCTTCAGCCTTTCAGTTTCTGCCACCATATTTATTTTACTGAGTTCTTTTCAAGATTGTAAAATTTTCCTAAATAAGAAAATTATTTTTAACCTTAGTGTTTACCATAAGCATGGTGAGCTGTATTAATAAATTTCCTAGAATTAAAATATCTACATTTATTTCACAATCACATCTGGTCATAGTGTTAGTTCTCTTTCAATTAATTGATATCTTTCAATTAGTTGGTATTTGTTGCTTAATTCTTTTTTATATTTGAGGTTTGTCTAATGATTTTCTTTAGAGTACTTTTTTTTTTCTTTTTTTGTGGGGGAGGCATAGGGCACGTGTGTTCACTAGACAAAGACAGAGACAGAGAAAAGGGAGAGTGAGAAGTCACCCCCACAGGGTCAAATCCCTTCTCCTCCGTTCTCCTCCTGTGATTTTGGGTATGCAGCACAGTATGATTTTTAAGCCACCAGATCCGGGACTTGAACCACGGTTGACCACGTGAGAATCCAGCATCCCATTAACCACACCAGCAAGTTTCCAAATTTCAGTATAATAATACTCATTTCAATGAGTAATAATTGAAAAGTTTTTTTTTCCTGTGCTCTAGGACTTTTTAAATAGCATCAAAACAGGATAGTTTAATACCATTAGTAATTCTCATGGCTGTCATTTTGAGAGAGATACTCTTTGGCTGGTTCTCATAAAGTATTGCTCTTTTAGTATTTCTTTATCATCTTTGGCCAGTTTGGAAAGTTATAATTTTATGAATAATTTATCTATACCATATACATCCTCAAGTTTATCTGTGTAGAGTTGAAAAAAGTCATTACACAGGAATATATGTATATATATTTTAGAGAGAGATTTTTGTATAGGGCTCCAATTTATTTTGTTAGACATTTCCTATGTCAGGATCTATTAAATAGTTGACCAAAACTAAAGTTAAATATATTAATACTATTACCACAAGAATTGTCAAGCAAAAGCTGATTTTAATCTTATAAAGAGAGAGAGATGTAAGCAATCATAATTCTTAAGAGAGAGACAGACAGGCAACACTGCTAAGAAAAGAAATTCACATATTCAAGTGGTTGAACCTTATCAAAATTCCCAATTTGGAACTTAAAAATAGAATGTATAGGGACCAGCAGTTGGCATAATGGCTGTGTTGCTGGACTCCCATGTAGTCCACTGCAGTTTAAGTCCTGGACCTGGTGACTTAAACTCATGCCGGGCGTGTGTGCGTGCGTGCCCAAGATCTCAAGAGAAGAATGGAGGAGAAGGGATTGTGGCTTGGCCATCCCCCCTGGGGGGTGATTTCTCGCTTTCTGTCTCTGTCTCTCTCTGTCTTTCTGGCAAAACACCGAGAATGTATAGGAATATCTGGGCCATGAACCCAAGACCTTCCTATATGAATCTGGTTGCACATCACTCACTACTATCTGGACCTTTCAAAATAAATGAACAAGTGTTTTAGTTCAGAAATCTTGGCTTTTCTGCTTATACTGCTTCCTAAACTTTGGAAAAGAGAGGTATAAGGTAGGTGAGAAAGAACTAAAATTATTTACCTCATGTGTTAAGTCATTCTAGAGGGATGGCTCAGACAAGCTGCCATGCTTTATTTCCAGCTGACAGAAAAAAAAAAAACATATTACCAGGAATGTATATTTTTATTTTAAAATCTCATAAAAATACAATTGAAAGAAGAACCTAAGAATCTCAGTTTGATAGTGTTTTTCTTTTTTCTTAATGGTCTTGCCACCTATTAAATTAAGATAGCATGGAAAATGAGAAAGTGTATCTGAAAGCAGTACATATTATGCCTGTTGCTCCATAGGAACCCAGCAATGATGAAAAGGTCAGGATGTTCTCAACAAAGGTGGCTTTACATTTCCTCACCATGAGCCTTGGCCTTTGCTAATAGGAACAAGCCTAATTTTAGCTACCGGGATGTCCCTCACTATGGTTTTAACCTTTTCAGGGATTATTATTTATTTATTTATTTTTTTACATTTCTCTGGAAGTTTTAAAATTAAGTCTTATTTTAGCAAAAAGTCACACAGATGGTCTGAGACTCAATCTTTTGATGAGTGAACAACTGATTCCATCATTTTCAAAATTCTGTCAGGAAAATGAATGAAGTACAGAGGGAAATAAAAATGTTTTCCAAAGCCGCCTCGGTGGGCAATCTGAAGTATTCATGATGTTTCCCATGGACCCCATACTCCAGTGTTCTTAGCAAAATCTCTGAACTTAAATAAGACATCTGTATGACTGCAACTGTAATCACCATAAATTCTATTTATATGGAAAGTTCTCAAAACTGAGTTGCAAGCATGAAAATTGCTGTATCAGTTTTACTCCTACTTTTGTTTTTCAGGAAGGAGGTGTAGTGTTTCTTTAAAAGATGTAGGAGAGGAAAATAGACAAAATAGGCTTTAAGACAAAAGCTGTGGGGGACCAGCAGTTAGCATAATAGCTATGACACTGAACTCCCGTGTAGTTGACCACGATTTGAGTCTTGGATCCAGTGTCTTAAACTCACTCCAGGCGCATGTGCATGCATGCCCAAGATCCCGAGAGGAGAATGGAGGAGAAGGGATTGTGGCGTGGCCATCCCCCCTGGGGAGGTGATTTCTCGCTTTCTATCTCTGTCTCTCTCTGTCTGTCTGGTGAGCACACGCACCCTATAGCAAAAACCTCTAAAAAAAAAAAGACAAAAGCTGTAAGAAGAGACAAAGAAGGGCATTATATAGTAGTAAAAGGACTAATTCATCAAGAAGATAACGCTTATAAATATCTATGTACCCAAATCAGGAGCACCCAAATATGTAAAGGAAAGATAGCTTGATCTAAAAGGAGAAACAGACCTAACACTCTAATTGTTGGAGATCTTAACACCTCATTAACTCCTTTAGACATATAATGAGACAAAAAATAAGCAAAGAGATACAGGATCTAAATGATACCATAAATCAGATGGAGTTGACAGACATCTAGAGAACTTTCCAGCCAAAGACTACAAAATATATATTTTTCTCAGCCTTGCATGGTACCTTCTCAAAGCCTGACCACATGATAGGGCACAGAACCAACCTTTATAGATTCAAAGGCATAAAACTATATCTAGCATCTTCTCTGACCAGGATGGAATTAAACTTGATATTAATTTCAGGAAAAATCCTAAAAATACACAAGTACATGGAAACTAAATAACCTACTTCTTAATGACTTCACCACTACTGAAGGGATTAAGAAGGGAATCAAAAGATTCATGGAAATAAATGATAATGAGTACATGGATTTCCATAATTTATGGGGCACTGCAAAAGAAGTCAAAAGAGGGAAGTTCATAGCAATTAGTGTGCACAAGAAAAACATGGAAAGGTGGCAAAAGAACAGCATAAGATCATGTCTCAGGGGATTGAAAAAAAAAAATCCAAAAATCCCAGGAGAAAAGAAGTAATAAATAATTGAGTGGAAATAAATAGAAAATAAACAAACTATGCAGAAAAATAAATGAAAGCGAAAGCTGGTTCTTTGAAAAGATAAACAAAATTGACACACCATTAGCTAGACTAATTAAGAAGAAGAGAACAGAATCAGATAAATCAAATTCACAATACAAAGGCAATATTACAACAGACATAATAGAAATACAAAATATCATTAGAGGATACTATGAGTGACTATATGTCAACAAACTAAAAACATAGATGAGATTGACAAATTCCTGGACACATATAATCTACCAATGTTGACTCAGGAAGATGTAGAAAGCCTGAATAGAATCATAATAAACAATGAGATTTAATCAATAAAAAATAACCTCCCTACAAAGAAAAGTCCAGGTCCTGATGGCTTCATTTGTGAATTTTACAAAACGTTTAAAGAAGATGTAACTCCCATTCTACTCAAACTATTTCTAGAGATCCAAAAGGGAGGAATTGTTCCAAATTCATTCCATGAAGCTTCCATCACCCTCATTCCCAATATGGATAAGGATACGACAAAAAAGGAAAACTACAGACCTATATCGCTTATGAATATAGATGCAAAAATTCTCAACAAGATATTTGTAAACCATATCCAAAAGTGTATAAAAAAGATTATTCAACACTGCCAGGAAGGCTTTATTCCAGGGATACAAGGATGGTTCGATATATGCAAAACTATAAATGTAATACACCATATTAACAGAGAGAAAGATAAAACCCATATGATCATTTCAATAGATGCAGAAAAAGCATTTGACAAAGAAACAACATTCCTTCATGTTTAAGACTCAGTAAAATTGGTATAAAAGGATCGTTTCTCAGCACAATGAAAGCCATGATGAAAAACCTATAATTAACACTATACGGAATGGAGGAAAGCTCAAAGCTTTACCACTATAAACTGGTACAAGACAGGGCTGCCCACTCTTTCCACTCTTTTTCAATATAGTACTGGAAGTCCTAGATAATGCAATCAGACAAGAGAATGAAATAAAAGGCATTCCAATAGAGAAAGAAGAGTTGAAATGATCTCTGTTTGCAGATGACATGATTGTATACATAGCAGACCCAATAGTATCCATGAGAAAACTTCTTGAAGTAATAAATGCATACAGTAAAGTGGCAGGATACAAAATTAACTTAAAAAAATCTATAGCTTTTCTATATACAAACAACAAGCAGACAGAGGCAGAACTGAAAAAAGTATTCACATTTACAATAGCCAAAAATGGTTTAAAACACCTAGAGATAAAACTAACCAAGGAAGGCAAAGATCTCTATAAGGAAACTATGAAAATCTTAAAAGAGAAATAAAAAATGACACAAAGAAGTAGAAGGACATCCCATGTTCCTGGTTCAGTGAAATTAATATAATTTGGGGGCAATTGACCTCCAAAGCAATAATCCCCAAAGTAGACAAGTGGGATTTCATCAGATTAAAATGTTTCTGCACAGCAAAGGACACATTAATTATTGTGAATTGATAACCCTTAGAACGGGAGAAAATTTTGTACTATGTCTCAGAGAATGATAACCAGAATATACAAGCAACTAGCTTACCCAGAAGAAAATAATTAACCCAATTAAAAAATGGGAAAAATGAACTGAATAAACAACTCTCTGAGGAAGACATACAAACAGCCAAAAAGCATATGAAAAAATGTTCAATGTCTTTCATCATAAGGGAGATGCAGATCAAAACTACAATGAGAGGGACCGGCAGTTAGCGTAATGGCTATGTCGCTGGACTCCCACGTAGTCGACCGCGGTTCACGTCCCGGACCTGGTGGCTTAAAACTCATGCCGGGCACGTGTGCGTGCGTGCCCAAGATCCCGAGAGGAGAATGGAGGAGAAGGGATTGTGGCATGGCCATCCCCCCTTGTGGGTGATTTCTTACTTTCTATCTCTCTGTCTCTCTCTGTCTGTCTGGTGAGCGCACGTGCCCTATAGCGAAAAACCTCTCCAAAAAAAAAAAAAAAAAAAAAAAAAAAAAAAAAACAACTACAATGAGATACCACCTTACACCAGTCAGAATGGCAAAGATTGAAAATAAAATCACAACTGCTGGGGGGGACGTAGTGAAAGGGGATCTCTCCTAAATTGTTGGCGAGAATGTAAATTCATCCAACCACTGTGGGGAACAATATGGAGGTTCCTCAAAGACCTATAAAAAAACAAACAAACAAAAAAAAACTACCATATGATGCAGCAATCCACTGCTAGGTATCTACCCAAAGAATAGGAGAATGCTCAGTCAGAAAAGTGCTTGCAGATCTGTATTTATTGTGGCATTATTCACGATTGCTAAGACATGGAACAAACCCAAATGTCCACAAACAGATGAATGGATTGAAAAACTGTGGTACATATACTCCGTGGAATACCATTCAACCATAAAAAAATCCCTGATATTTGATAGAAAATGGATGAATATGGAAGATTTATTGCTGAGTAAAGCAAATCAGGTTATGAAACAGAGACATTGCATGTCTTCACTGTGCATATACTGACTTTCCACACTCTGTGGTAGAGACTGAAAGACTGAAGGACATAAAGGCATTGAAAATTATTACAGACACAAGGGACAAAGTGGAACAAGGGTGGAAGAGGGGAAGAATATTTAAAAGAAAATTTGGGGAAAAAATTGAGAGCTAAGACATTTGTGAGACACAGATATGGTTTATTACCTGTTGATGATGACATGTATAGTATTCTCAGCTGGGCTGGACTGAGTTGTATATCAAGCTAGGCAAAGTCTTTTTACAATCTAAATGATGTATAGTGATTAAATGTATAAATAATAATGATAATGATAATAAAAATAATAATTGAAAAAAGAAAACTGAGTCCTTTGCCATGCAGAAACTTTTTAATCTGATGTAATCCCACTTGTCTGTTTATGGGATTATTGACTGTGTGTTGCGGGTCTTATTTAAGAAGTCTTTGCCTGTCCCAATGTCTCCCAAAGTTTCCCCAGTGTTTTACAGCAGTTTTATAGTTTGAGATCTTAGGTTTAGATCTCTGATCTACTTTGAGTTGACTTTTGTCAATGTGAGAGGTAGGGGTTCAGATTCATCTTTCTGCAGACGAATATCCAGTTTTTCCAGCACCATTTGCTAAAAAGGTTTTCCTTTTCCCACTGGATTGACTGGTACCTTTTGTCAAAAATCAGTTGGCTGTATGTTTGGGAATGTATTTCTGAGGACTCTATTCTGTTCCGTTGGTCCACTTGCTTGTTTCTGTGCTGATACCATGCTGTTTTGTCTATCACAGCTTTGTAGTATATTTTTGGGTTAGGGAGTGAGATGCCACCCACTCCACTCTTCTTGTGCAGTATTGCTTTCTCAATACGAGGTCTTTTATGATTCCAGACAAATTTTATGATTATCTTTTCTGGATTTGTGAAAAATGTGTCTGGTGTTTTGATTAGAATTGCATTAAATATGATTTCTTTGGGTAGAATTGCCATTTTGATTATATTAATTCTTTCAATCCAGGAACATGGGATGTCTTTCCACTTTTTTGTGTCATTTTCAATTTCTTTTTTTTAGCTTCTTATAGTTTTCCTTGTGGAGGTCTTTAACTTCTTTGGTTAGATGTATTCCTAGGTATCTTATATTTTTTGTGGGTATTGTAAGTGGAATTACTTTTTTTTAGTTCTATCTCAGTCTGTCTTCTATTGGTATACAGAAATGCTGTAGTTTTCCGTATGTTAATTTTGTATCCTGAAACATAACTGTATTCATGTATTACTTCCAGGAATTTTTTCATGGATACCATTGAGTCTTCTATGTGTACAATCATGTCATCTGCAAATAGAGAGAGTTTCACCTCTTCTTTTCTTATTTGAATGCTTTTTATTTTATTCTCTTTTCTGATTGCATTGACAAGGACTTCCAGTACTATATTGAATGAAAAATATTTTTTGTAAACTATGCATCAGATAAGGGCTGATAGACAGAATACATAAGGAACTCAAGGAGCTGTCCCCAAAAAAGATCATCAACGCTATTAAAAGATGGGAGAATGAGTTGAAAAAAGCACTCTAAGGATGACATACAAATAGCCAAAAGGCATATGAAAAAATGCTCAACATCCCTCACTGTAAGGAAGATACAGATCAAAACTATAATGAGAAACCACCTAACCCCAGTCAGAATGACTAAGATTAATCAAACAAAAAGTGGTAAGTGCTGGTGGGGTGTGATTAAAGGGAAACTCTCTTACACTGTTGATGGGAATGTAAACTGGTCCAGCCACTGTGGAAAACTATTTGGAGACTCCTCAAAAATCTACAAATAGAACTGCCATATGATCCAATAATCCCACTCCTTGGTACCTACGCAAAGGACAGAAGAATTCTTAACTGGAAAAGTGCTTGCATAGCGATGTTTATTGTGGCATTATTCACATTTGCTAAGACATGAAACCAACCCAAATGCCTACAAACAGATGAACGGATTGAAAATCGGTGACACATATACTCTATGGAATACTACTCAGCCATAAAAAACAGCAAGACCTTGGCTTTTGACAGAAAATGGATGAACATGGAAGATTTATTGCTGAGTGAAGCAAGCCAGGCTATGAAAGAGAGACATTGTATGTCTCCACTTAATATACATCGAGTGTCCACACTCTATGACAGAAACTGAATGACTAAAGGATATAGAAACAAAGTAAATGGTTGTGAATACCAGATACAGTGGGAAGAGGGTGGGTGACGTAGAGTCTGAGGAAGGGTATTAAGGAGAAAAATAGAGAGACCAAGCATTTTCTGTTGAAGATAACTTCATAGTATTGTCAAATGGACTGGTGAGGAATATACACATGTTGGAATATTAACTTTGCAAGCTAAATAATGTGAATGAATGTATAAAAGAAATTGAAATAAAATATAAAGAGAAAACTGAGGTGCAAGAAAATTAAGTAACATGCTTAAGTTCACACATCAAAGAAGGCAGTGAATCTTTTGTAGAAGTTTTTTTAACCAGAGATTATTTTATGAAGCTAAAAGTTTCAAGAAAGTATGATTATAATATAAAAATTGTGAATGTGGGGCCACTAATGTTTTTAGTTACTGCAGAAAGGACAGAATAAAATATAGGTTAATTTAGAGGTCAAAAATAGATAAACTCAACAGATTCAAATTAGCTTTCACAGTGGAGGAAAAAAAGAATAAAATTAGATGAGTGACATAAGTACATTTTCTGTGGTTCTTTGGATTTCAGAAAGTAATTTTATGTCACATGAAGGAGCACCTAATAGGTATTGGAACCATCAAAGAAGAAATTAACATAAACTGACTATTGTATTGAAAATACTTTCCATAAACCTTGTTACTGGCTAAGTTTTTATCCTCTCAAAATTAATATATTTAAGTCTCAACTCCCAGTACCTCTTGATGTAAATGTATTTTGAAATAAGGTACTTAAAGAGATGTTTAAGTTAAAAGGAGCGTTAAGGGCCAAGCCACTGTGATGCAAATGATAGGGCCCCACTGCATGACACCAGAACCATTCAGAAAGCCCACATGCAGATTGTGAGTGAACTGGAACATGACAGGTATGCACATAAGTCATGATCCTGATTGGCTGGGAGCCTGAAGAAAGGAACACAGCATGATGAGATCTTGTTAAAAGTATGTGTTTCTCTTTCTCTCTCAAAATAAACAAAATAGGGAACCAGCAGTTAGAGTAATGGCTATGTCGCTGGACTCCCACGTAGTCGACCGCGGTTCGCTTCTCGGACCCGGTGGCTTACAACTCACGCCGGGCGCGTGTGCGTGCATGCCCAAGATCCCGAGAGGAGAATGGAGGAGAAGGGATTGCCGCGTGGCCATCCCCCCTGGGGGGTGATTTCTCGCTTTCTGTCTCTCTGTCTCTCTCTGTCTGTCCGGCGAGCACACGCCCTATAGTGAAAAACCTCTCAAAAACAAACAAACAAACAAACAAACAAAAACCAAAAACCAAAAAATATATCTAAAAAAGTGTATTGTGGGGACCAGCAGTTAGCGTAATGGCTATGTCGCTGGACTCCCACATAGTCGACCGCGGTTCGAGTCCCGGACCCGGCGGCTTAAACTCACGCCGGGCGTGTGTGCGTGCATGCCCAAGATCCCGAGAGGAGAATGGAGGAGAAGGGATTGCCGCGTGGCCATCCCCCCTGGGGGGTGATTTCCTGCTTTCTATCTCTCTGTCTCTCTCTGTCTGTCTGGCGAGCGCACGCGCCCTATAGCAAAAACCTCTCCAAAAAAAGAAAAAAAAAAGTGTATTGTGAAAATGTGGTTGTTAGAGTCATGCTTTAATCCTGGGGTCCCCAACCCCTGGACTATGGACCAGTACCAGTGCATAGCCCATTAGGAACTGGGCTGTATAGCAGGAGGTGAGTGGCTGACAAGCAAATAAAACTTCATCAGTGTTTATAGCTGCTCCCATTACTCACATTATTGCCTGGGCTCTGCCTTCTGTCAGATCAGCTGTGGCATTATATTTTCATAGGAACACCCAAATGGGACCACCTAGCTGCAGAAAAACAAGATCAGGGCTCTCACTCATTCTGCACTATGGTGAGTTGCATAGTTATTTCATTACATATTACAACGTAATAATAGAAATAAAGTGCACAATAGATGTAATGTGCTCATCTCAACTCCCTTCCCACCTCCAGTACATGTAAAAATTATCTCCCATGAAATGGCCCCTAGTTTCAAAAATATTGGGGATTTTACATTTATTTAATTATTTCTTCAGAGAGACAGAAAAAAAAAAAAGAGACCTTCAGCAGGGTTCTCATGCCATAATCCACCCCAGGCTCCACCAGCCTGAATCATGAGTAGATGCAGTGTGTTCAAAGAGGTCCTGGGACTCTCAAGTTGTTCTAGTTGCATTACTGTTGCTTCACAGCCTGGCCCCAATCTTCCTAATTTTTTAGTTGTAACTTCTAAATATTTATTTTATTTTCTGGATAATTTCTTTAGTTAAAATTTATAAAAAAAAAAAAATTAGGAAGATTGACAGACAGGCTCCAACATATGATGTTCCAAAAGAACAGGATGGAGGAAATGACAGAGAATAAATATTTGAAGAGATGACTATTGAGCATCTTCCACAATGGAAGAAAGAGAAGAGTATAAAAAATTAAACAATACATTCTAAGTACAGAGAAAGATATATTATAAGAAAACAGCAGAATAGCAATAATAAAGAATATCTTAAAATCTACCAAAATAAAAACCAATGAAAGAATGAAAGTAAACTACATAGCACAGATAACCAGATAGCCATTGAAATTCATACACAATTTTCATTTTATAATTATCATTGTTATATGCATATGAGTTTCCATATGGCTTTCTTACCAGAGGAATAAGATAGAAGAGGTCCAACAGAGGTCCATTTAATACCAAGACTTTTTAGGAATAGTTGGAGCTATATACTGTAGACCCAAGAATCCCAAGCAAAAGTTAAACATACCAGAGAGAAGAGAGAGCTTCATGTTATTACGTGGTCCTCCTATCCACTAATAGCTCACAGTAAGGCATTGGTTGTTTAGAGGGAAATTATGGGTGTTTGCTCATCAAAACACTCACTGAAATAACCACTTCTAAAGTGTTGCATTTAGAAAAATAATTTTTAAATTTATTTGTTTCTACACTCATTGGTTCATACCTACTATTTGCTAGGTCTTAGGCTACATCTGGGCTTGGAGACCAGATGATAGGCATAGAAATATAAAAGAAGCACAGCCATTGCTCAATAGCAGCTGATAATCTGTAAGTAGAGACAGATGTTGTGTGATGAGTGAACCCACAGAGGCAGGTGCAGTGTTACTGCAAAGTGATTGACTCTTCTTTCTGGATGAGAGAAAGGAGCACAGAAGGGGAAATTCTTGAGCTTAGCCTTGAGGAATGAGCAGGCATTCATCTGACTGATAAAGAGAAGGGAGTCTCAGAGTGGAAAATAGTAATTCCTTGACAAATAACACACACAAGGTATTTGATGGATGCTTGTCTGGGTTCAATACTCACTGACTTCTTTAACAGAGAATAGGGATTTAAAGCATCTATAAAACCATAAAAATAAAATTAAGCTAAAAAAATTGAGGAAAGGAGGACAAGGGAGGAAAATCGAGTTGGCAAAAGAGAGAAAGGCTAATATGACAAACAGAAGGAAAAAATATGGCTGTTACATTTGACCATAATGTTTAGCCTTGAGTTTCCTGAGAGACATAGGGAAGAGAGGAACATAAAAGTTTAATCAAATCTTGTAGGTTAGAGGAAGGAAAATTATGTTTCTCAGTGAAGATAAAATTTATCATAACCCTAATCTCAAAGAAAATATGTCACTGGGAATTAGAAAGATATGGAAGATAAAATGGGCAATGTTCTCACAAATATTTTTATATCTAACACAAAATGCATATAAATATTTCTTTCTTTTTTACATGTTTTTACATTTTTATCTGCAAAGAAAATGAATTGAGTGTTTGTGGGAAAAAGCATATATATGTCCTTCATTAGTAAGAAAATAAGTTCAGAAATATAAAATTTTGTAAGGATACACTTTTCGTGATTAAAGTTCTTTCCTACTATATCCTTAACAACAATAATTGTCAGAATTATTCCCAAACACCTGAAATATTCCTAAAAGAGAAGAAATTTTGTGATGCAAATAAACTTGATAGTTTTACTTTCTTATTACATATATTGAGACTGCCCCCTTTTATTAAATAATTTAGTTTCCAATATTTATGAAGAAGTCATAAATTGTAATTTAAAATGATGTCCATGTAAATCAGCAGTAGACCTACTAAGATGTTCATAAATGTGCATCTACTCAGAGAGTCATTTCAAAATTCTTTTAACCATGAAGAATTTTCAAAAAAAAATTATTTTGTATATTTACTTTTCTCTGAAATTTAAGCAGAGGACCATGCAATTATGTTCTATAAACTTTTACTCTCATACGTTCAGCTTCTTAGTAAGCTCACAGCATTTATTATGTACAAGTTGCATTTTATGTAAGGAGCAAAGAGCAAAAGAGACATCACCCCAGGCACCATGATTTGACCTAGTACTGGCTAACATTCAAGGACTCTGAATGTCATTCTCTCATCTTTTATTTTTCTTTAACAAATTGCCTTTACTGGTCTTCTTCAGTGCTGCTATTTAAGTCATTTAATCAAGAAAGAAATTTGTGGGAACTAAATTTGGACTGCCTTTATCATTTTCCCAGACTGTGAAAAGGAAAGTATCATAATTCTGTTGTTTGTTGTTCCTATTGCCTATTTAGCAATTTCCAAGGGGGAAAAAATCAAATTATGTTTTCTATATATTTTAGCCCATTTGCTATGCCAATTTTCTCTGTTATTTTTGTTTAGCTTTTTTTTTAAATCATGAAATACAGCATGCTTGAGAAAGAAGCAATAAGAAACCAAATGTGAGGCTGCTGACAATGAAAAGCTTTCTGGCTATCCTGCTGTGCAGGACAGATATCAGGCCGCAATTCACTGAAACCAGAGAGAATAAATTTTTATAAATGATAAATGGAAAACATCACTTGTGTGGGAAATATGAATGTTCAGAGGCTAGACTATTATAGTGTACTTTTGAACATAAAATTTCCATGGTTATATACAGAGACAAAGAAGGCTAAAGTTCTGACTTGTAAAGCCGGAAAAAAAAAACTGTTATCTGCAGAGATTTCTAGTGATTTTTATAAAACTAAGTTCAGAGGATAATAGGCTTTCAGTGTTGACTTAAGTTGTCTTCAATAGTCCTGTTTTTCCTTCTGACTTGGACCAAAATTCAGCATCTCTCTCTGTCTCTCTCTGTATCTCTCTCTCTCTCTCTCTCTCTATATATATATATATATATATATATATATATATACACACACACACACATATATATGTATATATATTAATATATATATAAAAGGCCAGTAATTAAATATTTTTGGTTTTGCGTGATAACCATACTTTCTCAGAACTAATCAACCTTACTCTTGTACAGAACAAAATGGCCCTAGGTAGCATGTGAACAAATGAATGTGACTGTGTTCTAATAAAACTTTATTTACAAAAATAGATGGTGGGGGCCCAGTCTCTGTAGTGAAGTTTTTGATGAACTGCAGAGCTATGGTCAAATCTCTGACCTGGTCAGTCTGAAAACGCTCTGGCCATCCACATGAGTGCTCAGGATCCTTACGAGGACTAGGAAAAAAGATTGCAGTATGACCAAGCCTTTGTGGAGGTTGCTTCTCTTGATCTCTCTCACTTGTGCTCGCTTGCTCTCTCTCTCTCTCTCTCTCTCTCTCTCTCTCACACACACACACACACACACACAGAAGTGCATGCAGGTGGCCAATTATATATTTTTTTTAAAAGGGCAAATTTGGCCAGCAGGCCCATTGCCCATCCCTGCTCTGACTGTATAAATGAGATGATGTGCTTGGACTTGTGATGATACCGGCTGCAAAAACAGAAAAGGGAATTTAGATGTTATTAATACTGAAAAGAAGGAATTAATCCTTTCACTCAAAAAGTATTTACAGGGAACCAGAGGTTAGCGTAATGGCTATGTCGCTGGATTCCCACGTAGTCGACCGCGGTTCGCGTCTCGGACCCGGTGGCTTACAACTCACGCCGGGCGCGTGTGCGTGCGTGCCCAAGATCCCAAGAGGAGAATGGAGGAGAAGGGATTGCGGCGTGACCATCCCCCCTGGGGGGTGATTTCTCGCTTTCTATCTCTCTGTCTCTCTCTGTCTGTCTGGCGAGTGCACGCGCCCTATAGCGAAAAACCTCTCCAAAAAAAAAAAAAAAAATATTTACAGAATACTTGCTGTGTATGAATCACAGTACAAAGATTAATTATGAAAAAAACACAGTTCTTATCACACTCCCTTCCTTCCCTGCCCACGATCCCAAGAAACTTACAGAGAAAACAGGAAAAAGTAAACCAAGTTACAACACAAAATGTGATAAATTCTATGATGTGGGTAAATATGTAGTACTATAGGAACACAAAGGTGTAAGAACCGTAATAGTCATATATGAGGGACTTCAAAAAGTTTGTGGAAACATGGAATTAAACTGCGAGTTTATTTTGATATTAAAATATCTTTTTCTTTCTTTTTTTTTTTTGGAGAGGTTTTTGTTATAGGGCGCGTGCGCTCGCCAGATAGACAGAGAGAGACAGAGAGATAGAAAGCGAGAAATCACCCCCCAGGGGGAGATGGCCATGCCGCAATCTCTTCTTCTCCATTCTCCTCTCAGGATCTTGGGCATGCATGCACATGCGCCCGGCGTGAGTTTAAGCCACCGGGTCCGGGACTTGAACCGCAGTCGACTACGTGGGAGTCCAGCGACATAGCCATTACGCTAACTGCTGGTCCAATATTAAAATATTTTTCAATTCATGCATATTTCTTTGAAAATATGTGTTTTCAATGAACTTCTGAAAAGTCCCTTGTATATTAAGTTTTATTAAATTTCCTGCCAAGGATTTTGCATCAGTTCATGGTTTTATAAAAATTCTTTTGAAATACACAATCAAGTTCTATTATTCTCATATTTCCTTTATCCTTATCTTTATTCTCTTTGATTTCTTCTGTCATTCAATGATTATTGTCAGCTTCCTTTTGTCCAAGTTGGTTTATAGGAAATGATTCTTCTTAAAACCATATAAAAATAGAGTGGAAAGGGACCCTTACAGATCATTTTGGAGTGTCTCCATACATTTCAGCTGACAAATAATAATATTTGGAATGGCTAGATGATGTGGTTTAAGTCCCATGGGAGGAGCAGGATTAAAATGTGGATTCATATCCGAGGTCAGTTCTAACTCCTGTATTATTTACATTCAGAAGCAACCTTATAGCTAGTAATATGCAAATAAGAATATATTCCCCAAATTAAGGAAATGTAAAAACAGCCTTATGACATTTTTTTTTCTCTCTCCTGAGCTGCAAAATTTCTCTAAACTCAGATCTTCTAAAAGTTCACTTGCTTTCCTGCCAGGCAGGTATTATTGTACACCTCATATTCTAATTATAACTATGTGGAATGCTATCTCTTTTTTTTTTCCAAAACCTTCATCTATATTTAGGTAAAATCATTTCAAAGCAAAAGCAGTCAACACACCATGCAGACAATTATAAACCCAAATTTGTCTTTATAAAATTTCTTTCTGGTAACATGTGAAATGTAAATCTCTTGAAACTTTTGCCTTTGGTCTGGTTAGTTACTCTGTTTGGAGCTATAAAAATTTTTTGCAAGGCCTAAAAAGAATACTATCTGTAAACTTTCAAAATAAATTAATTATAGGGAGATTAATTTAACAAGTGCAGAGAAAGTAAAGTAGATGGAAAGAGAATGTAAGAACAAATAGCTATAGTAGTCACAGAAAACTTCTTTCATTTGTACAATTGAGTTCACTGTTAAAAAATTCTTTTCAGCCATTAAAAGACAATAATCCCCTGACATTTGATACAAAGTGGATGAATATGGAGGATTAAATGCTAAGTGAAGCAAACCAGACTATGAAAGACAGGCATTATATGTCCCTGCTTAATATATACCAAATGTCTGCACTATATAGCAGAAATGGAAAGATTGGAAGGTATACTAGTCGGGGGGGGGGGGGGCAACTGTAGATACTAGAGACATTATCTAGAAGATAGACAGAAGAAATCAAAGAGAATAAAGGGGGTGGATAATAGGGGATGAGTAATAAGGATAGGAGGGAGAGTAATGGGGAAAAGCAAAGAACCAAAATGTTTAATAGACATAAAAATGTAAAGTGATTTGCTGATGATAATTATATAGTAATGTCTTTGACTTGACTAGACTAATATGCACTGCATTCATGCTGGGAAAGCCATATTATACACTGTAAAGATGTACAGCGGTTAAATGTAAATTTATACACACACACACACACACACACACACGCATATATAATAAAAAAGGAAAAAAAAACTGTAATAGAAATTTTAAAAATCCTTAAAACACCAGTAGACAATGTAGAACAATTCAATGTCAAGACTGAAATCAAATCCATCCTACTTTCAAGAGTCATGTCATCTTCTTTTATCCTTGATCACATATCTGTTTTCATAGTTTTCAAATATGTTTTCCTTCCAACAAAGACCAGCTACTTTTTAATTTGTTCTTTTGAAATAATTTTATATCCCAACTTGTTGGTCATTTCTACCAAAATTTTTTCACTTTGTTTCCTAATATTTGATGCCCAGAGTACTTTGTTGTACTAGAATAAATATGAGATTTGGTTGGAGAAAACTAAAGAATACAATGTTGTCAGTGGGGAGTTGATCTTCAGTAGGAGAAGCAGGACTAAAATTATCAAGAACTGTTGGCAAATTCAGGAAAATTTATTTAAGGGCTTTCAACCATATGGAGAGAGAGAGAGAGGTATGATTATAACTGTAACATATGTAGATGAACTTTGTGTTCTGCACATATTGTGTCCTATCTTGGATGTCAGTCATAATTATTCTACTCTTTTAGGTATAGTAATCTTCCTCCTTGAAGTAGATACAGTATTTCTTTTTTTTTAATCCATCATCATTATATAATTTGTCCTTTCTTTTGAACGCATATTCCAAATAAAAATTTTTGAAACTAAATTAGGGATTTAAGTTTTACTATGAGACATGGCTTGAATAGATAGGTTAGTCATTCAATCAATGCTTAGTGAATTTGTACTGTGTATGATATACTTTAGGTAGGAGTGAGTCCAGGTTTGAAGAACTGTATATACAATTAGGTAGGAGTTTCTTTAAAAAACAAGAAGACAAAATTAGGTATGAAAAAGTATATTTTTATAGAATGAGAAGAGAACAAAAATACACATTTAAAAATTTTGAAGATACTGTAAAATTTAGGAATAAAACTCAATACTTTTATGAAGTAACTGCCTATTTAATTGACACAAAAATGAAGTTATTTGCTGCTGATAATGTATAGGGTATTGTCTTTGTCTTGACTGATATGTACTGTATTCATGCTTAGGTAAAAAACGTATTTGTACACTATAAAGATCTATGGTGATTAAATGTAAATAATTATAATAATAATAAAATAAACTTGTGCTAATAGAGCAGAGCAATGGAGATCAAAACTTCTAGTACCTTAGTATGAATCATGGCAGTTACCCACCTGTGCTAGTAGTCATTGCATTCTTCATTATTGTCAACTCATGCAGAAAGGACAAAAGAGAAAACTGACTTCACTTAAAATCTTTCATGAAGAAGTAAATAGTATTAATTGAATTAAATCTAAAACTGTACATACACACTTTATTTCCTATAGAGCACATGTGCTTGACAGAGACAGGAATTTGAGAAAACAGCCCCTAAGGAGGATGGCCATGTCACAGTCCCTTCTTATATACTCTCCTTTTGGGATTTTGGGGCATGTACACACATATATCCAGTGTGTTTTTCAAGATGCTGGGTCTGAAACTCAAACTATATAGTTAGCCATGTGGGATCCAACACCTTAACCTCCATACCATATGCTGGCCCTGGACACACATTTTTTTCCTGCTACTGGGAAAATTAGAATGCTACTGGAAAAAACAAGTCACATAATTTGTTGCCAATTATGAAATGTGAGATTTCAGAAAAAAAAATTAAAGCTCAGAAAGCTCATCTTGCTATCATGAACTTGAAAGCTTTCAAATACTTAAGACTTTAATGAAGAGTACACTAATATGTTAATAAATATGATTGTTTTATATCATAAAATAAAAATTATGGATCTTCTTTTTTTTCCAAATGATCCTTACATAACATCACAAAATCATGCAAGGATAGAAGATCCATTCAAAGTGCAATGTTGACTATTTAAATTTAATGTAATGGAGTATGTAAAGTACATTGATATCATTTTAGATTGCACATTGCAATTAACCTTAAAGATACTTCCAGGTATCAAGTTTTGTTGTATGGTCAAAGAAACATATCATAATTATCTGAAAAAGCTATTAAAATAACATTCCCCTTTTTTGTCTACATATCTATGTGAAGTTTCATTTTCTTCAAATAATTTAAAACAACATATTATAAAATATTAAATGCCAAGGTAGATATGAGAATGCAATAATCTTTATTAAGCCAGACATAAGAAATTTTTTTTTGAAAATGCATCATAGTGCCAGTTCCATGGTGCAGCAGTAATGTGCTACTCAAGAAAAATCATATTCCACATAGCAACCATGATTGGATTCCCTATCCCAATCATTCTGTAACATTTTGAGCTTTTGCAATAGTATCCAAGATCAGATGGACTGGAGGACTTAAAGTAGAGAACATGGTGTGACCACACCCTGTGGATGTTGCTCATTTCTCTCTCTCTTTCTTGCTCACTCTCATGTGCCCATTCATGTGTTTTCTCATGAATAAAAATGTAAATCTTTCAAAAATGCAATACAATGCCTCTTCTTACCAAAATATTTTTGAAAATGCAGGTTATTTTTTAAATTAAAGTGTTTTATATGCATGTTTACATATAGTTTATTATTTTATTTTATTTTGTAATTTACCAATGTAAACACTTGAAATGTTTCAATTTTAGTTTCTAATAAATTAGACACTAGCAAAAATCAACACAAAATATCTAAACCTAAGACCTCAAACTATAAAAGTGACATTGGCGGGACCAGCAGTTAGTGTAATCACTATGTCGCTGGACTCCCATGTAGTTGACCGCAGTTCGCATCCTGGACCCAGTGGCTTAAAACTCACGCCGGGGACATGTGCGTGCGTGCCCAAGATCCCGAGAGGAGAATGGAGGAGAAGGGACCATGTGCGTGCGTGCCCAAGATCCCGAGAGGAGAATGGAGGAGAAGGGATTACGGCGTGCCCATCCCCCTGGGGGATGATTTCTCGCTTTCTGTCTCTCTGTCTTTCTGGTGAGTGTACGCGCCCTATAGCAAAAACCTCTCCAAAAAAAAAAAAAAAAAAAAAAAAAAAAAAAAAAAAAAAAAGAAAAAGTGACATTGGAGTAGGTACACTTCTTAAATGAGACCCCTAAAGCATAGGCAATAATCATAAAAATAGGCAAATGGGATTATGTCACGTTAAAAAGCTTCTGCACAGCAAAATAAACAATAATTAGAGTGAATTGGCAACACTTAGAATGGGATAATATATGTGTAAACTGCCTTAAATAAGGAACTGATGACAAAATAACAGGGAACTCAAGCATCTTACCCACAAAAAATGATCAGCCTAATTAAAAGATGGGAAAATAAGGTGAACAGACAACTCTAAGGAAGACACAAAAGTATATGAAAAAATGTTCAACATCCCTTATCATAAGGAAGATGCAAATCAAAACCATAATTAGATATCACCTAACCTCAGTCAGAATGGCTAAGATACAAATAAAGATATAAATAAATAATGAAAAGTGCTGGTGAGGCTGTGGAGAAAAGGGAACGCTTCTACACTGTAAATTAGTACAACCACTACGGAGAGCATAAAGGAAGTTCATCAAAGACCTATAAACAGGACTACCATATGGTCTATCAATTCCACTCCTGGTTATCTTCCCAAAGGACAGGAATATACTCAGTTGGAAAAACACTTGCACATTCATGTCTATTGCAGCATTATTCACAATTGCTGAGACATGGAACCAAACCTAAATGTCCTTGAATAGATGAATGGATTGAAAAAGTGTGGCACATATACACTATGGAATACTACTTATTCATAAAAAATAACAAGAGCCTCACATTTAATAGAAAGTGAATGAATATGGAAGATATATTGCTAAGCAAAGCAAATCAGACTAAGAAAGAGAGGCATTGTATGTCCTACTCAATATATACCAAATTTGTGCACTCTATGGCAGAAATTGAAAGATTAGACAGTATAAAAACATGGAGTGCAACTATGGATATTAGAGACAGTATGGGAGGAGGATTGTAAATAAGGGGGCTGGGAGGAAGGAAATTAAGGGGAAAAGAAAGAAGCAAAACATTTAAGGGTCACAAAAATGGAAAATTACCTGTTGATGATAATATGCATGGTAATGTCTTTGAACCAATATACAGTTTATTCAGAACAGGAAAATTCATTTACTCATTGGTGTTGATTGGGTAAATGAATGGGTATTTTGTAATGATACAAGAGATTGAATGTATAAAAGTTAATTAAAAATTTTAAAAATAAAAATATTAATGGTATAATGCATATAAACAAAAGCTCTTTGAGTTCTCCATAATTTTTAAGAGCAAAAAAGATTTCTAACTTAACAGAGTCAAAAAACACTAATTGATACCCATTCCTCTTTTTGCTCCCTACTCTTTTTAACTTTTAAAACTTCTCTTTCTGAATTCTACTTATCAAAGAGTTTCATTCTATTTTACCTTGATTATCTTCATAAAACATCTAGTCTAGTATTCTATTTTTTTAGAGTAATTTTTGCTATAGGGTGCGTGTGCATGCCAAAGTGACAGAGAGACAGAAAGCAAGAAATCACCCTCCCCCCATGTGGGATGGCCACACTGCAATCCATTCTCCATTATCTTCTTGGGATCTTGGGCACGCATGCACATGCACCCCGAATGAGTTTTAAGCTGCCTGGTCCAAGATTCTAACCACTTATCACTACATGGGAATCCAGTGACGTAAACCATTACACCATCTTCTGGTCCCAAGTCTGCTTTAATTTTTTTTTAGAGGTTTTTGCTATAGGGTGAGTGCACTCATAGGAAACACAGAGAAAGCCAGACAGAAAGTGAGAAATCACACCCCCTGGACGGGGAGATGGCCAAGCTGCAGTCCTTCTCCTCCATTCTCCTCTCAGGATCTTGGGCATGCACACATGCACTCCAGGCATGAGTTTAAGCTACCATGTCCAGGACTCTAACTGCAGTCGACTATGTGGGAGTCCAGCAACGTAACCATTACACCATCTGCTGGTCCCTCAAGTATGCTTTTATTAAACTACATTGTTGCTACCCATTTTCTGATTTCCTTATCCCTACAATTCACCAGAAAACAACGATTCATATTTTCTTCAGTCAAGATCATAATTTTTTCTTCTCCAAACTCCTTAAACTATGACTTGCTGCATGTATGTATCTGATTATTTGTTTATTTTTAACTTTTTATTTTATTTTAATTGCCAGAGGGCATATGTACTTTTCAGAGAGAGAGAGTTAATTTGTTTATACCTACATACTCCCTACATTATTTGAAAAGATTTTAAAATAAAATAAAAATAAAAATAGGAAAGAGTGATTTGGAGAGAATAATAAAAACTGTGGGGGTGAGATGGAGATAGGGATAGAAATAGGGATCTAACAGAAATATTCCAAGAAAAAATATTATAGTTAAGTAAGTATCAAATTTAGGTCAAAATTCATCTTCTTGGCAGTGATGGCTTAATTTAAAAATGAGTTCCATGCCAGTTATTATCTATAATTGGAATACTCGGACTGTAGAAGAGAGATACATTCCCTAATATTCAATATCGATGGGTAACTCATATGTAAGCCAACAGACAATGTTTCCAGCAATTTGATCAGATGCAAAAGTAATTGTGTGACTTTTCTTTAATATCTCTTTGTAAAACTAAAGACCATTTTGGTTGATGGAGGCATTTCTGTAGAGATGAAAACCAATGAAGTTTAGGTGCCTACAATTCTGCTCCTACTAATTAATATAGAAAGTGTAACAGATGGATTCAAAGTTTATACTCTTCTCCCAGGGGAGTAGATTCACAAGTCTTCTATGTAATGGATCCTCTGTGTTGAACATTTTGTATGTGCCTGGCATTTTGATCATTGTGATGACATTTTATCACATCATCTCCACCTTTTACCTATAACATTTATAGGTAAAACATTTATATTATAATTGCCACTTTCAGTATAAGGACACTTAAAGGAGTTAAGTTACTTAGTCAAGGTTTATCTGACCCTAAAGACCATCTATGTTCACTGAATCAAACAACTTTCTGGAGATTAATCATTTCCAAGAAGTTTTTAAATCATAAACATTGCAATGATATTATTATAAGTTATTATTAAGATTACTCAGGGTTCTACCAATGCTAAAATTTATTTTGTATGGTTTGATTGCCTGGATCAGTGCCAGGCTGACTGCACAAACCTCATTTGTGGGGATATTAAAAATTTCTAACCTGACCTGAGAGTCTGACCCACAAAATCTTACAGGGCCAAGAGTCCATATTTTCACGAACTCCACTGGTTTTATCTAATTCCAAGTCTGATTTGAGAGAACTACTGCATTAGTCTTAGCCTTTTGAATAAAAAATATTTTTATTGTGGGTTTTAATCAGAGTAGAATAATTAATATTGGGTGTATGTTGATAGAAAATTCCTGAAGTTTAGGTATTTTGTTTACTGCATTGAAAGGAGAACCTCTCTTCCATAAACCAACTAAACAGATGCTGAAGTTCAAACTTTATTATTAAAATGAAAAATTTTCTCTGAGTAGAAAAAAGTAATTTAGAAAAAACACCAACCAACAGGTAAGGCCAAAACATGCTTTAGCAAACAACTTTAAATCCTCTCTAAAGTTTGAACTATCACTTAGAGTCTTGAAATTCAACACTGCAAAGAAAAGATGAGATGGGAGGATATTTATGGTTGGGATTTTTAAGTGTCTTCCTCACAATTAAAGAACAAAGTCCATGGCTATCCAGCCCCAGAGGTGAGTGGGATTTTCTCCCAAAGGGCTGTAAGATGTACTCGGAATGACTTACTGACAGGAGTTGATGACTACATTTGTTCATCTAAATAATAGAATACGTGGGAAATGACTGCTGTAATCATTATGAGCATGAAAACAGCTTCTCTTTTGTCCTTATTTGCCCAACAGTTCCAACTGCTTCTGAAAGCACAGTAATTGCAATCAGATAGTCAACCCATTTACTTTTTCTGTTTTGTTTTGTTAGTGCAAATGATTGCTATCATATCCCCAAAGGCAGGGACAAGAATATTTGGTACTCATATCAACATAAAGTACATAAATGTATAGCTCAAAAATGGAAGTAGACAGAAACACTGGAGGGAAATTTTCCCAAAAGTTCAGAGGTTGCTTTGGAAGAATTGAGAAGAAAAAAAAATAGATTGAATCACATATTGTACATTATTCCTTTGTAAATATTTTTTCCTGTGTGTTTACATGAACATATTGCTATCCCAACATTTTTTGATACTTCTAGAGTAAAATGATATGCTTCATGTCCATGTGGCAACATATATTTTATACATTATGCTTTGGATAGAAATTAGTGTCACAATATAAAAATCTCACATTGTAAGTTTATACTCATTATACTCACATATTAATACTCATATGAATTTTATACTCAAAATATTTATAATTATTTTACCATAATCCAAACTCGACCAATTTTTTTTTAGATTGTATTTTCCAATCCCAGAAGTTGATGTTGAATGTGAGAATTCTGTATATGGCATAAAAACGCATTTCTAAAACACCTAATGGTTGTTGGATCAGTAGGACTATCAAATACAGTACCTGTTGTCTTAAACAACAGAAATGTATCTTTCCACACAGCTTGAGGCTAGAGTTTTGGAATCAACATGTTGGCAGGATCCATTCTTTCTGAGGACTGTGTGTGTGAAGAATATTCCAGGCCTCTTTTCTTGGCTCGGGGCTGACCATTTTCTCTTATATCACTTCACATCTTCTTCCATCTATACAGTATCTCTGTGCCCAAATTTTCCTTTTGTGAAGGTATCAGTCACATTGATATCTCCCCCTCCATGACCTAGTTTTACCTTGATTATCTCCACATAGACCCTATATCCAAATAAAGTCACATTCTGAGAGATATGGAGAATTTACAACTTGTGCATAGTGGGTGCAGGGAGGGGGGGAAAGACAGAAATTGTTCAACTCATAGTAATGATAGAATAATAAAATATCATTAGGGGCCAGCAGGTGGTGTGGTGGTTGAGATGCTACACTCCCAAATGGCTCGCTGCGGTTTGAGTTCCTGACCTGACAACTTGCTCTCTCACTTTCCCTCTCTCTTTCTCTCCATGGCTCTCTCTGGTCAAATTAGAAAATGATAATAGTAAATAAAACTTAATATTTATTTAAAAAAATAAACAAAATAAAATATCTTTGAATTCCCCTCCCCAAATGAAAGCTATAACACTAGAGTCTTATTCCTGCACTCTTTCCAATATTTAGTGCACTCACAATGCTCAGTAAGAGTTAGATAATAACAGTGATGGCTGACCAACTAAATATGTTATGTAGAGAGAGGACGTGGAGTATTCGGACATCTAGATTTTTTTCCTTTTTAAGAGAGATTTTTGCTATAGGGTGCATGTGTTTGCTGGAGAGACAACGAGATAGAGAGATAGAAAGCAAGAAATCATCCCCCAGGAAGATGGCCATGCCAAAATCCCTTTTCCTCCATTCTCCTCTCTGGATTTTGGGGATGCACACACACATTCCCAGTGTGAGTTTTAAGTTGTCGTGTCTGGGATTTGAACCACAGTTGACTATGTGGCAGTTCAGCTACGTAACCATCAAACCATCTTCTAGTCCCTAGAATTTTTAAAGAGATTGTTCTCCTTAAAATGTGTGCACTTACCAGGGAGACAGAGAGAGTGAGAGGGAAAGAGAAATCATCTCCCAGGGGGATGACCACAATCCGTTCTCCCAATCCCACTGTCCTCCCAGGATCTTGGGAATGTGCGGCACATGCACCTGGCATGATTTTCAAGAAACTGAGTTCGGGATTTAAATCACGGTTGGCTATGTGGGAGTCCAGCAACAAAACTGCTACACCCTCAGCTGGGCCCTGGGTATCTAGATTTTTAATAAGTTAAAAGAAAATATTTAGCCAATATCTTTCCATCCCTTCCTTCCACTTCCCTTCCCAGCCCTCACAGTCACTTGTATATTCTCAGCTTCTAGAGGTCTTTGTTTCCATGTCCATACACAATTACAGAGAGATAAGAGGAGCAACCAAGTGATAGAAAGTACAGTAGAGTGACTGTCATTACAAATTTACTGTACATGTCAGCATAGGTAAAAACAGAATTGGGGGATTGCCAACACAGGGTAATGACTAATGGTTGAGATGACAATTGTGCTCATTGCTCTGATTTGATCATTACACATTGTACTTTTGTACTGAAAAAATCACATTGTACCCCATACATAGGTTCTACTACTAAATGTCAATAATAACTATTTGATAAAAACAAACTGCACATAGTCTCCAAAGTAACTAAAAAGTTGTTTATTAAAAAGATAAATACTAAGTGCAGAGCTTTTGTCCTGGTATACTTTGCATATCACTGCACTTGAAATACTGAAAATACCAAAGAGTGATAGTCTCTCTCAGAGCAGAGGTAGAGAGAAAAGTTGGTAAGGTGTGTCTGTCACCAGGTTAGATTATATATAAGCCATAACACCGCTGGTTTGGGGCCTCACATCAGGTCACAGAATAACCAGTTGGTGCAGCCCTGAGGAGTTCAGTGGTTTCCTTAGCTCTCCTCTCCTTCTGCCTCCATGCCTGTCCTTGTTGCTCCTTCAAGTCTCTGTCACAAGGAGCATGACCTCTTGGACACCCAGAAGGAGGGTTCTTACAGTTTTACTGCTTTCACTATCCAGAGGCTCTTAGATGATCAGAGCTCAGAGCTCCAACCCTGCTATATATTTTTGTAATAAAAATATCACAACACAAAGAATGAACCCTGCAGTAAACTGTGGAATTTAGCTGGTAATAATAGTGTACTAATATCAATCCTTCCATTGTAATAGATGTACCACACAAGATGCTAATGACAGGGGGAACTGGAAGGAGAGGGCTGCATATGGTAACTCCTTATACTTTCTGCTCAATATTTCTGTAAAACTAAGCTATTTAGAAAATAACAAAGTCTATTAATAAAAAGAAAAAAAAAACCTAAAGATGGTTATGCACAGCCTTGAAACTGAGTGAAGTGCTGGGACCAGCAGTTGGCGTAATGGCTATGTCGCTGGACTCCCATGTAGTTGACTGCAGTTTGAGTCCTGGACCCGGTGGCTTAAACTCATGCTGGGCGCATGTGCGTGCATGTCTAAGATCCTGAGAGAAGAATGGAGGAAAAGGGATTGTGGTGTGGCCATCCCCCCTGGGGGGGTGATTCCATGCTTTCTGTCTCTCTGTCTTCTCTGTCTTTCTGGCAAGCACATGTGCCCTATAGCAAAAACCTCTCCAAAAAAAGAAAAAAAGAGTGAAGTGCTTTAAGAGCTTTGAAAATGTTCTGAATATGAGAGCACAGTTTTGTCTGTTACTACTCCCACTGCTAAGTTTCAGATTAGTCCGATAAATAAAGGAAGTAACAAAGGAAGAAAAGAGGGGAAAGGAAAAAAGAAGGAAAGAAGGGAAAAAAAGAGGATAACACTTGAGAGCTCTTTTATAGACTCAATTTTTGTATGTATCTCAATGAAGAAATACCTATTTACAGTATCTTCTTGTAGTGGGTAAAAAAAATCACATTATAAAAAAGGAAAACACTTAAAGATATTTCTCAAGATTGTTGTCAAAACTGTAATCTAATAAAAACATATTTTAAAAATTAAGTTAAATAACTAGAATAAACTTAGTCAAGTTGTTGAGGTTTTTATTTTTTCTTTTCTCCAAATTCATAGCTGAACCAAAAATATGTAATTTGACTGTGTCTTGTGACATTCCTGTAGGTCTCATCTCTTTTCTCAGTCATCACTTCTTCTTCTTCTTTTTTTTTTTTTTTTTCCTCTATGAACATTTAAAGAAGGTTTTCTGAAAAGACTCCCAGAATTCATCTTTTTTTTTTTTTTTTTTGGAGAGGTTTTTGCTATAGGGCATGTGCGCTCGCCAGACAGACAGAGAGAGACATAGAGACAGAAAGCGAGAAATCACCCTCCAGGGGGGGAAGGTCACACCACAATCCCTTCTCCTCCATTCTCCTCTTGGGATCTTGGGTGCGCACGCACACGCGCGCGGCATGAGTTTTAAGCTACCGGGTCCGGGACGTGAACCGCGGTCGACTACTTGGGAGTCCAGTGACATAGCCATTATGCTAACTGCTGGTTCCCCCCAGAATTCATCTTTATGCTAGCTTAAGTCCAGAAGATGCAATGTTTTGACTCAGTTATGAGAAAGGTACTTAGAAGTAAAACAGAATTCAAACTGCTTTAGATTGTTTTAAGTTCTTTGTTTTTTTGTTTTACACTTTTGCATTGTTCCTGGAAAGATCTAAACATAAAGCCAACTGCTACTAAAAACAACCACACTGATGACAAACAAATGACATTTGCATAAGGCAAACATGAATCTTGATACATTTCAAAAAGATTTTGTCTATTTTTCATTATATACATTTATCTTTACTTTGTTCTAAAAGGATTTCATGATGGATGATCTTGGAGTACTTACCATATCAATTCTTCACTTTCTGTTCATTTTACAACAATCTGGATATTGGATGATGGAACAGCACACTATTTCCTTACTTATAAATTTTTATGAAAAGATATCTATTTGAAAAGGTGACAGCCTTTGAAATACATGTAGTTTGCAACATGAAACTTCATTTCCTGCAGATAAGTAAATCAGAAATTATTTAGAAAACCACACTGGATCTAGATAGTATTTTGACCATACGTGCCCATGTGTGGGCACACACACACTCCTTAAGAAAACAAGATTTTGTAATGCAAATCACCACTCAGTTGAAAATTCTCACACATTGAGTAAATCTCTCTAGAGTCAGAGTCTGCAAGAGGAACATCAAATGTAGACAAGACCCCTCTGTTTGGATAGTCACGCATTAAGAGTTTAGGTTTTAATTTTATTTCATGTTTTGATCCAGCTCCTAAGTACATGTTAGTTGATCTTTATATCAGTTTGTGACTCTTCCTACTATCCTCTGAAAATGATGTAGCAGTGTCTTTGGAAGTCACTTAAGGATCCAACAACCATGCAAACTTGTGGTGGTAACATAGGCAGCTCCTCTTAGGGGACTCCGGTCATAGGATGACAACTTCACAGAGGAAAATTGCTGAAAAGGAAACTCTCACTTTTCTTCTCCTACTGGCTATGATTCCTATGCCCAGAGAATCATTTATAAAGCTCCTACATGCCGCATCTATGGGTGATTTATGAACCCAAGGCTATAGTGCAGCACCCAGAGATTCATCATTCCCAGATTGCATTAGCAGGAATGCATTGTACCCAATGTTCAAAGTCAGAATGCAGCATCCTTCAAGTGGCCTGGGAAGTTTCTGGCCCTCTAGCTGTCATTGTCTCTTCACATTTAAACAGAGTCTGATCATACATTCTCTTTTTTCTTCCCTTTATATTGAAAGAAAATGTACTCCATAGAATAATAAAACTTTTTCTTAGCCTCCAGGTTATACTCCCCCCCCTTCTCTCTGTGCTTATATTTTCATTCCTTTTCCATTTCCTCTTTGCTCTTGTATCTAGAATCTTTTTATAATATTTTTGTTCTCTCTGTAGTCCTCCACTCAGAGTTATCTCTTTCTCCTTATAATTTTGAGTGTTTCCCCGTTTTATATTCTCTTAGTTACTCAGCCTCCAGAAATTTTCTTTCTTTTATTTCCACCATATTCCCATTTTTCTCTCTTCACACTATTTCAAATACTTGCTATTTCTATTTCTATTATATTACTTTCCCCTGTTTCATATTTACAAAGGAAATATCAATCTTTATAGCGATTCACTATGATCCTGGAGTAGGTTTGAGAAATAATTCAGAATATTCTTAGATAATTCCTCTTTATATTATTCCTTTTAGGTAATTTCTTGACAGATTCACCAAATAGAACACTCATTTCAGTCTTATAGTCCAGGGAATTGAAATGTGTGATAATCTTAATAAATTTACATATTGAATGTAGGAGCTCTCTGCAAATTTATGATTGCATAAAATAAATATTAACTGTGTGAATGATGAGAAAACCATGAAGCAGAATCTAAATATCCAGTGCAGATGAAAACAGGCTTGAGTGTGGAAAAATCATACCAGAATTTGAAACATTTACCTGACTGAGGAAAAGGAATAGGTTTTCTTTTTCTTTTTCTTTTTTTTTTTTTTGAGAGGTTTTTGCTATAGGGCACGTGCTCTTGCCAGAAAGACAGAGAGAGACAGAGAGATAGAAAGCGAGAAATCACCCCCCCCCCCGGGGGGGATGGCCACTCCGCAATCCCTTCTCCTCCATTCTCCTCTCAGGATCTTGGGCATGCACGCACATGAGCCCGGCGTGAGTTTAAGCTACCGGGACCGGGACTCGAACCATGGTCGACTACGTGGGAGTCCAGTGACATAGCCATTACGCTAACTGCTGGTCCCAGGAATAGGTTTTAAATGAGGACAATACGAAGAGCCTTGTTTCTATCTTTAGTTTCACCAATGGCGTAGCAATAAACAAAGTGTGCACTTATGTTTTTCAGGAATAGAGTGGAATACAGAAAGTGTCTGATTCTTCTAGGACTATATCCTAAAACAGATATCTGTTCTTTGAAATAAAGCTATTAGCATTTCAGCCCCCCTTTTATGTACAATATAACAACTATGAAACTCATTCATAATATTCATTGGGCATTTATTTAGAGTATTTACACGGAGGAAAAATTGAAACTCTATGCAGGATTTGGGAAAGGCTCTATGAAAGAATGCTGTAGAAATGCACAGCTACTTTCCTATTCATAGTACATTAACTTGGGCACCCAGTGTTTCTCCCCGGTATATCAGAACATAACCTTTGGAAATAAGGTCTTTAAAAAGGCAATCAAGTTAAAATTAGGTCATTGGGGTGGCCTGAAATTCTTGTCAAAGGGGAAAACCGAGATACACAGACCATGCACAAAAGGAAGATGATGTTGAGACATAAGGAAAGTACTCTGTGAAGACTGAGGGTTGGAGTGATGTATATCCAAGCTAAGGAACACTAAAAATTGCTGATGAACTACCAGAAACCAGGAGAGAGGTAAAAAAGAGTATCTTTCTCAGCCCTCAGAAGGAACCAACCACATCTACACTTTGATTTCAGGTTTCTGGTCTACAGAATCATGAGACAATAGATTTCTGTTATTTTAAGTCTCTCGTTTTCTAGATCTTTGTTATGGTAGCCCTAAGAAATTAATGAACTGACTTTGAAGATGGAAGGGAACCACAAACCAATGAATCTGAACATCCTTTAGAAGTTGGAAAAGGAAATGAATTCATCCCTAGAGTCTGTAAAAGGACATGAAACATTGCCAATACTTTTATTTTAGCCCAGGATTATGGACTGAATGCTGGTGTTCCTCTAAATTCTCACATTGGAGGCTTAACTTCTTTTTTTTTTTTTTTTTTTTTTTTTTTTTTTTTTTTTTTTTTTTTGAGAGGTTTTTGCTATAGGACGTGTGCACTCGCCAGATAGAGAGAGACAGAGAGACAGAAAGCGAGAAATCACCCCCCAGGGGGGATGGTCACGCCGCAATCCCTTCTCCTCCATTCTCCTCTCGGGATCTTGGGCACGCATGAACACACGCCTGGCGTGAGTTTTAAGCCACCGGGTCCGGGATGCGAACCGTGGTCAACTATGTGGGAGTCCAGAGACATAGCCATTACACTAACTGCTGGTTCCCTGGAGGCTTAACTTCTGATGTGACTGTATTTGGAGACAGCTTGTGAGGAGCAGTAATGGTTAAATGTGGTGGCAAGTATGGAGCCCCAAGCTAATAGAACTGATGCCCTTGTAAGAAGAGAAAGAAATACCATAGTACATTTTTTCTCTCGCTGTCTCTCTCTTTCTTTCCCTTCATGTGAGGACACAGTGAGAAGCTGGCAAGTCAAGAAACAAGAACCGAGTTGGCCAGAACCTTAATTTTGAACTTTTTGGACTTTCAAGCAGCCAGACCTATGAGAAAATAAACTGTTCTTTAAGCCATACAGACTGTAGTATCTTATTCTGACAGTCTCAGTTAAACAAGATGCCTAGTGAGATCCATATTAGATTTCTTTTGTTGTTGTTTAGAGAGAGATTTTTGCTATAGGGCATGTTTGGTCTACAGAGAGACAGAGAGACAGAAAACAAGAAATCATCCAATAGGGTGATGGCCACGCCATAATTTCTATTTCTCCATTCTCCCCTTGGGATCTTGGGCACATATACATGCCTGGCATGAGTTTTAAGCTGCCAAGTCCAGGACTCAAACTGGGGTTGACTTTGTGGGAATCCAGCAACATAACCATTATGACATCTGCTGGCCCTAATTCGCAATGGACTTCTGACATCCGTAACTGCATAAGAATACATATGTGTTGTTTAGGACAAACTTTGTGGCAATTTGTTACTGTAGCAATGGAAAACTAATAAATTACTTATTGTGAAATTTCCAGTGATGTCTTAGCTACCATGTAGATTGGCATCATAACATGCTAGTTGCTAGCTCATCTTTTAATTTTCTTAGTTTAAAACACTCTGTAATTGGAGCACTGATGTAGACCTTAAATCAGAAATGCAGCAAAAGAACTGATGGATAGCCAATAATTACAAGCATAGGGAACCAGCAGTTAGTGTAATGGCTATGTCGCTGGACTCCCACGTAGTCGATTGCGATTCACGTCCCAGACCCGGTGGCTTAAACTCATGCTGGGCGCGTGTGCATGCGTGCCCAAGATCCCAAGAGGAGAATGGAGGAGAACGGATTGCGGCGTGACCATCCCCCCCTGGGGGGTGATTTCTCGCTTTCTGTCTCTATGTCTCTTTCTGTCTGGTGAGCGCACGTGCCCTATAGCGAAAACCTCTCCAAAAAAAAAAAAAAAAAAAAAAATTACAAGCATAATACTATACAGTTAAAAGTATCTCAATGCACAAACAATATTGCCCTCATTTCACATGTTTGGGTTTTACTCATTTTGATAAACACACACACACAAGCACATATACACAGACAAAGCAAAAATGAAAAATAAACAAAAAAGTTTTAGAAGACAGTTATAATTTTTTTCTTTCTAGAAGAATCTGTTGATTGGGCACCTCTAAAGTTCTATGAATATAATGTTTCAGAGAAAAAATGTCAAATGATATGGTAAATTACTGCTGTTTGTGGAACATTTCACACCTATAATTTTATCTGAAGGCTATAAATTTTTCCTGTTGGCCATGAAACATGCATCAGGCATAGAATTTAGAAGAAGATCAGGTAGAAAATTTACCTTGACAGAGACTGGGAAAAATTTAACACCAATAACCAAAAGTCTAAAATAATATGAACTAAGATAACATTTTTAACATTAACCAGTAACTTTTGAGTATTCAGTAAACCCAAAGCGATAGACCCCTGGGATTGCATGATTTGTAGACTAGGAAGTTTGTAACTTAGATGTCTTCAGGCTTCTTCCTGGTCTGCCAAGCAATAGCTGAGTATCTCTGAGGAAATGTTTTAACTCTTCTTTAAACATTAATATATTTAAACTGTCTAAGACAAATAACTCTTCAACTTTATGTTTTAACATTCTTAAACTTTTACTGTGTGAAAGTTTTACTTATACTGTTAGCTAATCTGTGTAAAGTATTTAACAGAATGAGGTTTTTTTAAAAAAAATTTCCTCTCTACTACTATTATTACATTCCCAATAGATTGTATATGTTAGCTTTTGCCATGTAACAAATCACCTCAAATTATTTCAAATAATTCCTATTTATTTAAGTTATACTGGTTTACAATAATTTTGATTTATTCTGTGGTTCTGTTGAATGGCTGTTTTACCAGAGTCAGCTGACTTTGCTGGGCTTGTGACTGTTGTCAGCTAGAAAGTCAACAGGGCTGTGTGGCCTAGGATTATTTCATTCTAATGTCTGACAGGCTGTAAGCCAGGACAGTGATGATGACTATAACAGTGAATCTAGCAAATTGTCCTGGGATTTATCATATTGTGGTCAATCACAAGGTTTCCAAGAATAGCAAGGGGGCTAGCTTTGTGGTACTTAGGATTTCCAAACCTCTGCTGGCATCATTCTGTTGATGTCCCATTGGGCAAATCAGTGACAACCTAAAGTCAGTATGGGTGGATTCTACCAAAAGTCATGGATAGAATCATTTTTGTGAGCCTCTCAGACCTTTTTCCAAGTTTGAAATTCCCATGTACATACTATATTAATCAACATCCCTCTTGAGAAGTGTCACATGCACCATAACGTAATATGCAATATCTAGTTGAACCTTATTTTCTAGCATTTTAAAACATATGAACCTACTTCCAAGTGAGTTGCTCACATCAGAATACTCGAAGCTGTCTTAGATTATGCCTTTCTTTTTATTTAGTAGTCATTCAATTACCAGTTTCTTTGGATTATGTCTTCCACACCTATTTTAACCCATTTACTTTCTCCATCCCTACTGTTACCACCCAAATTCATGCCACTATTGTCTTTTCTCTGAAGACATACTTTTCAGTTGCAATAGTTACCTAAATTGTCTTTACATCTATTTTTTCTATTCAATCTAGTCTCTCCTTTTTTTCTTTTACCTTTTACCTTTTTTTTTTTTTTTTTTGAGAGATTTTTACCATAAGGCATGGGCACTTGCCAGAGAGACAAAGAGAGACAGAGAGACAGAAAATCAGAAATCATCCACTGGGGAAATGACCATGCCACAATCTCTTCTCCTCCATTCTTCACTCAGCATTTTGAGCATACACATGTGCCCAGTGTCAGTTTTAAGCCGCTGGGTCCGGGACTCGAACTGTGGTAGACTACACAAGAGTCCAGCTATGTACCATTTTGCCATCTGCTGCTCCCAATCTATTCTATTCCTTATAGTACAATTATATCTTCTGTAAAATATAAATCTAATTATGTAACCTTGCTGCTAAAAATGTATACTAGGCTATGGGGGTTAAAAACTGGTAGGCTATGTGGAGAAAATAAAAGCAATATTTTAATAATAATATAATATTTCAAGAAAATGGGCAGTGATAAAAGTGGGGAAATGTGTGTGCAACAGGGGTAGAAGTTATATTTGGGTAAGAATACATGACTGTATTTGTCAGTACAAATTCTTGGAAGCCAATGGCAGAGAGAACCAAGAACGAATAGTATAAGGAAAGGCAGAAGAGATAGAATCCAGAGCTTAGATAAGGACTCTGGTATCAG
Source organism: Tupaia tana (assembly GCA_026018925.1). Lineage (NCBI taxonomy): Eukaryota > Metazoa > Chordata > Mammalia > Scandentia > Tupaiidae > Tupaia > Tupaia tana. Next base: position 75,990,499 of record JAKSZU010000005.1, on the reverse strand, counting down.
ACAACAAGCGTTGGTCAGGGTGTTTGGATTTTATTCAGTATGCAATTGATTTATAGTGCTGGGGTATAGTGTGCAAATAAGCATTTGTCAAATAAACCAATGAATACTTGCTTTGTGTTTTACAATAGAGTTGTACTTTCCTTGATCACACACACCCACAAAATTTAAGTGAATAAACTAAACAAGTTTTGATCAAATGACATAATAAAAAGGACAATATCTGTTTTAAGTCTAGCTTGAGTAACAGGAAGATATTAGGAAAATGAGATATTTGAACCAGAGAAGCTATTAGATCAGTAAGTACACTATTTTATGCGAACATTATCCACCATTTGGACTGGAGAAAGGGAAAGAAATGCTAATATTGGCATGTTTATACTGACATTTTATAGAGAGATGGTGACCTGCAAGATTTGGTGAGCACCTAAATGAGAAGCGAGATAGAGAGGTGTGAGTTACATTCAGACAGGCTGTACTGTTTTTTGAACAAGAGGCTAAGAATACTATTAAAAGAAAAGTAGAGAAATACATCTGAGGATATTGAGAGGAAAATGATCAATTCAGTTTTAGACCTACTGGGTTTGTAATTACAGAAAAGCTTCATGTTCTGGCAGTTTGGAAACAGCTGAGGTATCCTTGCTGTCAAGATCTTTATAATATTTTCTCAGTTTGAGATACCTTTATTCTACTCCAATTATGTATCTCTTATTCAACATTACAACAACTCTTAGACAGTCTTCCCTAATCTGCCCAATCAGATTTAACTACTCTTTCCAATTATCTTTCACAGCACTTTAAATCTCTTTAAGCAATTACTTCACAATATCATACACTATAAATGAGGGGTAAAGGATAAGAAGTCATCTCTTATTTAACTTTATGTTTTATAATACTTCTATATCTATCTCTCAAAGTCTGGAATATAGAATACACTAAGTAATAGCTTGCTAAATAAATAAACACTGCCCACTATTTAAAATTTTCTTTTCTTCATGCTTGGCTCACCAACAACAGAAAAGATGCAACTTTTTTAGGACACAAGATAATTAAATAGCTGGGCAAATTAAACATGAGCAAAAAATATGAAGGAGTTAGAATAATTCATTTACTATTAAATTAAAATACCTTAAATTATTATTATCATTTAGTTGTACAATGAAATGAGAAGAGTTCAGTGTCTTAGTCTTAAAAACTGGGAACTAATTCTGCTCTCCACTTGGCTTAACTACTTGGAGAAAATTGATGAAACTCTTTTGGTCTCAACTTTTTGCATCTACAAATTGATGTTGGATGGTCTTTAAGATCTTCAGCAATTCTCCTATTGCTACCATTTTGATATGACTATTTTGGGAAAATTAAACAAAGTATCTTGATTTAAGGGATCGGAAACAATAACAATATAGTCAGGATGCACTGCAGTGAAACTATAGTTTTCCGGGTTCCAGTGTAGACTGTACACAGTCCATAGCCTGCATTTGGAAGTAAAATACTCATTCTTTATTCCAAGCCTCACTTTCACCACTCTAGAACAGCTCTGTGCATAGTCTAAAGTAGGATGGTCTATGTACTAGGGTTCATTAAATTCTGATCTTAGTTATAAAATTGTTGTTTCAAATGTGCACATGATGGAATTTATGGTCATGAGAAGATAAGATTTTTTGCTCTTTGTACCACCACAGTAAGTACAGCTATAAACTTGAAGTACATCATGAACTGGTTAGAGTTCCCAGCATTAGAAGAAAAGCACAGAAAGAGTTATCTCGTAACCACAGTCAATAGAAGAAGGTAAGTGAGGTCTGGTGTTTTCTGATTCCCAAACCTAGAAAAACAAAAACAAAACAGACAAGTTCATTCCTTCTGCAAATTCATGAAGGAATAACCCTGACAATACCAGGTAGAGAAGAATTACTAAAGGGAGTCCATCTAAAGTTCCACTAATAATAAGCAACTATAGGAAGCACATTCCTTCCCACTAATCCTATGACTTTCTTCTTTCATGAAGAGCACCACACATCCAGAGAAGCTAACGAGGTGGATTCCACCATAAGTATTCAGAAGTATTCCAAGAAGTGTTCACTCTATTTCGCCAAGACTGAAACTGTCCTTCCCCACCTGGAGACATCATGTGGTATGGGAAATAAGCATACAAAATCATGCCACAATAATCACCCTGCATGAAAACATAACCTGTCTCATAAGCAGGGGAAACCCACCACCACAAGCTCCCGGTTGAGGAAGTACTTTTGCTCCATGGGCTTCAGAATCCCTTCACTTATCTAGAAGGACAAGTGAGCTTTAGTGAGCTCCTTCTGACCCCTCAGATAGAATCAGAAAAGACTACTAGGAGTCCCAGAGACATGGGATAAACCAAAACAACCAACATAGCACCATATAGTCTCTGGAAATTACACTTAGGATCACAAAAGTACACCAAGACCTGCATGCTGAATCTAACTAGGATATTTCTTGTTTAAAAATTAAAAAAAAAAAAGTATCCACAGTTTTGCAATGTAATAGCTAAAATGTTCGTGTTACAACAGCAACAAAATCATCACACCAAGAACCAGGAAAATCACAACTTGAGAGAAAAAAGCAGTCAACTGATATAAGCATTGAGATTAATAAGATGTTGGAATTATCTCACAAGGACTTCAAAGTACTCATCATAAAAACAACAGAGCACATTATTATGAATTATCTTAAAATGAGAAAGAAATATAAAAATCTCAAGAAAGAGAAGGTAGAGTAAGAAACAAATGGATAGTATAGAACTAGAAAATATAATAAAACATTTTAAAAATATACATAGTAGGTTCAACAGTAGAGTGGAGATATACAGAGAAGAGGCTTTGAATTAGATGACAGAAAATTAGAACTTATCCAATCTGAACAGCATAATGTAGGCTTAGCTAAAACAATGACCAAACATGAACCTATACTTGGCTACCTTTGAACCTGTAAAAAAATAACAAAATACCAGTCTTTCCTTTGCAGTCTCAGTGAAAGAAAAAAGAGAAGATACAAGAGTATCTGGAAAAAAAAAAAAGACAGAAATTCCTTAAATTTGGCAAAAGATGCAGATATACAGATTCACAGAGCTGAGAAAGCTTAGACACACTATAATTAAACTTCTGAAAATAATGGCAAAGAATAGATCTTAAGAGGAGCCACAGAAAGATGACACATTGGGACCAGCAGTTAGCGTAATGGCTATGTCGCTGGACTCCCATGTAGCCAACTGCGGTTCAAGTCCCGGACCCGGTGGCTTAAACTCAAGCCGGGCACATGTGTTTGCATGTCCAAGATCTCCAGAGGAGAATGGAGGAGAAGGGATTGCCACGTGGCCATACTCCCCTGGGGGGTGATTTCTTGCTTTCTGTCTCTCTGTCTTTCTGGTGAGCGCATGTGCAGTATAGAAAAAAAAGAAAAAACAAACAAACAAACAAACAAACAAAAAAACCTCTCCAAAGAAAAGAAAAGAAAAGAAGAAAAGGAAAGAAAAGAGAAAAGAAGAAAAGAAAAGAAAAGAAAAGAAAAGAAAAGAAAAGAAAAGAAAAGAAGAAAAAGAGAAAAGAAAAAGAAAAGAAGAGAAAAGAGAAAAGAGAAAAGAGAAAAGAGAAAAGAGAAAGGAAAGGAAAGGGAAAGGAAAGGAAAGGAAAGGAAAGGAAAGGATGACACATTACCTTCCCCCATGGTAGCCTTAAGGAAGAAAGGTAAAATTTTTCAAGTGCTCAAAGGAAAGAGCTGTCAACTACAGACTCAGTAGTAGTGAAATTATCTTCCAGGAGTGAAAGAGTAATAAAGATATTTTCTGACAAAAGGAAATGAAAGGATTTGTCAATAGCAGACTTACCTTAAAGATTGGCAAAAGGAGCTGGTGATATGACCTGAAACACAGTCTGTATCAGGTCCTATAAGCAACCCACTCACAAAAATTTCAAATTCCACGGACAGAAGCTCTAATTAGATCATTTCAGTAAAACAGAGTGAAGTGAAATGATAGGGCCGTTCACAGGGTGGTATGGGGCACGAAAAGTGAAAGGCATTAGGCCTGGGCATAGACATTTGGAGAAGATGGTTTCTATGTGAAACTAGAGCACAGAGGAGTTTGAAGTAAAAACTTAGAGAAGAGAGAAAGGTAGAAAGCTAGAAAGCGGGGATTGAGGAATGAAGGAGAACAAGTTTTTCAAGAGAGGGAATGTTTACTATCGGAAAATTTCATTGTAGATTCTCTGTGAAGCATCCTGAGTCTGGACAAATCACTTAGTGAAAACACAAACTATAGGGACTGATTCATTTTAATGAAGAACAAAGACACTCAGTTTGTTAGGTTATTGTATCGAGTAGCAAAAAAATATATGAAAACATTAGGAAGTAAATATCTTGTAATATATTGCGATAGGAAAAATCCTTAATTTCTTTCTAAAACAGCTGCATATCCCTTTTTTTTTTCTTTTTAACATTCAAATGACAAACACATTTTGAAACTTACAGAAAAAAATTGAATGAGTAGCTTATGATAAAGCTATTTTCTGTTAGCATGACTGGAAAATTTGTATACCCTTTTTTTTACTTGAAAAAAAAATCAAACATTAATGTTTTATAGCAAAACCTTTTGCAAATTAAGCTACCAAAGGAATTTTATCTTTAGCACTAAAAAAATGCAACATAGTTTATGAAGTTATTTTTCTACAGAAACATTTGCTTGCCATCAAAGTGAATATATATGTCTGTGATGTGCACAATAAAATATAATGAAAATATGATAGTTTATAGGATTGCTGGTATATCACTTGTGGCACTTGAATAAGCACACTGCCCACCAAGTGCTCTCTGAATCAAATTACAATAAAATGCTTTCCCAGATAAGCCTGAAGTAAAAAAGGTCAGTAGCCAAGGGTAATTCGTAATTTTGTTGAGATTATGTATGTTTCCTTTGGGAGAAAGAAATAGTCCTTTTAGCTCCTCTTATGAAACATCTCTCATCCATATCCCTCTCCAGCGCTACTACGAAAGTAACAGTTCATTTGCTCTACTCTTTCTCCCTCAGCTAACCAGGTAGTTGCTGAATTTTGATCACCTCTCTCTCCTAATTCTATTTCTTTTTCTTGATCTACAGTGCCCTAGTCGAATAGCCATCACTTCTCATCTCACTATCACAATATACTCCTGAATGACCAGGAACTCTAGTTTCATCCCTTCAAACTATCCTGAATATTCAGCTTTTAAAAAAGTAGATCTTATCATTTAATACAACTTGGATGAACCCAGAGGACATGATACCAAGTGAAATAAGCCAAATGAAGAAAGAAAGGTACTGCATGGTCTCATTTATAGGGAAGTCCTTCCACTATTTTGTGTCATTTTCAGTTTCTTTTTTTTAGATTTTCATAGTTTTCCTTATAGAGAAGGGAAATCTGGGTGTGCGTGTGTGTTTGGGGGGGACCTGATACATAAAAACAGAAACTAAAACTAGCCCTACAGCCTAGTGGTTAAGGGAGCCAGTTCTCACATAGTGAGCCGAATCACATCCCTACTGGCTTGAAAACCATGCCAACATGGGTCATGCTCCAAGTCCCAAGACTATGGAGATATGGAGGAGAAGGGACATAACCATGTCCCACGGGGGATGTTTTCTCTTTCTCTTTCAAAAGTGCATATGCCCTCTAGCAATTAAAAATATAAAAACAGAGATTAAGTCAAAGTTATTTACCAGGGGTAGAAGGGTAGTGAGGGAAATGAGAAGATGAAGGTCAAAGGATATAATGTTACAGTTATATAGTATTAATAACCATAGAGATACAATATACAGTGTAAAGATTATAGTAAATAATATTTTATTGTGTCCTGGAAATTTGCTAAGAATCTAGATTTTAGGTACTTTTATTATCAAAAAAGTAACTGGGAGATGATGAAATGATGGATATACTTGACATCTTTTTTTTTAACTCAACTGGGATTGTGGGCACATGCTGCCTCCAATCTGCCCAATGATAATATCTTTAACTGGACTAATATGTAGTCTATTCATGCCAGGAAAATATATTTTTCAAGCTATAATGATATACAGCAATTGAATGTAAATAAATAAATAACAGATACTACAAAAATTATGAATATATTAATTTGTATTACTATAATGATCATTTTATTATGCATATATATGTCAAAATACTGTGTTGTACATACACCATAAAGATGCACAATAAAGGGGCAAGCAGATGGAGTGGTAATTAGGGCGCTGAACTTCCATATGGCTGACTGAAGTTTAAGTCTCAGACCTGGAGGCTTGCTTTCTCAGTTTTCCTTTCTCTGTGTCTTTCTCTAGTCAAGTTAAAAAATAATAATATTAATAATAAGTAAAATTAAATAAGTAACTATTTTCAAAAAAAAATTCTTAAATAAAATTTGCACAACAAAAATGGGGGGGGAGATATTCATTTTTGCTTTTATCCCAGCATTTATCATACCATCTATGTATATAGACTAGTTGCTCAATAAATGTTTGAGTAAGTAAATAAATAAGCATATTGACATGTTGTAATCTACTCAAACTCAAAATCTTAATTTTTAAAAATAAAAGATTTTTTTGCCCCTAAAGAACAATGTTTAGACCTATCCTGTAGCCTAGAGGTTAAGGGAGATGGTTCGGCCATTCGAGTCCTGGGCCTGGAAGTCTGAAAAACATGAAGGGCATGTGTGAGACCATGCCCAAATTCTAACATGATAGAGAAATGGAGAAGGGATTGTGACGTGACCACACCCCATTTGGGGTGGTGCTTTCTCTCGCTCTCTCTGTCTCTCCCTGGTGAATATATGTGCCCTCTGACAATTAGGAGGAAGAAAATAAAATATTTAAAATGGCTATATTAGGTTTGAGATAAAATTGACTTTGAAAGCAAATGAATTAAAATATTCCTTTATGAAGTTAATGTAATTTTTTTTTTTTTTTGGAGAGGTTTTTGCTATAGGGGGCATGTGCTCACCAGAAAGTCATAGAGAGACAGAGAGACAGAAAGAGAGAAATCACCCTCCAAGGGGATGGCCATGCCACAATCCCTTCTCCTCCATTCTCCTCTCAGGATCTTGGACACACATCCACACACACCCGTTATAAGTTTAAGCCACTGTGTCCAGGACTCGAACCGTGGTTAACTACATGGGAATTCAGCAATGCCATCTGCTGGTCCCTGAAGTTAATGGATATTTTAAAAATTTCTGTTGTTAAACTTATGATTATATGAACTATGGCTTTTCCTTATTAACATTTTTTGTGTTGATATAATGTTTTCAAATCCTTAATTAAACATGAACTTCCAGGCAAGCACTGTCAGTCATTGACAAATTTACATGGTGCTTTATACTTTGCAAAGCAGCATTCTTTTAGATGTTATTCTATTTGATTCTTCAAACTTATCCCATTGTTATTATTACCATTGTAAAGAAAAGGAAATTGACGTGTTGAGATGTTTTGGACTTTCTCAGGATAACATCCATATATAACTTCTAACCTCTTCTAAACTTTTCTCTTCATATAAACATGATGTTTGCAAAAATATATCTTTTCTACTGATACCTGTGTACTTTAATATTTTTTAAAATAAAATTTGAGTCAAAAAAAGGTGAGTGTATACAATCAAGTATATTCACAAATTGTCTAACATTCTAAAAGCTGAGAAACTAAAAATTTACTTCAGTTTTCTCCCTAAAACCTATTTGCTTTTTAGAACTTTAACCTTTATATATTCTTTTGAACACAGGTTTAAGAGCAGAGCAATAGATTAAATGATACAAATGATGTTTTCATAAGTGGTGAATGAAAGTACTCTCAATGTTACCTGATCTGGATCAGTAAGATTGTACAGAAATAAGAAAGAAACTGGAGACAGTTTAGATGAGATTAAAAATGATTTAACCAAGAATATAATCTCTTTCTTTTTTTCCTGTGAGCAGAATCTTCCATTGTAGGAAGAAAAATTGAAAAAAAAGAAAAAAAAAAACAACAACAAATAATTGAAAACCTTTGGAATCTCTGATATCTATAAACCTTTAGGTCCTGTTTATCTAATTGGATTATAATGACACATAAACAATGAGGGTCTGGCCATGACATTGGGCAGATGCAGTAAACAGCTGGGTTCCAATTGCTGGGAAGATTTCCACCAGAAACTTCCCAAATTCACTCACAAGATGATAATTCTTCCCCTAGAGCAATCAACATTTCCAGATAACAAATCAAGAGAAGATGAATTGTATTTCAAGGTTAACTTAGCACAGTTCTTACAAATTTAGAACAGAGAAACATGATCTATATTTGGAGACTGAGGTCTGCATTCACATTATTTTCAGAGTTCCTTCACTTTTATTTGCATTCAACCACTTCTCTAAATCATAAGCCACCTATCCACAAATTTCTATTTTTTCCCATGATGTCTATAGTACAGTGCCAAGCACATAGGAAACGTTCAATGAATAAATATTGATGGATGGATATCTAGTCAGGGTTTTTGTATTTCACCATTTCATGAGCGTAATAAAATAATCATTGTTTCTAAAGTACTTTCAAATAATTTATCATGATGGGATGAAGTAGATATTATGAAATGATTACTTTAGAAGGCATAGTGATGTCTATTTCTGTGGCCATCTTAACAATAAATGGTGGTCACTATCATATAAGTGAAGGCCCTGCGTCTCATCATGACTCAAGGGGTCACAAGCTTTACATTTCATAGAGAGCAGGACTAGCTGCCTAGCCGAAATAGTCATCAAATGAGGAAGTACTGGAGAAAATATCTTAACTTCAATTCCTGTTACCTGGTTTTGGAAATTAAGTATTACTTGCCTAACTAGCTTCCCTTTCACTCACTTCAGTATTTCTTAAAGTGATGCAGAGTGACTTTTAAAATACATATCTGAGTTTTACCACTCCTCTGTTTTTGTTTTGTTTTATGTTTAATTGCCAAAGCTCACATGCACCCACCAGAGAGAGAGAGAAGTAAGAAAGACAGGGAGGAGAAAGTACCCCCAGTGCAGTGTGATCTCCTCCATGCTCCAGCCTGCTGCAATTTGGAGTATGTTCCCACACAAACTGGGTGTGTTTTTCAGGCTACAGGACCAAGATTCAAACTGTGATCAACCATGTGGGATCCAGCTCCCTTAACCACCAGGGTGCAGAGCTGGACTACTCCCCCTGATTTTGGAGTACAAGGTTTTCCCTTTCTCTTAGAATAAAGATCACGATCCTTGACTTAAAATGCTGTGCATGTTTACGGCCTCCTCCAGACCCTTTACTCTTTATCCTCACCATGCTCTGTCTCCTCCAAGCTCTCTATACCTAGCCACAGTGGACTTCATTAAATTCCCTGACCCTGCCCAGCTGTCTCCTGCCTCATACTCTCTGACATCCTAGACCTTCTGCTCTGACCCTGCCAAACTGACATTTTAGCTAGGTGGTGCTTCCTTAGGAAACTTTCTCTCTCTCTCCAGTCTGACTTAGGTCTTCCAGATTAGCTGGAATTGTCCTCTCAGGTACCACTCAGCACATTCACATTTGTTTCTTTAATGTTTTTGTTTGTGTGTTTGTTTTTAATCTCTGCCTCTCAGTCTCACCTCTTCTCTAGTTCATTGATAAATCTCCAGTACCAATCATATGCATGGCTTTGAGACTAATAAATATTTGTTAATTAAATAAATCAGTCATAGCATAATGACTATGTTGCTGGACTCCCATGTAGTTGACCGTGGTTCGAGTCCCAGACCTGGTGGCTTAAACTCATGGTGGCACGCGTGCATGTGTGTCCAAGATCCTGAGAGGAGAATGGAGGAGAAGGGATTACAGAGTGGCCGTACTCCCGGGGGGTGATTTCTCACTTTCTGTCTCTCTCTTTGTCTTTCTGGTGAGCACACACACCCTGTACCAAAACCTCTCCAAAAAGAAAAAAGAAATCAGTCAATAAACTTCCACCTGACAGCTAAAATAATTATTTTAGAAAAGAATTTCAACTCATGTGACTCAGCTCCCCCAGTGACCTTTCCACAGCCCTTCGGGATAAAGATCAAACTTCTAAGCCTGATATATTAGACTTTTCCAGTCTTCATTCCACTGTACTTATTTCTTCTTTCTACCACTTTCCTTTCACGGTATGCATTAGCTCTACTGAACTATCTTCAATGACTTTTATCTTTTGCTTTACATATTTTCATAATCAAGACATTTCTTGCTGGCCTTTTTCCCCTCTGCCTATTCCCCTCATTTCTTACTTGGGACTCCATTCAGATCCAGTTAAAAAGAATATTATTTTTTTTTGATTTTGAGAAAAATAACTGAAATATTTATTTTATCTCAAAAATTCCAACATATCAATATTTCTTTAACATCTATATGACTATAATATATAATAATGATTATAATGTATAATAATGGTGCAAATTACCTGAAATGAAAATACATTTGGAGCATTAATGCTTTGTACAAGAGAACATCTTTTGAAATTAAGTTGATGTGATGTGCTTTCATATAACATTCAGAAAAGAGTAAGTGTAGTTTATAAAATCTTGGTCAAACCATATCAAACAAATAATAAACCACTCTTGCTTATATATATATATATATATTTATATATAAATATATAAATATATAAATATATACACACACACACACACACACACAGAGAGAGAGAGAGAGAGAGAGAGACCACAGCATTAAAAGGTTCCTGCAAATTTTTGCAGCAGAGAGGTGACAGGCCAATGACAGCATAGTGTGAAAAAATTTCAAAATCAAAATCAAAAGAGGGTAATTTGTGTCAACCCTGTCTTAATCAAACCAAGAAAGCAATGGAAGAGGGGTTTTCTCATGCTAGTGTATCTGATAATAATAATTATTATTCAGAAAACTCAGAGTCACAACCTTGCACAAAGACCACTGCAGCTTGACACGGTTGAGACATCTGCCCAGGCTGTCCAAACTTGAACTGGTGTCACCCTTGTTATTGTTCCTGATAACCAAGGGCAATTGTCTCAAAACTATTAGTATAATCTCCTCTCGCCTTTCACCTCCTGTTTGTGATTTTTGCCTTTAAAACCCATAAGGATTATTAAACCTCAGTGAACATGTTCGGAACTTCTTGAATTATGCTCATCCAGGCTCTATCAAGGTGCAATCTTCAAACTTCAGCCCAAAAAAAAAAAAAAAATATATATATATATATATATATATATATATATATATATATATTATTTTATATGCTTGGTCTCCGTTTGCCTTTTTTTAGGTTACTAATAATAAAAATAGTAATAACAATATCTCACTTTTTTTAGTGATAACTTGAATACTAGAATTGCTAACATCTTGTTTAATAAGATTCACATACATTTAAAATCCTCAATTTGTGTAAATTGTATTCCCTGCTAATTGTATACTCTTCGTAGAAGTATAAATGAGGCCATAATTTTCAGTGATGTATCTATGAAAATGTGTTATATTTTGTAGCAGTTTGACTTATTAATCAAAGACAATGTAAGACACTGAATGCAAAGATTTGGGAAGCTTATTCGTGTGTAGTACAGAAAAGACATATTTGATGAAAGATAGCAATAATAATAGTGGTAAGAATTAATGTATTGTTAACGGTGAGACAGATGGGAAATCATTTGATTTTTAAAAATGAACTTTTTTCAGACTGAAGTAATTACATATGCTCATTGTAGATAATACAGAAAAATTTAATGAAAAATTAGAACCTTTGATAATATCATCATGTAGAGGTAATTGACTAAAATGTCAAATTTTTATGTTTCATTATTTTCATACATAATATTTTACTTCTAATTTAAAAACCCTTTTCTTCTTTAATATTATCTATTTTAAAAAATATTTGGAAATGCATGCACAAAACATGCTTTTTTGAAAACTAACATTATTTAATATTTCCATAATATTACAATTATAATTAATTTATCAATTTTCTAATTATTGACTATGCAACATTTTTACATTCTAATATTATGTATAGGAGGTGCTATTGTTCAAAAATTGCTTTAAATATGCTCAATTATTTTATATCTATGAATTCCTAGAAGTGTCATTACTAAATCACAAATTGGACATGTTTTTAATGCTTTTGAGATTACTTCCAAATTGCTTTGCCTAATGGCATATAGTATACACTTTAATCATTTATTTATAAGAATCCCATTCTTCAAATTACATTTACCAATGCTGGGAACTATTTCAAAATATCATGCCAACTTCATAGTTTGAAAGTTAAATCTTGGCCTTAAAATAAAATAACAAAACAAGGGAATGTATGCCATTCATGCATATTTGAAAAGGTTACCCAAGGATAATGACTACCACTATTGCTTCACATATACAATTTCCTTTTAAAACGTCCTGTAGGAAAATCACTCTATGAATCAGAGCTACCCATACTTATAGATATATAACCCTTAACACACACAACAGATATGCATGCACATCATTCATGTGTATACTCTATTCCTGGTACAGTTGTTTGAATTCAAACATTTGAATTTAAAACATCAGCTTTCAAAAAAAATTAAAATAATCTTATTTTTCTTTTGAGAGGTTTTCGCTATAGGGCGCGTGCACTCGCCAGACAGAGAGACAGAGAGATAGAAAGTGAGAAATCACCCCCCAGGGGGCATGGCCTTGCCGCAATCCCTTCTCCTCCATTCTCCTCTCAGGATCTTGGGTACGCACGCACACACGCCCGGCGTAAGTTTTAAGCCACCGGGTCCGGGACATGAACCGCAGTTGACTACGTGGGAGTCCATAACTGCTGGTCCCAAATTAAAGTAATCTTTGTGCACTCTATTTTTCCCATTGAAATAACTGGTTACTATTTATCTGACTATGACTGCCTTGCCTTTAGGCTAAAGCAGAAAAGACATCGTTTTGAATTTGTACACACTCATAAGAGTAAAAGCAAGTGAAGATATTCGTGAGTCATTCTATTTTCCCCTCTGCCTGTTGGAGAACAGAATCAATGCTTTTCCTATCCAAACCAATAATTGAGAATAAAATTGAAAGCATTCTTATCTGGTCATTTCTATGGTAGCAATCAATGAAGTGTCATGATTTACATTTATTTTTCCTAGATAGAGAGTGACTAAATAAATCCTTCCTGCAGAGATCTTGGTACAAAATACAAATAAATAAATAAATAGATAGATAGATAAATAAATAAATAAATTCTGGTGTTTCAAGATATGTGTGGTCAAAAAATGACAGAGAATCAAGCCTTTCCATGATTGAAAAACCAAGGTTGAATATTGACTGGTAGTTTTCATTGGTTGCACTAAGGGACAAACAGCTTGCTTCTGGTTGGCTACAATGGACCTCAAGAACTTTCTAGAAGATGTAAGGGGTAGCTTTGGTGAACTCAGGTAAAGAAAGTGGCTTTTGAGAGTAGCATCAGGAACAGACAGCTCTATCAGTCCCACAACCTAAATGTCCCTATCACCAAAAATCACACCTTTGAAAAGCCTGATATAATCTACTATAAGCATTTAACATTATCCTTGAGGGTTTCAAAGAACATTTGAGAGGCCTTAAACATATTTTAAAATAACAATATAACAAATTATAAATGCAAGGTAAGGATGATGAGGTATGTGGTAGGGGGGCAAGGATATAAGAGCTGCGTAGTGGAACTCGGAAAAATGTTGTCGTTTGTTCTCTAAACAGGATTGTGCTTGTATTGAGTCAGAGACATTATTCCCACAAGGAGAATAGTTTAATAATTCATAAGCTCTTTTCTCCCTTCTAATCGAAACCTTCTTAGTTAAAGTACAGAATCTAAAGAAAAGAATGTTAATAGGCAGCCCCATGTCAGTATTAAAAAAAAAAGAGCTATGTTTTCAACTCTATGGTAACAAACATAGTTAAAAAAGCAATTTTTTACAAAAAAATTATTTACTTAATTTTATTTATTTATTGTTTTTAATTTTTAAATTTGATCAGAGAAAGACAAGAGAGATGAGAGAGAGAGAGAGAAATTGACAAAGTAAGCCACCAGGTCCAGGACTCAAACCATGATCAGCCATGTGGGAATCCAGTGTCTTAATCACTGTGCCACCTGGTCCTAAAAGTGTGATTTTTAAGGAAGAAATTTTGTGGTCTTTTCTCTATCATATGAAATATACTTTTGTTAAATAAGCTCTGTATTTAAAATCTACCAGCATCTTGAATAATATATTCCATTTCATGGAAATAAAATAAATAACTGTACAACTAACTATTAATAATAAGAATGACTAACTTACTAAATCACTTTAGCACGTACTGTACCTTGCATATATCTTTTGGATATTATTATTATGAGCAATATAGTAACAAAATATTTTGGAATGTTTTGGAATCTAATGGGGAAGATGAAGTAAGTCCAGAAATATGCAGTTGGACAAATACTTTTTTTTTCCCAGCTCTTTATGATTTTAAAAATATATATTTGTCGGTACCAGCAGTTAGCATAATGGCTATGTTGCTGGACTCCCATGTAGTCAACCGAGGTTCGAGTCCCGGACCTGGTGACTTAAACTCACACCAGGCGCGTATGCGTGCGTGCCCAAGATCCTGAGAGGAGAATGTAGGAGAAGGGATCGTGGCATGCCAACCCCCCCCGTGGGGGGGGGTGATTTCTCGCTTTCTATCTCTGTCTCTCTCTGTCTTTCTGGCAAGCGCACGCACCCTTATAGCAAAAACCTCTCCAGAAAAAGAAAAAAGAAGTATATATATATATATATATATATATATATATATATATATATATATATGAAGAGTTCATACACACATGCATTGTGACATGCTTACCATAATCAAGATAATTAACATATCCATTACTTCACATAATAACTGAGTGTGTGTGTGTGTGTGTGTGTGTGTGTGTGCGCGTGACTGCCGGCCCCACATTCCAAAATCTTTTTAAGGTTCTCTTGTACATGTAGCCTCCTCAGATTGGCTTCTTTCACTTAGCAATATGTCTGTAAGATTTCTCCATGCATTTTTGTGACTTTATATATCATGCTGTACATTCATTCTTCAGAAATCTTTCACCTTGCATAACTGAAACTTTCTGCCATTTGACCAGCATCTCCTCGTTATCTATTTTCTCTGGCCCCTGGTAACTACCACTTTACTTTTTCTTACTATGAGTTCAACATTTTAGATTAGATATGTAAGGGAGATCGATCTTGGTCTGGCTTCTTTCACTTAACACAATGTTCTTTCAGTTTATCCATGCTGTCAAATATGATAGATATTCCTTTATTTTTAAGGCTGAGTAATATTACATTGTATAATTGATGTATCGATTAAAAATATATATCAAACACTTGCTACATAATCAAATAATTGGGGTAATGTCATTTGCAAAACTGTGTGTATCTTGTGCATTTGATCCATTTTCCCCATAAAACTATAAAACATTCTAAGATGTTAATTATTATGTTTGTTTATAATTTGGTGGATGAAAAATATTACTGATCACCTAGATATTTAGGGTGTATTTTATATCTGTACAATCATGTCATGAAATATAAAACCTTGTTATAGTCAACTAATTTGACATTAGCTTTTTTTTTTAAGTGCAAGTATTTTGGTACAAAATTTTTGAAATCAATACATAGTTTCCTCATAATAAGCCTTTTTCATAATCTTTTTTTTAATGGGAGTAGCATTATTTTAGTAATATATGTAGTGTGTTAATGCATTTCTTTCTATTCACTTATTTATTATTATTATTATTTATGTATTAATTGCTATATATGATTTAGATTGTAAAGAGACTTTACCCAGCATGATATATACCTCAGTTCAGCCTGAGAATACTATTCACATCCTCATCAACAAATACTAAACCATGTCTGTGTTCCACAAATGTCTTACCTCTATTTTTTTCCCATATTTCCTTTTCTACTCTCTTCCCGTCTCACACTCTTTCCACTTTGTCTCTAGTGTCCGTAACAAATTTTAATGCTTTTATATCCTCCAGTCTTGCAATCTCTACTGGAGAGTGCAGACAGTAGGTAGATGTTAAGTGGAGACACACAATGCCTCTGTTTCATAGCCTGACTTGCTTCACTCAGCAACAAATCTTCCGTATTTGTCTACTTTCTATCAAATTCCAGGGACTTGTTGTTTTCTTATGGCTGAATAGTATTCCATGGAGTATATATGCCACACTTTTTCAATTCATTCATCCGTTTGTGGACATTTGGGTTGGTTCCATGTCTTAGCAATCATGAATAAGGCTGCAATGAATACAGACAGATGTGTAAGCGCTTTTCCAACTGAGTGTTCTCCTGTCCTTTGGGTAGATACCCAGGAGTGGAATTGCTGGGTCATATAGTGGTTCTATTTGAAGGTCCTTGAGCAACCTCCATACTGTTCTCCACAGTGGCTGGACAAATTTACATTCCTATCAACAGTGTAGGAATGTTCCCTTTTTACCACATCTCCTCCAACACTTATAAGCTTTTGTTTTTTTTCATCTTTGCCATTATGGGGTTAGGAGGTATCTCATTGTAGTTTTGATCTGCATCTCCCTTATACTGAGGATGTTGAGCATTTCTTCATATGCTTTTTGGCTGTTCATTGTCTTCCTTAGAGTGTTGTTTATTAAGCTCATTTTTCCATCTTTTAATTGGATTTATCTTTTTCTGCCTGGTAAGCTGCTTGGGTTCCCTGTGTATTCTGGTTATCAGTCCCTTATCTGAGGCACAGTTAACTAAAATTTTCTCCCATTCTGAGGGTTGTCAATTCGCACTAATTATGGAGTCCTTTGCTGTGCAGAAACTTATTCTGATGTGATCCCACCTGTCTCTCTTGGCTGTGCTTTGGGGATCTTTCTTAAGAAGTCTTTGCCTACCCCATGTCCCAAAGTTTCCCTAGTGTTTTCCACTACTAGTTTTATAGTTTGCAATCTTTTGTTCAGATCTTTGATCCATTTTGAATTGACTTTTGTTAATGGTGAAAGACAGGAGTTCAGTTTCATCTTTCTGCAGGTGGATACCTAGTTTTTCCAGCACCATTTACTAAAGAGGTTTTCCTATTCCCACTGGATTAACTGGTCTCCTTTGTCAAAAATTAGTCGGCTGTATGTTTTGGGGTTTATTTCTAGGGTCCCTATTCTATTCCATTATTCTACCTGTCTGTTTTTTGTGGCGATATCATGCTGTTTTGATTGTCCCAACTTTTTACTACATTTTGGGGTCAGAGTGTGAGATGCCACCCACTCCACTCTTCTTGCTCAGGATTGCTTTGGCAATATGAGGTCTTTTATAATTTCAGACAAATTCTATGATTGTCTTTTCTAGATCTGTGAAGAACATCTCTGGTTATTTAATTGGAATTGTGTCATATATGTATATTAATTTGGGTAGAATTGCCATTTTGATAATATTTATTCTTCCAAACCAGGAACATGGGATTCCTTCCACTTTTTTTGTGTCATTTTCAATATCTTTTTAAAGATTTTCATATTTTCCTTTGTAAAGGTCTTTGACTTCCTTAATTAGACTTATCCCTAGGTATCTTATACATTTTGTGGCCATAGTAAAGTGGATTCCTTTCTTCAGCTCTACTTCATTCAACTTGTTGTTCATATATAGAAATGCTATAGATTTTTGGATGTTGATTTTGTATCCTGCAACTTTACTGTATTTATTTATTACTTTGCAAAATTTCTTCTTCATGGAATCCTTTGGGTCTTCTAACAATATCATCATGTCATCTGCAACAAAGGATAATTTCAACTCTCTGCCTATTTTTATGCCTTTTATATTATTCTTTTTTCTGATTGCATTGGCTAAGACTTCCAGAAATATATTGAAAAGGATTGGAGAAAGTGGGCAGCCTTGTCTAGTATCAGTTTTTAGTGGAAAAGTTTTCAGCTTTTCTGCATTCACTATAATGTTAGCTATAGGTTTTTGATATATGGCTTTTATTGTTCTGAGAAATGACCCTTCTATGCTAATCTTGCTAAAAGTCTTCATCATAAAAGAATGTTGTATTTTGTCTAATGTTTCCTCTGCTTTGATTGAAATGGTCATATGATTTTTTTTATCTTTCTTTCTATTAATATGGTGTGTTATGTTTATGGTTTAGTGTATGTTGAGCCACTTTTGCATAAATAAAATAAAGCCTGAAATAAAGCTTATCTGGTTGTGGTGAATAATCTTTTATATGTGTTGTCAAATACGATTTGCAAGTGTCTTTTTGATAATTTTTGCATCTATTTCATCATAGATATTGGTCTGTAGTTTTAGTTTTTTTTCTTTTTTCTTTTTTCTTTTTTTGTCTTTAGTTTGGGAATGAGGGTGACTTCATAAGCTTCATAAAATAAATTTGGAAGGTTTTCTTCCTTTTGGATCTTTAGAAATAATTTGAGTTAGATGGGTGTTAACTCTTCATTAAAAGTTTTGTAAAATTCAGAAGTGAAGCCATCAGGAGGTGTTTTTTCTCTGCTGGGAGATTATTCATTACTGATTCAATCTCATTGCTTATTATGGGCCTATTCAGACTTTCTATGTTCCTGATTCAATCTTGGTAGATAATATGTGTCCAGGAATTTTTCCATCTTCTTCATGTTCTCTTGTTTGTTGGCATATAGTCACTTGTTGCATCTTCTTATGTTTTATATTTCTATTGAATCTGTTGTAATAGTGCTTGTTTTATTATGTATTTGATTTATCTGGTTTCTTTATTCTTCTTAATCAGTCTAGTTAATGGTGTGTCGATCTTGTTAATCTTTTAAAAGAACCAGCTTTTGCTTTCACTTATTTTCTGTATAGTGCATTTATTTTCGATTTCATTTATTTCTGCTCAAACCTTTATTATTTCTTTTCTCCTAACTTTTTCTTTTCTTGTTGATTTTTCAGTTTCTTGAGGCATGATGTTAGATGGTCTATTTGCTACCTTTCTCTTTTCCTATGCACACTAATTGCTATGTATTTCCCTCTATGACTACTTTTGTGGTGTCTCATAAATTATAGAAACTCATATACTCATTGTCACTTGTTTCCATTAATCTTTTGATTTCATACTTAATTTTTTCAGTAGTTAATAAGTCATTCAGAAGTAGATTGTTTAGTTTCCATGTTTTTGTGTATTTTTGTGTATTTTTCCTGAAATTAATATCAAGTTTAATTCTATCATGTTCAGAGAAGATGATAGATATAGTTTCTATGCCTTTGAATCTGTAAAGGCTTGATTTTTGTCCTATCATATAGTCAATCTTTGAAAAGGTTCCATGCAGGGTGAGAAAAATATATATTTTTGTATTCTTGGGGTGGGAAGTTTTATAAATGTGTGTCAAGTCCATTTGATTTATAGTGTCATTTAGGTCCTGTATCTTTCAGCTTATTTTTTGTCTAGATTTGTCTAAAGGAGATATTCAGGTGTTGAGATTTCCATAAATTACAGTGTTGCAATCTATGTCTTTTAGCTCTAGCAATCTTTATATATTTAGGTGCTCCTGAGTTGGGTGCTTAGATATTTATACGTGTTATATCTTCTTGATGAATTACCTCCTCTACTATATAATGCCTTTCTTTGTCTCTTCTTAAAGTTTTGTCTTAAAGCCTATTTTGTCTTAAATCAGTATCACAACTCCAGCCCTTTCTTGATATCTGTTTGCTTGGAATACCTTTGAGCTCTTTGTTTTTAGTCTATGTAGGTATTTATCCATGAAGTGCGTTTCTTGTTAGCAACATACAGAGATTTCTTTTTTCTCCATTCAGCCAGCCTGTATCTCTTGATCAGTGAATTTAATCCATTAACATCAACATTGCTATCCATATTTCCAGACATGTTCCTATCATTAAGTGAGCCATTTTCTTGGTTGTTCTTTGTTTTCTTATATGTGCCTAACTTTAGTTTTCATAGTATAGCACTCTCTTCAGAAGTTCTTGAAGAGCTGGTCTG
This sequence comes from Tupaia tana, assembly GCA_026018925.1. Taxonomy (NCBI): domain Eukaryota; kingdom Metazoa; phylum Chordata; class Mammalia; order Scandentia; family Tupaiidae; genus Tupaia; species Tupaia tana. The sequence goes on along the minus strand of JAKSZU010000005.1, from coordinate 75,970,551 downwards.
GAGTTGTTAAATTATTTTAGGTTTTGTTTATCTGAGAATATTTTTATCTTTTATTCCAGTATGAAGGATAATCTTGCTGGGTATAGTAATCTTGGCTGAAATTGATTTTCATTTAATGCTTTGACTATATTTCCCCATTCTTTCCTTGCCTGCATTGTTTCCAAGGAGAGGTCTGATGTTAACCTGATTGGATAGCCTTTGTAAGTAACTTGACATTTCTCTATTGCCAATTTTACTATCTTATCTTTGTCTGTTGCTGTGGCTATTCTGGCTATTATGTGCCTTGCAGAAGATCTTCTTGGATTGATTCTACTTGGGGTTCTTTGTGTTTCTTGGGTCTGGATATTTGTATGCCTCTACATTTGGAATATTTTCTTCCAGTATTTCATGGAATAAATGATCAATTCCCTTGTTATTTTCTTCACTGTCTGGAACACCTATAATCCAGAAGTCTGGATGTTTAATGATATCTAGCATTTCTCAAATATTGTCCTCATTTTCCATGGTTATTGATACTTTTTTCTACGTCAGGTGTTTTGTCTTCTACATTCAACATTTGCTCTTCTGGTAATCTAATCTGCTTTTAATACTTTCAAGGGAGGTTTTAATTTCCTGTATCACAGTCTTCATCTCTAACAATTCCATCTGATTCTTTTTTATGGTGTCTTTTTCCTCTTTTAAATTGTAAATGGACTTTTTCATCTCTAGAGCTCACTTTCTCTTTTCTCTTGCATCTTATCCAGTTTTGTCGCTATAAACATTCTAAATTGTTTATGTGATCTTTCCCTGAGTACCATAGTGTTGTCTGTGGATGATGAGGAATTGATGTTTTCCCTTGGGAGAGACATTTTGTTGGCTGCTCATATTTCTTGTGACTCTTTGCTGGTTTCTAGTCATCTGGTGATTTATATGTTCCTTCCTAAATTCTTTGAGTTAATTCTGACTGTTCAAAGGCATGCAGGAGTAGGTGATTGGCAATTTTTCTGCTGCTCTACCTCCCTGATGCTCACCAGCAACCTGAAATGTTGTCACTAGTCTTGGATGATTCAAAGTCCTCTAAGTTACTACAGAACAGCTGTGCCTGAGACTGAGCTGCTGAGCTTTAATTCAGGAAGATGGAGATTGTGCTGCATGAGTTGCGCTCTGCATGCTTCAGAAAATGCTAAAGTCTTAGACTTCAGAGGCATGTGGCAGGGGATAAGCCACAGTCTCTTTGCAGTTCAGTCTCCCTGTGCTGGAACAGATGTCCAGATGGGGAGGAGAGGTGCACAAGGATTTTCAAAGTCCCAAGCAACATATCTGTGAGTTCAAAGGTGAGTGGGGCAGGGGATGAGCTACAGGTGTCTGCCGCAAAGGGGAAAGCTCCTGTCTTATGGCAAGGCCCTTTGCTGGAACGGATTGACATTAACTTTTAAACAACAGTGTTTCCAAGTGTATCTGAAGCCCATCAACTATTCTTCAGAATAACCTGAGACAGTTTTGGAGGAAAAGGTTCCTAAGCTTTTACCATGGTGATTTAACACTTAAAAATTTTTCTTTATGAAAAAGTAGGTTCTATATTCTGTTATTTTACAGAAAAAATATTTGTTCAGTCTTATTTATTTATTTTAGAGATATTTTTGCTAGAGGGCACTTGTGCTCACCAGAGAGATGGAGAGATATATAGTGAGAAATCACCCTCAAGATGGGATGGCCATGCTGCAATCCCTTCTTCTCCATTTTCCTCTCAGCATTTTAGGCATGCATGTTCATACTCCCAGTGTGTTTCAAACTGCTGGACCTGGGACTCAAATCACAGTTGACTATGTGGGCATCCACATACGTAACCATTATGTCATCTGCTAGTCCCAGATTTGTTTAGTGTCTTAAATCGAAAAGATTGTTGTCCAATTTGGAACAATTTTCTTGGTCCACAGACACCTGATTCAGAATAACCTAGGATTGTTTTAGCAGTGCAGGATCTTGGGCACATTGTCATGTTAACAACAGCAGCATTTCAGAAGATGGGGATCCAGGAATCTTTCTTTAGACTTAGTAGTGATTTTTTTAAAAAATATTATTTATTTAATTTTATTTATTCATTCATTTATTTTAATTTGACCAGAGAGAGACACACACACACACACAGAGAGAGAGAGAGAGAGAGAGAGAGAGAGAGAGAGAGAGAAAGGGAGAAAGGAAGCTGCCAGGTCCAGGACTCGAACTATGGTCAGCCATGTGGGAGTGTCCAGCACCTTAACCACAATGCCACCTGCTGGTCCCCTGACTTAGTAGTGATTTTTAATCATAATAAAATTAGAGTAAAATATCTTATTTCTGTGTTTTTGAGCTCAGAGCTGTGATTAGTTGGTGTTATGGCATCCAAGAGGGGAGGCAGTACTAGCTAGAACAATTCCTTTTGCAGGAGAAAGTCTTTGCAAAGATAATGCAGCCCTTGTCTAAAGTCAAAAAGTTCTGAGGCTCCGTGAAGTGCCCTACCAGTCCAGAATCTCTTCCAACACATATCCCTAGAGGGAAGGGTTCTGGAATGGGCATCTATAAAAAGGGATCACTGCAAAACAGAAGGCATCAAATTGATGCCCTGAAAACAGATGATTGCTTTATTTAATTACTGCCATCCTATCTCTGTATTGTCAAGACATAATGTTTCTAGTATTATTCATAAACAGAAAATACTAACTAAATTAACCAATTAACTCAGGCTTAATTGGCTTTTATGTTTTCATTTTTGTCAATAGCAGAGAAACCAGAAATCTTCCCCAAGTTAATTTGTGTCATCCGGCTGAATACCAATGGTTATCACTTGGTAGATATATGAATAAAACACTTAACTGTCTTAGTTGGATTGGAATTCTTCTGATATAACATTGATCTTCTGGCTTAATAATTAATGATCAACTATGCGCTGGATCCCTCATAGCACCCGTTTTCACTGTCAAGGAGTCTTGGTATTATGTAGTCATTAGTATACAGATACATCTCTAGAGAAGATTGAGTAGAGGGTAACACATCCTTGAAGTGTCGCCTATGTTTTTAACTCAAATGTATGGTCTGTTTCTTTTATGTAAGCTGAATTGTCAGGAAAATATTTTTTTAGTAACTGAGGTTGCTGGAAATTTATATTTGACACACACACACACACACATGTATGTATACACACACACACACACATTATATAGAAACTGTATAACTCAGGGCCTCAACGCATTGAGTTACCAAAGTGGGATCTCATCCATAATTGGGACTTCAGTAGTTTGGATTTTAGTTAAGTCTTTCTGAAAAAGTGAATTGAGAAGTAGATGACCTAAGCACTCTGAAAGCAGATGATAGAAGACAGTTTAACAACAAAAGACAGATAAAAAGACATGCAAAATGATTCTCTTTTGTATCAGTAAAGACATTTGGCACTTTCTACTTAAAAGGCTCTTTGTGACCATTAATTAGTTAATCCTAACAACCTCCTGGTAGAATATATCAGCATTATTATCACTTGCTATAGCAGAACTTGAAATACTGTAAGATTAAGGGCTTTAGTAAGAATTGAAAGCTAATAAATGGCACAGTACGTATTAGAACTGAATCTCTGCCCAGCAATTCTATTTGGAGTTCACCAGGAGTGAGTCTCTGTAGTGCAGCTAACATAGCACTCTATGATTTCAGAAAAGCACCCTGAGGAATGCCCTAGCTGATAAGCAAAGATCAGCCCAAAGCTACTTGGAAAGCAAAATGAAATGTGTAAATCCATGAAGGCATGGAGATGCTATCTTTTCCTCAGAATTTCATGGAGAAAAAGAGACAGGGTTCAGTTTCCCCTGAGAAGAAACACTAAAGAAAGTAAGAAATTGGCCTTAGTCATGGACTCTAAATTGTATTAACTTACTGCACAATGTAATGGTGAGGGACCAGGGAAACAAAGATTTTTTTAGTTTTAAACTGCATCTTCTCAGAATAATTATAATTATGCTTTGAAACAATGGAACACTGGGATCATCATCATCAGAAGAAAGGTCATTGTAATTTTCTTAAACTCAAATATAACTTGAGAAGGAACTAGTAGCTAACTGAACGAAGTGCTGAATCATGACTTAATTGTTCTACTTCATACTTACCAGTAATTTCAAGTTAATATAATGAAGGAACATAATGACATTTAATAACATAAATGTTATTAAATAAGTTGCAGGAAATAAGATTGAAGGATGCAATTTTCCTAAAATTTTTAGTTATTTAGTATTTCAAAGTTCTTCTTTGATAGCCAATAAGTTTTCCTACTTTATATTATCTTGAGATGGGATTTCTTTAGGGGAAAAGATGTACACTTAACTTATGTAGATTGAATATCCTTTATTCAAAATTCTTGGGACTAGAAATGTTTGGGAATTCAGATTTTTCCCTCATGTCTTGGACTATTTGCATACACATAATGTGATACCTTATAGATGAGAGCTAAGTCTAAACATGAGATTTATTTATATTTTACATATGCTTTATACACATAGCATGGAAGTAATTTTATAGAATGTTTTTGTATTGCATCATTTTTTAACTATAATTTATCACATGAGGGCATGTGTAGAATTTTCCACTTGTGGCATCATGGTTTCAGAAAGGTTTCAATTTTGGAGCATATCAGAGTTTACATTTTCGGATTAAGGATGTTCAACCTGTACTTACATCCAAACAAATGCCAAATGTGTTACAAATTTCAGAGAAAAAAGAAAATAAATATGACTCTTAAATAATTTTGGATTGGAGAACAATGGTTTTAGTTCATCACATAGGTGCATATATAAAAAAATTGATATTTTATATATAAATATGAAAATATCAAAAAGTTAAAACAAAGAATAATTTGAAGAATTATTTATAGTAACTCATTAATCAATGGATTGGCATTCTTAATAAATAAAAAGTTATAACAAATAAATAAGACAAAAATCGGTTTAAAAGATGAGTAAATAAGTAATAAAAAGATTAAATAATATTATCTAGTGAAAGGACCAGCAGTTAGCTTAATGGCTATGTCGCTGAACTCCCACATAGTTGACCGCAGTTCTAGTCCTGGACCCAGTGACTTAAACTCACACTGGGCAAGTGTGCGTGTGTGCCCAAGATCCCAAGAGGAGAATGGAGGAGAAGGGATCGCAGTGTGGCCATCCCCCCTGAGAGGTGATCTCTCACTTTCTGTCTCTCTGTCTCTCTCTGTCTTTCTGGCGAGCACATGTGCCCTATAGCAAAAACTTTTCCAAAAATAAATTATCTAGCGAAAACATTTTAAAATATTTAACCTCAGTATTAAACAAAGAAAATTAAATTAACATATAATACATACACATAACACAAAAATTAGGTTGACAAAGAGAATATTAATATTAATATATAGAATTAGCATACATGTGAATAAAAGCTATAGTCCAAAATTTAGTTGTTAACTAGTAGTATGTATTTGGGTGGAAATGTAGCAATAAGGACCAAAAGTTTAAAAAATGTTTACAGTTTTTATCACACATATAGTATTTCAAAAATTATCTTGAAAAAATATCATCAAAAAATATCTATGTACAAGGATGTTTTATAAAACAATGTTCATATTTCAGGTAACAGGATGATACAGAATTGACTGAATAAATTATTATACATATATAAGAAAGCACTATGTATCTTTTTGCATAGTACTATTTATTTATTTATTTTAATTTTAAAAATTTTTTATACATTCGATCACATTATTTAGCTTACAAAGTGAACATTTCAATATGTGAACATTTCTCCCCAGTCCAGTTGATCAAAATATCTTCAACCAATAACACCATAACTCCCCATCCTGTCAATGCTCTTCCTCCATATCCCTCCTCCAAATGTCCTTCCTTAGGCCCCACTCCTCCACACACACCACATCTGGCATTCACACCCATCTCTTATGTTTGTACAATCTTTAGTCAATCAGTTTCAGTCATAGAGTGCAGACACTCGGTATATATTAATGTCTCTCCTTCATAGCCCGGCTTGCTTCACTCAGGAGTAAATCTTTCATATTCTTCCACTTTCTGTCAAAAGCCAGGATTTTGTTGGTTTTTATGGTTAAATAGTATTCCATAGAGTACATGTGCCACAGTTTTTCAATCCATTCATCCATACGGGGACATTTGAGTTGGTTCCATTTCTTAGCAAACGTGAAAAGTGCCGCAATAAACATTGATGTGCAAGCACTTTTCCAGTGAAGAATTCTTCTGTCCTTTGAGTACATACCGAGGAGTGGGACTGCTGGATCATATGGTAGTTCTATTTGTAGATTTTTGAGGAATCTCCAAATTGTTCTCCACAGTGGCTTGACCAATTTACATTCCCATTAGCAGTGTAAAAGTGTTTCTGTTTCACCACAGCCCTGCCAACACTTATCACTTTTTGTTTTATCAACCTTAGACATTCTGACTGGGGTTAGGTGGTATCTTATTGTTGTTTTGACCTGCATTTCCCTTATGATGAGGGATGTTGAGCATATTACTGTTTATTAAGAAGATATGAAAGTAGAATAATGTACAATCCTATAAACAAGTTTCTATTCATTTTCCTAAAGGGCAGGAATAGTTCCAAGCAGGCATGTAAGCTGGCAGATTTGAGGACATTAAAATCTTTTTTTTCTGATTTTCTTTTTCTATTTGCATTTAATCACTGCACATCTTTGCAGCATACAAAATGAATCTTCCCACAATGAATAGACTGCATATTAGTCCAGTCAAAGAAATTTCCATACACATCATCTCTTTGGTCAAAATAAGAATTTACACATTCTGTCTAATATTGCTAACACCACATAGAAAATATTTTAAGGCAGATATCCAGAAAATGTATTTGTCTTACAGTTTACACAAGTACAAATCAATCGGTTTATGATGCAGCAGTCAATATATAATGTGATAATATTGCCACGATTAACTTTCTTACATAATTTTTGCCAATTTTTATATTTAAAATCAATGAAGAGATGAATACAAAGTTTACCATAGGATGAATTTATTTATGTAATTTAAGATTGTAGTGGAACCACCAGATCCTTCAGTTCAACATTATTATTTTTATAAAATTTTGGTGGCTGATACGAATGTGAGTAATGCTATTATGTCGTTATTAGAAAAAAATCTTATTATTTCCTCTGTATGGACATTGACATTAAATCGATATTTTAAATCATTTATTATATCTCTAAAAATTTTCAGTAAATACTTTCTCATTCCCGTAACAGCCAAATTTTGCCTCATTCTACAATTCCTAACAGCCTCTACCTGATTTCCTTTCCTTCCTTTACCCATAGGATGGGACATTTAATTATTTAGCATTCCCGGAACTGATGTCTTTTTGTTCAATTTCAGGGATCATTTCTCTCATCATTCATTAGGCCTAGAAGTCTAACACCAAAGGAAACACTTTTTCCTCCTCCTGATTTCCTAGAGGAGGGATTATGATACCCTTCTCTCCTTTCTTTGCTCTTGCACTGCACTCATTCCACTTCTGCTTGAGTTGCCCAGAGTCACGTTCGTGTCTGGGAACATCTGGACCAGCTCCATTCTGTTCTATCTCTATTTCCCTAAGAACCCAGAGGCCTGCACAGACTGTCAGGTTTGCTTCTACTCCAAGGAGAAGTGGCTCTTCTCAGAGAAACTGTCCCAGTCTTATGCTGCCTTGACTTTGTAGTTAGAGCTAAAGAATTCTGAATCTGAGGATTACCAATCCCTCTTCATTTGTTTTTCTTTTTTACTTATGTATTCATTTTTACATTTAATCAGTGTGTATCATTACAGCATACCAAGTGAATTTTACCATCCTGAATACACTGTGTATTGGTTCAGTCAAAGAGGTTACATACACATTATTATCAACAGATTAATTTTCCAGTTTTTATTTCTTCATATTTTATTTCTTTCAGTTTCCCCTTGATTTCCTCCCTTTCACCCTCCCCTATTTCCCACCTTTCTCCACACTGTCTCCAGCATCACCATTGCTCTCCATGGTTTTATACCTTCCAATTTTTCATTTTTGTCATACAGTGCAGACATTCAGTATCTATTAAGTTGGAACATACAATGCCTCTCTTTTATAGTCTGGCTTGCTTTACTTAGCAGTAAATCTCCCATATTTGTCCACTTCCTATCAAATGCTAGAGTCTCATCGGTTCTTTATGTCTGAGTAGTATTATGCAGTATATACACTACGTAATATATGCTATACAATCCATTCATCTGTTCATGGACATTTGGGTTCATTCCCTGTCATAGCAATTGTGAGTAATGTGCAATAAACATGGATGTATATTTTTCTGACTGAGTGCATTCCTATCCTCTGGATAGATACTCACAAGTGGAATTCCTAGATCATATGATTGTTCTCTTTGTAGGTCTTTGAGGGGACACCATATTGTTCTCCACAGTGGCTTTACCAATTTACATTCCCACCAACTGTGTAGGAGAGTTCTTCTTTTTCCACACTCTCTCTAGCCCTTATCATTCTTTTATTTTTCTTTTTTTAATCTTAGCCATTCTGATGGGGTAGGGGGTATCTCATTGTAGTTTTAATTTGCATCTCCCTTATGATAAGGAATGCTGAGCATATTTTCTTTCATATTTTGGCTTTTTGTATATCTTCTTCAGAGAGTTGTCCATTCATTTACCCATCTTTTAAGTGGGCTGATAATTTCTTTTTGAGTAAGCTGCTTGAATTCCCTGTATATTTTGGTTACTAATTCCTTTTTGTTAACATCCCTAAAGCCACGTCTTCTAATCATGCCTCTATCAGGAATAGAAGAGGAATTTTGTCTCATAACTTGAGTAGGGAAAGGAGAAAGGAGATACATTTGTCATATGCATTGCAGACCACAGTACCAAATGTAAATCTCATGCAGATCTTTTTATCCCTGTGGGCTCTCATGGATTTTACATTATTCCTAAACCTCTTTTTAAGGGTAGTGGCTTCAAAATGTCTCTTCATTTCCCTCTGCAACGTGTATAAATATGTGTAGGTATCTATAGTGTAATATCATGTGTGGATGTATACATCCTTTTTGTATGCAAGCTCTTATTTCTTCTTTCAGTTGCAACTTCATACCTAGATCATTCCTCATCAACCTTTCCAAACTGTTACACTAATTTCCTCTATTTAACAGTTCATGCCTGTTAAAAAACAAACAAACAAACAAAAGTTTTCAATATCTAATACAAATGGAGGAGGCATTAGTATATAGGACAAAAAACAAAACAGTGTAAAAGTTGATAAAGGTATATTTCAAGTTGCTAATAAAAACATATATTAGTCAGGACCAGCAGGTGCTGTAATGGTTACATCGCTGGAATCCCACATAGATGAGTCCCGGACCCAGCAGCTTAAAAATCACACTGGGCACATGTCCGTGTGTCCAAGATCCCGAAAGGAGAAAGGAGGAGAAGAGATTGTAGCTTGGCCATCCCCTCTGGGGACATATATCTGCTTTTTTAATACCAGTAATACCAGTAATTCTATTCTTGGGATTCTTTCTGCAGATATACTGGTATGTATTAAAAAATACTTTTTAAAACATTCATTTAACTATGGCTTATAAAATATTGGAAAATATAAAATATTGGAGAGTATGGCTATTATACACACACACACACACACACACACACACACACACACATATAGAATATACAAGAAACCAGTAATTGTGGTTTAAGTAATCTTCGGACCTTTTAATTTTGTATGTTTTATATGTGTTACCTGTTAAAAGATTTTAAAAGGATGAATCTGTATGTATAAACTTCCTCTGAAAATGATGCAAGATTTTAAGCTTATTTATACCCATGTACTCCATTTTTCACTACTCCTTAGTATTTACTGCAATTTTAGCCCTAGAATATTATTAACTTTACAGTAAAATTACTTGGAACATGATGTTTTATATTAACCAAAGCTACATGTACACATTTTGTCAAAGGCATGGTCTATAGCTAGGAGTAGTGCATGTATTGTTTATATCAAGGCTGTTTTTATCCCTAAAACAAAGTTGCCACTGTGAAGTCTGGGAATAGTGAGCATAAGTATATGTGGTATAACTGGTATAGGCTCATTCTCGAGATGGGTTTAGGGAAATAAGGTTTAAGGAGAAATAGTTTAAAGAAAGCCTTCACAAACATTAAGTATTAATAATTGCTTCTTAGTCTATAAAGGCTATATGTGTTTTATTTTTATAGAGAGATTTTTGCTATAGGGCCTATGCCTTCACTGGAGACCCAGAAAGAGACAGAAACAGAGAAAGTGGTAAATCACCCTCCAGAGAGGATGGCCACACTAAAATTCCCTCTCCTCCATTCTCCGCTTGGGAATTTGGACAAATACACACATGTACCCAGTGTGTTTCAAGCAGCCAGATCAGGGACTCAAACTGCCATTGGCCATGTGGGAGTTCAGCACCTTAATCACTGTGCCACCTGCTGGCCCTGAAGTCCTGTGTTTGAGAAAGCTATAAGGTCACCTTAACGAAATTTTGCCAGTCTATATGACCTCACATTACCTGATGCTTCCTTCTGCCTCTGATGCTTCCATAAGATTATTGGTTCCAAACCCTACTCTGCTTCATTAGGTATCTCGACGGTTCAGTTCATGTCACCTGCTGTGGCAGATTGCAGTAAAAAGCACAAAACTTTTTAGCTTCCTCCATCAAGAGGCGGAATCTCCTTTGTAATCTTTACAATAGGACTGGCTTTGAGCTTTCTTTGACCAATAGCATAGGGTGGCAGTGATGTTATACAAGTTTAAAGCCTAAAGTTCAAGGCAGTTTTCTTTCATCCTGCTAATGAAATGCTGTGAACAACATGACTGGCTTCCAGATAGCCTTCTGAGTAATTAAAGATATGTGATCTCTGAAACTTCTCTGACCCAGCAGATAGCTAGTAAAAACTCAGAAGGAGAGTTATTTTGTTGACCACCAGAGCTGGCCATACACACCTAGTGAGCATAGCCAAACCTGTAGAATCACTGAGATGCACTTGGCTCATATTCCCAGCCCATAGAATCATGATTTATTTAAATGGCTGTTGCTTTAAACCACTGAGTTTGTGGATGGTTTGTTACACAGCAATAGCTAACAGTTACTTACCCTCTTAGAATAGCACTCTTATCTCCAATGCCAGTATCACCCTGGTGAATAACCATTCTCAAAACATTTTAGAGATATTCATGTATATCTTGATTCCTAAACATGAATTTTCAAATAAAATAATTTCCATTTTTTAAAAAAAACAAAATGTCTTACACTGTCATTTCTAGACATTAACCACAAGTTTATTTTACCTTTTTGTATTCCTCCTTCTGCCCTGTCCCTTCCTTTCCACCACTACATCCTTCCTTTTTGACAAAATTCACTTGCTCTAAAGAGTTCTTTTATTCTAATCACTTCATTTATTTACACTTTTCTCCATTTTGCATATAACTAAACTATTGTGGAATTGTCACATTGTTACATGTAAATATGAGCAGAATTTCTTACATTGCATCTTGAGGAGCAATGTTGACCTTAGAGACATTAGTAATTTTTCATAGAAAAAAATACTTACCTTGATCAAATACATCTGGGTGTATTGTAGTAAGAAATAATAAATGGTGCTTTTATTATGTGATTTTCCTTATTTTTAAATTCTTATACTTCTTAAGTCCTTTTGTCAATCACATCATACAAATTGTTAGCAACCAGGGAGGTATAACAGGTCCCAAGTTAGTTTAATCAGGGAACCATTAATATTTTACTGAAGAGATTTTAGAAAATGTTACTTTAATACTACTCCATGCTTAAACATATACAAACAGCTGTTAAACTAAATCTTTAGTCTTTAAATGTCTGTGTTAGAAAAGAACCAACAACAAAAAAGAATTTATTAGTGCAGTAACTTTTTAAAAATTTGTCTTAAAATTCAGAACCATGAATTTCCAAACTGAAAATTATTTTAGATGTTAGGTTATCCATATTTTATACTTGTATATAATTTGTCATATTTGCCTTTGTAACTAAAACAGATATTTTAAATAAAATATTGGTTAATTTCTGATAAGTCAGTTCAATACCTCCATATTCACTGGACTAAATGTATAAGCATACTCATAGTTTTGTAAAAAGTTAATTTTATGTGTAACATACTAAAGTTTTGGTGCCCAGTTATGTGCCACAGCACCCTTATTTGATCCAGATTGATACCAACATATTGGTCCTCTCAAGCTTTGGGGAGGGCCTAGGCAATGATCCAGGCCAGTTATTTTTGCCCATGTCAGCATTTTATCCAGTTACTTAACATGCTATACAAATAATGTCATTTTCTTTTCTTTTTTTTTATTTAAGAAGTTTTTGCTTTAAGGCATGTGTGCTCACTGGAGAGAAAGAAACAGAGATAGTGAGAGGGAAAGTGAGAAATCATCCCCCAGGGGAATGGTCATGCCATAATCTCTTCTCCTCCATCTTCCTCCCAGGATCTTGGGCACACACTCACACTTGCCTAGCATGATTTTCATGCCACCAGTTCCAGTACTCAAACTGCAGAAGGCTATGTGAGAGCCCAGCAACATAACCGCTATGCCAACTTCTGGCCCTAGTATAATTTTTTTTTTTTTTTTTTTTGAGAGGTTTTTGCTCTAGGGTGCATGCACTCGTCAGAAAGAAAGAAAGATACAGAGAGACGGAAAGCGAGAAATCACCCCCCAGGGGGGATGGCCACGCTGCAATCCCTTCTCCTCCATTCTCCTCTTGGGATCTTGGGCACGCATGCACACGCGCCCGGCATGAGTTTAAGTCACCAGGTCCGGGACTCGAACCGCGGTCGACTACATGGGAGTCCAGCGACATGGCCATTATGCTAACTGCTGGTCCCAATTTGACATTTTTAAAACAATTATTTGATCCCCAAGTTGTCCCCATTTTAATTAATGACACTTCCATTCTACAATCATAGTTGTTCTGGTCAAAAGTTTTGGTATTGATTATTTTAAAGTTTATTCATTAATTTTTTCATAAGCAATAAAGAGAGCACCTCAACAAGGTCCTCATGCCACAGTCCATCTTTACCTTCAGCCAGGCCGATATCATGGGCTTACTGTGCGCTTAGCATGTTCAGAGAGGCCTTCAAATGCAAACCCAGAACCTTTCCATACAATCAGCTTTGTAAAGCATTTTGTAACTCCTGTACAACCATCTGGCTCCATTGTGTAATTCTGATACCATTCTTTTCTTTGCGGCCACATCCAAAACATAACTATATCGCTTCAAGTCTAAAATTCTAAATGTATCCAGAGTCTTCACGGTCTCACCATTTCCACTGCTACCCTCTCATCTAACCACAATTCTTCCTTCCCACCACTGCTTTACTGGCAATCTAGTCTCCATATTGTGGCCACATAGAGTCATTTAAAATGTAAGTCAGATCACCTTACTCCTCCACTCAAACACCCGTGGGCCCCCATCTCACTCAGAATGCAACCCAAAGACTTTATATGAAATGTTTATTTTTCTTTATATCTTTATCACACCATCCTCCCTTCTGCAGCCACATAGGCTCCCATCTGAGGAGCTTTGCACTTGCTTCCTGTGCATGACTTCCTCATTTACTTTAGCTCTTTAGCCAAATGCCAGCATTTCAAAGCATTTTCTTCAAACCATGCTCCCATCATTCTATGATCTCTTACACTAGTTTTGGCCATAAAGATTCATCACTTAGCATTTTAATTTTTTTCCTGTCTGTATTTCATCAAAGTAAGGACTCTCCATGAGAGTACAACATCATTTGTATTATTCATTGCTGTATCCCAAGCATCTCGATGTCTGCTTGACTTAGAGTAGAAACTCAATATTTCAATGAATAAGTGCAAATATGATAATATAACAAAATATATTTTCAGTGAATATTATGGTATCATTAATTCACTTATTGAAACATATTATTATAAAGAACCTCTTTCAGGCCCAGTTACTGTGGTGTAGTAGTCATGGTGCACAGCAAATTTGGAAACCACATAGCCAGCCACAGGTTTTGACCCCCAGTTCAGCCTGAAAACCTGCCAGACCCATGTGTGGGCACACGAAATCCTGAGGAACTGAAGGGTTGGGGTAAGTGTATTGTGGAGTGATAAGACCCTGTCAACGGTGCTACTCTCTCTCTCTTTTGTTTGCACACGGGTGTACTCCTGTTTATCAAAATAAATAAGCAAGAACTTCAAACAGGCATGCATCGAGGGTAAATTATGTAGATTGAACATATGAATATTAAGGTAAATGACACGCACTTGATTTATGGGAATTCAATAAATAATTATGAGTTACTACTAAATATAAACCATGGTATACACAGAGCTTTCCCCTGTGCCATCTGACCCTTACAATCATACAGCTAGGTATGATTAATACCCCTTTTTATAGATGAGAAAAGGTTGCCAAAGTGTTCATGTTACCTGCCCTTGCTCTAACAGAAATTATGTGACAGGATAATAGGTGAGATTTTTTGTGCCCAGATGTGCATGAGTGCTTTTTAGTAACCATGTCAAATATTTTTAAAAGAACCCTCCAAGTAACCTACATATCATCCCCATATCATAAATGGAAATGAGACTTAGGTTAAACTCGAGAATTAGGTACGTGAGGATTGTAAAGTGAGCAGTCTGACCCTGGATTACATATTCATCACTGTGACTCTGCTTCTCAGGGATCTTGGCCAGCCTCTGCTCTGCTTTATCATCTGCCTAGCATTCAGATGTCTCTTGGTAGACTAGCTTGCATAGTGCCAGAGGTGATCAGAATGTACACTTGAGTAGGGTGTAGAAATGTTGGACAAAATAATATATATTATATTGGCAGAAGTTCTTTTTTTTTTTCTTGGAGAGGTTTTTGCTATAGGGCTCGTGTGCTCGCCAGAAAGACAGAGAGAGACAAAGAGATAGAAAGCGAGAAATCACCCCCCAGGGGGAATGGCCATACCACAGTCCCTTCTCCTCCATTCTCCTCTCAGGATCTTGGGCACTCACACACACGTGCCTGGCGTGAATTTAAGCCACTGGGTCTGGGACTCAAATTGCAGTTGACCACATAGGAGTTCAGACACGTAGCCATTACGCTAACTCCTGGTCCCAACTGACAGAAGTTCTTAAGTAAAATGTTAAAGATATTGTGATTCAACATTTAAAGTTGTTGCCCACAAATAGACTTTTCAAATATGTACAGAGTTTAAGCTTCCATGAACCATTATATAGTGAAGCATTTAAAATTGAAGAATTATTGTTGCTGTTACTATATTTTTAAAACACTCTTTCTTTTTGCACTCATAATCTTTGATTTTTGTGAGTTTTTTTTTTTATGCTTGGAAATTCAGCACTGAGCGATTTCATTTAGTACTATATTGAACAATATAAATGGATTTGTGAAGAGGACTATTCTAAAGCTATGCCATAATAAATAGTGCATCATTACTGTCAGATCATATAAATATGATCAGTTCTTAAATTTGAGCATGCATTTGTTCTTTTGTAGTGCTGAAAATATGAGTGGGAGGATGGAATTTTCTATGCTATATTAATGAGTTTGGGTTTTTTTTTGAACTGCAATTATTCCCTTACAGAGTTTTATTTTTTGTAAAGGTGATAAATTACTAAACATATGTTGTGTGACTAGAGTTATTTGGTGAAGAGGATGAGATTGATGAGCCCATATGGGTCCTTGCAATGAAGACAGAAGCCCAAGATGATTCCAAATTTTAATTAGGCCTGCTAATAAGATGTGTGTAAGGAAGAGATATATATAAAAACTTTCTAAAAATCATTTATTCATTCACCAATGTGTGCTTCTGCTTATGCATGGTAAAAATTGTATTGGAGACCAGGGACCCAGTGATGAGTAAGATCCTTCTGGCCCTCAGAACTGACACTTCATTATACTCAGGACTTTCTAAATATACATGCTTACCATAATTAAATTCCCATAAATTCTAGATCATTTTATAGATTATATCATATTAACCAATTCCCAAGACAATTGTCGAAAATCAGAGGAAGTAAATATATAGCGGTCCAAAATCTCTAAAGAAACACATTATGGAAGCACAGGAAACTGTTGTGGGGAGAGTATGATTAAGTTGTAATGAGGTTAGCTTTTTATGAAATAGATATTTGTTTTTCTGATTGTTAACACTTGTCCTTTTCAAAGTATAGTTCATTGTTAATTCTGAAGTCCTACATGAAAGCCTCATGAAGATAAACACTCATATCAAAATAAATTATAACTCATAAAGTAGGTTTTATTGCATGTGAAGATTTAAAAACAGAATGTTTTAGACTTTAGACTTGGCTCTATATAGTGCCTTTAGTCATCGCAATCAAGGAGTTTTCTGTAACGGTAACTTATAAATTATTTTTCTGTATAAGAGTCAAGCTACAGTAGTAAATGAATAGTTTATTTGAATAAATAGGTAAATCCTAAAATGTAGTTCAACAGTTTTATTAAAAATCCTTCAAACATTACTTGAGAATTGTTAAACAAAAATTAAAGATTACATATATTGTTTTTCATTTTTGTATATAATTTCTTGTCTTACTATCTTATAAAGGTCAACCCTTTTGCTTTTTTCTCTAATTTCTCCCTCTAAAGCAAAGTAGATGGGCTTGCTCCCCTCCCCACCCCAACCAGAGACCAACTCAAGTGGTATTACTGGACACCATGCTGCCTGTGACTGCAGGCCCTAATGGCTGGGACCCATGGCTCATTCCCCCCCACTCACCTTTGGACCTCAGGTTTGTTTCTTGGGACTTTAAGAAGAACTTGCACCCCTCCCCACCCCATCCAGAGATTGGATTAAGCGGCATTGCTGGACAACAGGCTGCCTGTGCTGCAGGCCCTAAGGGCCTGGACCTGTGGCTTTTCACTCCCCCACTCCCACTATCCTTTGGACTCTCAGAACTTCTGTGTTTTGAATAGTGCACAGTGCTATTTTATTGCTCCTGAGGTGAAGCTCATTTGCTCATTTGGAGGTTCACCACTTGTGGACATGTCAGATAAGTAATTCAGAGTATTTGTAGTGACCAAACTAACTTGAGATGCAAGAGAAAAGAGACAATGAGCTTCAGGAGAAGAGGAAGTTCTTTCATGATTTGAAAGAAGAAAAAGACAGTTTAAAAAGAATCATATGGGGACCAGCAGTTAGTGTAATGGCTATGTCGCTGGACTCCCACGTAGTCGACTGCGGTTGGAGTCACAGACCTGGTGGCTTAAACTCATGCCGGGCGCGTGTGCATGCGTGCCCAAGGTCCCGAGAGGAGAATGGAGGAGAAGGGATTGCAGCGTAGCCATCCCCCCTGGGAGGGTGATTTCTCGCTTTCTGTCTCTATGTCTCTCTCTTTCTGTCTGGCGATTGCACACGCCCTATAGCAAAAACCTCTGAAAACAACAATAACAAAAAAGAATCATATGGAACTGTAGGGATGAAAAATGTGATACAGGAAATTAAAACCTCCTTCGAAAGTATTGAAAGTAGATTAGATTGGGGCCAGCAGTTGGCATAAGGCTATGTTGCTGGACTCCCATGTAGTTGACCATGGTTCGAGTGCCAGACCTGGTGGCTAAAACGCACGCCAGGTGAGTGTGCATGCATGCCCAAGATCCCAAGAGGAGAATGGAGGAAAAGGACTTGTGGCATGGTCATCCGCCTGGGGCAGGGGGTGATTTCTTGCTTTTCTGTCTCTCTCTGTCTTTCTGGTGAGTGCATGTGCCCTATAGCAAAAAAACCTCTCCAAAAAAAAAAAAAGATTAGATCACTCATAAGGTTGAATCTCAAACATAGAAGGCAAAACTTCTAACTTAGAAAAAAGTATAAAGAAGATTGAAAAAAAAAACAACCAAAAAAATGAGGATAATATATGAGAAATAATGGATACCACCAAGTGTCCCAATATTCAGATAGTTGGTATTCCAGAAAAGGAAGAAAATAAAGGCATTCATAATTTATTCCATGAAATCCTGGAAGAAAATTTTCCAAACCTATAAAGGCATTCAAATATCCAGATGCAAGAAATACATAGGACCCCAAATAAAATCAACTCAAAAAGATCCTCTCCAAGGCACATTGTAGCCAGATTGGCAAAAACAACATACTAAATTGGCAAGAGGGAAATGTCAAGTTACTTACAAAGGTTATCCTCATAGTCTAACATCCGACCTCTGGTCGGAAACAATGCAGGTAAGGAAAGAATGTGGAAATACAGTCAAAGTGTTGAATGAAAAACAATTTCAACCAAGAATACTATACGTGGCAAGTTTATCTTTAACATTGAAAAAAAAAGATAAAAACATCCTCGGATAAGCAAAACCTGAAAGAGTTTACCAACTCCGTGCTATATCAAGAAAACGAAAAAGTCAGATGGACTATTATAAGAGAACAAAAACCAATACAAAAAGATTATGGTAATAATAAATAAAATTTAAAAAAGAAAAATGGATGGCATTATCTTCTAAAATTAAAAAAAAAATTAAAATTAAAGCCACCAGAAATCTTCAAACTTATTTTTAGCCTCAGAGATCCTTTCCTATCTCCGTGCATTTAGATTGAAGAAAACCATAACAATAATAACATTGACAACAATGGCTAACAAGAACTAATTGAACATTAGGTGCCAGGTTGTTCGAAGTGCCTTACGAATAAGCATTATGTTATCTCTTCTTAACCCCATTTTTCAGACAGTAAAATCAACACTGCAAGATTGCATAACTAATAAGTGACAGAACAGAAAGGTGACTCCAGATACATGTGACTCCAGTTCTGAAGCCAGTCATGAGCCTGTATTTTACTCCCATCCTGTTCAGGTCCCTACCATCAAGCCCCTTCAGGGACCTCGAGATAGAATTATTTCTATGGCTTCTGAGCCCTCCATTTTTCTCTCTCCATGGGCTCCTTTCTGGTCACAAGCAAGCACATTCTTTAGGAAGTAGAAATGGGAAGAACAAAGGTGTGTAGATGGAAATAATATCTTTAAGTTTGGTGCAAAAGTTATTGTGGTTTACATTGTTGAAATTTGCTTAATAAATGTGGTTATGCTCTACATCATTTTAATGCATTTTAATGCACATTTCTCTAATTTTGCTAATGATTTATTATTTACTATTTGTTTTATATGTATTTTAGATTATGGAAGTTATGTTAGACAAAAAGCAAATTGGAGCAATTTTCTTATTTGAGTTCAAAAACGGGTCATAAAGCAGTGGAGACAATTCACAATGTCAACAACTCACAATGCCGACAATGCATTGGCCTAGGAACTGTTAATAAATGCACAATGGTGTGATGATTTAAGAAGTCTTGCAAAGGAGATGAGAGCCTTAGTGATAAAGAGTGTAGTGGCTGGCCATTGGAGGCTGACAATGACCAAATGAAAGCAATCAAGGAAACTGACACTCTTACAAATAACTACACAAGAAGCTGCTGAAAGACTCAACGTTGACTATTCTACGGTCATTTGGCATTTGAAGAAAACTGGCAAGGGGAAAATCTTGATAAGTGCACATCTCATGAAATGACTGAAATAATAGTCATTTTGAAGTATCATCTTCTCTTACTTATGCAACAATGAACCATTTCTTAATCAGATTGTGATGTCTGATGAAAAGTGGATTTTATACAACTGGCAATGACCAGTTTAGTAATTGGACTGAGAAGACACTCCAAAGCATTTCCCAGAGCCAATCTTGCACCCAAAAAGTCACTGTTTGGTAGTGTCTGATTCACTACAGCTTTCTGAATCCCAGTGAAACCATTACATCTGAGAAGTATGCTTAGCAAATTTGATGAGATGCACTGAAAACTGCAACATCTGCACCTAGCACTGTTCAACAAGAAGGGCCTCATTTTCCATGACAACCCATAACCACATGCCGTACAACCAAAGCTTCAAAAGAGCAAATTTGACTATAAAGTTTTGTCTGATCTGCCATATTCACCATACCTCTCACCAACCAGCAACCACTTCTTGACGTATTTTGACTTTTTTTGCAGAGAAAACATTTTCACAACCAACAGGATGCAAAAGATGCTTTCTAAGAGCTCATCAGATCCTGAAGCATGGATTTTTTTTTTTTTTTTTTTTACAGGAATAAACAAATGTATTTCTTGTTGGCAAAGATGTGTTAATTGCAAGGATTCCAATCTTGATTAGTACAGTTGTATTGGAGCCTAGTTATAATGAACTAAAATTCACTGTCCAAAACCGCAATTGCTTTTGCACCAACCTAACATATGATTACTATACACATTTCGTTCTTACTGGTGGTATGTCTCATTTAATCTTCTTTATAGACAGTGAACCCAAATTATGATGCTCTTATTCATGAGACCAAAATATCAAAAGTATTCTGTTAAATCAGAATAGGTGATGGTTTCAAAAGTCCAACTCTGACCTCTCTAATCCTAACGTCCATGCTCTTCCAATGCATTAAATATACTTAAGTGCATTTTAATTACCTTAAAATTTGTGGCATTTGAGTTTTTATACTGAAACATTGGAAACTGTTATGAGAAAATCCTACATCTGTATACATAAATCACTGAGGAAATTGGTATTTGAAGAGAAAATATCTCAATCATTGTCAGGCAGGCTATTCCCATGAAACTTTCCACCATTATGAATAGTTTTCATCTTTGTAAATGATTTTTCATCTCACTGCTTTGATAAGGGTCAACTCTTTTGCCTTTTCCTCTAGAGTTTCCTTGTAAAGCAAAGTACATTGCATATACCCTAAAGTTTAAAAAAATAAAATAAAACCATTAGAAATTTTTTGGTGGTCAGCAAGCCTCTGTCTCTTTTTTTACTTATGTCCCCTAGATGACTAACAGATGTCATTATTCTTTCCCAGACTTAGGATAATGTAATATTCTATTGCTTAGTGTAAATAAATTTTTTATTTGGAATTTTTGCTATGTTTGGAACTTAATTCTCATCACATAAACATTTTCTGATTTGTGTGGTATTTTTAAAATAAGCATACAATTAACCAATGTTTTGCTTTTAATCAATAAATAATATTTAAGATAGGTGGTCAGCTGTAACTAATGTTCTATTTCTAAATTTGCAGTCTCTGAAATTTCATTGATTACTTGACCACTATCCAACTCTCCAGTTCTATGAGAGCAACTGTTTTTGTTTGTTTGTTTGTTTGTTTGTTTGTTTTTTCTTTTTTTTGGAGAGGTTTTTGCTATAGGGCGCGTGCGCTCACCAGACAGACAGAGAGAGACAGAGAGATAGAAAGCAGGAAATCACCCCCCAGGGGGGATGGCCACGCTGCAATCCCTTCTCCTCCATTCTCCTCTCGGGATCTTGGGCACGCACGCACACACGCCCGGCGTGAGTTTAAGCCGCCGGGTCCGGGACTCGAACCGCGGTCGACTACGTGGGAGTCCAGCGACATAGCCATTACGCTAACTGCTGGTCCCTGTTTGTTTGTTTTTGAGAGAAATTTTTGCTATTGGGTGCATGTGCTCACCGGAGAGACAAGAGCCAGAGAAACAGAAAGCAAAAAGTCTTTCTCAGAGGGTTGACCACACCACAATCCCTTCTCCTCCATTCTCCTCTTAGGATTTTGGGCACACATGCACACGTGCCTGGTGTGAGTTTTAAGCCACCAGGTCTGGGACTCAAAAAGCAGGCAACTTTGTGGGAATCCTGTGATGTGACCATTATGCCATCAGTAACTTGTTCATCTTCCACAATTAAGAGAGAACATGCAGTATTTCTCCTGTGCCTGGCTTATTCAGTTAATATCATGTCCTCCAGACTTATCCATGTTGCTCTCAATGAGAAATGTTGCATGTTTAAGGTGATAGATACACTAATTTTCCTGGTTTGACCATCACATATTGTATACATGTATTGAGAAACCACATAACACCCCGTAAATATGTATGATTATTATTCATCAATTAAAAATAACAACAATAAAAAGGGGCAGAAATGTAGAATTGTCTCCCACTGTGGTCTGCTACCTGATGGCCATAATATGAGGTAGATATGCTACAAGAGGCAGGTAGGGAATGTTTGGGCTGCAAATCCTGAATACTACTTTTAGTTTTAAAGAACATGAAAATATTTCTCTTAGGTTTGCCTCTGACAAGAAAATTACATGGTAAATCTTCTTTTGGTATGAAGAAAAGCTTGACTCAGGGATATCTTAGAAAAATGGTTTGATTTAACAAAGTTTTTTGTTAGAAGAAAGACATTTTATTTTATACAATCACTGTATATCATTACAGCTTTTAAAATGAGTTTTCCCAGTATAAATACATTGTATATTAGTTAAGTTAAAGATACAAAAATATTCACAAAGTTTTGAACCTAATGAAAGTAATTATTTGGCTAATCACTTGATTGTCGATATCTGAACAATTCAAACTGAATGATGTCATGATATTGAGAAAGAGTCAAGCTGAAAGATTGGATGTCAAAAATGCATGGGGGAACCAGCAGATAGCGTAATGGCTATGTCGCTGGACTCCCACGTAGTCGACCGCGGTTCGCGTCTCGGACCCGGTGGCTTACAACTCACGCCGGGCGCGTGTGCGTGCGTGCCCAAGATCCTGAGAGGAGAATGGAGGAGAAGGGATTGCGGCGTGACCATCCCCCCTGGGGGGTGATTTCTCGCTTTCTGTCTCTATGTCTCTCTCTGTCTGTCTGGCGAGCACACGTGCCCTATAGCGAAAAACCTCTCCAAAAAAAAAAAAAAAAAAAAATGCATGGAAAGCAACTCTGGATACCAGAAACAGTATGAGAGGAGGACAGGAAATTGAAGGTGGGTCAAGGGAGGAAGAAGCAAAAGATTCAATGAAAAAAATGGAAATTATCTGTTGATGACAATGTGTTTGATAATTTCTTTGACTGAACTAACATACAAAATATTCATGCTGGGAAAGTTCATTTTCAATGTTGTAAAGGTATACAGTGATTGAATGTAAAAAAAATAAGAAAAATAAAAGCCCTTAAAAGTTCCCACTAGCCTTGTGTGTGAGATCTTCATGAAATTATACATTCAAAAGTGTCTTTTACAATGTTTTCCAAACATCATACTAATAAATATTTCTTATATTGCTAAACCATAGTTGTTAGATATTGTATATGCTTGTAGGTTAACTCAATAATGATTATATCCAACATATGCCAATTTCCAGACTCAAATAATATTTTTTATCAGTTTTATCATTTGCCTTTATCAAACATCCCTGTGGGAAGGTTTCCAATAGTAACATGAAAGTACCTTTCCAAGTGACAATTATAGATATCAAATAAAAAAGCAGGAGAATTTCTTCTTACTGATAGTGGAAACATTTAAATTTAATATGTTTTGAATGTCATGATTTAGTTAGAAATATCCAGAGGACATAAATAGGTCAGTGGAACAATGATGATATTTATATTCACTTGGATGTTCACAAAACATCATCAATTCATTAAAAAGTGGAAGGGGGGGGGCAAAAGTAACTGCATATTGTTCTGGGTAGCCAGGCAAATATTATTTCAATCTCCTTCGTCTCATTTTGCCATTCACCTCTCTGAATCTCTTTGCAACCATCATTTTCATTCCCAGAATCAAAAGTGAAATATTCTGGGCATGAGGTATTTGGGTAGTTGTTAGTTTGTTTTTCTTTAAATAAATCCAGATTTATTATGGTTAGAATAACAGTGGGGAAACAAGGTTATAGAGCCTCCTTCCTGGGATAGTAATGAAAACAATCTTCAAAACATAATTGGAAGCATGGCAGTGAAAGCATAATCTTCTAGTCTTGGTTGGAACACAGGACTCCCAAGCCTCCCTAGACCTAATTACTGCTAAATTGGCAAAAGTAGCTAGAATAGCTTTGGATGCTGGTTTTGATGTGCTACAGATCAATGTAATTTGATTAGTTCTGGGTGTTTAGGGCTATGCATATCCCAAGTTGTTTCTCGGCATCATAAATAATATAATTTCAAAACCTACACTATTAAAAAAAAACAGACAAAGACAGAAAATAAATAGTGCTAAAGGAAAAGCAAGATATTTGTCACTAATCTGAGTGGCCTCTACACTTCTAACCCTGGTTCTGCCACCTACCGGCTGTGTATCTTTACGTAAATTAATTTTTTTCTGCCTCTAGAAAACCGAGCTAGGTTAGTGGCACAGTGGTCGCATGCTGTTCAGCCATGCTGGATCTACAAGGAAGCTCACAGGTTGTTTTCTGTTAACCTGTACATACCAGACACATGTACTCATGGTCCTGACTAGCTAGAATAGTTGGGGGACCATGCTGTGCGACCTTGTTGGGGAGAGCTTGTCTTTTTCTCTGCCTCCCATTCTCTATACACTCTCATTAAGTAAATAAGCAAAATTAAACTTTCAAAAATTTAATTAAAAAAAGAGAAAATTAATGAAAGAAAGACAATCAAGCTAATAGTGACTACTTCATAGAACTGGTGTGAGTAATATGTTCTTAAAATTTGCAAAGAAGAGTTTAGCCTGGTTCTTGATACTTCGCAGATGCTTAGTACAATTCAAAATATTTTTATTCATCTTTTCTACTTTCTGTTGTCACTATTACATGTACCAAAACCCTATCCTTACATACGCAGTAGTTACAGTCATATCTTTATCAATATGCTATAGAAATGCCACATCATATTTGCTTGTCTGCCATAACTCATGTAACTTTGTACATTTTAAATTCAAAATCAAATTTGTGGTATTTCCTCCTCAACTTGTTTCTCCTTCTCCATTTCTCCCAACTCATAACGGTGTGTTTCTGCCACACCCTCCAGACCCCAGAACCATCTAGCACCCTGTCTTCTTCCTAATTTCTTAGTCACCAAACCACACAATGAGGTTAAGTATATCTCTAAAATATATCCACCTTTCTCTCCTCATTGTTTATCCTCACTGTTACTTGTCACTTCTTACAATCTGTTACATATTGCTAGAATTATTGAACTGCTAGAGTTATTGAAATAGCCACCAGTGCAAATTGTATCACTCATTTTCTTAAAATCCTCCCACATCTTCTCTCTGCCTGTTGCCATAGTTTGTATAGCCATTTGTCTCCCAAAGATTTATGTTCTAGAAGCCTGGTCCCCAGTGTAATGGCTTTGAGAGGTAGTGAGACCTTTCAGAGGTGAGACCTAGTGGGAGGACACCATTCAGTTTACAGAGAAACTGGGAAAGACAAACAGAGGAAGTGGGAAATTCTGATTACTCATTCTTTGCACCTGCCTGTCTTCCCCTCTGTACTTCAGTCAACCACACTGTGTTGTAGCACTTTCAGTCAACCACACTGTGTTGTAGCACCAGAGGCTAGGTTAGTGTTAGTGGACTTTCCAGTCATTAGAATTGTAAACCAAAGCTCAGGGCCTCCCAGGGTGGCCCAAATAAACTCGGACCAGCCAGTGAAAATAATAATAATAACAATAAAAAGGAATTGTGAAACAATAAACTTCTATTTTTCATTAATTGTTCAGTTTCAGATATTTTTGTTTAGCAACCCAATGACAGATTAACAAACCTGCTTATTGAATAAATACAAACATCACGGCCTAGCATATCACATAGCACTAATCCTGCTTCTCTTTTTCTGACTTATCTTCTCTCACTCTACAAAATCCTTAAAATACACACTCTTTTTTTTTCTAGAGAGATTTTTGCTTTAGGGTACATGTGCTTGCTAGAGAGACAGAGACACAGAAAGGGAGAAATCACACCCTCCCCGCCCCCCCAGGAGGGATGGCCACACTGCAATCCCTTCTCCTCCTATTTTTTTTGGTAACTGATCCATCTGAGTAAAACTCCTCTTGGGGTTTTGGACACACATGCTCCTGTGCCCAGTGTGAGTTTTAAGCCACTGGGTCTAGGACTCAAACAACAGTCGACTATGTGGGAGTTCAGTAAAGTAACCATTACACCATTTGATGGTCCCAAAATATACATTTTTAAGTCAATATATTTCACTAGGAATTGAATCTGTATGCCTTTCTCTAAATTCCTGACTTCAAGTCTTTGTTTAGGTTTTCCTCTGTCTAGAATGCCCTTTTTGCTAACTCTACCCATCAAAAATTAAACACATGTTTCAACATCATCTCATCCCTGAGATTTTTTAAATCCTCTGTTCTAAAATTTATTTTTCTATTCCCAACTACCCTAAAAGTATGTATCTGTATTATGGTACTAAAAGATATACAAACACTAGAGATGGGTGTGAATGTCAGATGTGTTGAGTGTGGAGGAGAGGGGCCTACGAATGACATTTGGAGGAGGGATACAGAGGCAGAGCATTGACAGGGCAGGGACGTGTAGTGTAATCTGCTGAAGATATTTTGATCAACTGGACTGGGGAGAAATGTTCACTTCATAAGCTTAACAATGTCTGAATGTATATAAAAAATAAATTAATTTAAAAAATGACATTGTTTAATTCAACAGCACAGTTCTTTGCTGCTTATAGGTTTGCTTTGCCTATTACTTTATTTATAAAATGATTTATAGTCTGTCTTCTGTTGCTAATTTGCATATTAATTGGTATTTCTAGTGATATCATATTGCCCTAAAAATCATTGTTTTCTCTCCTTACATATTGAAGTGTTATGAAAAGAAAATTTTTACTCATAGAGATGATTATAAATTAGAGAAAACTAAAAATATAAAGAACATAGATTTTCAGTGTATATATATATATATATATATATATATATAATTCCTCTATATCCATCATTTATCTATCTATCTTAATCTATCTCTATCTAGTGCCTATTCTAAGACCTCTTTTTTTTAATGCTAGATACTAGTTGGATGCAAAAGGTATAAAAGAAATAGATTTACAGATAATTATTATTTTATAAATGCCAATAATAAGACAGTATAATGAAGAAGATATGGTAGCAATATCGATGGAAGCAAGGTTAGAGCATATAAAAGTTGTTTTAGAAGAGAGATAAAGACAGCACAATTTTGTATAGAAAAGAGATATTTTTCCAAAAGAGTAGTATTTACAAAATAAAATAGCTGAAAAATATAGATGGATGTGGGCCAGCCAGTGGCATGTTAAAGTGCCTGAAACCCACATGGCCCATGGTATGGTTTGAGTCCTGCTGGATATGCTGGACATATTTGCATGCATGTCCAAAATCCAGAAAAGAGGGAGAAATGAAGCAGAGGGCATTGTGGTGTAACCAGCCCCCATGAGGGGTGTTTTCTCAGTTTTCCTCTTTCTTTCTCTGGTAATTGCATGTGCCCTGTGTCAAGTTAAAAATAAATAGATGATAGATGATGAAAGATATAGATAAATGATAGAGATAGATAGAGATAAATGATGGCTATAGACAGATATAGATAGATAGATATAGATAGATAGATGAAATAAAAAAAAGTTGAAAAAATTCTAAGATTTTATGTCCATTGGCATACAAACAGATTAAACAAAATGTAGTTTATACATTGTTCATCTTTAAAAAATGAAATCCTGTCATGCGTTACAACATGGATGAGTTGTAAGTGAATTAAGGCAGTCAGAAAGAAATATATACCTTATGATTTCACTTCTATATCTAGAAAGCAGTCAAATTCATAGAAATGGAAAGTAAAATGCTATTTACTAGGGCTTAGGAAGAAGGGATAAGTGGGAGCCGTTGTTTAATGGGTATAGAGTTTCAGTTTTGCAATATGAAAAAGTTATAGAGCTGTGTTTCATAGCAATGTGAATTTACTAAACACTACTGAACTGTATGCTTAAAAATGGCCAGGACAGTAAATTTATTTTACGTTTTTTTACCACACACATAAAAACTCACAATCTCTTTTCCTCTGAGGCCCAGGGCTATTAATGTGATGTCCTTTCTTTTTCTTTTTTTTTAATTATTATTTTTTTATTTCTTTTTTATATATATTCAATTACCTCTTTTAGCTTACAAAGTGAATATTTCACTATGTGAACATTTGTCCCTAGTCCAGTTGGTTAAACTATAAAATATCTTCAACAGATAATACCACATTTCTTTGTCCCATTAATGCTTTGCCTCCCTATTTTTCTTCTAAGTGTTCTTCCTCAGGCCCTACTCTTCCACACACACTATATCTGGTATTTATACCCATTTATTGTGTTTGTGTATGCTTTAGTCAATCAGTTTCATAGAGTGCAGACACTCGGTATATATTAAGTGGGGACATACAATGTCTCTCCTTCATATCCTGGCTTGCCTCACTCACCACTTTCTTGCCAGGTTCTTTCTTACATACTCTGTAATGATTTCCATAGCTTCGTTGTTCTTAAACACACTTAGCACACTCCTGTCTTATGGCCTTTGCACTAGGTTTTCCACTCTTCCCAGTTTAATCTATTAATTATTCCCTACTTCAAGTCCTGGTCAGATGTCACTTCCTCAGAAATTTCTTTCTGGATCACCTCAGATGCAGTCTAAGTCAATCTTTATCTCCTTATCTCGACTTGTTTTTGTTTCTGGTATTTACCACCATCTAATATTTGTCTTATTGGTTCATTGTTTTAGACCTAAATTCTGCAGCAGTGCTTGGTATTAATACATATTCACTGTGAGAAATTATTTCAAATAATCCTATCTCTCCTTTCCTCCAATCACCTGTTCTAATTTCAACTCTTATTAAAATAAAGAAGGTGGAATGTCTTTGATTTGACTAATATGAACTGTGTTCATGCTGGGAAAACCATTCTGTACACTGTGAAAATGTACAGTGATTAAATGCAGATTACGAAGTAAAAAATAAAGCAACAGGGACCAATTCCAAACCAGTAGCTTAAAAATCATACTGGCATAAGTGCCTAAAACCCCAAGAGGAGAATGAAGGGAAAGGGATTGTGGCATGACCATTCCCCCGGGGGGTGATTTCTCACTTCCCCTCTCTCTATCTCTCTCTGGTGAGCACACATGTCTGATGCAAAAGCCTAAAAATAAAATAAAATAAAAGGAACTATTCCTTCCATTCCAAAATAGAAAACAATATTTAGCATTATGTAAGTTATAGACATAATTTATATTAACAAGAAGGATGACATGAAAAGATTATGTTTAAAAATAGGTTTTGGTATTATTAGAACACCTAAACTTTACACACACATGCATGTATGCACATACACACACATACAATAATGAAGAGTTACTTTGGGAACAAAAGATACATTGAGGTTTGTGTGTGTTTATTTATTTCACAATCTAATTATTTCTCTGTACAGAAATCTACTGTGAAATGCTACCTTTATTCTAAATATTCTTTGTGCTTTAAAAGTTGATATTAGCATATGCATATAATAATCTTTTAAATCTGAGAGTACATACAATTCAAAATTGAATGATTTTGAACATATTTTGCAAGAACTAGTATTTGCTTTTGCTTTTGGACTCAAGTAGGTTCCATTTACTTTGCAAGTCTCTTTCATGTTTCCAGTTCTTAGCTCTAGACATAATACCCTCCACAGATGGTAGATGTCATTTGATCCTGGCCCTTTCTAGCAAATTCACATATGTCAGCAAATGAGCCTAAAACAACTCCAGGTTTCAAATGCAAAACATTTGTAAATTGCACTGATTCAAAATCAGGACAACATAATAAACTACAATCTAGTCATTCTCAGTGGGCCTTATTCAGCAGAAAAAACTATAGAATGGAAGCCAAGAGAGGATGTTGAGTTTGGCTCTTCTAGAACTAGGCTTTGGGATATTCAATTGCTTGCCTGTAGAAAGTATTAGGATGACAGCCTTGGTGAATAAAATCTCTCATCATTTCAGAACACAGAATAAAAGGCCCTACTTGCCTCTTAACAAAAGCCCACCAAGAATTCCCAGCTAACTCCATTCTCCAGTTTGGATCAAACACTGCCACAGTGAACAAGCTGGGTTTGAGGTCAGTCTATCACTTTGGTCCCAGGGATTTTGTTATTAACTTAATATCAATTATTATTCATGGTTTATATCAATCAATTTGAATTCTTATAGTACAAGAAGCATTGTGTATAAATACAGAACATGTCTATTGTTGTTATTTTTTAAGTACAATATTCTTTCTTTCTCTATCATGAGAAAAGTAAAGGAGCACAGAATCATATAACCCAAAACCAGGATGGCCTTTTAAAGGTATTAGTAAGACTCAAATCTGAGGACAGGACTTTTGTTTGTTTATTTGTATTTATTTACTTAATGAGAAAAAGAGAGAGAGAAAGAGAGAACAAGCACTCCCAACAGGGCCTTCACACCACTATCCCACTCTCAACCTCAGCCAGTTGGGATCATGGGCACACGTGCACACCCAAGATGCACAGGGAGATTCAGGATACAAACCCAGAACCTTCCTGTATAGCATCAACATTGTGGAGCATTGTGTTATTGCTGTGACCCTGCTGTGGGCCCTCAGATAGAAGAGCAGATATAATGAAGAAAATCAGTTTAAATAATTCTGAAAGATGTTTATATAAAAGTCATACACCACATCATGCATAAAATAAATGTATTTAAGAAAAATAACATGCCTGAAGCCTTTGATCTTGTCTGTAGATTACATAATAGATAGATAGATAGATAGATAGATAGATGATGATAGATACATATATACATACATAGATACATAGATAGTTGTCAGAGAAGTCATGATGCATTTTTGCATAGAAAAATATGTCATGATTTTTCCAACAACCCAATATTTGTATCTCCATTTCTATGTCCATGCATGCCTGATATCCTGGAGGGTTATGAGACTGGGCCAGGATCCCAACGTGAGTACACGCTGTCAAGGGTACCTGTCTCCCTCTATCTCTGTCTCTTTCATGAAAGAAATAAAATAAACAAAAAATTGTTTCAAATGCGGTATCACTCAAAATGTTGAGTCGTAAACGATGTGCACACACAGGCCATAAAGCTGAGAGTGACTATCTTTCCACAAAGGAACTTGATATTATTAAACCCCTATTTCCCAAGGCTGTTTAAAAAAAAAAAAAAACAGGATTTTGCTTACTTACTATAAAAGATTGATGTTG
The DNA here is from genome assembly GCA_026018925.1 of Tupaia tana. Classification (NCBI taxonomy): domain Eukaryota; kingdom Metazoa; phylum Chordata; class Mammalia; order Scandentia; family Tupaiidae; genus Tupaia; species Tupaia tana. The sequence goes on along the minus strand of JAKSZU010000005.1, from coordinate 75,939,508 downwards.
TCCCTCTCCTTTGCTAACACGTAATACTCTGCAACAGCGAGAACCTCAATTAACCCCTGCATCATCTCACAGCTGCTGGATAACTGTTATTGTTCCCAAAGTAAGTACAGATGTTATTACAGCTACAAATATTAAATTCTGAGTGTTTCCATAAAAAATCTTTCTTTGAGTTAAAACATAAATAAATAAATAAATAAATGGCCCAACCCACAGTGGTGGAAATGATAGGTGGTGCCACTGCATGAGGCTGAGGCCAAATAAGAGGCTTTGATCTAGTTTCTAGACCAACCTAAACAGGACAGGCATGGGCACGTGCATCTGTAATTATGGTTGACTGTGAAGTTGGATCAGGACATAGCAAGATGCTGTCAACAATACCTATACTTCTCTTTAATTCTCCTCTCTCTTTCATTAGTAATAATAATAGTAATAATTGCCCCCTCAAAATGGTATGAATAGAAGGTTGATAAGTGAGGGATGGAAGAAATGAATGTATTAAGTATATAAATGTAAGTATTTATTATTTTTGTTCTATTATTTTCTATTCACATCATATACAAGTGTTGATGCTGTCAATAATGTCTATATTTCTCTTTATCTCTTTCTCTCTCATTAACAATAATAATAATTATTATTATTATTGTTTCCTCTTAATATTGTACGACTAGGAGGCTGATACATGGGGGACAGAAATAAAAATGGAAGTATTTCATAGAAAAATACATTTATTACTTTTATTTGGTTCTCTTTTATGGACAGCATATACAAGTTTTTCTACTTGGAATAAGTTCAAAAGTATTCAAATTTAACAATAATATGTTTATTATGTAAGTTATGGGTTTTCTAATCAAAATCTGAGATAGAGATCTACAAGTGAGAATAAATAAGTTATTTGCATAACTAAGTAGTATTGGTTAAACTATTAAAACTCAGTAAATTGTGCATTGCAATATTTTAATCATTTTATGTTTTAGATTACTTATTTATAGCCAATCTTAATCTGGAAAGATTTGAGGCAGGCAAAAAAAAAAAAAAAAAAAAAAAAAAAACAAAAAAAAAAAAAAAAAAAAACCAAACAACTGCAGGCACTTTGGAGAGACTAATTTATTTTAGAAAGTAAGAGAAACATAATTGGGGGAAATAACACACAAAATAATTCCAGACTGCGAGTCACAAATATTGCAAGCAGTGAAACCTCACAGACTGATGAGACAGGCCAAGATAGTTATCTGTGTCCAGCACATTCTAGATAACAAGACCTGGAAAACATAATAGTTACAGTAACTGTAGGTTAGCAAACTATTATAGTTGACTAGGACAAGTGCAAGTATCCCTTATAATGAGACAGTAGAGAAAAAGTCTCTATGCTTTCAGAGATACTCTAAGATCTGTTAACAAATACTCCTTGTCCTGACCTTGTAATAAAAACACAGTATTATGTGTAACCGGACTGCTCCTATTTTAATATACTTTTATAAGCTGCTGACATTACAACAAAGCACAGTTCAGTAAGAACTATTTCATCCAGGAACAATATATTGCAGTCCACATATAGGTCTTTCTGAGAGTCTGGCTTAATTTAAAGGTGGACTTTATTTCAAAGAAGAATGCATGGGCAATAATTATTATTTTCATGGCACCTTGTCTTCTCAGAACTTAACATACTTTATTACTGACCCTTTCAACTTCATTCCTAGCTGTTTATTTCATGAAAATAAAACACCACACTATTCCCTGCTCCTAGCAATGCATCTGAAACACAGTAGGCATGGAACAATTGTTTCACATTTAATGAATGCATAGTCTTCAGAAATTCCAACAAATGTATCTTTCACTCAATAATTTCAATGTTTTATACCTGACAAACACCTGAGGCCAGATAACGTATGTGCTAGGTCCTTGAGGAGCTACCTAATTAAAACAATCAGTTGTATTTTGAGTCCCTTCCTAATATGCAGGTAATTGTAGGTACATCACCTGAAATTAGATAATGCTTGTAGCAACAGATGATCATTTTTTTGTTAAAATTGTACATTCCTAAGCCAGCTTAATCAATGTGGGAAACTCTAGAGGCATGTATAAAAGATGCATCTCAGAGTTACACCAAATAGTGGGAGATAAAACAGACATTTACAAACCACCTTCCATCAGTCCCTCACTGGCTGAGGGCTACTCTCAGAAGGATTATTTTTTGGCACTTGAGTCTATCCTAATTGAGGGTGGATCAAGATCTAGGAACCAGATAAAGTTCTATGAATTGGTAAGGCATGTGAGAATAGAGAGGAGGCACTGACATATCCGCAACAGTAACACATGTTTAAGAATACACAGTGTAGGGCCAGCAGTTGGCATAATGGCTATGTTGCTGGACTCCCATGTAGTTGACTGCGGTTCAAGTCCCAGACTCAGTGGCTTAAACTCACACCGGGTGCGTGTGCATGTGTGCCCAAGATCCCAAGAGGAGAATGGAGGAGAAGGGATTGTGACATGGCCATCCCCCGGGGGGGGGGGAGGGGTGATTTCCTGCTTTCTATCTCTCTGTCTTTCTGGCAAATACACGTGCCCTATAGTAAAAACCTCTCAAAAAATTAAAAAGAATACACAGTGTATATTTAAGAAAAGACAGAGATTAGCTAGAACTTGACAACATCGTCAAGTAATACATTATCATTAGACTTTCTCTAGTATGTGGAAAAAATCTGAAAAAGAAAATAAAAAGAAAGATCTATGTATTTGGATTGTGTATCCTCTATCTGCCTATTCATTCATCCATCTACTGTTTTTGTTTTTGTTTTTGTTTTCCCCTTCTCCCTACCAATGGGATTAGACAGGGCAGAATCCTACTTGGTCAGCATGAAGTCCTTGAGGAGAAGACTTTTCTGTCATTTGAGTGACGCTTTTATTTTTACCAATTTCTCATTTAATTTCCTTAGTAGTAGTAACAACATTAAGAATAGCTTTGCCCTCTCCTGTTGGAAATTGTTAGTGATTTACTCTGGCAACTATAGCCGAGAACAGGTTTTCACAATTTAGCTCTGAGGCACAAATATGTGTTTTCTTGCATCCAAAAATGGTCTTAATCAAATAAGGTCAGACTAATGGTTACCAAGCAGCTTGCAAAAGCAAGGACATCCAACTTTATAGTTTATGGTTAGAGAAGTTACATGTGAAAACAAAATATGTTTCATTGTTAAGCAAACACTCTCTATTGGGAGTGAATCAACAAAACTGTGGGCAGCTTATCTGCATAGACAATTGGCAAAATTTGAGCTACAGAATATTAAAGCTGAAGGCAAGTCAATAACCATCAATTTAGTGAAAAATAAGAGAAAATGAAAATTAAGGGTCTAAAAAGTTGATTCCAAATTAAGCAAGTCTGCTATACATTTCCCGGTTAGGATGGGTCTGGTTGGGGGAAAAGGGTTAGCTCTCTGAGGTCTCAAAATGACATATAGAAAGGATAGTACATCAGTTAAGATTAGTTTCAGCTGTGAATAACAGATCTAACCATTGCAGCCTAAGAGAGATAAGAGAAACTTGTTTTTCTCTCTCATTTTAAAGAAGTTCAGAGTCAACAAGTGGCATGGAGGTTAGGGCGCTGGGTCCCACATAGCCAACTATGGTTCAAGTTTCAGACATGTGGCTTGAAAAACACACTGGCCATATTTGTGGATATGCCTAAAATCTTGAGAGGAGAATGAAAGAGAAGAGATTGTGATGTGGCCATTCTCCCTCACTTTCCCTCTATCTCTTTCTGTCTCTATCTACTGAGCACGCACAGCATATGATGAGGGCTGGTGCGGCAACTTCATGTGGCCTTCAGGGGCCCTGATCCTTATCTTCCCAATACTACTTCAACATAAAATATCTGTAATTTTCAAGGTGTTCTTATGTTTTAAGGTGATTGCTAGAGCTCCAGTCATCACTTTGGCATTGCAGGCCAGATGAAGAACAAAAGCTAGAGCAAAAAGTATCTCTTTTCCAGATAATTTCAATTACTAACCAGCCTTCCTAGGATTTTACACAGACTTGTGTGTTTCCACTACAGTCATCAATATTTATTACATAAAGACAACTACAAGGGAACTGAGGAATGTCAGTTTTGTGTTTCTTTTTCTTTTTTTTTTAATTCCAAGTGGCAGTTAGCCTAGAAGAAATGCAAAGTTCTAATATTACAGTATAAGGGAGAAATTGGTTCTTGGTCTAGGTAACTAGAAATTTCTGTCCTATAGCTCTATGAAAGTAATATCATGGAAAAGAGAAGGTCTGGATATGAAATAGCTGAAATGGAGAAAATGAGAACGGGCCAAAGGAACAATACTACTTCTTTAAAATTTTTTTTTTTTTTTTTTTTTTTTGGAGAGGTTTTTCGCTATAGGGCGCATGCGCTCGCCAGACAGACAGAGACAGACATAGAGACAGAAAGCGAGAAATCACCCCCCAGGGGGGATGGTCACGCCTCAATCCCTTCTCCTGCATTCTCCTCTCGGGATCTTGGGCACGCATGCCCACGCGCGCCCGGCGTGAGTTGTAAGCCACCGGGTCCAAGACGCGAACCACGGTCGACTACGTGGGAGTCCAGCGACATAGCCATTACGCTAACTTCTGGTTCCCTACTTCTTTAAAATTTTGACTGAGGAACAAAGAGCCATTCTCCCTCACCCCTTCTCACAAGGTCAGAAAGTGTATCCAATTTAGTGCTATGTTTTAATGATATTTCTGGTGGGATGACTATGTCAGGTTTTTTGCTAACTGATAAACTTACCTCCTGAACCAACCATAAGACTTGGTTACTATTTTCTTCATTTCGCAGTTAGAGAAGAAGAAGGTGACAAGAACACAGGGTTAGATGAGGTAAAGTCATGACTCGGGCTGAGGCATTTAGACCCCAGAGCCTCCTCTTTCACCATCATGCTATACCATGATTCCTCGGGTGCAGTGGGTGAGACTTATGTCCTGGGCACAAAGCATAAGGTGGTACCAAAACCTCAGCAATCAAGATAATTAATAATTCTACAAAATGTTTCTTAAATAAAAAGTAATGCTGGGATGAAGAGATAGTATTGTGGTTACATCGCTGGACTCCCACATGGCCTTCCACAGTTCAAGTCCTGGACCTCGTGACTTGAAACACACCAGGCATGTGTGTGTATGTGCCCAAAATCCTGAGAAAATGGAGGAGAAGGGATTGGCCAACCCCCATGGAAGGGGGAATTTCTCACTTTCTGTCTCTCTGTCTCTGTCTCTCAGGCGAGCACATGGGCCCTATAGCAAAAATCTCTCTCTAAAAAAAAAAAAAGTAATGCAAAAATCCATGATAAACAAAATACCAAAATTTTAAACAAAGAAAGCATGGAGACAGGAAAAAAAAAGTCTTTTTTTTTTTTTGAGAGTTTTTTTTTTATTTTTTTTATTTTTGCTATAGGGCATGTGTGCTCGCCAGACAGACAGAGAGAGACAGAGAGATAGAAAGCGAGAAATCACCCCCCAGGGGGGATGGCCATGCCACAATCCCTTCTTCTCCATTCTCCTCTCAGGATCTTGGACAAGCACACACACATGCCTGGCGTGAGTTTAAGCCACCGGGTCCGGGACGCGAACCGCGGTTGACTACGTGGAAGTCCAGCGACCTAGTCATTATGCTAACTGCTGGTCCCAGGAAAATAAAAATCTTAAGGCTTTAAATATTATGACATCTGACAAGAGAAAGATTGATCTCATCTTTGTATATTTGATATCACCTGAGGTTTCTCAACAGCATCACATGGACATTTGGAGGGGAACAGTTGTTCATTGCTGGGAGGGGATCCATTGCTGTCCTGTGCACTGTGTGATATTTAACAATATCCCTGGGTTCTGCTCATTGCCAGCCAATAGCACCCCATCCAGCTGTGATCATCACAGAAGCCTTCAGATGTTGCCAACTGTCCTGTAGGGAACAAAGTTACTCCATTTGAAAAGTGTTGATATGGATGCGTTGAATTTTTTTTTTGCATTGTTTTAATTTTTAAAAATAATTTCAACTCTCTTTGAAACTACGAAGACTTCCCTATAACATATTCATCCTAGAAATGTGATTACTTTATTAGCGTAGTCTTATTTGTATAAGCGCAACAAGCCTATGCAATTAATTCACTTATTCTTGCTGTAATTTAAATAGCCTTTTGTAACTTGAGTATGTGCTATTTGAGGAGAAAGACCAGTTGCAGGTAAATTGAGGAGAAAGACCAGTTGCAGGTAAATTGAGGCTAAATTTTTCATAGCATTATTATTCCCATATTAGGTAGTAATTAACGTTTACATTTTTCTTACCTTGAACAGTCTCATTATTCACAGCTAAGAACCCATGCTCTCGTTAAATAAATAAATCAGAAATGCAAAAAGAAGAGGAGGGGGAGGGGAAGTGGATGGAGAAAAGAAAAAGAAAGGCCGGAAGAACCCAGTACGGTGTGCAAGTACAGGTGAGCATTCCCTCTGGTTTAAGGGAAGGAATCCATGTGGGCTTTGGGGCCTCAATGACTGTGCTTTGAATTGCAACATTCTTTTTCCTCTTTTTCTTTCTTTCTTTCTTCCCTTATTTGTTTCTCTCCTTCCTTCTTTCTTTTTCTTTGAATTGCCACAGGGCTGTGTACTCACAGAGACAGAGAGACAGAATGCAAGAGGGTGAAAGCACCCTCCCAATGGGGTGTGATCATGCTGCCATCTCTTCACTTCCACTTCCCCATCATGTCAGGGTTTCAGGCACACACACGTGGACTCTCGTGTTTATCAAGTTACCAGGCCAGTACTCAAACCATAGTGTGTGACGTAGGATTCAGTTTCCTTATTCACTAGGCCATAGGGCCAGCTTCCTAACATGTTTTTTTAACTGTATGCTATTGGCTAACTTAATAATTTTGTTGTAAAGTGTGTTTGATACTTCAAATCTCTTGTGAGCTCTCTGGAGATTAACTGAGAAAAAACTGTCTAGAACTGTATCAGACATAAATAGGTAATACACGTTTGTTTCTATTATATGTTGCTGTTTATGTTCAAATGGCTTCTTTCCTCATCAGGTTCATAACACATTCGTATATGCTCCTGAAGCCTAGGAATGGAATATAGGACAACACACTTCATAAGCAAAATAATGTAGGTAGCCCATGAAATTGGTCTTGTTTGGACTTATTGGATCCTTATGTCACTCTGTAATTCAATCCCTAACTAGGTACGACTGCCTATTCCACTGAGATAAGTAAACCTGATATCGAAAGAGTACATGAGACTGGCAGACATTGAGGTGAGAGATGGGGGAGAGCTGCCTCAACATTTGCATTCACATTAAAAGCAAACAACCTCATCTATAGTTTAGATAGACCCTCACTTTGAATTGTTTCATTACGTAAAAATTAAAATGTGGGCCAACCTATGGCCTGGTGGTCAGGAAAGCTAGATCCTGCATAACTGACAAGGCAGTTTTAATCCTGACTCTGGCATCTTGAAAAAACAGGCTAGGTATGTGTGCATAAATATCCCAGATTCTGACAAGATGAAGAAGTGAAGGAGAAGGGGTTGTGGTGTGTCCACGCCTCACTGGGGCATGCTTTCTCTCTTTTGCTCTCTCTGTTTCTGTCTGGTGAGTGCAGGTTCCCTCTGGCACAAAAAAAATATTTTTGAAAAACTAAAATGTTAAGTAAAAATTATTCGTAAGAATATCCATCTGATGTTTTCCACAATGAACATCTCAATGGTCCACTTTTTCTTTTTCTCCTATTGATATTCCATTGAGGTAAATGCATGTGACGTATTCTCCAGAGACTTGCAGTGAGGCAATAGTCCTTCTATTTAGAATTTATTCTTTTTCAGTTGTTTACACATTTTTCATTTCATGTTGAATAGTATAAGTTAAATTTATTCAACAGTGTCTATTATTGTTTTTCTTTTCATATCTTGATTTCAGTTTTTCTTTTTGAGCTAAAAATAGTAAAATTGCAACTTTTTTTATGTAATAGTGTGCTTTTTAAAGATAAAATATAAGTGCTTTAAAAGTTCTATTTTCATGAATAAAGAGACTTCACAGGATGGATAAGACATCTAGCAATTGCAGTAATGCCTCTCTGTACATTCGATGTTCATTTAAATAACATGTCTAACTCCTGGTGAACTCAAATTAATTACAAATATTGAACTTTTTAAAGATACAGTTATCTGAGGAAGCTGTAAAGAACAAGCAAAATTTCCATAAGTAGTCAATGTATTTAATAAATCCACAAAGTATAGACAAGCTATCTTACTTAGGTCTATACTGCATAAGAGAAGAAAACAGCATTAAATGCATCAACAGAAAAATCCTCTTCCAGTATCAGAGAGATTATATTAGAAATCAGAAAAACAAGAACAAAAAACCACTGTCCTGGAGCCTTAGATGAGTAATGCATGAGCCAATTACAAGGGAGAGGTATCATCACTGTCTGTTGCAGGACAGGCATTCGGCAAAGCAGCTCTGAAATGGAGATCAGCATGGAGGATTATCAGGAAGTGTTCTTAGGACCAGCACCTACAGAAGGGAAGAGAAAGAAGTGGTACTTGGCAGGGGGAAAATGTTGGACTCTGATGTCACAATGAAGGCTTTAGTCATCCATAAGGGGAGCTTTGAATCAAGGATAGCCCTTCACAATTTTTAAGAACTGGATGAGGAGGCTTGCCATGTCAAGGGGTCATGGCCTTGGGTATGGTGGCTTTCCTCAATGAAGCAAGGTGGATAGGACGCTGGCAGCATATCCAGCAGATAAGAAAGTAGGTCCTCCACTCCTGAAGGAGAATCTGAACAGCACATCACAGTATCTACTACTACTGCACTGTTTTTACCTTTATATTTGTCTTTAAGCTATGTTTTTTCTTTTTTTTTTTTTTTTGGTTTTTTTTAGAGGTTTTTGCTATAGGGCGCGTGCACTCGCCAGACAGACAGAGAGAGACAGAGAGACATAAAGCGAGAAATAATCCCCCGGAGGGATGGCCATGCCGCAATCCCTTCTTCTCCATTCTCCTCTCGGGATCCTGGGCACACATGCACGGCGCCTGGCGTGAGTTTTAAGCCACCGGGTCTGGGACGCAAACCGCAGTCGACTACGTGGGAGTCCAGTGACATAGCCACTATGCTAACTGCTGGTCCCTTAAAGCTATGTTTTAATAAAGACCATTAAATGAGTCCTTAAAAAAATCTTTTTGTCCTAGGCCATGGTGGTGTTTAGTGTAGATTCAGGTCTCTATACTTCCTCCTTCATTACCCTATAATACTTGGCACATAGTGCTTCTCTCATGCTCCCTAATTAAATCTATTTCCCTCTATAAACATGCAGTCGGTAGAATGGCCATTTTGCAGTCAAACCTCAACAAATCCCCAACTTTTCCCAAAAGATTATACTTAAATCTTCTTCCTTCATCTGCTCAGTGTAGAGGGATCTGAGGTATTGGGAAGTTATCTCTCCTTGATTATGTTGAGGTTTCAGAGTTAGGGAAACTGCTATTTCCACATTTATAAGTCCTTGTACCTAATCTTTGGAAATTCACTGTGTAGCCATGCTGGAACTGTATTTATTTGGACTATTAGACTTGAAAAAGAAAAGTGAAGTTGGGTCACATTCCCTTATTCCTTGTGGATTTGAACCCATTCTATGTCTTTAGTCTGGAGAAATTTCCTAGTGTTGCATAAATAAATTACTCAGGTCACCAATGGATCACTGCCAAAAGTATATTATAAGGCCATTTATTCCAGTCTAAGTAGTTAATTTTGTTCTACTTTTGCTGCTAGATCCAGTCTATGAATCAAAACACTCAATGAGAGAGATGGTGGTAGGGTGATTATAGCTTTTCTACCTTCCTCACCAAAGAAAACCCCAAAGTGGAAAATAATTACAGGTCTCTCCAAAAGTATAAAATTTTGTCAATAGCATATTCACCTCTGACTGTCAAACAAGGTTTAGGATGGACCAGAGAAGAAGGTAGATTGTTCATGGACTTGCTTCCTTGCTGCCTGGATTATGCTCTGTCAGCCATCTGAACTCACTAGTTCACATTTCCTACTTAAGATCAAGTTACAAAGAATGTTGATAACCAGAAAGTCAGCAGTACCACTGCCCTTACCAGACAATGCAATAGCCCTACTGCGTTCCACAAGTGCTTGAGTTGTGGGGGGACTGATGGTCCTCACTGCAGATGGTACTGACTAGGCAAGATGGAGCCAAGACCCGTTCCCAGCCTTATTACCAAAGTACAGAGACACTGGGAACACACATGAAGTCTGAGTCTATGATTTCTGTTCACCGTTGGAAATTTGAGTACCACAAGAAAATACTCAAATCTACTTCGGTGCTTCATAAGGCTAAAATATAAATAGCAGAATGCCTTTAGACTTGTAAAACAAAGCACATGTTCTATATTCTAGATTTTCATTCCAATTCTGCCACCAAATTGGTGTGAGATTTAGTTTTTATTTGCAAAATTAAGAAGCAAGATTAGATGATAACCAGGCCTTTGACAATGTTTAGCCTTTTAAAATGTTAGTCATACATATGTTCTGAATCCTGCCCCTCCAAAATGAGAGGAAAAAAAAACCTTGAAATTAAATGTGGTGTGAAAAGTATATAGGTTACAGGTGCAGCCCCAGTCAAAACTCAGCTAAAAGGGAGATCTATGGTTAATTCTAAAGCAGAAGTCATCCTGCTTAAACGGATAGGTCAATTGGATTTTTCAAATTGAATGATGAGGCAATTTTTATGCTCTCATCCTAGGTCAAAGACCAATAGGCAAGTTGTCCAAACTGAGTGCTGAGTTGGGCAGACTGAATGCACACAAATGCCTTAAATTTTAGCTTCACAAACTCAAGTCAGTTCTGCCAATTTAACTATGAGTTCTTTCTGGGCATTTGATAGTTTTATCTACATTCACCATGATTCAGCACATTTCATAATTTCTGTGTCTGTTTAGATAGACTTGTTTCTAGGAGCAAGAGAGAAATCCAAGTAAAATGCACCTGTTTCTGATACTGTTTACTCCCAGAGACTCTTTCCACAGACGCATGCAGGCTCAGACTCTTAAGTTTCATTACATCAATTCAGTGAATATGCTGGCTAATTAAATTTTAGAATGAGAGTAAAGAAGGAGAGTCTCAAAACATAGCCCTAATATTCCCTAGTCATCTCTCTGGCAGCTACCATAGAAGAAAAATTCATGCATTTATATTTTTGCAGTCCTTAAATTCAACCTGTTTGAGATAATTGAAGTGTGAGTGGTTGGAGACAAGTCCTTTAACACTGACATCTTGATTCCTGCAAAGCCTGAGATTCACTCTAAGTCCTAAGATTCCATCTCTGATTTGAGGCAGTCTGTCACTGTGAAAATGTGACCAGAATATTAAAATTGTGCTTTCTCTGCAATAGTGCACTAGAAAATACTCCATTCTACTTCAGTGGTTCATAAGGCTAAAATATAAATATTAGAATGCCTTTAGAAATGTAAAATAAAGCACATGTCCTACATTCTAAATTTTTATTCCAATGCTATCACCAAATTGGTGTGAATATTAGTTTTTATTTGTAAAACGAAGAAGCAAGATTAGATGATAACCAGGACTCCTGACCTCTAACAGCCAATAGTTCTCTGTCTCTCTATAAATGTAAGTTATAAGATTAAACAAAGTCTTACATGTCACTGTTATCAGCTTTTCTCATTACTATATTTTTTGGTTTACATATATTCAAGATCCATGCTTGTATGCACAGTATGTTTTTACCAAACATGTATAAAATGCTTACAGTCAAATCAAGGATATACACATATTCATCTTTAAGGCTGAAATTTACTTTTACATTGTGTAAAATTGGTAATAGTTCTATTCCTATGTTTTGCTTTTGAAAGCATGTTTTATTTGTTCATAGTTTGTACTCTGCTGTGATACACTTGTCTGTAACTTTTCCCCTTTGTATACATGCATTCTTATGTCTGTTGAAAAAAAAGTGCTCTCCATAATCCTTCCTCCTAGTCTCCATGTAGTTTATGGTATGTGATGTTACTCTCTTTTCCTCTGCCTTTGAGACCTTCAATATCTGCCAGAGTGTGGAAATTCAGTATTAAGTGGGCACATACAGTATTTGTCTTTCATAGCCTGATTTATTTTACTTAGTATGATATCTTCCAGGTTCATTCACTTTGTGTCTAATGACAGGATTTTATTGTTCATTATGGTCAAGTAGTGTCCCATTGTAGGTATGTGACACATTTTCCCAATCCATTCATTGGTGACCTAAGTGGAAAGATAGATTCTAATACATCCATTTTTGGAGATTCCAGTCTCACTACTAGATAGATCATGTAGACAAAACAATCATCTCACCCTTTAGCAAGTCAGATGCTGGTGGAAAGTCCTGCCTTTATGTTATTGACTGCTGAGTAATTAGGTCCTGGTTGGCGAAGGTCAGGATACTGTGAAAAAGTCTTAAGATAAGCCAACAATGAAGGCTGCTACATGCAATATCAACTGACTATTTCTTTCATGAAAGATTTGTCTATAGCATGCAATGCTGTTTGATAGCATTTTACCCTTCTTGCTAAATTCAAATCAATTGCTCAAATCTTGCTGCTTCTTTATCAATAAACTTTGTGTAATCTAAATCCTTTGTTGTCATTTCAACAACTTCACTAGGAGTAGGTTCCTTCTCAAAAAACAACTTTATTTGCACGTTCATAAGAAGCAAGTTCTCATTTGTTGAAGTTTTATCATGAAATCATAGCAATGCAATTATATATCAGGCTCCATCTCTAATTTTAGGGTTTTTTGTTTGTTTTCACCACATCCACAGTTAATTCCTCCTCTAAAGTTTTAAACCCCTCAAACCCATCCACAAGGGTTGAAATCAACTTACTAATTTTGATATTTTGATCTCCATTCATGAATCACAAATGCTCTTAATGGCCTCTAGAATGTTGAATATTTTCCAAAAGACATTTGCACAGACCAGTACCAGTCTGTGGCCCATTAGAAACTGGACCACACTGCAGGAAGTAAGCACTGAGCGAGTGAGCAAAGCTTCATCTGTATTTATGGCTACTCTCCATTGTTCACACAATCTACTGAGCTACACCTCCTGTCAAATCAGCTGCAGTTACATTCTTATAGGAGAGCAAACATATTGTGAACTGTGCATGTCAGGGATTACAGTTGCATGCATTTCATGTGAGAATCTAATACCTGATGATCTGAGCTGGAGCTGAAGCAGTGATACTAGCATTGAAGAGCAGTTGCAAATATTGATTTATGTTAGCAGAAGGGTTTGACTGCACAGAGACCATAATAAATCAGTTTCCTACAGACTCATACCAAACCCTATCAGTGAGTGGCAATTGACAAGGTGCATGTGGTAGAAGTCTTTATAGTGGCAAGTGAGCTGATGAGCTTCAAGTGTACAGGTGCATCTGGTGGCAGACTCTAAGTTAGAATCTGATACTTACTTTAGTCTATGCATGGGCTGCCCATTATTATATTGAACTTCCATCCACACCTTTTTCTCTCACTGTGCACATGTCTCCACCACAGTTTTGGTAAGCCCATAATTAATCCTAGCCAAAATTAGTAAAAGCCAAATGTCACTGGAAAACTTCTATTAATATGGGAAAAGACCCAATAATTAGACAGTAGATGACTCTTAGACAGGCAATAAAAAGAAAACTGAAGTTAAAAGGAAATATCGAGCATCCTATTTACTTTAATTCCAAAAGGTGATTTACATTCTCCAAGTCCACTTTGTATAATACATGTTAACCAGCTATCCAATGAAGCCATAAAATCTTTGAAACTGCTTCACCACTTGGAGACCAAACACCCTGCATTAAAAGACAAGACTTTGGAGCTTTTCAAAAGAAAAAAAAATAGTGAACACAAAAAAACAGAAGCAATTATTGAAGGCCACCCACATTATCAAGTGTGTCTGCAATGAAAGCATCAGTGTCAATGGATAACCACATTGCTAAAGCTAAGAAGCCCTTTACTGTGGGTGAAGAATTGATTCTGCCTGTTGCTAAGGACATGTGTTGTGAACTTTTAAGAGAGGCTCCCATTTAAAAGGTGGCATATGTTCCTCTGTCATTTAACACAACTAGACATATTGATGTCATAGCAGAGGATACTGAGACACAATTCTTAGAGAGAATCGAGTCACTGGGGTGCATAATTCAGGTTGACAAGGCTACTGATGATGACAACAAGGCAACTGTGCTGGGTTTTGTGTGATATTGTTTCAGGAGGACGTGCATGAGGATATGTCATGTGCATTTTTGCTGCCAGCCAATAACACAGCTGCAGAACTATTTAGGTCTTTAATGATTACATATTAGGAAAACCAGTTGGTCATTTTATGTCTTTAAATGCATGGATGGAGCAGCTTCCGTGACTGACAGCTTTCTGATTTCACTACTTAAGTCAAAGAGGTCAGTTCCGAAAGTACATCTATACACTACATCATTCATAAAGAAATTCTGGCTAACCAAAAAATGTCACCTAGTCTTAACAGTATTTTGTAGGATTTGACTAAAATTATCAACCACATTAAAGTACATGCCCTTAACTCATGTCTGTTCATGCAGTTCTGAGAGGAGATAGACACAGAGTACATGCATCTTCTCTTAAACACAGAAGAGAGATGGATTTCTTTATTTCTTTTAAATTTTTTTTTAGTTTCTTTGCAGGACATGTGCATTCACCAGAGAGAGAGAAAGACAATGAAAACTCTACCCCCCCCCCCCACACACACACACACATAGAGGGGATGGCCATGCTGTAATCCCTTCTCCTCCAGTTTCCTCTTGGAATTTTGAGCAAGCACACACACACATGCACACATATAGCACGATATTTAAGCCACTGGATCTTTGAGCTATGCAATTGGCCATGTGAGATCCAGGGCTTTTACCTCAACACCACCTACTGGCCCTATGAGATGACTTTTTTTTTTTTTTTTTTGGTACAGTTGTAATTTATTTATTTAAATAATAATAACTCTGTATAGGTATGGGGTGATTATTTCATTTAAAAATTATGGTTAGGGGCCAACTGGTGGTATGGTGGTTAAGGCAGCCGAATTTCACATGGCCAACAGTGAGTTCAAGTCTCAGATCCAGCAGCTTGAACAACATGCTGGGATCATGTGTATATTTCCAAAATCCCAAAAGGAGGGAGAGATGACTTTCTAAAGGTAGATTACTGGCTAGAGTTTTGGACTTATGAGAGCTGTTCCATTTATTTTTAGAAAAATGGTCACCATCAGCAACACATTTCAGTGACACAGAACAGGTCACAAAACTTGCTTACTTTTGTGACATATTCAACATGCTCAGTGAACTCCATCTGTCACATCAGGAGAGGACAATGACTGTGTTCAAGTTGGCAGGTAAAGTAGCTTAATTCAAAGCCAAACTGGAATTATGGGACAAGTGAACATTGGGATTTTTGACATGGAAAGAGACTGAGACAAAGCATTTTTTTCTTCCAGCTTGTACATGATAACGTATCTCAGCTTTCTGCTGAATCCACAAGTACCTCCTGAGTGTGATAAATGAAGACAGTAAAGTGGCAAGATGCAAAGTTAACATTAAAAAATCTATGGCAATTTTATACCCCAACAATTAACATACAGGTGGATTTGAAGAAAACAATCCCTTTTACCATAGTCACAAAAAGTTTAAAAAATAATAATATGCCTAGGCATAAACCTAACCAGAGAAGAAAAGAAAATTATAAAAAACAAAAAAAAATGAAAATTATACACAAAACTAGGGGGAAAAAAACCCATGTTCCTGGATTGGAAGAATTAATTAAATCAAAATGTAACTTATTCACAAATTAATTTACAAATTTAATGGAATTCCAATCAAATTACCAGAGATATTCTTCACAGAAGTAGGAAAAAATAATAAAGTTTGTCTGAAATTATAAAAGGCTCAGTATCACCAAAGCAATGGTGTGCAAGAAAATAAAGTAGGAGGCATCTCACTTCCTGATCTCAAAACATATTACAAAACTGTGATAAACAAAACACCATCATGGTACTGGCAAAAAAAGAAAGAAAAAGAAAGAAAGGAAGGGAGAAAGAAAGAGAGAAAGAAAGAAAGGGAAAGAAAGAAAGAAATGTAGACCAATGGAACAGAATAGAGAACCCAGAAATAAACTCCAAAACATACAGCCAAGTGATTTTTGACAAAGGGCATAAGATTATTCATTGGGGAAAAGAAAATATCTTCAGCAAATCATGCTGGAAAAACTGGATATCTTCTTGAACAAAAGTGAAACTGAACTCCTATCGCTCATCATTAACAAAACTCAACTCAAAATTGACCAAAGGTCTAAATATAAAACTTGAAACTGTAAAACTACTGGTGGAAAACATGGGAAATTCTTGGAGACATTCAAGTTGGCAACGACTTATTAAGTAAGACCCCCTCCCAAAAAACACAAGAAATAATTCCAAATATAGACAAGTGGGATTACATCAGGCTAAAAGCGTCTATGCAGAAAAAGAAACAATACTTAGAGTAAAGAGACAAATATCATAATGGGAGAATATTTTCAAACTCTGTTTCAGATAAGGATTAATAAACAGAATACATGGGAAACTCAAGCAGCTTACCTGAAAAAACGTAATTAATCCAATTAAAAGATGGGCAAATGGCTAAACAAACAACTCTCTGAGAAAGATATACAAATGACCAAGAAGTATATTAAAAAGTGTTCAATGTCTCTTATCATTCTGGAAATGCAAATCAAAACTGCAATGAGATATCTCTTAACTTCAGTTAGAATGACTAAGACTTAAAAAAAAAATAAGAAGTAATAAGTGTATGAATCTCTGGTGATAACTCCCTTATACTGTTGGTGGTAATGTAAATTGGTACAGCCACTGTGGAGAACAATATTGAGTTTCATCAAAGACCTACAGATAGAACTACTATATGACCCAGAAATTCCACTGCTAGATATCTACCAAAAGGATAGGAAAACACTCATATCCATGTTTATTGCAGCATTATTCACAATTACTAAGCCATGGAATCAGCCCAAATATTCAAGAACAGATGAATATATTTTAAAAAATGTAGCACATATACACTGTGGGATACTACTCTGCCATAAGAAACGTGAAATTTTCCATATAAGTTCACTTTGTATTCAATTGAATACAAAGTGAACTTATATGGAAAATTTAATGTTAAGCAAAGCAAGTCAGACTATGATAGGCAGACATTGTATGTCTCCACTTAATATATACTGAATGTATGCACTGTATAGCAGAAACTAAAGCAAGTCAGGTTATGAAAGAGAGTCATGGTATGTCTACACTTAACATATACTGTCTGCACTCTATGGTAGAGACGGAAAGATTGGAGGACATAAAAGCATTGGAAATAGTTAGGAACACTGGAGACAGCATGGAACGAGAGTGGGAGAGGGGAACACAGAAATGGTTTATTACCTGTTGATGATGACGTGTATAGTATTCTCGACTGGACTGTTATGAGGTGTATTTCATGTTGAGTACAATCTCTTTACAATCTAAGTGATGTATAGTGATTGAATGTACAAAAAGAAATTAAAAGATAAAATATAATAAAGATTAGATAATACATAGAAAAAAGAAGAAACCAAGTTTGGAATGTACAACAGCAGGAAGGGCAACTAAAGATTATAGAGACAGTATAGGAAGAAGTGGGTAATAGGGAGTGGGAGAAAATGAGAAAAAAAATTTATGAGACACAAAATGAAAAGTTATCAGATTATGATAATGTATATGATAGTACCTTTGACTTGACTAATATGCACTGTATTCGTGCTAGGAAAAACCATTTTGCACACTGTGAACATGTATTGTTATTAAATGTAATTTTTAAAAAAAGAGAAATAACAGGTTTTAAGATATAATAGTAGGGAAGACAATTGAAGATGCCAGAGACTATACAGGAAGGTGGTGATTAGTAGCGAGGGGAAGGGGATAAGGGAGGAAAAAAAAAAAAACATTTAACAGATCTAACAATGGAAAGTTATTTGTTGAGGCTGATATATATGATAATGTCTTTTACTTGATTGACAGTCACTGCATGCATGCTTCAAAATACCATATTGTATTCTATAGAGATGTACAATGATTAAATGAAATAAATCATACAATAAACAAAAATTTAAAAAAACAGGGTTTGACTTCTCTCTAGCTAAGAAAGTCCTAGATGACATGTTCTTTTAATAGAAGGCTATGTAGTCTTCATTGAAAATCTGTTGTTTAGTATAACTACCTTCATTGATGAGCTTAGCTACATCTTCCGGATAACTAGCTACATCCACATCAGCTTTCACTGCTTCACATCACACTTTATTATCTTGGGCATGGCTTTTTTTTTCTTAAACCTAATGAACCAACCTCTGCTAGCTTTAAAATTTTCTCCTGCAGCCTGCTGACCTGTCTCAGCATTCAAGTACTTAAAGAGAGTTAGGAACTTGCTCTGGATGTTTAAGGCAATTTTGTGGATGGTTTGTTGTTCTATTCAGATCACTAAAGCTTTCTCCATATCAGAAAGCCTGTTTAATTTCCTTATTGTTCACTGGAATAGTATCTTTAATTTCTTTTTTCTTTTTTTTTTTTTTTTTTTTGAGAGGTTTTTGCTATAGGGCGCGTGCGTTCGCCAGACAGACAGAGAGAGACAGAGAGACAGAAAGCGAGAAATCACCCCCCCCCCCCCGGGGGGGATGGCCACGCCACAATCCTTTCTCCTCCATTCTCCTCTCGGGATCTTGGGCACACACGCACATGTGCCCGGCGTGAGTTTTAAGCCACCGGGTCCAGGATGCAAACCGCAGTTGACTACGTGGGAGTCCAGCGACATGGCCATTACACTAACTGCTGGTCCGTAGTATCTTTAATTTCTAAGAAATGTTCCTTTGCATTCACAACTTGGCTAACTGTCTGGCCCAAGAGGCCTACCTTCCAGGCTATCTTGACTTTAAACATGCCTTATTTATTAACGCCACCATCTCTAGTTTTTGATATAAAGTGAGTGATAAGAAGTGCGAGTCTTTCCCTTGAACATCTAAGAGGCCAGTGTGAGGTTATAAACTGGCCTGATTTCAATATTGCTGTGTCCCAGGAATAGAGAGGCCTGAAGAGAGGAAGAGAGGGGGGTTACAGCCAGTCAGCAGAGCAGTCAGATGCATACGTTTATTAATTCAATTTGCCATCTTGTGTGGGTGTGGCACCCCCAAATCATTACATTAGTAACATCAGGGGTTACTGTTCACAGATCACTGCAACTAATATAATAATAATGACAATGTTAAAAATATTGGAAAATCACCAAAATGTGACAGGGAGACACCAAGTAAGCACATGTTGCTGGGAAAATGATGCCAATAAACTGGTTTATTGAAGAGTTAACTCATTAAGAGAGAGAGAATGAAATGATGCCTATAAAATATTTATTAAAGTAGAGAGTCCTTTTTTTTTTTTGGAGAGGTTTTTACTATAGGGCGTGTGCACTCATCAGAAAGACGAAGACAGAGAGACAGAAAGCAAGAAATCACCCCCCAGGGGTATAGCCAAGCCACAATCCCTTCTCCTCCACTCTCCTCTTGAGATCTTGGGCACAGACACACATGGTGTGAATTATTTAAGCCACTTAGGTCAGGCACTCGAACCCTGATCGACTACATGGGAGTCCTGTGACATAGCCATTATCCCAACTGCTGGTGGTGAGAGTCCATCTTTTAGAATCAAAATCAGTATAACTATAATATTTAGAAAAAAGTTGATATTAATAAACTATCTTACTGAAGGAAAAGAAACTGTAGAGTGTGATGTTTTATTTAAAAATAGGAAGAAATAATGACTTTGATGAAATTTGAATATAAAGTTGTATAAAGGTAAACTAAAATGAAAGTGTGAAATTAGAAAGGAGAAGAGTAAGATAAGGAAGAACCAAACAGAAAACTAATAATATAATATTAAATTTAAATTTGTAACAGCATCAAGGAAAATTAAATACACAAATCACAGGGATAACTTGAAAGGCTAAGACCTCCACAAGGAAAACTATAAGAAGCTAAAAATAGAAATTGAAAATGACACAAAAAAGTGGGAGGATGTCCCATGTTCCTGGTTTGGAAGAATTAATACAATCAAAATGGCAATACTACCCAAATTAATCTACATATTTAATGCAATCCCAATCAAAGTACCAGACACATTCTTCACAGATCTAGAAAAGACAATCATAAAAGACCTCGTATTGCCAAAGCAATCCTGCACAAGAAGAGTGGAATGGGTGGCATCTCACTCCCAAGCCCAAAAAATATACTGCAAAGCTGTGGTAATCAAAACAGCATGGTACTGGCACAGAAACAGACATGTGGACCAATGGAACAGAATAGAGTCCCCAGAAATAAACTCCCAAGTGTACAGCCAACTGATTTTTAACAAAGGGTACCAGTCAGTACAGAGGGAAAAGGAAAACCTCTTCAGCAACTGGTACTGGAAAAACTGGATATCCACCTGCAGAAAGAAGAATCTGAACCCCCACCTCTCACAATTGACAAAAATCAACTCATGGTGGATCAAAGATCTAAACCTAAGACCTCAAACTATATAACTGCTTCTAAAAAACACTAGAGAAACTCTGGAAGATATTGGGGTAGGCAAAGACTTCTTAAATAAGACCCCCAAAGTGTAGTCAATAATCCATGAAATAGACAAGTGGGATTACATCAGACTGAGAAGTTTTTGCATGGCCAAAGACACAGTAATTAGTGTGAATCCACAGCCCTCAGAATACGCAAGGAACTCAAGCAGCTGTTTCGGGAAAAAGAAAGATGATCAACCCTATTAAAAGATGGAAGAATGAGTTGAAAAAACCACTCTCTAAGGATGACATACAAATAGCCAAAAGGCATATGAAAAATGCTCAACATCCTTCATTGTAAGGCAAAGGCAGATCAAAACAACAATGAGATAACACTAAACCCCAGTCAGAATGACTAAGATTTAAAAAAAAAAAAAAAAAAAAAAAAGATAAGTGCTGGCAGAGTGTGGTGAAAGGGGAACTCTCTTACACTGCTGGTGGGAATGTAAATTGGTCCAGCCACTGTGGAGAACAATTTGGAAATTCCTCAAAAATCTACAAATAGAACTACCAAATTATCCAGCAATCCCACTCTTGGTATCTACCCAAAGGATAGAAGATTCTTAATCAGAAAAGTGCTTGCACTGCAATGTTTATTGCGGCATTATTCACAATTGCTAAGACATGGAACCAACCTGAATGCCCACAAACAGATGAATGGGCTGAAAATCTGTGATACAGGGAACCAGCAGTTAGCGTAATGGCTATGTCGCTGGACTCCCACGTAGTCGACCGCGGTTCGCATCTCGGACCCGGTGGCTTACAACTCACGCCGGGCGCGTGTGCGTGCGTGCCCAAGATCCTGAGAGGAGAATGGAGGAGAAGGGATTGCGGCGTGACCATCCCCCTGGAGGGTGATTTCTCGCTTTCTGTCTCTCTGTCTCTCTCTGTCTGTCCGGCGAGCGCACGCGCCCTATGGCGAAAAACCTCTCAAAAAAAAAAAAAAATCTGTGATATATATACTCAATGGAATACTACTCAGCCATAAAAAAACAAGACCCTGGTTTTTGACAAAAAGTGGATGAATATAGAAAATTTACTGCTGAATGAAGCAAGCCAGGCTATGAAGGAGAGACATTCTATGTCTCCACTTAATATACATTTAGTGTCCATACTCTATGATGGAAACTGAATGACTAAAGGACTTAGAAACATAGTAAATGGTTGTGAATACCAGATTCAGTGGGAAGAGGGTGGGTGAAGGAGTAGAGTCTGAGGAAGGACATTAAGGAGAAAAATAGAGAGGCAAAGCATTTATGGGACAAAGAAATGGGTTATTATCTATTGAAGATAACTTTATAGTATTGTCAACTGTACTGGTGAGAAATGTATACATGTTGGAATATTCATTTTGCAGGTTAAATAACATGATTGAATGTATAAAAGAATTTGAAATAAAAAAATAAATAAATAAAAAAGAAAGGCTATTACTTACTAAAACCAAGCGAAAAGGAACATGGAAAAACTGGAAAGGACCGTACTTATGGGGGGAGGGGAAGCATGAGAAACATGAACACTTGAAATAGAAGGTAAAATAAAATACGCACACATTCTAAGAAAATATCTAAATTGGTAAATCTATGGAGATATAAAACAGGATTGTTACATTCCAAGTAAAATTAGTAAAAACGGCTGTCTTGCCAGGAGAAAAAATAATTTACAAACTCCAGGGAGACAAACATTTCTTACAAAAGCAAAATCTCAGATTTCTGCTTTACCATAAAGGGGAAAATAGAGACACAGCTACAATCCTTTGAGAAAATATGTTGGAATAGAAGAAATAATTTCTCTTACAAATAATCATCTATTAGTGAAAGCAATAGAAAAGAGGTCTCAGGTATTCAAATGCTCAAACAGATCATCAAACTTTAGCAATCAGAAGTTTAATACTTTCTCCAGAGCTCTTAAAAGTAAGCCAAATATAAGAATATTTAGGATATAGAAGGTTTTAGAATTATTAAGAATTATTTTTGGTTCAGCTTTGGTGGTACAAATGGTAGCCTATGAGTCTGCAGTACTGGAAGCCACATGGCCAGCCACAGATGCGGATCCCAAATCTACCTAGCACATGCTGGGTGTGCATGCCCAGGATATTGACTGGCTAGAGGGCTGGGGAAAGGGCATTGTGTATAATAAGACTCTATCAGGGGTACCTGTTTCTCTCTCTACATCTCTCTATTTCTTCTCTCTCTCTCACACGCACATATGTGCAAACTCATGAAATATTTTAATATTTTAATAAAATATTCTTAACAGTAATTCTTCTTACTGTTAAAAATTTGGTCATTTCATCATATATTCACAATCATCACATTACTTTGTACCCCATAAATATGCACAGCTATCATTTGTCAATTAAAAAAATAGAATAACAGCTATTAACATTTATTGGGTATTTACTTTGTGCCCAGTACTTGATGTGAATTATCTCATCTTATCATTGCAATTACCTTTCTCTTACATACTAATATTATGTCTCCCCATTTAAATCAGTACACTGAAGTTCAGAGGCATTAAACATTTTCTCGAAGATTGCTACAGCTAATATATGCCTTGCTTGAATTTAAGGTCACAATTTTAAGCATTACACTAATAATTTTCCTTACTAAGTTTGAAACACATTAAGTTTAGATGAATAAATTGTAGTCTGGTGTTGAAGCTTGGTTCACCTATTTCTCTTATTTTTTACTCCTTTGCACTTCCCTACTAAAGTGTTTTTCTTTACTGCATAATTCATAATGTTTGTTGGAACCATAAATGAGGCTATTTTTTCCAGAATGGTCAGGGCTAATCTACACATAGTGTTTTTCAAGTGATAAGACACTTTCCTAAGAAGTTCATGCATATTAACTCACCCATCCTCATCTCACAAAAAAAGAACACAAAACACAGAAATATCAAGTAAACTTGTCTGGAGTTGCTCAGCTCCATGTGACAGAACCTGAATTTAATCTTAACCTCTTTGTATTATTACTTCCTTTAAAATGTTTGGGGCAGAGAGAGAATTTTTCTTTACAAAATCAGAATCATACAGGCAAAATAATAACCATTATAATTTCTGAGAAATCTGAGAAATAATTTTTTATACTTCAAAATCTTAAATTGTTTTATTTATTCATTTATTGAAAAAAATGAATATATCACCAGTCACATAAACTCTTTTTTAAATCTCAATATATACTTTCATCTATCAAAAATACCCTCCTGAATAATAATCCTTCACAATAAAAGATGTCGATATACATAGAAAAAAATGAACATTAGAAACACACATTAAAATATTAAGAGACTCGGTCAGCAAATGTCATGGTTAAGGTAGCTGGATCCCAAATGGCTGATTCTGCAGTGAGTCCCAGACCTGGTGACTTAGGAAACAAAGCAAATGCATGTGGGTGCGTGACCAAAATCCTGTGAAGGGACTGTGGAGTAGCCATTCCCCCTGGGGGATGCTTTCCCACCACTTTCCTCTTTCTCTTTCTCTTTCTCTTTCTCTTTCTCTTTCTCTTTCTCTTTCTCTTTCTCTTTCTCTTTCTCTTTCTCTTTCTTTTTCTCTTTCTCTCTCTCTCTCTCTCTCTCTCTCTCTCTCCCCCCCCCCGCTCCTGTCTCTCTCTGGTAAGCACAGTATACTGTTGCAATTTTTTTTTTTTTAATTTTAAGAGGTTATATTTCCTCATGGAATTCAGAAAGTTTTCTTCTTTATCTTGCCTATATTTTTCAGATTTTATAGTTCCCCATTAAATTATTATAAAATTATGCATATAAAATGTAAGCGTACCAAGCCAAAAATGGTGCATAGAAATACTGAAAATAAAGGTAACAAGATATTAAAAGTATTTTTAAGAGCCAACAGGGGGCGTGGTGGTTAAAGCACTGGACTTTCACATAGTAAACCGCAGTTCAAGCCCCAGACCCAGCAACTTGAAAAGCACACCTGGCATGTGCACCCCAAATCCTGAGGAGAATACAAGAGAAAGGAATGCAGTATGGACATCCCCAGGGAGGGCTGATTTCTTATTTTCTCTCTCTCTCCTTCTCTCTCTGTCACTCCAGCCAGTATGCATACCCTAAGGAATAAAAAACAAAAAGAAAGAAAGAAAAAAGAGTATTTTTTTCTAGGTTTTGCAGCCATACATAAATTTTTACTTATTACATATCTTTTCTAATTTGTTCAAGTTGTTCATAATATGAATACCTTTATTTTTTGTAATGTAAAACTATTAATAAAATAACTATAGCCTATCATCACACAAATTTATGCAGATGGGTAACTTTCAGTGGGAAGGACTTTACACATGCCATAGGTATTTAGAAACTGCCAAAATCTTGCTTTGTGTCATGGCAGCCTTTGGGTTTGGTCCTATTTCTCTGCAGCTTACCCAATCTGTAAACATTACCTAGATTGCAAGCTTTCTATTGCACTAAACCATATTTAAATCTCAAATATTTAAACTGAAACCTATTTAAATAATCTTTACCCCATATAACCCCATTTTTACAAATAAAATAATTTACCAAGGCAAAAAACAAATATTACATATTATTTTATGTATTTAAAATATTTATTAAGTATTAATATTCTCTAGAGTAAAGCAGTTAATACAAAAATCTGTATTATTTCTTTAAGTAACTTACTCAATACACAGTGACTAATAAATGTAACTTTAAGTTTTTACATTTAAAATTATTTAACAAAAATTTATTAGTGTTTTCTATGTATCAAACATAGCGCTAAGAGAAAAAAAATTTGCTAGAATTTTGTTAAGTGAAAAAAAGCATCATTCTTCTTTAATATTAATGAGAGTGAAAGTACTCATAAATATTCTAAATGATTTTATATGCTAACGTGCTATTTATTGAGAAAATTTCAGAAATATTAAATATTTGCACTGAGGAAAATATCAAACATTCCTTTAATGATACACTAATAAACATTGGTTCATCTTCTTCACCTTGTCTCACGATCATCATTTATTTGCTCAGAACAAATATCCTAGAGGATATTCTTTCATAACCAGAATTTAGTAATCAGTTTGGCATTAAATAGAAGACTTAACCTAAAGAGCTATCCAAATTTAATTCCAAGCACAACGTAAATTTCTACATAATCATCATTGGTACTCAAGCAATTGGTGTGAGCTCACTGTACATATTGTGAATGATCTCATATATTATATATATCTATGAATAGGACAACCTACATAACTTCATCCTAACACAAAATAAGATACAAATTAGTGCACTGAGCTTTTGAGGTTAGAATGTGTCTTGAATCTCAATGACAAATATTGACATCAGGGGAAAAAAAGAAAAGCAAGAGAGAGAAAAAGTGTGGAAAGAAGTAGTAGACTGGAGGCTGCAATAAGAATAATATTTATTTGAAATTACTATTTATTTATCCATTTGAAAATAATTTCATAGGATCTAACATGTTGTTAGGGATGGGGGCTGCAAAGATAAATCAAGAAGCCAGGTATCCAATCCCAGTAGAATTAAATATGCTTTCACAGATACATGGATTAGAAGCTTTTGTTCCTTACCCTAATTCCTTTTGTTTAAAATGGGAACCTTCCAATTAACAGGTAGGGCACTCAGTTCTTCTGAGATGATTTTTTGTTTTTGATTTTTGGTCTTTTTTAGAGAGATTTTTTGCTATAGAGCATGTGTGCTCACAAGGGACACAGACAGAAAGAGAGAAAGTGAGAAACCACCCCCCAAGGAGGATGGCCACTGTGCAATTCCTTCTCCATTCTCCTCTCAGGATTCTGGGCATGAACACACGTGTCAGTTTGACTTTCAAGTTGCTGGGTCCAAGACTCGAACCACAGTGACTCCATGTGGGAGTCCTTAATCCTCACACCACCCACTGGCCATGAGATGTTGTTAACCACCATATTTCAAAGATTCCTTGCAAGCACACCAAGACCTCAGTCCCACAAGCACAAGGATCTGAAATCTGCCAACAACCAGATGTGCTGAGCTCCTTACCTATACCCTGGCTGACACCATTATTGTGGATTTCAATTTCAAATATCCCTAAAGTTTTTTTTTTTTTTTTAAGAATTATCTGTTTATTTAATTTTGTTTGTTATTATTATTCTGTAATTTGACCAGAGAGCAAGAGAAAGGAAAGTGAGAAAGCAAGCCGCCAGGTCTGGGACTTGAACCATGATCGGTCATGTGGGAGTCCAACATATTAACCACCATTTCACCTGCCAGTGCCATCAAATATCTTTAAGTTTCAAGATATATTATGAAAAGGAACATTTTTCATTAGAATTCAAGAACGTACTTGGCAGGAAAGAGAATTCAGGGGAAAAAAATAAAATAACAAATCTGGCCTAGTGTTAGGATTCCTTGATTTCAATCATGATATTTCTATAATTTCTCTCTCTCTCTTTTTTTTTTTTTTTTTTTTTGGAGAGAGAGGTTTTTGCTATAGGGCGTGTGCGCTCGCCAGAAAGACAGAGAGAGACAGAGACAGAAAGCAAGAAATCACCTCCCGGGGGGATGGCTATGCCATAATCCCTTCTCCTCCATTCTCCTCTCAGGATCTTGGGCACTCACGCACATGCGCCTGGCGTGAGTTTAAGCCACAGGTCTGGGACTCAAACCGCGGTCGACTACGTGGGAGTCCAGCGACATAGCTATTACACTAACTGCTGGTCCCTCTTGCATCTCTTTATGTCTAATACTGAACTTTACTCCATTGTTTGGTGTTAGTGTCTTTGCATTGTTTTTCATTTTATTAATATTACTGAAATATAAAAACCATCAGGTAAAAATAGGAATTTTTAAAGACTGTAATAGATTGAAAATAAATACACACACACATAATCTTCAAGAAACTTCCAGAAAATTATGTATTATGATAAAACTGCATAGATTTCAAAAATGGTTGCATCAAAACAAATTCATAATTTAAGTCCACTTCTCACAAACTTTTTGATGTCTCCTTGTGTGTATCCTACAATGTGTAAAGAAATGTGTTGTTGAGATCTATTTGTCTTGTAAGGAAGTTTGGATTTATCCTAGAGGCAATACACAACTTGGACAGTTTATATGAAAGGAACTGACATGATCAAAATTATTTTCAATAACTGGCAGCAGAGTACAGTATATTTTAAAACATCTTATTTCTCAACTATCCTACCAAAACCCAATGTTGTACAACGATATCTTCTTAAAAATTATGATTTCTAGTTTACATATGATCGAGATACATCTTTATGGTCTAGAGTGTGGATTTTTAACACATACATGTTATATAACATATCACATCAAGGATATACACATACTGATCTTCAGCACTGAATATTACATCATGCTGTATATACTTGTTAATAGCTCTACTAGTTTATTTTGAAATATACATTAAATTATCCATATTTTTACTTTGCTGTGATATAACAATCTTTTCCCCTTATTTATATACATTCTTGTGACATTAAAAAATTTTTCATGAATTCCTCCTCCAAGTAGCTTCTGGCATCTACCATTATTCTCAGTATTTCTATACTTTCAGGTCCTTCAGTTTCTGCCATTGAATATGGATAGTCGGTATATGTTTGGCAAGGACATCACAGCGTGGCCTATTTCCCTTAGCGTTATATATTCTAGGTTCATCTACTTAGTGTCAAATGACAAAGTTATGAGCCATATTCCATTTTGTATGTGTACCATGTGTTCCCAATCCATTCGTAGGATGTTGGGCACTTAAGTTGATAACCTAGCTAGCAATTGTGAATAATGTTGCATGAAACGTGGATATGCCAATATCTCTCTCAATGGTTCTTTTCTTTTAGAGAGAGGTTTTTGCTATAGGGTACGTACACTTGCCTAAGAGAGAGAGAGAGAACAGAGACAGAAAGTGAGAAATCACCTTCCCCCAAAGTGGGAATGGCCACACTGCAATCCCTTCTCCATTCTTTTCTCAAGATTTTGGGTATGTGCACACACATACCCGGCATGAGATTTAAGCCACCAGGTGCAAGACTTGAACCGAGGTCTACTATGTGGGAGTCCAGCAATGTAACCATTACACCACCTGCTGTCTCCACTCTCAAAAAATTTCTGTCCTTTGGGTACCTACCCAATTGTGGGATTACTGGGTCATATCATAATTCTGTTTTTAGATTTTTTGAGGAGCCTCCATAGGGTTTCCTTTTTCTACAGCCTTGCCAGTGCATGTTAGTCTCTGCTTTTTGCTTGTTTGTTTTTCTTTTCATTTATTTTATACATTTAATCACTATGCATAGCTCAGCTTATAGGCTGAATTCACCCAACATGAATACACTTCAACCTGTCCAGTTGAGGATACAAAACACATTATCACCAACAGATAATAATCCGTTTCTGTGTCTCATAAATGTCTTGCCTCTCTATTGTTTGCTTTAAGTTTCTTTTTTTAATAGCAGCCATTCTGACTGGGCTTAGGTAATATGTTACTGTGAGCAGAGTTCCACTCACCTCCCCTCTGTTGTGGGAGGCTTGAGTCTTTCCAGTTTCTTTCTGAATTTGAACATTTGGCCTCTTTCTTTTTCTTTCTCTCTTTCTTTCTCTCTTTCTTTTGATTGGCAATGCTTTGCTTTCTTTTAAAAAATATTTTATTTTCTTTTGATTTCTTTTATACATTCAATCACATACATCATTTGCTTGTAAGGTGAATGTTCCAACATGAATACATTTCTCACTAGTTCAGTTAGTGATACTATACTCTTCTGATTTCACTTGAGGTCATATAAATCTTTCACCTTTTTTCTTTATTCTACTTGAGACAAAGTGCCCCACATATTCCTTCAGTCTCACCTCATTTCTCTGCTCCAGTTGCAGCCAACTGCTCAATTTTTTGGACTTTCCTACTAGAGAGATGTCCATAATTGGCCATCTTGCCCCTCCATTTTATCAATGAATTTTGAGATATATTTTTAGTATACATTCTATTTTATTTTTTATAATATATTTTATTTTATTTTCATTTCTTTTATACATTCAATCACTATATATCACTTTGCTTGTAAGGTGAATTTTCTTTTTCTTTTTTTTTTTTTTTTTTTTTTTTGTAGAGGCTTTTTCGCTATAGGGCGCATGTGCTCGCCAGACAGACAGAGAGAGAGACAGAGACAGAAAGAGAGAAATCACCCCCAAGGGGGATGGTCACGCCGCAATCCCTTCTCCTCCACTCTCCTCTCGGGATCTTGGGCACGCATGCACACGGCCTGGCATGAGTTTTAAGCCACCGGGTCCGGGACGCGAACCGCGGTCGACTACGTGGGAGTCCAGCGACATAGCCACTATGCTAACTGCTGGTTCCCTAAGGTGAATTTTCTAACATGAATACATTTTACACCAGTCCAGGGGGGAATACTATACATGTTATTATCAACAGCTAGTAATCCATTTCTGTGTCCAAATAAATGTCTTTCCTCTCTGCTTTCTCCTTAATGTCTTTCCTCACACTCTCCTCTCAGAATCAACACTGTCTCCATGCTAATGCCATCTTCCCACACTTGCATTATGATATTCGTTCATGGAATCCAGAAACAAAGCCCCAGAAATCTCAAATGGCACTTGCAGGTGAATGCATCTTTGAAAAGTAAGGAATGAATGAGTTGAACAATTGAGAAAATACTGCATAGGAAGAATTGACAGAAATTAGTCAGAAAAGAATTTGAGGAAGGAGGAACTATCAATCATGACAAGAGGATTTCCACCTTGACAAATTGGCTTTGATGAATTAATGAATTGAGATAATATTGAGATAACATAGGAAGGAAACTTTACTTAGGCAGGGACAGTAGAGAAATGTATTTGATTTTAGTCATAATGGATTGCCATGGTTTACTATTAGCAATACTAACCATCTTATTTGAAATGTCTTCACTACTTTGCCTCTATGTAGAGTAGTGCATGACATTTCCAATATATTTATATATTTGAGCAGATAAGCCATTTGTTAAAAAAATTAGCTGAAGACCCATATATATTCAAATTTATTAATTTGCTATATATGTAGAGTTCCAAAACCTACACCATGAAGCAGTGAAAGGGAGGCGTGATGGTTTACATTTTGAATGCACAAGTGTTAGACAGCCAGAGTCAGTTCCCATGGAGGATAGGATATCTTCAAACACATTTCTTCTGGAAAATAGCCAGGTTTGTGTTTTGTTTTTCAAAACTCTATTTCAGCAAGATGTGAAAAAGAGAAGAAGCTATGGAAACTCATTTGATTCCAGATATGACAATGGAAGAGGGCCACCCAGAAACCCTCCCTGAAGAATAGGTTGAATCAATCATCTGGCTGACCCCAGTCTTCCTCCAATGGCTGGTGGATGAGGAAGGTAAACGTCTGCTCTGAGAAGCAGACAATTGGACGTGCACATTCATAAGAAGGAGAACACCATGGAGAGATGGAGAGATCTGACCATGCCAGACAAGTTAGAAGAACATGCCCATCTGAACAAGGATCACTATGTCTTCACAGATGAATAGGTCATGCTGGGAATTCCCTCTACAGGGATCTGGCCTGACTGATACACTGTTCTTTAAAGGCACCTGTTTGTCTCATTATCTGTTTTGTATAGCTTATTAAACTATTGACATAGGTTTAATAAGAAAAAAGCCTACACCATCTAAATAATGTCAATAATGTATGAATGAAACACCTCAGTATAATAATTAGCGCCGACTGAACTTTTTACCTCGGTAAAATCAGTGCACTACAGGCATAGCCTTATAAGCAGTAGTTAAAATCAGACTGTTATTGGCCACGGGCTGAGCTCACAAATGTAAAACAGAGTTCAGAATTATAAATATTTTTTAAAAACTAAGACAAGTAACTGCTAAACATCTTGCCTCAATTGTAAAATATTTCAGACAGAAATAAAAACAAACTGTTTTTCTGTGTCTCCTATAATTCATAGGCAGATAGATGACACTCTTGAAATAGATTATTTATTTATAAATTATCTAGATAACTGATAATTCTTACATTTTGCTATACAAAATGTAGGTTTTTAAAGTACTTTTATTGGTATGTCTAAGCTATGACACACGCTCATATGTCATTTCTACTGTCACACACATCTATGAACCTATAATTGTATATCACATCTATTTTTATGCAGAAAATTTTCCATCCTGGTCCAAAAAGTACAATAATTCAGTGCAAGGGAACTAATATGTCAAAATAAACATTTTTAAACAGCTTGCTCAGTATAATTTATTGCCTTTGGAACAGTCAAACTTGGTTAATCTAAATCAGTTTATGAATTTACTCTTCTTGTGCATTAAAATGTGTCTAAAAATATGAAGTTTAATGGCATATTAGTTTCAACTGTCTGGTTACTATTTAAATACAGCAGCAAGAAAAGCATGAAACTAGACAAATCAAACTTATATTAATCAAGTGTGATGAAGTCCTCCTTTTCACTGAAATAAAATGCTTTATTTACTATTTTCAAATTTTTGTTCTAAAATCATACTATGTAAAGTTATGTATGATGATTTCCAAGAAATAGATCTTCATTTATGTCTCCTGCTATACAGAGCCTATAATAAGTGAAACATTACAGATAATGCAAAGTTTATCCCAAGGTCTCTTTCCCCATGATAAACTCTCACTGCTGACAGTAGACTGGTGACTCATAAAAGTGCTTTGCTGGTGTTCAGTTAACACTCTAATGGTGATACAACCACCATGTTTTCATGTTCAATAATGATGCTAATATTACATGTGAAAATCCACTAACAAGATCCACCTGAAGACATGATTACCTTTCATAAAAATGTATCATCGTATCATTAGTGATATTTTGAAAAGTTTAATAAATCCCTGGAATCTTACCCTGTAAACAGCCAATCTGCCACTCACTTAATGAATGAAATAAGTTAAAAGTAAATTTTTGACAAGGACATACAAAAACCAATCATCTTGTAGATGTTAAATATACTTGTCCTTGAACTCAAACTGATCCACAGATATTTCCTTTCACAGATATATATACAGATACATATATATTTTTGGATTCACACATATTTCTCTATTTGTGGTTAATGGTATAAAACTTTCACTCTTTTAAA
Organism: Tupaia tana; assembly: GCA_026018925.1. Taxonomy (NCBI): domain Eukaryota; kingdom Metazoa; phylum Chordata; class Mammalia; order Scandentia; family Tupaiidae; genus Tupaia; species Tupaia tana. The sequence goes on along the minus strand of JAKSZU010000005.1, from coordinate 75,906,742 downwards.
TGTCAAATTATCATTTCTTATTCATACTTCTTGACAATAGCTACTCTAAATATATTATTTAGAGAATTGCAGAGTATAGCAAAATGACATGGCTACTATTCTATGAAAAGTTTTATACAAAAATATGTTTCCTTAAATAAATTTTCTGTTCTTAGCATGGGGTATGGCATGATAACATGCTGCTAGAAGATTATTACAAAATGTCAAACATCTATTAGGGTCCATATTGCTTTTCATAATAGTATATATTTATTAAATGCCTACTGTGAATATTGCACTGTATTGCTTATTATTGTCATGTATTAAGTGTACAGAAGACAAATTCCTGACCTTCAGGAGCCTGTCACCTATCTTTTGACTGACTAATAATAAAAGTATATTCTTTTTAAAAAAAGAATAATTAAACAAAATGAAGGTAAATATAAACAATGGTAATTACAATGAAAAATGTGTATGCTCCCTAAAGCCTGAGTACAAAAGAAGTCTTTTTCTAAATTTGGCAGACTTATTCTTTCTAATTTTAGTGTTTTGCAAGATAAGATTTTCAGGCAGTAGAATTTGATAGCTGAGATTTCTAAGCAAAGTGTTGTAGGCTCAAGTTGGTCAGTCTTCCCTGCAAGTAAAACGCAAGAGAGAGATAAATTGAAAAGGCATTGCTAAAAAAAGAAAAAAAAAAAAACTGAAACTTGAAGATTTGGAAAATTCTTAGCCTATACATATTGTAAAAAATGAGTAAGCTTGTTCTGAAAAGAACACCATAGGTTTGACTGAGCAATAATTTGATAAAGAGACAATGGATGCAATCACAGGCATAATCAGTGGAAGCCAGAAATGGAGATGAGATTATACTCACACAGATGATGCCAGTTTGAACTAAGGACAGAACAAACAGGACCAAATGAAGGAAGGCTGTTAGACTTCTTAGATTCTATTGGACTAGACTTTCTAGCTATTTGGCTGCAAACACACACTGTTCTTTAAATAAATGGAAGAATGACTTTTAAAGTGATTCACAGATCATCAGATCTGCCATTCTCATCATCAGACCAAAAGGCAAGGCTGTTTCCTTTTCTAAATTCCAGAGGGCCACCCTAGAAAGCCAGGAGGGCAAGGCTGTCCTCCTAGCCAAAGGACTTCCATCTCACAAGCCATGGAAGTGACCCTGCCTTTTTAGTGGGCCTGAAGGGCATGGCATTGAACCAAAGAGCATTATTATTTTTTTATTAAAACATTTACATTATTCACCATCTTCACGGTGTACAAGACATCTTTTTTTCTCCCCAGCACAAATACAGTGCATATCAGTCAAGACAAAGAAGATTATTCTTAAGAATTAATATAGAATGGAAATTGCCTGCTTAAATTTTTTCTCCATTTGAGAATGGGAATGTCTACCATATGCTTCTATTACCATTTTATTTTAGAAGTACATAACTGACCTGGTTTCATAGGTACACAGCTAGAAAGGCATTTTGTCTCAGGATTAATTCTACCTCAAGTCTTACCCACATCTGATTTAGATAATATTTATGTAAGTCTTGGGACTGTAGATTTTAGCCTAAAGATGCTGGAATGAGTTAAGACTTTTGGTGACTGATGGGAGAGATTCAATGATTTTTTTTTCTTATAGGTTTTAGCTATAAGGCATGTGCACTAGCCAGAAAGACAGAGAGAGACAGAGAGACAGAAAGCGAGAAATCACCCCCTGGGGGGATGGCCATATCACAATCCCTTCTCCTCCATTCTCCTCTCGGGATCTTTGGCACACACTCACATGCACCCGGCGTGAGTTTAAGTCACCAGGTCTAGGACTCAAACCACGGTTGACTACATGGGAGTCCAGTGACATAGCCATTATGCCAACTGCTGGAATTGGATATTACATGTTGCAATGGGTACTTGGGCATATGCCTAGGATTCCAGCAAGCTAGACCAGCAGTTAGCATAATGGCTATGTCTCTGAACTCCCATGTAGTCAACCGCGGTTCAAGTCCTGGAACCGGTGGCTTAAACTCATGCCGGGTGCATGTGTGTGCCTGCCTAAGATCCCGAGAGGAGAATGGATGAGAAGGGATTGTGGCATGGCCATCCCTCCTGGGGAGTGATTTCTTGCTTTCTGTCTCTCTGTCTCTCTCTCTCTTTCTGGCGAGCGCATGTGCCCTGTAGCAAAAAAAAAAAAAAAAAAAAAAAAAAAAAAAAAAAAGTATTCCAGCAAGTTAGAGAGCTGAAGAAAGATCACAGAATGATAGAGATCTAAGGTGGGTGCTTCTCTCTTTCTCTTTCTCACTCTCTTTCTTGCATGTGCTTGGGTGTACTCTATCATGAATTTAAGAAGGAAAAAAAAAGACTATTTCAAAGTAAAAGATAACTTAGTAAGAAACTAGGACTAAAAAATAAATAAATAAGAATCAATTCTCTTCACATACATGAACAATAGCCAGGTAGAAGATATAATGGAAATAAAACTTCTATTCATAATAGCAACAACAACAACAAAAAAAACCTTAGAGTCAGCAAGCAGTGTGGACGTAAGGCACTGGATCCCACATGACTGGCTGTGCGGTTCAAGTCCTGGACCCAGTAGCTTGAAGATCACTCTGGATGTGTGTGCATGTGTGCCCAAAATACAAGAGACTGGAGAAGAAGGGCATGGCCATCCCCTCTGGGGGTAATTCTTCACTTTCCTTCTAGCTCTCTCTGGCAAGCACATGTAACTTATAGCAAATGTTTAAAATACTATTAACAGTAATAGCATTTGCTTTTATTATTTAGTGACTAATGTGTAATTCAGCTCATTTTATATCTCTGTGACCCTTGTTAGGAATCCTTTTGGTTACTTCTTACATATGTATCACATAAAAAGCATAAACAGAAAGAGAGCAATATATAAATTAGTTAACATAATTTCATTTCTATTTTTAACAATGCTATCATTATTAATAATGTAATGACAAAGAAGAGTAAAATAAAATTTTAGAAAAACCCACAAACTGAAAATTTGCATGTTCACATATAACAAAGAAAATCAAGACTAGAATGAAAAAACAGTTTTCCGAAAAGAAATTATGAGAATCAGATTTTTGAAAAAACTCAAAATAGCAAGATATTCCACCTGAGATTGTTTTTTCATGTTTCTAGCCATCCCTCCAGCAGAAATGTTGGCTATTTCCTAGTTGGCTCTCCCATGAGTTTCTTCTCAGTTAGAGATTTCCAACTACTTCTTAGAATGGAAAAATAATTTGATTGAACTTTAAACTGTGTCCCACACTTGAAATTTTCTTAAGAACAAAGTTAAATTCAGATCCTCTAACTTGTAAAGATCCTTAGCATATATGTGTCTTATTAAAATCTATATTATTTGATTTGTTCCACAGTATTAAATGCAAAAATAAATTATGTAATTCAATTTCTCAAAAAGAAAAAAAAAAGTTACAAAGAAATTTAGCAAGAAATTGCAAAGCGATATGAAAAAAAATAATTAAAATTTACCTGAAGGGTCAGGTGATGGCGTGGAAGTTGGGGCAGCTGGATCACATATGAACAATTGTATGGTTCAAGTTCTGGATCATTCAGCTTGAAAAACATACAGGGTACATGTGTGTGCATTCCCAGAATCTAGAAAAGATAATGAGTAGAGGGGATTGTGACATGGCCTTCCCTTCAGGAGGTTCTTTATCATTTTCTCTTTCCATCACTCTCTCTCCCTCCATCTGTCTCTGGAGAGTACATGTGACTTATATATAGCAAATTAAAAACAAAACAAAAACCTACCTGAAAAACACAAAAATAGCCTTAACAAATAAAAAGACTTTTCATGTTCTTGAGTAAAATGATTCAACATTATAAAGACATGAGCTCTCCCTAAGTTAATTTATAAATTTAATGTGATCCCAATAAAATATTATTTTTGAAAAATCTATATAGGTTTTTAAGAAATTTAGAAATAGTTGAGAAAGCATTGAAAAAAAAATAAGAATGACTTTACATACTAAGGCAAGCTGAAAAGTTTCACTAATTAAACAACATAGAACTGATACCTAAACAGACAAATTGACCATAGAATAGAAAATACAGTAATGTATTAAACTACTGGTTAAAAAATAAAATAGTATTTGAGGTTTATTTCTGGGGTCTCTTTTCCATTGGTCCTCATGTCTGTTTTTGTGCCAATACCATGCTGTTTTGACTATTACAGTTTTGTAATATATTTTGGGGTCAAGAAGTGAGATACTACCCACTCCACTCTTTTTGTGTAGGATTGCTTTGGCAATACAAGGTTTTTATGGTCCCAGACAAATTTTATGATTTTTCTAGATCTGTGAAGAATTTGTCTTGTAATTCTATAGGGATTGCATTAAATATATAGATTAATTTGGGTAGGATTTCCATTTTTATTATATTCATTCTCCCAATCCAGGAACATGGGATGTCCTTCCACTTCTTTGTGTCATTTTCAGTTTCTTTTTTAAGATTTCTATAGTTTTCCTAATAGAGGTCTTTGACTTCTTGGTTAGTTATATTTCTAAGTATCTTAGACTTTTTGTGGCTATAGTAAATGAGATTACATTCTTCAGTTCTGTCTCTTTCTTCCTGTTGTTTGTATATACAAATGCTATTAACTTTTGTAAGTTAATTTTATATCCTGCCAATTTACTGTATGCATTTATTACTTTGAGAAGTCTGTTCATGGATACTATTGGGTCTTCTATGTATACAATCATGTCATCTGCAAACAGATCATTTCAACTCTTCTTTCCCTTTTGGAATGCCTTTTATTTTATTTTCTTGCCTGAATGCATTGCCTAGGACTTCCAGGACTATATTGAATAGAAGTGGATATAGTGGGCAGCCTTGTCTTATACCAGTTTTTAGTGGGAAAGCTTTCAGCTTTTCCTCTTTCAGTATAATGTTAGCTGTAGGTTTTTCATAGATGGCTTTATTATGCTGAGAAAAGATCTTTCAGAAACAGAATGGGAGAGGGGAAGAGTGTAGGAAAGAAATTCTGGGGAAAAATAGAGAGGTAAAACATTTGTGGGACACAGATATGGTTATTATCTGTTGATGATAAAGTGTATACTATTCTCAAGTGGGCTAGACTGAGGTATATATCACGCTGGGTAAAGTCACTTTACAATCTAAATGATGTATAGCAATTGAATGTATAAATAATAATAATAATAAAATAGAAATAAAAAACAAAAAAATTATAAATGAAATTAAGCAATTATTTTTTATAAAATGCACTCTTGCCATTCCCATTAGCTCTGTCTACTCCTCTCCTAACTTTAATTTGCTAAATGACCCTATTATGAAAGAGTGACGGCATTTGATTCATAACTAAATCTCTTACGTAAAATTGTTCAGATTAAATAAAATGTGGATTATGAGGGAAAAAATTAGTATTTGATAAAGGTATTATCAAAAATTACAGCTGCAAAGATAAACCTTTTAGTAAATGATGCTTTGTCAACTGTATTGTGACTTGACAAAAAATACAATAATCCATGTTCAATCGTATATGAAATAAATTAAAAATTATCAAAAAATATAACTGTAAGAAAATAAGCCATGATACTATTAGAATAAAATGTGGGGAATTCTTCTATATTCTGGATGCTTCTTCTTCTAACTATTTATTTCCATCTACATGTAATTGAAGAGGAAAAAACCTGGACTATGTAAAAATAAAATTATTATATTTAAAAAAAAATAGAGGTTTGTATTATGTCAGAAACCAAGCAGAGTTAAAACAAATGAAAAACTGGTAGAAAATATTTTACGACTAGAAACGATAGTCTGTTCAATCACTTTCATGCATAATAGAAACAAACCACTTCTTGTCAGGAAGGCAGTGACAGTGAGTATCTTGTTTATCATTGAATTCACAGCGTTTTCCATGATGGCTGGCATAAATTAGAGCTCACTAAGTATTTGAAATGTTAATATATGTTTGACTGTTGCTTGAATCAGGAGCTACAGAGACTGGAACACAGGAAATAATTAGTGAAATCTCCTTGAAGATAAAGAGAGAGTACACAAAATACAAGCAGAGAAACTATTTCTAAACAAGAAGTGTGTTGGGGGTGTTTTATATCATTGAGATAGGATGGTAACAAGAAAGTAATATGGAAATGAAGCAACATTTTTAGACCGAATGTCAGAAAATTAAGAAATGTTCCATCTGTTGACTTTGTTTTCCTTTATAAAGGAGGAGGACAGGTAGCATGATGAGTGTGAAGGATGGTGTGGGAGGTAGGAACTTGGCATAGAGTGGGAAAAGTTTGAAATAGTCACTGAGAAGAACAAGGAAAGTGATGACTAAGAACTGCTCTAGGCAGCAAAAACACAATTTATGGAAATGAAGAATTTGAAGTAGCAACCATTTGCCTTAGTGAGGGATTTTCCCAGACACCAAATGTGGGAGAAGAGAAAAGAAGCAATTTGCTTGACCCAGGATTGAGATGTTTTAATGAAGTGCACAGAAACATAATGAAGCAGAGAAATAAGGACAGTTTTGTATCATCATATTATATGAAGTGACTAATATTTGACCATTTATTTTAATTGGTAGTTTTGTAATCAAAGTCAAGCTTGATGGAACTGAGAACATCATTAACTGAGATTTTAGGATGTTACAAACTCATCCACAAGAATGTTGAAATTAAGCAAATTTTGATCAATGAAGGGAATCAAGTAAGATCAAAGGAAAAAGAAAGGAGGAAGATAATTTAACCCTTTGACATGAGTATTAATCTGAATACAAGATTAAGAAATAGGGGACCAGCAGTTAGCGTAATGGCTATGTCACTGGACTCCCACGTAGTCGACTGTGGTTCGCGCCCCGGACCTAGTGGCTTAAAACTCACGCCGGGCGTGTGTGCATGTGTGCCCAAGATCCCAAGAGGAGAATGGAGGAGAAGGGATTGCGGCATGGCCATCTCCCCTGGGGGGTGATTTCTCACTTTCTGTCTCTCTGTCTCTCTCTGTCTGTCTGGCGAGTGCATGCGCCCTATAGCGAAAACCTCTCCAAAAAAAAAAAAAAAAAGAAAAGAAAGATTAAGAAATAGTAGTCTATGGCCCAGCAGATGGCATGGTGGTTAAGATGCTGGATCCCCATAGTCAACTGCAAGATTCAAGTCCCAGACCCATGACTTGAAAATCATGCCAGGCACTTGTGTGTGCATGCCAAAATCCTGATAACAGACTGGAGTAGGAGAAACTGTGGTGTGGTCAGCCCCCCCAAGGAGTGATTTCTCACCTTTTCCTCTTTTCCTGTCTCTCTCTGGAGAGCTCATTTAACATATAGCAAAAACAAAAGCAAAAATAGTGTTCTTAAGGTGGCATTGAGAGAGAAAGTGCCCATCCTACTCCACAACCCAAAGAATATAGAATATGGGGATAGGACTCTCATCCTACTGGTAGTTTGACCATTGTAGAGGGTTGAACAATGTCCTTCAAAAATTCATGTCACCTGAATTGCAGAACATGATCTCATTTAGATTGAGGGTCTTTTAAGTGTAATTAAAGATGAGGATAAGATCGTTCTGATTAGGACGGCCTGAAATCCAGTATGAGTCCTCATAAGAGAAAGAGAGGAGGAAGACACAGAGACAAGGGTAAGTAAGCAGTGTGGAGACGTGAGCAGAGATGGGAAAGATACATCTACAAGCCAAGGAATACCAAGAATTACTCCCAACCACCAGAAGCTAGGAGGACACCTGAGATGATTTCTTCTTCAGAGTCTCCAAAAGGAAACAGCCCTGCTGAGGTCTTGATTTAAGACTTCTTGCCTCCTGAAGTATAAGCAAATACGTTTATGTAGCTTTATTTATTTTTTAATCTTTATTTTATTTCCGTTTATTTTATACATTCAACCACTATACATCACTTAGCTTGCAAAGTCAATTTACACCATCTTTCATGTTTTACACCAGCCACTTTGTAGTCATTTGCTGAAATCCCCAGGGAACTAATGTAGGCATATGTTTTGATTCCTATAGGGTGGTCCCAGTGTATGCCTATTCTCATATAATAATTATTTTTATTGCAATGCATTCATTCATTCTCAAAAATATCCCAGTTTGGACAATAAACTATACAATCACTTCAGCTTTAAAGGAGGTATGGGCATTCAGAGGAAAGAGATTTCAGTCAGTGCAATGATAGACTAGAATGTTTAGCAAAAAGTTTCAGTATATAAGGGATTATATTAAGCATAATATGGAGTTCCAGATGAGACATGAAGAATTTTGACAGAGGCATGCCGGTGGTAAGTTGGGTCAAGGGATATCAGCATAGCATAGTGCAATTAAGATAACATGGGTGAGGATAAGTGAAAAGTTATTTCGTTTGGGTAGAAATGGGGAGTGTAATGGGTTTATCAAGGATTAATGAAGGCCCTTGATGGCAGAGGTAGAATTTTCAGGTCTTACAGGAAATAACCAGTCAAGCCTATTTGCTGCTTGTTGAACTAGACTCCAGGTGTACTGTCTGACTGATCATTATTTAAATAGCCTCAGGACTCAGTGCCTTTGTTGAGCATCACAGGGTGAGAGGGCAAGAGCATGTGTCACTTCTGGTCTCACTTCCTCTTCTAAAACCACCAGTACTCAGTAATAATACCATAGTCAGGTTAAGTTTTCATCCTCTAAATGACATCGCAATAGTAACCAAACATTTCAATGCGTGAATTTGTGGAGGAACACTTTTTTTTTTTTAGAAGTTTTTGCTTGGAGTGCATGTGTTCACTGGAGAGAGAGACAGAGACAGAGACTCCCCCAGTCTGCTCCTGGGATCTTGGGCACACATACACACAAGCCCAGCCTGAGTCAAGCTACCTAGTCCAAGACTCAAACTGCTGTTGGTCATATGGGAATCCAGTGATGTATCCACTATACCTGCTGGCCCCTGTAGGGGAACACTTTCAAACCATAGCACAGACACACTCATCTTTGATAATGGAACTGCAAGATACAGACCACCAGTGTTTAGGGATCTCTGAAGCATCTAGAAGGGTCTCTAAAAACAGCAAACAGCCTGTCTTAGAGATAACTCACATACGATAATACAAATCAGATCTCACTTCCTAAGTTTAGTCATTTTCTCTGGCAATATATAAAATTCTGCATCATCTAAAGCAACTTATGTTTTGAATCTATTTTTTGTTTTATTTTTTACTTATTTCAGCAATAAATGAGAGTGACAGAAACAGAGATGTAGAGATAGTGCCCCCAACAGGGTCCTGATGCTGCAATCCAATCCCAGCGTCAGCTGGCCCCAGATCATTGATATATATGTGTTGGTTGTAATCAAACGGTTTCTGGACTAGAACCCAAAACCTTCCCGTGTAGTTCAGCCTTGTTGTGCCACCATCTAGCCCCCTTGGATCTACTACATTTGAGCCTAGGAATCATCTTTTCATCATTCTTCACACACAATCCACTTTATGTTTGAAATGCCACCTTTTCATATTTGCTATAATAGGTTCTAATTTCAGTCATCCTTTCACACGGCACCTTGTTGGTCTGAACTCTGGGGAAAATGAAGAACTACCTGCTCAATAATTTAGTTCCTAAGACTGCAAAATGAAATTCTAAGTACTGTGTGTTTTATCAAGTACACAAACTTTTGCTATTATAGTAAATAGTTCAATTGTATGTGATAGTTGTGTAACATTGCCCTTATTTCATTAATTGATTTGATCTAGGTTTTTATTTTGTAGCTTGTTCTAATGAAACTGTTGTCATATTTTTATGACAAACTCCTTGTAAACATTTGACCATGATTTAGAAAAAAATGTCCTACATAAACTTGATTCATTCTTTCATTTTAATTAGTCATTTATTCATGCAAAAACCTCTTTGAACAAGTTCCAGGCAGTGTTCTAAACACAAAGGCAGAAAAACAAGGTCTCTATGCTCATGGAGCTTACATTCTAGGAAATGAATATAGAAATAATTCAACAAGACAATTTCAGCTTATAAAAATGCAGCGAAGAAAGCAGCACAGGGTAATGTATTGGTAAGGAAGAGATTAAAGTAGGTTAATCTACTTTGTTTATTAAAATATTTTAAAGTTTTATCCTATTTATAATTAACACCTAGAAACTACATATTTATAGGGTACAGTGTGATATTTTAATATATGCACACATTATGTAATAGTCAAATTAGGGTAATTAATATCTACCACCTCAAACATTATTATTTATTTTTGGTAATAACATTTAAATTGTTTCTCTTTTACTACCTTGAAATGTACAAAGCATCATTATTAGCTGTAGTCATTTGACAGTGTAACACACCAGGCGCTTTTTTCTAGCATCTACCTGTTACTTTGTACCCACTGATCGACCTCTCCTTATCATCTCCACGTCCCTATCCTCCCAAGCTGCTGGTAACCACTATTCTATGTTCTACTTCCATGAGATTAATGTTTTTAAGATCCTACACATGAGTGAAACTATATAGTATTTGCAATTGTATGCTTGACTTATTCACTTAACCTAATTTCCTCAGGGTCATCATGTTGTCACAAATAACAGAGCCATCCTTTTTGATTGCTGAATAGTATTCCAATGTGTGTGTGTTTGTGTGCATGTGTGTGTCTGTATGTATCATATGTTTTAATCCATTCATTCACTAATGAATACATAGGTTGATTTGATATCTTGGCTATTATGAATTGGTCTAGGAAAAACCCTCTAAGAGGACAGTATTCACTTTATAATTAAGAATGAAATATATGAGCACAAGTGCAAAAGCCTTACCTATTATAGGAGAATTGCTTGTTCTAAAATAGAACATAATGAAGCCAGATATATAAGCATATTCAGATTATAATGAGCCTTTATAATGTGATAATGTTTCGTGAACTTTGGTGGCTAGCAAGGACGTGGTATTATGTTTGGTTGAGAACACCAATGTGCAGGGCAGCTTTTAGAACTAGTAAGGCCTGCCAGAGAATCATGAGAAATCACTTCAGAAAGATGAGTGGCCAGAGTAGAAAATGTGAAAATGCATTACAGGCGTGAACAGACTTTGATTTGCCCCATTAAAAACTCTGCATCCAGTTAAGCCACCTGACTGCTTTTGTTTTTATGAAATCAGTCGGCACACATTTAAAGCAGCACAAGAAACATTCCCAAATTACTCAACACTTTCACTTGAGATTAATGTTTATTTTAAGCTGAAACTTCATGCTACGAAAGGCTGTCTTTTTCTCTATTACACAAAATTAAGGAATACAGTGTTTACAATGGTAAAAGAAACTGAAGAGCTATTTTATCTAGGGAATTGAGTTAGCATAATGATCCAAGCTAGGTAATTTATATGAAAAGCTCAATTTCTTCAAATTATATGTTTAATTGTCCATTCTTCACTTGGCTTTGCAGATGCAAAAAACAGTCTATAGTTATTTATACTGAGAATCTATATTTATTTCTTCACATTTTGATGGAATTTTTTAAAAAGTTTGGTAGAAATAGAACTAGATTAATACATATTTTGTCAAATCATGAAATATTGTGAGAAGTTTCAAAATAACAAGCTATAATTCTTTGTTTTATTTTCACATCTGATATCCTGTATTTATAAATTTTGAAAAAATAAATCCTGCAAATTCTATAATTGTATATATAAATTTAGCATATTCTTAAATTTCTGAAAGTTTCCAACAGTAGATATTCAAGATATAATGGCTAAATAATTTTCCTGGTGATGTTACCCTTATTCTCATAATCTTGAAGTTGTTAAGATAGGAATGAAAAATGAACTATACCTTAATATCCTTTACTTGCGTTTAACAAAACATAGAAAGGAAACCGGCAATTTTGCCTTTAGCATTACACATTTATGTATTTTAATTGAAATTCTGCTGATAAAGTAATCAAAGTAACTCTTAATACGATGATTTTGTTGAGGGAATGAGATTTCACTGTTGATAAATTGCTATGTAGGTAATCCATTGCTGATAATTAAAACTACAGTTAATAAATAGTGCTAAGAAGTCTTAATACTCATATACTAAGGCATTACATTGGATTTAAATGTTACTTTAAAAAGTTTTTGCCCTTCTCTAACAGATATGTGCTAAAATAATCTTTGATGCCATTTTATTCAAAATGCTAAAATGTTTTATCTGTTTGCAGTTTTATCACTTCCCATGAATTTTCTTCTATAAACCTCAAAATAGCTTCAGTAAGTAGATTAGGGAGATTAAATGATTTTCCCAAATTCACATATCTGATAGTTGGAAGAGTGTGTGCAATGCTAGCATACATGCAAATAAATTTAATTTTCCTTTCAAGTCCAATATCACACAGATACTAGGATGCTTAAAAAAAAATCCAATACTCTTTGAAGTTTAACTGTTTTCCAAGCATATTACTTTTCAGAGCTGGTTGCTACAATTGTGTATGATGGTTTCTTGTTGGTACAATTCATAAAACCCACTGTTCTGCAAAATATACAAGATTTTTTTGCTAATTTTGCAAGTGGGTTCCTGTTAAAACTTTCTTTTGTTGGATTTCAAAGTCATAATTACTTGGGTCACAGCTAGATTTTACTTATAGTTAATTTGAACTGATACAAATTCCAGACACTAAACATGGACTTTGTGAGACTATAGAGACATAACTATTACCTCTTCCACTATAACCTTGGGTATAATTTGCCACTCTGAAGTTACCTCTTAATTAAATTCATATTCCATGTTGCAGATTCAAAAAATATTTTCCTACCAAATCATATAATTTTTCTTTTAGTGTTATGTTCCCTTATCATTTCCAGTTTCAGTGATATGTTTTGAGAAAACTTTGCTTTGTTATTTCTTAAGTGTTCTAAATTTTCTTGGGCCATGTTTCAGAAAACTAATACCGTGACATCAAGTTATAAGTTTGTAATTTAATATTCTAGACCACAGCATTTTCTTTATTTTTTTATTTTAGTTTCAATAATCTGTTTCATTTTAATGTACTTTTTAGCCTACTGGAAGCTACCAGAAAAAAAAAAATATATATATATACTCCAGTAGATACACAGATAGATATTAACTAGGTCAAATGATATTTGATTGTTTTATTTTTAAGTAAATATCTAAAATAGTTTCAGGGTTTTCCAAATTCCTACATTGAAATTACTACAGATAAAATCAGCTCTTTTATCTTACATTCTTGCAAAAGATCTGCAGCAACATGGTCAGCCTATCACTGGAGATAAGCAAAAGATTGCTGCTCCTTGATTTTGACGAGCATGACATGAATGCCTTTTTAATTGATCTTTCTATATTAAGATAGGAATTAGTTAGTATTCCTTGAAACATACATCAACTGACAGCTCAGAAAATATGTCAAGCCGCATTCAGAGCACCTGGAAAAACAAAAACCATATTCTAAAAGTAGTCACAGGTAATTCACCAAGAATCATGAAAATGGCACACTGCTGTTTCAATTCGTAGAGGGCTAAGTGAAACTCCTTAAACTACGTAACTTGCCCCAGGAAACAGACCGTGGTATCACCTGTGACCCAGGACAAGTTATCCACTAGAATATCATAATGTGCTGTAATATCACGATACAGTACAGTATCATAGGAAATACTCAAATCTATTATTGTTGATGCTTAGAAAATTTTGGCACCCAATGGGTGAATTATTTACATTGTGCCGTGAATTGTGTTCTGTTATTACCTACAAAAATGCAGAACTACTGAGGACCACTGGGTATATTAGTATTAGGGCAGAGTGTAAGTGCTAAAAGCTTTGACCATTTAAGAATCATACTGTGATTAATACAAATTATAAGAAGAGAAAACATACAAGTAGACGTTACCTCATCTCTTCACCATTCCTATTTTAGAGACTATAAGTGAGTTGGATACTTTATATCTCATTCTTGAGAAATGATAGACTCCAAATATTGATAACGTCAAGACATACAAATTTGTGAGTACTATATAAAGTGACCTGTATTATTCAAAGATATGTAGGAAGGTAACGCAAGATAATGGATACGGTGGATTAGCTTGCTCAACACTTACATGTATTAAAATACTCAAGATTTCCGAGGACAAAGACAAAATCTGTGTTTCCAAGACTTCCAGGTGCTAGGGTTCCAGAGTGGCTTCAGAGTTTGCAAATACAGGCATCCATTTACTGAGAAGTGAATGTGAAAGTGAGTTAGAGTGGAATACAAAGCATGCATTTTCTGATAGAGATCACAGTACAAGCAATGTGGTCTAGGAATAAACACCAGTCACAAAAGGGATGGCAGTTTTCCTGACTGAACCTCTGCCCAGAGCCTATTTTACCAGTTCATCCAACAATTTCACAAATCATTGAGCTACCTAGTAGTAAATCTTCTACTTAAACTATCCATTCTGCTGTCTGCAGTTGTATCCTAATCCCCTTTCTCTCACACACATACATACACTTTCACACACATACACACCAAAAAGCAAAAGATGGCATGAAAGAAAAAAATGCAAAATAAAATGATGTGCATAAAATTAAGCGTAATAATTAGAAAATATAGGCAAATGGGATGAATTCACCTTGTATCATATTAAATTTTAAAATCTATAAAGAAATGCAACTGTGTTCATGAATTGGAAGAATCAATCTTACTAAAATGTCTTTACTAATTTGTCCTAAAAATTCAATACAATTTCTATCAAAATCTCAATGACATTTTTTACAGAAGTAGAAAAAACAACCATAAAATGTGTTTGGAATCACAGAGACCCTTAATACCCAAAATGATTCTGTTCAAAAGGATTAAAGCTGAAGACATCACACTTATCTGACTTCAAAATACATTACAAATCTATAATAATCAAAACTTTATGGTACTGGAAGAGAAACAAACACATAGATCAATGAAACAGAATAGATAACTCAGAATTAAATTCATGAGCATATGGCCAACTGGCTTCTTTGCTTTTCTTTTCTGAGGAGGAGGAGGTTTTTGCTATAGGGTGCGTGCGCTCCCCAGAAAGACAGAGAGAAACAGAGAGACAGAAAGCAAGAAATCACCCCCAGGGAGATGGCCACGCCGCAATCCCTTCTCCTTCATTCTCCTCTCGAGATCTTGGGCATGCACGCACACACGCCCACCGTGAGTTTTAAGCCACCAGGTCCAAGACTCGAACCGCAGTCAACTACATGGGAGTCCAGTGACATAGCCATTATGCTAATTACTGGTCCCTGGCCAACTTGTTTCTGACAAAGCTCATTAAAAAAATTCAGTGAGGAAAAGGTAATGTCTTCAATAAATGTTAGAAAAACTGAATATCTATATGCAAAAAAATAAACCTACGCCCATCTCTGACCACACACAATAACTAGAAATTAATCAATGTCTTAAATTCTGAAACCATGAAATTACTACATAAAAACATAGGGGAAATATTACAGGACAATGGTCTAGGCAAAGATTTTGAAAATGATTCAAAGTCACAGGCAATAACAGCAAAAATAAACAAATGAAATTCGATCAAAGTAGAAAGCTTTTACACAGGCCTGGCCATGTAGCACAGTAGCTAAGCATTGTACATAGGAAGCTGAACTCACATGGCTAACTACAATTTCATCCCTGACCCTGGCAACTTGAAAAACATGCTAGACATTGTGTGTACATGCCCAAATCCTAACGGGATGAAGAAGAGGAGGAACATATATTATGGAGCAATCATGCCCCATTGTGGAGTCACTGTTTCTCTTATGAGTGCATACACCCTCTGATAATTCCTCCCCTCCTACACATACACACACACACACACACAAACACACACACAAACACACTACCAAGGTTTGGTATTAATAGTTGGGTTTTATAATTAAATTTTGTACTACACAATAAAGAAATTATGTTTATAAATTAATTTATAAACAGTAAGAGTAGTGGAACTATTTTACAAACAATTCAAATAAAGTGCATTTTATATACATGAATAACATAATATCAAGGTTTTAAAGCCAAAAATGTAATATGAATTGGCTTATGTTTGAATATCTGTATTTCAAAATGTGAACATTTCCTTAATGTAGTTTTTCTTAATTTGAAAATTCTAAAGGAACCTCTACCTCTACAACAGAAACAAAGTTAAATATACCCAGTAGGTTGTGATTGTGCTAATATTTAAATTACTTACAGATATGAAATAAATTGAATCTTTGTCATGAAGGAAAAGAAAGCAACTATAACAAGGTGACTCTGGAAGGATAAGAAAAACCGTATCTTGAGAGATGCAAACAAAATGAAATCAGGAGTTGATAACATAAAGACCAGACAAGGTTAAATTCCATTGCAAAGTATTTATAAATTTGACAAATAATACCATTTCCAAATGATAATTACTGAATGACCGAATGAATCTTTAAGCATCAGGTAATATAAAACCAAAATACAAGTTCTAAAAATTGCTATAAGTGCAAGAAGAAATTGACTAAAACAAATTAGGAGCAAGAAACTTAATGTTGCCTCTCCATAGATCAGGGGTCAGCAAACCTTTTCTGTAAAGGACCAGATAGTAAATATTTTAGGCCTTGGAAGTCATACAATTTCTGTCACAAATATGCAACTCTGACAGAGACATGGTACCAATAAACATGTGCAACTATGTACCAATAAAACTATTATGAAAACAGACTTTGAACGGGTTCACTTACTGTCTGTCGTCTGCCAAGTCTTGTTCTTAACCACAATTGATCAACTAAGTAAGCACACAGATCTCAATAAGACAGTTTTCTTTACCTAACTGAGATAAACTGATTATAATTCCATATAAGCTGAATACACTTTCTTTCAAGTTCTATAGAACACTTACCAAAGCTGTCAGTGGAGAAGCACTTGCTAACACTTATTGAGTTTTGTCTACATGTCTGGCACCAATAATTCACATGTATCAACTCATTTGATCTTTACAACAGTCTTATAAAGTAGGCATATAATTGTTCACTTATTTTACAGGTAATGAACTCTATAGTAGGTTAAACAAAATAATGGTTTATTTCCCACTACTCCCCTGGTTACTCCTTTTAATCTATCCCAACCTATGTTCAGTATTTGGAAGGTTTCCTTTACCCTTTACTAGACTTTTACCTTTGATATTCTCTTTGCCTACATAGAGGGTCTTTGCTTGCATTTCCACCCTCAGAATTTACCCCCTAAGATCCAGTTCAAATGTCTCTTCTATGAAACTTTCTTTTTTCCTTTTCAAACTAACGCAGCCTGTCCTCCTGGTCCACACACAGCAGGCTTTGTTCGCCCGTCGCAGTTATATTATCCTTTACATTGTTAGTTGTGCGTGTATTCTTGCTCCTCTTTTATTGGCAAACTTTCAGACAGGCTCACTTATTCTAATTTTTGTAATAACATACGCAAAGCAAGCATTAGAGCATAAATTGAACTTATTGTGTTACTTATATTTTAATAAGTTAAACGTAGTATATCAACCTTTATTTTCTCAGGTGACAATTTTAGCAATATTTTCAGAGTTCACTTAAGCTACACATACAATTTTGGTCAATTATTAAATATAAGGATTAAGTAATATATATTGGTGTGTATAGATGTACATATATAATGTGTGGTCTGTACGTAGTGTATATGTAGATATAATCATATACATTCAATCTAGTTCTTAACAAAAGATAGCTGTTCCTTCAGGAATGTTTAATCTTCCATTACAAATGCCACAATGCTTTTTAACAGGCAAGTGACGGTGTATGTAATTATCTGCATTGGGAAGGGGAAATACAGCAGAAGGAGGACCCAGAAAGATGCATGTGCCTCATGTTAAGTAAAATTAAGTAATATAGGACAGAAATGATCTTAGATTGGTTCCCCCTTGGGCCAGAGTTCTCACTGGGGAGTTTTCCCATGAGTATCAAGGGGCAAACTCCAGAACCATGGTGATGGCACTGTGACTTCACACCTCTAGAGCATTTATAACCTGTAACTAATTCACATAGTTTCTCTGTGAGGCAGCCATTCCAAGAGAAAGCTTTCTATAAACAGTCTCAGCAGTTCTGTGGACTCACAATATATTGTGTTAACAGATGTGCCCACGGAATTTAATTTAAGAAGAACAAAGATGCATTGAATTCAGAAGAGATTATCACTGAATGAGATTTCCACAGAGCTACCCAAGTTTCTTCAAGAGAAGCTTCTCCTAGTAATTTTCTGGACTCATGGGTAAATAGAGTGAACTACAATGAGAAGATATTAATTAAAGTACTTTCATGTTGTTTTGCTGGTAAAGGTAGCAGCTAGTGATTCCTGACCTGCAGGCTAATCATGCTGCACCTCTCAAAACATCCATTTTCTTTTACCAGCCTCCATTTGAAGATGACAGTAAGAAATCTTGCAAGGAAGCATGAGTTTTAAAATTAAAAAGAACCATAAAGTAAAATTACTATTCTCTACTTTAAAATATAAGAAAAAAATTTTTTTTCTGGTTA
This sequence comes from Tupaia tana, assembly GCA_026018925.1. Taxonomy (NCBI): domain Eukaryota; kingdom Metazoa; phylum Chordata; class Mammalia; order Scandentia; family Tupaiidae; genus Tupaia; species Tupaia tana. Next base: position 75,888,283 of record JAKSZU010000005.1, on the reverse strand, counting down.
AATTGCAAGTTGTTTCACAGGCTTCCAAAATTCTCAGGGCTTTAATTAGTAGGTCAGAATAGCTTTACTCAAAATAAAGGGGTTTTGGTGAGTTGCTCTTTTTATCTTCCTTTTTCCTCAAGGCAAAGGATAGTACTTTATAAACACTAACTCATTTATCTTCACACCTGCATGACACAGGTTTGATGAAAGAAACCAGTATCTTCCCTGACATTATAGAGAAAGATGGAACACAAGCTTTTTTTTTTTCCTACTAGGAAAACTGTCTTGACCACACAATGGCCCCTGAGGGAACTCATATGCCTCTGAATCTATCAAAACAAGAACAGAAAACTCTATGTTTTCCTCAAGGGAGTAATATTGCAGAGGTGGAGACAGACGTCGCCCTTACCCTTAGTCTGGTAGCACATTAACTAGAAAATTCTATACAGCCAGCTACGGAGAGAAGGGTGAGGTAAAAAAACAATTTGGGAGAACCCAGTGAAAAGTTGGAAGAAAGTGATGAGGAAAATAAAAAGCAGTTCTGGTGTGTCGATTCCACTTTCCTGCACAATAGCAGTCATTGCTGTTTCTGTTGAGATGGGTTGTGGCCTCAGAGTCCTTGGCACACTCTTTCAGAGTAGCAAGTTACTATGTTGCCCTGAACTACCAGCCACCCTAGAATTAATCCCAATACTTCCTGTTGTATCATTTGCTACTACAAATAAAGACTGTAAGGAAGAAGGTCCTTGTCCCCACGGGATCTACAGGCTTCCACTCACAGCTTTTCATTGGATTGTCCTAAAACATTACATTTAATTTTAAATATGGAACTCGAGTATACAAATTCCTATTTTTTAAAAAAAGAGATGTAGTCTCTGAGAAAGCCAAAGTAGCACAGAGAGCATTTACTTACGTGGGCTAGGTTTTTTTAAAAACACTCACAAATGAGGAAAAGAGAAATCCATATCCAAGGATGACTGTGCAGGGGTATTATGATACTCCAAATTCACCTTGAGAAGTATTAAAATCCAGAATGAACTGAGACTTAAAAAAGATAATTAGAGAGCAAAGAAGAACTTTATTTTAACTAAATTTTGGGCAAAAGTAATAAAAAAGAGTTGCCTTAGTGTTTAGAATTGATGGTCTAATGCTAATAGACAATAAGAAAAGACAAGCCAATTCTAATTTTCTCTACTTGAGAGGAAAAAATAATATCCACAATCTGAAAACCATAAACTATAAGAGTGGAGAAAGAGCAATAAAAGGTGAGACCATCTAGATATTTTAGATGACTTTATGTCAATAGGTTAGTGACAGTTCAAACCTTATATACTGGTAATATTTAAGCAATCATGTAGAATGGGATAATAAAATTTATGTAAGAATATGAGTAAGTGCTACCACTGTTTTTACAAAGAGAAAAGGAAATTTATTTAGAAAATAAATTATTTCAATGTCAGGTAAAATTCTGAAATATATGATCAGTGATCAGAGATATTATGGTTATTATGAATGCATAAGTCATTAGGGGCATTTATACTGGGTTAGCAAACACAAAATATGTAAAAATAACCACATTTTTGCTTTCAAATAGTTATGATATTAGTAGATCACAGAAAGAGACCATCAGTATGTTTTTTTAAATACAAGAAGTAAATAAAAACATGGAAAAGGAAGGAAAGAAGACAAAAACAGGAAGAGAAGGGGAGGGAGGAACTAAAGCTATTATTTGTGGCTATAAAGACTGAAATAAAACTGATTCATAGAAGTTACTATCCAGGACATCTTGAATAAGTAAAGAGAGAAGAAAACAACACTTAGGTTTGACTCCTGCTGAGGGGTTGCAGCAGGGCGAGACTATACATTGTTTTGATCGGCCCCAATGGCTTTATGAAGTAGACACTTACCTTCTTTTTATAGATGAATGATTTGAATTCCTAAAAATTTGCCATACATTATACACTTAGGGTAGAATAGAACTGAGATTAATAACCACGCCTCTCTGACTCAAAAGCAACAACCTTTTGCACTATCATCGTGCTTCCTGGTAAGTCTTCCCACCAGTGGAATTATTTGCTTTCTAAGTGTGATAGTTAATTTGGGTGTCAACTCAAGAGGAAGATGGAATATCTAGAAACCAGATAAAACATTATTCTGCACGTATCTATGGGGTGTTTCCAGAAGAGATTAACATTTGAATCTGAGTAGACATATAGTAGAAGATCTGTCCTCAGTGTAGGAAGGCTCAATCCAATCATCGAAGGGCCTGGGAAAAGTAAGCACAGAAGATCAATGGGGTTGCTTCTGAGAGGGAACAAGATAGATGTCTATTCCCTGCCTTGGACATCAGAACTCGAAATTCTTCTGCATTCTTACTCCAGGGTTCCCACCAGCAGCACCAGGTTCTCAGGTTTTCAGTTACATGCTTATCAGTTTCATGATAGACTTCCCTGCCTCTAAGGCCTTCAGACTTGAACTGAGCCATGCTACCGGAACCTCAGATCTCCAGGCTTCATATGGTCTATTGCAGAAGTGACTTTTCAGCTGCCATAATCATGTGAGCTGATTCCTCAGTGAATCCCCTTATATATCCATACACAGGCTATCCATCTGTCTCTCTCAAGAACTCTGGGACCAGCAGGTGGTGTGGTGGTTAAGGCGCTGGACACTCCCATGTGGCCGACCATGATTCAAGTCCCAAACCTGGTGGCTCTGGTGGCTTGCTTTCTCACTTCCTCCCTCTCCCTTTCTCTCTCTCTCTCTCTCTCTCTCTGGCCAAATTAAAATAAATGAATGAATAAAATTAAATAAATAATTAAAAAAAAAAATGAACTCTGACCAATACGCCAAGGAAGACTAGAGCATTTGCTCGGATGACCTCTTATCTAAGGTAACAAAAAAGGGCTATAGAAATCAGATAAGGAACTGAACTAAATACCATGAAAGAACTCTTCAACTCTCAGGTACTGCATGTCTATGATTCTGCTTTTACTAAGGCATGTTGTCATAACCCTTCTAGAATATTCACGTTTTTCAAGATTAGCTTGTTGACTAAAAGAAGTGATGAAATTTCAGTAGAGATATTTTGGGGAAGGAAAATCTCATCATCAAATTACTCCACGTAAGCAGCTGCCTACATTGCCTTCATTAAGAAATATGTGTTTGATTTGAGTTCTACTATGCTTCTCTGTGTGACTAATAGCACCTTGCTATGTCTGTGTGAGTACCCTCCTCGTGTTTATTACTGACATCTCAAGAATAGAGACAAATAATTCAATCTGCAATTTAAAAAATATGTTTAGTAAACAGTAGTTTTCTTCAACCTCTCTCCTTAAATATGAAATATTATTCAATATATAAACTTATATCATATATTGCATGCTTAATTTATAAGTCAGGTTGTACTTTGCTGAGTGCTGGAGGATGAGAAAATAAAATACCAGAACCTCCTGTAAGAAAGAAGAGAAGAAGTCAATAAAAGTTATGATACCCTTACTGATGTGTCTTCGAATTTGGATTTATTTTTTTAATTAACTATGAACTATACTTCTCACTTTTTTGTCTCAAAGTAATAATTAATATGAAAATAAACTTTCTATGTATAAATTTTTTCCAGCCCAACTCATCAACTTTCCTCCACCATGTTAATTATCTAGGCCTAAGTCCTCTTTCTCTTACTTGTGGTTACTACAGTTCTAGTCTCTTTCATACTCAGAAGACTGGATGAATAAGTCATTAGATAAAATGGCTAATTTTGCAGATATTAAAAGAGAAATATGAATTACCCTGATTGGAATTGAACTGGGGTCTTAAAAGGTTCATATTGCTCTTACTATATACAGCTACTTCAAGTAGAAAAATCCTTACTAAGTAAAAGGATCCTAAGTCCAAGAAGAAAGCAACATTACCCCCCCACACACATTTTTCATATCCTGAAATGAAAGAAGAGGGGCTAAGATTTACTGATCTTGGACAATAAAAACCACACAACCTTAATTACTTACTGCTAGGTATCTTCCATACATGACTATATTTAGCACAATAATCCTTTTACAGATGAGGACAGTGAGGTGAAGAGAAATTAGCTTACTTTCACAAGCACAAATGTAATCAGTGGTAAAGTTAGAACATGAAGAAAGATTAGAAATGAAACTAGTGGTTTTTTTACTACACTATTCAAAGAGATTTTCATTGTTCAGAATCCAGCTATATATAGTCTATGGAATGGGCAATGCAGTTTTTTTCATTCTTTCTGAAGGGCCAAAAAAGTACAGAATGTAAGGTTCTTTGTGGGAAACAACATATATGGTTTGATTTGATTATCATACACTGCATTGATGCTTTGAAAAACCATACTGTGTACCACAAAGATATACAACAATCAAATGTAAATAATAAACTAAAAAATAAAATAAAATTGGAAGAAAAAGAAAACTCAAAGTGAAAAAACAACTATGAATGTCTTGCATAAATGCAGATATGTAATTATCTAAATTTAGGATTAACACATCAAGGGAATAATGTAGCTTATTGCTATTCCTCATGAGTCCTAGTTATATTTTGATTGTATTCTCACCAGGTCACACAGTAATTTGATAGTACACTTGAGACCGGAATCTTGGGATTTGTGTTCTGTGATGACTTGACTGTGTTCCTAAATTTCCAATCCAATAGTGCTAAGTGATAGAGCTAATAAAAGAGGATTACATAATGAGTCTCTGCCTTCATGAATAGATTAATGTCATTATCTTAGGAATGTGTTAGGAATCAGAAGAGTGGGTCACTATAAAAGCAAGTTTGGGGCCCAGCCTCAGTGGTGCAGTGATACTGCAATGCTCTGAGCAATTCTGGAAGCCATATGGATGAATCAGACTCAGTTTCTGGGTTGACTTGTACATGCCAGGCATGTGTATGCATGTGCATGACCCTGGCTGATTATGAAGGCTTGTGAGAGAATCATGTGAATGAGACCCTGTTGAGAGTGTTTGCCTTTCTCTCTCTTCTTTTCTCTCCATCTCTCTCTTTCTCTCTGTCTCTCTCTCTCTCATGATAGAAATAACTTAAAAAATAAATTAAACCAAGTTGGACCTCCTCCCTCCTCTTTTTTCCATATGTTCTCTTGCCCTTTTACTTTTTACAATGGGATGATGCAGCAAGAAGGTAATTACCTGATGCCAAACAGATGCTGCCACCATTCCCTTAGACTTTCAACCTCCATATCTACAAGCCAAATACATTTATTTTTTAATAAAAAGTAAATAAATAAAGTGAGAGAGAGGTAGGAAATTGGATTCTTGGGTATAACATAAGTAGTTGGGTTATTAAAACTTAGCAGACAAAACCGTCTCTAATGAAAGGATGGCAAGCCAGTAGTGGCTCAGAAAATTACTTTAGTGTGAACCATGGCAAAGAGCTGAGGTGGTCCTCCCTTGGCAGGAGTTAGAGGAGAAGCCCTCAGGTTGGTGAGGTCAATGTAGTTCCAGGGAGATAAAATGATTGACAAAAGCATATCAATTCTTCAGGGCTCTGGTCACTCAGCAGAGGGTCAGGTCAAGCCTCCTGCCTTACTGTGACATAGAACTAACAAGGAAAGGAAACAAAAAAAGGCAAGGAAGGTTGTTACTGCTGTGAGAAGATATAGGTGAGCAGGTGTAGTGAATGGAAAGAGGGCTTTGGGGAAATAATATGAGGCTGTAACTCCCTTTAGAGTCCATCAATATAAAAATCCAAAGTCAAGGTGGAAGTAAATCTTGTATGTGTAAGTGGGGGAGAAGGGAGAGGGGTGAGTGAGGAGAGATACAGAGGGAAGCAGGAGCTCTAAAATCAGAGTAAAGGCCCAAATCAAATCTACTCTGAATTACCCTATGCAGACCTGTAAATCACTCAGTGATTCTTATATACTGTAAGTCTGAGACCCACTGAGATTGAAAGATGTAAACAAGCACTCTTCAACTTGAGCCAGACAAAAGTATTCTTATTTATCTTTAGTATTTCTTTAATTTGTTTCAGTTTTAACCTTCAGTGGTTTTAAAATATGATAATGGATTTGCTGGTTATTGAAGGAATTGAACCTGATTGTGGTGTGACATCTTACTTTGTACTAATATCTTTACTACTAAATTCAACAAGTCACATGCAATACTGCATCAATACGTCAAGACTAGTTCAGACAAATGTGTTGGTGGGGTGTGAGAACATCAGTGATAGTCTTTACGAGCCAGCAGAGGGTGTATGTATAGAATAATGAATATGAGAAAGTACCTGAAAAAGGTTGATGCTAGATCAAATTGGTGGTGATAAATTTTGGTCAAGATCTCCTTGAAGAAAAAAGGAATCATTTGAAGTTTTGGCAAATAAACAAATGAAATGTTTGTGAATCCCATAGCAGTCCTGTGTAATAATTACAAAATGTATTATTGTAGATATATTTGTTCTGTGGCAATTATGTCAAATCTATGGATTTCTCAACATAGGCATATATGAAAAAATAAGATTATGATAATTATAGGTGGGTTAACTACTACACCAAAATATGCACAGTCCAAATGGAAATAATGACTTGAAAGATAATTATGTACAAGTTGTAAATTTTTTTAAAGTGGAAGAAAGAAAAAATGGTAATTTCATAAAAGAAACATTAGGTTTTTAATCAAAAACAGTATAGTGCCTGATATAATCAATTTTTGGTTCAGGTAGATTTTAAGACTAAAGAAGGATTAAAGATTAAAGACCTAGTGTCACGTTGACTAATCCAACAATGTGTAAAGGGAAGTCCTGTATATGATCATTGGAATAAGTGCTTCAAAGCAGGGTATGTTTCCAGAACCTAGAACACAACCTTGCTGCCTTTCTTAAGAAACAAATACATGATTTTATTCAACACTGATACGATGCCAGCTAGAAATTTTTCCTGAAGCTTTCTCAGATCAAACCACAGGTAAATTCCTTTCTCTCCTCCATTATAATCCTGCCGCAGGGATTTTGAATGCTGCGAACACTTACGGTCCAGGTTTTAGGAGGCATTGGACTCAATGGCGGAGTGGAATCACCACCCCTGCCTGACTACATTAGGCAGAATGGGATGAGCTCATTCTTTTCTCTGTTTTGTGCCCTCTTCCTCCTTTCTTTGTACCATTTGCCATAAGGTCCTGTTCCATGGACCACTATAAATGAGATGGCTTCCTTTTCTGAATCACATCATGGTCTACACTTTCACTTGACTCTGCTTTACATTGACTTTTTCCCTTAGATTGCTTCACTTTCAATATGGGTTTTAATAATTTTTTTTCTATTTGATCATATTTCCTGGAGGCTAGGATCTATGACTAATAACAATAACCATCATTTGTTGAGTGGTCAGTAGGTGCTACTCATTCATGATACAAAGCACATCACTTGAATTATTTCCCTTCATGCCCATAATAAGCCATTAGGAAGGGTATTATTTTTTTCCCCATCACATAATGCTTGGTTAACTATCTTGTTCAAGTTTACACAGATGGCCAGGAGGAACAGGGGTTGGAACTCAGGACATCTGTCTGGAATAAATGCACCAATGATAAAAAGCTTCCTTTCTCCTGACCTTGCCTTAGGGGAGACTGTGAATATGTTAGATAATAAAAGTGATTGTTGTAGAAAGCTACTTTTCCCTGTTTTTTCATAAACCATTTTGGCCAAAAGGAACTATAGGATAATCCAGACTCTCAATTTTGTCTGAAGCAAACAGACACCTTCCACAGTTAATCTCAGAATTTTATAAAAATACTTTATTTCCAGTTTTAGGTATTTTAAGTAAGTCTTTTAAGATATTCAGTCTTTGGTAGGAATGTTGTGTTCAAATATTTAGTTCTTGGTTCGTTTCTTCTTTTTCTCTCTGATGATTCTTTAGGTTTCGGCAATGCTCAAATTCTGGTTTAGTTTTGCTACTGCTTGCCTGGTAATATTTTTCTTTCCAATTTGCAAGCAGCAGCTGTGTGATGGTGCGTGTGTGAGCTGCCATCTCCATCCCTGCTTTATAGATCTTGCTAGTGTGCCAAACGCTATGCATCATTCACATAGAGTGATGCCGTTTCTATGCCCTGCCCCCTCCACACACACTTAAAATGAATTGAGTGAGTTATTTTAAGGTAACTGCAATCATGGACTTGACATTTATCAAATTCTTAAGATAAATCTTTTAAGATCTAAATGACTTAGTCCTTATTACTACTTTACTTATCAAGTATCAAGGGAAAATGTATTACAACATGCTGTACTCGCTGTTTCAATCATTAATCCATGTTTCCAATTACACTTTCTAATATGTTCTTACTTGATATCTAAAAAATATGTTAAATTTATTCCTTAGTCATCATATCAATGACACTTTCTATTGTAGTAGGAAATGGCTAAAACTATAGCCTTTTGTACTTTTGAACACGGGAGGTAAAAACCTTGCTCTGACCAATTACAAATTATTGGTCAAGCTGGATCTTTTTCCCAGATCTCCATTTTTCATCTAAAATAGGAGCATAGTGAGCTTTTGCAGAAGATAATGAAGCCAAAGGGTTTCGTGCTTAGATGCCCCAGCGCTATTTCTTCAGGAATCGTTCTTTCATTTCTACATACCTCTCCCTGACACATGGCATTGAGATCATTGGACTTTCGTTGACCCTACAATTTATATCTCTTCCCTGAGTTCAATATTCACATATCCACTCTTTACTTGAGATATATGATATTAAAGGGACATCTCAAACTAAATATCAAAGCAGAACAATGATTTTTTTATCCTACACTCCTCACTCTTCCTCCCAATCTGCTCTCTAATTTACCTTGTTCATCTAAGAATATGTATCATTCACCTACTGTTCAGGCCCACCACCTCCCCAGAATTATCTGAAGTTTATCTTTTTTTTTTTTAAATCTCTTATTTAGTTCACTAGTAAATCTCCTCTAAAACATATCCTGAATTGTAACCACTTAGTTTTCCCACTGCCAGCTTCTGTCTTCCTCTGTCACTTTGGACAACTGCAACAGCCATTTAACCATTCTCCCTGATCCTCCACAACAAACACAACTAGTGTTCATTATTCATACAGTACTTTTCTAAAGTACAAACTAGATCCCATCATTCCCTTGCTGAAGCACTTTGATAACTTCTTATTACAAAGACAATAAAATCACAAGCTCCAAACTCTTCATCCTGGCCTATGTGGTCCTATATCATCTAGCCTGTGCTTCTACCTCATCTCCTTCCACATGCCCCACACTCCCCATTGATCTGTGAGTTCCTGGCTCATTCGAAGCTGGTTCCTTCTCAGCCTCTTTGCACTTGTTCTTTGGTTAATGAGACTTTATCATTGAGTTTCCTACTGCTGCTGCTTCTCATTGATTCGACATTCCCTTCTCCAGAGAGCTCTCCTTGACCAACCTAGTCAATGGAGCCCTTCATCAATTATGACCATATTGCCCTATTCTCCAAATAACACTGATTACACTTAAAATTGTGTTTATTTTTAGTTCTATATGCTATGTCTACAGACGCTAAATTGTCACTGCTAGAACAGCATCTGAAACAAAGTTGGTATTTAGGATATATTTGGTGGCTAATTAACTGAACAAAGGAATAGAATTGAAGAAGGAAATTCTACTAACTTATCAGGGAGTGAAAGGAACCTCTTTCTGAATAATTGTATGCAGTTCTGAAGTCGGACCTGCATTAAAATTCTTGTTCTAGTTTTATTTATTTATTTATTTATATTTTTATTTTTACTTTAGTAAGTCTCAGTTTCAACATCTACCTCATGGAAATAATAATAATAATAATAAATGATATTATTTATCAGTGACTGATAAACACCAATAAATAAGTACACAAAAATTAAAAATTATCTGTTGATGATAATGTACACAGTAATATCTATGAATTAAAATATGTACTGTATTCATGCTGGGAAAATCCATTTGCTGTAAAGATGTATAGTGATAAATAAAAATAAATAAATAGAATAGAATAGAATAAAAAGAAATGGGTCAAATGGTATAAATCTTATAAATTGGGGAAGGACTGAATTTTATTTATGTGACTTGAACACAGTGGCATACTCTGCTAAGACACTGTGCTCTCCATGCTGGGACCACTTAGGAGGCCTGGGTTCAATTCCTGGTTTACCCTGAATGCCAGGCTTAGTGTCATGTCCCTGTAATCCTAGCAACTCTGGGAGGCTGAGGTGGTAGTTGCCATTGGCCAAAGGAATATGAAATGTCAGCATGAGCAGATGATAGAGGGCCGTAGGCTCTATCCCCACTGTGTTTCTTATTTTGCAGACAGAGGAAATTTCGTATGCTGTAATATCTTTTCATTTATTTAAAACATTAGACTTTAGTTTCAGGTTGTTGTGTACAGTGATGTTTAAACACGGATGGTTGACATTCCTAAGAAGGTGTTCAAATACTGTTAGATAAAATCAGTTTGTTCAGGATCTGTAAGCCGTATGTTTCTCATATTTCTTATTATCTTAAATATCCACATAGCTAATGTTTACTAAAACTGCTCTATACTATTCTGGTTAAGAGGTGCTTTTAGGGTACATAAACAGCTAGGATTTTAATTTGCAGTTGACTCTAAAATATGTGAAAAAACCCTGTGAATTCTCTAGCAAGTCCACAGACTTGTCCACCACACAAGTTCATGTTAGGACAATAATCTTACTAAATTTACTCTTAAACTTAAAATAAATAGGAAAATATGTCTGACAAACTTATGTCTGTATCAACTAAACCATTGGTAATTGTCTCCCAAGTCACAGTGTATCATAGAATAATATCCTTAATGAAATATTAATGCCAAAAATTGAAGTATTAATATTAGTCCAAGTAATGCACACATAAAAACAATTTAATGAGTCAATGGAATTTAAAATGAATAAGTATAAAGTTTCTTACACTAGCATGGTCCATGGGAAATATTTCTATTTTAAACTCATGGAAAGCAACATTTTTAAGTATTGAAAAAATAATTAGTCTCACTTTCATTGACACATAGAAACTGAACAAAATGTCTTGTTTTTAAATCACTGTTTATTTACAAGAGAGAATTACTTGACCCTGGATTTTGCTGCTTCTGAGTGAGATTCTCAACATATAAGCATTTCCTTACAATTGAACTGATTTTTCAAGAGTAAATTTCTTGGAGTCTGCAGATTTTCATCTGCACAGTCATATGATACTCAATTCAGATTCCCTTTTTACTGAATTTTGATGAAAAACAAAACGTTTTTATGTGGAGACTGGAACTAAGCTGTCTCTACAATACAATTTTACTAAAAATTGCCTGTCTCTAGAGAACAGTATTATTCTTGATTAACATATACAGCTGTCTGATTAGGCTTTTTTTTTTTTTTTTTTCAAATCAGGCTTTTCTATTTTCAGAGTGTGTTGAACACTTAAAGTGGATTGGAAAGGATATACATGAAGCTGGAACCCTGAATGTTGGATCAACATAATGACACAAAAGTAATTTCACATTTATTTTCTTTAGTAGATCCAGGAATGCTTTGCTATTTATAGAGTTATAATTACTGTCCATTACCTTGAAAAGTTTTACCTTGACCTACCACTGGTTTTAAGGTGCTTGTCTGGTTATATCCTCCATCTATCATAGTTAATCCTGGTTTTCCTTCAAGTATAAAAGCTGACAGAGATTTATAGCAGCATTCCTTGCTTTACAATGTATTTATCTGCTTTTATGTCTATTACCCTGACCAGCGTAACATCCTTTGTAAAGAAAAGAGATCTTATTCATATAAATCCCAGTGCCTACCAGGGTTTACACTGAGAAAGAGTACTGTAAATGCCTGTATAATAAGAGAATGTATTGATGCAACTATAAATTGCATGTGTATGGATGTGTATGTCTGTGAAAGACACAAAGGAAGAACATATGCACACATGTGTATTACACATACACAAAAGCACTCATAATACCACAATGTGTGCAAATATATTTGTAAAAGGATGGGAAAGTATAGAACTTTCTGAGTCAGATGTAGCTGATGCTTAGACCACCTTAACAGAACAACCCCAAAAGGTAATTGTGTATCATAATTGTCCCATCAAGGCCCATGCAACCGCCTTAAAGCTTTTAAAAAGACTAAAGCAGAAGAGTATGTGAAAATAGAAATTCAGGAGAGGTTTGACTTGAAGAGAATAATAAGAGTTTTGCCTTTGAAGTCCACTTCCACTGGGAAAGTGAGGGAGACTTTATTTCATTTCATATGTTGGTAGGAGTCCTTGAAAGAAATCACTCAGAGAACAGGATATGCATTGCCTGGATTTTGTGGATGCACTAGATGTATGTCTACCTCATGGGTGAGATGCTGGCTGAGAAGATAGATACGTGGCCCCAGAACAAAGGACTCTATTTGGGGAATAAGTACATCTCCACCAAGGATAGGCCTATGAACCAAATGTGTAACCGGTAAGGAGATAAGCCAGCTCAGTACAGAGCAAGGAGACCTCAGCACAAATAGGCTTAATATTAAGAGTGAGGGTCTTACGATGCCAGGCAAATGAATGGCACCATTTATACCAAGGGTTCAGAGCTCTCTCAAAGAGCCAGCCAACTGGAACAGCGTTCAATTTAGATGCCAGTTATGACCAAAAGCATCCACAGTCAACTTTACAGCATTTAGTTAGTAAAACCTGTCTTTGCCAGGCCTCAATTGTGTGGGAGTCAGAGGCATCCAGAGGCCAGGTAAGAGTGAGAAGCAGAATCCAGGGACTTTAGAGATGCTTCCCATACCTTGTGTCTCATTTCCAGGAGTTCAATGTAAAGCAAGCTCTACCTTAACACAGAGAGAAATACGAATTTGCAATGAAATGCAGGGTTTTATTTATGACACTAGACTGTTATATTAATTACTAAACTTGTTTTGGCAACTGAAGTGACCAGAGGATTCTGATATTTCAAGTGGTCCCAAAAGTCATGAAACCATTCAAAAATTTTAATAAGAGAAAGGAAAAAAAATTCCCCTGGAGTGGGTTTTAATGTGTAATGGAGAAAAAATTAAATGTTTTCTGATTATATTCTATGAGTCCTGACTCTTTAGGGAAAACACGTGTGATTGGCACTCAGTTTACGGGGGAAATATATTCCTGCACAGTAACAGAACTTTGGAAATTTGCTTAAATTATTTCTCCTCCAAGAAGCTTTGCATAATTAAATTGAATCTAGCCTCTAGCACTCTAAAGACAAACTACTCTTGTGTCTGTATATGTATGTTTATAAGCTTCGAGATATTATTGTCCTCATCTGAGAATCTATATGTATGCTTATTTTCCTAACAAAGTAAATGATAAAAATGCATGGAGGTTGAGTCACAGGATCTCACCTAACCAACTGGTGGGTTCAAGGCTCAGAACTGGTGGCTTGGAAATCAAGCCGAGCACATGTGCCTATATGCCTAAAGTTCTGAAAGGAAAATGGAGGAGAAGGGATTGCAGCATGGCCATCCTCCCCACACACTGAGTGGGCGATGATTTCTCACTTCCCCTCTGTCTCTCTCTGGCAAGCACATATGCCCAGTAGCAATCAGAAATTTTTTTTAAATTGTTAATGAAAAATTAAGTTTCTTAGAGGACTAGAACATTCTCTAACAAAAAACATTGACTTTTTTTCTTATTTAAAGTTCATTTATTTTTCTTTCATGAGAGAGAGAGAGAGATGCTTTGACAGAGCCTCACTACCACCATCTCTCACAGCCTTCCAGCCAGCAAAAATCAGGGGTGCATTTACTAGCTCCCGGTATGTTTACTGGCCTTCCCAAATAGCTCCAGTGTCAAGCAGTGTTGCCCTATTGCCTATGCCACCATGGTTGGACCCGTTGGTCCTCTTGATCCACAATAAGTGATGACTTTAGATGATTACAGGGTACTCATTACAGGAAAGATTTTAAAGGTAAAATATTCAGACTAAAATACTTTAAGTAACTGTCCTCCTAGATGCTGAGCTCAATTTTTATTATCATTGTTAATTATCCCATGCTTCCTCCTCATTCATACATTATCTTTTAATGAAACAAATACAATAAAAAATAGGTAAACCAAATTGGTAATTCCAGAATTTTAAAAAAATCCTTGAATTATAACATGACTTTAAGACACATTTTGATTCCTTTAAAATTATTACATGAGTGTATACATGTGTACATGTATTTACATATACATACACTTTGACAGAAAATGTAATTACAAACATTTTAAGTATTTCCCAAAGTGTTTGTTTCATTAAAAAAAGCATCTACTTTGCATATAGTCTAGTAATGAGAGCTACACATCTTCCTTGGGGAGTAATTCTAATATACAATTCACTTTTCCACATTTTTCTTGTGTTCCGTCTTTAATTTAATCTTTCTATTATCTTCCTTATTCTAACAAGACAAATCAAGCTTCTTTCTTTGTTTTTAAATCAACCTTACAAATTGCTTCATAAAATTTTTCATCAGTACAAACTTCCTTCAGCTCACCCTATTTATCAAGGTCACTGACCCTCTTTCCAACTAATCTGCAAAACTAAATTAAAAAAAAATACCTACAATCAGACAGAATTATAGTTTACCCTCAGAAAAAAGCCCAAACTAAACAAATAGGTAAAATAGTCCTGGGGAATATTATGATTTGGATAATAATGTATCACACAAAGATTCATGTTTTAGAATTTGGTCTTAGTGGGAAGTGATTGGATGGTCTCCAAAAGTTCCTCTGTTGGGACTTGGTTGGATTATAAAGGTGGTAAGTAAAAACTGAATCCCTTCATGGTGCACCTGGGTGGGAACTTTGGATGGTGGGGCCATCATAATTGAGTCCTAGTGTGTATACAAAGAGAAAAAATGAGGAAGATAGGGCCACCTAGATACAGACCAGAAAAAGGAAAAAGTTCATGGAAAGCTGTTCTACTCAAGAGTCTACCCTCTTCCACATTGTAGCTTCACCAGAAGTTGGCGCTTTGATCTTGGACCTCCAAAGTGAAAACTGAATAAACTTCTATAGCTTTATAAATTCACTAGGTCTCAGTTGCTTTTGTAACTAATGTAGTAACAGACTAAGACTAATAAGAAATTTATTAGATCTTGAAAGACTTGCTCTAATTTCTTGGGGTTCAGGTTCGATGCAGTCTGAAACTTTTCTTATACATCTACCAGATGTACATCTTTCACATATTTCTTTTGTAAGGGTTCCTAGATTTTATTAAAGTGCTTTGAGTTACCTCATTATTGTTTTCTCTTTCTATTTATCTAATTATATTGCTATTCTCAGTTGTTAAAAATAAGATGCACTCATGAGGAAAAACATCTGCTTTTGCTTTACTTTATATATTCAGACAGTAGCACAATGCCTGGTGTATAGTGTTCCACTTCTTTTGGCAAAATAAAAAAAAAATTAATTCAAGAATAATTGAACAGTTTAATGGAGAAAGTAGAAACCGCCCCAATCCCAGCAAGTGATCATTGTTGTAGACTTGTGGGACACAAGGGTTTTTATGTTGACAAGGATGTGTACAATAGTCTTAACTGGGCTGGATTGAGGTGTATATCATGCCAGGTAAAATCTCCTCACAATCTAAATGATGTATGGCATTTTAATGTATAATAATTTTAAAAATTAATTTAAAAATTATGCTAATTGAAAGTAGCTCATTATTTATCTATATATATAACATATACATATTATATCACATGTTCATATATATTTTTATTTAAATAGTATCAAATTGTACACACTAACCATTATTTTACTCAACAATTTGTAAGGTTCAAGTCTTCCATATTTATGAAACAAGGTTGATTGGCTCTAAGCAAATTTTGACAGGTAGATAAAGTCCTATGTAATTTTTCAGCCTCTCTCTTTTCTTTATTTCCTGAACCTACTGTCCAAAAATGATCTAACATAGACACTGTTTTATTGCTGCTGTCGTTAAAGGAAAAAAAAAAAACTAAAAAAGAAAAAGGAATTTATATCAATACTCTTTACATGGTAAATAATGAAATGCCTCTTGGACTCCATTTTCTTGGGGCTTTCATATTTCTCTTGGCTCATCTTATTTTGATTTTCAAAGATTCATGCAATAAATTTTTTAACTTATTGTACTTTAGGAATGAGAATATCAATTTCTTTCAGCAGATGAACTTTATAAGCAGAATGTCATTTTAAAAATCAGGTTCCTACATGCCTCATAGTGATTATAAAAAAAGAGACTATACATAGGTCATCTGTCTATGAAGACAGAATAAAGTTATTACATCTTATGTTATGTTGGACATTCATATTCGTAGCCTTCTTTAATTATTGTATGAAATTCTGTAATTAACACCACCGCTCACTCTGCTAAAGAAATATTAGGGGGCTGGCAGGCAGCATGATGGTTAATGGCACTGGACTCCACATGGCTGTTCAAGTCCTGGACCTGGTGACATGGTTTTTCACTTTCTTTCTCTCTCACTCTCACTCTCACTCTCACTCTTGCTCTCACTCTATCTTTCTCTGCTCAAATTAAAATAAATAAATACTAAAGTTAAATAAAATAATTAATTTTTTTAAAAAAAAAAGAAATCTGAGAAGGAATAATCTCATCATTATTCTTCAGATACTGGGTACACAGCCATTACACTACATGGTGGCTCTATTGAGGTGTCTTGCTCCCTTCACCACAAGCTCTTGATGACATAAATAGTGCTTTAATCACATTTTCCCCCAGTACCTAACACAATGACTCACAGTCATAGTCCAGACTCACAGTCTGTATCAAAAATGGTTTCGTTAACTGAATAAAACCACTTCCAATAAGGTAGTTGTATAAAGCTCTTTGTTTCCAATGAGATATTTGTTCTCTCTCATTATCTAAAGTCTGAATCTATGTGGAAAACATGCTACTAAGTAGTACTTTCCATTGAGACTATATTAATAGATGTACTCTTTCTGGCAGATAACATGGCGAGTTCTGCAATAATTGGAGAGATGATAAATATTCACAGATGGAGATGAAATGCAATTCAGTAACAGAAACAAATACCCCATGGTTAAAGTGAAAATGATGGGTGTTTTCAAGATGACCTCCAGAAAAGCGTGGTCCCTCAAAGAGAGAGATTGATCTTTTCTATACTGAAGTCGAAAAATCGAAAGGAAAGTTAGATGATTCAAGACGTGGGAATTTTGAAATAATCATCATGATTGAAATTCTGCTGCAGAAAAAAATAAAGATGCAGTATTGATTCTTCTGTACATTAATTAGAGCCAGTAGGACTGATCTAGGTAAGATACAATTTTATAGCAGAAATTTATCTATTGCTAAAACAGTTTCACAAAAGTGACAAGTTGAGGATCAGTGCTAAGATGAAAAACAGAAAGTTTAGGGACCAGCAGTTAGTGTAATGGCTATGTCGCTGGACTCCCACGTAGTCGACAGCAGTTTGAGTCCCGGACCCGGCAACTTAAACTCACGCCGGGCGCGTGTGCGTGCGTGCCCAAGATCCTGAGAGGAGAATGGAGGAGAAGGGATTGCGGCGTGGCCACCCCCCCTGGGGGGTGATTTCCTGCTTTCTATCTCTCTGTCTCTCTCTGTCTGTCTGGCGAGCGCACGCGCCCTATAGCAAAAACCTCTCCAAAAAAAGAAAAAAAAAAAAAAAAAAAACAGAAAGTTTAAATATTTGCACATCAGAAATATTTTTGGGGGCAGGAAATTTTTATTTTATTAGTTTTTATACATTCAACCACTGTACATCATTACAGCATATAAAATGAATGCACTGCATATTAGTCCAGTTGAAGCTAATATTATACATGTTATCAATGAATAATTTTCCATTTTTCAATCCCTTAAATATTTTGCTTCTTTCTTTTTCTCCCTTGAGTTCTTTCCTTTTACTAGAAATTAATGAGCCTAAGCATTTGCCCATGCCTCACAAGGAAGGTAATGTACCTCCAAATGACCCATTCTCACACTTGGAATCTTTATGCAGGCATTCTGTAAATCTGAGGTAAAGCAAATGAAAAACTCCTCCACAATAATGCAGTCATTTGACTGTGAATGGAGGAAGGTAGTCACTGTTAGTTTCACCAAGGAAAGGAACTGATATCATAATTGAGGACAAGCCTCAACTCAAATACTGTTGTCTCTGGATTCCTTTTTTTAAATTTTTTTTGAAGTTAATTGTATGCAAGAAAGAAACAGAGAAAGAGAGACACAGAGACAGAGACAGATAGACAGTCATCCTTAAAGCATTTCACTCCAGGATCTACTCCCAGCCCCAATCAGCTTGGATCACAAGCATGTGATTACCTAGTGTGTTCAAAGAGACTCCAGGACACAGCCTTTCCTATACAGATCCAAGTGTGTTACCACCTGGTCCAAGTTCTTTACTTTTTGAGATTCTCTAGGAAATGGCTTTTCTCCCTTAGAGTTAATCCATGCAAATTTTAAGAGGTCAACAGGCCTCAAAACAGCTAGAAATTGAATGAGCCCTAATGAAATAAAACTAGGAAAATCATTGAATATTTTAGATGACAACTACACCACTGGGAAGGTACTTTTTCAAAATTCTCTGGCCACCTATGCCAAGAAATGCATCATGGTGTGAATAAAGAAAATGAATAATGCAAAGCATAATGCAGCTCATAATTTGCACATCAGTCACAGCTTTCTTCCTCAGACTGATCGACATTGGAAATGACAAACAGGGCTGTTTAAAATCCAGCCCAACAGGAGCATTAAATTGGAATAGAGGCCAAGTGGATGTGGAAGCTTCTGAATGATGTTGCTGTGTTTAGTTATCTGAAGAGAAGCTAATGGAGCCCCAGAACGAATGGTAGGCCACACATGTGAGAAGTGATTGCTTGGGAGAAGACACATGACAGACTGAAGGGAGAATTTTGGGTTCACTCCAGGACAACACATTTTGGAAGCCCTAAGAGCCTAACATTTTGAGTTAGCATTTTCAGAGTTTAGAACTAAACAGCTGAGAAGACTTTTTTAGAAGATGAGCAGAGCTTTCACCGACCTGTGACCCTCTTCATTGTAATTTGGCTAACCACGTTAGGGAGGTCATGCTCCTAACATTGTTTTTATTGTCATGTGAGGAAAGGGATTTTTTGACAGAATGTATTTTATTCTTAGTGAGAGAGTCAACAAACAATAATAGGGGTTCAGCAAGAGAAGAATAGAAGTTAAGGCCTTCTCTTAATGAAAATAAAAATCCCAAATCTATTTTCCGCAGTTAATTCATTGTCATTTAGACTTATAAAATGATAGCTCTCTCCAACTGCATTTCCCTACATGTCCTTCCAAACATGCACTATGTATATGCAATAAAGAACATTGCGCATCTGCTCTTAAGAGAAATGACTTTAATTGCTAAGCTGCTAATGGGGCGTTTTCTCCTGTAGAATTTCTACCCATCTGCACACTCTGATTACCACATCCTCATCAGATCTTGTCTACTTCAACCTTTTTTTCTTAAATTATCATCATTAATCCCATCTATGGTATCTCTAAATGTGGGAAATGAGTCTGGAGTAATAATGATGTCTGATCGTGTTGCCATTTTCCTAAAAAAAAAAAAAAGAAAAGAAAAGAAAAAAAGGAAAGAAATGAAAAGGAAAGTAAATTAAGTTTTAAACTTCTCTTCCTACCCTGCCCAAATAAACAATAAGCCACAAAACTTTGTAAGCTGGGCAGATAAATATGTAGAAAGAAAATCAATGGAAATCAATGGATAGCCTAGAATTATAAAGACAAGTTTATGCCTGGCAGAGAATTCTGGATGCTTATAAAAGAGAATTAAATTATTTCTGGAATGATAGAAACTTCTCTGTAACTTATGACAGAGAATTAATAAATAAAATACTCAATGAACTCTTCTTCTTTTGGAACAGAAAATACATGGGTCGAGGTAAAATAAACACTGTTTTAAATTCATTATATTTTTATATGCCCTAACCTTTAAGCATCATGAATGAGTTTGACTCAAGTGGCATTTGTAAAAGTCATGAAAAGAAAGAGCAAATAAATAAAGACTTTTATCTTATTTCATTGAACATATAGCTTTGTTTTTATGGCAAGTATTAAAAGTGAGGACACTGAGCCAGCAGGTGGCATGGTGGTTAAAGGCGCTGGATTCCCACATGGTTGACTACAGTCTGAGTCCAAGATCTGGCAGCTTGCTTTCTCCCTTTCCTTTCCTCTCATGTTCTCTGTCTCTCTCTGGTCAAATTTAAAAAATAATAATAACAAATAGAATTAAATAAATAAATAATTCTTAAAAAATAAAATGTGAGGACATTTTAGGAAGGAAAAAAACCTGATCTCATCAATTTTCATGTAGACTAATATAATTTACTCTGTTGATTCAAAAATGCATTTTAAGGCAAAGTATTCAAATCACATTCATATCAGTTAGGATTTGGTAGAGAGAACAAATGCTACTCTGTGAATTCCAATGAGGAAGTATTTTAATACAGAAATTAGAGTTTACAAATTATTGGAAAGGGAAGCAAATATTAGTGAAGCCACTGCCACCATCAACTGCCTCAAGCATTGTAATGGCTGATCCTTACCAGTTTATCTGGAAGCTTCTATGAACTTTACTTCTCCCCCGCACCCATGACTCTCCTAGCAATTACCGATGGAGGATAATGAGTTCTCCTCTACTGCTTTCTGCATCTCATGAGAGTCTATATGACCTGCAGACTCCAAACCTAAATCTTGGGGAAAGAGATTCTGGTAACTGGAGGTAGAGGTTCTTCCCTCTGCAATCCATAAAAAGATATTGAAAACTTGGGCAATGATATTTGCTGTATTAATGTTTAAGTAGATAAACAGATGACAGAAATAATTCTTGTCTTGGTGACAGTTTAGAGCATTTCCAAACTGTATCAAAGTAAATGTTTAAGTAGACTGAGAAGAAAAGTTATTTATGTTTGAATTTGTAATGGTTATAAGTGAATGTAGGCTGGATAATTTACGAATGAGCTCCAAGTATTATAACTGAAAGTGGTTATGTTTTTGGCTAGCTTTTCATCTTACCATCAATATTAGATACATGTTTTCTGATCACATAGTCTTTCTCCAAACACTATAGTGATATTGAGTAGTTTTCCACTTAACAAATTGAAGTCACAATCCAGTTTCAATTCCCAAAGACTGCTCTCCCTTATCATCTTGACTGATATTTTGCATTCTCTGCTTTCAGTCTCATATTTATAGAAAGCCTTTGATCTATTCCTGGAGGTGGCTAATCACATCCCTCCAAAATGGATCTTAGCAATTTAACTCTTAAAAAGCAGCCCTCCTTCCTTTTTTTCTATGACTATTGCTTCACGTATACCAATAATCTGAAGAAGTGTGCAGTTGCTTGTCCTGAAAAATTCCAGTTTCCACATTTCTGTTGGTTTCTTAAGTCAGCAATTATACCCTTAAGAAATAAGCAAATAGGGGAACCAGCAGTTAGCGTAATGGCTATGTCGCTGGACTCCCACGTAGTCGACCGTGGTTCGCGTCTCGGACCCGGTGGCGTACAACTCACGCCGGGCGCGTGTGCGTGCATGCCCAAGATCCTGAGAGAAGAATGGAGGAGAAGGGATTGCGGCGTGACCATCCCCCCTGGGGGGTGATTTCTTGCTTTCTGTCTCTATGTCTCTCTCTGTCTGTCTGGCGAGCGCATGCGCCCTATAGCGAAAAACCTCTCCAAAAAAAAAAAAAAAAAAGAAAAGAAATAAGCAAATAGGGACCAGCAGATGGCATGATGGTTACGTCGCTGGACTCCCACATAGTTGACTCTGGCCGAGTACCGGACCTGGCAGCTTAAAAGTCACAACAGGTGTGTGTGCATGCATGCCCAAGATCCTGAGAGAAGAATGGAGGAGAAGAGATTGCGACATAGCCATCTCTCCTGCGGGTGGGGGGTGATTTCTCACTCTCTGTATTTCTGGTGAGCATATGCGCCCTGTAGCAAAAATCTCTCTAGAAAAAGAAAGAAAGAAGCAAATTTTGGGCTGACTCTGGCTCCATACCACAGTGAAAATGCACTGCTCAAAGGAATTAGTTCCTTCATGGCAACTATGGTGCAAATTCCTGGTTGGTCAGTCTAAAATACAACAGGAATATGTGTAAGTGCACAGAACTTGGTAGGTTAAGGGACTGAAGGGAATCATAGTATGACAAGCTTCTTCCCCCCCTTTTTTCTCTCTCTCTCTCTGTCTTGCATGTTTGCACACACGCTCTTTCATAAATAAAGAAGAAAAAAAGACATAAGCAAATGATATAATCCATAGACTCAATAAAAGCTATATTCTAGTTTCTAAATTAAAGGTAATAAAATTTATGGAACTGTGGTTAAAATAGCCAGTCACCAATAAATAGTGACAATTCTAACATATTGTTAGTGTCCATTAATATTTTTAGTGCAAGAAAATATCTTTGTTTTCATACTATAATTATATTTCTATGGAAATTCCACTGTATATTTTATTACTATATAAATTAAAGCTAATATGGTACTAAGGATTAAATATTAAGGTACCATAAAAATAAATTTAAAGTAACTCTGATAGATCCTTGATGTTTCTTTTAAAAACTATAGCCACTAATTAGATCGTTAATCTAACTCATTAACACATTGTTGTCAGGAGTGTGGAGTCAGAGTACATATGCCCAAGGACAACCTGTGAGCTTGGCTTAGAGCTTGACTTAGAGCTTATGGTGCACACATCACATCTCTGATTTTCCTGTGTCTGGCTAACAATCCTATCAAAATTTATGAACACATGGTACTTCAACAGGCATTATGTTTGTATGCTCTGCACAACAGCCTGGAAGTTCACCCAGTGCAAAGTTCTACAGAACTGTTTCTCACTATCTGCAAATTCCTTTATCTTGCCCTTATATTCCTCTTTTCATTCAGCACAGGGTAGGTACTGAGGTCAAGGGGGCAGTTGTGAACAAGAGAATCAGACATTGATAAAAAATGGTGTTATTATGTTTTAAAACCCCACACTTATTTTTATAAATATTCTTTAAGGAGGGAAAGTTGGTTTATAAGGATGAAAAGTGAGGGCATGTGGGAGCTACGCATTTGAAAAAAATGGGCATTTATGGCACACATAAATTTCTGCCTCCATTTACTTCTCACCATTTATTTGGTTCTCTTAAGAGCCTCCCCTTTAGAAGACTTCTGTTAGAGAAGTTTTCAAGGCCGCAGAGGCACAGATTGCTAAGAATTGGAATATTTGAGGAAATAGAATTTAGAATGGATGACTTTTAAGATTAGTGAGTGAGAGTTGCGGACATTGACCAGTGTTCTAGGATATGTTTGTGTGGGTCCCTAGTCTGACAATAAGGACATCCAGATAAGCTTGTTTAAAGTAAGAATGGAGGGGAAAAGAAGCTGCAGAGAGGGATTCAATCAACATTTGTAAAAAGGCCACTCCTGAGCAAAGAATATATTGAAAAACAAGGCAAGTTGAGCAAACAACAAAAATAAAAAATTGATTGTGACAAAGGAAAAGATATAAGAACACGGTTATTCATGAAAATGTCGTACTGTACCCCATTTTCAATAAGCTCTAATTTAGCCATATTATCAGGTGTCAACCAGAATTCAACACATGTGCCTCTGGCAATATTTCCCAGTATATTGCTTAGTAAAAACATTTCATCCATCAGGCATTACTATGTTGTAATATACTATCCATCAGATATTATTATGGAATAAAGCACATGTCATTGTTTATAGCTTGAGTGCATTTCAATGCATTTTCTAGAGACAAAAAAATATTTTCTTACGAGCTGATATCTATATGCCATCAATATGCGTATTCACATGCAGAGTAAGAAATATATATAACCATATATTTACTTACATCTATAAGTATATATTCATATATTTGGATAGTTATCAAGTGAGCATAGTCATTGATTAGGTGGTTAAAATTCAATTAAGACAATATGTTTGGTAATTAATTACACTGACCAGTATCTCATTAGCAGCTGAAAGCATAACAAACAGGCACTTTTCTAGTGCGTGGGCACAGAGTGGACATTAAACTGCTAAATATCGAAATCCTGCCCAGACAGAAAAGATCATCATCATTTCCAAGCATGCAGCTATTGTGACCTTAGAGAAAAGGGCTTTTGGAGGAAGAGTCAGGCACATACTGTATTAGAACACAGAGGAGACTTTCACTGTTCTCAATTATACTCCTTCCTGATAATCCCAAATCGACAAGCGTCATACTTGAATGAACCTCACCATCTCAGAGGAGAGGCTATTCTCACAGGAGTCACACAGCAAAATCTTACCCTTATTTCAGTAGCATTGTGAGTTGTGAGTCATTAGAAAGAAAACGAACAGTTGTCTTAGAAATGGAATCACTCACCTGTCTCTCATCAGCCTGGTGCCCCTAACGCTGAGAACAGGAAGTGTGAATATGAAGTCCCCATCTTCCATGAACCTTCAGGAGTAGCTCTTGCCCGCACTGCTTAATGAGGGACACCTACTTACACTGTAGTGAATTCTGGATGTAATTTTAATTGGCTGGCAAAAGCTCAATGAACTTGAGGATTACTATTTGTAACTCTATTTGTAAATGTAAACAAATAAATATTACATAATATGGACTGAATTCCTTTTATTATCAATAAATTCTTTTATTTGGTGTCATTATGAAATCTAAGGTGAAAAACCCTCTTTTTAGGTAGCATTACAGAGAGTCTTATTAACAGGGTTCCCTCTGGACATTGAGTCCCTATCTTGGATGCCCTAACTAGGCAAGCAAAGCTTTTAAAAATAGCACCTGAATAAGGACAGTTTCCACCTTAAACGACACAGTACTATTTGGTATGTTTAAAAGGCCAAGAAGAAAAAAAACTGCTAATAAGAGTAATGATTGCCTAAATTAGCGACAATATTTTAAACAAATGGTCACAGTTGACCATTGGAAATGATCCAGGGGCTTTCCAAAAAGTTCCAGAGTCCTAAATGTATAAACTGACTCATACCAGCCCAAGCTCACCTGATGGGCATACTGGCAATGCCTGTTGGCATTACATGGGTTCTTGTTCATAGTCACACTGGCCCAGATTATTTATGGCTCTCCAGAGTGTGAGCCTGCCCTGCTCAATTTCTCTGGACAGGTTTGGGGCCCTCACAATATTCTAGTCTGACCAGATTATTCCCAGTTCTGTGCTAATAATGCGTTCATTCAAATTCACACTGACAATCGAAAGCAAACTCCACTTTGGGGGATGGCAGGTGGCATGGTGGTTAAAGGCACTAGATTCCCACATGGCCAAATGTGATTTGAGTCTCAGACCTGGTGGCTTGCTTTCTTGCTTTCCCTTTCTCTCTCTCTGTCTCTTTCTGGTCAAATTAAAAAATAATAATAACGAATAGAACTAAATAATTCTTAAAAAAAAAAAAAAGAAAGAAAACATATTCTACTTTTGCCAATCAGTTTAAAGACCACATTGTTTTAGTATCTTATAATACCAGAATTTTTTTTTCTCTTGCAATAGGGCACATGTACTCACAAGAGAGAGACAGAGATAAAGTAAGAAATTATCTCCGCCCCCGACAGCCCCAGGGTGAATGACCACATCACAATCCTTTGTCCACTATTTTCCTTTCAGGATTTGGTGCACATGGACACGTGCATACACACTTAGAGTAATTTTCAAGCCACCCGGTCCGGGGCTTGAACTGTAGTCAGCTGTATGGGAGTCTACCACCTTAACCATCATGTCACCTGCTGGCCCTTTTACTTAATTTTTTAAAGTGTATTCATTTTGTGAAAAAATAAGCCCTCAGTAGGGTCTTTTGCTGTGACCTTTCCCCCCAGGATTCCAGTCAGTCAAGGTCACAGGTGTGTTGATGAACACACCAGACATATTCAGGTCAACCAGGGATCTAAACCCTACGTCTTCCCATATGACTCCAGTATCGTTCAATGACATCCTATCACCTAGGC
The DNA here is from genome assembly GCA_026018925.1 of Tupaia tana. Classification (NCBI taxonomy): domain Eukaryota; kingdom Metazoa; phylum Chordata; class Mammalia; order Scandentia; family Tupaiidae; genus Tupaia; species Tupaia tana. Next base: position 75,862,303 of record JAKSZU010000005.1, on the reverse strand, counting down.
TACCTTGACTTAAAAAAAAAAAAAAAAAAAAAAAAAAAAGTCATTGTCATCAGTCTGTTGGCTTTTTAAAGACTTGGCAAATCCACAGATGTATTTACGTAACTGTGAAGGTTCGCCTGCCCATAATTTATCTTTACTAACAAGTTTGATAGAATTATTATGCTTTTAAACTAATACATCTTCCCTGGCAATATCAAAGTATTTATTAATTAGATCAAGGCATACTATTGATTTAGATATTCTGCTCGAAACAGGCTCTTATTTTGCCTGTTACACTTATCAGCATCTCAATTGTTTCCTAGTCTAACTTACAACACAATAGATTGCTTTGTACTCTAGGAAAAAAAGACTTTATAATGCATTTATTGCCATCTAAATATCCCCTTTTTCAAAATTGCATTCAGTAGAAAATAACAATGTTTCTCTTCTAATAGCTTTCAGGTGCAACATTCATTTTAAACTTGAACCTCTCTCTATTGAACACAGTAATCAGTTGTTTAAAAGGTATGTAAGTAGTATAGTAATGGTCTCTTTCATTTTTTATGCCCTTTTTAAGAATAAGGCACTTTGAATAATGCAAATCAACTCAGTGGAAATAGTCTGAAGCCAAATCCTTGTATCACAAAGAAATCAAGTACTAAAATGTCTAATCACAGAACTGGATCCTCAGGTCATGGCCAGAATTCATCTTCCATCCCCTCCCAAGAGCACCATTCAGTGAAAGGACTCCACTATACTCATGAGCCATTTTAGTACAAAGATATTCAAAGAGCTCAGGATTGACTGCAGCCTACATGTCCTCCTCTGGGTAGCCAGGAGCATGGGGAATTGGTTTATCATTTCCTTTTCAAAGTCTTCTTTCCAGAAGGACTGGAGATCATTAATACTCTTTAAGATTTAGACCACTTGTAGCAGGTATAGATGGGGACAGTTATTTTCACTTTCTTATAACTTTCCAACAAATCTTGTTATGCTGTGATATTTTCCCCCAGCTTTCTAGCCAGTGAGGTTCATAGATACACTGGCGGGCAAACCAGGCATGTTCAGGTCAACCAAAAATGCAAACCCCAGACTTTCCATTATGGCCTCAGTGTCACTCAGTGACAGCCTACTGCATGTACTGCTGTGTCTAGGCTGCATTACTTATTGAAAATATTTTGTGTGCTCATACTACTGGCTTTTGAAGACTTGGCAAATCCACAGAAGTATTTATGTAACTATGAAGGCTCACCTACCCATAATTTAACTTTACTAACAAGTTTAACACAATTATTAGGTTTTTAAACTGATAAATCTTACCTGGCAATATCAAAGTATACATTAATTAGACTGAAGCATAATATCACTTTATGTATTCTGTTCTAAACAAGTCCTTATTTTGCCAACAATCTTTTGAAAGTTCAAAATACTGAACTTTTGTTATGTTTCTTTCCTGTGATTTCAGCAACAGAAAAAATGAAGACCAGGCATTTATTCTGAAGTGTTACAAGGCATTATTATTTGTGTAGCTGTAATGTGAGCTTTCTATTTAAGTGCAAAAAACTGTATGATCGAATAGAAGTTTTGAAAGATTAGATTTCTTTGCATTCTACAAGAAATGTCTTCATAAAATATCTCTTCTTTACTCATTACTTTTCAAATACAAAGGAAACATCAGTCCTCTTGCTTCTGTTCTAGGTAATGTTTTCTGTGAAACTAAGTTTTCTCTGTTTTACATGAAAATTCATAAATAACCCCACATGCAAAAGCTATTATGAAAAATAATACTGAACTTTCCATAAACATTTTAGTAATAAAATTACATTTATAAAAATTTTAAAATCAAGGTCTCATAGCAACTTATTAAAGGCTCTTTTTAGTACACTAATTAGTGTTGAAAGCCCTATACATGTGTGACGTGGGTGAGTACACATTGCTGAGGGAACTTGTACCAATCAAATTTGCTGGACTTGCTTGGTTTGACATTAAGCAAAATCTACATAGAATCAATGTGAATCCATTTGGGTGTATTAATGTATTAGTCTGTTTATTTAATCAGTTAAGCTCTTTAAAACTTCGGTGTGATTTTCAGGCAAGATCTTTGTTGTCTCTATGGTTTTCAATATATCATATAGTTCTCCATTTGACAAAATGCATGACCTAGGTCTGCTTTGAAAGTAATGTAAGCCACATAATAATGAATAAGACACAGTTCCTGATAAACCTTATAATCAAGAAGGGAAAATGATGTTTAAAGAATTGATCATGTCCAAGGGTTGTACGCAGCAAAGGGGTTCTAGAGAGTATATATTGGGGCAATAAAGAACAGGTACAGTTTTGATAGCTATGAGACTGGAGAGTGTTCAAGATTTAGTGGCTGGAAATTTCAGGTACAAAAAAATACAGAAAGTTTGGTTCCTGCAGCAGAAAAATGAAAGCCAAAGTAAGAAGGTAGAGATCACTCTTCTAAAATGCTGCAAAGCATTTTTATTAGTATAGCTGCAATATGAGGTTTCAACTTAAGTGCCAAAAATATAAGCTTTGAAAGATTAGATTTCCTTGCATTCTAAGAGAAATTAGTTCACAAAAAGTGTGTAAGGAAATGGAATTTATCATTGGAAACTTCGGTCAGAGAATTACAGCATTAAGACCATATGTTGCTTTATTCGTCTATGGAGTTTTCCCTGAATGTTTCATGCCCTAATCCTGCCCCGACCATCCAATACAGCTTGTAATTGTTTCAAGGACAGAGCCTTGAAATTTCCCATGATACCTAGGCCAATATGGCCTTAAGAGAAGTGCTTGCTTTGTACAGCAAACAACTTTCGTGGAGGGTAAAAAAATCTATAACCACTAATACCAGAGTGAAAGAATGAATGAAGTAGGATAAAGATATATCTAACTGCTCAATTTTTATTTCTTCTTCATGGTTTCTTCCTGAGATAAAACTGAGCCTGGATTAAGTTGATTTGCATCGATCCAACAGGATTAAATTGATTTACATCCTTCCAAAGTTCCATCCCTCCAAATCCTCCTGATATCCTCAGACTATCACCAACTAAAAATTATTTTCAAAAATTCTGGAAAACTTTCCAAGTATACAAAATCTACTTTTATTGTCTTACTAGTTTCCTTTTTGAATTTTTTTCTTTTTTGAATTTATTTTTAGATTTTTTTCCATAGAGCCCACGCCCTCACCAGAAAGAGACAGATCCAGAGAGACAAAGGAAATTAGAAATCTGCACCTCAGAGGATGGCCACTCTACAATCTCTTTTCTTCCATTATCCTTTTGGGATTTTGGGCACACACACATGGACCCAGTGTGGTTTTGAAACCTCTAAGTCCAGTTCTCATGGTATCCATCACTTTAACAACCACACTACCTGCTGGCCCATCTTTCTGAATATTTAAAATTTCTTCTGTCTTCCTACTGTCTATCTGGCTATTTTTTTTTTTCCTTCCAAATTGTCTGTTGGTGTTTCTTACTCTAATAAACTATGTTCTACTCTGATTAAAGATATGAACACCAATATTAAAAAGATTAAAATTCTTTCCAGAAGACTTTATATAGTAAAAGACCAGCCTTTAGTATACTCCTGTGAGGGACAAAAACAATTCAACTACTTTTAGCTGCATAGTATTTACTTTTTGTTGATAATGCTTTACCTTTGTGAACTTCAAAGGCTATTGTGATTGGTACCAGCAGGTGGCCTGGTGATTAAAGCTCTGGACTCCTTCATGGCCAGTCACAGTTTGAGTCCCAGACTTGGTGGCTTGAAAATCGTGTCAGGTGCATGTGCATGCGTGCCCAAAATCCTGAGAGGAAAATGGCAGAGAAGGGATTGTGATGTGGCCATGCCCTCTGGGAGGTGATTTCTCTCTTTTCTTCTCACTGTCTCTCTTTGTCTGTCTGGCAAGGACACATGCCCTATGACAAAAGTATTATTAAAAATTTAAAAAGTATATTGTGACCATTAGACCAAAAAGACAAGTATAGATAACATATTCAAGGTTATATCATAGATATTTGGTAAATAGTAACTGTTATTATAATCTTGAGTTCCCATGCTGTATTTACCCATTTTAAAAGAGTCTGTATAGTGCAATAATTAAGAGTTGAACTTTGGGGTCAGAAAGTGATGCAGCAGTAGTGCAACTGGTCCCACATGGGAAGATCTTGAGTTCACATCCTGGAGCTTTCCTTTGCACACCAAGCAGATATGCGTGCCCATGATCTGGGCTGGTTGAATCTGGAGATGAGTTCTGGCATGAAGAACCTTATGGAGGTCCCTCTCTTCCTGAAGATAAAGAAGAAACATAAATAAACTTAAAGAAAAAGGATGAACTTTGGAGCTAGACTATCTGGATTCACATTCAAGGGCTATGGCTTACAATTTCCCAGATGACCTTGGGAAAGCTTCTTAATCACTGTCTTCCAGTTTATAAGAAAGAAAGAACAGTAGTACCTTTTGTTTAGGGTTGTTGGAAGAGTTAAATGAGTTAATATATTTGAATAAGTTAGAATAGTTCCCTGAACAATGTTAATATCAGTGCTAGCATTGTCATTATTTTTTTAAGAGATATTTTTGCTATAGGGTATGTGTGTTCACCAGAGAGACGCAGACAGAAAGGAAGAAATCACCCCCCCCCCCAGGGGGGATAGAAACTCTGCAATCTTCTCCATTTTCCTCTCAGGATTTTGGGCACATGCACACATGCTTCCGGCATGAGTTTTAAACCTTCTGTTTGGGACTTAAACTGTGGTCTACTACATGGGAGTCCAGTGATGTAAGCATAACACCATCTGCTGGTCCCATCATCATTTTTTTTAACAACTTATTCCCATAACCCCTGTCTGTGCAATTCATCCTACAGAATCAATCCAACATAGAAATTCTGAACTCCAGTATTCCATACACTAAAGACAATATTATTTTTATTGTTTCAGTCTCCTTTCTCTCCCCTCCCCCCCCACATGCCACCTTCTCATCTATCTCCTTAAAGGTCTCTTAAAGTTCCTTTTTCTCTTGGCCTCTGGGTTACAACCTAAGTTTACTTTCGTTTTGTTATGACATGTATCTGCATAATTCCTTTCAGTCTTCCCAGTTTATGCGATCTATAATAAAAGCCAGGTTATTTATTTGTAATCAAAATGGATTATGTTCATTCTCCACATTCATCTTTCCATCTGCCATGTTTTAGTTAAACCATTTTTTAAAAAGAATTTCAGTTGTTTTAGCTAATCACTATAGTTTATGTAAATGGTACTTTATTTCAAAGAAAAATTAAAGTAACATTTCCTGAGTTGGCAAGATACTTGAGAGTGATACAATGATACAATAAATGCTAAATTTGGTTTTATAAGACTACTGTAACATGTATTTATTTAAATAGATCATTTACTTTCAGTAATACTTTGCTAGAGCATCTGGCAAGGGAATGGAGAAGACCAGGTCTATTGTGTCAATCTCTTTGTAGTGACTTTTATTCTCTCCATTGTCCACCATCCTAGGAAGGACTGGGAACCGAGTTATCCTTGATTGAGGAGGACATACTTGAGGAGGACATACTTCCAACTTCTATTATCTTGTCTCTTTTCTTCCCTGCCTTTGTAAATCTCTGGTTTATTCTGAATAACACATAACTATTGTACATTTGTTAATATTTTACTTATTAAATTAATATATCTGATATGTTAATTGTGGAAAATGACTTTTATTGAATATTTAACATTGATTGCAAATATGAATAATTAAATTTCATTATTGCATTTAAACTTCAATAATAATTTTATTAGGGCTGATCTTTTTGATCATTCCAAATGCCTTAGTAAGGATCTACATATATCAAAATGCAATAATTTCAAAACATAGTACCTAAACTTAAATCTCTTTTAAAACATTTATGATGTGTGTTTGCTTGCTTTCTTTTTATTTTTTTTTTTTTCAGAGAGAGACTTTTGCTATAGGGCACATGCACTTACCAGAGAAACAGAAAGATAGAAAGTGAGAAATCACCCCCTAGGGGGGATAGCCATGCCACAATTCCCTTCTCCATTCTCCTGTCAGGATTTTGGGCATACGCATACATGTGCCTGGCATGAGTTTAAGCTGCTAGGTCCAGGACTCGAACCACAGTTGACTATATGGGAGTGCAGCAATGTAACTATTATGCCATTTGATGGTCCCATGTGTTTATTTTCTTTATTTATTATTAATATACTTTTAAAATACCTTTCTATTTTTATAGATATTTCTATTTTATCTTTCTAAGGTTGGGTTTCAAGAGTATTATTATAGTACCACCCTAAGGCTGCAGAATCTTACTAGATTCTACACAAAGTGTGTGTGAGGTGGGAGACCTTGTCACAATGCTTTCGGTTATAGGTTTATTAAACCATTGATTCTTGGTCAAAGTATATGACATAATTAAAATGTTTGCACTCTAATATCTTCCCTCTAGATTATATATAATTTTAATCTCACTTTGAATAATGTGAAATAGCTCATTGACTTGGTTTTAGGGTTTATGACCTGCTTTGTTTTCATTATTAAAACATAAGTGTCCTTATTAACACATTTTTATAACTAGTAAGTCCATGTAGAGCTTCCGTATGCTAAGATATGAAGTAGAAGCTGCATAGTTATTCTACTCTTCTGGACTTCCTTTCAACTTGAGTGTTACATGCAGTCTCTGATGTTGATCAATCCTACTAGGTTCTGATACCTTCATCTTCTGGGATTTTTTACTTCCTCTTGATTCTCTTTATCATCTTCTGCTTCTGGGGATAGTAACAAGTAAAAGTAGTGGTACCTCATGTTGGTTTCAAATTGCATTTCCCTAACAACTAATGATAAACATCATCCTATGCTTTATATAGTGTCTGTTTTCATTTTTAAAATAATGTTTTCCTTGGGACCAGCAAGTGACAATAGGGTACTCCCACATAGCCAACTGCAGTTTGAGTCCCAGACCCAGTGGTTTGAAATTTACATCAGGAGCATGTGCAAGTGTGCCCTAAATCCTGAAAGGAAAATGGAGAATGTACTACGGCATGGCCATCCCCTATAAGAGGTGATTTCTCATGTTCTCTCTCTCTCTGTCTTTCTAACAAGTTCACATGCCCTATAGCAAAAATCTCCCTTAAAATAAAAATGAAAAAAAATGTCTTATTGCTGAGTTTTGAGAATCATTTATATAGTCTGGATATAAGTCTTTTATAAGATATATTACCCACCAACATTTTCTCCCTCCCTCTGACTTATCTTTTCATAACGAAGCAGAATTTTCTATGGTGAAGACTAAATTTTTTAATAGAGTATGCTTTTGATATTTTAGCTAAGAAATTTTTGCCTAACACAAGGTCAAAAGATTTTCCTATAAAATTTCTTCCTGGAAAATTTATAGTTTTAGGTTTTACATTTAGCTCTGAGTCATATAGTTCATGGTAAGAATTAAAGTTCATTTTTCAACATATTCCTATTCAGTAATTCTATCATAGCTTTTGAAAAGGCTTTTCTTTCTCCACTGCATACTTTTGCACCTTTGTTGAAAATAAGTTAGACCTATATGTGTGAAGCTATTTCTGAACAGCTGTTATGTACCATTCTATATACCATTCATCCGTGTGTGTGTGTGTGTGTGTGTGTGTGTATGCCGATAGAAAATTGTTTTGATCATTGTGATGATCAAACTTTATGACTCCTGAAATTAAGTTGTATTTGTGCTCTAACTTTGTTCTTTTTTTTTTTTCAAAGTTGTCTCAGTTATTCTAGACACTTTTTATTTTATAATAAACTTGTCAATTTTTATTTTTAAGAAACGTCTGCTAGAAATTTGATTCAGGTTACATCCAATCTATAGACCAATTTGGGGAGCATTGACATCTCAATAATATTGACGACTCCAAATATTAATACAGAATATCCATTTATTTAGGCATTTTTAATTTTTCTGAATCTGGACATTCAAGTAATTTCATTTGGACTCTTATTACTTAATTCTCTTGATCTCTGTCCCCCCCATTTTTTTAAGAGAGATTTTTGCTATAAAGCATATGTGTTTACCAGAGAGACAGAAAGCAAGAAATCACCCCCTGGGGGGATGGCCATTCCACAGTCTCTTTTCCTCCATCCTTTACTCAGGATTTTGGGCAAGTATGCACATGTGCCTGGCATGAGTTTCAAGCCACCAGGTCTGGGACTCAACCCACCATCAGCCATATGGAAGGCCAATGATGTAACCACTACGCAATCTGCTAGTTCTGATATTGCATAGTTTTATCAAACATACAGATTGTGATTAAAAAGTAGACAATGTAACTGACATCAGCTTTAAGCCTTACTTAGTTTTAACATGGTATAAAACCAATGAACTCAGAAAAAAAATGTTACTATAGAACAGAATTAGCTTAATTAATGTTAATTAGAACAGAATTCTGATTAACCCTTTTCAGGTCATAGGTCCAATTTGGATCAGCCTTCTCTTCCTAGAAAACCACTTCTTTTAGCTACCCAATCTCAATGTTCTTCAGAACACATTTTTGGCTCTGTTCTCACTACTCACAATCCCATGGTATCTTTATTGATCATTCCCAAATCTACTTCCAGAGCTCACTTCACTCTTTCTTGTCCCATACCCATAATCCCCACTGCCTATTAAGCATCTCTCCCCAAATGTCTTACTGGTAATTCCTACTTAATATGACAAGATCTAGCATCTCATTGTCACTCCAAAACCAACTTTGCTCCCTCTCTTTCCTTAAATTGGATCATGACACTACCTGAAGTTTTCTCCTTGCATTGGAGTAAACTTCAAACTCCTTACTACTGGCTTCAAGACTGCATAATCTGAAATCTGCATATGTGTCTAGCTGTATTGTGTCCCCATTTCTCCCTTTACACTTTAAACATCTGCAAATAAACTCTATTTTGGGGGACCAGCAGTTAGCATAATGGCTATGTCACTGGACTCCCACATAACTCGACCACAGTTCACGTCCCGGACCCGGTGGCTTAAACTCACGCCGGGCGCGTGTGCGTGCGTGCCCAAGATCCCGAGAGGAGAATGGAGGAGAAGGGATTGCAGTGTGGCCATCGCCCCTGGGGGGTGATTTCTCGCTTTCTGTCTCTATGTCTCTCTCTGTCTGTCTGGCAAGCGCACACGCCCTATAGCAAAAACCTCTCAAAAAAAAATAATTCTATTTTTGGACTAAGGCATCTGTCTTTCCTCAGAGCATTTGCATTTGCTGTTTCCTTTGTCTTAATCTTTATTCCAATGGCTCTTCACACCACTGAGTCCATGTTGTCACTAAATTTTCAGCTCTAAAACCCTCCTATCAATAGGTCTTCTTTTGCCCTCCAAACTAAAACAATATCCCTTTCTTTCTTACTGGAATGCTTATTTCTTTCATTGAATCTGTCACTGTAATCTTGTTGAGTTACTTATTTCATGATATGCCATTTTCCTTCTCTGGGATGTAACTCCTAAACACAGTTTGCCTGTGCTTTTCAGTGTTACATCCCAACACTTCATACAGAGCCTAGCGCATGAAAACTCTTCACACATATGTGTTGCATAACTGAATTCATGAATAGTTAAATTCCACCACCATCCCCTCAATAATCCTAGACTCCTATCTTTTTCCTTCCCACCATATCTGATCTAATCATGAGTCATAGACTCTAATTCTTTTTTTTTTTTCTTTTTTTGGAGAGGTTTTTGCTATAGGGCGCGTGTGCTTGCCAGACAGACAGAGAGAGACAGAGAGACAGAAAGCGAGAAATCACCCCCTGGGGGGATGGCCACGCTGCAATTCCTTCTCCTCCACTCTCCTCTCAGGATCTTGGGTATGCACGCACACGCGCCCGGGTTTTAAGCCACCGGGTCCGGGACACAAACCGCGGTCGACAACATGGGAGTCCAGCGACATAGCCATTACGCTAACTGCTGGTCCCTAGACTCTAATTCTTCAACGTAATCTGTCTTCACTCTTTCTCTCCACTATTCCTACCTTAATTCAATCCTCTTTTCTCCAATGCAGTTTAAGAATTGACTAATTCATTTCTCTGATGCCATTTTCATCACTCTCTAGTTCATTTTTGCATAATTCTGAAACACAAACTAGATTAAGCTCTGTCTTCCTAAAATTTGTTAATGTTATTTTCATTTCTTACACATTAAAATCCAATTTTAGAAGAATCACTGTTTACCATCATGAACTAGTGCCTGACTGTATTGTGTGTGTGTGTGTGTTTCTTTTTTTCTTTTTTTTTTTTTTTGCTGTGCCTTTCCACCCACCTGAAACTTTCTACTAAATGAAAATACAGCTGCTTACAGATTGACAATTTCTCACGCAGCTTTCTCACCTTTGTCCTTGTCACCTGTCTTATTTGGGAAAAACAATCTTATCACAAAGATTGGCACACATATACACTATCTGCCATTAAAACCTAACATGATAGTATAAATTTAATTCAGGATCCTACTAGTGCCTGTTTAGTCATAGTTCTGGTAAGCTATGTGATACTCATTAAGTTCCTTACACTTTCTGCCACTCAATTTCCTCATAAAATATTAATAAAAACACATGTGCTTCATGAGGCATCCCATACATGGTAATTACTGTTATTAAATGGGACTACATTTCACTATCATCTTCTATAGCAGTACCCCGAACCCCCACATTATTTGCTCAAACTGCAAAGCAGTAAATGCTTCAGGGACAGGTCTCTTACCCTTGTATCTCACATTGTGTCAAATAGCAAGATGGCATTCTTTTTTTTTTTTTTTTTTTTTTTTTGGAGAGGATTTTGCTATAGGGCATGTGTGCTCACCAGAAAGAGACAGAGAGACAGAAAGCAAGAAATCACCCCCGAGGGGGGATGGCACACTGCAATCCCTTCTCCTCCATTCTCCTCTCGGGATCTTGGGCACACATGCACACGCGCCCAGCGTGAGTTTAAGCCACTGAGTCCAGGACTCGAACCACAGTCACCTACATGCAAGTCCAGCGACATAGCCGTTATGCTAACTGCTGGTCCCAAGATAGCATTCTTTTTATTGACTCAATGGCATTTATTTGTGTGTATGCATGTGTGTGCATGTGTTTATCTGTGCATGTGTATCCCACATTTTCTTTATCCATTCTTATGTTGATGGACACTTAAATTGCTTCCATATCTTAGCTATTGTGAATAGTGCTGCAATTAATTTTGGGGTTCAGATAAATGTTTTTGACAAACTGATTTCCTTTCTTTCGTATATTTGCTTATTGCTGTGATTGCTAGTTTCTTGAGGAACCTCTATACTATTTTCCTTAAGTGCTGTATTAATTTACATTCCCTCCAATATAGTAAGAGAATTCCCTTTTCTCCACAACCTTACCAACATGGTGAACTTATTTTGGCATTCAAAGTCCAGAAATTGCTAAGCATTGTATACTTCAGCCACCTACTGAGTCAGCTGCAAGAAAAGCACCTTCAGTTTCCTCTCCATTAACCTGGCTCTAAGAAGGACCAGAAGAGCCCTAATAAAATGTTATCTGCCTGAATTGAAACCAATGACATCGTTCCTGCAGCTCCTTATAGTACAGTATAGGTGTAAATGGTACAGCAGCATCTGGTACATTAGGAAGGAAAGATAAAACATTATGAAGTTTCTTTTTAAAACTGAAGCCAGGAGCCAGGTGGTGGTACAGTAGTAACAGTTGGGCCCAGATGGAAAGGTCCTAAATTTGCACCTCGGGACCTCCTGTGTAAGCCAGTGATTCAGGCTCATGAAGACTGGGGAGGACTGTGATGTGAAGTTCCTCCCTCTTTCTCTTTTTTCCCCAAGAAATAAATAATCTTTTTTAAAAAATTGAACTACCATGCAATCCAATAATCTTTTGAGAACAATGTTCTTTAGTAAGAAAGCAGCAGTGTCATTTCTAGGTTGAAATCAGGATCTTACAGAGATATTCACATTCCCACTTTCATTGCAGAATTAACAAGATGTGGAAACAAACTAAATGTCCATTGAGAGATGAACTTTAAAAATGTAATTTGGGGCCAGCACATGCTGGGGTTTAAGGCACTGGATCATGTATGGCTGCCCCTCCAGTTTGTGTCCATACCTGGCAACTTGAAAACCACACTGGCACGTGTGCCCCAAAGTCCTGAGAGGAGAATGTAGAAGAAGGGATTATAGCATGGCCGGACCCCTAGGAGGTGATTTCTCACTTTCCCTCTCTATCTCTGTCTCTCTCTGACAAGCACACTCTCCCTCTAGCAAAAACTAAATAAAAAAAAAGACTTTGATAAAAATAAAATATTCAGTCTTAAAAAAATAGAAAATCTTGTCATTGATATAATGTGGGTGAACCTGAAAGACATTATGCTAAAGAAAATTATCCAGTCACAGGACAAAAAATAAAAAATAAAAAAAAGTATGAGCTTTCATATATGTGAAGAATCTAAAATAGTCAAACTTGCCTAGTCAAATTCATAGAGATGAAGACTAGAACATAGTTGCCAGGGGCTGGAGGGAGAGACAAAGGAAGGACAGATATTTGACTGGTTTAGTTTCAGTTAGGAAAAATGAATAACGGGGCCATCAGGTGGAATGGTGGTTAAGAGCGCTGGACTCCCACATGGCTGACTGCAGTTTGAGTCCTGGACCTGGAAGCTTGCTTCCTCACTTTCTCTCTCACTGTGTCCCTCTTTGGTCAAATGAAAATAAATGAATAAATAAAGTCAAATAAAATAATTATTTTTTAAAAAATGAGCAAGTTCGGGGCCAGACGGTGGAATGTGGTTAAGGCACTGGATTCCCATGGTCGATCATGGTTCATTCAGGCCACCCAAATATGGTGACCTAAATATTACTTTGGGCATGTGTGCATGTGTGCCCAAAATCCCAAGAGGAAAATAGAAGAGAAGGGATTGCTGTGTGGCCATCCTCCCTTGGGGGTGATTTCTCTCTTCCTCTCTCTCTCTGTCTCTCTCCAGTGAGCAAAAATCTGTTAAAAAAAAAAAAGAATTAAGTTCCAGAGATCTGCAATACAGCATTGTGACTATATGTAACAATAGTGTATTATGCACTTAAAATTTTGCTAGAAGTGTTGATCTCAAGTGTTCTTACCACCATAAAAATAAAGAAATAAATTAAAATTTTAAACAAAAGTGTATAGTGTATGTGCTGTCTGTTTGGGGATTATGAAGTTTGAATGAGGAGTGTATGAAATACATCTAACAAAGGTTTGCTTTGTTTTGTTTCACAAAGTATTTAAAGTAAAGATGCTGGCCCATTACTATAAGAACAAAATCTGGTGATATTGTTGGCTCCGGGAGAATGAGCCTGAGAAATAAATGAAGAACAGCTGGAGCAGACAAGCTAGGATATCTGCTTTCTCTTTAAGAAGGAATTAGCACTATGAGGGGAAAGAAGCAGAAAAAAGGTCTGAAGAAAGAAGGATTATACTGGGAGAAACAAAGAATCACTTGAGGGACTTCTGTGCTCAGAGCAGTAGCTGAAACGTGCTAATGATCAATTTAACACCTGCCATTTTAATTAATACCTAAGGATAAACTGAAATTGAGAGAGAGGATTGGAAACAGTAAAATGGCCTGAGAAGCAGCCCAAGGTCAGAAAGAAAAATAAAGAAGCATTATTTATAGAAGGAGATGATTTCAGCTTGTTAGGAAGAGGGAAGACAATTTGTATTTAGAAGTTGTTTGGATTTTATTAGTGTATCTTTATGGTGTTAAGTTTGAAAGTGAAGTTAATTTGTGAGTTTTCCCAACAAAATTAGTTCTATATAGACTATTTTTCAACTTTACCTGTAGTCCTGAAAGTTTAAAGAATCAAAATACCAAAGAGAGCATGAGCGTGTATGAGCTACCTGTTACATGAGACTCAGTCTAGTTTTTCTAAATTTGAGCTATTATCCAACTGGTTAGGAGTAGGTACATAGAAACTCTAATTATTTATGAACTCAGTGACCAAATGCAGCAAAAATTAAATTTAGAATAACCTATGTAAATAATTGTTTATTTGGAAAGGATGGGGGTAAAGGAACCTATCATAGTAAATGAACATCATTAACATCTTCAATGGTAGACTTTGGGGGAAATATTGCCTTTTAATAGAACTTACCATTTGGACCTAATTTCTGGACTAGTTGGGTTGTTTGATCACTGATTTCCTCCAATAATCCAGGGTCTGTGCAGAGTAAAATTTCTCTGAGCTGGTACAAAGCCTTATTCACACCTCTGGTTGTTAAGCCCGCTCATGTGGAACCATGCCTGTTTAGGACAGGTATTTGTCACCAACCATGACCCTGTACTTAGGAAAAATCATTAAAGCAGCATCATACTTCTCTGTCTTACAAGATCATGAGAATAGAGCCTAACACATAATGGATGTGACATGTGCATCGATCACATGGATGAGGAAAGAAGAACATCAAAATTATCAGAAGGCCACACCCCTGGTGACTCTTATCCATATTCACTCCCAGAAAAAGAAGAATTAATACAGTGATAAATGTTCACACGCGTGAATGAGACCATATTGCCTAAGAACATAACCAATCCTGAACACTAATCTCCAAACTCAAAGCATTTCCTAATTCATAGTCTGCATATACATATTCAGGAGGATACATATTAAATTATCACCAGCTAAAATACCATTAATTTTAAAATATCAGAATTTTACATATCTAAATACATAATCATTGAAGTCATTTTCTAGCAACAGTATTTGAACAAAAAACAATTAAAAATAAAAGCTACTCTCACTAAACAGTTCTGCAATTAAAAAACAAATTCTTAAGCTTGTGATCAAATGTGACTTAAATGTGTAATGACTATCTTTGTTTCATATCCACTTTAATCTTGTTTAATAGTTACATTTTAAGAAGTATTTATTTAATTTTATTTATTATCATTATTATTATTTTTAATTTGACCAGAGAGAGGGAAAGTGAGAATCAAACTGCCAAGTCCAGGACTCAAACTGCAGTCTGCCATGTGGGAGTCTAGAGCCTTGACCACCACACCACCTGTTGGCCTCTATAGTTGCATTTTTGATTCAAGTTTTCAACCTGGTAATGCGTGGTCTGATGATATGATAATGGCATCTTTACATGTCAGTCTTATTTCTCAAGTTCAATAAACTGAGGAGGAATATTCCTGTAAATTATACTGGCCCTCCCATATACAAGATATTCTGGAATTTTCTTGTTCATCCATTAATTTTGCTTTATTTTGTCCACAAAACTAATGGATGAACACAAAAATCCCAGAATACCTTGTATATGGGAGGATCAATATATGAATATTTCTCTATAGGCATGAAAGGCTAAAGATATGTACTAAGCAAGGAGAAGACAGTAAAGGCCCTTGCTTTGTGATCCAGGAGAAACTGTAATACTACATATACTTCTGTAATTTGGATGTACCCCAAAGTTTGTGTGCTGGGATTTGACTATATTGTAAAGGCGTTGAGCAAAAACTTAATCCTTCCATGATGCCCCAGAGTTGGGCCTTTGGTGTGATAAAATGATTCTCTTTGACTGAGTTCTTGTGGGTTTATAAGCAGAGGAAATAACACCAGAACCAAAGAGAAAAACCCAAAGATACAGACCACACTCTGCTCTAGTAAAAGTTCTACCTTCTGCCATTTTGTGGTGCCTTTGGACTTTCTAGTGACCAAAATCATAAGTTTTATAGATGAACCTCTATTTTCTTTATATATCACACAGAGTTATTCCTGTTAGCAGTGCAGTAACAGACTAAATTCTGGTTAAATTCTGGTCGTCCAACCAAAGTAAGGTTAAATTCTGGCCTTCCAACCAAAATAAAACTGTTTCTAAAACAGTTTAATTAATTTTAAAGGATATTATTATCAAAATAAGTTGCATCATTTTCTTTTTTGGGGCCATTCCAAATACACAGTGTATTTGTTTAAGAAATTGTTCTTATACCAGGAGTGAATTGCCTTGCCTTCTATTTTATAAAGACATATGCAGCCCATGTTTTTGCTCAGATCAAAATACAGTTCATTTTTTATTAAAACTTGAAAAGGAACAAGTTTTGTTTTAAATTGGATAGAAATTCCCAGGCATGGCATTTATGAGTTCTGTAAATATTATCTGTCAACGATGAAGGTTCCATAAGGATTAGTACATTTTAGAAAATACTGAATATGCCAGAAAATATTCCCAAAGTTTTTATTGTACCACAATATTGGTTAGTATACGATAACTCATCAAAATAGTATTCTATTTCTATGAATATTATTTAAAATATATAGGTGAGGATTATTGTTTGTTTAAACTTAGAAAGTTGCCAGAACAAATATTTTATGATTTATATCACCTTTAGTCATGAAGATATAGCTTTAGTCTACCTATTAAATGCTTTAAAACTGACCTAAGATTACAAGAATATTGAAAGAAATAGTTAAATTATTTTTTTAAAGTTTTACATTTAGGAAAACCATTTAAAATAATGTAGGAAACAGTGAGGCATAGTCTCTGGTAGAAAAAAATCATAGTGTAATCAAATATAAAACCCACAATTATACAGATACATACATGTATATGATGTATCCATGTATACATGTTTATATACATAAATGATTTAAATTAAATATTATACATAAACGTTTTATATATTAATATCCATAGTTCCTTTAACCTAAATTCGAGTGTATATGTTAAAAGGAATCACAAATACTTGTAGTAAAAGGAACCACAAGAATGGCATGAACAAAAAGAAATGAAGCTGGTAGAGAGAGAGGTCTGACTGAAAGAAATTAGAGAAGATCTCACTAAGTGTATAGGGTCTAATAGTGGTCATCAAGACCTTACAGAAGGTATAACATATACAGATATGTTATAACCAGATGGAGATAAGTCCATAATTTAAGGTGCACAAAAGAAAAGAAATTATGCACACATTAAACAACTGAAATTTTAAATACAAAAGATGAACATATCTAATATTAATAGGTCCAAATGACTATAACGTAAGGATGTAATATTGTAGAGTTAAACCTAGACATAGAGCTTGTCACCAGTGCATAGGGGACATTTGAAAGTCAGCTAAGAGCTTTGGTTTGAGGGAATTAACTGGAACCACTGAAGGTTTTTTGATCAAGGGAGTAATAAAATCAGAGTTAAGATTTGGGAAATTTCTGGTTTTAAAATATGTAATATTCATTCAGACGAGAGAAACTAAAAACAAGATTAACCCTCACAGCACCTTTGTAGTATGATCCAGGAGAAAAATAATAATGAGCCACCCAAGTGAGAGAGGAAAGGGAAGGGAAAGGGAAAAACAAGCAAGGCAGACATTTGTGGGTAACTGGCAACTGAAAATGTGAGGATCCAACAGGTCAGACATGCCAGATTTTGTGAGCCAAAATAACAGTACAACCATTCAAAACACAACAAAATCAGTCCAATAATGTCTCCTGAGCATTTGCTACACAGAAGGCTCCATAAATAGTACAGGATTCTGGGCTCACAAAAATGAGTGAGATCATATAGGTATTGCACTCAAGGATGTGGTAAACTCCGAAAGAAGGAATGCAAGTAAGTTGCTTTCTCTACAATTCAAACTTAATAATTGCTTGAAAATAAGAGGGGTGCTTTGGGGTGGAGCTTGCAGTGAAAAATTGAAGTCAGAGATATTGAGATGCCAGCCTTACTATAATTTTTACAATAATCCTGAAAGAATGCGGATCTGCTAAGGCGGCAGCTGCGAACAGGAGTTACTCCCATTAGACTCACCCCACCTTCCTAGAAAATGTCAACAGAGAATGCTACATTCACTTCTCCTACTAGGGATTACATAGATAAGCATTAGGTTAAAGCTACTAATGGGCAAAACGATCTCAGTAGCCGGGAGGGACTCAGGGACTCATCCATGAGGTGCTGTTACCCCAAAGACCATAAGCCACCCTTACTCTCGGGACAAGGGAAGATTGCCATTCCCCAAGCCACAGTCATTAGCAGCATGTAGACGGTCCCAGGTACACAGCAACCTTCAAGTCAGCTACTCACAAGACCACATTCCTTTCCTATGTAGACTCACCCTCTTAGCTGTAGACTACCCCAGAGATAACATAAGTATTTTACTTTAGTATATACTAACCTTGTCTTTACTAAACCAGACAGGATTTATTTCTAGTAATTGCTACCACCCTAGCCTGAAGCTAAAGTTCTCAAAAAGCTGACCTGAGGCCAATCTGGGACTAAAGTGATCAAGCTGGTCTGACTGAAGTGTTCAAGATTCCTGGGAGCCCTTTCATCCAAAGACCCTCCCTGGTAATCAAGATCAAAGAAGAGAATACACCTGAAAAATAGACTTCCTCGTTCTAAAAATTATGACTGTTTATACCTAAACAAAACAGATGTCATGTTTTATAATTATTGTTCCTATACTTTGAATGCCTTACCTTTTAGAGCAAAATGTTTCACTTACTTCCCTTCACCCAACCCACTACTGTAAAAACTCCTTCTATAATAAATACGCATGACTTCTGGCCATCAGGGCTGCAGTCTGGAGTTTACTCTGGCTGCAGTCGGCTGAGAACATGCTAAAGGGGCGTGAGGTCTCAGTCTGATTCCTGCTCACCCGCGTCGCCTCCCTGTGCACCCACCCCGGCTGGGGCACGGCTCCCGGCAGAATGAAGGGATAGGGAATAGTCAGTACGCATGATACAGAGAAAGAAAATCATTTCGATAAGTGAGAATGATTGAGCCAGAAAGGTATGAAAGTTTAGAAAGTGCTGTGAACTGAATGTTTGTGTTCTTCCAAAATTCATATGTTAAAAACCTAATCTCCAGTGTAATAGTATTTGGAGGCGAGGCCCTTGGGTGGTAAATAGATCATAAGGTTGGAATCTTCATGAATGGTGAATGCCCTTATAAGAAGAGACATTAAAGTCTTCTCTGTTTTTGCCTACCTGCCATGTGAGAATGCAAAGAGAAAACAGCCATCTGTAAACCAGAAATTTGCCTTTCACTGAACACAGGATTTGCTGGTACCCTGATGGTGGACTTCCTAACCTCCAGAACAGTGAAAAATAAATGTGTGTTGTTTATGCCACACAGCCCATGGTAATTGTCACATTAGCCTAAAGTAAGACAGGATGACAGGGCAAGAAGGGAGTTTGGCACTGTGGATAATATGAAAGGAGGGATGAAGGAAAACAGGATGTTAAAAAAGTAGGTTGGAGGTAAAACTTCTCCACATAAGGGAATAAATACCAAGTATGCAGAATATTGTTACTGAATGAGTATGTACTGGAAACTAGCCAGATCCCAGTTTAATTTGGGATGCTAATTTAAATGTGGGTCTTATCTGTCTCTCCCCCTGCCTAGATGCTGAAGCTGAAGTCTTCAATTACCTCACATTTCTCCTCGTAATGTCCGTGAGTCTAATTAGGTTTTCAATATTTATAGCTGATACGAAGACATGTTTTTATAAACCTATCTTGTCAGCATTTAAAATATAACTATTTTAGAGGCATTTAAAAATGTAATTATTTTGGTGGCATTTAAAAGTTTCCGTCAAAGAATAAAGCAAAGTATGATAATCCAGAACTTTATATCCACACCATGAAGTATAATGCAGTCATTAAACAAAACAAAATAGAGGTAAACTATTTGACTTGGAGTGATTTTCACAAAGAGTCAGTGGAAAAACAAGACAGATTAGTATTACCAGCATGATACCAGTTTTTGTGTATAGCACATTACTGCAAAACTCTCTGTACTTGTATATTCATACATATGTCAATTATGATTCTATGAGCTTGGAGAAGATATGACACACACATAGAAGGTGCTTTCAGTAGAGGATTATATGGGTGGAAGGAAGATGGCATGCTGGTAGAATCAAAAGAAAAACATGATTGCTCCATAAAAATCACACATACAGTAATTAGGAATAAAGCTTTATGAATGTGCATGTAAGTGCACTTGGGATTACTTATAAAGAAATTAGGTTTCTTTTAGTTTTTTTTTTTTAATTTTTGGTTTAGTTTTTTGCTATAGGGTGCACACACTCACTGAAGAGGAAAAGAGAGACACACACACACAGAGGGAAAATGAGAAATCACCCCCACCTGGGATGGTCATGCCATGATCTCTTCTCCATTCTCCTCTCAGGATTTTGGGCATATACGCACATGTGTCTGGTATGTTCTTCAAGTCACCAATCTGGGACTCAGCAGCACAGTGTGTGCTGCAGGATCTACCACCTTAACCACCACATCACCTGCTGACCCCAAGAAATTAGATTTTTAAAAAAAGGTTCAAAATACAAACAAATTTACTAAAGAGTTATACTGAATTTCAGACATAAAGAGGAAGCAAAATCTGGATTCTCTTTCAATTTATTACCCAATCAGAAACTATTTCTGTTTCTACTTTTGTTCAAAGTATAATATCTAGAAACTTAGTTCCCTGAACATGTCAATTTTATTTCATGTATGAGCTATTTCTGTGAAACCTCTTTTGTACTTTAGCTCCAATTGAAGAAAACTAGCTTTTATTCAACTATCACAGAGTAATTTTTCAGAGGAGCTGTCATTTCAATCTGACTAGTTCAACTCCCATTCTTTTCATTTCCAGCACCTGAATGGCAGAACAACTTTAGTCGTGGTCAACTTCCCTGTTTGACTGTAGCGTTTCAAAGATTTCTTCCCAAACTGAATGTTACATTGATCTATATTCTTAGCTATACACTTCTGTGATAGTGTAGGGCCTTCATCAATCTTTTTGTTGGTTTGTTTCCAACCCTTATCAGCAAATTACTTCAAAGCTTCATAGCGCATTAATGAAAAAATCCCCTAGGTCTCTGTTGCCATTGCCGAGCTGGGGCCAGTCTCTAGGAGAAACAACCAAAGCAGAATTAGGTCAGCAAGAAGGATGGCTAGCTCATAAATGAGTAAAGGAACATTGTACTCCACAACTCTGACGATGATCTGGGTCATGCCTGTGCTCAGGTGCTCGAATGTCCTTTCTTCCACCACTGCATATTCAAATCCTTATTCTGAAGGCTGAGCTCAAAGCCTTTTCCTGCATCAAGGGATTTAGTCATTTCTTTCAGGTATGAATTCTTCCCTTAAGTGTTTCTTATACTGCTAGATATAACAAGCACTCCCTGATTTCTCCCCTCCTAAAAGTAAGCTTTCACTCTTCTTTCTCTTTTCTGTTATGTCACATAAGCTAATCTGTGCCAGATTCTGGCATGTATCACCTTTTATCTTATATAATAAAAAACTTGCTATCTCTACCGTTAGCTAGCCTCTGAAAGAGTTCTTCTTATACAATGTATTACCCCCACCTTGCTAATTGCAAGGTACATAATATGTATTTGTTGACAGAATCATCTCTCAGCTGAAATGAGTTGGTAGGTCATCTTTGAGAGGTTCTTGGAGATTTCACAGACATCTAATGTGCACTTATAACAATGTTCTTCATCCAGAGATATTTTGATAAGCATATATACCTTTTCATCTTTGCTAAATTCTAGCCAGGCACAGACAAGAGCCCACTCCTCCTTCTCATGGTGCAAAAGACTCTGCTCCCACTGTGTCTTTCCCAGCCTAACAGCATAATCAGCATTGTGTTTACAATCTGTTGGTATTCTAAAAATGAGAACAATGACCTTTGTGTTAATTAGTTGATACAAGAGCCTGCTGGGAGTAGAAGAGTAAGACTTAATGGGACATGAGATTATGTATTCCAATCATAACTGTGGAGGTAATAGCTGATGCTAATGATGAGATCAAATAAACATGCATCCATAGTAATGTGCTTTTTAATTCCCTTTCTCTTCTTGAGATGTTCTAAGGATTATCTAGCAGTACAAGGAGCCCACTAAATACTGCCCCAAAAGTCTAGAAATACAGAAAACAGTACTTTATTAGACTTTTTTAAATGAATGAATGAATCTATTGCTTTCAGTTTGGAGGCACATCACTTGAAAAACATGTTTAAGAATTAATAAAAAATATATTGAGCATATTATTAGAAAATATAACATTTTAAAATTTAATTATTTATTTAATTTTATTTATTATTATTATTTTTTTTAATTTGACAAGAGAGAGTGAGTGAGAAAGCAAGCCCCCAGGCCAAGAACTCAAACCATAAGCAACCACATGGGGCTCTAGTACCTTAACCACCATGCATCTGCCAGTCCCAGAAAATAAAACACATTTTTAAAAATAAGTGTAGCCCACATTTCCAGACTTTTTGTAGGCTCTTTATATCAGGTAGCAGTGTCCTGAAGAAGAAATAAATATACAGAGATAGATAATTATAGGGAAATGTTAGGTAGTGTTTTAGGTAGTACCTGGGAAGATAAAGCAAACACAGAATGCTCATGGTATTTGTAACCCATACATACTGCCCTCTCCAAAACTATACACAGTTTCATCACTGCCTGTCTCAGCAAGAATGGTTCACTCTGTTAGGGTTCTTGACCTAGAATCCATTGAAGATACTTCAGCCCAACCGGAAATCTCTGGACAGCGTATGTAAGATTTTCTGTACAATGAGTACATGTTTCCCAGAAATTTCAAAAAGTTAGGAAGTAATGAAGATGATGGAACTATTCATTTTCCATACTATTGTGTAAACAAGGGTAGTGGTCAAGCAGCACACACACAAAGCCTTCTAGGTCAACATTCCTGGGAACACCCACAGAGCATGTGAGTCTCCTCCCCATAGCCTGTTGCACAGGGATGTGCAGGTTCTGAAGGAAGAATACAGTTCTTGAGTTATTGGCTTTTATCAACATGATTAAGAAAGTCCCAGCATTTCACTTTGATTAATCAAGGTTTGGGATCTAAGGCTTTGGGTCATGGTCAAGGATCCTGGAAAATTCATGGTCTCCAACCCTGCTCTGTACTACATTCTTAATTTTTTGGTAGAGGTGAGGAAGGACTAAATTTTCCTTCACTGTAGTTAGGAAGCTGGGATTTGTGCCTTTAGCTTGAAAATGTGACAGAAACGTGGCCTAAGTTATACCTACTGAGATGGATTTGGAAAGCTCTGTGATGAAGTAGGAAAACTCTGGCTCCTTGTTTCTTACTCTGAAGTTCAACACTTCTGGAGTTTAATTGGGAATAAACAGGCTTTTGGATCAAAAGCAGATAGTCCAAGAAATCATTGGAGTTATTGATCACTTCAGGTAAACTTTGGTTGCCTTCTTTTCTCAGTCTGATGCTGTGAGAGTCCAAGTGTTCTTTGACTTGCAGAGAAGTCACACACTTGCCCCTTCTTACTCACATCACCTCACTCCTAGTGTCATCACCAGGGAAACCACTGATTATTTATCCACTTGTTTGGTTATATTTGCCTATTTAAATCCTGATTTTGTTCATGAAAATAAAAAATGTGATGCCCCAAGACACTGGATTCTTGGCTTCTGTGTGCTCAGATGCAGAGACTGAGGGAAATTAAATGGGTTTCTGCAAAATGGCCATGGGGAGCAGAATCCCAGGAGACCTGGATTGCTATGGTGGCAGTCATCCAATCCAGTTCTGAACCTCATAGACTTTGAGCTCGGCTTTGCTCTCTGCAACAGGCTAGTTGTAGGCACTCTCTTTTTTTAAAAAAAAATATATTATCTGGAGGAAGGTTGAAGAATAAGCTAGTCTCACCTAGGTATAAATTCATTTTCTTTCTTCCAAATTGTTGCTGAGTTCAGATGTATGGATGGTTGAACTGGAGAATTGGAGAGATGATTTGGGGATATGGAGCCTTTTGAGGCAGAGCAGACAGTAAGAAGGTGGGAAGATCAGATCATTTCTGAGGCGTTCTTCTGTGGGACATCCATAGAGAGAAATACTGGATCTAGGGACCGAATGAATAAGGAATAGTAAGAAATGCAAGCATTTTACCTATAGCTGTCCTTCCCCATGACGTCTAGAGAAATAATTCTTTTTGCTCTCCTTCTTTGTGACTGTCTCCTTCTCCTCTCCCAAGGCCTTCTTCTCTCTCCTTCTCCTTTTCAGTATCCTTCTGCCTCCTAAACCACTTGACCTCTGCTAGGTCTCAGGAGAGAGTTGTTGACACTATAATCCCACTACATTATTGATTACATAAAATCATTAAAGTGTTAGCAATGGAAGGGAGGCCAGAAAGCGTCAGCTCCTTGAATTGGCAAGTAAGGAACATGAAGCTCCAAGCAGCCATCCAATTAACACAAGGTCATTCCAGGACTAGAATCCAGGATTCCTGACTCTGAATTAAGTGTTTTCTCTCCACAACAGAATTTCCTGGGTAAGCAAAGAAGTAGATATCACATACAATATTGTTTTACACATGAAACAAACCATTTAACTGCCTGTTTTATGCCAATACTGTGCTAAGAGCTGGAAATTCAAATGAGCAAGAATTTAATGTTGAAAGGACTTCATCGTCCTTTGTTCAAATTCCTTAACATTATAGAACTGATTGTCATTTATCCATTTTACAGCTGTTGAAACTAAAAAGTCAAAGACATTTTACAGATGATCCGCAACACAATTTGAGTTCAGATTATCTGGATTTATTTTTTGTATTGAGTTTACCTGCTCTTCATTCCACTTAAATTTCAAGATGAACTGATCACAACTGTGAAAGTGAAAATGTTAGAGAGGGAGACGGGAATACCAAATAGAAATGGTTACAATTTATTGTTGATTCCTGGAAATATGCTTTGATTTGAGTGTTGTATTTTTCTAGCTAAAATGAACTCTATGGCCAAAATGATGCTGCACATAAAGTGAGTAGGGAATAGAATAAGCTGGGTAAGTATACGATAGGCATTTCACAGGCCACAGCAGCTCTGGGGGGACAAAGCATAACAGCTAACATTAATATTAGTCACAATACAGTCTTTTGTGGGGTCAATCTCGGTTCACATTATATCATCCCTGCAACTAAAATTTCATGCAAGTAGTTTCAGGAATGATATTCTGGGTTGGTTGACTACGATAGCTATGGTTTGAGATGAGTCCCTGACAAACACTCTTCGTTTTTTATCTTCCCTCATTTCCTCTTATCTACCCAGCGTAGTGTAGTAATGCTGCTAATGGCAAAATTTAATAGCCAGTAAGACAGTGCCTAACTGGCAGGGTGGAGCCCAGGCTGACAGGGTTTGATGGTCAGCATACTACACGTCTGTAGTACCCACTAGTACTAACACCCTCTATCACCACAGTTTATGCAATAGAAATTATTATCTCCTTTTTCACACTGGAGAGACTGGACTCAGGGAATTTAAGTAACTTGACCAAGGTCACACAGATAGTAAGTGGCAGGTAGCATCTGAAACCAGTCAGTTCTACTCTGGAATGTGCCCTTCTAACCTCACACTAAAATGCCTGAGTTTATGAGGCAATTGGACACCAGCACCTGTCAGGAGCCAGTTTTCCCGCTGGCAGGCTGGTTCTCAGGAGAAGAGCTGCTGTGCTAGGGAATTAGAATAGCAATAGACATGGATAAGCCTGGCCACTTCAGTACAGCATTTTTGGACTGGGTGACACAATAGAGAACAGAATTATCCTTCACAGAAGAACAGCTAAGACGGAGAAAATCTCCCATAATACCCAAGTTTGAGACAACAGGAAATGACTCAGCCTCAGTTATGCCGATTTGGCAAGATAACAGCACTTGGTTTCAGTAGACATCTTCATTCTAATAGAAACAAGGTTTATAAAACCTTCTAACTACATAAGAAACCCCCCAATTTAATTTAGACTTGATCCTTGGCCAAATATAGCAATGCAAAAGGGAAATAGTTTGGTTTTTCTTCCCCCCAATACAAGGCCCTTCAGCTTAAGCAGGTGGGAAAGTCTCAACAGAACATCTGTGGAGTAGCCCCAAAGCCAGCCCCCTGACCAGGAAATGCAGTAGCGTGGCAGGCTGTTCCCAACCATTCTCTGGGGGGCAGACAGGTCTTTTTCCAGGCTCAGCAGAAGCACTCTGAGTGTTGGTAGTGAGGGGACAATGGAGCTGGACATATCCCCTTTTTTCCACTACTCTTTTCCCATCCTCAACACAGTTGAGTACATGGGGATCCTAGAGTCTGGCACCTCTGTGCAGTCACTTGCAGAGGTAAGAATGATTTATTTCCCCTAACTTATAAAGTCTGACATCTCAGATATATACATGTATGTACTATGCTATAGTAACAGTCCAACTTCCAGAAAGCAAGTGTTTAGAATTTTGAAACATTTTCTACCACCTGGCCAATATGCCATCCTATCTCTTGATGCAAAGCAAGACAACCATAAGAATTATCTGGTGTTAGGTTTCACTTGATAGATTACATTTTAGAGGCATATTTGCAGGTCCTCTTTAGAACATTAATGGCATCTTCCACATACCAGCTGCTATTCCACTGCTTCAGCAGTAATTTTAATTTGTCATCATCACCCTTGTGCCCTAACGTGTTTCTCTCCCAGGTGTGCCCAGAATCTCATTCTAGCCAAACTGTCACTGGCCTAGGCTTTTGGCCAGCAGTGCAGCAGGAGAGGTGGCATCTGTTCACATCCTGACAGCAGGTTTCTCTTTAAGTGTGGATATTAAATGTCTATATATAAGAGAGAGGGACAGCTGAAGCAAAGGGCAGGAAAGGACTGGAGTTACTGGCTTTCGCTGTAAGGAAGAATGTCAATGATGTGCAATAGAAAGTCTGGCTGGGTGGAAACATAAAACCAGTTATTATCTGAGACTTGTAAAAAGGTGGGACTTTGACCTGGCAGGTCCTCCATGGGTAAACAATTATGGCAGCCTAGCAGAAGGAAAAATAATGCAGATCAAGGATTCTAGCCCTCTCTGAAAGAACGTTGTTCCTATTACAAGCTTCTACCATTTTCCAGTTTTTATTAATGAGTAGTGATCACATTAAACTATCTCAATGAAAATATCATTTTGCTACTATAGCTTATAATTATAAAAAGATTCACTAAAATATGTTCTTTTTCTCTTATGTAAGGGAACTAGGAGTAGTCTTTGTTATTCATTATACAATTAGATTAAAACAAAGCTTTGAGAGATGCTATGCTTTGTCACTCTTCTTGGCATAGTTTATAACTTTGATCTTTAGAGTCAGTGATCTGGGTTTAAATAGTTTCATGAGACCCAGCCTTAGTGACACAAGTGATAGGACATACTGACACTGGAGCCAGAGAGGAAAGTCATGGCTTTAGATCCTGGGCCAACCTGAACATGCTGGCTGTGCCCAGGGGTGTTTCCAGCCATCCTGCATGGCTGGAAAGTGGGAGTGAGAATTGTGGTATGACAAGATCATGTCACCCTGTCAGCTGTTCCTGTCTCAGAAGGAATCAAGAAGGAAGGATGGAAGCAAGATAACTTTTTAAATAATTAGTTGGCACAGTGCTTGAGCACTGTACAGAGGGAGTAAGATCTCACATGGCCAACTGCAGTTCAAATTCCAGCCCCAGCAACTTGAAATACACACCAGCATGTGCATGTACAGCCAGGATCCTGATGGAATAGAGAAATGGAGGAGAAAAAAGATTGTGGTATGACCACTCTCCACTGTGGTGCTTTTTTACCTCTCTCTCTCTCTCATCCATACACACCCTCTGATCTTTGAAAAAAAAAAATGTGGTTATGGGGGGACAGCCAGTGGCATGGTGGCTAAGGCAGCAGGAGCCCACATGGCTGACCAAGTAGTTCAAGTGTCTGACTGGCAGTTTGAAAAATACATTGGGCATATGTGGATGCATGCCTAAAATTCCAAGAGGAGAGTAGAGGAGGAAGTATTGCAACATGGTCATTCTTTCTGGGGAGTGTTCTCTCTCTCTCTCTCTCTCTCTCTCAAGCACATGTGCTCTATTGCAAATTAAAATAATGATAATTTTTTTAAAAAGCTTTCAAGAGCTTGGATAAGTAATTTAACCTCTCAGGCTTAGTTTCATTATTCATAAAATAGGAACATAGTCCCATTTAAGTCAGGATTAGATTAGATGAAGTTAATAATGCATCTAGCAATATTCCTGGTACCTTCCAGTACTCAATAAATTCCTACTTACCTCTGTGTCTTTTTAAGTTTAGAAATGTTTATTGGTTTAATGTGCATAGGTTCTTTCCCAACGACTCTGCAAAGAGTTTAAGGTATGATCAAGAACCTTACTAAATCCAAAACTTGGAAACACAGAAGGGAAATGTATCAAGGAAGCTGTGGTGTCCTGGGAACAGCCTTGAATTGGAGTCAGAATCCTAGCTTAAAGTCTGCATTTTGCTTTTTACCAGCTACAGAACTGTGAGCTCATTGTTAGCAACTTAAAGCCTCAGTTTCTTATATACATCAAGAAAATAACAATATATCCTTTACAAACATTTATTTGAGACAGTTCTCCTATTCAGACAGTGGGCTTAAGTTTGAAGATTGAGTTCACCACAGAAATGAATAAGATATTCAGTGCCTTCGAAAGAGTTTGCAGCCTAGTGAAGGACTGTACCACATATATGCATGCTCACTGCATATGGGATTAGCTTTGAATTCCTTCTCAAAAACAGGACAATATAACCATGATAAGCATTCATTGATTTGTGCCACATGACTTTTCCCAGGCCCTTCTACTTCCTACTTGTGTAAACTCGGGCAAGTATTTAACCCAATCTACGTAAATATAAAGATTATACTAAGTATTCAATGAAAAGCTCTCAAATGTGCAGTAGGTATTCACTCTACTTGCAGCCAAAGGTAATAGGCTTAACAGGCCTTCTTGTGAATCAGGTATCTCTCCTCACGTCAATAATCCATCTAACCCGGCAGGTGGCATGGTGGTTAAGGGCGCTGGATTCCCACATGGCCTACCGCAGTTCAAGTCCCAGACTTGGCAGCTTCCTTTCTGGGACCAGCACGTGGCATGGTGGTTAAGGCGCTGGACAGTCCCACATGGTCGACCAGGGTTCAAGTCCTGGACCTGGTGGCTTGCTTTCTCACTTTCCTCTCTCTCTCTCTCTCTCTCTCTCTCTCTGTTTCTCTCTGGTTAAATTAAAATGAATGAATAAATAAATAAATAAATAAATAAATCTTTAAAAAATAATAATAATAATCCATCTAGTACAAGCATCTTCTAGTCTCTGCTCTGAGAAATGGAATTATTTTGGTGCTGTTAGATATGTCTACACTTTCAAAAGCCGAGAGTTAACATCTGAAAGTTATTCCATTCAAGAACCTGCTTCTTTTCTCATTCTTTATAAAAGCTATCTTGCATACTTTATCTTGTTGCTTACTATTTTTAAGATTCTACTTTATTTATTTATTTGTTTGTTTGTTTGCTTGTTTGTTTGTTTTTGCCATAGGGTGCATGCAAGTTGCTGGAGAGAGACAGAGAGACAGTGAGAGGGAAAGTAAGAAATCACTCTCAAGGGGCATGGCCATTATGCAATCCTTTCTCCTTCTGGGATTTTGGACATACATGCAAACATGCCCAGCATTATTTCGAGCTGCCAGTTGTGGGACTTAAACCATGGTCAGCCATGTGAGTCCAGCGCCTTAACCACTATGCCACCTGCTGTCCCCCAAGAGTCTTCTATTTTCTATAGAATCAGTTTCTGTAAGGTGCTAAGAAAAGCACAAACTTAACATGCTACAAGGAAACTATGAGGTGACAATGAGCTTCAGGGAAAATCACCACATACAGAGAATCAATTAGAGAAGGAAAATGTTCACTATCTCATTTTTAAGGTTTTAGAAAAGAAAATCTCTCCCAAAGTAAGAGCACTTTTTTTTCCCAAATGGTACTTTCAGTCCCTGATTTCTATTCTAACTCAAATCCCAGACATGTTCATTTTATTTCACTTTCATTCAAAGTGAAGACAAACAAAATATGAAATAGTGCACATATGGGACACTTTGTCTCCAAAAGTCCCGAAGGCTTTAAATATATTGTCCCATTAATCTTACCATTGGTTTGACAGAGAGAAGTAACAAGTGCAATGTTCCCGTAATTGCAAATGAGGAAGCCAAAGAATGACAAAAGAAATTGAATGGCCAAGAACATAGTGGAGTGGGTAACAAAATAGATGGGAAAAAAAGACTCTTGGAAATCAAGATTATTTCAAAGGTATAAGAATATCCATAAATTATAAATAATAAGATCACCTGGGTTCTGATTTATTAGAATGTAGTTAAATCAGAATAAGGAACATGTGGTTTTCCAAAAGTGCATGATAGACCTCATGCTCTTCTGAGTGACTAGTATGGTGTTAGCAGATACTCTGCAGGGTTTCTTCACCTCTTGGCCCTACAATTATGTGTCACTTCTCACACTGTGATAAATTTCCTGCTTATTTTCTTTCCAAAGATCATCTATTGGGTCATGGGAAAAGTCATTACATATTTTTCTGTGCTTTTCTATGTGAAAATATGTCACGATTTTTCCAACAACTAAATATAATAAGATTAATAAAACTCCCATCCATTTCTCTTAAATAAAAAAAAAAAATTAAATGGCCTAGAAAACCAAGCTTTATCAATGCAGGCATTAGTGAAACTGGATTAAATATAGCATATAACCTTCTAAAGCAATTTTTCATAAGATGAGAGTAGTTAGTTTTTAAAATCCCCTTGGAGTGATATTTATGGATGAGATTATTACTGTAATTTGGCTTAGGTATTAGCATTTTTATAAATCATTAACGAGTTAAGAATGTCAGGATATCTCTTATGCAGTTTAAGAGGACAGGTGAGCAAATTACTTCAATATCAAAATCACTTCTCCTAAAAGTGGCAGGGGTCACCCAGGAGAGGACACAACAGATGAAATTCTTATTTAGAGTGGATTGAAAGGTACTTAGATGGAAGCCTTTGTCCTCAAACTACTCTCTGTGCCCATTCATTCACCAGTGACAAGAGATCTAACCAAGAGAAAGAAATCTTTACATTTCACAGAGAGTAAAATGACGTAAACTTTCAACCACCTTATGAGACAGTGTTAAGTTCAGCCCTACACGTGAGAATTAGAGAAGGGAGGAGGAGAAAAACACTTTGCCAATATGTCAGTGCAATGGAGCTCCAACTTTCAGAGTAACTTTCCAAGGCATCACGGCATAGTTAAAAGAATGCAGAGTACAGAATAGGACAGAACAGAGTTAAATATTAGATCAACGACTTTCCAGCTGAGTGATCTTTCAAGATGTATGAAGGCTAGTGATAATGAAGTTCCTGGTGCATGGTAGACAAGCAATAAATGGTATTTATTAAAATTATCTTAATCTACTGTATTATTTTCTCCTTCCAAAAACACATTGATAATCTCTGTCATCCCAAATTTTATCAATCAAAGTTTAATGTTTCAGAGAATATACTAATTAAAATTTTGTTTTCCATCCTTATTAATTTGATATGTATAGCAGAAAAAGAATGACTTAATATCTTCTATTTAAAAGACCCAAAGTCTAAGAAAGCTAGAAACTGTTGTTTGTATCACAGTAAAAATTATCTAAGTATTTTTCATTATCTGCATCGAACTTGCCTAGTTAGTTTATTTATATCTTGTAATATGTAAAATATTGATATAATTTTACCCTTCTTTGTTACCTTGTCACTCTTGCATGTTTTTATTTTATTAGCCAGATTTTGAAAGGATCATCATGTAAATAATGTCCTTGGGTAAAAAAAAAAAGTTGCAAAACGTAGACCATCATGCCTATGACATATCTGCTTATGACAGCTTTCAATGTGTCCATTTGGCTAGGCTGAAAGACAGTCCACAGAGTTCCCTTTCTACAATGTTTTCAGTTAGATTGAGCTGCTAAAGACATTCTCTCCTAACTGTTGAAAGGAAAGAGAACAACACCATATCATTACACGCACACCCCTTCTGGTTATTCTGCCAAACCTACTACAGTAGTTGCCATAATAGGCTTTTACAGAGATGATTAAACCCTAGTCAGTTGATTTTAATCAAAAGAGATATTATTCTCAATAACCTGGGCAAGCCATAGTTACCTAATGGAAGGCCTTTACAAGGCGTTTAGGCCTCTTCTGGATTAAGAGACTCACATGTGTGAACAACAAACTTCTCCTGTCCATGGGTTTCCAGTCTATTTGCAATCTTTCCTTCTTGATTGCCTGCAGACTTTGGACTTTCTTTGCTTAGCTAACCTTCACAGTTGTATAAGTTGATTACTTGTCACAAATTCAATTAAGTAGGTAGGTAAATACATAGATAGATATAGATAAAGATTAAAGATAGAGGTAGAGATAGATTTAAAATATCCTAGGGAACCAGCAGTTAGCGTAATGGTTATGTCGCTGGACTCCCACGTAGTTGACCGCGGTTCGCATCCCGGACCCGGTGGCTTAAAACTCACGCCGTGTGCGTGTGTGCCCAAGATCTTGAGAGGAGAATGAAGGAGAAGGGATTGCGTGACCATCCCCCCTGGGGGGTGATTTCTCACTTTCTGTCTCTAATGTCTCTCTCTGTCTGGCGAGCGCACGCGCCCTATAGCGAAAATCTCTCCAAAAAAAAAAAAAAAAATATATCCTACCAGTTCTTCGTTTTTAGTTAAAAGTTGGTATACTAGTTTATCTTTCCATATCTGCTGGATCAGATGCCATACAAGATCTTCAACATATTGATGACTCAGTAACTGTTGATCTTAATAAATAAGCTAAAGTTTTCATTCACTTATGCATTTAAAATGTATAATCACCTACTTATGAAAGGACTTAGGCAAATTAACTTTTACTAAAGGTATTTTGTTTCTGTGATTGTTACTAAGCATATTTACATGAATTAGACTTCATGTCTTTCAAACCAATTTGCATCACAAAATGATTATTTCACATTAAATAGTTGAGTGACCTTGGGCAAATTATTAAGTGAGATTTAATTTTACTGGATCAATTTTATCAAAACAGAGATATTTATCTCATTAGATTTTTGTAAGAATTAAATGAATTCATATATGTAAAGAATTTAGAATAACATTAGGAACGCAGTAAGCCATGAATGTTATCTTCTATTGTTTTTTTTTGTTCTTGTTGTGGTTTTGGAGAGGTTTTCACTATAGGGTGCGTGCGCTCGCCAGACAGACAGAGAGAGACATAGAGACAGAAAGTGAGAAATCATCCCCTAGAGGGGATGGTCACGCTGCAATCCCTTCTCCTCCATTCTCCTCTCAGGATCTTGGGCACACACGCACACACACCTGGCATGAGTTTTAAGCCACTGGGTCTGTGACGCGAACTGCGGTTGACTACGTGGAGTCCAGTGACATAGCCATTACGCTAACTGCTAGTTCCCTCTTCTATTGTTTTTTAATCAAACTATTTTCATAATCTACCAAATTTTCCAAAAGATTATTGATGGAGAAGGGTGACAATCATAGTGATACCTCTTTATACCATAATTCTCAGAAAACATTTAAAATACTCATAAAAGATTGGTTTAAAAAACAAACAAGCAAACAAACTAAAACAAAAAAACACAGAAGACTTGGGCTAGCCCTATGGCACAATGGTTAAGAGAAACCAGGTTCCACATTGCTGAATATAGTTCAAGTTCCTGATCCAGTGGCTTGAAAAATGCACAGGGCACATGTGTGTGCATGCCCAAAATCCTGAAAAAATAGAGAAATGAAGGACTGCAGTGTGACTATACCTCATTTGGGGTGCTTTCTGCCTCTTTTTCTCTCTGTCTCTCCACCCCTGTCTTTTCCCAGCAAACACAAATGCCCTCTAGCAATTAGAGAAAAGGAAAAAAAAAAAAGAGAGAGAGAGAGATAGAAAGAGAGAGTAGAAAACAAAAATGTCTTCAATTATTCAGAGATGGTTGCAGGATAGATGGGCTTTGTTTGGTTCCAAAATTAAACAAAGCATAAGAAACAGAGACCCTTGTGGCTGTTAGGTGCATCCAATAGAATTAGAATTCCACCTCTCATATTCCTGTGTCCCAACCCAGGGGGACAGTCGAACAGGTTTCCTGAGGGAAGGAGTGAGAGCCAGGATAAGCAACGTAGTGTTACAGCACGGACACGACAGTGTCTTCAGGGTCGTCCGTTTATTGTGGGCAGCATGGTACAGCACAGAGATGACGCATCGCGTCGTCTATTGTGAGCAGCACAGAGACACAGTGCCATAGCCCCTCAGGGTTCATCCAGAGATGACACGGTGTCATAGCTCTTCAGGATCGTCCGAAGACGACACGGTGTCACAGCTCTTCAGGGTCATCCGGAGACGACGCGGTGTCACAGCTCTTCGGGGTTGTCCGAAGACAACGCCGTGTCACAACTCTTCAGGGTCGTCTGGAGATAATGGTGTTACAACTCTTCAGGGTCATCTGTGTCATCTTCCTAGTCGTCTGGAGACGGCACAGTGTCAGCTCTTCAGGGTCTTCCAGGTTGTCTGGCGATTGTGGGCCAGGCATTGTGGTTATATACATGCTGGTGGGCCGTGATTGGTTGAATGAAGGATTGTAAAAGGTGGGTTATGATTGGTTGCTTCTGAAGACCAATCATGAGGTGCCGGATTATGCAAATCTGAGGGATTCTAAGCTCACCGATTTGCTATGGGAAGTGGCCAATCAGAGCAAGGTTTTGAAGGTCAGGTTTTTTGAAGGGGAGCCAATCATGGCAATTGTTTGCTCTCTGAGAAACCTTGGCAGACTCGCTGGTGCGCAGCCTCCCACATTCCTGAGCTCCAATTCCTGCAGTATAAATCAAGTTATATTCTCTACTTTTCACCATAGTCATAATTTGTTTCACTCTCCTTTCTAACAACGTTTTTTTAAATCTTATTTATTTATATGAGAGAGAGAAAGGTGGAAAGAAAGAGAAAGACAAAAACCCTCAACAGGATTTCATGCCACACTTCTCATCCAGCCTTCCCAGTCAGGCAAGATCACGGCACATGCTTGCATGCCCAGTGCACACAGATCACACTGGGAGTCAGAGCCCAGTCTTCCACAAGGCCTCTAGCATTGCAGAGAGGTACACCACTTCTCTGCCACCCTGTCTGGACCTCTACAAACCTCTTTTTTACTCTATTTTGTTTATTTTTTCCATCTTGAGCATGTAAGTATTCTTTAAGGTTCGGCTCTTAAAATTCTTTATCTACCTGTAGTTTAATCATATGAGCATTTTCATTTTCCTAGCTGCCTCTCTACATAGTTGGCTCTCCCATATATAAATATCTGCTTTTTGGTCCATTGGTAACTAAGACTTTAAGAATCAAAAGCCAAGTTTATTGTCTCTTATGCTCCCAAGCCAGACCTCTTTCTTGGTGTATGTGTGTTTCCAGTTTAATAATTACATATTTCAAATAATAACTTGATTGAAAACTTTTTCATGAATTAAAGAACATGAGCTAGTGCATAAGGACTTCCCAAGGGTATATTCAATATATTTTCATTGGGGGCCGGCAGGTGGCATGGTGGTTAAGGGTGCTAGACTCCCACATGGCTGACCACGGTTCAAGTCCTGGACCTGGTGGCTTGCTTTCTCACTTTCCCTCTCTCTTTATCTCTCTCTCTCTCTGTCTGATCAAACTGGAAAATAATAATAATAAAGTTAAATAATTTAAATATATATATATGTGTGTATATATATATGCGTGTATATGTGTGTGTGTATATGTATATATATATATATTACTGTATCATCTGAAAGAAAGAATGAACTCTTGTAACTACCTACTGATCAGATACATCAAGAAGCTGTTATCTCTCCATAGGTGTATATGTGTATGTGATCTGATACATTGTGTGTGTAAGTAGGACAGAGTGAGTAGAAAGAAGCATGAACAGTGTTTAGGTCAGACAGTTCCAATTAAACAAGTTAAAATACCAAAAACAGGAAAGTAGTGGAAAGAAATAGTGTGAGGAAGTGGCAGTTGTCATTACAATACGAGTATGGGCCAAGGAAGACTGCAAACTATTGAAAGGATAGTTTAAATATGAACTTCAAAATTGGAAGTCTTTTGTTGGTGATATTTTTGATGGTGATGCTAACATAACTTCATCCAGGAAGCAGCACATGATGAGCAAAATCTCCCTTCCCTTCTGCCTTTGCATTCAGACAAAGAGAAGACACAACCTACCTGCTATTCTCCACATATGGACTTTCTACAGCTTGTCTCTCTTTACAAAAAGCCATCTTTAAGAAACATTATTTATGTGCTGTCTATAGAGTGAAAATCATCTGAAATATCTACAGAAACTTCAGCAGGTTTCAGGTGCCATGGGCTTATGGTTTCAGAAGACACACACTAGGTAGAGCAGTTGCATAGGGTTGTTTGAGTGCATAGGATTTGAAAACCAATTTTTCCAGCCGTCTAAAACATTAGGAATCATATTCCCTTTATAATAAATTTTATTCATAAGGTATTTTATAGTTGGATTATATCACCTTAAATAAAAATAAATAATACTGAAGTTCTAACCCCCAGTACCTTAGAATGTGACGTTATTTGGAAATATGGTTATTATAGAAACAAACAAATGAACACGAGATCATAAACTTGAGTCCTAATTCAGTATGACCAATGTAGTTATAAAGGGAAAAGTGGGGGGCCAAACAGTGGCACATTGTTAATATAGGACACTCAGACAGGCAAACCTACATGGGAAGGTTCCTAGTTCAAGTCTAAAGACCTCCCTGAGTTTGCCTGGCAATCATTTGTGTATAATCCAGGATGGATCACAGCATAGGGACCTTGTTGGGGAGTATTTCTCTCTCTCTCTCTCTCTCTCTCTCTCTCTCTCTCTCTCTCTCTCTCTCTCTCTCTCTCTCCCCCCCCCCCCCTCTTTCTGTGTGTGTGTGTGTGTGTGTGTGTGTGTGTCTTTCTCTCTCTCCCCTCTATCATTTCCATCTCTGTCTCTCTTACTCATGGA
Organism: Tupaia tana; assembly: GCA_026018925.1. Classification (NCBI taxonomy): domain Eukaryota; kingdom Metazoa; phylum Chordata; class Mammalia; order Scandentia; family Tupaiidae; genus Tupaia; species Tupaia tana. Next base: position 75,825,450 of record JAKSZU010000005.1, on the reverse strand, counting down.
GAAAATAAATAAACTTTTTTTTAATAAGAAGGGAAATGTGGACACAAAAGTGGACATATATTCAGGAAAGATGAAGTAAAGAAACAAATTCAGAGAAAACACCATGTGAAGATGAAGGCATAGACAGGAGTGATACAACAGCAGGCCAAGCATTGCCAGAATACTGGCCAATGCTAGAAAAGAGGCCTGAGATCCTCCCTTGCAGCCCTCAGAAGGAAACAAGTCTCCTGACACTTTGATTTTTTTATTTTTAGCCTCTTGTAATGTGAGATGATCAATCACATTTCTTATAAGCCACTCAGTTTTGAGTACTTTGGAATGCAGTTCTAAGATATCATTGCACACACAAATATGTAATTGGAATTAATATTTTGGGGACCAGTAGATGGTGTAATGATTATATCACTGGACTTCCACATAGTCAACCATGGCTCAAGTCTTAGATCCGGTGGCTTAAAACTCATGCCAGGTGCATGTGTGCACATGTCCAAAGTCCCAAGAGAAGAAGGGAGAAGAAGGGATTGCAGGTGATGGTCATCGCCTCAAGGGGTGATATCTCACTTTCTGTCTCTCTGTCTCTATCTCTTTGGCAAGTGCACATGTCTTACAGCAAAAAGTCTCTCTTTCAAAAGAAGAAATTAGTATTTTCTAGTATAAAAGAAACAAAAGAAATAGAGTTGAAAATTTTCAAATACTACTTTTTTGAGAGTTTAGAGGTTTTTGCCTCAAGGTGTGTGTGCAGAAAGAGAGACAGAGATAGTGAGAGGCTAATAGAGAAATAACACCCCAGGTGGGATGGACATGCTACAATCCTTATCCTCCATTCTCCTCCTAGGATCTTGGCCACATATGCATGCCCAGTGTGAGCTTCAGGTCACTGAGTCTGGGACTCAAACCACAGTCAGCCATGTGAAAGACCAGCAACATTACTGCTATGCCATCTGCTGGCCCCAAATATCACTGCTTTTTATTCCAAACCAAAGCAATTGCTTTTAACCACTCAAAGAAAATATTTTTAAGTAAACTCCCCTTCACTTTTGAGCAAATACCTTTATATTTCCACCAGTGATTTTATAGTAACATTTTTCAGCAAAATCTCTGTATTTTTTCTAACTTCTTTTTTTCAATTTTTAAGTTTTTTTTAAATTTTACTTTAATTCACTGTATATCATTACAGCATACAAAATTAATTTTCCCTTCCAGAATACACTGAATTTTGGCCCAACCAAAGCTATTACCATACCTGTTATCTTCAACAGATATTTTCCCATTTTGTGTTTCTTAACTATTTTACTTCTTTCTTTTTTTTCCCCCTTGATTCCCTCCCTCTCACCCTCTGCCATTTCCCACCCTCCTCCCACACTGTCTCTGGTGTCCACAGTTGCTCTTCATGCCTTTATATTGTCCAATATTTCAGTTTCTGCCATAGAGGGCAGACATTTGGTATATATTAAGTGGGGACATACAATGCCTCTCTTTCATAGTCTTCAATTTCTATCTGAACTGCATATCGTTTTATATTATCTCCTTAATTTGGTTCTAAGCTGATATGAGTGAGTGATCTTTCTTGCATAGATCCCAGGACAATAAGAATATCAGTACCTAATTCAAATTGCAGTGACAATGATATCCACCTTATTTCCGATTTTTCTGTGGGATGAAAAAGTCAAAGCCTAAACCAAAGTGAATTCCACTTCATTTAAATCTTTTTTTTTTTTTTTCTTGAAGAGATTTTTGCTATAGGGCACGTGCGCTCGCCAGATAGACAGAGACAGAAAGCGAGAAATCACCCCCCAGGGGGGATGGCCATGCCGCAATCCCTTCTCCTCCATTCTTCTCTTGGGATCTTGGGCATGCACGCACATGCGCCCGGCGTGAGTTTTAAGCCACTGGGTCCGGGACGTGAACCACCGTCGACTACATGGGAATCCAGCGACATAGCCATTACGCTAACTGCTGGTCCCCCACTTCATTTAAATCTATGACTCCTCCTTTTCAATGTTAGTTATTCCTAGTTCGATCCAAATGGAAAGTCACTATGACTTCTGTGAAAGTGTAAGCAGTTTAGGGGCCAAACAATGGCATGATGGTAAAACAAAATATCCTGTGAGGCAATCCCACATGAGGAAGTTCCTGGTTCAAGTCCAGAGTTTTCCTTGAGTATACCCAGCACTCTTGGCCAATGATGTGGAACGGGCTAAAGACTGGAGTGATTGCAGCATCAATAATCTCTTGGGTTCCCCCTCCCTTTTTCTCTCTGTCTCTCTCCCATGTAGAAGAAATAAATACATTTAATTTTGTTTTTAATGGAAGTTTTTCCAACTGACTGATAGCCAAATGAAATTCCTAGGAAGAAATGCTTTCATTTTTTTTTTCCTTGAAGATTTACTGTATTTTGAGCCACAAGTACAATTTCCACTATAAGAGTTGAGTCATTTTTTTCTCCCTTTACGGAAATAAACATTTTACCAAAAATATTGCCTAGATATTTCAGATAAAAAAATCATTTCTGAAGGGCTTAATTTTGATGGTCTATACATCTCACTATTGTTTCCATTCCCCAGAACGAGGAAGAAGTCTACTTTTATCTTAATTCAATCACAAGAACATCTTTGTTGAGCCAACCAGAGCCAATTACTGTTGTATGGGTCATGTGTATGACAGCTCAGTGAAACTGAAGACATTTGACACTGGTATAAAGAACTTTATTTAATCTCTTGCCAACCATTAAAATCAACTGCTTGCTAGGGAAAGTTTTCCCCCAATTTGAGACTACAGAGCACTCGGTTTGCAAGAAATCCTGGCTTCCGTGAAAGTGCTTCTGAGCCCATATGTTTTTTCATTGTCTGTGTACGTTGTCCCTTTATTTATCTCTACCTTTCATGCATATTTGATCACTCTTGTCATGTGTTAAAAAGGAATCCTGTTTGTTTGTGAGATTTCGACTGCATTTGTAAACACAAAAATTTTTGCTTCACATGATTTTCTACACATGTTAACTGGACTGTAAGAAAAGCGAAATTCTCCAGAGAAAACAAAAAATAAATAAAATTTGTATCACTTTCAATTTCTTTTTTTAGCTTATCATAGTTTTCCTTGTGGAGGTCTTTAACATCTTTGGTTAGATTTATTCCTAAATACCTTATAATACCAAAAGGGGGGACAACTTAAAATTAAATGGCATTAGATCAAATCTGTAATTTCATAAAATGAAAATTTCATTTTCAATATGAATTACTGCATTCAAATCATTTCAAAAATTCAAAAATTTCTATTTTAGATTCAATACAGATATTAAAAAATAGCTAAAACCATGATATACATTACTTTTCTACTTTTTCAGGAAAAAATTGTTTTTCCTAGTCTCTCTGAAGTTTCCTAATTCACAATGCACAGTCACGAACAAATGTAAATCAATACATTTGAGAGCTGGAGGAGATGTACAAATTATAAGTAGTAACAAGAGGACACAACTGAAGTCTGGTCCCAACTGGCAACATGGATTAAGGTGATGATATACTGCATTTTGATGCATCCATTGAAGTTAATAAGCCAATGCTATACAAATTTGGAGTTTAAAAACATATCAATGACTTGGTCACTAACTCGAAAGCTGTCGTCTGTACTTGAAGCACTGACCTTTTTCCCAGATTCCAGGCAAGCTTTTTTGACTATTAGCAATTTGGGAGAGGAAAGGTTCTTTTTTTCTCCATAGGAAAAGAGATATTATGAGATTTGCTGACAACATTCCAAAGGGAGTAAATGAATAAGAATGAATATTTTGAGGTGACCTCTACTTATTAAGTACATTTCCAGATATCTAAGTCTTCCTTATATGCAGGTACCAGTATATGTAGATATCCAACTGATTAATATAGAAATGAGCAAAAGATACCACAAATATTGCTGAAAATTTGTATGTTGTCCACTGAGCATATGAGAAAAAAAAGATATAGATGACAAATATATCTTAGGAATTGGATGTTCTTGGAATCAATTCTGGTTCCATCAGTTATAAACTGGGAAATTTGTTCTTTCTTTTTTTTTTTTTTCAGTTCTGTCACATACGAAAGTGTAATATACCACTATCTACCTCATCAATTGTGATGAGGTAACATCTCCACAGTCCAGTCCAGTTAATTACCAAAAGTCAGTTTCCCTGAATCAGATGATCAGTCACTCTAATTCAGGCAAGAAAATCTCTACTGATAAGAATCAATCCTATCATTTTCTGTCAGAGGAACAGATAAAAGCCTGGACGTGTTTGAGTCTGATAGATCCAAGTGAGAATCCTGGGACCCAGGTTTGATTTCTGGTCCACCCTAAGGGTATATGCCCATAGTCCAAGGAACCCAGGAGGCTGAGGCAGGAGGCTCTTCACACAGCAAGTCCCTGATAATAAACGTGTGTGTGTGCACGTGTGCATGTGCGTGTGTGTGTGACTTTGGATATAACCTTTATTCTGTGTCTCTCGTAGGAGAAAAAAGGACAACAAAAATATTAATCTCACAAAGTCTATTATTTTTGTCTTTTGTTTTTACAAAGTCTGAATTTCTAAAGAGATGATATATGTATAATGCTATGCCCAGAGCTTGCCATACATACTAAGCTCTCAATATTAGTTATTATTAATATTTCTACTTAAGAGTCTTGGGCCAACCAGGAGACGTGGTGGTTAAGATGGCTGGATCTCACATGGCTGACAGAATAGACCTGGCTTCTTGAAAAACATGCTGTGTGTGTGTGTGTGTGTGTGTGTGTGTGTGCCCAAAATCCCAAGAGAAGAATGAAAGAGCAGGTAGTGACATGTGGTCACCTCCACTCTGTGGGGGTTGCTTTTTCATTTTTCCCTCTCTCTCTCTCTCTCTCTGTCTCCAGCAAGTGCACATGCCCTATAGTAAATAAAAAAATTTTTAAAAATGTTTGGGAGAGGCCAGATGGTGATGCAATGTTGGCACAACTGGACCCACATGGCAGAGGTCCTGGGTTTGTATTACCCAGACATCTCTGACAACACCACATGCCCATGGTACAGAACAATTGATACTGAGAGTGGATAGCAGCATGAAGATCCTGTTTGGAGTCTCTCTCTCTTGCTCTCTCTCTCTCTCTCCTCTCTGTCTCTATTTCATGGAATAAATAAATAATAAATATTGCGGTAAAATGAGGTCTTTGAGCATAAACTAACTAGATGGGGTGGGGGTATTGGTGTTTCTTTAGCTATCTTCTTTCTTAGTTGAGAATATTGGACTGGAACCAGGTGTAATAATAGAACTGGTAGGTGCTAGCCAGCAAGAACATGTGAGCAATGTCTAGGGAGCAATGAGAAAGGAGAAGTGTTGCTGCCAAAATGTTCTGATGAGATGACATGTGTTTTGTAAGGTGAGACAATAGAAGACAGGTTGCTTTATAGCTCACATGTCAGCTTTCTCCATTTCTCTCTGTGGCAAAAGTAGTCAGTAACACAAGAGGCTCTTTTACACATAGTTTTTATTGGGCAAGTACCTCCTGCTAAGGGCATTGCTAGGGTCTGGAGATAAATTGGTGAAAAAAGAAAATACTCTATCCTTGTGGAGTTATAACCTAATAAGTATGACAGGAACTTTAAAAAGTCACACGGCCAAATATACAAGTACAAATTATGTAAGTCATATATTAAAATATGCATCTGGGAAGTAGGTAGTATAATCAATCTTCCCAGTTTTGTCCAGAGTTGTCCTAGTTTTAGTACTGAAAGTCTCACTTTCCAAGAAACTCTTGAGTCCCGGACAAACAAGAATTACTCAATTTGGAAGCACAGCTATGAAACCTGACAGATGAGGCAGGGGAAGCCTCTCTGAGGAGGTGACTGCCATGCGGGGCCTGAAGAACAGGAGTCAGGCAGCTGTAGAATAAACACATGAACATTTCTGGAGGAAGAGCAGTTATGGGAGGCACAAGATGGGAAAGAGAACAGTGATCAATGTCCAGAGAGAAGAGTGGGCCTTGTGGTAAAGGAGGTAAGGAAGTATATCATGATGAGCCTTGTGATCCATTCTGGAGTGGGAAGAGAAAGTGAATTTTTACCTCAGTAGCAACAGAAAGATTCTGAAGGATTTGGGGCAGAGGTGCAACCCACTCAAATATCCTATATTGTTCATGTTTTAAGAGGATCATTCTGACTCCTTTGGGGAGAAAAGGTAGAAGGTAGAAAATGGATTTGGTGAATGATGCATGGACTTGAGACTGAATTTAACATCTTAAGACCATTCAATTCCTTCTCATTAAGGCAGACCACCTTAACAGTGTTTAAAAAATGTGCTCACAGCAGCATCAGTTGGTAATGTTTTTTTTTTTTTTTTGGAGAGGTTTTTGTTTTTTTTTTTTTCCCCGCTATAGGGCGCGTGCGCTCGCCAGACAGACAGAGAGAGACATAGAGACAGAAAGCGAGAAATCACCCCCCAGGGGGGATGGTCACGCCGCAATCCCTTCTCCTCCATTCTCCTCTCGGGATCTTGGGCACGCACGCACACGCGCCCGGCGTGAGTTGTAAGCCACCGGGTCCGAGACACGAACCGCGGTCGACTACGTGGGAGTCCAGCGACATAGCCATTACACTAACTGCTGGTTCCCAAGTTGGTAATGTTAAAACAGCAATTTCGTGAGTCTCTGTATAGACCAGACTACTGAATCAAAATTCTGGGGATAAGTCAAGAAATCTGTATTTTAACAAGCTCTCTGGGTGATTCCATTGTGTTGCTAAAGTTAAGAACATATCCTTAAGAAAACGAAGAATGGAAATGTGGTTATTCCACTTGGAGGTTAAGATTCTAGAAAATAATAGCAGGTGTAGAAAGAAAATAGAAGTCCACATTATTTGAATTAAGAAACATAAGCAGGTGGCAAGGTGGCTGGGATGCTCGACTCCCACGTGACTGACCACAGTTTGAGTCCTAGTACTGGCGACTTGCTCCCTCACTTTCCCTCTGTCTTTCTCTGTCTCTCTTTGGTGAGCACAATGCCCTGTAGCAAATTTAAAAATAATACTAATAATGAATAAAATTAAATAAATAATTCTTTAAAAAAATTTTAAAAAGAAACATAATTCGAATTTTTCAGATTCTGAATTACATTATGAACAATATACTTCTGGTTCAAGGGATGGGTATTTAACTATAACATGAAGGGCAAAACCAAATAATAACTACAAAACATGAAAAAGAAAAGTTAAAAAAGAAAAGTTATAAAACAGAGAGTTTCCAAAACTATCTGAAACCAAAGTCCTGTATTTCTGTGATTCTTAGCTACAGAAAGAGAAATTTGACTATTTGTATTCAACCTTATAGTATTTAGATGCAAATTATTATATCCAAATATTAAAAATCCCAGCCTAAAACTTCTCTCAATTTTAATACATGGAAGTACACATGAACACAGAGATGTTATAGAAATTCGAGGTGACGTGGTGGTGGTGGTTAGGGCACTAGGCACTCCCACATGGCCAGCCACAATTCGAGTCCCGGACCTGGTAGCTTGCTTTCTCACTTTCCCTCCCTCTCTCTCTCTCTCTCTCTTTCTCTCTATCTCTCTCTCTCTCTCTCTCTCTCTCTCTGTGTGTGTGTGTGTGTGTGTGTGTGTGTGTGTCTGGTCAAATTAAAATAAATGAATGAATAAATAAATAAATTTTGGACCAGCAGTTGGCATAATTACTATGTCGCTGAACTCCCATGTAGTCGACCGCGGTTCGCGTCCTGGACCCAGTGGCTTAAAACTCACGCCGGGCGCGTGTCCATGCGTGCCCAAGATCCCGAGAGGAGAATGGAGGAGAAGGGATTGCGGTGTGGCCATCCCCCTTGGGGGGGTGATTTCTTGCTTTCTGTCTCTCTGTCTCTCTCTGTCTGTCTGGCGAGCGCACACGCCCTATAGCGAAAACCTCTCAAAAAAAAAAAAAAAAATAGAAATTCGACGAGATGGGATACATGACATGCAACAAAGAAAGGGCATAGTGTGTCAAAAAACAACACAAACCTTGGACCAGTGCAGTGGAGCAATGGTAATGCACTGCTTAAGTGGTGCCGGACCCACATAGAGGACAGTAGGTTCAGTTCCCCAGTAGACCTGTAAGCACTATGCACAAGTGCCCATCATCCTAGCTGAGTAGGAAGGCTGCAAGACATCGCAGTATGGAATCCTAGTAAAGGTGCTTGTCTTTCTCTCTGTGTGTCTCACACTCTCATGAAAGAAACCAATAAACTCAATAATTTTAAGCCAACGATTCAATAGTAAACAGAGTTCTAGACCACATAGAAATGCAGAGAATTGAGAGTAAAAATGTGATAGGAAAAAAAAAAAGAAAGACTGTATATCCAAAAAAGAAAACCAAACAGGAAAGGAACAATGAAAGAATACTACAAACTTCCAAACCAGAGAGAGAATATGAGTGATGGTTTCCTTGGACAGATACAATACTAGCTAGCAGTCAAGACATGGTAGTGATACAGAGTCTAATAAATCTTAAAGTCTTAAAACTGTGTGAAGTCACATTCAATTCATGTTGCAATCCCTTCTCCCCTCATTTTTCCCATCCTGTTGAGATTTGAGGCATGCACACATACATGCCCCAGGTGTTTCTCAAGCTACCAGGGCCCATATTTGAACCATGGTAAGCCATGTGGAATCTGACTTCTTTAACACCTAGGCCACTGGGCCAGACTATGAACACATAAACTTCTAATTAGCTTTCAGATGCTGATGCACCTGGTCCCTTGATCATTTTGAGAATGGAGGAGCTAATGAAAGAAACAATATCAAAGTAAAACTCCAGTAACTAAAGCCTACCTGGGGAACAGGTGGAATCCATGGCATAGTTCTTTTTCTGCCTTAAAAAGAAAACACCCTGGGACCAGCAATTAGTGTAATGGCTATGTCGCTGGACTCCCATGTAGTCAATCGCGGTTCGAATCCCAGACCTGGTGGCTTAAACTCACGCCGGGCACATGTGCATGCGTGCCCAAGATCCCAAGAGGAGAAAGGAGGAGAAAGGATTGCAGCATGGCCATACTCCCTGGGGGGTGATTTCTAGCTTTCTGTCTCTCTGTCTCTCTCTGTCTTTCTGGCGAATGCACGTGCTCTGTAGCAAAAACCTTTCCAGAAAAAAGAAAAAAAGAGACTCCCTAGTTTCTGAGCCTTAACTATACACAGGAAACCCCCCTGGGAAGTTTTTACAATACCTGTGTCCAGACTCCTCCTGCCCCAGATTCTGTATGAATTCATCTCAGCTCCAACCCAAAAGTCAGCATTAGTTAAAAGTTCCTAGGTGATTTTGAAGTGCAGCCCCCAATGAGACTAGATGACCTTTACACTGGCAGATCTTCAGCCATTAGTGCTTCATCCTGATCCTGTGGGCATTGTCATCTGACAGCTATTGACTAGCTAACGACCCTCAAACCTGCAGCCTGTTTAGATGGCATGTGCTAGTGAGGACCTAAGAACACTAAAAGGATTCCTATACTGGACTAAGAATAAGTTGACTAAATCACATTTATCATTGTCCAGGAAGCCTATTTTTGAATTGATAGATCAAATACTAAGCATTTCTAATACCACTGTCACCATCCACAGCAAACATGTCTTAAGCATTCACAGCATATCAGGTGAAAACAATCTTTTAGAGACACTGTGCTGATAGAGCGCCATGCATGACTAATTTTTGACTTTAAGTAATTTTCAGAGGTAATAATATATGTATAACCCTAGAAAATCTCTATGAAAAATTCAGGGAGCAAGAGAGGGCATAATTTTGTAGCATCTGCTGCAAAAGACAGCACTTATTAGAGGCTCAGATATTACTGAGTAATTTAGCAAAATCTGATCTTATTAAAAAGATAACTATTAGGTTGTCGGGAGAGTCATGACATGTTTTTGCACAGAAAAACGTGTCATGACTTTCCCGATGACCTAATATTCAATCAAATGCAAGCCATTCTCTCAAATTTTATAAAAATATCTTTCTTGCTTTTGAAATCGGTGGGACTATCAACTCTACATACAAGGAGTCTTCAAAAGTTCCTGGAAAATGTGTATTATGGTAAAACTATGGATGGATTTCAAAAATTGTGCCAAAATAAACTATTTTAGTTCTGTTTTTCCACACTTTTTGAAGTATATTTTATATCCTTTAGTGCTCATTTTTTTTTTCATCTGAAACCAATGAATTGCTACATGTGGGAAAAATTGGAAAATGATTTTTTTTTTTTTTTTTTTTGGAGAGGTTTTCGCTATAGGGTGCGTGCGCTCGCCAGACAGAAAGAGAGAGACGTAGAGACAGAAAGTGAGAAATCACCCCCCAGGGGGGATGGTCACGCCACAATCCCTTCTCTTCCATTCTCCTCTCGGGATCCTGGGCACTCACACACACGCGCCCAGTGTGAGTTTTAAGACACCGGGTACGGGACACGAACCGCAGTGGACTACGTGAGAGTCCAGAGACATAGCTGCTGGTTCTCTGGAAAATGATTTTTAATCTATACTGTTCACTTGATTGTAGGTATATTTACTAATATGTTATATAAACTACTTTTTAAATAGGTTAGCCTATTAAGAATATATGTTTTATTACTTCTTCTTAAAACCATATTCAGAAAAAAAAAAGGATACTAATAGATTTGATAAAGCTGATATATGTTGGGGATATATTTTCTATCTCTCCAACAATGACAAAAGAAGATCATAACACTGAAAGTGCCGTATGTATTATCAATGATCAATTCACTGTCAAGAAATTAACATATTTAACTATTGACATTAACCTAAGTATATTATATGCATTTACTAATATGATTGATCTAGATTACAGGAAGTACATAAGTTTCAATCTGCAACATAAAATAGGCATTTTTCCACTCCTATGACAAATATTTAAATGTATGTGACTAGATTTTCAATAACACATTCTTTGTTTATTGCTTTAATCTGAAACCATTTTTCTGAATTTAACACAAAACTTTTATAGAAACAAATAATTTTATGCAAACAGTTGAGTGTGTTTACTATATAATAAATTTTAGTACTTGCAACAGAGAGAATATAGAAATGATCATGAGAGAAAAACGAAGAAAGATCATCTCTGAAACTCAGGAATTTATGTATATAATTTAACTCCAGAGTGCTAATTGTTGTGTTTTTTTCCAGAAGCAATGAACAACTCATCTTTGACAAGATTGTGAGCAATAACCTCAGGAAGGCACTTTCCTCCTTTACTCATAATAAAGCAAATGTACGTGCATGAGAGAGAGAGGGAGACTGTGCGACGTGTGCTGTACACTGGGCATGATCATACCAAAATCCTTTCTCCATTCCTACAGCCCATCAGCTCCTGGATGCTTGCCTGCTGGCCTGGTGAGAAATGAACTATTTTTTTTTTTTTAAAGAAAGATTTTTTTTTTTTTTTTTTTTTTTTAACTATAGGGCATGTGTGCTTGCCAAAGAGACAAAGACAAAGAGAAAATAAGTGAGAAATCACCACCCAGGGAGGATGGCTATGCCACAATCCCTTCTCCTCCAGTTTTCTCTCAGGAGTTTGGGAACACACATGCGCAGTGCACACAGATCACACATGCTCACCTGGCGGGAGGTTTAAGCCAAGCATCCAGGATTCAAACGGCTGTCAACAACGTGGGAGTTCAGTGGTGTAACCATTACACCATCTGCTGGTTCCGGAAATGCACTTTTTAAGAGGACCTGAAATATGCAATTTGAATGGACAAGGGATAGAAGTTTCCTAAGGTCTTCTACAATTCATAGTAATAGTAAAATAAAAAATGATAAGCTAGACATTTATACATTTATCTCTAAAAAGAGAAAAGAAACTAATTTATATAAGTACCTAATCAGAACATTAAGTATGCAAAACTACATTCTAATTTTAAAGACTCTATTAGTCCAGTTTAAGAATTAAATTAAACGGATATCTTCTTTAGGAGGTATATATATATATACATATACATATATATATATATATATGTATATATATATATAAATATATATTTATATATATACACACACACACACGTATATATAAGCAAGAGAACATAATATACACATTATCATAACATATGATCTATATATATAGATACATGCATATGTGTCTATATGTAGCTACATATAGTTAGAAATGAGATAGCAAATATAGTTGCTGAATTTTTACTTATTGAATTATTTTCCAGTTATGTTGTTGTCAAAATTGCTTATAAGTTGTAGTAAGCAGCACTAAACTTAGAAAGTACTCTGGGTCCTAATAATTAGAAAATAATTATGAAGCATGAAATAACATTTACCTACTTCTATAGTTCTTCCTTTAGCCCAGCACTTAAAGAAACATTGTGCCTTAGAAGATGTTATTAAATAAGGGATTTAAAAAAGAGATAGGGGGGCCAGCAGGTGGTGTGGTGATTGAGGCACTGAACTCCCACATGCCTGAGTGCGGTTCAAGTCCCAGACCTGGTGGCTTGCTTTCTCTCTCTTTCTTTCCCTCTCTCTCTTTGGTCAATTTGAAGCATAATAATAATCAATTTAATTTAATTTTTAAAAAGATATATAGGGATGACCCTATAGCCAAGTGGTTAAAGGAGCTGGATATCATGTAGCTGATCACAGTTCAAATCCTGCCCCCTTTAGCTTTGAAAACATACCAACCAATATACATGACTGCTTAAAAGCCCAACAGGATAGAAAAATGGAGGAAAAAGGATTTCAGAGTGATCATCGGAAGGTTCTCTCTCTCTCTCTCTCTCTCTCTCTCTCTCTCTCTCTCTCTCATTTCTGGCAAGTGCACATGACTTCTGGCAATTTTTTAAAAAAGAGAGAAAGATATAGATATTTTGTAGACAGGAAGAAAGAGGTTAATACAGTGAATGAGTTATGATTCTAGCGACCACTAGCTTAGTGACTCACAAAGACAAAAGAGACAACAGAAATGAGACAGAACAGAGACAGGGTGGGAGATGATGACAGTAATTACTGTCTCCACCTTTGCACAATTTTTGGACATAGTGTGTACTCAATATTTTTTATGTTTTTTATTTCCTCCATGAATAAGAAAGAGAGAGAGAGAGCACTCCAAAGGGGTCCTGACACTACAATTCACCCCCAGCCTTTAGCCATCTCTGGATCATGGACACATGTATGCCCGATGTACTCTCAGAGATCTCTGAACTTAAACTACGAGCCCTCCCATTGACCTCCCAGAGCGCCATGTTTTACACTGAACTGTCATCTGGCCCCCTAATACATTTTTATTAAAGGTATAGATAATGGCATTTAAGGTACTATGACTAGAGAGCTCAGAAAAGTTGGAAATAGACTTTATGTGGATACTAAATCTAAGCAAAATTATTTATAAAAAGTAGGTCATTTAAATAAGATATACAGAAAACAGAACTGCTAATACTTATATCTATTGCTCCTCAGTGAAACCATATTTAATTAAACAAAGATGTACTTTCTGGCTTCTTTGATAGAGAGGTTTTCTGGTACTCTCTGTCACTTTTTTCAAAGCACTCACCTCCTGCAAGAAATAAGTTATAGAGGCAGCAAGTGGCAGAGTGATAACATCACTGGACTTCCACATGGCCAATGGCAATTCGAGTCCCAGACCTGGTGGCTTGAAACACACGGGCACTTATCTGTGCCCAAGATCCCAAGAGGAGAATGGAAGAGAAGGGATTGACTGTAGCTGTGACCATCCCCCATACCCCCTTGGGGATGATTTCTCACTTTCCTTCTCACTGTCTCTGTTTGTCCCTCTGGCTGGTGAGCACATGTGTCCTATGACAAAACCCTCTTGAAAAAAAAAGAAGAAAGAAGAGAAAGAAAGAAAGAAAGAAAGAAAGAAAGAAAGGAAGGAAGGAAGGAAGGAAGGAAGGAAGGAAGGAAGGAAGAAGGAAATTCGTTCATGCTACCTCTACATTTACATTTTTTTTTCAACAGTCCTTCAAAAGCAAACAAACCAACTCCATGTCTGGACTACAAACCCCTGGACCATTTAGCCACTGCATACCTTGCCCCCCAACTCATCTTCCTCTCTCCCTATCCCGTTGTACTCAGATCCTCTTCTTCATTCCAAGATTACACCAAGCTATTTTCTACCTCAAAGCCTCCAGGGATGCTGCTCACTGTGCCTGGAATAAAATGCTATGTCTTCATCCAGTTAATCTCCTCCATTAAGGTCACAGCTAATCCTATGAAGAGACTTTCTCCCATCACCTCCAGTGTAAATAGGTGCCTGCTTTTTCTCTTTATAGTATTTATCACGAATGGTAATTATATAATCATTTGCCTATTTGGACATTTCCAGTGTCCTTTTTCATAGTGGGAACACTGTGAGAATGGAAAATGCAGTTGCTGGGTTCTTCACTTTACACACAGTGCTTAGCAGATGCCTGCTTTATAGGAGATGCTCGGTATTCCTGAAGTGAATTTTAAAATCCACTTAAATAAAAAATGTCATGATTCTACTTAAATTATCTATCAAATCTTAGTCTTTATAAAGGAAATGATCATTTAATTATAAAGAAAAGTTTAGTCCTACCTAATCGTTCCTGGAAAAGCAAAGATTTCTACAAAGAACTAACAAACTTATGATAATAAAACAATGAAAATGAATCTATAATATATTGGGGTCACATACATGAAACCTTAAAGCAAGAGTGAGAGTAAAATATTTTATTTATTTTTTTTTGTAAATTTTATTGCAGAGACCATCAGGTAGTGTGGTGGTTACCACACTGAGTTCTCACAGGGTTGACTACAGTTCAAATCCTGGAGCTGGCAGCTTTAAAATCATGCCAGATGCATGTGTGTACATACTCAGAATCCCAGGAGGAAAATGGAGGAGAAGGGATCGTGGTGTTACCGTCACCTCGGTGGGGGGAGGGGAGTAATTTCTCACTATTCCTCTCTCTGTATTTAGTAAGTATATGTGCCCTCTGGTAAAAACCTTAATTTTTTTTTTTTTTTTTTTTTTTTTTTTTTTTTTTTTTTTTTTGGTGGTAAGAACACTTCATATGAGATCTACCCTCTTAACAAATTTTAAATGTACATTGTTTTTGATGATGGATACAATGTTATTCAGCAGATCTTTAGAACTTACTCATCTTTCTTAACAAAACTTCAGGCCCGTTGATTATTAAATCTCCATTTTTCTGTCCATCCAGTTCCTGGCAACCACCTTTTTACTCTTTGATTGTATGAATTTGACTATTTTAGATACCAAACATGGGTGGACACATACACTATTTGTTTTTCTGTGACTGGCTTGTTTCACTGAACATAATGTCCTCAAGGTTCATCTACATTGCAAAGTATTGCAGAATTGTTTTGCTTTTTAAAGGCAGAATAGTATTCCAAACTATGGAGATACCATATTTCTTTATCCATGCATCTATTGATAAACATTTATGTTGTTTCCACGAATTGACTCTTGTAAATAGTGCTACAGTGAACATGAGAGTGTTAATACCTTTTTAAAAACCTGATTTTAATTCTTTTAGCTAAACCTAGAGGGGAGATTATAGAATCATATTGTAGTTTTATTTTTTAATTAATTTCCTTAATTATAATTATTATTATTTTAATTTGCTATAGTGCTCATGTACTCACCAGAGAGATATAGAAAGAAGATGAGAAAGCAAATTAGTAAGTCCAGGACTCGAACCATGGTCAGCCATGTGGGAGTCCAGCACTTTAACCACAGTGCCATCTGCCACCCCTTTTAAAAATTTTTAGTGAGCATCTATATCATTTTATGTAATGACTGTACCATTTTGCATTCCCACCAACAGTGTGCAAGTTTTCCAGTTTCTCCAGTAATTATTTCATTTTTCTGACCTTATTTTAAAAGTTTCATCTTTTAAAATCTCCATAAAAATTATTAGATTCAATTTTGAACATCAAAATCAAGTTCTCCATCATTTAAAAATAATTGTTGTCATTAAATAAAAAGTTAGAATAGTAAAATTAAAAAATTTGTGGAGGAAATAAATAATATCTTACATTCAGCCTCCTACTCAAGGCCACTGGTACCATGACAATGATTTGCCGAAGTCAAGTGGTGGATGACACTTTCGAAAAGCTATTGTTGCCTGATGAAGAAAAAGTAATTCAAATGGTTGCTCAGAACACAGTCACAGTTTTCATTTTAAATTTGCAATTAAAATAAAGCATGTTACGTTAGATTTTCTTTTCATTTACAAAGACGAATATTTAAATAGGAAAGGAAAATAGCAATTAAAAGCTGTGTAACAAATGTGGGCAAATGACAGTACAAAATGTTAATAACCAAGAGTACTTGAACCATGTGGATTTGGGCTCAGAAAGTAGTCTTTAAGTGATTGGAAAATACAAGTGCTCTTCTGAAGTGCATTTGTGTGAATAAGAAATTGCAACAGGAGAATTGTTCTTGGCTTCATAAATACTTCCTGTGAACTTTGGAAATCCAATCTGTATCTTTATGTACACAATTACTACAAGGGTAATAACTGCCGATAGTATTTGAACTCTGAAACTCTAGCCTCCTCAGATATTCTATTCTTAATTTTTGTTATCACGAGCTTGTATCAAAACACTATATAAACAGCTTCCATTTATAGATATCTTGAGAAGATAGGAAGAAATTCTATGTAACCTCTAGTGTAATCATCTTTTTGGTTTACTTATCTAATAGAAAAATGCAGTGGTATGTGTTGATCTCTAAAATTTTACTGTAGTGAGTTAAGAGAATGAAATTTTAATGAAATTACTTTTCTGAAAACCTCTATTTTCCGGCTTTGGGAAGCATCGTAATTACGATGTCTCCATATGACTGCATGTGGGATTATTTGTGTAGAAAATGAGTATTCTCCTATTAAATTTTACCCATGATATTTTTCATAGAATTTCCAAATGACCTCCAAATAAAGGGACTTTTTCAGAAAACAAATAGTATCAGCTCTAACTATCATGTTAGTTATTCTAATACTTTTTAACAAAAGGAGTTTTAAATAGAGTCTGAGTGCAGGTTGTAAACTGAACAAGCTCCAAACCTACAATGAGGTAGAAACAGAGATGCAGATGGAAATAGAGATAAAAAAGAGACAGAAATAGAGATGGGATGGAGATAGAGATATTTTCAAGGATATGGGCAAAAGCCTAAACCAATTATGATCAGCACCTGTCAGATGTTTAAAAATATTTAGACTATTAAATTACATAAATGTCTTCCTTAGTTATCTCATTGAGATAATGATTACATATGTGCATATGGATTGAAATGGAATGCTTATAAATACATGACAAAAATGTAGCAATACATCAATAAAAATAATAACAATAACAACAATATCCAATGATTAAAATATTATACTTAAATTTCCTTTTTAGGTAAGAGCATTTGGGAAGTCAAAAGTTACATATGAGAAAAATATTTGAAAGTAAGTTTTTCATTTATTGTTTTTCCATTTGCACATATTTATAGGTCATTGCTTTATGTTTTGGTAGACTAACATATCTTTAATTTAAAAAAAGGCATTTTTCCCAGAAAAATAATTTAATATTGATACTAATTTCAGGAACAAAATGGAAGAGTATACTCCTGGTTTCTATATCTACCTGACTTTTGTTTTTCTTGTCTTTTGACTCAATAGAAGTGTCCCTTCCCCATTTAAGATTAATCTTTCCCTATCTGGTCTTTCCAACTGCTTAAAGATAGTGACCCAGCATCAATCCCTTCCATCCTCCTCACCACTGTTGCCTCAAAATGATCAAATTGCCCCTAATTTTTAAGCAATCATTTTCCTATCTTCTTTATTTTGCCAAGAAATTTCACTGGTTCTATTTCTCCTGCCTCTAGTTCTATCCCAACCACTTGCTATCCTTGAAAACTGGTTTTAGCCTTTTTTCTACCTGAAACTACTCTCCATAAAATCTCCTCATCATAAAATGCAGGTGTTTCCTAAAGCCCCATTCTTATCATGCATATTATTGACAAACCATTTTTCATGAAAGAAAAAGAACAAAAGTTCCTCCTTGACATCAGAAAAAGAAAAAAAATTACCTCCTGCTGACTCTTCCTACAATGCTGTTTTCTTTCTCCAATTTTTTCCCACAGCTTTTTCCCCTCCAGCTACCCTTTAATTGCCAGTGTGTTTTACCTTTTACTTTTCTTTTGACAGTCTCTTCATCGATTCTTACCATCATCATGTATTGGCTATGTAAATATGTCCAATTATGGACTGTGATGGCGGAATCTTGTCATACTGAATCTTCTCCCAAGAGTCCTCAAAACTTTTTAAATGATCTTTGACATTGTTTTCCTATAAGCCTTTTTTCTTATTTCCACTTGGCAATCATATACAGTGGTTTTGTTTTCCACACTGTTATTTACATCCATTTCTCATTTCTTTCTGCAGCTACTACTCAATTTGAGACCCTTATCAGCACAGTCTGTTTCAAGTCCTTCTCCTCCAATGTATCTGCTACCTTGGTCACTAGATTTGACATCCTTAAATATAGCTAAAATTATGTTTTTGTTTTTGTTTTGTTTTGTTTTTTTTCACAAAAACTTTCAGTAAGTCAAATAAAGTTCAGGTTTTGTCTGCTATTTAAAGATGCTGTTTTGTGTTCACACCAAACTTCCCCCAAAATGCTATCAATGAGCAAACATGTATCATGCACAGTCATTCCTGGGTCAGGAATTTAGACAGAACATAGTGGAAGTGGCTTGTGACCTGGAATAACTCTCCCTTAGTCCACCTAAAAATCCAGTCCTTATTCCAAATTCCTCTACTCCTTTGAAGGTAAACTTGGATTGAGCCAACACCATACTGGAAAAGAACCATCTACCTAGCAGAAGAAATAAGTTAAAAAAAAAAAAAATGAGCCACTGGAGACCCATAGAATAGAAAAGAAAACAGAAATTCACACTCATCTGTAGTAGGCTCAAATGGCACTGTGAAAATGAAAGTAACAGCACTCTTTCAAATCATCCTCTGGACTCCTTTTGTGTCTGATAAGCTAATAGAAGCTACTATCAGTGTGTTTAGTAACGTAATTTAACATCCTACTTTTTATAGTTGAAGAAATACAACTAAGGGGATAAGTACATTTCTTTTTCTAAACTTGATAAGTATCAAAAGTGTTCTGCACTTTTCTTTTCCTACATCACATCTCCTAATAACTGCTTCACCTGGAGCAAGTGTCTTCCCCACTAAATATGTACATCTTTCCAGATACACTTCAAATGCCATCTTCTCCAGAACACCTCACAAGTAAGAGAGCTGTTACCCTGGCAAATGTCCACAATCTTTCAGTACCTTTTTTATTATATTTACCACAAGAATACTATAGAGGATCTTCCCTGCCCTCTGTCACGCTGAAATGCACCTCTCTTCTTACTTCCCATAGCACTTTATACAATGTCTTGAGTGAATTCATCTCTCAATAGAGGAGTGTTTAATTAATGCATAATGAATTATTCAAAGTCATGAATAAAATATTGCTGTACCTATAGCTGGTCATTTTGTTCCTGCTTTCTATAAAGAGAAAGTTATAGTTAAAAGAAAGTATAATAATGAATGTTTGCCTTTGGAAGAAAGATAAAGTTCTTTTAAAAGAGAAATAAAATTAAGCTTGAAAAGTCAAAATTTACCATATTAAAAATCTAGAGACTATATGTTAACCAAACTCAAGTGCATACAATAAAGGTCAACATACTATTATTTTTAAAATTTCTTTGCACTTTAAAAAATAGTGTAATTGATGCTGTGACAAAGATGGTCTCAACATTCTTCCTCGCTTGATTATTTTAGGCAGATTTCTTCCTAACTGGAAGTCTCCCTTTTCTTAGATCATATATTTCAGAAAACATGGAATTGCAGGTTCTTTCTTTATCTCTTTGAGATGTAAATCTCCAAGGCTTTGCAGGCTTTACTCTCCAGGAATGACTTTCTCAAAGACCTGGGAGCTATCTCTTTGAAACATAATTATAAAAAAAGATTATACCCTTATCTTTAAGTCTCTGTAGTCTCTGTGGAAAGACAGGAGTCCAACTTTAATAAGTACCAATTAGCAAATGTGGATGGTTGTCCAATCAACCCAATAATATCCTCCCAACTCTTAACACATCTCATCTTTTGCTTCTGTAGTATTCAGTTCAATCTCTCTCTCTTACTGCAATGGCCTTGTATAAAGTCTTCCTTGTCTGTTCAGCACCATATAGTATGATTTATCTTCCACAACAGTCACTTTAAAGAATTATTTGATTAATTTATATGTTAGATTCAGAAAGGTAAGTTAAGACAGGCTCTTTTTTTTTTTCCCCTGAGATTTTTACCACAGGGCACATGCACTAACTGGAGAGAGACACAGAGACAAGAAGGTAAGAAATCACCCTCCAGGGATATGGCCATGCTGAAACCCCTTCTCCATTCTCTTGGGATTTGGGGCATGGACGCATGCATACCTGATGTGTTTTTTAAGACGTTGGATCTGGGACTTGAACCTCAGAGTTGAATTTGTAGGATAAAGTGCCTTAATTTCCATGCCACCTACTAGTTTCAACAAGGCTTTTTATAATCAATTCTGAACCTAATAAGTCCATTAAAGGTCAAACCATATTTTTCAATAATTTTTCCCTGGATGTCATTATCTAAGAATATTTGGTAGAATAGACAGAATGCCAAATCCTGGATAGAGTTTACATATACAGTCATTTTATCCATTCATTCTACAATGTATATTTACATAGCAACTTGTAAATTTCAGGCACTATGGATAGGCATGTAATATTAAAAAGGTGATAATAAAGGTGTGTTTTATCCTTCCATATAGACCTCACAATCTAGACTGAGATGATAAAATGTAAATTGTTATTACAATACAATGTGTGGGTATTCACCTAAGAGCTCTGGCTCCAACCTCACTCATGTCATAATCCTAAACTCAGCATAATTAGTACCACTTCCCTGTGTGCCTTGCAGCTCAGACTTGACATCAAAGAGCAAGGTCCCTAGTATAGAAAGAAAGCAGAAACCCCAATTCTTAGTCTACTTACTTTGATCCTAGATCTAGGTAGGTGAGGGTTCTAGGTGACCATCTTCAAATGTACTGAATCTTCAAATACAGGCTCTGTAAGCCATTCTTCTGACTTCTGATACTTCCTTTTTATTTATTTAAATGTCACTCCCATTTCTTACACTTTCACCTACATAGATTAAACAGTAATTAACCTTCAATTATACTTACTCCAACCTTGAATACTGTGTATATTAATATTAGAAGCTGATATGAATAATTGGCACTGCAATTGACCGCAGTTAACTAATGGTCTTTCTAAAAACTATTCTGTCATCTAAACATTTCCATTTTTTGAACAGAAGAATAAAATGCCAGAAATTAGGAGATTTAGAACTAATATTAGTCTCCTGCACAATAATATTATATATTTACCTTGAAAAAGTAGCATTTTGTTGATATCTTTCTTGCTATACAAGAGACAATCTGTCTCCTGTCCTTGCTTATAGATGTATTTTGCTTGTTGCCATAGTGACAAATCCATAGTCTCAGGAGATCACTGCTTTGAACCCTGAATTTTTTGACCCTCTGAAACCAGCAACATTGAGAAGGTAGAAAAACATGGTCGAAATTCCCACCAAGTGGACCAATTTATGAAATGCATGTTCTGCTGATATATTCTAAACCACATTCAGTGTAAAATCTCAAGCATTTTAAAGAGAAAAATACAAATAGGCCCTGAGCCCTGACTTATCTAACTCTTGTGAGATTAGTTTTATGAAAAATTCTTCTAAAACCTGTCTTCAGGCCTCCATGCATAACAATTTTGACTTTACAAAAGGCATCATAATTAACTTTTTAGATGTTTAGTATTTGAGTTTAAAAACATCCAGAAATGTGTACAAAACAGGCCTTATCCTGCAGTAATCTTAAAATCATTTGCATGCTAAAATTAAGTTTTAAATAGAAAATATTATAGAGAAAAATAAATACCGCCTACAAATAAAAGACTTCACTGGTATTTGTATGTACTTAAAAATACAAAAGTGTGTTTTAGTCCATTTTCTGTCACTAACACCTGACTACCTCAATGGGCAATTTATAAAGAATAGAGTTTTAGAGACCAGCAAATGGTGTAATGATTATGTTCCTGGACTCCCATGTAGTTAACTGCAGTTCAAGTCCCGAACCTGGTGGCTTAAAATTCATAGTGGATGCATGTGCATGCATACTCAAAATCCTGAGAAGAGAATGCAGGAAAAGCAATTGTGGCGTGGCCATCACTCAGTCTGGGGTCTTTCTGGCAAGCGCACAAGCTCTATAATAAAATCTCTAAAAAAAATAAATAAATAAATAAAACTTTATTTGGTTTACAGTTTTAGACACCCAAGGACAAACAGTCACATCTGACGAGAGTCTTCTTGTTGGTAGAGACGCTCATCAGAGATCCCAGGCAGCACTGGGCATCACATGGCAGGAACTTACTTGTCTCTATGTCCACGTGCATTTGTCTCAATCTCTATTTTTATAATCCTGCAAGAATTCAGTCATACAGATCCTACACTGATGACCTTATCAAATTCTAGTCATCTCCCAAACCTCACCTCTTAGTCCCATAATCAAATTAAGTCTCAACCCTCTTAATACCTATACAATACAACCAAATTTCAACACATGAATTATAGGCGATACTTTCAAACCGAGCCTAAGGGAAAAAATCTTATGAGGTTAAGGCCCAAATTAAGATACAAATAATTGACTAGATTTCAATATAGTTTGTTTATTTATGCATTTTTATTTCGTAAAATACTTATTGAGCTCTGCCACTTGCCAGCGTTCTCTCTGAAGTCACAAAATTTTATACATTATGTCAGTTGTTTTTGATCTTGTAAAACTTCTATTCTATAAAGCAGAGGAAATCTTGCAGTAAACAAGCAAACACACACACAGACACACACCAGCAGCAACAATAACAACAACACTGGTAGTCATAAATGTCAGGAAATAAATGAAAAATGATAGAGATGACAGGGGGCATGTTCAAAAACAAAGAAACAAACAAAAGATGAGTAAACAGAGTAAGTGAAGGGAGAGGAAGAAAAGGAAGGAGGTGAGGCCAAAAGGGGTACAGTAACCAGATAGCGTAGAACCTTGAAGAGCATTTTAAAGAATTTCTATTTTATTCAGAGTGCAGTGAGATGTCATTGGAGGGCTCTAAGCCTGATTAAAGTAAAATGATTAGGCTTGGTTTTTTTTTCAGGCTTGCTTTTTGAAAAATAGCTGCTAGGTATTTTATTCTTTACAGCTATAATTTGTCTATCTTTTAAGAAGTTATCAAGCAACTTAATTTTATACTGTTTTTACACTTTTTTATAATCTGTCTATTCAAATGGACAGATTATACATGCATAATTCTAGCAATTGCTGAAACCAGTCATATGTCTGAACACAGTATCAGTACGAATTGTTTTAATTTTTGTCTGTCATAAGCTTTGACTACTGTGTTACTGTTGATGATAATAATGATGATTATAATGATACTGCTACCAATAGTAGATGCCATTAAGAACTTACCATGCTTCAGATATGGTTCTAAATGTTTCAATGTAATGTATTACATTTAGCCATTATAAGAAAAGAGCCCTTGTATAATGTCCTTTTTATAGAAGACTAAACAGAGTCTTAGAATGAGCATGTGGCCTTCCTAACTTCACATAGAATAGAAAATAAAGCAGGAGTTAATCCGAGATCTTTTCACTCCATAAAGCAAATTCAGCCTTTGTACTTTTCTGTCTTGCAAGGCAATCCGATGGTTATTTAAATTTCTTTTGAAAAATATAAACCTCAAATATTATAATTCAGAGATTCTATTTTTGTCTGCTAAGTATATGACAGCCATATTTAATTCTGATTATTAAAAAAAAACAAAAACCTAAAAATCCACTAGCATTTATTTTTCTCCTCAAAGATGTAATATTAGAACAAATTACAACAGTGGCACTGCCATTTATTTTACTAATGTTGGTCCAGACAATACTTGAAATAGTTTTTTTTTTTTTTTTTAAGTGGACAGCAACTAAACAAATTCATTATTAAATCAGGGATATTTTAACCAATAAAGAAAAAATACACAAAAATTAAACCCATCATAAGATTTCTGTCTTGGTGTACGGTGTGCCTTCCCTTATAAAATGGGGAGTGGATGATTCACATTCTACCAATTTTCCACGTGCTAACAAAATAACATGCTTCAATGTATATTGCATTACTATTGCTTATATGCTCTCTTCCTCCCAAAAAGATCGGTGCCTCGACACAATGTTTAAGGGGGAAAAAATTTCAGTTTTTCCTTAAAGAAAAACTTGTTCTACCTTCGATTGCTTCTGTACCAGCCTTAAGCATCCCATTACACTTTCAACCAGTTCATCCTAACATCGAAGAGAACGTTCTGTTTTCTTACAATTCAATTTTTGCTTAGAATTAATTCTTTTTTATTTTTAAATTTTATTTTATTTATTTATTCATTTTTTTTTTTTTTTAATTTGACCAGAGAGAGAGAGAGAAAGGGATAAAGGAAGCCACCAGGTCTGGGACTCGAACCGTGGTTAGCCATGTGGGTATGTCCAGCACCTTAACCACCATGCCACCTGCTGGTCCCAAATTTTTGCTTAGAATTCTATAAATGTTTTCAAACTATTTTTGCTTTCTATTAAGAAACAACCTTCTAAGGCCAACAAGTATGGTGATTAAGACACTGGACTTCCCACATATATGACCATGGTTCAAGTCTCAAAACTGGCAGCTTCCTTTCTCACATATCGCTCTCGCTCTCTCTCTCTCTCTCTCTGTACCTCTCTCTGGTGAGCACATGTTCCCTACAGTAAATTTAAAATAATAATAAATAAAGTTAAATAAAGAAGCAACTTTCTAATATTTGTTACTATTTAGTCCTTTAGAAAAAAAATACCCAATAATCACATATCATTTTCATATTCACTCTCCTTCTTGGCTAGCAACTGACATCTGCATCAACAACCTTGATACTATCCATCCATGTATGTTGCTTTGGATGAAAAAGTAAGAAAAAGGAAAAAAGATGATATCAAATGACTCTAAAGCTCTCAATGTTCATTAGACTCTGTGTGATGTCTGTGTTTTTATTGTTATATGATACCCATTATGAGATTAGCTGCATGATTAGTTTAACATTTAGGGAGTTTAATGAACCATTAAACTACCCTAATTTTATGATGAATGAAGGAAGGTTAGGTGTTGAACCACAAGAATTTATAGCAAACTTTCAAGGTGTTTACTTTGGGGGGGTTAAAAAGTGGAAGACTCTTCCTGGGCCTGGTACACATTTACTATGGAAGAATAGACTGTCAATCACTCTTGAATGACTTATTATTCAATCTCTCTCATGCCATCACTCAAATACTAGTCAAGGTTATCAATGTGCTAAGCACCAAAGGAATGACATATTTTATCCTTGCAAATATACATATTTAAGGAGGAAAGAGATAATATGACACCAATACCACAGTGTAGATTGAATATAAGCTCGTGAAGAGAGGCACAGAGTTCATGTAAAATTAGAGAAGGAAGAGTTCATTTTGACTAGGATTTGGGGAAAACTTGGATGCAAAAATAACAATGAATCTTGAACCAATGAGGCAACATGATGGTTAAGGTGGCTAGATCCCATATGGCCAATTGAGGGTTTGATTACCAGCCCCAGCAGATCGAGGAAAACACTGGACCTGTGTGCATATGTGCCCAAAATACTGAGAGGAGAATGGAGTAGAGATTGTGGCGTGATCTTTCCTCCTGGGTAGTACATTCTCACTTTCTGTGTGTGTGTCAGGCAAGCATATGTACTCTGTAGCAAATTTATAAAATATAAAAATTAAAATTAAAAATAAACACTTAATTTCTTCAAGAAAAGCAAGATTATGGCAGGAGGGTTAGGGAGGAGGAATTGTCGAGGAAAGCATTAGAAGCATAAAAAAGGGCATGAGCAAAGTAAATTTGGTTCAATAGAAATATAAGGGGTCTATGAGTCTGAGAGACAAATGAATGCAAGCCCTATTCACTAATAATCACATGGTCCTCAATCTCCATGTGTGTATAGTGAGTACTGAGCTAAATAATCTCCAAAGCTGCTTTAAGTTCTATGATGTTTAAAGCACAGAGGTGAGAACCGACAGGCATGATAGGATGTGTCAAATGCTAGGCTAGAAATTTGGTCTATACGTGATAGTCCATGAAGATCCTGTGAAAATATCCCACAGTGTCCAAAATTTGTTTCAGATCAATCTGATAACAGTTTGCAGGGTGGCATGAGGCTGAAAGGTATCATTAGGGTAAACATCTTAAGTGGCCACCAGAGAATGAACTGATGGTAACAGGGGTGGAAACTAGTACTATACATGTTGAAAAAGTATACATCTGGGAGGCATTGTGAGAAAGCTGTATTTATCCAAGAAGAGTTTAACTTACTAAGTCATTTGGGGATTCACCTAGAGGAAAGCATCCTATGCCATCAAAAGAAAGTTATCCCTATTATGAGGCTTGAGGCCAGATTTTAGGTCATGGGGAATTGTTTCTTTCCTCATATTACCTACTATTTTGGGCTCTCCTTTTGCCTGTGATGTTAGTTTAAGGGCTTTCAGGTGATACAGACAGAGAGTGAGAGAGAGAGAAAAGAGAGGCTTATGGAGAAGACATAAATATAAACCAAATTGAAAAAAAAAGTAAGAAAAGAAAACATCTTTGTGAATCAAAAATTAGAAATATTTCTTAAAAAAAAACAAAGACTCCAAAGCACAAGCTATAAACTCCAGTGTAGAAACATATAGATATAAAAATATACAGACACACATATTTCAAAAATCCAAATTAAGGTCTTCTGTTTAATAAAGGATCTCACAGACAAAATTAACAGAAACATGACAACTGGAAAAAAAGATATGCTAACAGTCCAAAGTCAATCCTGAATCAATATTTTAGAATTATAGAAAGGGCTCCAATAAAATAAGAAAAGACAGTAAAACTTGTTTTTTTTTAAATGGGCAAAGGCTAGAAAGAAGCAATTCATAGAAATATAAATCCAAACACCTGATAATACTTGAATACATTACTAATCTAAGATATGCAGACTAAAATTGACAAGGAAACATCTTTTACAACTATAAAAATACACAAAATTAGAATGTTGAACAATATCAATTTTGTAGTGAGGCCTTAGGGACAAAGAAACATATATACACTTTTGGTAGAAATAGAATCTGGATTCAATCATTCTAAAATCAGCATGACAAAAATTAAGTATCAGATATCCAAGTATGATTTTCTTCCTGAATATTCATACTGGGATATGTAGTGTATAAGGATGCTCATTCCGTCATTGCCGCAATGGCAGAGAATTTGAGGCAACCAAATCATACTTCACTACAGGACAATTGTGAGCTAAATGCAGTTCTGAAATGTTTTGCACTTTATGAAATATGAAAGAGTTAGAAGTAATAATTTAGATAGGTACATAGCCAGTAGAATAGACCTTTTAAAAATAATAATGCCAGAGGCTCCTTTTGCTGACTATCGAGGGACAGAGAGAGAGAGAGAAAGTGAGAAAGCACCCCTTATGGATAATGGTCACACAGCAATCCCTTCTCCATTACCTCCTTCTGTAAGGATTTTGGACATGCACACACATACGTACACAGTGTGATTTTCTAAGCTATTGGATTTAAGACTTGAACCATGCATTTGGCTATGTGAGATCCAGCTGCCTTATCTGCAACACCACAGGTTGGCCTTAGAATAGATCTTATCATCAGTGGTGAATGAATAAAGCAAGAAACAGAACAAATTTACAGTACAATACAACATATGTTCACTAAAAACAGATAAAAGCAAACCACTACTGCTATAATAATGTATATAATATAATGTATAAGGTAAAATATATCTAAAAGTCTGTCTTAAAGATCTAAGCAGGGCCAGCAGGTGATATGGTGGTTGGGGTGCCGGACTCCCACATGGCCGACCCCAGTTCAAGTCTTGGACCTGGTGGCTTGCTTTCTTACTTTCCCTTGTTCTCTCTCTCTGTCTCTCTCTGGTCAAATTAAAAAAAATAAAATTGCATAAATACGTAATTCTTAAAAAAAAATTTAGCATGTGTACCTATTGTGGAGTTTCAACTGTAATAAGAATCAGGGATTAAAGAAATTAAAATAAACCAAAGAGACAAATAGTGTACTATGAGCCGAATTACATAAATAACGAAAGAAAAAAAGAGCAAGAAATAATATGAGAAAGAAGGCTGAGAAAAATATAAAAAGGAAGAGAAAACACCTGATTTTTGTTCCAGAATGCAAGGAGCTTAGAAAGCATCACTGTATGCTAATGACAAATAAAAAGCTGAGAAAACTAAAATCTCACTAACATGTTTTAGCTATGTTTAGAAGAAAGTCCAAAATAAATGGCAAACCCTTCGTGGCCCTAATGAACAGTCAGCAAGATTGCAAGATACCAGGTTAACTTACAAAAGTAAATTTCTTTTACTTTGAGCACGTGAAATTTGAGAATGTGAAATTTGAAACTTTTGGTATATTGCCATTTCCATTAGACCACCAAAAATGAAATTCTTAGGTATCAAGCCTGTGTACAAGATCTATATGAGGAAAACTACAAAACTCTAATGAAAGATACCAACTAAATAAGCAAATATCTCTAAAGAGGTAAAAGACTAGAGAAAGGAAATCTTAGTATGACAAGACTTTATTAAGGTAGTTCTCTCTCTCTCTCTCTCTCTCTCTCTTTCATGCATATGTGCTCTAGAGCATGAATAAAAATTTTAATAATTAAATAAAGTTTATTATTCTTTTAAAAGGAATAAAAAGGCAGTATGGAAAGAAGACTATCATGGAAAGAAACTTCAGAACTTCTTATGTCCTGTTTATTCTCTCAGCCATGTTTTCCCTAACCACTGTTTTCCCAACATTTCCTTCAGTTTGGACTTTAGTTGTAGCAGCACTGAAGGCAGGTGGGTGCATTCTCAAGCTGCCCATCCTAAAAATATTGGAATCAGAGAAGCAGGTAAAACCAGGAAAGGCAAAGTAACAAAGTGTGTCAGTCTCATGTGAGCCATGTTTCTACAGGATAATATATTGGGTTGTCAGGAAAGTCATCATGCATTTTTCCATAGAAAAATATATCAAGACTTTCCCAATGACCTAATAGTATGATAGAAACTCATTTTCTGTGGCAGTAGGTGGCATGCTGGTCAATGCGCTGGATCCTCCATGGTTGACTGTGCAGTTCAAGTCCCAAATTTAGTGGTTTGAAAAAAGTCAGACACATATACATGAGTGCCCAAAATCCCAAGAGGAAAATGGAGAAGAGATTACATCATGGCCATCACTCTTGGGAGTTGAATTTTTACTTTCCCTCTCTCCCTCTGTCTGTCTCTGCCTCTTGGACAAATTTATGTACCCTATGGCAAAAAAAAAAATCTTAAAAAAATAAAAAAGAAAGAAGTAGAAAAAGAAGAAAGAGAAAGAAATAAAGAAGAAGGATAAAAGAGGAAGAGAGAAAAGAAAGAAGAGAGAGAGAGAGAAGAAAAAATCATGTTTCTTGTAGGCTTTTATGAAGGGCAATGTGCTCTGAATCTGAGAATCTGAACTCTATGACAATGACAGGTCTCCCTTCAAATACAAACGTCAAAGCACTATTTTTTCCGTGACCAGAGCCATTATAAATTTCTCTGGATTACAATTTGTATCTTATGTTTAAGACAAATTTGATCTTATTTGGTGTCTGGCTATCTATCCCAATCGCCTTTGAATTTCTATTGCTAACAGCTATTTAATATCTGTCAGCAATTCAGTTATCCTATCTTCCCTTTTGAATCATTTATAAATGTCATGATTCACAGTCAGATTTTCTTGAAAACTTCTATCTTTATTTCCGTAATTATTTATTTATTTCTCTGCCCATCTCCAGAGGCTCTGTTAGCTTCAAGGCTGAGATTCTCAATCTCAGTATTAGTAGCTAATGGAACCAGATAATTCTGTGTTGTAAGGAACTGTTTCATGCATTATAAGATATTCAGCAGCATAACTGGCCTCTGCCTACTAGGTGCGAGTAGGACTCTCCTAAATTGTGACTACCACAATTGTCTTCGGGTATTTCCAAATGTACTCTTGGAGGCAAAATTGTTCAAAGCCTAAATTAGGTTGACAAAAATCTTAACTCTATTTTATGTAATCATCTATAGAACATTAACCAGAATAATGGTAAATGAGTAGTTTTAGAGACTTCTGGTTTCAGCCCAGCAATTACCATCCAACAGGATAAGTCATCATTAATCACTGACTATTCATCATTTCATTTTTTATTAAGAGTCCTGAAAATTTTCATTCTGCAATGCATAGCCAGGGCAAGTGCTCCAAAGACCACAGAGAGATGTCTCAACTCACCAAAAGTGTACTCGCTTTACCTCAGAGAATTTGGTGAAGTTGCTGCTTAAGCATTTATTATGAAGCTGGTTATCTCTAGCTTTGATTTATGTTAAACCAACTGTTTATGCTGACGAAATGGGTACAAGGACTACATCACTCTTGGATCGCACACCTTCTGTTTGGGAATTATCAACAAAAGTTCTAGTGAAATACTATTATACCCCTAGTAATTCAGACACATTTTCCACTTAAAATGTTAACATACTTGTACTTCATGTATGAGGTATGTATTACAATAGAAACAATTTTCTAAATATCGTATCCTGTATTCATTTTAGAGAGCCCTCATGAATGGTCTATCAAAAACACTGTAATAGCCATTTGTGGTAGAGAACACATGTAGCCTGAGACTGATCAAGGTCAGCAAATCTGAACCAAGTGCAAATAAAAGTGTTATTTCTTCTTTTCTCTTTTAATAATTTAAAATTCTATTTTCATATGGTAAGTTCAGAGAGAGTTTCAAGGGGCTTCTCTTTTTTTTAAGCTTTGCTGGTATGAGATACCATTAAGTGCTGAAAATGAGGGAATGGGGATGGGGAAAATGAGAGTGCTTATGACGTAACTGGCCCATTTCATAATTACAACAGAGGTTAACCTGCTGTACCCATTCAGTTATCAAGGACAAGACACAAAGTTGGTGCTAGACTTTTTTGTTAGTTGGCTTCACCACAAAAATAACTTTGTGAGGTAATGCATATGTTATTTAGCCAGATTTAGCTGTTCCATAATATATGTACACTTCAAAACATCACATTGTACATAAGAACTACCTAAATTTTTATCTGTCAATTTAATATACCTAAATACAAATTTTAAAATCACAACTTTCCCTTTCATATTTTGAAATTACAATGTCTGTATTAACATCCTGTGTAATACACTTCACATTCACTTTAAAAACTGAAAATAGATTATGCATTTTAAGTGAACTTCTTTTTTGGAAATTAATGTAATTTTATTTTTTACTGACATACAATAATTGTATAAGTTAATGTATAATGTGATGTTTCAATACATGTTTATATTGAGAAATAACCAAATCAGGATAATTATCATGCCTATTGCTTCATATATTTATTGTTTCTTTATAGTGAAAATATTCTAAAACATATCTTTTAGCTATTTTGAAATTACGTTACTGTCAACTATAGTCACTTTATTGTGCAATAGGCTCCAGAAATTATTCCTCCTAATTGTAACATTGAGCTTATTGATCAATGTCTTTCCCTCTGCTCTTCTCTCCTATCTCTGGTAATCACTGTTCTACTATCTACTATGAGATCATTGCTTTTAGATTTCACATATGAATGAAATCATGATATTTGTCATTCTGTGTCTGGCTTATTTCACTTTAGTATGACATTTTCCAGGTCAATCTATGTTTTCTCAAATAACAGAATTTCATTCTTTTTTTATTGCTGAATAGTATTCCACTGTGTACAAACACCACATTTAAAAAAAAAAAAATCTGTTAATCCATTGCTAGACATTTAGGTTGATTTCAAATCCTGGCTATTGTGAATAAAGCTGCAATAAACATGGAAGTGCAGTTATCTCTTCAACATACTCATTTTATTTCCTTTGTTTAAATATCTACCCAGTAATGAGATTGTTGAACCATATGGTGATGGTATTTTAATTTTTTTAAGAAATCTCCATACTGTATTTTGCAATGGCTGTACTAATGCACATTCCCACTAACAGCATATACGGATTTCCTTTGCTCCACATCCTCACCAACATTTGTTATCTTTTGCCCTTGTGATAATAGCCATTTGAAATGGAATAACATGATGTCTCATTGTGTGCGGTTTTATTTCCACTTCTTTTTTCTGCCAGAAAGCACATGCACTCACAAAACAGAAAGACTGAGAGAAAGACAATGCACCCAATGGGGTATGGGTCACATCACAATCCCTTTTCCTCTGTTTCTACCTCATCAGGATTTAGGACATGCATACACATGCTTCTGGTATATTTTTCAAGCTGCCAGATGAACCATGTGGGATCCAGCTCCTTATGTACAGGACTTAACCACTGTGCTATAGGGCCAGCCCCTCATTGTGATTTTAATTGGAGTTTCCCTGTTGATTAGTGATATTGGGGGGGTTTTTTTGTTTGCTTTTTTTTTTTTTTTTTTTAAATAGACCTGCTGGCTTAAATATGAACATTCTTGAATCCCTACCAGTGTTTCTACAATAAAGCAGTCAAGGCTACATCACCTAGTAAATAATGCAATTCTTCCATCTCCTCTGCCTGTTAAAATCTGGTAGCTACACAAC
Organism: Tupaia tana; assembly: GCA_026018925.1. Taxonomy (NCBI): domain Eukaryota; kingdom Metazoa; phylum Chordata; class Mammalia; order Scandentia; family Tupaiidae; genus Tupaia; species Tupaia tana. The sequence continues at coordinate 75,792,620 of JAKSZU010000005.1, read as the reverse complement.
CACACTACTAAGTTACAACTGCTTGATGATTCCCTTTGTAAGGGAAATCTCACTCCGCATACGTCGATGTGATGCTTTATAGATCTCAAGTGATTTGATTTTTAAAATTTATAAAGGTATTATATATTAAGTTATCATGATGACCTGTGGATGCTTGTGTGAATTCATCAGGAAAACCATCTGCAAAAGTCAAACATTCTAAGACTCTGGATTTAATTTTCATAATCTAAAAATTTGAACCTGGTGGTAAAGGTGAGGGGGCATTCTTTAGCCAGACACAGAAAGCAACCAATCTACTAGATAAACAGTATGAAGGAAACTCACTTAAATGATCTTTTGTTCTGATTCATGTTTCTTGAATCAGAAAGCTGCAATAAACATGGAAGTGCAGTTATCTCTTCAACATACTCATTTTATTTCCTTTGTTTAAATATCTACCCAGTAATTCTTGTCTTCATCTAGCCAGGTGTTATTGATAGAACATTAACGACTAAAAAATTGACCTTACCAACAAAACAGAATAAAAAGTTAAAAGTTTGTGATTTTTTTGAGTGAGAAACATTAAGAATGGAGAGTTAGAATGCCACTTACTTAAATTAAATGTCATATATATATATATATATATATATATATATATATATATATATCCTTTAAAAATCATATAGAACTAGCTCACAAATATAGCAATATCAAGAAAATACATCCTCAAGGTGTTAATTCTTCCTTATGTAGGATTATATTTTCTTCCCTTGAACAATCACTCATTATTTAATACCATACAATTCTTTTAACACAATAATAAGTTTAAAGGATAGATATTTTAAGTTGTTGAAAAATTAAGATGTCATTCTCTAAGAGTTAAAACATGAAGCCAAAATCAACTATGTTTATCTTTCCATTTCCCATTCTAAACTACTCTAAAGCATATCATTAATCAGCTTTTCTAAGCTTATCCTTCTTTTAAATTAGAGGTGTGTGTGGGGGGGGATGTATACTATGAAGCAAGAGATAATGAGCCTCAGGATGAGAACGATATTGCTTTAGTGCCATTTTTCGTTATAACCCTTCACCTTCTTATGATTGGCCTCAAATTATTTGTTATATACACATTTATTGGGAAGTAAAAAGACACAAAGGCTGAAAATAATCTACAGTGTATAATCATATTGATCTACTAATGACATTTTATATGTCATTAGATTAGATTATGTTATTCTGTTTATATATAAGGATTGTGAACAAACCTTATATTTCTTAAATGGAATGTGTGGAAAACAAGCAGTAAGGCAGTAAAAAATGAATTTCACTGTGAAAAAATATTAAAGAATAAGTCATTTTAAATTTATTATTTGTATAAAACATGTATTATAAGACAGAAGTTTTACTATTTATTTCTCACAGGTGACAAAATAAGTGAATTTCTCTTTTATTTTATACTTCTTATTTTTTTAATTAGTTAATTTACATTCATTCACTGAGCATTGTCACAGCATATAAAATGTAATTTCCCATCCAGAAGATGCTGCATAGTAGCTTAATCTTACATGGTATCCTCAATAATTTTTCATTTCTAGTTCCATGTATATGTGTGTGTGTGTATGTGTAATATATATTTTCCCCCTATTTCCCACCCTCTGCCATTTCCCACCCTCCTCCCACACTATCTGAAGTGTCCACAGTTGTTTTCCATTCCTTTTTCCCCCCCACATTTTATTGATTCATCAAAGTTCTTAAATAATCTAACTACTTTCAATAGCAAGCTCTGCTGATATATACGTATCTATGAGTACATGTCTGACTTAAGGCATGAATCTCTGAGTAAAATGAATATGCTATAAGGTAGCACCTAGCTGATGTTATATAGTTTACTGTGGTCATTAATTATGTATTTTTTACTATATTTTTTAATTTCAAGAAAAGTAGATTTAACTTTAATAAATCAAAGAAATGCTAAGGAAATATGCTTAAAACTTAAATCCAGGAAACAGGTTGGGATTCTGTTCAAATAGTAGGTACATGAACCTATCGGCAGCTCAAGACAAGACAAAAATCCTTAAAACTGGGAAACAAAGCCTAGAAAAAAAAATCAATAATGTTTTAGTCAAAAGTCATAAAATTCTATCTCACCAGTTCAGTCTCAAGTACTTTATCTTTTGTTGTGATTCAATTTTCCCAATTAAATTCAAATGAAGAATTTATATATAAGTTAGAAAAAAATAAACTTTTTCTGACAGAAAATTATTAATTATTATTATTATTAGAGGTTTTTACCTTAGTGCACATGCATTCACCAAAGAGAGAGAGAGACAGAGGCAATGAGAAGGAAAGTAAATATCACATCCCAGGAGGGATAGCCATGCCACAGTCCTCTCTCCTACATTCTCCTCTCGGGATCTTGGGCATGAACGCACATGTGCCCCACATGATTTTCAAGACACCAGATCCAGGACTCAAACCATGATCGATCATGTGGGAGTCTAACAACATAATTGCTATAACATTTGCTAGCCCCCTGACAGAAAAATATTAAGGGCTGTCCTGTTGCCTGGTGGTTAGGGCAGCCAGATCACACTTGACAGGCCCCACAGTTCGAGTCCTAGATACAGACACTTGAAAAACATAATGAGTACAGGTCCATGTATGCCCCAAATCCCAAAGGCCAAAGGGAGGAAGAGATGAAGGAGAATATTGCAGCATAACCACTCTACATAAGAATGCTTTGTCTTCCCTCTTTGTCTCACAAGCACACCTGGCTTCTAACCAAAAAAAAAAAAGAAAAAAGAAAAGAAAGGAGAAATAAAGGAAGGAAGAAGGAAGAAAGAAAGAGAAAGAAAAAAAGGAAGAAAGAAAAAAAGGAAGAAAGAAATAGAAAGGAAGGAAGGAAGAAAAAAGAAAGTTAATAAAAATGGCAATTCTACTTGCCCTAGGGAAGTACTCCCACCCAAAAAGAAATTTCCAATACCAATATATCATCACAATGTTTCCAATCTTTTTTTGTTTCTCAGCTGTTATTAATTGTTTAATGATCTTATTCCCCATTTCACTATAAGCTCCAAGTAGTCAGGGATTTTTATCTCTCTCATTTATTACTACATCCCATGGTACTAACATAATGCCTGGTACCTACTGGGTACTTAATAAACAGTTGTTGTAAAAATCGATTGCTGGAGGAATTGACCGAATCACTCGTTCTTTAGAGCAATGCATTACATAAGTTAGGAAATCTGACTTTCCTAGGCCATGCAACAGTTAGGTCCAGTCCAGACATTCCCACCAAGATGTCAGACTATGAGTGAAGCCCTCTTAGACACTCCAGAAAAGATAAATTTTATCAAATAACCTCAACCAATGTCACATGAAACAGAAGGCTCACCCAGTAAAGCTCTGCTCAAATTCTAGAACTCTGACTAAACTCTAAAATTGGTAGATACAATGATATGTTTACTACTTTTTTTTTTTTTTTTTTTTGAGAGGTTTTTGCTATAGGGTGCATGCGCTCGCCAGACAGAGAGAGAGACAGAAAGCGAGAAATCACCCCCCAGGGGGGATGGCCACGCCACAATCCCTTCTCCTCCATTCTCCTCTCAGGATCTTGGGCACGCATGCACATGTGCCCGGCGTGAGTTTTAAGCCACCGGGTCCGGGACGCGAACCGCGGTCGACTACATGGAAGTCCAGTGACATAGCCATTACGCTAACTGCTGGTCCCAATATGTTTACTACTTTAAGTCCCTAGAATTTGGGAAATTTATTATGAAGGAATAATGATCTGGACCAATTGGTAACAATGTGAATTTTTATAAGATTAAAAATGGATTCCAAAATTAAACTGACAGTTTAAAAGAGATTAAATAGATGTGGTATCAGTATGTTAGAGAAGAATGTAGTGAATATTAAATTGTTTTAGACTGGAAAGTTAAGCTACTTTGACTTTAGCAAACTATTTGACAAAGTCCTCTATGATATCTGAGATGGCAATATACAAGCTATTTATTTATCTACTTATTTTTTACATTTTCCCACAAACATTTACTTTACATATCAAAAAATTTTTGCTCATACTCCATATAGTTCTTGACAGTTAATAAACAACTTTCAAATTAAAAAAAAATTAAAGATAAATTTCAAAATATTTGTTATAATTTTGTTTGTGACTCTATAACAGAGACAATAAGGTTTTAAATATTTTTTAGAAAATATTTACATGTCAATTACTCAAACTGTTGAGAAGTAAACACCCAGCACACAGTTCACACACGAACCTTCCCAACTTGGTTCTGCCTTCCACGTATTCTGTTATTCAGCATCTGCTAGCAAAGATCAGTCTCTTCTTCAACTTCTTTCAAAGTCTTCCTCAAGGTAATCCTTTGGTTTTGGCTGCCCTTTGCAATTTCAACCGATTACAATGCTGTGCTGAAAAAGTTCACGTTATTTTATAGTACAAATTCTTTCATGTGGCTTCTCTAATCCTCTCTGCCAGACAAAGCTGTTTATGATGCCAAACCACCTTTCCAAGAGCTTCTGTTGGCTTTCTTGAGATCTACCTTAGTTCCATAGTTTTCTGGTCATATCTCTAGATATGACATTCCAGTCAAAGCCCTGGGAATAATGAGTATTTCCAATTTCTGATGAGAGACAACAAGTATTATTGAACTTATGCAAATACCCATTCTATCACAAAATAAAAGTACTCATAAATATTTCCCAATTCCAGAGGGATCAGGAAGGGAGAAAAGTTTATGTTTCAATATTGAGATGGCAAAAAAGCAAACAAGCAAGCAAAAAAAAAATTTTTCACAAAATGCTGGACCTATCAACAGCTCAAAAGAAAGCAAAATTTTTAATTTGGAAAACAAAGCATAGTAAAAAAAAAATCAGTAATCTTTTAGGTCAAAAGTCATCAAATTCTATTTTACTAGTTCAGTCTCATGTAATTAGTCTCTTTTCTGTTGGATTTGCAGTGTTACTGTTGTCTGATCTTCCTATTTAAATCCTGGAAGTTAGCATTCAACCTTATTATTGATATTTCCAGACTTGTCCCTGGCAATTTTTTTTTTCTTTTTATTCTCTTATTTCTGTCTGAGTGTCTTTAGTTTTCCTGGTAAAGCATTCTCTTCAGAATTTCTTGGAGAGCTGGTCTAGTGTTGGTAAATTCTTTCAAGTTTTGTTTATCTGAGAATGTTTTTATCTTTTCTTTCTATATGGAGGATAATCTTGCTGGGTATGGTATTCTTGGTTGAAATTGTTTTTCATTTAATACTTTGAATATATTTCCCCATTCATTCCTTGCTCTCTTTGAGAGGTCTGATGTTAGCCTGAAGGGATCATCTTTGTAAGTAACCGTAAGTAACCTGACATTTTTCTCTTGCCAAATTTAGATCTTGTCTTTGTGGATTTGGCCAGTCTGTCTATGATGTGCCTTAAAGATCTTCTTGGGTTGATACTATTAGAGATCCTTTGTATTTCTTGAGTCTGGATATTTGAATGCCTTTCTAGGTTTGTAACGTTTTCTTCCAGGATTTTATAGAATAGATTACCAATGCCCTTATTAGTTTCCTCACCTTCTGGGATACTGAGTATCAGAATGTTTGGGCACTTAATGGTATCTAGTATTTCTCATATATATATATATATATATATATATATATATATATATATATACACACACACACATATATATTATGCTTATTTTGGGGGTTATTTTCTCAGTCTTTTTGGTGATTTTCCTAGGTTCAAGGTTTTGTCTTCAACACCTGAGATTCAATCTTCTGCATGGTTTAACTTGCTTTTAATACTTTAGAGGGAGGTTTTGATTTCCTGTATTACAACCTTCATCTCTAACAGCTCCATTTGATTCTTTTTTATGGTGCATATTTCTTCTTTCAAATCATGAAAGAACTTCCTTACCTCCAGAAACTTCTTGTCTCTTTTCTCTTGCACCTCCTGTAGTTCATTGTCTATCATCTCTTGCATCTCATTTAGTTTTGTTACAATGAATATTCTGAATTCTTTATTGGATATTTCCACGAGTTCCTTTATACTGTCTGTGGATGATGAAAGGTTCTTCTTTTCCCTTGGGTGAAAGATATTTTCCTGGTTTCTCATATTTCTTGTGACTCTGTGGTGATTTCTGGTCACCTGATGGATTATACATTTCATCCTAATTTCTTGGAGTTAATTCTGTGTTCAGAGGTGTGTGGGAGGAGGTGATCCACAATCTCTTTGCAGTTCCATTTCCCTGATGCTCACCAAACAACCTTCACTTTGACTTTGGAACTGGGTATTACAAAGTCCTCATAGTTTCTAGGGAATGGTTGTGCCTCTGCTGAGCTACAGGGTTTCAACTGAGAGTTCAGAGACCTGTGGAAGGAGATGAGCCATACTCTACAGCTCTGTAATTCTCTCTCCTGCTCACTCTGCAGTCTCTCTTTTCTGAGTTTTAATAATTTGTGGTGTATCCACTTTGGATAATTGCTTAGAGAAGATTTCTGCAACTGCAAAGTCATGTGCTTCCCTTTACTGTAAGGTACTTCTGAGACAATTTCTCTCCTCTACTGTGTTTTGCAACATGATATCCACAGAAAGAGATTTGAGTTCAGATTTATAAGAAGGAGTTTCTTTTTTCAGGCAGTAAATTCAATAAGAGTTGAGGATTTCTGTGACCCCGAAAGTACTCAGATGCTTGGCTACCATGCACCTAGGCTTGTGTACACAGTCAATGTGTGGCAGCTGAACAACAGAGTGAGAAAGTAAGATAAAACAAAGGGGAAAAAAGCAAAACCAACCAAAAAAGGAAATGGCTTCTGAAATTAGCAAGAGAAAGGAAGGTCAGAAGTTAGAAGGAGTGTTTTAAAACTTAAAAAAAAAAAAAAAAAAAAAAAAAAAATTCAAGTGAGAGAGATAGAGACACAGAGAAGATGGAGGTTGTCCTTCCTGTCTGAGCATTTTTGGGGGGCTTGGAAGATGGGATTTAGAGCAGAGATTCAGTTGCCTTGGTCCCTCAATATATAGCCTTTAAAGATGTGTTGATATGTGAAGCTATGACTTGCTAAAGAACAATACCCAAAGGATATTGATTAATTACTTGGTTTCAATCTTGCAGAATAGCTATTATGAAGTGCCACAGGGTATTCTCCTTGTGTCTGTTCTATTAATATTTTTTCATGAATTATTAAAATGTAGAAAGCTTATTGATAAGAAAGGAGTTCAGAACAATATATAACAGTGTAAATTCTATACTATATTATGCAAATTAAGCAATATGAAATATTATACTAAAATAAGATAAATGTTTTCTTTTTTATTGTGATAGCATAACATTAAAGTAACCATTTTTAGGTGTACAGTTTAGTGGTGTTTACTATATTCACATTACTGTGCAACACGCTTTGACATTCTATATCCATTAAACCCTCATTTTTTCTTCTTTCCCTAACCTCCAGCCCTTGGCAATCACCTTTATACTTTGTTTCTGTGGATTTGAATACTCATATGTGAGTAGAACACTGTAGTATCTGTCCTTTTATAACTGGTTTGTTTCAGTTAACATAATATTCTCAAGTTTTATCCATGTTGGAACATGTATCAGAATGGCCTCATTTTTCAGACTGAATAACATGCCATTGTATGTATATGCCACATTTTCTCATGCATCTGTTGGTGGACATCTCTCTCGGCAATTAAGAATAATGCCACAATGAACATAGGTGAGCAAATATCTGTTCAAGTCCTACTTTGAATTCTTTAGGCTATATACCCAGAAATTAGATTGCTACATTTATAGTAATCTGTTTTTATTTTTGTTTTTTAGGGACTCCAGACTCTTTTTTATAATAGCTGCACCACTACCATTTTACATTCTCACTGACAGTGCAAAAGGTTCCCATTTCTCTGCATCTTCTCTAATACTTATTATTTTCTGCTCTGTTGATAGTAGCCAGCCTAATTGATATCAAGCAAGATAACCTTTTAAATGTATAGAAAGAAGGGAAGAAAGTAGTCCTGACTTTCTGCCATTTCAACTGATATGTGTTGACCACAAGCTTATTGTGAGCTGAAAGTGTGATGGCTTCTAAAATACTGCTTTAAATTTAAGCGAAGTGGAAATGATTGTACAACAGTATCCAAATCACAGCATATAGACTTACACTCTGCTCTGAACTGCTTACATCATATCGGAGCATTCTTTTCAATTCTGTGTACCATATTAAGATGCAAAGTGGAACATGTTCTGAGAATTCTATACACATGATGAGGGGTTTGGGAATCTTCAGGTAAAAGAAGCAACTGAAGGAACCAGAAACTCGATTGGACAGAAGAAAAGCCTACAGGGAAGTATAATAATTGCTTCAAAAATATAAAAATCTTGGGACCAGCAGATGGCGCAATGGTTACTTTGCTGGAGTCCCACATAGTCAATTGCGGTTCAAGTCCCAGAACTGGTGTCTTAAAACTCATGCCAGGAGTGTGTGCCTATATTCCCAAAATCCTGAGAGAGGACTGGAGGGAAGGGATTGCAGCATGGCCATCCCCCCTGGGGTGCATGTTCTCACTTTCTATCTCTTTCTCTCTACAGCAGTGCACACACCCTATAGCAAAAATCTCTAAAAAAAGAATAAATAAATAAATAATATAAAAGTCTGTCAAGCAGGAAATTATTTGTTCCTATTACTCCACATATCAAAATGAAGATTAAAAGATGGAAGAACTCTGAGGCCAGCAGGTGGTGCGTTAGTTAAGGCACTGGACTCCCACATGGCCAACTGCAGTTCAAGTGCCAGGGCCAGGAATTGAAAATCACATCAGACATGTGTGCATGCATGCCCGAAATCTCAAGAGGAAAATGAAGGAGAAGGAATTGCAGCATGGCTACCCACACCCCCACACACACGCACCCAGAGGATTGATTTTTCATTTTCTATTTTACTGTCTGTCTCTGTCTCTCTCTGTGAGTGCACACACGCTATGGCAAAAACCCTTAAAAAAAAGTTGAAAGAATCTAAGAATCTTCTATCATTAGACCTGTTTAATAATGAAACAGACTCATTTGGCTTACCGATTCTCCTGTTTTCAGTTGATGGTCCAAAGAGAGTCAATTAGAATTTTTAAGGATATTATAAAAATTAAATTACACTATTATGAACTCTAAGCTACTTCCTACTCAATATGCCATAATTACATTTTTAAATAGTTGAATAAAATTAGTTCTGAATTTTATAAAACTAACCTCATTCCCAGTTTTACCGTGAAGTGCATATGTGTTAATATCCATCCGGATAGTATTTTTCTAAATCTCCTAGTAACTAGTGTCAATTTTCTCTCTTCTAAATCTCTTTCCCACTCCTCCTGTCAAATAGTTATCTAAAAGTATTGCTGAATGATGAATGAAAAAGATAAGCAGTCAACGCTAGCGCCCATTAATATTTCTCACATTCTGTACTTTTGAGATTTGATTGATTGTTTTTTGTCATTTTCAAGATGTCTTTGCACAAGTTATCTTCACCAAAATGCATTTTCTGAATACTGCTGACATGTAGCACATTGCAATTAAAATCAGCTGTTGGGAATGGTTGCTTGGTGTTCATCACATGTATGTGGTGTTCATAGGTTTGGACTTTTGCAGAAAAAAATACTATTTCAATTTCTCTGAACACAACGAAGGCATAGGCAATGTTCCATATTTGACTTATGGCACTAAGAATTGTTACCATAAAACGTCTTCTCAATGTTAGGTCAACAGATTCAACCATTACAGGAAATTTTGAAAAAAGAGCAGACTTTTTATGTGTTTTGTGGAGACAGAAATTCAAAATGAGTGGGGAAAGCATCTAGTCTAGATGCAGACACTAAAATTATATGGAAATTTTTAGTCTTCTTCTCCTAATTACTTACTAAACACATTCATCCTGGATACACTATTATCTGAACAAATGTAAAAGTCTAATACATTACGAAGTTGTATTTCCTTTGTACACTGTAGGGAAAGGGACACCATTTACTTATGCATATAGCCACATGTGATCCTTTAATAAACTGCTCCTTTTGTATATGGTAGAGGGATTCAGTTTCATAGAAGATATGTTTGATTCAGATGATTTGATTGAGTATTTTTGGTTGTTTCCTATTCTAAAAATATGACTGTTCATGGGGCCAGCAAGTGGCATGGTGGTTAAGAGCACTGGACTCCCACATGGCCTACCACTGTTGGAGTCCAGGACCTGACAACCTGCTTTCCCACTTTCCCTGTCTCTCTCTCATACTGTCCCTCTCTGGTCAAATAAAGATAAATAAATAAATAAAGTTAAAATAAAATAATTCTTTTGAAAAAATTACTGTACATTTATCACAAACTAACAAACCACAGGAGAAAACTAAATCAAAAATACATTTGCCCATCCATGTTTATTGCAGTATTATTCACCATTGCTAAGACATGAATGAACATAAATGCCCAAGAACTGATCACTAGTTTGAAAAAATGTGGCACATATATGTAATAGAACTACTCAGCTATTTAAAAAAAAAAAAAAAATAGACCCAGCACTTGATACAAAGTGGATGAATATAGAAGATTTGATGCTAAGAAAAGCAAGTCAGACTGTGAAAGACAAACATGGTACATCATCATTCAATATATACCAAATGTCTATACTTAATGGCAGAAATTAACAACAAGGAGGGAAAGTATATATGCCTGAGAATCTATAGGAGGCAGAATATAGTAGAGAGTGCGAGGGAAGGGATCAGGAAAAGAACAACAGTTAATAGACACTAGAATGCAAAATTGAAACCAGCAGATGGCATAATGGCTATGTCACTGGACTCCCATGTAGTTGACCACGGTTCAAGTCCCAGACCCAGTGGCCTATACTCATGCCAGGCATGTGTGCGTGCATGTCCAAGATCCCGAGAGGAGAATGGAGGGGAAGGGATTGCAGTGTGGCCATCCCCCCTGGGGGTGATTTCTCACTTTCGGTCTCTTTGTCTCTCCGGCAAGTGCACGCACCCTGTAGCAAAAACCTCTCCAAAAAAAATAAAAGAAAAAAAGAAAAATTATATATATGGTAATATATCTGACTTGACTGACATGTGTGCATACATGCTTATAAATGCCATATTGTATGCTGTACAGATTCACAATAATTAAATGTAAATTTTATAAAGTACAAACATACAAGAAGTGGGACCAGCAGCTAGCACAATGGCTATGTCACTGGACTCCCATGTAGTCAACTGCGGTTCAAGTCCTGGACCCAGCGGCTTAAACTCACACTGGGTGCATGTGCGTGCGTGCCCAAGATCCCGAGAGGACAATGGAGGAGAAGGGATTGCGGCATGGCCATCCCCCCTGGGGGAGTGATTTCTCACTTTCTGTCTCTCTGTCTCTCTCTTTCTGGTGAGCTCACACGCCCTATAGCAAAAACCTCTCAAAAAAAAAAAAAAAAACATACAAGAAGTAATAAATTGGAGAGATTTCTAATTTATGTTATAGCAGGCACTAAAAGCAAGTACTTCATATTTCTTTCGATATTAACACACAGCAGGTAACAAACAAAAAATAAATGAAATCAAATTTATTTTAATAAGATATCATTATGTAACAGAAAGAGAAAAATGTAGAAATGTATCTATCAAAAAGTTATAGCAATCTTCAACCTCAGAACCTAGAAATCACCATTTTCAAAGCCATATAAATCATAATCCTCAAAACATACTCCAATGCCTCTGCTTGAATCCCATTGATTCTCTTCTTTGCTGACATCCACTATATGAGAAATTGAGGCATCTCTATTTAAAAATTAAATCCGAGCATTATTACGTGCATTTTTCAAAGTAATTTTATCCTATATCTTGTTTTATAACACCTCATGAAAATGTCACCCTACTCACACAGATATCGATTTCTCCTTCTTGTCCATTCCACTTGAATCTTTTGATGCCAACTCAGGTATAATGTTGTATGTCTGTAATCTCAGCTACTCAGGAGACTGAGACAAGAAGATCAAGAGTTTGACACCAAAATGGGCAACATAGTGAGTCTAAAAAAGTAAAGGGAAAAAAAAAAAAAAACAACTTTTGATACCTATAGCCAACATCAATTCTACAACTTCATCTGAATTTTTTAAATCGTTTATTTAGAGAGATATACCACGAGGTTGTAGCAGATTGTCATTCTCCTGGAATCAGAGGTCCTAAGTTTTTAGTTGGTACAGTGTTCTCCTTAGCAAGTTCAGTTGGATGAGCCTCAAACAGATCCAATTGTTTGCTGTATGTTTCCTCTCTCACATAAATGATAGATATTTCTTCTTATAAATTTTGGTTGCTACACTTCAACACAAGAGGGTAGCATCACTGCTACATGTGAATCTTTTTCATCCTTTCAGCTGAGACTTACATTGATAACAATAGGGCAAGGTAAATTTTAAATAGGTTTGAGGAGAAGGAAGTTGGTTGTGCTGACGAGCAGCATCTGTAAAATTAAGACAATCAGACAACCTATTAAACGTGTAGAAGATATAAAATGTGATGTTAACTGAAATGTTTTAAATTTGCTATGTACTGCACAAGTGAAAGGTATTTCCTTGACATAATCAAGACTGTTATCTATTTTTTTTTTTTTTTTTTTTGTCAGTGGGCACATGTAGTTACCAAAGACAAAGGGAGAGCACCAGAGAAAATGTATCCCCCAACACGTAGTGATGTCACAATCCTTTACCCCCAATTCTCCATCCCATCAGAATATGGGGCATGCATGCATGTGCACATGCCATGTGTTCTTGCTGCCAGGACTGGGAGTCCAACAACAGCCATTCATGTGGGAGCCATTTCCCAACACATAGTGCTTAACTGCTGAGCTCCAGGACTGGGCCAAGGTTTTAATCTTATATTTAGCCAGTATCTTCCACAAAAAAGGTGAAAAGAAAAGTTTCTGCCCCATGTTTTTCTGTCAGGTTTCCTTTTTACTACATACTTGAGAGATGACAAAATTGTCAGTGCCACTTCTTGGGAGGAGTGAATCAGGATGTCTGAGTTTAGACTTAACCACAGGTATTTATAAAAGCTCCCCAGGTGATTAGTATGCACAATGGTGACTGAGAACTCCCAAGGACAACAGTAGCCACAGCAGAAAATCTCCTGTCCTGTGAGTTTAATGAGAGTGCTTTCCATATTTAATTTCAAATATAATAGCTTGTGGTTTAAGTATTCCCAAGTTATGAAAAGAGCTTTTTATTCCTAGTAAAGAAATTTTTTTTATTAAGGAATTTTTTATTTTCAGAGAGAAATTTTTGCTCTAGGAATGTGTGCTTGCCCGAGAGACAGAAAGAAAGAAAGTGAGAAATCACCCCCCAGCAGGGGTGGCCCTGCCTCAATCCCTTCTCCTCCAGTCTCTTCTCAGGATTTGGGGTACATATGCAGACACACCCAACGTGAATTTAAAGCCGCTGGCTCTGGGACTTGAATTGTGGTCGGCCATGTGTGAGTCCAGTGATGTAACCACCATGCCATTTGCTGGTCCCAAGAATTGATATTTTTAAAAGAGAAAACTGAATAAATAAATAAATAAATAATAAAATTTTTTTAAAGAGAAAACTGCTCAGGACCTCTACTTTCAATATTTTATGATTCTCTGATCCATTTGATGTAATTATCTTGAATCATACCTCAATATTTATGTTTATCTTATTTTTTCATCTATGTCAGTGTTGCATGTAACACCCTGTTACTTCTGACATGTATTAATTTGCCTTCAGTGTTGTGTGTAAAATGTCATGATCAGCTAGGCAATGACATCGTAAAACAAACTTTAGACTTCGAGTCTACATACATAGGTTTGTGCCACTTCTCTTGCAGTTCCAGTTTTAAAGTATTTTCACCTTGGTCAAGTAATTTAACCTTTCTTGAATTAGATTTCTTATCTTTAAAATGGAGGTGAGCGTACTATGCAACCCACAGAGTTGTGAGGATTAAATAGAATGGTTTACTAGAGAGTAGTTTGTAAACTGTAGAGTTCTAGGCCAAGGACAAAATGAAAATCACTGTGTAAAAGCTGGGACCGGAAAACGAGGTCATCTAATATCCAGAACTGTATGATTTCTGATCATACTTCATACTTTAAAACAATATGCTAAAGAAGACTTCAGAAAGTTATGGATGTTTCAGTCAATTGTGAACCAAGCTGGTCCCTCAATAATATTGTAAAGGGAGAAGGAAAAAATGGGGGAAACGGCAGTCATATTTTATTTCTGCAAGTGTTTGTCCTTCCACAAACGTGTCCTTCAGTCACTTCCCAAAGGCCAAACTAGCTAGAAGCAAATTTCCTGTAGCAATAGTGATGACTTGAACAGAGAACCCGAAACAAATTACATAATGTCTCCATGACAGCCAATGTGGCTATTTGGTACTCACAATTTTTTACTTCATAATTTCTTCTTTACATTTAATTGTCGTACCTTTTTTATGGCTCACAATATGTTCTTTTTGTAGCATACAAGCAGTGCTTTTTAATCAAATCAAGAATATTACCATCTACTTTATTTTTTAAAAAGAGCCTTATATTCTTGTGTTTGTTAAATGCTTTTTTCCTGAACCCTGCTCAACCACTGCCAATTATCTATCCCCCTCCCATAAATGTAGTGCAAGATAAGTTTTAAATGGGCTTGAGAAGAGAGCTGTTTGTGTCAATGAGCAATATCTGTAAAATTAAGACAATCAAGCCACCACTTAAGATTGTAGTAGGAATAAAATGTGACAATGTTAACTGAAATGCTTTAATATTGCCCTCTCCACTATTATATCTTTGAATCTTTCAATTTCTGCCATACAGTGCAGACATTCAGTACATATTGAGCAGGGATATATAATGTTTGTCTTTCATACTCTGGCTTGCTTTATTTAGCCTTAAATCTTTATTAATCTACTTTATACTAAATTCTAAAGTCATCTATTAGTTATGGCTGAGTATTCCTTAGCATATATGTGCCACATTTTTTTTCAATCCAGTCATCTCTTCTTGGGCACTTAGGTTCATGCCATGTCTTGGGTTTTGTGAATAATGTTGTTATAAACATGAATGTGCAAGTGTCTTTTCAATTAAGTGTTTTCCTGTCCTTTGGGCAAATATCAAGGAGTAGAATCACTGGGTCATATGGCAGTTCTATCAGTAGATTTTTGAGGACCCTCATATTTTTTTTCAAAGTAGCTGTGCTAATTTACATTCCCTCCAACAGTGCAGGAGGGTTCCTTTTTTCCCCACAGCCTCACCAGCACTTGTGGTTCTTTGAGGATTTTTTGTCATTGCCATTCTGACTGGGACTAGATAATATCTCATTTTCATTTTGATTTGCATTTCCCTTATGATAAGAGAAGTTGAACTTTTTTATTTGTTAAATTTTTGTTTTTGTCATAGGGTATGTGAGCTTGCCAGAGAGAGAAAGAAAGCAGCAGTCAGAGGGAATGTGATAAATTACCTCCCAGGGTGTATGATCGCACTACAGACCCATCTCCTCCATTTTCCTCTTGAGATTTTGGGCATACACACATACATGCCTGTTGTGATTTTTCAAGCCACCAGGTCCAGAACTTGAATCATGGTCTACTAGGTGAGAATCTAGAGCCTTAACCACCTTACCACCTGCTGGCCCTGAGATGCTGCCCTTTTTATATGCACTTTTGCCATTCATATTTTTTTCTTTTGAGAGTTGTCAAAAGCTGTCCACTTTTAAATTTAATTACTAAGGTTTTTGGCAGATAAGCTACTTAAGTTCTCTACTCACCCATTTTTCACAGTGCATATTTGCTAAAAATATGACCAAAGTGTTCATGCAATGAGATTTTTCTCCCCCACAGAGTCTCACTATGTCCATCCTGCTGTCTCAGGCTCTTGAGTAGCTGAGACTACAGGCACAAACCTCCACACCTGTTGTTAGGGGGTGCTGGGAATTGAACCTGAGTCTCCCAAATGGTCTCAGTCTGCCAACTCGCAGCATCAACCAGTGTATGTAACAACTACCACAATCCTCCCACCAGTCTTCCAGACAGAGAAGAACATAAGTGAGCCTGTGAACAAGCCCTATATGTCCAGGTTAACCTGGTTCTGAACCTGAGCCTGCACTCTGGCCCCAGCATAATGCAATGGCACTGCCTGTGCCACCATGGCTTGGCCAAATCCTGTGCCATTCTTAAACCACTTTACTGTTAGATTTTTTATTTACAATTAAAAGTTACACAAAAAAATATACATTTTAATTACAGAATGTAAAAGTACACAAGAAACAGCAAAACGTATTTTTTAATAATAAAATTAGGCAAAGCAGAATTATAGAACCTAAAAAGAGAATGTTGTCTCTTCTTGCCCACATGGATATTACTTTCCCTGAGTAGCCATCACCACCAATTTTCCATACATCCTTCTGTGAATTTTATGTTTACATATACGAAAGCGTCCAAACACAATCTCACATTTTATAATCCACTTATTTCTACACAACAGCTTCATGAATATGGGCTTTTGAAGACAAAGAATATGCGTGTGTGTGTGTAATTCTTTCTTAATTCACAGATTTTGAGTGGTCTTTAAAAGATTTATGAAAACACATACTATGAAAAACTGTGTGCAATATTTTCTGGTGCAATTTTTTTTATGCCAAGTACATTTTCATGCATTTTCTGAAACCCCCTTGTATTTTTCCAAAAGGCAAAACAGTCATACTAAATGTATGAAATTTGGGAAAGAATAAGAGGGAAGTACAGAGAAGTGGGGCATGATAGAAAAATAGAAACTTTTTCAGTTCCTGATACGGGGGTCCCTTCGCTTAACAGTTCCCTTGAAGCCCTGTTTTCTGCATTTATGTGAGCCAAAATTTTTCTACTTTTCCTTGAACTCATTCAAATACAGGTTTTGCATTTGCAGCTGATAACAATCTGCTATAACAACCTATGAGGTAATAGGGTCAGCCTGTGGTACTGGGAAACCACAAGTTGTATAACATTTTTCCTCAGCTTTGTTCTAGGTTCATTTTCTTGGCATTGTCCTTGAGATTGGTGAAGGCATTCTTCCTCATTGTACCATTTCCCACTGTGGATGTTGTGGGGTTTTTTGGTTTTTTGGTTTTGGTTTGTTTGGGTTTTCTAAAGGAAAAGGTAGTTTATTAGGTAAAAGCAAAGTATACTCCTGAGAGGAGTGGACCTCACTGGACAGAAAGAGTGGCTCAAAGTCCTCAGCAGTTACATTCTGTGAGGTTTATAATTTCTTAATCTAGGTTATGTCAATTGATCATTGTCTGGGCCCACTGATTTTTGTTCTCATCTCATTGGCTATATCAAATGTGGCTAGGCCCAGTGACTCATTTTCTACTCTATCTAATGTGGCTTAATAAGCTACACATTCCCCAATGGAAATCTCTGCCTACAGTACTTGGACAGGGAATCCACTGCCTTGATTGTTTTTTCTATCTAGCCACATAGGCAGACACTCCAGTCCGCTTACCTGCTTCTACTTGCTTTCTCCTGCCTCATTTCCCCTCTGAGAGGCATGATCACCATAATCTTTTGGGGTAGTCAAAGTTGGGTGGTCCATCTTCTGTAACTGCTTCATGTTGGAAAGAAGCTTTGGTCCTAACTATCGGAGATCATCAACTTCTTGTCCTATTTGATCTAGGTGGGGAAGTGGAGCTAAGGGCAGGTCGTTGAGAGAGTCCCAAAGTGTGTCTACTGATGGACCTCACTTTCTGGGGCTTAGACCCAATCTAAAGGTGGGTCTAGAGCCAGTTCCATGCTCTAGTGGTCAAGGGAGCTGGGTCCCACATACTGACATGAGGCTCAAATCTTAGCCCTGGTGGCTTAAAAATATTAGATGCATGTGCATAGGTTCCCAAATTCCCAATGGCATGGAGAGAGAGTAGAAGGGATTGCAGTATGACCATGCCCCTCAGGGGGGTGGAGGGATACTTTCGCATCTCCCTCTCTCTCTGTGTCCTCTCTGTCTCTCTTCAGCAAGTGAATGAGCACTGCGGGAGAGAGAGAGAGAGAGAACGAAAGAAGGAAGGAAAGAAGGAAGGAAGGAAGGAAGGAAGGAAGGAAGGAAGGAAGGAAGGAAGGAAGGAAAGAGGGAGGGAGGGAGGGAGGGAGGGAGGAAGGAAGGAAGGAAGGAAGGAAGGAAGGAAGGAAGGAAGGAAGGAAGGAAGGAAGAAAAAGAAAAGGGTGGATCTGGCCAGAGGACCAATTATTGGTCGAAAGTTCTGGTTTTCAAAATTTCTTCCATTGCTTTCCCATGATGCCCTACTTTTACTAAAATCTTACTTTCTTCTTTCCAGTGACTCTTCAGTCCTCAAACCAGTTTAGTTGGTACAAAGTTTGCGCATTCCTTTAAAGTTTTTACTGCCACAATAAATGTCACTAAACATATTTTTTCCACTCTGACCTTCAAAATGAATGAAATTCATAGCATCACTATGTGTCACTCTCAACAGCATGACAATTACTTTGATGACAGATTTATTCTGTCATCATAGGCACAAATATACACTAAGTGTATGTACTGATTCCAATTAGCAATGACACAGCTGTGAGTAGGAGACATAAAATCAAAAATAAACATTGGAGAGAATACCCATAAAGTTACTCCTTTTTAAAAATATAACTGACAAATATATTTAAATAAGTTTAGTGGTTACTCATTTTTGTATAATTGGCATGCTTTCAAAATACTTAATGTATTTCTTTTGTATATGACACATATCTCCCCAAACTACATTCTCATTACGTTCTCTTCTCCTATTTAATTTTTTTCAATGTAAGCAGAAAGTTGGGCAAATTAGTTGAAATTCTAGCAGGGATAATTATATACCATTGCTTCATTCTACAATATAGGTATGACTTTACTGCCTGTATCTTCCTTTCACCATCAAACTTTTTAAGGAGATATAATTAAATTATATCTTTACTTAAAGAAAATCTGGAGACCAGATGTAGTGCAGTAGTGAAATATGATGCTCTACAAGATATTTTGTGACCATGTAGAAAGGTTCTCATTTCACATCTGGAGAATTCCCTGAACACGCCCATGAGACAAGGCCAAATCTAGCTTGGGGCAGATTGCAGCATCATAGCCTTATTGGTGACGTTTTCTCTCTCTCTCTCTCTCTCTCTCTCTCTCTCTCTCTCTCTCTCTCTCAAAAAAAAAGAATAAATAAATCCACTTCAAACTAAGAAAAATTGACTAGCTGCAAAGGTGCCCATGTTTGTGGTATTTCTGGGGCACTATCTGTGCCTGGCTTTTATCTCACATAGATTTTGTAAAGGGTTAAATTACACATAAAATAGAATGTCAGAATGTTTGGTACCTCTTCCACAATGGTGCAGAGATAGCAAGATCAAAATTGGAAAGACACAAAATGGATGCTCTAACACTTTTCTTTTCAATCTAACATATTTTTATTGAGAAGAAAATATTGAGTAATAATAGAAACAAGGAAACGTTCATTACATATCTGTCACCAGAAAGTGATGAGCCAAGGGGACATCTGAAAAAGAATCAGGAGCTATAAAACTAATAGAGTTGTTTAAATAATTATAGTGACTATAGTCACTAGGATAAATAAAAGTAATGTCGATAGATGTTATCTTTCATGAGTCACTTGTGACATAGATGAACCTGGAATACATTATCGTACATAAAATAAACCAGACATAGAAAAACTGCATGGTCTCACTTATACACGGATCTTTTAGAAGTCAAATGTAAAGATGCAGAGTATAGAGCATTGGTCAACAGAGATGGGAGACAGGGCAAAATGGGAACATTTCGGTCAAGGGAACAAAGTTTTAGTTATGTAGGATGAATAAATTCTAGAAATCTAATGTATATCACTGGCATAAAGTTAGCAATATTGTATTGCATACTTGAAATTTGCTGAGTAGATCCTAAATGTTCTTACCACATACACAATGTGAATAAGTGAGTATGTTAACTAGAGATAAATATATTAATTACATGAATATGTAATCAGTCCACAATATATTAAAATTTTTAGAGGGAGAGATTTTTGCTGTAGGGTGCATGCACTCACCAGAATGACACAGAGAGACAGAAAGAAAGCAAGAAATCACAACGCCCTACAGGGGAGAAGACCATGCCAAAATCCCTTCTTTGCCATTCTCCTTCTGGGATACTGGGCATGTGCACACATGTGCCTGGTATGAGTTTCAAGCCACCAAGTCTGGGACTTGAACCACTTTCTGCCATAAGGAGAGTCTAGCACCTTAACCACATTCTAGTCATCTTTTAATATTTAATTTAAAAGTACATATATATATATATATATATATATATATATACACACACACACACACACACACACATATATACACACACACACATGCACATATATACAAACACACATATATACATATAAATTCCCATTTTATATATATATATATATATATATATATCCCATTATGCCACCAGCAGAATGAATGCATAATGGTTATGTCACTGGATTCCCACATAGTCAACATAGAAAATGGTTATAGATACTGGACACAGTGTGGGAAGAGGGTGGGTGAGGAGGAAAGACTGAGGAAAGACATTAAGGAGAAAAATAGAAAGACAAGACATTTATAGGACACAGAAATGGATTATTATCTGTTGATGATAATGTGTATAGTATCCCCAACTGAACTGGTGTGAAATGTATTCATGTTGAAAAATTCACTTTACAAGCTAAGTGATGTATAGTGATTGAACATATAAAAGAAATTAAAATTAAATTAAATATATTAAATTTTTAAAAAGAAAAACAAAACCTACCCTCAAATCTAGAAAATGACTGCTTCTTCTTTTTTTTTTTTTTTTTTTTTTTGAGAGGTTTTTGCTATAGGGCACGTGTGCTCGCCAGACAGAGAGAGACATAGAGACAGAAAGCGAGAAATCATCCCCCAGGGGGGATGGCCACACCACAATCCCTTCTCCATTCTCCTCTCGGGATCTTGGGCATGCACGCACACGTGCCTAACGTGAGTTTAAACCGCCAGGTCCGGGAATCGAACCGCGGTTGACTATGTGGGAGTCCAGAACATAGCCATTACGCTAACTGCTGGTCCCGAAAATGACTGACTTCTAAAATGGAAAATGAAATCATCCCTCCTCACACACCAAAAAAATAAATAAATGAAAGAAAGAAAGAAAGAAAGAAAGAAAGAAAGAAAGAAAGAAAGAGAAAGAAAGAAATTATTGTTTCTGTGTAAAACAAGTACAAATAAATAACAATGAAAAACATGTTTAGGTTGGTCTCTGCGACCTGAAAGTTGACAACTTCTTTGCGTCCGGGATGCTGCTCCCAGTGACTCTGCAGCCATCACCATGCCACAAAACGAATATATTGAATTACATCATAAATGCTATGGATACCATTTGGATACCACAAGAAAAAGAGGAAGAAGGAAAGTCAGGAGGCTCATGAATGTTCAAAGGAATAAAAGATGATTGGTTTGAAGGCTAAGCACTATCATAAACAGTGACATGCTGAGAAAATACAAATGAAAAAGACTATCAAGATGCATGAAAAGAGGAACACCAGGGACCAGCAGTTAGCGTAACGGCTATGTCACTGAACTCTCACATAGTCAACCGGGGTGCGAGTCCCAGACAGGCGGCTTAAACTCACGCCAGGTGCATGTGCGTGCGTGCCCAAGATCCCGAGAGGAGAATAGAGGAGAAGGGATTGCGGCGTGGCCATCCCCCCGGGGGGTGATTTCTCACTTTCTGTCTTTCTGTCTCTCTCTGTCTTTCTGGTGAGCACACGCGCCCTATAGCAAAAACCTCTCAAAAAAAAAAAAAAAAAAAGAGGAACACCAAACAGAAGAAGGATGAAAAGACTCCACTAGGAGCAGTACCTACCTATCTATTGGACAGAGAAGGACAGTCCTGAGTTAAAGTACTTTCCAATATGATTAAACAAAAATGGAAAGGGAAAGCAGGAAAATGGTAAGTCCCTTTACCCAAAGTTCAAGCCCAGAGAGAAAAGTTATTCGAACAGGAAAGAGAAAGAAGAAGGCATGGAAGAGGACAGTTACAAAAGGCTGCTTTGTTGTAGACGGCTTTACTAGAAAACCACCTAAATATGAAAGATTCATTAGGCCAATGGACTTACGTTTCAAGAAGGCCCACGTAACACATCCTGAACTAAAAGCCACCGTTTGCCTGCCAATACTCAGTGTAAAGAAGAATCCCTCATCCCCACTATATACAACTTTGGGTGTTATCACCAAAGGTACTGTCATTGAGGTGAACGTGAACAAGTTGGGCCTTGGGACACAAGGAGGCAAGGTTATTTGGGGGAAAATATATATACCCAAGTTACCAACAATTCTGAAAATGATGGATGCATAAATGCTGATTTACTGGTTTGATAGCAGTTGCATACAATATGCTATCAATAACTCCTTGTAATTTTTGAAAATGATATACTATCTGGAATGCCATCATGACTGATGTTTCTGAATATAGCTGGTCTTACATGTCTGCAGTCATTAAAAGATTATTTATTAAATTGTACAAAAACATTAAAGTGGCCTGGTTTTACAAAAAATAAAATACAACATATTTAGACATAAAGCATTAAAAACTGACCCTTATTCTTTTTGTTTTTCAGGATAATGCCTTTTTTAATACCACCAAAATAAACTCATGACTCTCAAGTTTAGTGTGCATGCCTATTACCTTGAAACATTCTTAAGTTTGCAATACAATATATCTGGGATGTGGCCTGAGAGTCTGCATTTCTAACAAACCCCAGATAAGGCTAATGATGTTAGTCCTAGAATCATAATTGGTAATTTTTAAGTAGAAAATATTGAAAGTCATGTCTTTATACCTGTTCTTAAATGACCCAATGACATTTTTACTTAATGATACTTTTAACTTCCTTACTTTATAATCCAAGTATTATTGCTAGTTACAATCTTTAATAGAGTTAGCTAAAATGTTATTTATCTCTTCAGTAAATGATTAAAAAGTAAATATTCAGGTAGTTCCACCAGTGTGAGAGAGCATTAACATTGTGTTACTTGAGTCCTGGCCATTGAGAGCCACAAAGCAGAGCACACCGAGGACTCATCATGCTGATTTTTGGAAGGTATGGAGGAGAAACCAAGGTGTATGTTGGTAATCTGGGAAGTAGTGCTAACAAAGGAGTAAGGCAAAGCTTTATGTTTCTATGGTCCCTAAGTAATGTAGGCATCGCAAGAAATCCTCCAGGATTTGCCTTTGTGGAATGTGAAGATCTCGGAGATGTCTAACAAGCAGTATGAGGATGGATAGGGTTGATTGCCTACACTGTAGCTGGCAAAGAAGAAGCAGGTTATGGTCAAAATCACATTTATGATTCAGAGGAAGGGGATGCACTCAGGAAGCAGAATCAGGGGATAGAGGTCAAGATCAGCATCTTCTCAACGATCAAGATCTGTCTCTTTGTAGATGAAGAACAGCTTTATTCAGAAGACCTAGGTTGTAGCTATTGAAAAGAACCTAGACATTTCCAATTCCAGTAAAAGTCAAGATCCAGGTTATTCATTCCCAAGAGGCAGTGGTTCATTAGGAAGTCCTTGAAGAATAGCAAATCCTGAAAAGAAAATGGACTGAAGTTCTCAACTTCACTCGTATGGAAAAGTTATATTGTTTACATCATTATAAGGGATTTATGTTTTATAATGTATAACCTAGGAAAGACATTTCAGCCATCTAATCAAAATGGATCTGGATTATTATTCCATAAATTCACAGCAGTAAGAGAATATAAATTGTTATTGAAAGTGCTAGCATCCTATGGTCTGAAATAGTGAATTTTTATTTGGCACATTTATTTACTTGTTTATTGCTAGAAAGCACATGTGCTTGCAGAGACAGTGAGAGAGAGAGAGACAGAAAAAGAGAGAAAGCACTCCCCATTGGGGCATGGTCACACTGCAATCCTTTATTCCTTCGTTTTCCCATCGGGTCAAGATTTTGGGCAGCCATAATTCCCTGCCATGTTTTTCAAGCCAGGGGGCAAGAATTAGAACTCTTTTTAATCATGTGTAATCTGACTTTCTATGCACAGCACTTAACCACTGTGTTATTGGCTAGGTCATATTTGGCACATTTAAATGTAATATTTCTGACTAGATAAAAACAAAATAAGTATTTAAAATATTTTAGGATGGGAAGAAGTCATATATGATTGCTGTCCAAGATGGTACCTACTTCTTTCAATCCATATTAAATAATTAACCCAATAACTATATTCCACATAAAAATAAACATAATTAATTTTTTGATATTTATTGTGTATATATGTGTGTGTGTGTATATATATATGTAAGTAAATATATGTGTGTATATACCATAATCTGCAAAAACAATCTTGATAATATTTTGTACTTAATATGTTTTGTGATAAAACATGAAAGACGAACATTGCAAGCACATGTTACAAATCACTTTATATAAAAAAATTCGTAATTTTGTATGACAGCTAGAGAAATTGGAGGTAAGAAAGTAGCAAACTGCCTCATAATTAGGTACTGCTTCTTAAAATTTTCAGAAAACATTAACAGAATTCAATCTGAAACTTAAAATTATACTAAAGCATCCCTAAATTTCTCATAGAGGAAAATAAGTATCAGCAGGTTATGAATGTTTGAGTAAAGTGGAAAAACCACAAGTCGAAAACCACAAGAAGAAAAGATTGCAATTTAACCTCTCTTATTACAGATTCCAGGCACCTATTACGTCTGCAAAGGCCAGGGAATCCTAGGGTTCCTCTGCAAATAATGTATAAGCAGTTATGCTCTAATACCAACTGTAGCACAAATGAAGAGGAAAAAACTGTCAGCAAATTGACAATAGTAACAGGAAATACATTTCAACCTCGTATAAAAGCTTTATGAATGATCTGGTCTCCAAGGCAACACAGTAATGACTAAATGGTAAAATCTGATATAAACTACCACAGGAAAATACAGAATCTTAAACTACATGAAAGGGTTTATAATAGTAGCCCATTATTTAGCTAACTCTAACAGCATTTCAAACAACACATCCAAATATATCCTAAAAACATTTTTCTGTTTCTAAATAGTTTACATAATAATCCATTATACATTTGTAAAACAAGTTTAGACAGTAATAATTTTATGAGACAAGTTATAAGCATAATACATGTGAATAGTGCATTACTAGAAAAAAAGATGATTTCCAAATTTTCACTAGAGTGCCCTTACTTGTAATAAGTATGCATTTAAAAATTATATTTATGATGCAATAAAATTATGTTTCATAGGTAACAGTTATAATTATTGAAGTGTATTGATATCCTCTTATTTATGTTTTTAACTACGTTTGAATTGGCTATTGTTGGACTTATCCTGTTTTCATGAGCATTTGCTTGCATGTATATTTCTGCCACTAATTTATGAACACTCAATTGTATTTTTTTAGTTCCCAACATTGTACATCTCTATAACATTCAATATGTTTTTTTTTTTTCTTTTGGAGAGGTTTTTGCTATAGGGCGCGTGTGCTCACCAGACAGACAGAGAGAGACAGAGAGATAGAAAGCGAGAAATCACCCCCCAGAGGGGATGGCCACGCCGCAATCCCTTCTCCTCCATTCTCCTCTCGGGATTTTGGGCACGCACATACACGCACCCAGTGTGAGTTTAAGCCACCGGGTCTGGGACTTGAACTGTGGTCAACTACGTGGGAGTCCAGCGACATAGCCATTACACTAACTGCTGGTCCCTCAATATGTTTTTTCAACATACACATGCAATACACGACAATCAAATCAGGAATATTGTCATACACATCATTTTCAACGGAGAACTTTACATTCTTCTTTCTGTTAAGTGTTTCTATTATTTCCCGTTCCCACTCACCCTCTACTATCTACTCCCCTCTCTTATAGTCTCTGATATCTACACTTATGCTCCCTACTATCGTACTTTTGGATCTTTCAAAGAGTAAAGATATTCAGCAATTCTACACTCTAATTCAATATTGAGCAGTGATATACAGCATGTGTCTTTTAGAGTCTAGCTTACTTCACTTAGCATAAAGTCTTCTATACCTCTCTCATCTTTGCATCTCTCCACTAGCATCTGATCCTTGTAAGTTCTCAATAAACATTAAATGAATATATAATCACTTCAAAGTCAGGTTGGTTAAAGTAATATTTTGATGACCATCAAAATAATTTTCAAACTCTTAAGATAAATATCAATTTTAATGTGAGCATCAGTGAACAGGTCAGTGGTTTTTCACTCTGGGAAGTCACAAAGTTCTCTTTCTCTTTTATTCGGAAATATGAATTCTGGGGCCAGCAGGTGGCATGGTTGTTGGAGCACTGGACTCCCACATGGCTAACTACAATTCCGATCCTGGACCTGGTGGCTTGTTCTCTCTCTGTCTCTCTCTCTTTCTGGTGAGAACACAATTCCTACAGAAAATTAAAATAATAATAATAATAATAATAGTAACAAATAAATTATATAAATCTTTTTTAAAAAATAAAGAAATATAAATTCTAGGGGCCAGCCAGTGGTGTGGTGGTTAAGGTGGCTGAATTTGACATAGTTAACTGTGACTCAAGTCTCAAACCCAACACCTTGAAAAACATGCCTGGTGCACATGCATGTGTATCCCAAATCCCAAGCAGAGAACAGAGGAGGAAGTATCATGATGTAACCATCTTCTTCGGGGGGTGCTTTCTCTCTCTCTTTCTCTCTCTCTCTCTGGTGACCACATCAGGCCTATAGCAAATTAGGAAGAAAAGAAGAAAAAGAAAAAAAAAAAGGAAGAGAAAGAAAGAAATAGAAAATAAGAGAAAGAAGAAAGAGTGAAAGAGAGAAAGAAAAAAGAAAAAGAAAGAGAAAGAAAGAAAGAAGAAAGAAAGAAAGAAAGAAAGAAAGAAAGAAAGAAAGAAAGAAAGAAAGAAGAAAGAGAGAAGAGAAAGAAGGAAGGAAGGAAGGAAGGAAGGAAGGAAGGAAGGAAGGAAGGAAGGAAGGAAGGAAAGAAAGAAAGAAAGAAAGGAAGGAAGGAAGGAAGGAAGGAAGGAAGGAAGGAAGGAAGGAAGGAAGGAAGAAAGAAAAAACAAACAGAGAGAAGACAAGGAAGGAAGGAAGGAAGGAAGGAAGGAAGGAAGGAAGGAAGGAAAGAGAGAGAGAGAAAGAGACAGAGGGAGGGAGGGAGGGAGGGAAGGAAGGAAGGAAGGAAGGAGGGAGGGAAGGAAGGAAGGAGGGAAGGAAGGAAGGGAAGGACGGAATTGAAAGAAAGAAATTGAAAGAAACATAAATTCTCATAATGCCAGACTCACTCAACTTACAGGAATAAAACAGTTGCCTACATGGACATGTTCTTTCTCATGGGCTGCCCAACCTATAATCAAAAATATTGGATCATCTACTCTGGGCAAATATGTGAAGTAAATAGAAACTTCAACTTCATTTACTATCTGGTTGGGAAGAATGGATATACAACAGATATTAAAGAAGTAGCAATTCTAGATCAAGTTGGATTCTTTTTTGTATCTTCTACATCTCTTTAATTATTCAATAAGTAAAATACAGTCATAATTGGTTTAATATTTTTTAAGAAAGAGCAATTCTATACCTCAGCCTACTGGAGTTGTACTAAAGATTCATTCGCTTTGGCTTAACTGGCTATTATCTCCCAGAACTAACAATTAATCATTTGAAATTGCTTACCTTGGAAAGATATCCCAACAATGCTGCTAATTTTCATTCAAAATTCAACTTTATCCCTTGGCATCATCTTTGTGAAAGTTTTTGAACTACACATAGTGAGCCACTGTTATTATTTTATAACATTGATTACCTAAATTTCAGTTGCTTGGGTATCCACAACTCATGCAGCCCTTTTTCTTTAATATGTAATATTAATCACAAATTCATGTTAGGTGAATATTAATGTTAATCTTTAACTTTTTTGTATTAAAATAGATTAGCCCCCATCATGCAAATTGGGACATTCAACCTATCAGTATTTTTCTCATTTGTGCTATTCATTTCTGACTCTATTTTTGATTTTTTTTTTTGAATAGGGTACTGCTGTCACAATTCTGTCTCGGCCTCCCACCTTTGACTGAAGGTGCGCATCTGTTGCATGCATTGCTCTTTTTTAGACAGGGTCTCACTATTTTGCCTAGGATAGTCTTTACTTTGTGATCCTTCTATCTTGGCC
This sequence comes from Tupaia tana, assembly GCA_026018925.1. NCBI lineage: Eukaryota > Metazoa > Chordata > Mammalia > Scandentia > Tupaiidae > Tupaia > Tupaia tana. Next base: position 75,764,383 of record JAKSZU010000005.1, on the reverse strand, counting down.
TCCTATGTCATGGAATCACAGGTGCATGCACCACTATTCCCAAACTTTAGGTTGGACCAGGAATCAAACCTGAGCCTCCCATGTGGTTCTAGCCTAAAAGAGCACAGTCTTAATAGTGTACACTATAGCTAGGCCTCAAATAAATTATTAATCTCAGTATAATCTCTGCTTTATGACGATTCTTTTCTTTTTGGCCACTTGGACCCAGAGTAGCTCCCTCTCCTTTTCTCTAATGGAAAATCAAACAATCATATAGGCAATGTCTTATGATATGTTTTTTTGTTTTGTTTTGTTTTGTTTTGTTTTGGTTCTGTCTTTTGATTTTTGTTTTTGCCTTAAGGCACATGCCTTAAGACACTCAACAGAGAAAGACAAAGAGAGAGACAGTGAGAGGCAAAGTGAGAAATCACACCCCAGAGAGGATGGCCACACCACAATCCCTCCTCCACCATTCTCCTCCTAGGATTTTGGGAATGCAAGCAACATGTCCTCAGCAGGAATTTCAAACTACCAGGTCATGGACTCCAACGGCCGTCAGTCACGTGGGATCCAGTGCCTTAACCACCACACCATCTGCTGGTCCCATGTGATAGGCTTTAAAGAAACTTAAAGTAAAAGGGTTATTTCACAGCAAAGTGAAAAGTAAATATTAAACTTTTGTTTTTTAGAGTCCTTTTTCCATTTGACCCACTAGAAAATTTTCAAATAACTTTTAATTGTGATTACAAAATGTACAAAATGGTAAACAGGAAAAGGGAATCCTCTCAGCCCATTCTCCCACTTTCTTTACCCAGTAGTAACCAGTGCTGCTGATTTCTTATGTTCCCTTCTACAGATTTTACTCATTATTGTATTTTCACTAACTGGTCTTTTTTTTTGATAGTCAGTGCAAGGCTCCCTATTCCTCTCTCTTAACTTTTTAAAATAAAAACATGGATAACTTCTTTTTTAAAAAATAAAAATTAATATATATAACTTTGGGTCAAGGAGAAACACCACAAGAAAAAAATACCACCATTTATTTTCCAAAAACTAAAAATAAGGACTATATATATATATATATATATATATATATATACACATATATTTATATATATATATATATACACACACATATATAAAAAACTATATATATTATGTATATTATATATACAGAGTTTTTTAAAGAATTATTAATTTAATTTATTTATTTTCTATTTGCAGTAAGGCACATGCACTCAGCAGAGAGAGATGGGGGTGAGGGGTGGAGGAGAGAGATGGTGGTGAGAAAGCAAGCCACCAGGTCCAGGATTCCAACCGTGGTTGGCCATCTGGGAGTTCAGCACCTTAATCACCATGCCATTGTATATTAAAAGCTAAATAGGTAGACAATGCTATGTTAAAAGAAAAATGCCTTGAATTACATTGCTTGTTTCTGGAGGGTTGGCAAGGAGCATACAATGAATTCAGCTTTCAACTTCAAACTTTATAAAAATACAAAGAATCAATCCTAATGTAAACTAAGGAAGAGAATAATTGAAAGTTACAACGGAAATACATGCATTACACATAGGAATTAATAAGTCTAAGAGCTTTTTAAAATATAATGAAATGCTGTAACACTATACACATCAATCATGAAGAGAAAATCCATGAACTTATCTTATAAAACAACAGAAAATAAAACTGTGTTTTAAAATTACCACTATACAATGAGTAACTTATGAAAAAGAAGATTTCTGAACTAGTTGGTGATGTAGTGATTAAGGCAACTGGATCCCACATAGACAACTGAATGTTTCAATCTCTGGACTCAATGGCTTGAAAAACAAGCCAGGCACTTGTGTGTGCATGCCAAAAATTCCATAAAGAGAAATGGAAGAGAAGTGGTTATGGAGTGACCATGCTTCATGAGGGATGCTTCCTTTCTCAGTTTATCCCTTTTTTCCCTTTCTTTCTCTGTCTCTGTCCAGCAAGATCACTCACACTCTAGCAAATTTTTTAAAAAGAAAATTGCTATTTCTGACTAAATATGAAGTAAAACTCAAAAGAGAATTGACAACTAAATTGAGAAATATTTATTTCATGAGCGAGAAAGACAACACCTTCAACAGGATCTCACTCCATCAGCCTGTCAGCTAGCTAGTTCCACAAGCTAGTATGCACACACGTACATGGTTTATGCAGGTGAACCTGGAAAACAAACACTGATCTTCCATATAACCTCCAGTATTGCAGGGTATTGCACTACCACTGTGCCACTGTGGCAGGCCAAACCTGATTTAGGGGTCAGAAGGTGGTGTGGTGGTTAAGGCACTCTATTCTCATATGGCCAACCACAGTTTGAGTCTCAGACCTAGCAGCCTGAAAATCATGCTGGGTATGTGTGTGTGCATGCCCAAAATCCCAGGAGAAGAATGGAGGAGAAGGGATTGCTGCATGGCCATCCCACCAGGGGGTGATTTCTTACTTTCCCTCTCTCTATCTCTCTCAGGCAACCACACACACTCTATGGCAAAAACATTAAAAGAAAAAAAGACATATTTTTCAAGCTACTATTCCTAAAGTAGTTTCATTAAAAATATGCTCATTAAATCCATAAATCAATCAATACTTAATATTATTAATAGAGTTTGGAAGCAATGGTAGTATAGTAAAGCATGAAGCAATAGTAAAGTTTATTCAGGAAAGAATATCTGCCATTGTTATGACCAAATTCCTAAAGAGTTAAGAGAATCACTCCAATTCTATTAACTAATAAAATAGTATATAAAGTAGATAGTACAAAGTATCTTAGAGAAATAGAGAAATCCTATTCTGTTATACCAATCGATACACGTGTCTGTCACTACTAGATTATTGGGGACTTCACCACCTTGCTGAGTGAATAAACTAAAAAAGTTTTGAGGTCATTCAAACATGGTACACAACTTAAATTTGTTTATTATTATTCTCTAATTAGAGATCACTGTATGGAATAAATTGGTATGTTTTAGAAACTATAATGCTGAAATATCTTAACACATATTTAATTAGTGAATGAAAACATAATTGGAGAAAAAAAAAAGAGTCACTGAAAAAAGTGCAAAACCTCTTCAAAAGCCCTGATGGAAAAGTTACAAACTGAGTAGTAGTGACATGAAGCAAGCTTGCATAGGAAAGCAAATCCTGCTTCACAGCACCAGGGCATGCATCCCTGCCTCTTCCATTTCTCTTACTTTTCATTAGTCTTTAGTCTTCTTCTTAGACCAATTTCTAGCTTAATTACATGTGGTTAAAGAATGCTGCCTGTTTGGTACAAATTATTTGAAATTTATCCTATGAACCTACAACATGGCTTCTTTGCAAAAATTTTAAGTGTACTTGAGAAAAATGTATATATTCTTTTTTAAAGATTTTTCAGGGGAGGGGGCAGCAGGTGGCATATTGAGTAAAGCCCTGGACTCCATATGGTTGACCACTGTTTGAGTCCCAGACCCCGGGGCTTGAAACTCATGCCAGGCATATGCATGCCCCAAATCCTGAGAGGAGAATGGAGCAGAAGAGATTGCAGTGTATCCATCCCCCTGGATGAGTGGTTTCTCATTTTCTCTCTCTCAGTCTCTCTCTCTGTGTCTCTAGTGAATGCACATGCCTCATAGCAAAAGTCTATCTCTTTAAAAAAAAATTTTTTAAAGGCTTTTTGTTTGCTTTTGTTTTTTTTTGCTATAAGTCATGTGTGCTTGCCAAAGAGAGATAGAGGGAAAGTGAGAAATCATTCACCTGAGGGTATGGCCATGCCACAATCCCTTCTCTTCCATTCTTGTCTCAGTATTTTGGGCATGCACATACATCACATACCCAATGTGTTTCTCAAGCCACCATGTCCAGGACTTGGACCACATAGTTGGATGTGTGGGATCCAACACCTTAACCACCACACCACCTGCTGGCCCCAAAACTGTATATTCTATACTTCTTGAGTACAACATTCTATATATAACCATCTGATCATGCTTAGTTATGTTAATTTTCTAGAAATTGGTGTCAAATTTCTCAAAAGGCTACATTATTCTTTTATGAATATGGAGATCTTCTGCTGGTATTTTGTTTCTTTTTTCTTAATTATATTTTTGATCATTTTAAACATACTTATTTCATAATTGAAGTCTAATAATATTAATTATTTGAAATCCTTGTTGTTCTAAATATAACCATGGATGAACAAATAATTGCTTTTTTGTATTTTTAATTTTAAACTCTAAATTCATGTTTGATAAAATTTTGTCCATGGTAAACTTGGGCCTAACTTAGAGTAAGTTCTCAGATTTGTCTGCATTTATTTCTCCTGGGTTTTTCATGAATTTAAAAATCAAGAACCCTTTCTTAAATATTAATTTTAATAAGACCACATGGGTAGATGAATTCCAAGTCCATTATAATCCATGTGAAGGCAGGACCGAGATGACAAATTATCATGGTAGATATATTTTTTTCCCTCCAAGGTACAAGCCAAAACAAAGAGCTTGGTTATCATTTTCCTTAGTTGGTGGCCAAAGAAGTATCATATAAAGGATATAGTTCTTTAAGGATACGAGAATTTGGGACATCTTAAATTTGATCTCCCCTCTTTACAAGAGCTAACAACTTTACTCCCTCGGGGTGCCCATGTAGCCGTTACTACTCAAGTTCCTTGGTTGCAAAGATTTACAGTGCTTCCCAAACCCCACAGAACAGGTTCAGAGTTCCTTTCCAGTCTAAAGTTCTGCTTTATCATTGGTCTCTTAATATCCCATACTTCTTCTGTATTAGCTATGCATTTAATGAATCTAGATTATATGTAATTCAACATTTCAATATGTTTTGTGTCAAGGCTATTTTTAAATATTTAGTATATTTGGCATTACTGGAAACATATCCAGTATTATTTTCTTATATTCATTCCATCCTTTTTATTTACATATTTTGTGACTTAGAAAAAACCTTTGAGAATATTGCACCTTTTGGGTCTGTACTGATTAGGACAGGCTGTTCTTGTAGAGGAATCCTCTTCTCCTGACTACAGGTATGCATGTTCATATAAGAGGATGATCAAACACAACACGGAACATAAAAGAAAACAGATTTACAAAATCTGTATTTGTTTTTATGTGTGTCATTTTTTGTAATCCTGCTCTTTAATATTATGAACAGCAAGATTTTGTCAGTTTAAGCATCCTTAAGGCAAATCCAAAATCCCCTAGATTCACTTTCCCTTTGGTGTTCAATATGTTGTTCTACTGAGGATTCTTTACATCAGACTCATTTTAGAAAGATTATTTGCCTTTGACTGTATTATTTTATCACTGTTCTGACTCCTACCACTATTTCTACTACCTTATTTAGAAAATCTAAAAAAAAAAAAAAAGCATAAGAGTCATTTTAAAATGAGGCACCTCTTTGGTTTTGTTTTTGACAGGGAACAGTTGTAATCTGAAGGCAGGTTGTCCCATGAGCTTAGCAACAATCTGATGTGATTTGATTACCACTTCTTTCACACCACCTGGAATGTGCTATGTGTATAGCCAATGTCCAATAATAGCTTGCTCATTGATTTATTAAATAAATATTCAACTGGCATACACTCCAAAACACCCTCCATGTGTCAATGTCTCCAGCCAACTAAAACACTATTTATATTTTCGAAAAATGAAGTCAATTGTTCCCTAAAACAGTACATTTGCAGGATGGTGATGAACCAAATTTGTCATTTTAGTTTTCCTCTGGTGAGTCTCTATATCCTGCTATACTTTGGCTTTGAGAGTTTATAAATTATATAAACCTTTCTATTTTGTTCTTGAATTTTTTTTTTTTTTGAGAGGTTTTCACTATAGGGCGCGTGTGCTCGCCAGACAGACAGAGAGAGACATAGAAACAGAAAGCGAGAAATCACCCCCCAGAGGGGATGGTCACGCCGCAATCCCTTCTCCTCCATTCTCCTCTTGGGATCTTGGGCACGCACGCACACACGCCCGGCATGAGTTTTAAGCCACCAGGACCGGGACGCGAACCGCAGTCGACTACGTGGGAGTCCTGCGACATAGCCATTACGCTAACTACTGGTTCCCTGTTCTTGTATTATTAATGATTCCATTTGGAGAAAATGTTCATGTGCTTTTAGACTTTTTAAGATGTTATAAAATTTCTTACTTCTACAACATTTCTAACCAAAATAAAAAAGGGATGAAGGAACTCTTTAAAATATTCCTTTATCCAAGGAATAATTACTGGGAATGTCTTCTATATCTATGATGTATTGAAATTCTCTCTTTTCTACTGATCTGGATAAATTTTCCAACATTATAATGAGGCCTCTAATGTCATCTAAACCCAGGCAGTAATATTTTCATCATTGAAAGGAATGTGAATGACTATCAATTATTCAGGGATTATTATCTATGAGCCTCAATTCCCAGAATCAGGAAGTCAACCAAAGAGACTATTGAGAAGTCAAAATAAATGTTACTAAGTTTATGTGAGATCCACAGAATAATAATGAGATGGAGAAGGGGGGGAAATAGGAGAAAATGTACACAAGGGAGCCAGGAGATCACTGAAGTCTAGCATATTGGCAATATTAAGAAGTGGTAGCTGGAATGTTGACAAGGAAAAAGAAGATAGAAACTATAGAAGTAAGTGCCTCAATAAAATACAAGTCTGGGGCCAGTAGGAGGCATGGAGGTTAAGGTGGCTGGATCCCACAAGCCCAACTCCATGGTTCAAGTTCCTGACACAGCCACTTGAAAATCCTACCAGGGACAATTGTGTGCATGTCCAAAACCCCGAAAGGAGACTGTAGGAGAAAGGATTGCAGTATGGCCATCCCCCCAATGGGTGATTTGTCACTTTCTCTCTCTCTCTCTTTCCCTTCTCTCTTTCTCACGGCAAGTGCATGTGTCCTATAGCAAAAAATTAAAAGAAAATAGTCTTAATTCATTTCATATTGAGACAAATGAACTTATATATTCAAACAGCAATAAGGTATATCATCCTATTATACAGTAAATTATATTTACAATGATGTCTATGCTCAACCAAAAGAGATTTGCTCAAGTTCAAACTATCCTGCATAATAAGAATGTTATATTTAATTAACTTTGGAAACATTTCCATCAGACTTATGCATTTTTTAACAACCTCACAAAGATGTTTTAATATGTATAGGATGTTCTTCCTGAATTTCAAATAAATTAACACATCATTTCTTGAACTTGCCAAATAAATGACTAAGTATTGTGCTCCACAGTTTCAGGGTAATCACATCAGTCAAGATTCTATATTCAAATGTGTCTACAGCGTTAAAACATTCAACATCAAAAGCTAAGAATAGATAAATATTATTGAAATATATTATAGTAAAATATCTCAATTTCCAACTAATGGGGCAAAGTTCGGTATGATGGTAAACTTTTCAACTGTCCAGTATTTCTAAAATATAATGGAGTTTCACTTCTTTTAAATATTTTAGAACTCAGTAATAGGGTACAAATAAGTAATTGTGTTAAGGTTTCAAAAGCACATTTAAAATCACATAATTCCTATCATATAGTAATTTTCAAAATGTAGAATTCTCTTAATATCACAATAATTCATGGTTTGATACAGAACTATAAGGCATGCTGAAAGGATGATATATTTCTTGATCTTAATTTTAGATCTGAATTTTTCTTCATTAAATGGAACACAAATTAATTTTAAGATTATACTTACAAAGAACAGCTATCATTTTTCTAACTCTGAATTAGCAGGATTATGATAAAGACTCTAGGATTCAGCACCAACAAATAACATATGGTTATGTCACTGGATTCCCATGTAGTCGACTGTGGCTCAAGTCCCAGACCTGGCGGCTTAACACTCACACTGGGTGTGTGTGCATACATCCCCAAAATCCTGAGAGGAGACTGAAGAAGAAGGGATTGCAGCATGGTCATCCCCTCTAGGGGCTGATTTCTCATTTCTGTCTCTCTGTCTCTCTCTGTCTCTCTGGCATATGCACACACCTTCAAGCAAAAATCTCTCTAAAATTTTTTAATTAATGAACTAAGTAAATTTTAAAAATTAAAAAGACTCTAGGATTCAATACTACAGCTGTGTGAGAGCTACTTCAGATATAATGAGCTTTTCCACTCCTGCACTCTTCACAGAAAGCTCTCCTCTTTACATAGCTCTTCATTTTTGATCATTTCCATCTACTCTCATAGGTAGGCTATTCAGGCTTTCTCAGTGCGACTAGCAAAAAGCTTATTCAAACCTGACATGACTAAGGAGTCGGGCCTAAGTAAAAGGATCAAATGATCAAATGATCTCATTCTCTCTTTCTCTATTCTTCCTCATGGGCATTTATATGTGTTTGTTTGTTTTTACATTTTAAAACATTTTTGATAAATATTTTACATATTTAAGGTATACAACATAATGTTTTGATATGCATATATGTAGTGAATGATGACTATGGTCAAGCAAATTAACATATCCATCTTCTCACATAGTGCTTATTTGTTTTGGAATTTGATTGCCAGCTATGAATTATGATCATCTCCATAGGATACACAGAAGGTCTTGTATGATCACAGATTATTCCAGCTATGAACTCCAGAATGAGAAAAAAAGTGAAACTCATTGTTTCCCCTCCCCACTTCAGTGTTGTGTGTGTGTACGTGTGTGTGTGTGTGTGTGTGTGTGTGTGTGTAAGGGAAGAATGGAAGTATCTATAGAAAAAGACTCTACCTGACCTAAATTTAGCCAGCCCAGGCTCATACACCCATCTCTCAGGCCATGAAGACAAGGTGACTTTATTGACCACCTCGTTAGAGAAGTGAGGCAACAAGAATGAGTGAGGCATTGCTGATACCAAAGAGAGGAAGACAGACAGTACCAATTTAAGTCAACCATATATTTTCTCCAGGAAAGTTGACTTTGGAGCACCTACTTCCTAACATATCTCTAAATACAAAGTTTTCTGTAGCTCACGTTTTGTTGTTGTTGTTGTTTTAAGTTTTTGCATAGGGCACATACGTTCACCAGCAGAGAAAGAGACAGAAAGGGAAAGTAAAAAAATCACCCTCCCAAGGGGATAACCATGCTACAGTTCCTTCTACACCATTCTCCTCTTGGGATTTTGAGCATGCACACATACATGTCTGGCATGATTTCCAAGTCAGGTTCAGGATTCTTTTTTTTTTTTTTTTTTTTTGAGAGGTTTTTGCTATAGCGCGCATGCACTCGCCAGAAAGACAGAGAGAGACAGAGAGACAGAAAGCGAGAAATCACCCCCCAGGGGGGATGGCCACACCACAATCCCTTCTCCTCCATTCTCCTCTCGGGATCTTGGGCACACACACACACACACACGCCCGACGTGAGTTTTAAGCCACCGGGTCCGGGACACGAACCACGGTTGACTACATGGGAGTCCAGGGACATAGCCATTATGCTAACTGCTGGTCCCAGGTCCAGGATTCTTGATCTTCATGTGGGGAGCCAAGAAGGAGACTTGAGGAAAGGGTAGCACGTGACCACTAGATGGAGACCAAGGTTATTGTCTAGACCTAACTTGGGTGACTAAATTGTTATGTGCAGAATGTTCCAAGTTTTGTTACAACAATCTGATAAACTCAGCAAGGACTTTTGAGTCCTACATTAAGGAAGCCAAATCTGTATAAAACAGGGCAATAAACTTAACTCGTGGCTGACCAGTATTGACTAGCAGTCCTCCCGTTTCTATCCTGCCATCTTGTCTTTTCTTTAATCCTCAGCCCCCCAACTCAGGAATTGTCCGCCATTGGCGGGTCCGACAGAATCCAGCACCTTAACTACCACGCTGCTTGCTGGCCTGTTATTTCCAATTTAAATTGCTGAGTTACATATTTTCCTATAGGTTCTAGCCAACTCTTCATTTTTAATGTCAATAAAGGAGATAATAGGTTTGGAAAGAAGAGTCGTCTGAGAGTACTGGAAAATGGAAAACCAGGCAGGGAGATGAACTGGCAGTTTTCAGATAGATCCCTACATTGGTGGTTTATGAACGTGCCCACAAAGGGTTGTATGAAGTGCAACTGGAAATAGAAAAAAAAAGCAGAGAAACAAAAACCTAAAAAAGGGAAGTAAACACTAGTGGCTTTAAAAGATCAGGCAGGCAATAGGAACTGGCCAAAAAGGAATAAAAGAGCTTAAGGTGCAAACAGATGCCCGAAAAAAGATGGGGGAAAAAAGGAAAACATACAGAAAACAAGAAATGGAAAATTATTTGCTGACAATAACACGTATGTTGATGTGCTTGATTGAGACAATATACAGTGTACTCTGGGTGGAAAATCTCATTTTGTATGCTGTAATGATGTCCAGTGAATGAATGCAAATAAATAAATTGAAATTAAATTAAAAAAGACAAATAGCAGGTACAAAATACTAGGATAATATTCTTCAGATGTATACACCAACTACAGAATGTTTTCTCACATATTGGTGAATTAAGTATGTATCAAAAGCCCTCTTGGTTCTGAACCAAAGTGGGCAAACACTGAAAATCAAATAAAGCTGTGAACAATTTGAGAAAACAAAACAACAACAAAAAATATTGAAGTTTAATTTTAATTTTTATAGGTTTTCATCATCTTTTAAATAAATTAATAAAAATTAATTTAAATGAAATAAAATTAAATAATTAGCGGCCTTAATTAAAGATTAAGTTAAAAAAAAAGTAAAAGTATGACATGAAAGTGAAATTTGATACTACTTTTCAGGCAACACAAAGTGGCCAAGAAAGCACATATTCATGTCTTGGTGAACTGTGGTAACTGCAATAATGGAGGCACAAAATTACCTTAAAGTCTTTGTTCTTTCTTTCAATGTCTGCACAATCTTTTAATTTATCCATTTTCCACTTCTTAATTTATCCATTTCTACAGATTTGAGCCATGTTATGCCATTTCCTCCATTCTTATTAGTGTGATTGAAAGCAAGAATATTATATGAAAGGTCATAGAGCTAATCTGGGTCCTGGATAAGCTCTTAAAAGGCAGTTTTGGTCAAAGCACAGTCAATCTAGTACTGAGCTATTAGAAAGCAAGACATTAGACATTGTGAAGTCTTCTTTTTGTAAAAGGTTATTGCTAGGGAACCAGCAGTTAGCGTAATGGCTATGTCGCTGGACTCCCACGCAGTCGACCGCGGTTCGCGTCCCAGACCCGGTGGCTTAAAACTCACACCGGGAGTGTGTGCGTGCGTGCCCAAGATCCAGAGAGGAGAATGGAGGAGAAGGGATTGCGGCATGACCATCCCCCCTGGGAGGGTGATTTCTCGCTTTCTGTCTCTATGTCTCTCTCTGTCTGTCTGGTGAGCGCACACGCCCTATAGCAAAAATCTCTCTCTCAAAAAAAAAAAGGTTATTGCTATAGTCTGCATATTTGTGTCCCCCAAAATTCATATGCTGAAATCTGAATTCCCAAGTGACACTGTTATATTGGGCCATATCAGAGGTAATTAGGTCATGAAGGCAGATCTCTTGTGGAAGGGAAGAGTGCTCTTATTAAAGAGACTTCAGAGAATTCCCTACCCCTTTGCATCTCATAAAGACACAGCAGAAACACAGCCATCTATGAGGCAGGAAGTGATTCCTCACCAAACATTGAATCTACCAGCACTTTGATCTTATACTTTTCTGCCTCTAGAACTGTAAGAAATAAATTTCTGTTGTTTATAAACTACATAGTTCCCAGTTTATTATATTTTGGTCTAGCTCTCTGAACAGACTAAGACACTCACTCTCACTCCAAGGATAGAGTCCTCTAAAAATATTAGCTCTTTGAGAAAGTTATGAAGTATTTTTCGTTTTTTCTATGCAAAAGTGCATCATGACTTTCCCAACAACCAATACTAAGTGGAAGCCTTTAATCCTTTTCAGTAGTCCTTGGACTCTCATTTTTGATCCTGGCATGCCCTGAGAGTAACAACATTTTTCCTCAACTTCTAATCAACTCAGAAAGTTCCTTTAGAAAAGGCAAATACTTTGATGAGAAAAGTAGTACCAAATTTCACTTTCATTTCATGCTTTTACTTTTTGGGGCTGTTTGCACCTTAAGCCTTGGTAGCTCTTTTATTCCTTTTTTGGTTAACTTTTTATTATTATTTTTATTGCATTTAATCACATGTGTCTTTACAGTATATAATATTTCTTTTTTCAGCATGATTACTATGCATATCAATCAAGACAAAGACATTACTATATACATCTTCATCAAATACCTTTTCATTTTTTTCAGATTATTGATTTTTTATTCTCATATTTTTTTAAACATTCAATCTCTGTACACCACTTGGCTTTTAAAGAGAAATTTTCTAACATGAAATACTTCTCAGGCCAGTCCAGTAGAGAAAACTATGTATGTTATCATAAATAAGTAATAAATCATTTCTGTGTCCCACAAATGTCATGCTTCTCTATTTGTTCTTAGGCTACCCTTCTCTATACTCTTCTCTTATTCCCCCCTTCCCCATTCCACACTGTCTTCAGCACTCATAAGTATTTTCTCTGCTTTTATGCCCTCCAGTATTTCGATCTCTATCATATGGTGTGAATTGTCAATATATATTAAGTGGATAACATACAATATCTTCCTTTCATAGCCTGGTTTGCTTCACTCAGCAATAAATCTTCCATATTCAACCACTCTCTATCAGTTGCCAGGGTTTTGTTGTTTTGTTATGGCTAAATAGTATTCCATAGAATATACGTGCCACATTTTTTCAATCCATTCATCTATTTGTGAACATTTGGGTTGGTTCCATGTCTTAGCAATCATGAATAACGCTGCAATGAACTTTGATGTGCAAGTGCTTTTCCGATTGAGCATTCTCCTGTCTTTTGGGTAGATACCCAGAAGTGGGATTGCTGGAACAAATGGTAGCTCTATTTGTAGATCTTTGAGGAACCTTCATATTGTTTTCCACAGTGGCTGAACCAATTTACATTCCCACCAACAGTATAGGAGAGTTCCCCATTCACCACAAATCCCACCAACATTTATTACTTTTTGTATTTTTAACTTCACTATTCTTATAGGGATTAGGTGGTATCTCATAGTGATTTTAATATGCATCTCCCTTATGATGAGGGATGTTGAGTATTTCCTCATATACTTTTTGGCTGCTCATATGTCTTTCTTAGAGAGATTCTTCAGCTCATCTTCCCATCTTTTAATTGGATTAATCTTTTTTTTTTTTTTTTCAGGTAAACCACTTGAGTTTCCTGTGTATTTTGGTTATCAGTCCTTTATTTGAGGCATATTTTGCAAAATTTTTTCTCCCATTCTGATGTTTGTCAATTCACATGAATTACTTTGTCCTTTGCCATGCAGAAACTGCTTAATTGATACAGTTCCACTTGTCTATTTTAGGGATTATTGCCAGTGCTTTGGGAGTCTTATTTAAGCAGTCTTTGCCTACCCCAATGTCTCCTAGAGTTTCCCCAGTTTTTTCCACCAATAATTTTATAGTTTGAAGTCCTAGGTTATTTGATCCATTTTTAGTTGACTTTTCTTAATGATGAAAGATGGGAATTCAGTTTCATCTTTCTGCAAGTGGATACCCAGTGTTTTCAGCAAAACTTGCTAAAGAGGTTTTCCTTTTCTCTCTGGATTGACAGGTATCTTTGTCAAAAATCAGTTGACTATAAGTTTTGGGGTTTATTTCTGGGGTCTCTATTCTATTCCATTGGTTCACCCATCTGTTTTTGTGCCAATACCATGCTGTTTTGATTATCACACCTTTACCGTATATTTTGGGGTCAGGGAAGGATATGCCTCCCACTCCATTCTTCTTGTACAGGATTGCTTTGGCAATACAATGTCTTTTATGATTCCAGACAAATTTTAAGATTGTTTTCTCTAGATCTGTGAAGAATGTCATTAGTAATTACATTATAATTGCATTAAAAATATTGATTAATTTGTGTAGAGTTGCCATTTGATTATATTAATTCTTCCAATCCAGGAACATGGGATGTCCCTCCACTTTTTTGTTTCCTTTTCCATATCTTTTTTGAGATTTTTATAGTCTTATTGTAAAGGTCTTTTGCTTCCTTAGTTAGGTTTATCCCTACATATCTCATACAATTTTATGGCTATGATAAAAGGGATTCCTTTCTTCAGATCTACTCCATTGACATTGTTGTTTGTATATAGAAATGCTATCAATTTTTGGATGTTGATTTTGTATACTGTCATTTTACTGTATTCATTTATTACTTCGAGAAGTTTTTTCATGGAAACCTTTGAGTCTTCTAAGTATACCATCATGTCATCTGAAAATAAAGATATTTCCAACTGTTCTTTGCCTATTTTAATGCCTTTTATTTTATTCTCATTTCTGATTGCATTAGCTAAGACTACTAGTACTATATTTAAAAGCAGTGGAGAAAGTGGGCAAACTGGTCTAATACTCGTTTTTAGTGGAAGAAACTTTTATGTTTTCCCCTTTCAGTATAATGTTAGCTATGTTTTTTCATATATGGCTTTTATTGTATTGAGAAATGACCCTTCTATACCAATCTTGCTGAGAGTCTTAATCATGAAGGGATGTAGTATTTTATCAAATGCTTTTGCTGCATCAATTGAAATGATCATATGTTTTTTTTACAAATCTTTGAAGATGCTTTAGGATTTATGTGAAATTTCCACTGAAAGCTCTGTTCTTGTCTGTAACTGTTCTAAGCACAATAGTTTTGGCGCCTGTAACTCAGGAAGTTCACTCAACTTTTTAATTTTTGAGTCCGAATGAATTGAGGATGCCCATAATTCTGTGGTGCTGGGTATTGTTGCTACTGTGCATCTGTGGTCTTCTTCAATTAGGAGAGGAACCAGATTAATTTTTTTCCTCAAGAATTGACGTAGATGTCTACTGTTGCAGATGTCACCTTCAGTATCATTGTGTCCCTCTGAAATTGGGTTATATATTTGTATATTGTTGATTGTTTGGGGGCATTGTCCTCATAAAATTTCTGTAAGGCATTAATATTTTAGTATTCTTCCACCATAGCTTCACCATAAATTTGATGTGTATTCTTGCTTTAATTTTAGCAGAATCCCTGTTGCTCTGATAGGGCTCTATTTAAACTATGGTCTTATGTTTTTAGTGTTTCAGCTAGATCCTCTGCAGACATATTATGACAAGTTGGTACAAATTTATTTTGGTGATAAAAAAAAAAGATTTAAACCCATGCACAGTTTTTTATAACATGCATTTCCATGAGCTTTTTAAAGACTCCTTGTATATGTATATGACATGTGTATATGACATGTATATATCACAATTCATTACAATAAACAGTATGTCTGTGTCAATGAATGTGCATTTGTATTCCCAATGCCTTGCATTCTCAGTCAATGAGAACT
The DNA here is from genome assembly GCA_026018925.1 of Tupaia tana. Classification (NCBI taxonomy): domain Eukaryota; kingdom Metazoa; phylum Chordata; class Mammalia; order Scandentia; family Tupaiidae; genus Tupaia; species Tupaia tana. The sequence goes on along the minus strand of JAKSZU010000005.1, from coordinate 75,748,994 downwards.
GGTGAGGCATATTCAGTCAAGAATCCCAGCCAAAATTATAAATGCCTCAGGCAACACTGCTCTACCATTTTAGCCAGTGTTGAGTAAATTCTGCCAACAAGTGTTGTTTACTCAGCTGTGGTCTCTTCTGCCATTTACATTGTGTTATGGAAAACAGTATGACACTGCTAGATATCAAAAGTATGTAAGTAATACAGTTGGCCTTCCTTCAAAGAAATGAAATGCATCAGGCTAGATCATAAATGCAAAGTTTTTTGTGGCTTGAAGTTGCTTTCTGTGGAATGATACAGAATGTTAGAGGTAAAGACAAAGAAAATCTGGGATCTATGGAAGTCTTCTGACAATGAAGGGCATCCTAAAAAGTCACGGTAGCCTAGGACAGTTGACCAATATTGTATGAACTACATCTGGAAGAAAATAGGGCAAAAGACAGGTTATGTTTTCAAGAATCTGGAGAGAAAAAAAATATCGTTAAAGTATGAATCAGGAAAACATCTCCATAGAGGCTAAGCTTCCAAGCCTCTTTAAAGTTCTCAGGTGCTGATTTTTACTGGTGCTTCTGTATTACTATATGTTTCTCCACATCCCAAATCCTCACAGGGACTATGTGTACAGAGATGTCCATTTCAGAAAGGGAAGGTTTAAAAAAAACAATGGTAATCATTAAGAATAAAAACCAGCACTTATATATACTAGCAAATAGCATGAAGATATATCTAAAGAAAAAAAAAAAAAAAGAAAAACAATTTGCAGAAAAAGAAATCGTAAACCCATATTCTTTTACCATCCTAAAACTATATAGCTGTATTAATACTTGCATTTATATCGATACTTTTATGTCAGGAAAAAGTTCTAGAAATAGACACATTGTTATGGACTGAGTGTTTGTGTCTCCTAACATTCACACACTAGGATCCTAACCCCCAAGTAATGGTATTAGGAGGCAGAGCCTTTGGAAGTAAATCAGGTCATGAGAGTGAAATCCTTGGAAGGGAGTTTGTGCCCGTAAGAAAGAGACCCTAAAGAGCTCTCACCCTCTTTCCTTTAGCAAAAATATTACTAGAAATCAGCAGTCTGCAAGTTGGAAGATCACCCTCACCAGAATCCAGCCATGCTGGCACCCTGATCTCAGACTTCTAGCGTCTAGAACTGATTGTGAGAAATTAATGTTCGGTGTTTAGCCACATAGTCTGTGGTATTTGTGTTAACAGCCTAAACAGGATAAGACACATGCTAATTTTTTAAATTTCTTTTTTTATTAATTTTATTTACTTTTTCATTAAAGATATTTATAGATATTATCAACATTTTTATACATAGGGATCATACATGTGTCTTAAATTTGATTGTATTAATATACCATGCTATCAACTAACAATAACTATTAACAAGTCAATATCAATCAGTATTAGTTAATATTAGTTAACTATTGATAATATCCCTGATTAATAGCCTTTTATAGTTGTTATTTTTATATTTTATTGATTCACAAAGGATCTTAAGTAATTGAAATACTTTTAATAAAAAGTACAGCAGATATAAACATATCTATGTACACATATCTGACTTTAGGCAAAAAAACTCAGTGAGCAGGATGAACATACTATAAAGTAGCACCTAGCTGAGACTATATTGCTTACTGCAATCATTAAATAGGTATATGTAGATAGATAAATAGATAGATATTTAATGCATTTTTTTATTTCAAGAAAAGCAGTTTTAGCTTTAATATGTCAAAATCCTACAATGTTAAGAAAACTTTGCCTAAGACTTAAAGCCAGGGAAAAGGTTAGGATTCTTTTTAAACAGTAGGCAGATACTACAGCTCAAAAAGCAGACATGGACATAGGTAAAATCTGGTAATAAGTGCACTGTAATTTTTTTCAAAACATTTTTTCTCTCTCCATTCCCCCTTTTACCAAGGAGGCATGATTTAACTTACTTGCAAAAGATAAATAAATTTAGTCACAGTTTTTTCTGTTATTTGCACAAAGCCCCATAAGAATACTAATTAATTTAGCTGGCTTTGCTGGAACCTTTTATAAGGAACTTCAGATTAGACTCTTTAAAAAGCCTCCCAAGGCTGCTGAGCCAAGTCAGAGACTTGCACCATCTGTCTGTGTCTTTAAGTAACCATATTTGAGAGGTTTTTGGGCCTGTCGAGAAGTGACATTCTTTACATCTCTGTGAGGCAGTGCTGTTACTGGTACCAGGCAATCTTTCTAAGAGCTTCTGTGGACTTTCCTGAGATCTACCTTAGTTCCTTAGCTTTCTGGTCATATCTTCAGAAATGATATTCTAGTTGAAGCCCTGGCACTAGCCAATATTTCAAATTTCTGGTGCAAGGCAACAGAAATTATTTAACTTATGCAAATAACCACCCTGCCACAAAATAAGAATGCCCATAAATATTTTCCAATCCCAGAGGGTTCAGAAAATGAGAAAAGTTTATTTTTCAATTTCCAAAAGAATTTACCAAATCGCTTTACCTACCAACAGCTCAAAAGATGACAAAAATCCGTAAATCTGTAAAACAAATCAAATGAGAAAATCAGTAATGTTTTAGTCAAAAATTTTAAAATTCTATTTCTCCTGTGCAGTCTCATGTAATTAATCTCTCTTCCATTGAATTTGCAGAATTACTATGGTCCGACCTTTCCGTGTAAATTCTGGAAGTTAACATTCAACGTTATTATTGATCTTTCTGGGTTCATTCCTACCATTAAATTGATCATTTTCTTGGTTGCTTTTGGTTCTCTTATTTCTGTGTGTCTGTCTTTAGTTTTCCTGGTATAATAATCCCTTCAGAACTTCTTGAAGAGCTGGTTTGGTGTTAGTAAATTCTTTCAGGTTTTGTTTATCTGAGAATTTTTTTTACCACTTACTTAAAATTATTTTTTTATTTCAAGTTCTTTTATATATTCAATTACGTTATTGAGCTTGCAAAGTGAATATTCCAACATGTGTATATTTCTTCCCAATCCAGTTGATAATACTATAAAGTTATCTTCAACAGATAATACCCCATTTCTTTGTCCCATTAATGCTTTGCCTCTTTTTCTTTTAAATATCCTTCCTCAGACTCTACTCCTTCACCCACCCCTTTCCACACTATATCTGATACTCATCTTTTCATCCTATTTGAAGGATACCCTTGCTAGATATAATATTCTTGGTTGAAATTGTTTTTCACTTACCACTTTGAATATATTTTCTCATTCTTTCCTTTCTTGCATTGTTTCTGGTGCGAGTCCTGTGTTAGCCTGATGGGATAACCCTTGTACTTAATTTGATGTTTCTCTCTTTCCAATTTTAGTACCTTATCTTTATGGTTTTGGTCAATTTGGCTATGATGTGCCTTGGAGAAGATCTTCTTGGGTTATTTAGGGTCCTTTACATTTCTTGGGTATGGTTATTTGAAAGCCCCTCTAGGTTTGGAAAGATTTTTTCCAAGATTTCATGGAATAGATTATCAATACCCTTATTAGTTTCTTCACCTTCTGGGATATCAATTATCTTATTGTTTGGGCATCTAATAATATCTAGTATTTCTTGTACATTATTCTCATTTTTTGAGTTATTTTCTCAGTCTTTTTGGTAATCTTTTTTCAAGGTCAGAAGTTTCATCTTCTACATCTGAGATTCGACTTTCTGCATGACCTAATCTGCTTTTAATACTTTTAAGGGAGATTTTGACTTCCTATATTACAGCCTTCATCTCTAACAGTTCTCTAACAGTGTGTATTTTTTCATTCAGATCATAGAAGAACTTCCTCACCACGTGGAACTCATTGTCCCTTTTCCCTTGCATCTTCTGGAGTTCGTTGTCTCTCTCCTCTTGCATCTCTGTTAGTTTAGTCACTACAAAAATTCTGAGATCTTAATCGTGTTGGAAAAAGAAATGTAATACACTGTAAAGATACATGTGATTAAATGTGATGTAAAAATAGATAAATAATAGAAAAAGAAAATAAAAATCTAGGGAGGATGAAATATAAAGTTTTATCCTTATTAGAAGAACTGTCGAGGCTTTTCCAGCATCTAAATGTAGGGTGCTTTGATTGATTCTAAGATGCAAAAAGCTTTTTATATTTTCAGGTTTAAAAAAATTATGTTCTAGGGGCCAGCAGGTGGCGTGGTGGTTGAGGTGCTGAACTCTCACATAGCCAACCATGGTTCAAGTCCAACACCTGGTGGCTTGCTTTCTCACTCTCCATTTCTGTCTCTCTCACTGATAAAAATTGAATAACGATAATAAAATATAAATAAATAAATCTTTAAAAATACTTTTTAATTATGCTCTAAAAAAATTCTGAGATCTTTATCTGACATGTCCACAAGTTCCCTTGAACTGTCTGTGGATGGTGAGGGATTGTTCCTTCCCCTTGAGAGAAAGCTATTTTCTTGGTTTCTCATATTTATTGCACTTCTATGGAAGATTCTGGTCATTGGATGGATTAAACGTTTCTTCCTAATTTCTTGGAGATAAATCTGAACATTCAGAGGTGTGCAGGAAGAGGTGATCTACAGTCTCTCTGCAGTTCCATTTCCCTGACACTCACCAAGAAACCTGTATTTTTCGTTGAAACCGGATATTACAGAGGCCTCCTGGTTTCTAGAGAGCAGGTGCACCTGGGCTGAGCTGTGGGGTTTCAACTGAGAGTTCAGAAGCGTGTGAGAGGAGATGATCCTTGTTCTCGGCAGCTCTGGCCTTCTCCCTGCTGCTCACTCTGCAGTCTCTCTTCTCTGATTTTTAGTCATTTGATGGTGTATTCATGTTTGGCTAATTTGTTAGAGAAGGTTTCTGAAACTGTATGTGCTTCCCTTTAGTGTGAGGTACTTCTGTGCCAAGTTCTCTCCTCTACTATGTTTTGCAACGTGGTATCCACAGAGAGAGATTTGAATTTAGACTTATGAAGAGGAATTTCTTCCTTTGTGCAGCTCTAAGCCTAGCCAAATTCAGAGGTTTGGCTACTATTTATATAAACCAGCCTGTACACTCACTGGGTAGAAGCTGAACAGCAAAATGATATAGTAAGACAGGAGAATAAGAAAATACAAACAGAAAAAAGAGAGAGAGAGAAATAATAGACTGAAAAATTATTTTTTAAAAATGCATGCTATGCAGAGCCCCTCAGATTTAGATGTTTCCCTGCAATGCCCTTGTCCTATGTAGGGAGGGAAGAGTAAAGAATTACCAAAAGAAAGGAATTTTAAAAGGTGAGAGAAAAAGGGAGAAAAAGAAAAAAACAAAGAACATAGGGAATAAACAAGTTGTTTTTCTCCTATATTTCTAGTTATGGGCTAGGCAGGTTAGTTGGAAGAGGGAGCTGCAACTCGAGGCTCCTCAGCCCTCACATTGGTCCCAGAAATGGGCAGAGAACCTCAGATACAGATGTCTCCCTGCAATGCCCTTTTCCTATGTAGGGAGAGCCACAAGCTAAATTTTATCATGGTTATGTCTAAGGAAGGGAATGGATGGAGCTGAGGTAGTAAGACAGGACCATATTTACAGTTTATATGTATTGTGTAAGTGTGTTTACCAGGTTTGCACTTAAATACAAAAGTATATGGAATAAACAGTTATACCTATATTGACTGATGCATGTCTTATGGATCTGATATTGACATTTTACTTTATTAATTATCTTAATCCTCATTTTAGTTATAAAATTTAAAAGAATTATAGTAACAATAATTATTATTTTATTTGCTGCTGTCAAATAAACCACATATGTCAAATGATATTTTTATTTGGAATACCAGTGATATATTATTGCTTAGTATGGTGATATGGACTTTAGCTCCTACCATCCGTAATCTGCTTTTTTGACTAATATTTTTTAAGAGGTTTTTGACATAGGGCACGTGCATTCACCAGAGAAAGAGACAGACAGGCAGTGAGAGAGAAACTGAGAAATCACCCACCAAGGAGGATGGCCACACTGCATTCCCTTCTCTTCCATTCTCCTCTCGGTATCTTGGGCATGCACACATGCACACCCAGCATGAGTTTCAAGCCACTAGTTCTGGGATACAAACTGTGGTCAGTCATGTGAGAGTCCAGGAACATAACTGCTACGCCATCTGCAGGTGCCTTAACCAAATTTCTGAAAAACAAGTAAATTATTGTTCAAAAGAAAAAGACAGAAAAGTGATGCTCCACGGAAGACAATTCTTCTTGTTTGCTTTAAAAAAGCCCAGGCACAGTGGAACAAGCATAGTGTGCTGATACTCAGAGCCAGAGACACATGTGAAGCCCAAGTTTAGAGACCAGGTCAACCTGAACACACTAAGCATGCCCATGTGAGCTGGCTGGCTGGAAGTGAAAAAGTGGCGAGACCCTGTCAAAGGTACCAATCTGTTTGTCTGTCTCTCTCCCCCAGTCAATCAATTAAAGCTGGATTTTATGCTAGAAAGTAAAAGCCACATTACTAATATATTGCCAAATTTTTTATTTAATTATATAACCTTATGAATATTAAGTAGTACAGAAAACCTTTCTCTTTACCTCTAAGAAATAAAATTACTGCATCCAAGTGATTTTAGGTAAGTATTTTGTATGTATTGCTCCTTTTTTCTTTTGTACCACAGTATGAGCATGTAGCAAATACATTTGTCTGAAATAGAAAAAGGAGACAAAGAAAAGGATGGTTCCTAAAATGCCATGTACAAATGGTGGCAATAACCCAATGCCACAAACTGGAAAGTGCATCATCTATTGAGCATCATTACAAAAACTGAGCATTGTTTCAACAGAATACTTGTTTCATAGCATAATGAAACTAAGTGTAACATGAGATATTCCTTAACCTAAAGAATAAATTAAATAAAATAGGTATTTAAAAACAATATCTAAAGTTGCTTCCTCAAATACATTAAATCTCGCTTTCCCAGATTTGAGCTTCCTACTTATTGCGAAAATATTCAGCTAGAAATTCTCAGAGTGAGGTCTCTCACTAATCATTGCCATCATCATTTCAGTTCCCAGTCCTTTAAAAAAAAATCACCATTAAGTAATTAAGAACTATTACCAGGAGACTTAAAGTTAACCAACTGAAGTTCTTAAAACATTTAATTCAAAGTCTATTTTCTTAATATTATATGTTTCTTCATTCAATATTCATATGTTTTTACACAATTTTTTTTTAATTTTATAAAACAAAAATTACAGATTTGGAGCCCAGCAGGTGGTGTGGTGGTTAAAGCATTGGATTTCCACATGGATGACCACAATTCAAGTCCCAGACTCACTGGCTTGAAAATCTCTCTGGGCTTGTGTGCATGTGTGCCCACAATCCAAGAGGAGAATGGAAGGGAAGGGATTGTGGCATGGCCAATCCCTCTGGCATTGATTTCTCCCTTTCCCTCTCCCTGTCTCTGGTGAGTACCCATGCCTTCTGGCAAAAATCTAAGATCTGTAATTTTTTTAATAGAGAACTTTACATTATTTTATCTGTTAAATGTTTCTTCCTTTGACCCTCCTATCCACCATCTACCACTCACTTCATACTATCCACTATCCTCCCTTACCATCTCTTGTATCTAAACTTATCCTCTCTACTGTCAGATCTTTGGATATTTTAATTTTTGCCATAGAGTGCAGACATTCAGTACCTATTGAGTGAGGATATACAGTGTGTATCTTGCAAAGTCTGACTCACTTTACTTAGCATTAAATCTTCCATATTCATCCACTCTGAGTCAAATGATAGAATCCTATAATTTCTTATGACTGAGTAATATTACATTGTTTATATATGCCAGTTTTTCAACCCAGTCATCAGTTTTGGGACACTTAGGTTGAGTCCATGTACCGCCAACTGTGGTGTGACCACATCTTATTGGGGAACGTTTTCTCCTTCTTCCTCTCTCCTGTCTCTGGTGAGCACATGCACCCTCTGGTGATCATGTATACTCTAGCAAAAAAAAAAAAAAAAAAAAAAAAAAAAAAAAAGGAAGAAAGAAAAATATGTATTATTAAGGGGGAAAAAAATCTGTGTTCTACTGACATCATATTAAGAAAAAAAATCGATCGGTATTAGAGACTACTATAGATATAAAAGTGGTATTTGAGTAGCACAGAGCTGTCAAATCAAAAAATCATTCTACCAAAACAAGTTTTAAAAAACAGAGTTTAACTGCTAAAAAAATTCAGTTACTACAGCTCAGAAAAACATAAAAATATTCCAGGTCAAACTAAATTGGAAACATAGTTACCATAACTATGACAATAGAATGATACATAGTTTACATTTTTATAAGTAAAAAAACAGATTCCAAAACATATTAAGAAAAATATCTGCTACTAATTTATTAAAATCAGACACAAAACTTTACATATGTGTGATATAAGACATAAATACATACCAATATGTGCATATTTTAATATACAAACTTACAAGAAAGTGTAAATAAAAACAGAGCTTCCATTTTTGATAAAAATACTAGCAATATTTTTTAATGGCACATAGAATGTTGATATAGGAGTGAAATTATTGTCACTCTAATATGCTCTAATGATAATCCAAGTTTCCATAGCCTGTCCAGGAATAATTTAACAAAAGTATTGAACCTTGAAATTTTCAGATTTATTTGACCTATATGTTTCCTCTTTAGGAATTTATTATAAAAATATCAAAAAACAAAGAATAAAGGCATCAAGATTTTATTACTTAATAATTTCTAAAAATTAATACAAAGAACCTATATATTTATTAGATAAGTGTCTAATAAAATAAAGAACACACATAATATAAGACATTATGCAACCATTAAATGAAACTGCTTCAAAATTCTTAATGATGTGGAAAAATGCTCTTTATACCTCGTAACATTATATGTATGTCATCCTATCTTCTTACTTCACATACGTGAGGATTTCAAACGTTTGTGGGAAAAAGCAATTAAAGTATGAATTTATTTTGGTGCAAAACATTTTTGAAATCCATAATGTGCATTTTCCATGACCTTCATTAAAATGTATCTTTCTTTCTCTACCTACCTATATATGACATTTTATTTGTATATAAAATGTCATTCTCCAAAGAGAACTTTCTGCACTATGTACTACCAACTGTGTGTCACTTAAGGCCAGAATCACACATATGCCATACACCCAAACACACACACACATTTTTCAGTTCTTCTCGGTGTGCAGTACATTTTCCATGATAAGTATATGTTTTTTAGTGACTTGAATGAACTAGGCAATGAAGTATATATTAATACTTAAAAATGAAACAAGATTTATCAATGGGTTAACAATTGCATGACTATGGACTATTTACTTTTTTCAGGTTTTTTACAATAAACACTTATTCTATAGAATATTAAAGAAACAGCTCAACTGCTAACAAGAAAAGATAGACTTTATAGTCAATAGTAAAAAAGAAGAGAAATTTTTGCAAGTTTTTGCTTTCTGTTAAATGTATATAAACTTTATCTCACTGATGCAGCGTAAATTGATTTTTAAAGGTATTTGAGCAAGGAGTGAGAAAAAGGTTGCATTTTCCCATTGTGTCTGGGTTGCACCAAAAGACAAAAGATGAATATTAGCTTCAATGGCAGTTCCTTATATTTCAGAAATCTATTAACTACAGACTCACAAAGGAAGCAAACACTGGGTGAAAAAATAACCCTCCGAGTTCAGGGCTCATTGATTACGTGACTGCAGCTCACTCACAAAGAGGAACTTGAGTTCTAGTCAAGCTAGTTTGGTGGATCAGGAAAAGGACTGAATCAGGAGGCTAGACTTCATACCTCTCTGCTACTTCCTGTGGAAATTTTGCAAGAGAACTTTTAGCTTTGGTTTACTCAATAGCAGACAGGGAAGATTACATTTCACCTGCTACAAGACAGCCCAAGTCGCTAGAATTATCTTTAGCTACCTTATGGGCTTATTGTAACACCTGAGTTTCTTAATAAATTTCTTAATCAGATTAGAACATCCACATTGCAAAATACAACAACTGCTCAAAATGCATTAATATTAGAAACCTTCCAATGAAGTGAAATGATGTCTTCAAAAGTTAATACATATTTTATGGATCATACTGTGTATTGTTTCTGTCCTAATATTAATTTAATGAGCACTCTGCTTGTTACAGATTGACTAATCTATTTTTTATATTCTATAGTTTAGGTCAAGTCTTTTAGTAGTTAGCCTGTAAACAATTTCACATGAGATGCAGGGTTTTTTTGTTTGTTTGTTTGTTTTTTTATGGAGCCTAAAAAAATAATGTGAGTTATTAAATAGCATATCATGAAAGATATGCTCTAATGCATTTCTTTCTCTCATACGCAGATACCAATCTGTTTCAGATAATGGACCCTGGAGGGTTGGCATCTGGTTCATGTATTTTTAATAATTTCATATTAGGTTACCATAGTTCAGATCTTCAGTGTTTTTTGTTTATTGTTTGTTTGTTTTATTTATTTGGAAGTTAAAAATAAGTCACAGTAAAACCAGAATCCACGACTCCATGTTATCTAAGGGGTAAGAGGTGAAGACATCCAATTTGCTTGTAATGGAAGCATGTTGTTAAAAACAACATTAGCATCTCAAATGGAAGTTTAATTGGAAATCAAGCAAAGTGCCAAACCTCTTGCTTTTAAGAATTTGACAAGTCATGAAATTTTCCCATATAGGGGCAGTTTTAATTGCAAAGTATTAATACTAAGCATTTATTTGTAAAAATAAGAAAAAGTTGACAGGCTCAAAGTAATATTCATACTTTTCCAAAAGAACTATGTGAGGGGAGAATAAACCTTTTAAATGAGTGTGTCAGGCATGACAATCAGGTCATCTCAATTTATTTTAGAGAATTCATGCTGCTAACAAGATTTTTTTAATCTTTTAATTTTTTTTCTGAGTAGAAATATCAAAAATTATATTGTACTTTAAGTTTCCTCCTTTTCCCATAATATCATTCTTAACTTATAATTGGTAGTAACAAATTGTACTTTGTGATAGTACAACTTGAAATTAGAAAAACATCTGACAAAATATGTTCACTGAAATTTTTAGGCATATCACAACTTGAAATATGACCAATTTAAAAAAAAATTAAATCCTAAGTATTACTTTTTACTCTATTTTACCATGCTTACTACAAAAAAAAAAATTTCATTTCTGTATTGGAGAATGTAGAATTAAGTTAAAGGAGGGAAAGAAAATAAGCCTGTGGCAACCAGGCACCCTTGTGCATGAGCCAAGGTTGAAAAAGCCTCTTTGTCAGACCCCCTTAAATTCACCATCCATCATCTCCATCCAGGTGACCTGGTACTAATCAAGCCTGGAAAAAGGCCAAACTTTGTCTGAGTTGCGAAGGTCCCTACCAGGTGCTCCTTACTACTGAGACTGCTATACAAACTGCTAAAAATGGGTGGACTCACCATACCAGCATCAAGGGACTAGTGACCTCACAAACAAAAAAATGAAGATCAGTGGGAAGTGTGTGGGCCCCTGGGAAAATCTTTAAGGAAAGCCACATAAGAAATATGGGCTAGATCCAAACTAGGGCTCTAATATGGATTATTATAAATAGGACAAGAGGTAGCCAAGGATCCTGTCAAGGGACATGGGACCCAGTCCAATTGATAATAAATATGACAAAAACCTCAATAGCCCAAACCATCCAATTTGACACATACCAGATCCTCTCCTGTGGTAATTTTAAGAAACTGAAGGCAACAGTCACAGGCAGAGCCAGATAGTGGCTCCAGAGAGGCCCGTCCCAGCCTTAGCTGGGATGATATAGACCACACAATGGAAGGGGTGTACAGTAAATAGTAAATATTGGATGGGTCACCCTAACGTGGTGACCCTAAAAAGATAAAATACATTTGCCTAAGGGTGCCCCCACCAAGCACCTGCCAAAACCTAAACTATAACTCTATTCTTCTATTAGTGACTCAACCACTCTAGATCAGGGACCTATGGTGGCAGCCCAAGTATATGGGCTGGGAGAAGATATTACAGGAAGAGATCCTGTGGAATAATTTGCTCTTTGGAGTACTTACAAAACCATAAGTACTCTGAAGCCAAACTCAGACTCCAAAGAAAAATACCATCTTCTGGCTAATTACCCCAAAAGGGTGACAATACCTGAAGTAAAAAAATTGACAAAAACGCTGGAGATGGAGACAGAGCATGGTGACGTAAATGCCTCGGTATAAAAGGTTAAATTTTCTGTGCATGCATTTAACAAGAACAGTTGCTACATATGTGCTGCAGGATGGTCACAGGTGCAGGTAGCTCCATTTCCCTTCTGTTGGCATACAGATGCAGCTGGAATGTACTGTGTGATGGCTCTAGACCAAGACAAGGACGCATGGGGGAATGAAACTTGCAGAAACCTGTCATTGCTTTTCCCTGCAGTACAAAGCTCAGATCCAAGGGCCATCCTTTCCTTCCCCATAGGGGCAATGAACCACTCTTCTTGCTTCTCTGGGCAAGGGGAAAACTGCAATAAACCCATAGAAGATTTATCAACTTGTACTTGCACCTCAGATATCTCTGGTGAACCCACTTACAACTTGTCCAACCTGCAGATCGCCATGGTGGATGTTTGTGGGAAAGAAACCTGCGTAATCTCTTCCCATCCAACAGAACTGAAATTTGAGTATTAGTCTAATTGGCCATTTCATTTATCTTGGCATTTCAACCCTCAGTTGAAAAATAATAGTATCCACCATCAAAAGCAAAGGCCACTATTAAGATCATTCGACTCTAATTATACATAGATTCAAAAGGAGTCCTGAGGGGAGTTCCCAATGAATTCAAGGTCAGAAATCAAATAGCAGCAACACTCAAGTCAGCATTCTTCTGGTGGACCCTACTAATAAAAAATAGACTGGATTAATTATATTTATTCCATTCAACAGAGGTTCATTAACTGTACTAAGGATGCCCTCCAGGGGGCAACTCATCAATTGATTGCCACTGGCCAAATGGCCTGGGAAAACCAAATTGCCTTGGACACGATTCTGGCAGAAAAAGGGCAAGTTTGTGTCATGCTAGGAGAGAAATGCCATAGCATTTTCCAAATAATACTGCCGTGGATGGACTTTTACTGAAAAATTACAAGGGATTACAACACTGGCAAATAAATTGGCTGAAAATGCAGACAATAATGATCCACTTACTGATTGGTTAAAAGGATGGTATGGAAAATGAAGGAAATTGTAGTCTCAGTCCTAACTTGCCATATAATTGCAACTGGAGTTTGGAGTTTTAACAGCAGTAAGGCTGCATTATTTCTTCTGTCAGGCCTGACACAGAAGCTCATAAGAGTCATAATGAATAAACAGAAGTCATAACCTATGCCCCAAATAACCTCATGTTGATGGAAACTAGCTCAGACTATAATGAGGGAAACAAACAAATACTAAAAATACTTTTAAAAGGGACCAGCAGTTAACATAATGGCTATGTTGCTGGACTCCCATGTAGTTGACCCCAGTTCGAGACCCAGACTCGGTGGCTTAAACTCATGCCAGGTGCATGTGCATACGTGCCCAAGATCCCGAGAGGAGAATGGAGGAGAAGGGATTGTGGCGTGGCTATCCCCCCGGGGAGTGATTTCTTGCTTTCTGTCTCTCTGTCTCTCTCTGTTTTTCTGGCAAGCACATGTACCCTACAGGAAAAAAAAGAAAAAAAAAAAAAAAACTCTACCAAAAAAAAAAAAAAAAAACTTTAAAAAAATCAGTGAAAATGAAATCAGTAACTCTCAAGGAGAAAAAAAAAAAAAAGGAGAGAAATTGTAAGAAAATAGCCTAAGTCAATTCTACCCAAATTAATCTACATATTTAATGAAATTCCAATCAAATTACCCGAGACATTCTTCACAGATCTAGAGAAGACAATCATAGAATTTGCCTGGAATCATAAAAGACCTCATATTGCCAAAGCAATTCTGTGCAAGAAGAGTGGTGTTGGGGGGCATATCACTCTATGAGCCTAAAATATACTATAACACTGTGATGATCAAAATAGCATGGTACTGAAGCAAAAAAGACAGTAGACAAATGGAATACAATAGATACACGTATCAAAGATCTGAACTTAAGACCTAAAACTATAAAACTACTGGTGGAAAACACTGGGGAAACTCTGGGAGACATTGCAGTAGGCAAAGACTTCTTAAATAAGGCTCCAAAAGCACAGGCAATTATCCCCAAAATAGACAAATGGGAGACCATATCAGACTAAGAAGTTTCTGCACAGCAAAGGACACAGTAACAAGTGTGAAGCGACAACCCTCAGAATAAGAGAATATTTTTGTAAACTGTGCCTCAGAAAAGGGACTGGTAACCAGAATAAAGGGAATTTCAGTGGCTTACCTGAAAAAAAAAAAAAAAAAAAAATAATAACCCAATTAAAAACTGGGAAAATGAGCTGAACAAAAATCTCTCTAAGGAAGACGTATTAACAGCCAAAAAGCATATGAGGAAATGGTCAACATCCCTCATCATAGGGGAGATGTAAGTCAAAACTACAATGAGAGGAAACCAGCAGTTAGCATAATGGCTCTGTCGCTGGACTCCCACGTAGTCAACCGCAGTTCACGTCCCAGAACCGGTGGCTTAAAACTCACTCCGGGCGCGTGTGTGTGCGTGCCCAAGATCCCAAGAGGAGAATGGAGGAGAAGGGATTGCAGCGTGACCATCCCCCCTGGGGGTGATTTCTCGCTTTCTGTCTCTATGTCTCTGTCTGGTGAGCGCACACGCCCTATAGCAAAAATCTCTCAAAAAAAAAAAGAAAAGAAAAGAAAAAAAAAACTACAATGAAATACCACCTAACCCCTTCAGAATGGCAAAAATCAAGACTACAAAAAATAGTAAGTGATGGCGGACTTGTGGTGAAAAGGGAACTCTCTTACACTGTTGGTGGGAATGTAAATTGGTCCGGTCAATGTGGAAAACAATATGGAGTTTCCTCAAAGATCTACAAATAGAACTACCATATTATCCAGCAATCCTACTCCTGGGTATCTACCCAAAGGACAGGAGAATGCTCAGTCAGAAAAAAATGCTTACACCTCAATGTTTATTGTGGCATTATACAAAATTGCTAAGACATGGAACCGACCCAAATGTCCTCAAACAGATGAATAGAGTGAAAAAGTGTGGCAGTATGGAATACTGTTCACCCATGGAAAATAGCAAGACCCTAACTTTTGATAGAAAGTGGTTGAATATGAAAGATTTATTGCTGAGTGAAGCAAGCCAGGCTATGAGAGAAAGATATTGTGTGTCTCCACGTAACATATACCTACTGTCCACACTCTATGGTAGAGACTGAAAGACTGGAGGCCATAAAAGCAGTGAAAATAGTTATGGATGCTGGATACAGTGTGGAAGGAGAGTGAGAGAAGGGAATAATACAAGGATTGAAATCAGGGAGAAAAAAATAGAGAGGCAAGACATTTGTGGTACCCAGAAAAGATTTATTACTTGATGATAACATATATAAGTATTCTCAACTGGACTGGTCGGAGATGTATTTCATGTTGGGTAAATTCTCTTTACAAACCAAATGATGTATAGCAATTGAATGTTTAAATATAATAATAAAAATAAAATAAATTTAAAAAGAAAAGAAAATAACCTAAGTGATTCAGTTTTAAGAATAGCTTAACAAAAGTTGCTTAAGCAGCTTGCAGATGTGACAGTCCCAAAAAGTACACGTCTTGGGGCCTGCAGGTGGTGCAGTGATTAAGGTGCTGGACTTCCATATGGCTGACCATGGTTCAAGTCCCAGATCTGGCAGCTTGCTTTCTTACCCTCTCTCTCTCTCTCTCTCTCTCTCTCTCTCTCTCTCTCTGTCTCAAGTTAAATAATAATAATAAAAATAACTAAATAAATTATTCTTAAAAAAAAAGTACACATCTCCCAGAAAGTTCCTAAACAAACAAAACCCAGAAACAACAGGTTGCCCTTGATAAATGACTTCTCAAGATGGTGGCTGGTCACTAACATTTTGCTCCTCTTTATTTCTTGGTTCTTCTCCCTCTTCAGGACATTAGTGGGCCTTTTTCGTGGGCTGGTCCTGATCCTTCACCCTTGCATCAGACATCAGAGGGAAGGGGACAATAAATGCCTTATAAAGGAATAGTAAAACTTAGGCAACATCCCGGAAGACTGTCCACCCCATAGCACTCAGCTACTGAGGAACTGGGGAAGCATTTGCACACTAGGGAATAAAGGCTTGTCGTAACCATTTTCAGTATGTTGGCCCATTAGATACACAATCTTGCAAGACTGCCATTAGTCTCGCTTTACCACACCTCATGTCTCCATGGCCATTCTTTGGCACTGGACAGGTGAGCACGTTTCTCACAATCAGAAGTGCAGGGGTGTGTCGGTGGCATACTGGAACCCGAGGCCAAAAGAAAGATGAGGGCCTCTATATACACTTGTCAGAGTAATCTTCCATGTTAACAAAAGCTTTGCCATCAATAAATATGTCATACGGAGTCTAAGTGGCCCACCTTGTTGCATGGCAGTTGTTGACCTTATAAATCACCCAATGTGGGATCTGACAAACGGGTCAGGGACTGAGGCTAAACGGGGCTGTTCCCCCCACACAGGGATATAGAGTCTCAACCACTCATCTTCACTGAAATCATTGTCCATGAATATTTTTCTTTACATGCGATTTTTTTTAAGAAACCATTTTACTAAAATACTATTTATCTTTAAAAAAGGAATTAAGTTAATGGAGAAAACGGAAAACATTTTTTCATTTAGCCCAAAGCAAAGAAATCATGTAGTATGGTTTATGTCGATATATGATCTTCAATTTATATACACACATACACGCACAGATTTACATAATTAAAACCACAAATGCTCTGGCACTCCTTGCTTCATAATTATTTTGTTAGTTAATATTTACTATTCTCTACTATGTCATTTTAAGTGACAATGTAATATGGCATACCATTGATATACTGTAATTTAATTCTCTGTTGTTTCATATTTATGTTGCTTCTAGTTTTCCACTCTTACTCATAACATAGTTTTAAAGAAATACTTATTCAACTTGCCAAATAGATTCTTAGAATAAATCCTAAACAGGAAAAACAATGGGCCCACGGGGCTCCTGGTACATATTAATAAATTACTTTCCAAAAGACTCTAACAATTTACACTCTGACTAGCAGTCTACAGCTCACCTCTGCCTCATTAGCATTAAGTATTGCTATGATTGTAAAAATATATGTTCCTGTACTACTTGAAATGAATTGATTATGAAATGCCATTACTTCGATTGTCACTGAGTTCAGCACATTCTCACATGTATGCTCACATACATTTATTCTTCCATAAATACTTTTGCTTGTGCCCATTTCTCAGTTTTGAAAAATTGGCTTTTCATGTTTGTCTTTTCTCTATCTGTGGGCATTCATCTCTTCCTCTCTGCTTAAATGTAAGGGAAAAAAATGAAAACTATGTCAGATATAGTGTATTGAACATGAAAAAGAAGCAGGGCAAGGTTTTGCTTCAGCCCTCAATATACAGCCTAGAGGAGTTCTGTGAAGTTCAGAGTTTAGACTCTACTTAAACAAGGGATAGCAGGTGATATGGAGGTTAAGGCAGCTGGATCCAATATGGTTGATTGTGTAGTTTGAATCCAAGACCCAGGGGCTTGAAAAACACGCAGGGAACTTGTGTGAGTGTCCAAGTCGCAAGAGGAGAATGAAGGAGAAGAGATTTTGGTGCTGTCATGCCAGGAGTAATTTCTCACTTTCTCTCTATATATCACGTTCTGTCTTTTTCCGTGAGCACATACACTCTATAACAAATTTTTTTAAAAGCATTTAAAAAGGAAAGAGTAGGGAAAAGAAACTCAGAGCTAGAATTACATATTTTAGATAAACTATAATTAATTTTTAACTAAACTTTTATTTTACAGATAAGGAAAGTGAGGAATATAAGTTAATAGTAAGACCAAGACTTACCTGACCACACATTCATACTGACTCACATTTGGAAAATCAGAATCTTCTAGATCCGTTGGGCACTGTGCTTCAGGCCTATCCCTGTCAAAGCCAGGGTTCATGGAGAGGGAGAAGAATATGAAGCCTATAGAGAGGAGAACACTGCCAGTTGCTAGTTTTTCTTCTTTACCTTTTTTAATGGTTTAGGATTTTATTGATGTGAAAACTGTAGTTAATGTACTGAAAGTCTGGCTGATTTTGTGCTGGATTTAAAATATGGCCTTCTTAAAGGCCAGCTCACTGCACCAGAGTGAAAGGCAGTATGACAAAAAATGATTTGAATAGAATGCTGACTAAAATGGCAGCGATACAAAGCTGGTTAACAAGATTTTGGCAAATACGATCTCAATTCTAACATGCTTATAGTTAAAGGTGGACATTTAATGCATAAAGATAAATCACAGTAATTGAATCGAAGTGCAGTCAAGAAAGATTTGCACAGGGAAGCTACCTGGTTCCTGAACATTCTAATTCTTGATTGATCTAATAGAGTTTCCACATCTACAGGTGAAGACAACTGGTATTCCTATGAGGTTTTGTTTATTTTTTCACAAAGATAGTTGTAGGTTGTGTTAGGTATTTCAATTCCGATTATTTGGATCACTGTGTATAGAGTAATTCTGAGTCAACAAAGAGAAACAGCAAAGTCACTGTGATCCTCTGACTATGACACCTAACCAGAAGAGAACAGCAGCCACGTATTTGTCATGTCTCTGTGCCATCACCAATATTCAGAAAAGCACATGACAGAAATGGTGCTTATGGGTACAAAAAGAATAGGCACCAATTGCCATCGTGTACTGGTAGACATGGCTACTCAGTAGGCTGAAGCCACAACGGAAAAACAGGTTAATTTCCAGCCCACCCTGAAAGCCAGCTGCTGAGGCACCTGCCTATAATCCTAGGTGAGGGAAACTGAGGCAGAAGAATCACACAAGACTCCATCTTAGAAAGAAAGAAAAAAAAAAGACTACAAACCAATGTTTCCCTCTATTATAAGTCCAATAATCTTAATGAATTATAAACCTCATCCCTGATCCTATTAAAAGGATACCTTAAAGAACAATAAAAGCCATCTTTAAGATTCCTGAATATAGGATTAAGTTATTTTTATAGCCAGAGGGGATATGCACTCATCAGAGAGATACAGAAACAGAAAGGGAAAAGAAGAAAGCATCTCCCAATGGAGGCATGTCACTCTGTAGTCACTTATCCCTCATTTCTTCATTTCTTCATCCTGTCAGGATTTTAGGCAGGCACAAAACATACGACCAGCATCATTTTTCAAGCCACAGGGGCTGGGATTCAAACCACATGGTCAGCTATGTTCAAACCACATGGTCAGCCATGTTCAAACCACATGGTCAGCCATGTTCAAACCACATGGTCAGCCATGTGGAAAATGGCTCCCTTAACTACCAGGCCACAGGGCCAGCCTAGGACTTAAATTTTAATATTCTTTAAAAGAAATAAATTTTTGGATTGAATTTTTCGGTTATTTCCCATTGTATTTTTTACATAAAAATAGCCCTCCAACATTTCAAATACAGGATATAAAAGAAGCTTTACCTGGTCCTGCACAGTAACTAGTGAGTTTAATTTATGTGAACAGTCAGCGTTGATGCAACTACAGCTCTTAATCTGTTTCTCCTCACAGAAATACTAATGGTTGCAGTTACAACATGTTAACTACTACTATCTGTTAAGTGAACTAAAAATATAACCCCAAAGTAAGAGTTACTTACACGTTTACACAGTTACACATTTACAGTTACACACTTACACAGTTACTTGCACATTTCCAACATTCTGGTAGGCACCTGCATTGATGTCTAGTATCCTTAATATCAGTACAGTATTGCCAGCCAATTTTAATCTGAAAACTCTTCTATTTCCCATTCTTCCCTTTTGCATGTATTCCACCTAAGTCACCAACTCATTGTTTATGGTATTACCACATCCACTATTACTGTCATTCCTGCAGTTCCATGCTAACCACCATACTAAGTATCATATCAGGAAGCTGAATCCAATCAAAAGTCCCACCCACCCCCCATCACTCTGTAGCATACAAAAGTGCACATCTCACAAGAAAAATAATGTACAAGTGAAATACAAATATAACCCTAAAATCACTTTCACATTTCTCAAGTTAAAGTCATTTATACTTTTTAAAACATGCAATTTACTAACTGCTCCCATAATCATAGCAGTCCTCTCATTAGCATAGAGCACATGCCCATAATTCACTGAAGCAATCTTTTATTATTGTTATTGTTTAGGTCTTGATTTTAACATTCATATATCCTAAAAAAAACAGCAGTGAATAAATTACACTTAATTCTTTAAGATTTCTTTATATTCAATCCATGTATTCTTTTTGAACAAAACTCCATCTGTATATTAGTATTTATAACATGCATACTACAGTTCTCAAAGCGCATGTCAGATCCATGGAAGGAAATAATTGCTTTTGATGACTGTGAAAATGGCTCCTGAATACAGTCACCCAGATCTTGTCCTCTGAGTCTCAGATGCACATTTCCAACATTCTGGTCGACACCTGCATTGATGTCTAGTATCCTTAATATCAGTACAGTATTGTCAGCCAATTTTAACCGGAAAACTCTTCTATTTCCCATTCTTCCCTTTTGCATGTATTCTACATAAGTCACCAACTCATTGTTCATGGTATTACTACATCCACTATTACTGTCATTCCTGCGGGTCCACTCTAACCACCAAACTAAGTATCATATCAGGAAGCTGAATCCAATCAAAAGTCCCACCCCCGTCACTCTCTAGGGTACAAAAAGTGCACAGTAGTCATTAAGTATGTATAATGGTTCACTAAGACTTAAGTGTTAAGGATTCTAAGTCCCGTCTCAGGAAACAGTTCCCAGGAACTGTCACCTCTGTAACCATGCTGAAGTCTTAGGTCAGTGGTAGTAGCAGATGGTCACAATTCCAGGGTTATTGTCCTTTTTTATTCATAAACAGTATTGAGGGATGTTCCAATGGCAAGGGCCTTTTCTCAACACTGACAGTGCCTCTCATGAAACTCCTTAAAACTTGGAAATATACCACATAATCCTTTCACCTACCTGGACCCTGCGCAATGGTGTTGGAAAAGCAGTGCTTGCCAGAGGTCTTAAAATAGACTGTACTTTCTTGTAATCCTGTGCGCACGCACACACACACACACACACACACACACACACACACACACAAATGCAATTTGTCATGCCTTGCATCCAGATCTTGTGAAAATCAACCACATTCTCTAAAAAAAAGGGAAACAAATCATGCTCCTTGGAGAAACAATTGCTTCTAAGGACTGAAGCAGTAAAAATAAAAGATAAGCTTGGATATCTTACAGTGCCAGAGCTTGAGGAAGTGGCCCCCAAAAATCACAATGATGAAGTTGTGTCAATGGGACAAAGAGAGACACTAGATGCTCAGATACAAGAACTGATATCTAATCAGCATATCCAAGAGACAATATCAAAATGCAGATCCAAGGCCACTCTGTTAGTACAAGCAATCTCCAAAGAGTGACATGATCCTATGAGCAAACCCAATGAGCACTTGCCTGGAATAAGATCAGGACACATGTACCAGCTGCAGGAACTATCCTGCATGTTCTCTGAGCATCATCATAGACAAGTCACACTCAACTTTAAGAAGCATGGGGAGGAGTCAGGAGGCTCTCATCCCAAACTTACATAGGTAGGCCCCTGACTTGGAGGTACAGCAGAGGCAAACTGGGCTTTCTGGTTCATTCTGCTGAAGGAGCAATCTTTTTTGGGTTAATTTTGTGTGCAAACTTTATATAGGTGGTAGAATATAAGTGGAATATATGTAGGCCAATGATGTAGGGCGCATGCACTTGCCAGGGAGAGAGAGACAGAGACAGTGACAGTGAGAGGAAAAGTGAGAAATCACCTCCCAGAGGAGATGGCTATGCCACAATCCCTTCTCCTCCATTCTTCTTCTGAGATCCTGGGCACACTCGCAGACAAACGTGCGTGGCATGATTTTCAACCCACTGCGTGTAGGACTGAAACTGCAGTCGGCCATGTGGGAATCCATCGACATAACCACTATGACATCTGCTGGCCCCCTTTCAGTACTTTTCACCAAAACACACTTCTGACCTGAGCAGTAAACTATTCTACAATATGCAAAATTCACTGAGTAACACAAAGCAAACATAAGCCCATATGTGCATGTTCTGGCTTGAATAACGACAGATCAAATAGTAACAAGACTAATTGTGTTATGTTTCTAAAAGTATCATGAAGAAATGAATCTGTGCTTGCTAATTAAATGGCTTTGTTTATTACAATGATGTTGCATTTCTTAAGTCATCTGAAAAGATTTTTTTAGACTTACAAAGGCAAGGTTCAGTTTTGACGGCAGACGGTTGAGTAGACCCTGACGGGGCAGGTAATTTTTAATGTCATTAAACCAGAGAAGAGTCATGACCTCATACCAAAGACAAATCAAGGAATAATCATCATTATCCTCTCTCATTCATCTGAAGTTAAGGGATGCAGACATTCAAAGAGAACTCAGGTGACGTGACAGAGCTAGTAGGATAAGGAATTGTCAAGAGCATGTTTCGTCCATGGGAATAGGACAGGTCAGTCATGTTATAGCAGAGGTGGGAACTATCAACCTGCAAGCCAAGTTTGACCCCACTTGATTTTCTTAAACTTTATTGGAATGCAGTTCATTGATTTACATTACATTGTCTATAGCTCCCTTCCAATTATGACTACAGAGTTGAGCCACTGTAACAGAAGCAGTATGGCCTGTAAGCCTGAAATAGTTACTGCTTGACTCATCAGGGGGAAAAAATTGCCAGGATACCTGGTAGTATGTCATTTAAGGTATTAGATCCCACATGGCCAACTGCACAGTCTACCAGGACCCTGAAGCTTACAAAACATATTGGGAGTGTGTGCATGTATGCCCAAAACCCTGAAGTGAGGAAGAAGCAGGGAAGAGAGATTGAAATGTGACCATTCCCCATAAGGGGTGGTTTTTTTTTTTTTCTTTCTCTCTCTCTCCTCTCTCTCTCTCTCTCTCTCTCTCTCTCTCTCTCTCTCTCTCTCTCCCTCTTTCTCTCTCTCTTTCTCTCTCTCTCTCTCTCTCTCTCTCCTCTCTCTCTCTCTCCTCTCTCTCTCTCCCTCCCTTCCTCCCTCCCTCTCCCTCTTTCACTCCCTCTCCCTTTCCCTCTCCCTCACCCTCTCCCTTTCTCTCCAGTAAGCACATGCATTCTCTGGCAAAAATATTTAAAAAATTAAAAAAGAAAATAAAAAAAATAAAAAAGAGAGAAAGAAAAACATAGAAGAAAGAAAAAGAAAAGAAGTCCAAAAAAAATGTCAACCTCTGACAGAAAGAGAAAAATGCAAGCTGGATTATCCAGAAGATGTGTGGCACTCTCAAGGCGTATTTTCCTCTTATTCCTGATTTTTTGGTTATCCATATAGGACAACATTTGACTGAGTCTCAAACTGTACAAAAGCAAGATATGTCATGCTTTCTGTAAACATAGACCAGAAACTTAAGGAGCAAGCTTCACCCTTGGCTTCTATAGTAGGGATAGCAAATAATCCCCAAAGGATGACCAGAATCTTAGAGTACGGTTCACACATCTACCCTGAGATTGTCCTCCACTGCCAGCCTCAGAAGACAGTGTTTCAAATTCCAGGGCCTCATGTATGGTGGTCTCAACTGGGCTGCACTGAGGTGTATATCATGCTGGGTAAATTCTCTTCACAATCTAAATGATGTTTAGCAATTTAATATATGAATAATAATAAAAATGTATATAAATTAAAAAAGAAGGCAGTGTCTCTTTACATATTCTTCCTGTGACATTATTTTATCAATTGCGATTTATTTATCACCTTCTTATAAACAATTTAAAATGTTTATTAAAAATCATAAAATAGAGTAGTTGTCAAGGAAGATTGTAAGAGAGTCCCAACATCGTAGGCTAACTTCTTATGGAGAATCATATTCTCAGCTGGCCTCGTGTTTAGAACAAGCACTCTCTCCAAATGACTGTTACTAAGACCATATTAACATAATCAGGATACAGCCTGCCAGATGTTAATAATATTTACAATCCTAGATTCTATTATAAAATATGAATGTCCATCCTGTGTATACAGCCAGGCTCGCTCTGGTTCTCTCATTATTTATTCATTCATTCAACAAACATTCACTGAACATCTACTTTAAACAAATACCTTGCTCTGGAACTTAACGTTGTATAAAAGGCACATCCTCAGTACGACTTTTTTGAATTTTTGCCATTATCTAATGGGTTTCTCTTACAGGGCAGATGCAGTTGTTTTGCTTTGTAGTTCACTTACCTGGAAATGAAGGTTTTCAAATGTGTATAAGGTGAAACTATTGGCAAGGGGTTGGCCCCTGTACTTTGTCAATATTGGAGAGTTCAGAGAAAATTTCACCTGTGTTCTCTGCTTTTTAAAAATGAGCTTTAGAGTAAAGCAAACATGGGCATTCAAAACAAAAGAAACCAGTAAATACTAGATATAGGAAATTGCTTCCATTTCTTAGGGGGACGTTAGAGAGAAGAAAGAGGCCTCCGTGGAGAAAACAGTGGAAGTATGTATTCAGTGATGGGACAGAAAATACTAGACGCGTTCATGGAAAGACAGTAAAGTATGTATTAATGGTACCTCAAGAAGTATTAACAGAAAGTGCTTTTGTTGTATCTCCTGAAAAGACGGAGAAATGAAGCCAGTAAGTGAAGACTGCCAGCCAAGATATCACCATTCCTTCAACAACTACATATAAGAGCTCCGTTATTGGTATAGCAGAATAAATGGACCCCCAAATGATCAGTCTCCATAGCCTTGCTTATTCATCCTGGAAATAGGCAAAACTCAAGCACCCTAATACTTCACTTGGTGGGCAGAGTTGTCCACTTCAGAATGATTATGCTTCCTGCTGGTTGAAACAAAAGTGCAAACTCGAAGTGTTATTTCTTGAAATAATCAGTTAATAACATTGAAACATTTTTTTAGATTTTTTTGTTGTTATAGGGTGCGTACACTCACCAGACACACACACACACACACACACACACACACACACAAATCACTTCCTTGGAGAATGGCCATGCCACAATCCCTTCTTCTCTATGTTCTTCTCAGGATTTTGAGCACATATGCACATGCACCTGTCATGAGCTTCAAGCCACTGGGTCTGGGACTCGAATCTCAGTATGCCACATGGGAGTCCAGCACCCTAACCATTATGCCACCTGCTAGCCCCACATTTAAGCATCCTTAAAGGGAATGTTTATATTTCATTATTTAAACCCTAGCATAAAATTACCATGAAATCCATTTTAATTGGAGACAGAAGCCATTTGGATGTGCCATGTTAAGATGATTTCTAATTTGCCAGGAATAAGAAGCAAGAAGAGTTTGTGAAAATAAGAGCTGATGTGCTCATTTGAGTTTCCAAAACAATCTAAGGGAAAAAAGTGAAAAAAAAATCTGGTCTAAATGAAAGCTTTTGAAAGCAGAAAAGAAAAAGGAATGAATGCCACTGAACTCATACAAGCTGATTATTTGTTTAGATAAAAGGAATGAACTCCAAGTAGATTTCAGGGTTTTTTCTTATTGTTATAACTCATACTTAGCTTTCTATTCAAGACTTCCTAGTCTATACTTGATCTGCAGAGCCAAATACATTTTCAGTTAAGTGGTTTGTTGTAATATAAAATTAGCCACTGTGTAATTACTGAAAAGACATAACTAAAAAAAACTACAACTCTTTAAAACTCCTTCCATGCTGAGCAAACATTTATTTCTTCTAGGGTATCATTTTTCCAAACTGCTTTCAGGCTTGCTCAATTTCTGTGGAGATTTTCATAAACAAAGCAAGTTTTCAAATGGTTTTGTGAAATTCTGGAAGTTGCCAGAAGATATATTTCTGACTCATTCCTTTTTCTTTTTCTGCTTCCAAATTACATTTTCATCCATACTGTGTCACCCTCTAGTCTTCTCCCAGAACAAGTAATGAGTGCCATTTGTTTAGTAAATATTTATTGAATTGCTTGTGCTCAATATAGTGCCTGAAATAGTGCTCAGTAAAAAGTCATTGAAAACATCTTAAGTATGCGTCCATACTGAGCGTACCTCGTACCTCTTTGGAAATACAAAGTGTATGAAATAGTGATGCTGCCTCTATATAGGGTCTATAAAATAGAAAGTACCATGAAAGTTGCATAGAAAAATAATCATGGATATTCAGAATAGAAAGAATACTCTAGTTTGAGGTTTTATAAAAATATTTCTGATGAAGGAGGCCCGTGACCTTGACCTATAAAGATATCTCTATGCCTTTGGATATGTAAGTCAAGGCCCTCCTGGATAAAAGAGAAGTGGAAAAGTACAAACACAGGGTTTTGAAATGTGTATGGATGGACACTTCTGTGGTTAGTTATGGATAAAGAATTATAATGTGTTCAATTCAGGCTGAATGAAAGAATAATATAGAAGGCAAGAGAGAACATTATCAATCCAATATTCAATTTAATGTTTCATTCCTTCTTTTTTTATTGTTATTGTTGTTGTTGTTTTGTTTTTGTTTTACTGTAGAGCACATGTACTTACCAGAGACAAGCGAAAGAGAGAAAGAGAGAGAAATTGCCCCAAGTGGGGATGGTCACACTGCAATCCCTTCTCTTCCATTCTCTTCTTGAGATTTTGGGCACATAGCATGATCCTCAAGTCACAGGTCCGGGCTCAAACTATGTGGTCAGCCATGTGGAAGCCAATGCCTTAACCTCCACATCACCTGCCCACCCTATTTCATCCCTTCTTTAGATTATATTAAGCACCCCTATGATCCAAGAACTAGTAATGAAATGCCAGATAAAGCTAAATTTCTGGCCTTGAGTTTCTCACAATTTAGTGGCAGAAATCATCTTATAATTTAATGTTTTCAATGTAAGTGCCAAGATAAAAACAGGCACAGAGAAGGACATCTAATTCTGAATAGGTTGGGATGTCAAAGAAGGCTTTCCAAGAAGATAAATGAAATTCAGCCTTGAGGATTAAAAAGCAGTTATTGAGCAAGTAATGAGATATGAACCAAGAAGGCCGTTCATGTGCAAGTGCAGGCAGTGAATTGAGATTTCTTACAATTACAGTGTGTTTCAATGCATTCCACACAACATGAATTGCTAACTACAAACCCATTCAAAATTTGCTTTATTAGCACTTCCTTTAAAAGTAGGACATTAAAATTCCATTCAACCAATAAATACTATTTGAGCCAAGTTGGTCCATACAGTGTTAACCAGTCTTTTTTCTTCCTTCTTGGCTTCTCTCATGAAGTTTACTCTGCCAGCCATGTCTGTCTCCTCCATCTTCATCCATCCAACTTCCATCCACCCATCATGGCACATCTTTTCAAATGCCATCATTTTAACTAAACCTTTGCTGACATCTCAAACAAATCCCTTCCTCTTTTGAATACCCAATATATTTTATTTATACTCCACACTTTTTCTTATTATAATTGTGTTTATATAGAAAAATTGGGGGCAAGAAAATGACATGGAGGTTCAGACAACTTGATCTCAGATGGCCAACTGTGCGATTTGAGTTCCAGATCTGGCAGCTTGAAAAACAAGCCTAGTGTGTATAGGTATGTGCCCAAAATCCCAACAGGAAAATGGAGAAGAGATTGTGCCATTCCCCCTTAGGGATGCTTTCTCACTTTCCCCCTCTCTCTCTCTTTGCCTGCCTCTGGCAAGCACATATGCCTTATAGCAAAGCAAGAACAACAACTAAAAAAGAACTAAATGGAAATTCAAATTTTGTAACTAAAAATATCGTGTTTAGTTACTCTTTTTTACCTATATAAGACTAGAGCAATACTTCGCTCCACCAACTTTTACTGAAACTAATTGACAGGATTGTTCCAAAACTAAATTAAATAAATGTGTGGGTCATTCGTTTCCCTATATCCACATATGTTTGTGTCTGTGTGTGTGTAATTACTGAAAAGACATGTTTGTAACTAAAAGAGAAAACACTAATCTCTTTCCGTACTGAAAAAACATTTCTTCTGGGGTATCATTTTTTCAAACTGCTTTCAGACTTTCAAAATTCTTGTGGAGATTTTCATAAGGCATATTTTCAATGGTTTTTAATATTTTATCATATGAAACTCATGAGAAACTAGGAGTAATTTGCTACAGATGCATGTTGGAATCCTAGGACAATGACTAAAAAATGAAAAATAAAACATCAAAAGGCAATAAAACACTAAAAGGTGCACAGAAGACAATGAAGAGGAGCTGTGAAACAAAATGGGATAAGTAGAAACATATCAAAATATTTTGAATACTGAATTAAAAAGCAATATTCAGTATATGTTTTCTGAAAAAAACCTTTGAATTCAAAGATACAAATAGGTTGAAAGTAAAAGAATGCAAATAGTAAACATAAAAGAGTTATACAAAAACAAGAAAAATAGACTTTAAGACAGGGTTTTGTTTTGTTTTTAGAGATTTTTGCTATAGGATGTGTGTACTCACTGGAGAAACAGAGAGACAGAGGCAGAAAGCAAGAAATCACCCCATAGAGGAAA
This sequence comes from Tupaia tana, assembly GCA_026018925.1. Lineage (NCBI taxonomy): Eukaryota > Metazoa > Chordata > Mammalia > Scandentia > Tupaiidae > Tupaia > Tupaia tana. Next base: position 75,720,333 of record JAKSZU010000005.1, on the reverse strand, counting down.
TGACCACATCACAATCCCTTCTCCTCTATTCTTCTCTTGGGATTTTGGGCACACACACACCCGTGCCAGGTGTGAGTAGCAAGCTACCGGGTCCGGGTCCCAATCCCTGGTCGGCCATGTGACAGTCCAGTGACATAACCATTACTCCATCTTCCGGTACCAAAGACAAGTTTTTACTAGACACTAAAAAGATACATCCTAATGATGATAGTCTCCACAGTAGTAAGATATAACAACTCTATATATGTGTTTAATAGCATATACATAAAACAACAACTGACAAAATTTTAAAAATACATCAGAGATTTTAATACTCCTCAGTAAATAATTTTTGATATATTAAAATCAATAAGTATAGAATATATAATACAATGACTATAGTTAGTAAGTACTATATATACAGCATGGCAACAAGAGTTAATAATTACTGTTAAAAATAAGCAGCATTGGGAACCAGCAGTTAGCGTAATGGCTATGTCGCTGGACTCCCACATAGTCAACCACGGTTCGTGTCCCGGACCCGGTGGCTTAAAACTCACGCCGGGCACGTGTGCGTGCGTGCCCAAGATCCCAAGAGGAGAATGGAGGAGAAGGGATTGCGGCGTGACCATCCCCCCTGGGGGGTGATTTCTCGCTTTCTGTCTCTATGTATCTCTCTGCCTGTCTGGCGAGCGCACGCGCCCTATAGCGAAAATCTCTCCAAAAAATAAATAAATAAATAAATAAGCAGCATTGTTTACTTAAAATTTGTTGAGAGTAGATCTTAAGTGTCCTCATCAAACACATGTGAAGAAAAGTGCTAACTTTGTATCGATGGATACATTAATTTGATTGAGGTTATCACTTAACGATGTATGTACGTATCAAATCATCATGTTACACACATTGGATATGTACAATTTTTGATTATCAGTTATACTTCAATAAAGCTGGACAAAAAAGGGAGGATCATTAAGTATGTAGAAGACTTAAAATTACTGTCAACTAATTTGACCTAAGTGACACATATAGATGAGTTTTCTTCACGTGGGGAAAAGAGACAAGAATGACAGAGGGGCCATCAAGGTCCATCCTACAGATCTCAAAAGAAGAATAACCCGGGGGCCAGAAGGTGACGTGGTGGTGAAGGCACTGAATTCCCACATGGCAAACCGAGGTTCAAATTCCAGAGCTGGTGACTTGAAAATCACACCAGGAATATGTGCATGATGCCCACAATCCCAAGAAAGGAAGGAGAAGAGGGATTGTGGCATGGCTGTCTCCTCTGGGTGGTGATTTCTTACTTTCCCTCTCACTGTCTCTCTGTTTCTCTCCATTGAGCACATGTGCCCCATGGCAAAAACAGTCAAATAAAAAGATAATAAGCAGAAATAATAAACAAATCATACTTAAATTCCTTGAAAAACACAAAGTACCAAATTATCTCTATAAGGAATTTAAAAACTAGAACAGTCATATCAAGCAAGCTAATTAAGTTACTAAATAAAAGATTTTCTCAGGACCAGTAGTTAGCATAATGGCTGTGTCACTGGACTCCCATGTAGTCGACCGCAGTTTGAGTCCCAGACCTGGTGGCTTAAACTCACATTGGGCACACATGCATGTGTGCCCAAGATCCTGAGAGAAGAATGGAGTAGAAGGAATTGCAGCATGGCCGACCCCCATGGGGTGGGGGGGTGAGCACATGATCTCGGAAGATTTATTGGTGAAAACTTACTCCTAAAAATATTAAAGAACAAAAACACTGATTCTCCACAGCTTTTCCAGAACACAACACACCTGATTTTATAATAATAAAAAAAAAAAAAAAGGAAAACAAAAACTATTGTCTCTTAGGAACCAATGTCTCTTAGGAAAACACACACATAATCTTCAATAAATTAAATCCATTTCTCTATATCTCTCCATACACCGTGGCCAAGTGTGGTTTTTACTAGTAATACAAAGTACATATACTACCTGAAAATCAATTACTGCAATACAACAAATTCACATAAAAAGTGTAAAAAAAAATATGGTTATTTCAATTAACAGAGCAATAGACACAAGTAACATCAGAATCTATGAAGCTTCGAGGAAACATAAGAAATAACTTTTGTTACCTCAGGGTAGGCAAATATCTTTACATAAGATTTAAAAACAATAAATAATAAAAGTAAAAACTATAAGGTGAACAACAGAAAAATTAGACCAGAGGTTTTAGGATGTAATGTTTGTCTGCAATGGGATATGAGACTAGTCTTTGGGGTAGTGATCATATTTTAAACATTGAATGATGACTATGATGCCAATTACTTTATTTTATATATAAGGGGCTTTCAAAAGTTCATTAAAAATGGGGACCAGCAATTAGTGTAATGGCTATGTCACTGAACTCCCATGTAGTCGACCACAGTCCGAGTCCCGGAACCAGAGGCTTAAACTCACCCCAAGCATGCGTGCCCAAGATCCTGAGAGGAGAATGGAGAAGGGATTGCCTTGTGGCCATACCCCCTGGAGGGTGATTTCTCGCTTTCTATCTTTTTGTCTCTCTGTCTTTCTGGCAAGCGCACGTGCCCTATAGCAAAAACCTCTCCCAAAAAAAAGTTCATGAAAAATTCATAGTATGAGAAAACACTATGCATGGATTTCAATTTTATTGCTTCCAAATAAACTCATAATTTAATCAAAACCTTTGCTTATCTAAGGAAGACACAGAAAATATAAATAAGACTTACTTATAAGAAGGGAGTAACTCAATAAAAATTGGTCAACTCAGATACTCAAATAAATTGTCAGCTACTTCATACACACACACAAACACAAATTATAAGCACATAAAAAGAAAAAAGATAATAAACAGAAATAATAAACAAATTATACTTAAATTCCTTGAAAAACATAAATTACCAAGTTGTCACTAAAAGAAATTTAAAAATCAGAATAGTCTTAATCAAGCAAAGTAATTAAGTTACTAAATAAAAACAGTCTCTTTCACACACACAAACAAAAAACTGGCTAAGACTTACTCTTCAAAGTATTAAAGAACTTGAATGCCCAAAAAGCACATGAAAAAATGCTCAACTTAATTAGTCATTAAGGAAATGAAATTTAAAACCACAATAAGCTTCCACTACACATTCACTAGAATAGCTAAAATTGTGAAGGACTGACAATAGCAAATGTTGATAAGAATATGGTGCGACAGAAACTCTCATATGTTGCTGGTGGGAAAACAAAATTTTATAGTCACTTTGGAAATCATTTTGACAGTTTCTTCAAAAGTTAAACATAAATTGGGACCAGCAGTTAGCGTAATGGCTATGTCGCTGGACTCCCACGTAGTCGACCGCGGTTCGAGTCCCGGACCCGGCGGCTTAAACTCACGCCGGGCGCGTGTGCGTGCGTGCCCAAGATCCCGAGAGGAGAATGGAGGAGAAGGGATTGCGGCGTGGCCATCCCCCCTGGGGGGTGATTTCCTGCTTTCTATCTCTCTGTCTCTCTCTGTCTGTCTGGCGAAAAGTTCCAAAAAAAAAAAAAAAGTTAAACATAAATCTACTATATAAACCAGCAATTCCACCCATAGATACTTATCCAAGAAAAATTAAAACATCTTCCACACAAATTGTTTTTAATTTTTAAATTATTACTATTATTATAACTTCTCATTTATATGTAATGACTGTACATATTTACATGGTCCAGTGTGTTTTTAACACATATAGATTATGTAATGATCAAACCAGAGCAATAAATATATATGCCAGCTCCAACATTTATTTTTACTTTGTCCACATGAAGTCTTTTACACAGATGTTTATTGCAGCACGATTCCTAATAGGTAAAACATAGAACCAACCTAATGCATCAACTGGTGAATGGATGAACAAAATGAGAATTAGTCTAGGAATTCTAATAAATGATAAAGAGAAGCCTACTGCCGTATACATGATTAAACTTCAAAAAAGATATTGAATGATGAAGTGGGGAGATTAATGTCTCTGTATCAACTGACATGCATGGCATTCCCTTTTGAAAAAGCAATGTAATACACTGTAAAATTATATCTAATCCAGTGTAATATAAAGAAGATTATGATGAAATAAAAATTAAAATTAAAAAAATATTTTAAAAAAAGTACTGTGATAACTGGGGGACCAGCAGTTAGCGTAATGGCTATGTCGCTGGACTCCCATGTAATCGACTGCAGTTTGAGTCCCGGACCCAGCGGCTTAAACTCATGCTGGGCGTGTGTGCGTGTGTGCCCAAGATCCCGAGAGGAGAATGGAGGAGAAGGGACTGTGGCACGGCCATCCTCCCTGGGGGGTGATTTCTCGCTTTCTATCTCTGTCTCTGTCTGTCTGGTGAGTGACACGCCCTATAGCGAAAACCTCTCAAAAAAAAAGTACTATGATAACTGAAAGAAGCCAAAGGGATATATGTTTTATCATTACAATTAAATGATATCTCAGAAATTTAAAAAAAAAAGAACAACAATAAAAAAAATTAAATCAGAGATTTCAGGATATAATATGTGCCTGAAAAAAAGATGTGAGCCAAATCTTTGGGGTGGTGAATGTGTTTTAAACCTTGACTGACTATGATGCTAATTGCTTAACTTTGTATATAAGGTTTCTTCAATGGTCCATGAACAATGCATAGTATAAGAAACCACTATGCATGGATTTCAATTTTATTGTCCCAACATAAACTCATACTTTAATTCTAATCTCCACAAACTTTTTGAAGTAGCCTCATATTTACTTAGACCCATGGGCTTTATTCTTGAAATGATGCTTTGCAGTATATAACTAATACCTCAGGGAAGGTGTCAAAAAAAACATATTATATTTAAAAAAAAAGCCTCCACTGCAAGCCATATGCCCTAAGAATCAAATAATTTTTATATTATATTGATATTGACAAGCTAATGGCAAATTTATAACTTTGATGATGAAAGATGATATTAGGTAACTTTTAAATTATGTAGAAACAATTCACAGACTCCAAAGGAAAGTAATAAATATTTAGTTGAAGTTGGAATTCTGGCACAACATTTGTCAGTTTTCCTGAAAACTCATACTCCTAAGACATGACAAAATGTGAGCATGACTTGAGAGGAGATCATGAAAAGAGACAACAATCACTGAAGCAGCCACCTATAGAGAATAAGTTAAAGGATAAAAGCAGAGGATTGGAACTATTGATATATCAGGAGATTATTAGCTACTCCAGAAAAAAAAAAAATAAAAGAGGAAGCGATAAAGGAAATCAGGGAGGGGAAAAGTCTGATGAGTAGGAACCAGAAAACTGATTACTAGAATTTCAATTATCCTAAAGTTGACTTGGGTTCTGGTTTCCTAAGTGAAGATGAAAGAATACACTTCTGAGGGAGTGTATGGACTGAACAATTCAATAGTGGGACAATGACAGAATTGACACACAGGAAATAACTTCAGGATATTAAAATGGAAATTTGCAAGGGAAAGCAGTCCTGGTGCCCCAAGCCACAAAGGTCAGATATTATACAAGAATAGTCTAATATTAGTAGCTCTTTAAAATTCTATTTTCAAATCTCATTACCAAGGAACTCTACAGTACCTCCACTTTCTGCTGTTCAGAATCATTAAGGTGAATATTTTATTCCCAGTCAACAGATCCTGGGAAGCAAAAGCCTCTCCAACTTTATAAGGAGTTGATGAGAATTAAGAAGTAGAAAAAAGTCTTCAGAGTAAGCTATCGACTTTTAAGAGACGGTTCAGTACCACCTCACCCTGCGTTCACCATAAAACCATTCTGCAGTTTGTGTGTTTTGTAAGACTGGATAGGCGAGTGGGATAGCAGATGTCTGGAGTGAGAAGTCAGTTATTGTTAACTAGTACTGCCGCCAAGAAGGTCCTGCCCTATCTCTCTTCCCTATTCCCCATTCCACTCTGTAACCTCTTCTTGAACCCTCTAACACCAAACTGCAAGCAATAGAAAGATGCAGCTCTTCTCTGTATTGGAGGTTAAATTTCTCATGTCCCATTAATTTTTGTTAATGAGCTTCCACCTGGAATAAGAGAAATCAGAGATAAAAGAGAGGAAGTCTTGTTATAGTAGAAATATACATTCTGCTGTAACAAAATAGACAAATATACATCCCATGTGTTTCAAGGCACCCTATGTGTGCATTACATATGATTTAGACCACCGAGTATAATCACATCTTTATTTGTCCTTCCACTACCCCCCATGACAAATTCCTTGAAGGCAATGATTATTTCTGAGACTTTCCCACCCAGGATAGTGTCTGACATACTATGGGATACATTTCAGTAAACCAGTCATCTCACCACTGAGCTTCATTTTGCTAGCTGGAAAGTGTAAAAGGAAACATCTTTTCAGGTTAGGTTTATCGATTTGTACAAATATAACAAAAAAAAAACAATCCACTATCAGGTGGAAAGTTAAAAAACTCTTTATTACTTCTATTCATTCAGCAATTTAAAAATCTCACACTCTAGCAATGATAGCTTATGCTATATACCAAGTTCCACTGTAATGAAAATCTATGTCCAAGAAAATGACTTTGAGCTCTAATAAATAATCTATTTGTCTAAGCAATAGGTTAAGTAGATAAATCCTGAAAAGATACAGACTTTGGAATTTCTATTGAATTTCTATTTGGAATTGAGCCAGTAGGTAGCATGGTGTTTAAGAGGCTGGACTCTCACATGACCAACCACAGTTCAAGTTGGACTAGGTGGCTAGTTTTCTCACTTTCTCTCTCTCTCTCTCTCTCTCTCTCTCTCTCTCTCTCTCTCTCTCTCTCTCTCTCTCTTTCTCTCGCTCTCTCTGGTGAGGGTATGTGTCCTGTAGCAAATTTTAAAATAATATGAATGACAAATAAAATGAAATAAATGATTCTTTTTTAAACAATTCTAATAACAGACATTGCATGGCAGACTGGCACAAAGCAAGAAGTTGGCATTTACTTGTGGCCCACTGCATACATACACAGACTAAAAGAGGCCAAATAGAAAGTGCATGCCTCAAAGGAAAGCATCAGGTTTTTTTCATTTTGTGAGGGGCCACGTATATGGCCTACCATGTGATTTTAGTACAAAAATACCATGTGTAATGATCAAATCAGAGTAATTGGCATATCTATCATCTCAACTATTTATGATTTCTTTGTGTTGGAAACATTAAAAATCCTCTTTTTATAGCCACTCTGAGACATAGAGTAAATCATCGTTAACTATATTTACCTTTCCAGGCTTTATAACATTAGGCCCTCTTTCTTGTAATTTTGTTTATATTAACGAACAACTTTCTGTCCCCTGCTCCCCTACCATGCCCAGGCATCAGCAGTCATTCTTCTATTCTCCCCTTCTATAAGCTCATCCTTTGTAGTTTCCACCTATGGATGAGAACATGAGGTGTTTTTCTTTCCATGCCGGGTTCATATAATGTCCTCTGGGCTTACCCATCACAGCACAAATGACAGGACTTCATTCTAGGTTTGTTTTTTGTTTTGTTTTTCCTAAAGATATACAGTGAAGCATTAGCTCTCTTAGGCTTGTACATGAATACACTCATCAATTTATTCATCCATTCTTGTTTCCAGTTGGTCCATTCAACTAGCATCCATTCAACACCCATTCCATAAATAATGCATTGAGTATCTATGAGGTGCCAAAGATTCAGTGAAAAAAATGACAAATAAGACATCCTCTGTGCCTTAAAGGCACTCACGAGTAGTAAGGTAAATAAAACATTCATGAATTTGTGTGCACAGGAACCATGCTACTCATTTCTGCATTTAGAATTCTATATATATGTATAAATTTATAAATGTCAGTGCTTATTGTAGTACCTTATTTGCAAGTGGAGGATTTTGCCCTGACCAGATCACAAAACTACACTTCATATGGATCTGCAATCTTACCTAAAAATTTTTTTTCCTCGAGAACTATTTCCAGTAAAAAGTAGATGCCTTAAAGGGTACTTTTTTCTGTTCACCAAGCCATTCACCAATTATATATAAAATAGTGAGTAGATAATCTTGTAAATGATCCAAGGCTGAAAGTATATGTACATTCTTATATTAAGGGAACCCTCATCCACATAGCCAACCACAATTCAAATCCTGGCCCAGAGGCTTGAAAAACACACTTGGCACATGTCTCTGCTCTAAATCCCAATAGCATGGAAAATTTAAGGAAAAGGAATTGCAGCATGGACATGACCTATTGAGGAGTGCTTTCTCTGTCTCCTTCTCTCTCTGATAAACACATACAAACCCTGGAAAAAAAATTTAAATAAGACATTAATTATCAGTCTTGTCATGGAGCCAGATGCTTTTTATCCCATCCTCATCTATGAAAAAAAAAAAGATGGCAAAGTGAAATAAATTGGACTGGAGGTCAAATGCAAGCAAATACTCCAAGTGGATAAGCAACACAAAATTTTGACATATCACTTATAAAATTAGAATAAAATATAGAAAGTGTGAAAACATCTAGCACACAGAATAACCGACATAGAGATGCTCTTCCACACATTTGAATTGACAGTGTAGAAATAAATGTTTTAGAGACAAAAAGCTTGCCATTGTGCCACAGCAGGAATGCACCAAGACTGTAGAGAGCTCTACACAAAATGACCTCACTTATGTCAAGCACCACACTCCACTGCTTACACATTCAAAAACAACCTGCCTGAACCACTCAGATAGACTGCTATTGCCACAAACCACGATGAGCAGAACAAACCTCGATAAACCAAAATGGTCACAATGTTAAGAACATACGGCCATGCTAAGAGCCTTCTCAGAGAGGCGTATAAATCGACTCTCAGGCAGCTCAACACCATCCCACTGTTAGCCATTCCTGAGTGTGAACCAGAGCCATTAGGGTACTCAAGCACATACTTCAGTAGAAACAGCTCTGCTCTGCCATGTCACTGGAGAACTTGCTGTGAATGCCCTCGCCTCAGAGGGAGGAGCCATTCTACTGAAGCTTCCAGGTGGACTCTTGACCTAGAGCCCCTTTGTGGTGTGGTGCATGTATTTGCCTTGAGCAATCTCACCTCCCTGACATTTACCCTGTTATGCTTTCTTGCCTGTTAGTACATTTAATGTGAATAAGGCTCTGACATTCTGGCAAGACACAAATTGAGTGATGGACTAATTCCCTGCACTCTCGACAAATCCAAAGTCATTTATCCTGAGGTCATTTTTATATCATTAATAACACTTCCAAAGACATGTATGAAGATGCTAGTTGTAAAACAAAATGTTTCCTGCTCCCCTTTTGCATAACGCTCAAGTGTTGCCCGGTTCTCTTGATGGGAGAGGTAGCTGCCTACATAGTATGATATGAATACATGTAAAGTTACCTCTGGCTTACAATGCTTTCACTATCCATCTACCATGGGAGCTGGAAATTTCAACTCTGGAACTAATTGTTCAAATTAAAGTATTGCTGTCAAAAGCCATTGCAGAAGACAACCCTTGACTTCCAATCTAGATAGCCTTGAGTTCCTAACTTAACCCCTCACTTTTCTGCTTGAAATAAACCACAAAGGCAGATAAAATATTAACAGATAAGAGGAATGAGACAAAATAGGGCTCAGAATGAACTGAACAAATCAGTGGATCAGCTACAAAACAGAAAACTGCGAAGCTTAAATCTAGGCTTCATAAACTCCTGGACAGGAAGTCAGTGTTAGTAACAGGTATCTGTGTTCAAGGGACAATAAGTACTAAAAGAAGTTTCATGTGGGATCAGCAGATGGTGTAGTGGTTACATCACTGGACTCCCACATGGCTGACCATGGTTCGAGTCCTAGACCCAGTGCCTTGAAACTCATGCCAGCATGTGTGCCTGCATGCCCAAGATTCCAGGAGGAGAATGGAAGAGAAGGAATTGTCGTGTGGCCATCCTCCTGGGGAGATATTTTTCCACTTTCCCTTTCACTGTCTGTGTCTCTCTGTCTCTCTCTGGTGAGTGCACAAACCCTAAGGTAAAAACTTATTTAAAAAAAGAAAACTGTATGTAAGACAGGGGACAAGACTCATGTTCACTTATGGGTCAAGAGGCAGGATGAAAGAGAGGCACAGCCTCACAACAAGAAACTGAAACAAGCCAGCTAGTTCTGTTAACGGATTCCCAATATTTGCAGTATGCTTATAGAACAAGAGTACTAAAATATCATTGTAAAATCTTTCATGGATCTGCGCCCTGTGGGCATATTGAAAGTAACAGAAAAAATTCTTAAATATAAACTAGAGACAGAGGAAAAATATTAAAATCTAACTTCATACCATGTACAAAAATAAATTTCAAAAGTACCAAAGGCATCAATTAAATGGAAAAATTAAAATGTTCATAACAAACTATATGAAAAGGATGTCTGTACCTTCTATTCAATTTCCCTGATAATCTAAAACTTCTAGGAAAAAAAATAAAGTCTATTGGGAAAAGACAAATATCTTGATGAATCTGGGCTAATATTGTACAATAGTAAATAACTAAAACAGGTTGAGATCAGGATATACTTTAAAAGTCATCAAACTTGAAAATATTTTGAGAAATAAGGAGCTATCAAAATGTCTCCAGCATTTTTGGCCGGAGTAACAGAAAGATAATATGCTAAATACTGACTTGGGAAAGACTAGATAAGGCATGGGCTGGAAAGGAAATATTAGGAGTTACCTTTGTGCAAACTAGGATTGATGTTCCTGCTAGATCTCCACATGAAGGCATAGAATAGCAAGTTGAATACACAAGTCCAAGGTCTGGGGAGAAATCAGATCTGGCAACAAAAACTTGGAAGTTAGAATATATGGATATTATTTAAAGGCTTAGACTTAGATGAGGTTGCCTAGGGACTAAAACAGTTGAGGGGAAAAGAGTAAAGTACTAAACTCTGAGGAATTCCATCAGTTAGGGATTGGAAACAGTAGAAAGAACCATCATACTGATGAGAATACTGATGAGTGAGAAAAGAGGAACCCAATATATCTGTCCTCTAGGTTTATGTTCAAGAAGAAAAAATGTGATTGACTATATTCCAAATTTCTGAAAGAGGCCAGAAAAGTGGTAGCCAGGAGCTGAGGGGAGGGGGAAATGGAGAGATGTTGGTCAAAGTATACAAATACTCAATTAAGGAGGATGAGTAAGTTCTGCAAAGCTAAGGTACAGCAATGTCACTGTAGTGAACAAAGCTGTATTATGTACTTGAAAATTTTCTATAAAATAGGTCTTGCAGTTTCACCAAAAAAAGAAAAAAGAAAGAAAATGTTATCTGTGTAAAGTAATGGAAATGTTACTTTACTTAAGGTAATAATTTTCACAATGTATACATATATCAAGTCATCAAATTGTCCACCTTAAATACATATAATCTTTATTTGTCAACTGTACCTCCATAAAGCTGGGGGAGGGAGGATTATTCATATAATAATGAGAGAAGAGGAAAATGGGATTTTTGAGAAATCAAGTAAGTAAGGGCTTAGAATTAACCATAGATTTGGCAATATGAATATTGTTAGTGACCGTCACAAAGAGTATTGGATCTGAAAGTCTGACCAGAATAGAAAAAAGAAAACAGGAAAGAAAGAAGTTAAGGTGGTGAGTCTAGACACATCTTCAAGGAGTTTTCTTCATAACAGAGCACAGGAAGAAAAAAAAATAGCTGAAGATGAAGAGCAAGAAAAAAATTTTTTTTCAAAGATCTGTCATTTTGTTGTTGTTGTTCAAGAAAGTTTTGCTATATGGAGAGTGTGCTCGCCAGAAAGACAGAGAGAGAGAGAAAGAGAGAAATCATCCCCCAGAGGGGATGGCCACACCACAATCCCTTCTCCTCCATTCTCCTCTCTGGATTTGGGGCATACAGGCACATGCACCTGGCACGAGTTTCAAGCCACCAGGTCCAAGACTTGAACCATGGTCAGCCATACGGGAGTCCAGCATCTTAACCACTACACCACCTGCTGGCCCCCAAATCTGCCATTTTTAAACTAATAGGAATATCTCATTAGAGGGGAAATAGTTGATGTAGGAAAAAAGTTAAAATATAGAAGTTAAGGGACCAGCAGTTAGCGTAATGGCTATGTCACTGGACTCCCACGTAGTCGACCGCGGTTCAAGTCCCGGACCCGGTGGCTTAAACTCACGCCGGGCGCGTGTGCGTGCGTGCCCAAGATCCCGAGAGGAGAATGGAGGAGAAGGGATTGCGGCGTGGCCATCCCCCCTGGGGGGTGATTTCCTGCTTTCTATCTCTCTGTCTCTCTCTGTCTGTCTGGCGAGCGCACGCGCCCTATAGCAAAAACCTCTCCAAAAAAAAAAAAAAAAAAAAATAGAAGTTAAGTAAGCAAAGAGGGAGTAAGATCTAGTGCACAAGAGGGTCTTTTGGCTTTACAGAGAAGCAGATCAGTTCTACTATTGTAAGAAGTACATTTTAGATCAGTATTACAACTCTGTATGAATTTGTTATCTATTTTACTCAGATTTTTTTTTTCACATTTAGATCAGATGCCTAATTGTTTTTGAAGTTTTTGCATTAGGGTGTATGCACCTGATGGAGAGAGACAGAAAGACAGAGACAGTGAGAGGGGAAGTAAGAAATCACCCCCTAGGGGGGATGGCCACTCTGCAATCCCTTCTCCTTTCTCCTCCGGGTATCTTGGGCATGCACACACATGCCCGGTGTGAGTTTCAAGCTACGGGGTCCGGGACTCAAACCTCAGTCACCCTTGTGGGAGTTCAGCGATGTAACCGCTATGCCATCTGCTGGCCCCAACCTAATTGGTTCTTACGTGCATCTACACGTTTGGAAATTACATGTTTGCACACACACACACACACACACACACACACTGATTCTTGTGTAGCTCACAGTCTCGATACTTAAATCAGGAAATTCTTGCAGAATCTTATGACCTTTTAGAAAATGAACCCTCCAAATTGGTTGTTCCTGAAACTATGAAGAAAAAAAAGAAAAGAAACAAAACCATCCCATACAACTCGTAGTTCTCAAGGCACAGTTATTGAAGCTGAATTAAAATTTGATGCAATGTTTGGAGACATAGGAAGATTTGCCAATAAGTATAATTAAAAGGAAACATTTTTGAATACATGAAAATGACTTTGGAGTTAACATCAACGTGAGAAATGTTATAATATTTTATTTTGGAAATTGTGAATTTTTCAGAAATGAATATGATGTAAAGTCCCTATAGTAAATTAATTTTTAGAAAATGTTTCTTAGTTTCCAAATTTACATGTTTTTCTTCTATTTTTTGTGTGAGTTATACATAATTAAAATGTATTGGTACAGTTCAGTATAAATAAAACATTTTTATGTAATTTTTAAAATGGCATGCTCTTTCACTTTCAGGTGAAATAACATAACAGTTCTTTTAACATTGTTTTGAAATGTCTGAAAAATTATTAAATATTGTAAAAAATAGCTTACATGAAATTCTGAAGAAAAAAAAATTAAACTTGAAAATTAATTTATGCTGTATTGCTTTGAGGTTTTAGAGTATCGGAGATTTTATTTAAAAGTCAAAAGCTTAAGAGCTGCCAGATCATGACGTACAATTCAACATCTACCAATTATTGTCCTCAGAATTATTCAAGTTCCATTAGAGCAGCTTCAAAAATCTACAATTGGGGCCAACAGATGGCATAGCAGTTACATTGCTGGACTCCCACATGACTAACCACACTTCGAGTCCTGGCCCCAGTGGCTTGAAAATCATGTCAAATGCATGTGCATGTGTGCCCAAGACCTTGGGAGGAGAATGGAGCGGAAGGGATTGTAGCATGGCCATCTCCCCTGGAAGATAGTGTGCCACATCTAGGTTAGCGGCCTAGAAGCTGCATGGGAGCCCTGGGTCAGTTGCTGAACCAGCCTGAATACTTCAGGCAACATTGTGCATGCCTATAACCCTAGCTCACTGGGAGGCTGGAGCAAGAAAATGCAAGATCCTGTAAAAATGCAAGACCCTCTCTCTGCTTCTCATAGAGAAAAGAAAAAAGAGTTTACTATTTTATTTCTTTATACACAACATTTTAAATCAGAGACTAACAAAAGTAGTGATTCCCACTGTTCTTACGGTATTTTTCCTTTTGTAACTCACTGTATTAGTCACCTCAGGCTGACATAACAAAATATGATAGACTGAGCAGCTTAAGCAACAGGAATTTAAGTTAATAAGTCTAAGATCAAAGTGCAAGCAGATTCAGATCCTGATGAAGGATTCTTTTCCTGGCTTCTAGGTGGCTGCTGCCTTCTTGTTTCTTCACATAGCAGAGAAAGAAAAGGCTCTGATCTTCCATCCTCTTGTAAGGGCGCTAATCTCATCATGGGGCCACACCCTCAAGACCTCATCTACCCTCATTTACCTCCCAAAAATACCCCACTTCTAAATACATCGCACTGAAGATTAGGGTTTTAACATTCAAATTTTGAGGGAACACAAACATTCAGTCCTAACATTCGCTTTCTAATGCAATTAAGCAGAAGTAGGTATTGTACTTTCTGGGTTGTCAAATGTTATTTTGTTATGAACCTTTCACCTTGTGTGCATTTCTTTACACTTCTAAGTGCAACACCAAGCATTCATGCATGAACCTAGTTCTAAACAAGGTATTAGGTCTCTCCATAAAAACCATTGTAGTCTCTAACCAGACCATTTAAGCTAAAGCCAGATATTTCAAGACACATTTGAGGAGTATTTTCTTGTCTGAGTGCTTTGAAAGATTTCCTACCCTAATTTAGCTTTCAGATTGGTACTAAGTGAACCAAGTAAACAAATATGATTTAGTAGTTACAGAAGTTTTTCTTCTTTTGTCATTGATCAGAAAGAAAAAGATTTTGCCATGTACAAACATAAGATTTGGTTTAAGATCTTATGAAATAAATTTTCACTCATTAGTGGTTGACTTTTCTTGCTATCCTTTTAAAGAAGAGATAGTTCCTTACCCTTAAAGATCTAAAACACGATTTTATTTTCACCTCATTTTTCATAGGCCCAATGTCTTCAGATTAAACAGAAGTGAATAAAGTAGACTTTAAATATTAATCACTCCATGCAGTGTTCAAGCAGGATGAATAACGGACAGGCAATTTTCAGCTTTTATACATTATTCTTGAAAAGGTTCACAGGCAGCAGCTCAGCAGGGATTGCCTTTCTAAGATATGAGTTGTTATTTGCTTCATGTTTATATTACATCACACAACTAAAGAATATCACACATGCTATTGCCTTGGTCATTAAAATAAGCAGAGATTTTGAGTGCAAAACCACCCTACACGTACAGGTAGAGTAGGTGCAATACTTCTCTCGTAGAAGAAAAACATGAAAGATTTGGAAAGAAACAGAGACAACCAACAGAACAGGACTGAGAGATTAGAATAACTATTACAACAGTTAAACTTGAAGTTATTTCCACATATGGTCACACCCAATCACATCTCTATTTGTCTCCCTGTCATTCTCTTCATGTTGACAAGTCAGTCTTGACTGAAGCTATTATCCCTGGAATTGCTAAGCATTATTGAATTAGATTGTGAGAAGGAAAGTGTCTGAAACTATGTATGAGGGATCTTCAAAAAGTTCATGAAAAATGTGTATGATGGGTTTCAAACATTTCTTACACAAAAATAAACTCTTAATTTTTGTTTTTCCCACAAACTTTTTGAAGTCCCCTCATAGAGCTATAAGGATAGTGAAAAAATAATAGTTCAGTCTAACCATGGACTTTGCTCAAGCATAGAATTGTAATGTCTAAGAATTCGCAGTGAAACATGAAAACATAAACTATGCATTTAGAAAAAAAATAAAATAGGGAGATTCCAGATGAACAGGCAAAGTTTCTGGGATGAACTCTATATCTGAAAGAACACTGAAGGACCTCCATATCTTCTCTCTTTAAAAGATTTTAAGATTTCCTAACTTTCTTTAAATTGAGTGCAAGAAACTTTTCTTGAAAGATTAGATCCCTCACGGAAGCATAGGTACATATAATTTCAGAGAGAAGCAAATCACCTTGGCCATCTTCACGTCGTGAAAGAGGTGATGCTACCTAGGAGGAAGTTGGTCACTAGAATATTGGTTTCTAAACTATACTAGGTACTGAAATTTTGGTGAATTGTATCGAATAGGATGTTAAACAAGAATTCTTTTTATCAGTAAGTAAAACAGATTCTAACACGACCTGTGGAATTTTCTGACCAATTGGATGGTTTAACACTGGAAGAAGCTAGGTGAAAATGATATGAAAACTCCTTCCCTCAAATTTCTGAGAAAGAAGCCTTTATCCTAGAAGGCTTTTGATTTCACTACCTAAAAACAGGAGATCAGGCCTATTTCCCAGTATCTTCCTCCTTCTATTGTTTATATGTGCATATATTTTTCATTTAATGTTAGAAAATCTTGCTCAGGGCTAGCAGGTGATGTAGTGGTTAAGACTCTGGACTCCCACATGGCCAATTACAGTTCGTGTCCTGGACCAGTAGATTGAAACTCATTTCGAGGATGTTGTGAGCATGTGCCCAAAATCCCAAGGAGAAAATGGAGGAGAAGGGATTGTGGCATAGCCATTGCCCCAGAGGGTGATTTCTCACTTTTTCTCTCTCCATGTCTCTCTATCTCTCCCAGGAGTGCATGCATCCTATAGCAAAAATCTCTCAAAAGGATAAGATGGTGTAAACCGTACCAAAGCAACTGGAACAGATGTTTGAGGATTCTAAAAAGACAAATACCGCATGTCCTCACTTAATAGCAGAAGTTAAAACATTTGATTATGTAGAGGTAGACAGTATAACTGTGGATGCCAGAAGCTGAAAAGGGAAGAGGGGAGATGGGTGGGAAGAACTTGGTTAACGGATAAGAGGGTGCACGAAAATCAGTGGAATGAGCTATAGAATAGTAGAGGACAGAAATTTGGAGACAAATAAATATGCCAGAGGTCTTCAAAAAGTTAACAGAAAATGCACATTATAAAAAATGAGGGATGAATATCAAAATTATTTGCACTGAAATAAATTTATACTTTAATTCCATTTGACTACAAACTTTTTAAAGTCATTTTACATATTTTGAAATGACCCGAAGAACAGATTTTGAATGTGTACAACACAAAATAAGGATAAATGTTGGAGAAAGTGGACTATTTATTGCCCTAATTTAACCATAACGCACTCTAGTGTGGAGAATCACGCTGTACCTCCCAAAGACGGGTGACTATCATATATAAATTATAAACTATAATAAAAACATTATTCATTAAAAAGAATCAAACAGCAGGTGGATTGAGAAAGATCAGACCTCAAAATATCACCAAACCTCTAGTAAGTTTATTGTTAATTTTTCCTTTGGTAGTCAGAGGATTTCTGATGCATCAAGGCACCTAAGGAGACTCCTTCCACACAGGAGCTGGGAAAGAAGTGTTTTGTTCTTTTGTCTTTCTAATTTCTTTACATTTTTTTTCTTTTTTCTCTTCTTTTCCTTTATGTTTTTTCTTTTCTTTTTACTTCTTTTATTTTCTTTTTTCCCCCTTTCCTTTCTTTCTTTTTTCTTTAAGGAAAAAATTGGACCACTTCAATCCTGGGCTTTATAGATTGGGATGTCCAAGGCCCTTTTCACGACACCCCATTGAATGCTAAGAGTGATCAGGCTGTAGTCACTGGACTGAGTCCTGGCTTTGGAGACCAGAAAGTTTTAGTTTCAAATGCTGGCTATGTGCCCAGAAGTTCCATGACCTTGGCAATTATCAAATCTCTCTGAGATAGCTTTTTCTCATGAGCACAATGATTAAAACCAGCACATTATCAGGTTGGTATGTACCACATTCCTGGGTTGCTAAACATTCTCTCTCTAGAAAAATGCAATATTTCTGAATTCATGTATAAAATTAAGTGCCACTTCTCTTTTGTCATTTTTATTTTTAATTGACACATAAAACTGTTTATGGGGTGACTTTTCAGTACATGAATACGATGTGTAATGATCAAATCAGGGTAATTAGATGTCCACCATCTCAAACATTTATCATTATTGTGTGCTAGGAGCATACAAAATCATCTTTTTTAGCTATTTTGAAATATGCAATTAATGAAGTACTATGGTATAGAACGTTAGAGCTTATAGTGCTATCCAACTGTAACTTTGTATCCATTAACCAACATCTTTCTATTCTCCCTTCCACCCTCACACCATTCCTACCCTCCAGTAACCACTATTCTACTCCTTCTTTTTATGAGGTCCATTCTTTTAGTTGTCACATGATTGAAAACATGAGGGTTTTTTTTTTTTTTTTCTCTTTCTATTCTTGGTTTATTTCACTTAATATAATGTCCTCCAAGCTCATTCATAAAATGCAACTTATTTTATAAAATTCTAATTTAAGGTATCAGTTATGCCAGTTTTTCAGCCAAATTTCAGATATTCAAATTTTGAGAAAAATGTGCAGAAATAATTCCCACCCATGTCACTCTAGGGTTAATTCTCTAGTGTCCTCTCCTGCGCTCTACAAAATAAGGGCAAAGTCACAAGTACCTTTGATTAAAATCTCTGCTTGTCCTTGGCATTCAGACTGGCTTAAACATTCCAGTTGCTTTAATATTGCTCAAGTAAAATAGATTAATATCTTAGATAACTTGTTAATTTCCTTTTCAAAAATGTCCTAAACTTTCCTAGATAATGATTGAAAGGAATTATTGTCCCAATTGGCATGCCAAGGGATAGACTAGAATGATTTTTTTCTTAAGTTCATTCTTTGATTCCATAAGGGAGTGGGAGTGGGGAGGGAGAGACAAGGAAAAGAGAGACACAAAGACACATCCTCCCAGCAGGGTCCTTGTGTCACTATGCTCCCCTAGCCTCAGACACCCCAGAACCTGAGTAGGTGCCTGGTTTGTTCAGGGAAGGCCCAGGATGCAAACTGGGCACCTCACCATGTGGGTTCAAATTATTTTTAAAATTTTTACATCATAACTCTGTTACTCACATGTAGGTATTGTGTTTCTTTTATATCTAAAAAACTAATCAAACGTATTTTTAAGTCTAATTTTCCCATTTGAAACAATAGAAAATAGACTCACAATAACTTGTAATATATTGATGATTTTCAGAACACATTTCTGATGTTAAGTGGAAAATCTTGTATTATTAAACCATAGGCTTCCATAATTCATAGAAAGTAGTGGGAAAGAAAGATAGGCATCTTCAAAGCAAATTCTTTCTAAAAATCACCTTTCCTCTCAAAATGAGAATAGTTCCTGAAAATGATCTGAAATACAAATAGGAACATCTTTTTCTTTACTTTATTTTCTTATTTTTTTACATCCAACCATTGTACATCTTTACAGCATATGGATTTTCCCAATATGAATATGCTGTATATTTGTCCAAAGACATTACCACATACGTTACCGTCAGCAGATAATTTTCCATTTTTGTGTTTGTTAGATATTTTAGTTTTATTTCCCCTTGTTTCTTTTTCCCTACCCTTACCCCCCCCCCAGACTAGAATGATTCTTAATGTTACATCCTGCTCTGACATTCTCTAATTCCTTATTTGTGAAATTTTCAGAAAAAAAATAAAATATAGAAATTCTTTCTTTTTTGGTGAATCTCAACTAAATAATTAATTTCTGTCTCAAGCATAGCTCAAGAGTATGTGTGTCCAAGGTTGAGCCACATTGTCTCAGGATCAAACCTTGAGCTTCCTGAGAATAAGAATCACGCCTTTCAGTTGTTTTCTTTTTCTTTTCTTTTTTTTTTTTTTAAGAGAGATTTTTGCTATAGGGTGTATATACTCATGGGAGAGACAGAGACAGAATGCAAGAAATCACCCCCCCCCCCATGCTGCAATCCCTTCTCCTCCATTCTCCTCTTGGGATTTTGGACGCGCGCACACACACACACACACACACACACACAGACACGTACTTGGTGTCAGTTTTAAGCAGCTGGGTCCAGGACTCGAACTGCTGTCGACTATATGGGAGTCTAGTGATTTAATAGCTACATCATCTGGGCTCCATTCACTTCTTTTCTAAATGAACTTTCAGATTACCCCCAAAATTTCAACTCCCAAACAGCCAAAGCCTGGACATTCTACAGGTTCATTGGCAATAAAGTAAAAATTCACAAATAGACCTATGGATTTTAGGGTAATTTTCATGATAAAACAAAATAGTGTATACCACAGAAGGCACCATATGAGAGTTCACTTCTTTCCAGTACAAGAGGACTCTCAGGGGACCAATGAGTAGTTATTATTCAATATAGTAAAAGGTCTTTTGATCAGAAGATACAGAATAATATCCGAACCATATAGGATTGTCTTATTCACCCACTTTCCTATATTTTCCTTCTGATATAATTATTTTCAATGTTCCATCCAGCCTATTATTTTTTTATAATCTCAAAGAGGACTGTAGCTTTCCATGAACCTCATTTAAAACCTAGAAACTCCCGGACTACAAGAAATTTTCACTGAAGGAAAGAAAAAACAAACAAAGCACATAGGGATTGAACCAATTTTGTCATTGTTCAAATGAATCCTTTTTTAAAAAGGAAATGTCTATCATTTCCTTCTCATCTCATTTTGCCGATCTTCGTAAGGAAGATCCATGCAGAGGAGCCAGTGGGTGATATAGTGATTGAGGTACTAGACTGCCAAATGGTTGATGGCAGTTTGAATCCCAGACCCAGAAGCTTGAAACTCACACTGGGTGCATATGTGTGCATGCCCAAAATCCCGAGAGTGGAATAGAAGAAAAGGTATTGCAGTGTGGCCATCACCGGGGAGAGGGTGGGGTCTTGCTTCCTCTCCCTCTCTCTCTCTCTCTCTCTCTCTCTCTCTCTCTCTCTCGCTGTCTTTTCAGTGAGCGCACACACCCTACAGCAAAAATCTCTTATAAAACATTTTTTAAAAAGAAGGTTCTTGAAGAAATTTGCACCCTGAATATTCGTAGCTTTTTACAACACATAAAGATGAGCATAGATGATTGTGTGAGGACTACTCCGGTGCTATTCTATCTGCTGGCCTTTGGCATGCACCTCAATGAACAGAGACAGCAGGACTGTCAATGACGATGACAGATTTACACTTGGTGTGTCACCACACATGGAAAGTGTCTTGACAGAATGTCAGTTACTCAGTGTCTGTAGGTGTTGTTCTAATCATATTAGCCAAGGAAATAAACTTCTCAGAGGTGAAGTGGGCATACAAAACAGAAAGAGACCACCTCAATGAGACTTTCTGTAGCTGTTGGTTTTCAAATGGAAAATAAAGCTGCTAGGAATATCTATAGAAGAGGATTTGGAAAAAAATTGTAGAAAATATAAAGTACAAGTTTATTTTGGTGCAAAATTAAAATTAAAAGTGGAATGGACACAGCTCTTTTCATCATACACATTTTCCATGAGCTAGTTGAAGACCTCTCATACCTATTGCCCAGACTATAAAATGGCGGCCTGTGTCAATGCACTGCAATGATTAAGTAGAAAACCCAGACACGAGAGAGCCAGCCTTGTTTCCGCACTCTCCACCACTGCAGCTAGTCCCATACTAACTCAGCAGCATCTCCTGTGGATGTACCCCTTGCCCCTATTTGTAACGACACTTGCGCAACCCAATTTTCTGTGCCAGAGACTTTCTGAGCCAGAACTTACATCATTCTGTGGGCACTCTGAAACCTTGACTAAACTCAGAATTGGCTAAGCTTCAGCTGCATTTGAAGTGAAAAAGTCAGCGTCGTCTATAGGGGCCCTTAGCGTAGGTCTGCCTCCTATTCCTCATTGCCCTGCACATATTTTGTGCAACTCAACTGAACCAACATTTGTTATGAACATTGTGTTCTTAGTGCTGGGGCACCAATAGTTAACCATAGAGATGCATCTCTGTACAGAAATTTGACAACAAAATTGTAATTAATTATACGGCTATAAAAAGTGAAGTCACATGTTGGAAAACCAATGTATGGGGGGAGTGTATGTGTGAGAGAGAGACAGACAGAGACAGAGACAGAGATCAAAGAATTGAATTAGAGGTAGTTGACCTTCCTGGGTCAGCCTGTAGCCTAATGTTTAAGGGAGCCAGATCCCACATGGCCAACTGTGATTCAAATGCTGACCACAGTAGCTTGAAAAACATGCCTGGTGCATGCGCTTTCATGCCTAAAATCCTAACGGGGAGGAGGAATGGAGAAGAGATTGCTTTATGACCACATTTCATGGAGGGGTGCTTTCACCCTCTCCCTGTATCTCCGCCTCTCTCTCTAGTGAGTGCACATGCCCCTTGGCAATTAAAAAAGAAAAGAAGAATCCCTAAGGAAGTTTGGGAAGGATTAGTTAAGTAAGCAAATAAAGGGTGGAGGGTCTGGGGGGTGGTTAGACTATTCTGGGCAATATCTGGGAAGGCCCTAAAACAGGAAGAGCAGCTATGGGGAAGAAAGGTTAGTGTGCCTGGGGCCATGTGTTCAGGGAGCACAGAGGCATGGCAGGCAAGCTCTTCCCCATCATATTATTTCATCCTGAGGTCATTAAGAAAGGACTGAAGGTGAACAGCAGGTGGCATGGTGGTTGGGGTGCTGGACTCACACATGACCAACCATGGTTTGCTCCTACATGGCCAACTGCAATTCAAGTCCCAGACCTGGTGGCTTGCTGCTTTCTCACTTTCTCTCTCTCTCTCTCTGGTGGGCACATGTGCCCTATAACTAACTAAATAAAGAATTATCTTTAAAAAGAGATAACCAAAGAGTTTTAAGCAGAGGAATGTCAAGCTCTTATGGCAAAGGATAAGTAACTGGCTGCAATGTGGTGACAGACTGCAGAGGGCACACAAGCAACAGCACGAAGACCATGAAGATACTAATGGACCAGTTCAAGGTAGAGATGGTAAAGGCCTCGACTCAGGTAGCAAACGAGCAGATATCTACGGAGCGCCCAGCACAGTGATTTAGAGCGTCAGTGAACCGAATTTGAATACTGGTTCTGCTTCTTATTAACAGTGTGACCTTGAGCAAGGTTCTTAACTATAAGTGTGAGAATCCCTCAGCTGCCGGACTGGACCACTTCTCAGGGTTCTGAGATTCTAGGGGTTGTGGGACAGGTGGAATACACATCCTTGGGGCCAAATCTGCTTCTTAGAGATTTGATCTTTCATCATTGACATACAGAGCACCACCAAATCGTATTCCTAGAGAATAACTTTCCTGTTGGCGAAGATTTCCAGGTCACTGAGTTAGCTGAGGTTGAAATGGCATTTCAGAAGAGTTTTCTTTTAGGAATAAATGACTATGATAGCACTGGAGAGAGAGATTGTTATAGCAGAGTAGGGTATCCACAGTATAACAGGGAGAGGAGAGCAGGCCTCGTATAAAGAATTCTAGTATTCCAACGCCTTCATATCCACTTTCCATAATCTCAATGGACATTTAGTCTCAGGGTCAGTAGCAAAATATGTCAAGTACTATGGCCAACTGGAAGAGACGTGCCTAACTGCAATAAACAAGCTAACAGATAGTCATTTCTGAGTAAATATTACCAGTATACCCAGTTTAAAAAAAAAATCAGGACTTTTTAAAACTTTTCTTATATAAAAATACTCATTTTTTTTTTAAATAAAATGATATGTGTGTCAAATAAAACACATTTGAAGGCCAGATGAACCCTCTGGCCTCTAGTTTGAGGCTGCTGGCTACCACTAACTAGCAGGTTCCCTGTGGGATCAAGGAACTGGGAATGGGACCAGCAGATGGCATAATGGTTACATCATGGGACTCCTATGTGGTTCAAGTCCCAGATCCAGCAGCTTAAAACTCACGCCAGACACATGCACGCATGTGTGGCAAAATCCTGAGAGAAGACTGATGGAGAAGGGATTGTGGTATGGCCTGGGGTGTGATTTCTTGCTTTCTGTCTCTCTGTCTTTCTCTGTCTCTGGCGAGCACACACGCCCTATAGTAAAATCCTCTCTAGAAAACGTAAAAATGGTAATTTTTAAAAGAAACTGGGATAAATGAACAGAAAGGAATTTAAACAGTGACAATAGGACAGTGTTGACACTGGCACTAAATGAACAATGCCCTGACCAGAGGAGTCGATATAAAACATGAGTGAAAGAAAAGGAATGGAAATTGGGAAACTGAGGGACGATTCACTTTTATTAATAATTAATTAGAAGTTCCTGCAGAGGAAGGTTTTCTGCCTTTTATACATATTCTGAATTTGTTTAGCATAATTTAAGTATGTCAGATTAAAAATCAATTAATTCTGCTCCTTTGATCTGCAGAATGGAACTCTTTGTAAGAAATTAAACCAATTTTCTCACATATTAAAAAAAATGCTCTCAACAATACTTCTGTTTTGGGAATAAGCAAACTCTTGCTGGCTAAAAATAACTATGAATAATCTACACCATCTAAGGGGGTGAGAGTATAACCAGCGGCTTCTCTCTGTCCAGATGTGCTCAACTATTCATAAAAATGCTTATCTAGGAAGATTGTGGTATGAGGATAAAACTCATATTATTTCTCTTCAAGTCAGTCTTCAAGGAATTGAAGTCAGCCTAAACGTCGTTACTATATGCAATAGTGCTGAAAAGTTTGACTTCTATGACGAGAAAAGATAAAAGAAGCAACAAGATCAAATTCAGCCCTTGCAGGAGCGGAAGAAAGGAAGGACAGACGTCAGGAGGGAAAGCGTAAGGTTACAGGAGTGGGATAAGACTTGAAGGGAAGGGAGAACAGGCAGAGGGTGCTAGGGAAGGACCTAGAATACTCACCGAGGGGAACTTCTCACGGAGAGCACCTCCAGGTTTCAGGAATGAGGAGTGATACCGGTGCCCCATAAAACGGTTTAGATCTGGCGTAGGTCAGTATTTTGCCCCCCAGCAGCCATATCACAAGCCCTCCGACACCTGATACAAAGGCGCTGAGACCGAAGGAACGTTCACCACCAGGTGGCGCCCTCAGCTTTTCCTTCCTGTGTCAATACCCTCGCCACGTGGAGCTGATTTCAGTTTACCTAGCTTGAGTCATTTAAAATTGGTCCCCCTCAGCTTCTCTGTTCTTCATCCCAACTCCTAAAAGAGCCAAATAGGGTAATGGACAGAGTCAGGGGATTTAACCTCTGAATAATTTAATCACAAATTCAAATCCATTCAGCAAGTGCGTTTGACCATCAGCTATGTGCTAAGGTCTGGGAAGGACACCAGTGAACACAGCCTAAGAAATAACACCTTTCTTTGTGGGGCTCACATTCTGATGAACGGACAAAGATTTAGAGACATAGTTGTAAATACAAATACAAATACGTAGAAAGAAAAATGTATTAATTATCCTAAATTTCCACCGAATTGAAAATAACAAATTAAGAGTGTGAGTGTAAGGACACTTCTGGGGGTTTTTTTGTGTGTGGTTTTTTTTTTTTTTTTTGAGAGGTTTTTTTTATAGGGTGCGTGCGCTCGCCAGACAGACAGAGAGAGACATAGAGACAGAAAGCGAGAAATCACCCCCAAGGGGGGATGGTCACGCCGCAATCCCTTCTCCTCCATTCTCCTCTCAGGATCTTGGGCACGCATGCACACGCGCCCGGCGTGAGTTTTAAGCCACCGGGTCCGGGACGCGAACCGCGGTCGACTACGTGGGAGTCCAGCGACATAGCCATTATGCTAACTGCTGGTTCCCAACTTCTGGGTATTTTTAAAGGCAGTGAGGGAGCTTCCACCGAGTAGAGAATGTTATTGTTAAAGAGGCAGTCCCAATACATGAAGACAAATTTAAGAGGCTTCTTAAATGTTTACCTTCTGTGCTGGACCTCCACAGGGACTCAGGATTTGAGTCCTAGAGCTGGCAGCTTGCTTTCTCAATCCCACTCCACCCCTAAGTGAGTGCACGTGCCTTATAGCAAATTTTAACATAAAAATACATTAAATTAATAGTTCTTTATTTACTTATTTATTTTACTTTTCATGTTTTATAATTTTGCCAAGAACTGCCCTGTTTATTTTCCACTCTTGTAAAAAAAGTAACTAGTACTCTTGGGGAAAGTGGCAATTAGAGGAAGCTTGATCTTGTGTCTTTGTCAATGAACTCTTATTTACACACACACCAAAAAAAAATTAAGATAACTAGTATTTCCCAGAGAACTTTGTGCTGCGTGTGCCTATCCAGGGTACCTGAGAGGAAGCAGTACTTTTCGGTCACTGTTTTCACCTCATTTTTCAAATATAACTTGTTCTAACCTATATAAGACCCCTTCAAAACATTGCAAGAAACATTCACTTCAAAAAAGTGAAAGTAAGGACCAGCAGTTAGCCTAATGGCTATGTCACTGGACTCCCACGTAGTGGACTGTGGTTCGCGTCCCATACCCGGTGGCTTAAAACTCACGCCGGGAGCGTGTGCGTGTGTGCCCAAGATCCTGAGAGGAGAACGGAGGAGAAGGGATTGCAGCGTGGCCATTCCCCCTGGGGGGGGGGGGGGGGGTGTGATTTCTCGCTTTCTGTCTCTCTGCCTGTCTGGCGAGTGCCCGCGCCTGATAGCAAAAACCTCTCCAAAAAAAAAAAAAAAAGTGAAAGTAAATGTGTTTTTTCTACCGACATCTTAAGTTACCTAAAAAATGAAAACAATTACAGTGATTGTCTATTGCTCTTAAAATCCATGGTGTACAAAACCTAGTAGGGTGCTGACTTTTAAATGCTCATTTTCCCTTTTGGATATACTCCTCCACCAACCAATCATTTTAAGTCTAAGAAACTTTTTTTTTTTTTCTCAACTGCTCTCGCGGATGAATTTCTCTAATGAGTTCTATTAATTCACTGGGAATTTCGGGACTGAAATGGCATAATGAGCAAAGGGTAAGTATCCTAAAAGTTGATATTTTGGTTCCATAGATTTCTACCAAGGCTAGATGCTTTTTTTTTTTTCCCCACAATTTTGCTGTCTGACATGTACATTTGCTGGAGAGAGACAGAGATAGAGAAAATGAAAAACAACCCTCCAGAACAGATGGCCACACCTCAATATCTTCTCCTTCACGCTCTTCAGGATTTGGGACATGCACATACACACACACACACACACACACACACACACGGTGTGTTTTTCAAGTCTCCAGGTCCAGGACACAAACTGTGGAGTCAGTCATGAACGATCTAGCACCTTAACTATGTCGCCATCTGGCCTAGTTTTTGTTTTTTAACTTTATTTATTTCTTCCATGAACAAGAGAGAGAAGTAACACTTCCAACAAAGTCTTGACAGGATGATCCACGTGAGCCTCAGCCAGTCTTGATTCATGGGCACACGCATGCTCAGTATGTCCAGGGAGGTCTCCAGATGCAAACCTGGAACCTTCCCTCATGGGTCAGCCTTGCAGTGTGTTGCATGTTACCATTGCACTACTGTCTGCCAATCTCACCTTCCCAGTGCTTATGGTAGCTTACCTCAAATTACATTTTCCCCTCTAAAGTTGGAGAAGCAGACTCTAGCAACCAAAATCTCAGAATTTCTTTTTGAAAGAGATTTTTTTCTAAAAGGCATGTGTGCTAAAGGTGTGTGTGCTGGCTGGAGAGACATGAAGAGACAGAGACAGAAAGCAAGAAATCACCCCTCAGGGGGTTGGTCATGTCACAATCCCTTCTCTTCCATTCTCTTCTTGGGATTTTGAGCGAGTACCCATACGTGCTGGGCATGAGTTTCAAGCTGCCAGATGCGGGACTCAAACCATGGTTGACTATGTAGGAGTCCAGGGATGTAACCATTACACCACCTGCTGGTCCACTTTCAGAAAATATTACAGCGGGAACTTTCCAGGACACTCGGTGAGAAGCTGAGGAGCGGTGGCTGCCCAAGCTGCGCACAGCTACGCGCACCTTCCCGCTCCCCCATGCCAGCCTCAGCCCGCTCACCGTTTTCTTATTTCAGGCTGTAGAAAATGGTGAAAGAAACGACTTACTATGATGTTTTGGGGGTCAAACCCAACACTACCCAGGAAGAATTGAAGAAGGCTTACAAGAAACTGGCCTTGAAGTACCACCCTGATAAGAATCCAAATGAAGGTGAGAAGTTTAAACAGATTTCTCAAGCTTATGAAGTTCTCTCTGATGTGAAGAAAAGGGAATTACATGACAAAGGAGGAAAGCAGACAATTAAAGAGGGTGGAGCAGGTGGTGGTTTTGGCTCCCCAATGGACATCTTTGATATGTTTTTTGGAAGAGGAGGAGGAAGGACGCAGAGAGAAAGAGGTAAAAACGTTGTACATCAGCTGTCAGTAACCTTTGAAGATTTATATAATGGTGCAACAAGAAAACTGGCCCTGCAAAAGAATGTGATTTGTGACAGATGTGAAGGCCGAGGTGGTAAGAAAGGACAGTAGAGAGCTGTCCCAATTGCCGAGGTACTGGAATGCAAGTAAGAATTCATCAGATAGGACCTGGAATGGTTCAGCAAATTCAGTCTGTATGCATGGAGTGCCAAGGCCATGGAGAGCGGATCAGTCCTAAAGATAGATGTAAGAGTTGCAATGGAAGGAAGATAGTTCGAGAGAAAAAGATCCTAGAAGTTCATATTGACAAAGACATGAAAGATGGCCAGAAAATAACATTCCATGGTGAGGGAGACCAAGAACCAGGACTGGAACCAGGAGATATTATCATTGTACTAGATCAGAAAGATCATGCTGTTTTCACTCGGTGAGGAGAAGACCTTTTCATGTGTATGGACATACAGCTGGTTGAAGCATTGTGTGGCTTCCAGAGGCCAATTTCCACACTCGACAACCGAACCATAGTCATCACCTCTCATCGGGTCAGATTGTCAAGCATGGAGATATCAAGTGTGTGTTAAATGAAGGCATGCCAATTTATCGTAGACCATATGAAAAGGGTGGCCTAATCATTGAATTTAAGGTTAACTTCCCTGAGAATGGCTTTCTGTCTCCTGATAAACTCTCTTTGCTGGAAAAACTTCTACCTGAAAGGAAGGAAGTAGAAGAGACCGATGAAATGGACCAGGTAGAACTGGTGGACTTTGATCCAAATCAGGAAAGATGGCGCCATTGCAATGGAGAAGCACATGAGGATGATGAACATCATCCCCGAGGTGGTGTTCAGTGTCAGACCTCTTAATGGGGCCAGTGAATAACACTGCTAGCAATTTATATGCAGTAGTGAATGAGTGAAGGACTGTAATCATAATATGCTCACTACTTGCTATTGTTTTTAATATTCATCTATAGTAGTGTTTTTAAATGTTAAATGAAGAATAAATGCAAATATAAAAGCTGAAAAAAAAAAAGAAAATATTACAGCAAATTGGGCCAATGCTGGAGTGCCTTCCTTTATCGTTACTGTTTGAGATATGTCAGAAAGGGCAAAAACACACAAAACACTACAAATTCAAACACCACCATGCTTTGCAAACTCCAACAATAATCCTAAAGCAGAGAAAAATTATCTCATTTTATGAAGCATACCTGAGAATCTACAGCATCTTCAGCTAAAGCATAAACCATCCACTGAGAGTAAGCCAGATATTTAATTCTTGGTAAACAATTTTGCTTGGCAATTTCAAGTGAAAGTTAATTGTGCTTGAAGATACTTTTGAGTTTCTCTTAAGGCAAATTATATAAAGGCTGAATAGTTTGGTGTAGAGATCTTATGTGGAAATGGGTAAAACAAAATAATAATAGAAGCTGATCACTTTGATTTAATCTGATGCTCTCAGCAGGTATCCTGGTCTCTTAAGATTACCCAGGTGGGTAGGCTAGGAGGTGGCATAGATGTTAAGGCACTAAACTCCCACATGGCTGACCAAGGTTCGAGTCCTGGATCCAGTGACTTGAAACTCATGCCTGGATCAAGTGCATGTGTGTCCAAAATCCCTAGAGGAAAATGGAGAGGGGACTGCGGCATGGCCATCCCCTCTGGGGGGTGATTAGCTTTTGTCTCTCTGTCTCATTCTGTCTCTTTGGTGAGTGCACGCTTCCTATACCAAAAAATCTCTAAAAAAAAAAAAATTATCAAAAGTCACATTAATTTTAGAAATTTAGCCCAATTTTTGTTAGGTCCCTAATTACTCACTGAACTACCTTGGAATTCAGGCAGGCAATGCTTTCTTTTGACTGATGCATCCTAGTTTTCCAGGAATTACCTTAAAGAAATCTGCCTAGCTTTTCTTTTACTTTAATAGAAAAAAAATAACATTTCTCTGAATAAAATCTGTCCTGTAGTTTTCTCCTTTAGTAAATAAAGTAAGTGAATGTGAGAAGCACACACACAGATAGCCCTACAAGGCACTTAACACTGAAAGCCAATATTCCCCATGCCGCAGACTTCTTGAAAGTCTTTACAGAAAAAAAAAAAAGAAAAAAACAGCATAATAGCTAACACACCTTGGAGAGGGCAGTGCACTGAGAACTACTGAGCTTATCCAAACCCCTTATTTCACAGAAAGAATAAGAACCAAAGAATTAAGTTGATTGGCTCCATCATTTAATCAGAATAAGATAAGGTCAGAATATAAATCATCAGACTTCAAATTCATGCTCTTTCTCTAGTGAGCAGATTTTTCCCTCTTTCCATGGTTTAACATATACACATTTTGCTATAAAAATGTTTTCAAACTCTCTCTCTTTTTTTTTTTTTTTTTTTTGGAGATAATTTTGCTATAGGGTGTGTGCACTCGTCAGACAGAGAGACAGAGAGACAGAAAGCGAGAAATCACCCCCCTGGGGGGATGGCCACGCCACAATCCCTTCTCCATTCTCCTCTCAGGATCTTGGGCACTCACACACACGCGCCCGGCGTGAGTTTAAACCACCAGGTCCGGGACTCGAACCGTGGTCGACTACATGGGAGTCCAGTGACGTAGCCATTACGCTAACTGCTGGTCTCCAAACTCTCTTATATTTATTTAAAAATTACTTCTTTTCTGGCACTTGTTGACACATACCTAGCCTAGCAGTTACCAGAATGTCTACCGTGTAAGTCATGGGAAAATGTCTTAGGACACAGAACTCTTTATGAAGAATCTCACGGGGGCCAGATGGTGGCACAATAGTTACCCATTGTATATATATGAGAGGATCCCAGGTTCTCATCCTAGAGCCTCCCAGGTTCTCACCCTAGAGCCTCCCTATACATACAGGCATGTGTGTGCCCATGATCTAGACAGCCTGGAATTGGGTGTTGATCATGGCAAGGGGATGCTGTTGGTAGTGACTGGCTCAATCCTCTTTCTCTCTTATGGCAGAAATTTAAAGAGAAAAAAGAAAATTTAAAAAAAGAAGAAGAAAAAAAAATCCCACTGTCGGTATTTGAGTAGTTTTGCTTCATCTGCCTACATTGTCATGTTCCTGTGGAATAGTTAATATGATCAATAAGTGAACTAATACACGAGAAATAAATGTGTAAGCTATAAAAAGAAGACAAATATTTATATTTGTGTTAGTATTTATATTTGTTGGCATAGTATCACTATTTATTAAGTATTGCTGTCATTACCTTCTGTTACCTGAAGTCTTTCATTCATGTAATTCTGCATTTAAGATGGCCTCTTTCTACCTCTTCCCATTTGTTTTTCCTTCCTGGAGTCTCTGGGAAATAATCTTTAAATGAACACTAGTTAATTATAACTCTATAATCTTGACTTACCTCATTTCCCAGAATCTCTTCAAATATGTGCCCTAGATATGTTTTTTTTTAAATGTTTGTGTTGTTTCATAGCCATTCTAGTTCTATTGCTATTTCTTTTTCTATTTGTCAAGATTTTTTATAGGCCACTTAGATATATGAACTGTGGCAAATTTAACAGCTTCTCTAGAACAACTTCTCGGTTTGCTCATGTGTAAAAATGGAAATAAAATTACCTGCTTTGGTAGTCATGGTAGTGCTCTCTCTGAAAGTACTGTGCTTCTCAGTCTGGGACCACCAGGAAGCCCCAAATCATTCCCAGTCCACCCTAAAGGCCAGGTGCAGTGGTGTGTACATATAATCTCAGAGACTTGAGAGACTGAGATAGGACAATCACAAGCTAAAGCCTAATGGAGCAACATAGTGAGACTGTGTCCAAAAATGAGCTGGTGTGTGCCTGTAATACCAGCTTGGAGGTTGAGGCATGAGAGCTACAAGTCTGGGCTAGCTTGGGCAATGTAGTAAGACTGCATCCAATTTTTTTTTTTTTTTTTTTTTGAGAGGTTTTTTCGCTATAGGGCACGTGCGCTCGCCAGACAGACAGAGAGAGACATAGAGACAGAAAGCGAGAAATCACCCCCCAGGGGGGATGGTCACGCCGCAATCCCTTCTCCTCCATTCTCCTCTCAGGATCTTGGGCACGCACGCACACGCGCCCGGCGTGAGTTGTAAGCCACCGGGTCCGAGACGCGAACCGCGGTCAACTACGTGGGAATCCAGCGACATAGCCATTACGCTAACTGCTGGTTCCCATGCATCCAATTTTAAAAGCTAAGTAAGGTGGTTAGTTCTTGCTAGGATGATAAAGCAGGAAGAACACAACATGGCAAGACCCACCCTTCCTGCCCACCCCCGCAAACCTACCTAAGAACATTAGTTGGAGAATTAAATTATAATATTTTCGATTGTAAAAATGTATCTCATAATTTTACTTTGCAAATAAAAATATAAATTGGAAAAAATTGGGGCAAAATATCTATAATATGCTAACACTGTGCTTATATTTGTATAAATGTATCTTAGATTCAGACACTAAATCTAAGACCAAATTAACACCCTACTGGGACCAACAGATGGCATAATGGTTACATAGCTGTACTCTCACATGGCTGACTGCAGTTTGAGTCATGGACTCAGAAGCTTCAAGATCATGCCAGGTGTCTGTGTACATACATCCCCAATATCTCCAGAGGAGAATTGAGAAGGAATTGTGGTATGGTCAATGGTCATCCCCCTCACACACCCCAAAGATTTCTCGCTTTCTCTCTCTCTCTCTCTCTCTCTCTCTCTCTCTCTCTCTCTCTCTCTCTCTCTCTCTCCTCCCCCCAGCAAGCACATGCACCCTATAGCAAAAATATAAACAAACAAAAAGACTCTACTAGTTAAGTTTCTCTACTTACTACTAATGAGAATTAGTGTCAAACAGCACAAGTAGTAACTGATCATCTTTTCTAGTACTTAGGAGGATAAAGAGTAGGAAGACCAAGATCTTATTGAAAGGATAAATCTAGAGATGAAAAAGGGTGATAATCAAAACAGAATGGTATTGGCACAGAAACAGACAGGTGGACTGCCGGAAGCCCTGCTCCAGCTGGGATGGGTACACAGGAAGGCGACACAGGTGAACAAAATCAGGCTGAAACCTCAATGCCCCTTAGCATGTTCTCAGCTGGCTACAGCCAGAGTAAGCTCAAGACTGCAGCCCTGATCGCCAGGAGACATGCATATTTATTATTGAAGGAGTTTTACAGGAGTAGGATGGGTGAGGGGAAGTAAGTGAAAGATTTTATTCCAAAAGGTAAAGCATTTAAAGTATAGGAACAATAATTATAAAACATGATCTCTGTTTTGTTTAGGTATAAACAGTCATAATTCTTAGAATGAGGAAGTCTATTTTTTGGGTGCATTCTCTCCTTAGATCTTGATTACCGGGGAGGGTCTTTTAAATCAGAGGACTCCCAGGAATCTTAATAACCTCAGTCCCAGACCAGCTTGATAACTTCAGTCTCAGATTGACTTGAGAACTTGAGCCCCAGGTCAGCTTGAGAACTTCAGCCTCAGGCTAGGGTGGCAGCAATTGCTGGTTACAAGGGCCTAGAAATAAATTTTGTCTGGTTAAGTAAAGACAAGGTTAATATATGCTAAAGTGGAATACCTATATTATCTCTGGGGTAACCCACAGCTAAGAGGGTGAGTCTAATGTCTACATGGGAAAGGAATATAGTCTTGTGAGCAGCTTAATGACTGACCTAAAGGTTACTGTATACTTGGGACCCTCTACGTGCTGCTCTATACAATGGCTGTGGCTTGGGGAATGGCAATTTTCCCTTGTCCTGAGATTAAAGGTAGCTCATGGTCTTTGGGGTAACAGCACCTCATAGATGAATCCCTGAGCCCCTCCCAGCTACTGAGATCATTTTGCCAATTAGTAGCTTTAACCTAAACCTTTCTAATGCTTATCTATGTAATCCCCAGTAGGAGAAGTGAATGTAGCATTTTTTATTGACATTTTCCAGGAGGGTGGGGTAAATCTAATGGGAGTAATTCCCATTCACAGGTGCTGCCATAGTAAATCCGCATTTCTTTAGGATTATTGTAAAAGTTATAGTAAGGCTGGGGGTGCCTTTATGGGGTACCAGGGTACAGCAATAACACTCATGGCAGAGAAATTAAGTGCAGGCCAGTACAACAACACAATGGAGGTCCAGAACTCGTAAAACTGTTGACCTTGCAAACAGTTCTCCTCAACTGAGTCCTTGCTCTTAGGCATGAGGGGCAGTTTTTCATATTCAGCTTGTGTTAACTGCATAGTCCCAGCAGTGGACCAAGGGAACAGAATAGAAACCCCAGGAACAAACTCCCAAATATATATCCAACTGATTTTTGACAAAAGGTACCAGTCGATCCAGTGGGAAAAGGAAAATCTCTTTAGCAAATTGTGCTGGGAAAACTGGATATCCACCTGCAGAAATATGAATCTGAACCCTTAACTCTCACTATTGACAAAAACAACACAAAGTGGATCAAAGATCTAAACCTAAGACCTCAAACTATAAAACTACTTGTGTAAAACACTGGGGAAACTCTGGGAGACATTGGGGTAGGCAGAGACTTCTTAAATAAGACCCCCAAAGCACAGTCAGTAATCCCAAAAATAGACAAGTGGGATTACATCACATTAAGAAGTTTCTGCATGGCAAAAGACACAGTAATTAGTGTGAATTGACAGCCCTCAGAATGGGAAAATATTTTTGCAAACTGTGTGTCAGATAAGGAGCTGATAACCAGAATATACAGAGAACTCAAGTGGTTTCTCAAAAAAAAGGGATCAACCCAATTAAAAGATGGGAGATTGAGTCGAAAAATACACTTTCTAAGTAAGACATATGAATAGCCAAAAGGCATATGAAAAAATGCTCAACATCACTCATTGTAAAGGAGATGCAGAGCAAAACCACAATGAGATACAACCTAACCTCAATCATAATGACTAAGGTTAAAAAAAAAATGGTAAGTGCTGGTGGGGTATGGTGAAAGGGAAACTCTCCTACAACGCTGGTGGGAATGTAAATTGGTCTAGTCACTGTGGAGAACAATATGGAGATTCTTCAAAGATCTTCAAATAGAACTACCATATGATCCAGCCTTCCTACTCCTTGCTATCTACCTAAAGGACAAAAGAATACTTAGTCAGAAAAGTGCTTGCACATTGATGTTTATTGTGGCATTATTCACAATTTCTAAGACATGAAACCAGCTCAAATGTCCACAAATAGGAATGGATTGAAAAAGTGTGGCACATATACTTTATGGTATACTACTCAGCCATAGAAAAAACAAGACCCTGGCTTTTGACAGAAAGTGGATGATTATGAAAGGTTTACTGCTGAGTGAAGCAAGCCAGGCTATGAAGAAGAGACATTGTATGTCTCCACTTAATATATACCAACTGTCTGAACTCTATGACCAAAACTGAATAACTAGAAGAAATATAAACATAGAAAATGGTTATAAATATCAGATACAATGTGGGAAGAGGGTAGGTGAAGGAGGAGAGTCTGAGGAAAGACATTAAGGGAAAAAATAGAGAAGCAAGACATTTATGGGACAAAGAAATGGGTTATTATCTGTTGAAGAGTATTCCCAACTGTACGGGTGAGAACTGCTGGAACAGTCACTTTACAAGCTAAGTGACATATGTGATTGAACGCATAAAAGAAACTGAAATTTTAAAAAGGTGATATCTTATTCCATATTAATAATGATGAAACAATAGCTTATAATCGAAGATCACTTTACAACTTACATAACATCTTGGCTTATAAAAATTGAAAGTTAAAAATTGGACGTCAGTATGGGCAGGAGGTAAAACTATATGGTTATATAGGTCTCAAAGAAGAATTTGACTAAAAGACTCAATATGGAGCAAAACTAAAATAAATAGGTGACACTTAGCGACAGGCAGGTTAAAATGAAAGCTTAGATATATTTTTTTAATTATTAATACTACCTTTCCAGTGAGTGGTTTAAGAGCCTTTTCTGATAATGTGAGAGTAGAAATTGTCAAAGCTGTGATTGTATTTTCTGGGAATCTGGATCCACCCTCCATTCCCCTCAACTCTTAGACTTTATGAGTGGATGGGAGGAAGTAGCAAAAGGTACACAGGAGAAACTATACTTGACCAAGATTATTTGTTAGGCACAGTATTTGATACTTGGAAAAGGAAATTAATCAGATCACTTTCTTTGGAGACAGAATATTTAAGAGTTTTGAAATTTGTACACTAATTCAGATGGGGTAAATTTCATACTAGATAATCCCCATCTAAACAATACATCAAGAGCTCGAGTTCTTAAAATTGAAGGAAA
The DNA here is from genome assembly GCA_026018925.1 of Tupaia tana. Classification (NCBI taxonomy): domain Eukaryota; kingdom Metazoa; phylum Chordata; class Mammalia; order Scandentia; family Tupaiidae; genus Tupaia; species Tupaia tana. The sequence continues at coordinate 75,683,774 of JAKSZU010000005.1, read as the reverse complement.
TAAGTATAATTAATCTTCCCCATTGTTCTAGTGACATAATTACAGCAACAGCTTTGTACCTGCCTGGGAACCAGTGCATCTTCAAAACCAAAACACTTTTGGCAATTTTTCCAAGCCTAGATAGCATTATCCTGCCCTACCATGAGAGTGTAAGAAATGATGTACTTAGTGTAGAAAGCACGTCCTGCAAACACAAACAGAGGACTTTGAAGTAGTCTTTTGCTAACAGGATTGTGTGCTTGAGTGTGTGTATCTGAAAATAAGAAGCAACAATACGAAAATTGACAGCGATTGGACATATTTTCTTTGGTTTTTCTAGAAAACTTTAAAGACATTTCCACTGACACAAAACCTGAAAATAACAAGACCTTGAAACCCCCAGAAATTTTAAAAATTTTTCCCAGGTCCCTATCATAGAAACAAGTCTTGAGTTCTGAGATATGATTAAATTTCCACAGCTGATATTTGGTGGTGCTCTCAGTCATCTCTCTCTCCTGGCCAAAATATTTAATAAGGTAATTAAAATCCATGTTTAAAAAGAGTATCGAAATTTTGTCAACATTCTACCTTCTCTTTTTCTGTTTTTATTTACTGAATGATTTGTTTATATAACTTAGTTGAACTTTAAAGTACTTTCTATCTCTCCCTGAGAATATTCTTATTCACTCATGATTCAGTTTGAGATTCTTTTTTTTTTTAATGAATGAGAGGGTGAGCAAGAGAAAAAGGGAGAGTCAGAAAGGAAGAGATAGAGAAATAGGTATTTTTTTGACAGGATATTGACATGTCATATGTCTCCTGTGCCACCTCACAGTTAGCTAAGACCACAGGTCTGTGCTACCACAGCCAATCTGTGTAGGTTGTTTCAGGAACAGAACCCTGGCCTCCTATGTGGCCCCAGCCTCATGCAGCAGCCTCCTACCATTTGAGCCACCATGGCAAGACCAAGACAGTCACTTTCTACATTCATAATCAGAGATAGAGTGATGGAAGATAGAAAGAAATATTGTAAAGATAGATCATTTTGTTAAGAAAAATTTTGTCTTAGTACTACCAAATTACCACATTTTTAACAATAAGCTTTGTTTTTCCAGAAAGTTTTCAAACCAAATACTTCTTTGACTTTTTATTTAGGAAAACAATCATTACATAACTACTGTATGCCAAGCACTGTGCTCAAATAATGCAAAGTACGGGAGATATTAAAATGAATAAAATACATTTTATGCCCTCAGAGACTAACTCTTCAGTTAGGGGGAATTACTTGTATACAACGATTTTAAAAATATATAAGGTACTCAGATAATCATGAAAGAGACGAAAACAAATTCTAACCTCAGTATGTTAAGTGCTCATAATTACATCATTGAGGAACATTTTTAATTATCAAATATGAGATATTATTCTAATTATATAGCACTGTTCATAAAAAATAAGAGTCAAGGGAACCAGCAGTTAGCATAATGGCTATGTCACTGGACTCCCACGTAGTTGACCGCAGTTCACGTCCCAGACCCGGTAGCTTAAAACTCACGCCGGGTGCGTGTGCGTGCATGCCCAAGATCCCGAGAGGAGAATGGAGGAGAAGGGATTGCGGCGTGACCATCCCCCCTGGGGGGTGATTTCTCGCTTTCTGTCTCTATGTCTCTCTCTGTCTGTCTGGCAAGCGCACGTGCCCTATAGCAAAAAAAAAACTCTCCAAAAAAAAAAAAAAAAGAGTCAAAATAATTATACCTAATGAAATACTTTTCTAGAGTTGTAATTTGCCATAAATAAAATACCTTTGTGTTACTAATAAATAGGAAGTGTTCTTTTAAAAGACAGGTACCATGCATTCTCATTCACTTTTGGAAGCTAAAGATTTTGCTCATGTAGAAGTACTGACTGGAATGATGGATACCAGAAGCTGGGATGGAGAGAGAAGTACAGAGGGATAGGAAGAACTTGATTAACAGATACAAGAGTGCATAGATAAGAGGAAGGAGTTCTAGAATGCTAAAGTACAGTACAGTAACCAGGGCAAATAGCAATTTAAAATGCATTTCAATATAGATAGAAAAAGGATTTTGAATGTTTACAGCACAAAGTAATGGCAAATGTTTGCAGTGATAGACATATTTATTGACCAGATTTGATCATCATACACTCTATACAATATTGAAACACTGCACTATTCCCTATAAATATGTACAACTATTAAGAAATATATAGGAACGGACCCAGCCATGGCAGTCTATGATGCTCAGACACTGTGCTCCACAGGCTGGGACCACATGGTGGGCCTGAGTGCATTTCTTAGTCTGACCTAAAGGCCAGGGGTGGTGTGTGCTGTGTCTGTAACCCCAACAATTCAGGGAGGCTGAATATGAATATATATAGATAGATAGATAGATAGTTATATATATATATATATATATATATATATATATATATATATATATGTCTTTCCCAGAATGTGTACACATATATATTATATATGCATTTATAAAGTGATCCTATATCGTATTAGAAATAAAATTTTAAAAGAAGAAATAAAATAAAATATACATTTAACATGTTCCTACTTCTGAATGCTCAAAAAAAAGACACACAAAAAAAAATATATATACACACACATACATAAACATACATATATATATATATAGAGAGAGAGAGAGTGATCCTATATCTTATGTTGCTTAAAACCACATAAGATATACATTCAGTCTACTTCTGAAAGCACCAGTGACTTCAATGCCTTGATCAACATTTCTGTAGTAATCAAATATCTTTTGCTACCAATACTCAAAAAATCAATGGGCATGAAGTGAGAAATATTTTTTTTATTTGAGTTATTTCAGCCAGGGGAGGAAAAATGTAATAGCATCACAAATAACATGTAATGAAGTTCCTGAGTCTGCTCAATCCAAGATCTGACTCTGATGCAGTAAGAGGGCCATCGAGGTATCACTGTGTCCTCTCACTGCACAACAACTCTCACTTGGCATACTTTTCAGACAAGAAAGGAAAAGAAGGTGAGCTGGTGTCTCAACTAAAGCAAAGAAGTGACACTGTTGAGATTCAGTCTTAGACCAGCAGAGGGATGGGGAACACGGCCTGGATCCCTTACTGAGCCAATGTCCGCAAAGATGACAGATGCAATTCCAGACTGGTAGTCCTCTTTAACAACAGAAGCATGTGCAGTTCAAACAAGACCCTTTGAGTTAGACTCACAGAATGAATGGGTTCACAAATAAAACCAGGGCCAGAGTGCAAGCCACTGTGAGTCACAGTTGGTAGGAACAATAAACAGATATCCAAGGTCTATGTAAGGGCAAAGCATGAAATATAAACAAATAAGAGAAACAGTCACAAAGATGAGCACACAAAAAGAGTCTATTTGGAATAAAACGCAGACTGGGAATTTTAGAGATGAAAACATCTAAAATAAAATGACATATACTCATCGAAATCTTTTTTTCTATCCTTTATCTAGATTAACTCATTCATTTCTCTTTATAGTGTGTGTTTTCAGATATGACAGATATTGTTTAATTTTAAACAAAAAATGCTTTGAAATCATCACCATTGAGTTATAGAGTGCAATCAAGATTTGCTTTTTCAATCTAAAGAAGCAGCTATACCTTTACCAATAACACTGAATGCAGGAAAGGAATCCATGAGATTTAGTGTTTAAATGTGGAATTTTGTTCAAATGCAGAAGTAAAAGACACAAGTGGGTAATAAGGGCCTGGAATCTGGCCTTCCAGCACCAAGAGCTGCAAGGAAGAACAGAGGAGTGATGAGCATTCCAGTCCAGGACCAGGTTTAAGACTGTGTCGTCAGCTACAGAGGGCAGAGGTAGTCAGTCACCCAGACAGTTAGTGATGTGGAATTAGAAACTAATATAGGTGTGTGCTTGCATATGTTGTAGAAGGTTGTGTGTGATTTCCTATTATGGAGCCTGAGTACAGCCATATGCAGCAATTCCTTTTGTTGTCTTCTCAAATTCGTAAATTAAAATCCTTTTCAAATATCATCGTATGTTTATAGATGAACCTCACTGGCATTGAGTAGTCATCCTATTACTTAGGGCTTCAAAAGGTATAGTGGATTACAGTGGGGAAGAGTCTTCTATCACTCCTCATCTCCTATTTGTATTAGGCAATTCTAAGAATGACCCACTGAACCTCATCCTTCTACAACATGTTCCCTTTGAATGTATGCAGAACCCGGGAATAGTATGAGCTATCGCTCCAGTGATTAGGTTATTATATGTAGCAAAATTAACAAATGCAATTAAGATTATATTAATTGGTTTTTCTTTAAGTAGAGAGATTATCTTAGTGGGCCTTACTTAACTACATAAGCTCTTTAAAAGGAAAGAATTTTTTTCCAACTAGTAGTCAAAGATAAGTCAGAGAAATTTAAAGCATGAGAAAGATTTGACACAGAGGAGCGTCACAATTGCTGAGATCAAAGGGACCTTGTGAAAGATCTGAGAGTGACTTCTAGGGGCTGAAATTCTGTTTAAGATGAGATTTTGTAGAGAGAACCAGCAAGAATTGGGGACCACAGCCTTAGAACCAATTCAAAAGCTGAATCTAGCCAACAACTAGGAGTTTGGAAGTGGATTTCTCCTTCCTAGGGCCCCTAGAAAAGTACAGTCTGGGCAAAATTTTGATTGGGGCCTTGTGAGACCCTAAGAAGGGAACTCACCTAGAGAGCCTACCCTGACTTCTGACTTACAAAACTGTGAGTTGAAAATGTACATTGTTGGACCAGCCCATGGGGTTGTGATTAAGGCAGCAGGAACCCACATGGTCGACTGCTGGTTTGAGTCCCAGACTGACAGGTTGACAAACATGTTGGCCATGTGTGCGTGAATACTCAAAATCTCAAAAAAGAAGGAAAGATGAGAAGATTGCAGAATGACTATTCCCCATGGGGAGGGCTTTCTCACTTTCTCTCTCTCTCTTTCTCTCTCTTTGGGGAGCAAATATGCCCTCTGGCAATTTTTTTAAAATGTGCATTGTTTTAAGCTGCTAGGTTTGTGTTCATTTATCGCATAGCAATGAAAACTTGATAAATGTTTTTAAACTTATATTTAAATTTAGATTTAGGTTGAAATCACTCTGACAAATACTTGAGGTGCTAAATATGCTAGTTAACCTGATTTCATCATTCCAAAAGTATACATGTATCAAAACATCACATTGTAGCTAATAAATAGATATAATTATTGTCAGTTAAACATATAGTAAAACTTTAAAATAAGCAGAGTATTTTTATTTCAAATCTTACTAATATTCAGATTCAGTTATATTATTTTCTTGCTTAAAGATTTCATACACTCCCTTGTGAATTTTCCAGACCCCTTACACATCAGACACTTCACAACTTGCTTCCTTCCTACCTCTCCAGCTTCATCTGTGGCCCCCTGTCCCCAGAAATCCTAGGCACCAGCTATGCTGCATCACTTGCCTGTCTGAAATAGAAAGGTGGAGGTGCTACACATTCCATTTTTCAACATTTCTTCTAATTTCTGTATCATGGAGCATAGGAAACTAAAAACCGTGATCCCACTACGGTGGACACACTCCACACTTTCTCCCTTAAGTGAAAACAGAACTTGACCCTCCTCTAACCAACGAAAGATGGCAACAGGGTGTCATTCTCATGATTATGTTATGCAGGACTGCCCTAGCAGAGTGGAGGAAGATTCTCTAGCATTTATTACAGAATATTAAAGTTGGGCTCTCTATAAAATATTAAAGATTTTTTTCTACCCTACTAATTGGGCCAGAAGAAAATTTTATTTATTTCCTTGCCCCTGGCATCTAGCATATCTAATAACTCCTATTAAATGAAACTGCACAATATTGTAAATGACAAATACCAGTTGTACATGACAACAATCAGAGAAGCATCTCACATTCTGCCAATTCTGTATTAGCAGATGTCTGATTATTTTCCCAAGGGCCAATCTACCCATGGGAAGCATTTAATTTTGAAGTTTCTACCAAAAAAACAGGCAAAAAGAAATATGTATTCCCATGCTTTGTATAACTATTCTATGAACTATTTCTTTTCCACCCTCTGAAAATATCCCTAGGTCTGCTTAGATAATAATTATCTTTTCAGGTCCGAGTTTTCTCTGACTCTTTTCCTTTGGCTACTCCTACACTTGAGCATCTTATTAGATGTTAGACTACTTTCTAGAACAAACTTAGAAAGTACAAAAAAGTGAAAATAAAATGAGCCAATTACATTTTTATTTGAATCAAATTAGAAGATCCAAGGAAAGAATGATAGGATAAACCTTTCGATAATAAGAATATAATTTATCATCCCTTTTATAATTAAAAAGCTAAAATAGACATTATTATAATGGATGAAAAAGATTCAGACAGGTCCAAAATAGGATATAAATAAAATATTAATTAGGTTGGTGGTGGCAAGAAGGATTTCAGTATGTAGCTTTCAACGGCCACTGAAGCCAATATCTAAAGCTTAAATAGGCCCAGCTGTGGTGTGCAGCAGTGGTGCAATGTTCTGCAGTGCTGGAAGCCATATGGGGAGATCAGAGTGCAGTTCCTGGGTTGATTTGGTATGTGCTGTGAATGTGGGCTCATGATCCTGGCCAGCTTGGAAGCCTGTGTGGGGATCAGGGCATCAGACCTTACTGAGTCTGCTAGGCTCTCTCTCTCTCTCTCAGAAAGGAAGAAATAAACTTTAAAAAAAAAAAAAAAAAGCTTAAATAAATGTAAATACTATTCAATATTTTAATAGAAAATATTTTTCTACCTAGTAGGTTGTAAACTACTAAGACACAGGTAGTGAGATATATTACTTGAATGTACCCTTATTAATTGTTGTGTCCCGATGAGAGAGATTTGTCCAAGATCCTAAATTCTCAGATTTTAACTCAACAATTGTTACAGTCGTAAGATACCATTTCTATATTCCAAATGAAAATATAGATAAATTCACCTTAAGTTAAAAAAACTTTTGTGTATCAAAAGACACTATGGGGAACCAGCAGTTAGCGTAATGGCTATGTCGCTGGACTCCCACGTGGTCGACTGCAGTTTGCTTCCCGGACCCGGTGGCTTAAAACTCACGCCGGGCCCGTGTGTGTACGTGCCCAAGATCCCAAGAGGAGAATGGAAGAGAAGGGATTGAGGCGTGACCATCCCCCCTGGGGGGTGATTTCTTGCTTTCTGTCTCTATGTCTCTCCCTGTCTGTCTGGTGAGCGCACACGCCCTATAGCGAAAACCTCTCCAAAAAAAAAAAAAAGACACTATGAAGAAAATGAAAAGACCCATATAGTAGGAAAAACTATCTGCAAATATAAATCTGACCAGAAACCTGTCTTCAGTGTATATAAAGAACTCTTGTGATTCAAAAATAAAAAAGACAGAAAACCCAATTTTCAAACAGCAAGGAATCTGAATAGAAATTACAACGAAGAAAATATATAAATGGCTGATAAACACATGAAAGGAGGCTTAACATCATTAGTCATTATTAAATGCTAAACTGAAAAACAATTTGTTAGTTCTCAACATTTAAACCTATGACCCTGTAATTCTTCTCTTAGGTACATACCTGTGAATCCACAAGAAATGAAACTGTAAGTCCACACAAAGCTACTGCATAAATATTCATAACAGATAAATGCAAACAACACTTATATCCAGCAATGGACACATTGAATATAGTATAGCCATGCAAAGAAATAGTATTTGGCCAGATAGAGGGATGAAGTACTGATGATGCTGAAACACAGATAAACCTTGCAAACAATGTACTACGTGAAAGAAGCTAGTCTTAAACAAACAAACAAACAAACAAAAATTCCATTTGTATCACTTGAATGTCCTGAATAAACAACTCTGTACCGACTAAAGTAGATTAGTTGTTGCCTACTGCTAGTCAGGGTGGCAGAAAGTAGAGAGTGACTGGTATTAATAACATGGATGTGGAGTTTCTTGGGAGGGGTGAGAACTGTGTAAAATAGATCGTGATGGTGGTTGCACAATACCATGAACACATTAAAAACCATTGCACACTTTGGAGGGTGAACTGTATGGTATATGAGTTGCAGCTCAATAAGACTGTTTAAAAATGCATGTTATGGTTCATAGAGTACCTATTAAAAGACTGAAAAACAATTAATATTGAAACTAGTGTTCAGAGCAAGGGAAAGAGAGGAATAAGTAAAACCACAAGCATTTCAGAAAAAAAGGCCAGCAGAGGTGAAAAATAAGAAACATGGAAAAAAGCACATTAACGATTATGAATAATAATTAATCCAGTAATTCCATACATCAATAATAAGTCATCTAAATTAATAAAAGTGTAACCCCCCAATTTAAAATATAAAGATAATAAACCAAGTATGTTATTTGTATACCATCAGTCTAAAATATAAAAACACAGAAAGATTAAAAGCGCACTCAGAAAATACATGCCTAGCCGACACTAGTCATTCTAACACTGCTAGAGCTATATTAATATCAGGAAAAGCAGACGTTAGAAAAAGTATATATTGCTAAAGATTAAAAGAGTCATTACTTATTAATTAAATGTCATCTTCCAAAAAGATAGGACAATTTTAAACTTCATGCATTTGAAAACATAGCTTCAAAACATATTAAACAGGGCTGGTCCTGCAGCACAGCTGTAAAGACATGTGCAGAGAAAGTCAGACCCCACAGGGCTGGCAAGGGTTTGAGTGCCAACTTCGGTAGCTTGAAAAACATGCAGGAGATGTGTGTTCAAGGTCAGGCTTTCTGTAGGCTAGAGAACTGAAGGAAAAAGGATTGCATAATTACCAGGCTCTACTGGATTTCTTTCTCTTCCCTCTCTCTTCCTCTCCTTCCTCATATGCAAACACACATCCTCTGACATATATATATATATATATATATATATATATATATATATGTGTGTGTGTGTGTGTGTGTGTGTGTGTGTGTGTGTATATATATAGTTAAAAATTTCACTATAAAAGTGGGAGATTTCTACATACCTAGCTCAGTCACCAATAGATTACAATAGATTAAACAGGTACAAAAATCTTCAAAAAAACTAATAAGCATGGAACTGGCCCAATAACCTAGTGGTTATGGGAGCTAGGTACTACTACATGGCCAATTGTGTTTGAATCCCAGCTTCAATGGCTTAGATAATACACTGAACACATGTATACCCAAAATCCCAACAAAATGGAAAAATGGAGGAGAAGGGATTGTGCATGACCACACCCCATTTAGGTATGCTTCCATTCTGTCTTTCTGTCTTTCTGACGAGTGTACAATTGATTTCTAGCAATCAAAAAAATTAAGAAGCTTAATTCAAAGCATGTTTTTACAAGACTACATTGCAAAACTTGAGAAATCACATACTTTTACTACATGAGACATGAAGAAAACTCCATGTGTCATAAACCAATTCTCAAAAACATTTCAAGAATTACTAACATAAGCACTATGTATTCTGACTCCAGTGGATTTAAGTTAGAAACCAACAAATAGAGCATAACCTTAAAACCTCCTACATTAGGAGAGGAAACACACTTACATAACTTGTGGGTTATAAAAGAAATTGATATAGACATTAGAAAGTACTTAGAAATTAAAGTTTAAAAAATACTGCATGTTTAAGGTTGGAAAATGATATCTAAAGGAAAATTTATAGTCTTAATTACTTAACACTGGAAAATGAGAAATGCTAGAAAGTAATGAACTAAATATCAAACTTTAAAATTAGAAAGAATTAGAAAAAGAACCCAAAAAAAGATAAGAAAGGAAAGAAAAATTATGAGGGCCAAAATCAATAAAAACAGAACACAAAGATTTAAGGACTGTTTCGGTATAGCCGAACACTGTTTTAAGTATTATAGAAGATAAATAAAATTTTCAAATAAGCAATATTAGATATTAGAAAATAAGTATAACTATAGATTAAGCAGACTAAGCATAGAAAACATTAACAACCCTATGACAGAAAATTCAATAACTTAGATAAAATACACAAATTCTTAGAAAATGTTATGAAGATACCTAGAAGAATTAGACTCACCTGAAAGTCTTATATTTATTAAAGCAATTGAAGCAGTAATTACATATTTCCCACAAACATATCTTTGCAAGTGAATTCTATTAAACTTCAATGAAAAAAATCAATTTTGTACAAAGAATTTCAGAGAAGACAAAAAAAGAAAGAACTCTCTGTCTCCTTCAAGAAGGCAATTTAAAATTTGTTTTTGAAGGCTGGCTCCATGTGCAGCGGGAATGTGCTGCTCAAAAGAAGCCAGATTCCACAAGGTAATGATGGTTCAAATCCCTGGCTGAATAACCCTGAAAACAACAACTGGTAGACTAGGATTGAAGGAGAGTGATCTCAATGTGACCAGACTCCGTGGAGGGGACTTGTCTTTCCCTCTCTCTTCTCCCCTTCTGACTCTTTTTTTTGTTTGTTTTTCTCATGCACACACAGGCATTCTATCATACATTTGAAAAGATCCTTAAAAATAAAAATTAAAAATTGGGACCAGCAGATGGCATAATGGTTACATCACTGGACTCCTAATTAGTTGATAGCAGTTCAAGTCTCAGACCTGACAACTTAAAACTCATGTTGGGTGCACATGCTTTCATGCCCAAAATCCCAGGAGGATACTGGAGGTGAAGGGATTGCAGTGTGGCCATCCCCGCTGGGGGTTGAGTCCTTGCTTTCTGTCTCTCTGTCTCTCTGGTGAGTACACATGACCTATACTAAAAATCTCTCCTAATTTTTTTTTTTTACTTTGATTTTAAAGCAGACAAGAAATGTATAAGAAACAAAATGTTGGGACCAGCAGATGGCATAATGGTTATGTCGCAGGACTCCCATGTAGTGGTCCGTGGTTTGAGTCCTAGACCCAGTGGCTTACACTCACACCAGGCGCATGTGCGAGCGTTCCCAAGATCCCAAGAGGAAAATGGAGGAGAAGGGATTGTGACATGGCCATCTCCCCTGAGGGGTGATTTCTCACTTTCTGTCTCTGTCTCTCTCTTTCTGGTGAGCGCACGTGCCCTATAGCAAAAACCTCTCCCCCAAAAAAGAAGAAGCTGTAGATTCCAAAGTAGTGAGTTTTGATTGAGTTGACTGTTTTTTAAAAAACTGTTTGGATTTTACTTGTGATGCAGAAGTTGTAGTAACAAACATTTGATTTTGTACAGACATTATATCCACTCTAGTGGATAAACTCAATAAAGGACATTTCCAAACTGAAAATAAAATAAAACAATTGTAAAGAGTCACTACCCAGTTTTGTTTTGTTTTGTTTTGTTTCAAAACTTTTGATATATTTACACAAGTAAGCAGCATAGTGGCTATGGGTATTTCTGTAAACTATTTTTAGAACGACACATTAATGACCCACCCAAAACTTAGAACAGAGATTAGCCTGAAGAATGAAGGAGGCTGAAACATAAAATAGAGGAAATTTCAAAATACACTGTTATGGTTTTGTATTTTTAAGTTCCATGGAAGCTACATAAGCATTTGTTCCATGATCATTCTTTATACTCTTTTGCTGGTAAAAGCTGATTCAGAAAACTAAGAAAGCACACAAATAACTTTTTAAAATGAGAAAAAAAAAAGAAAAAAAGCAGAGCTCTGTAGCTCTGTAATGACTAATAAATATATAAGGAGATCCCTTACAAAGATAGTGAATAAAAATGTTTTAATGTTTTTTTTTTAACTATAGGCCAAACACTAAAATGTTTTACTCCTGGGGCTAAATGTTGTACAGTGTTAAACTTGGAAATTTCTGATGAGGGTTAGCCTCACAGAGCATTTCATTTTACCACTGCACCACCATCAACCCCCTCCCAACATGGTCTATATTTTAATCCCCTTTGTACAACTGTAGAAACTAAAACTCAACTAAGTTAATAATATCCCAAAGGTCACTCAAATAGTAAGTTGCAAGATTAAAAATTTAATCCAAATTTTATTCCAGATACTGTGTACTTCCTACTAATTCTTTATCACTTGTCTACAAAAATCATTCTTGTAGTAAACACAAAAATTCTTGACATTAACATCTGTGTAACACACAACCAGTAGGAAATGAAAAGACAGTAGGTTTGGGCTAAGGACACCGGTTTTAGGAGTTACACTGCTTGCTTCTTCTTTTAATCAATTCTTGATTTGATTTTAAAATGTATCTTAACAAGATTGACTTCAATAGGTACTCCGTATACTTCATAGGTGTATTTCCTTTTGTATTCTCCCTGAAGAACTCAGTTTGGACCTCATGTTTTTCTGAATCAGCCCCCTGAGCATTTCGAGAATGAAATTTAAATTTGAAAGGACTGATAGCCTTTCTCATAAATTTCTGCAGGAAAGACTCTACCGCATCTCAAGGCCACCAAAGCCAAAGATGCAATTGCCTTCTGGTTGATTTCTAAAGATTGTCCTACTCTTTCATCTTTGAATAAAGTCCTGCTTAGTGGCACAGCAAACACCAGTATGCACAAAATGTCTTCAGAAATTTTCAAAGCAAATCTAAAATTCAGCAGAACTGAGCACAGCTTCTTTCTTTTCATTTTAAATGCACGGTTGAAGCATGATTGGCTAGAGTCAAGTGTGGCAAGTGGAAATGAATTGCTTTCAACTGACAGGCAATAATACTAAATGATATAAAGGAAATATTAGGGGTTAACTGATACCAATGACTTGCTACTCTTTCTTTCACCTACCAAAAGGACTGCCAGTATGGCTAAGAGCTAAAAAGGTCAAGTGTAAGCAAAAACAAAAGCTAACTCTTTTTTGCACTTAATTTCTCTACATGCCAACCTTGTCTGAGGCTCTAATTTTCATGTAGACTTGGAACTAAAACATCCATGAAGTATTTCATATGTAGTTTAGTATTTTCACCATACGATAAATATCACTTTTTAAGAAGTCTTAATGTAACAAGACTACAAACGATAAAAGCAAAAAAAAAAGTTGTTTTTAAAAAATGTGAAGTTAAAACAAAATATGTACACACAGTTATTGCCAATCTGTAAAGATAAGTTCTTTCCTAATGCAAACATGGTAAGTAGTACAATTTTTTTAAAATCTTTAGACCAAGTTGAGTTATTCAAAGATTTTAACAGTTTTTCTTTCATTCAATAAATAAAAGCAAATTTGACTGTTCAAGCCATTAATGGTAATGATGGGTCTTATTAGCAGCCAGCATTTTGCAGCTATTCTTAGGATAAATTTAGCTAAGCTCAGCGTGTCAAATTAGAGCAAAGAATTTGATATATTTTCTTCCTCTCTTCACATTATAATGACTTCTCTGCTGTCCTTTGCTTTGTAAAAGGGGTTATTGCAAAATTTGAAAATGTTTCCCAGTGCGACCCTGTTCTTTAAAAAGAGCATCCTGAAGTTCAAATGAGCATCCAATTTGACACCTGGAAAGTGCTAGAATTTATTTTACATAAAACAATTCTACAATTTAAAGTATCATGAAAAAACAGTAGAATACATATACGCATATACAATACAATTTGATTTTATTATTGTTCAGTGACTCAGACAATAATTAAAGCAATCATAAATATCTCTTACAAAGCATGAGTACTAGCATACATGCAGTGAAAGCCTTACTTTGCATATTAAATGCTACATGGATGTTTTAGTTCCAAGTCTACAAGAAAATTAGAGCCTCAGACAAGGTTGGCATGCAGATAAATTACTCCATAAGTGATGTCAAGAAACAGTAGCAAAGGTCCAGGGAAGGTATAAGTGTATGGTTAATCTTATCTATCATCTGGCCTGAACCATGAGGTACTCAGATATTGGGTCAAATGTTATTCTTTGTGTTTCTGTGAGTGTGTTTTGGGTGAGAGTAACATTTAAATGGTCAGACTCAGTAAAGCAGGTTGCCCTCTCTAATTTGGGCGGGCTTCATTCGATCTATAGAAAACCTGAATAGAACAAAAATCACGACTCTTACCTAAAAAAGAATCCTTCCTGTCTGACTGCATTTGAAGTGGGACATTGGTATTTTCCTGCATTTGGACTCTAACTGAAACATCAGCTCTTGGATCTCAAGACTGCTAGCTTTCAAATTACAATAGAACTACACCGTGGGCTTCCCTGGGTCTCTCGCTTCCTGACTCATCCTGCAGACGTGTGGATCTTGGGACTTGTCAGCCATCATTATTGCATGAAACAATTTCATGTGTGTGTGTGTGTGTGTGTGTGTGTGTGTGAGAGAGAGAGAGAGAGAGAGAGAGAGAGTTATCAGGGAAATGCAATTAAAATCACAGTGTAATACTAATACAGACCCACCACAATAAAGTGTAAAAGATGAAAAAAGAAGCAAAGAAAATAAAACCGATCATTCCAATTGTTGGAAAGAATGTGCATCAACTAGAGCTTTCATGTATTGCTGGTGGAGTCCACCTTGATTCAAGGACTTTGGAAAACTGCAACATTATGGATGTGAATCACAAATAATGTGTCATGTTTTGAAAAGCTAGACATGAAATAATGCATAATGTTAAGATTTTTGTTGTATAAAGTTTGAAATCTGGCAAGTTACTTGAGGTAATAGAAGCCTGAGTGGTGATAACCTGATGAGAGTCAAATGCTGACTCAAGCAAAAACTACTGAGGAAGCCTTTGGGGCCTCGAGGTTTTTAGGGGTGTTTTGGGCAGTGGCCTCTGTATAAATCTTTCTTTCTTTTCATTTTCTGTATTTATTATGTTTTGACATTTTTAAACCTTACTAACTAGAAGAGAGTCAGCTATTCCCAGGGCTAGCCAATTCCTTATCCTCTTCTAAAATCTTATCAGAAGGCACATGTATTTGCCTTCTAAAGACACAGAGAGAGAAAAGGGGCAGGGGGATGCACATCCCATGGGGCATAGCCACACCTCAATCCTTTACTCCTCCATCTATTCCTCCTATCTGGATTTTTAGCAAACAGGCACACACAACCCATATGTTCTCAACCACCAGGTCCAGGACTCAAACTGCAAGGTCAGCTATGTGAGATTTTTGTTGGGAACAAAGGGCTCAGCCCTTGGCACCTCTTCATGTCTTTTACATGCAATATCACACCCAATCCCAACTACAGCCCCAAATACCTCCTTCTCTTACTCTCACACACAAAAAGAGTATTTCCCCTTCCTTAAGTCACCCCAGGCTAGGTGCCAGGCAACTAGAGATCACCCCCTTAACCCAAAAGCTGTTGGAATTATTCATACCAGCTGATCCTTAGCCATCCGCTCTGTCCTGCTTTGCCTTTCCTACAGAAACCCCAGTAAAGGCTCTGGCATAGACTTTCCCCCACCTGAACAAATCCTGGTGTTTTTCCTGTATCCCTGTGTGCTATTTAGAAAGTCAATCTCTGGGACATGTTAGTATAATAAACTTTCTTTCCAGTCTCATTCCTGTTGCTTCTTCTGACCACGCTGACTTTTCCTTACATTCTTTTCTTTCTTCCTTCCTTCCTTCCTTCCTTCCTTTCTTTCTTTCTTTCTTTCTTTCTTTCTTTCTTTCTTTCTTTCTTTCTTTTTTTTTTTTTAATAAATGGCTTCACATTATCACAATTATCCTGCTTCAACATACTTGGAACTAGAGGTGTGTGAACATGCCTGGCTCTTTTCTAGACAAAGTTGTGTTTTGTTATTCTGTGATCCTTCTGCCTCAACCGTCCTATGGCTAGAATTACAGATACGTACTACCACACTAGACCTTTAGATTCAACCAGGAAATGGCCCTGGGCCTCCCATGCAGTCACAGCCTGTGAAGCATGGCATCTTAGCAGCACACACCACCACGGCGGGGCATACATTCTTAAAACAGTCACAGCTGTGTTCTCTTTGCAAACATCAATCAAGCTGTAGGCTTGTAATCTCCATCCTTTTTTAGTACGCATGCTATAAATCATTCAAAAGTTTTCCCATTCTTTAAAGATCCAAACTTCTATATTAAAAGTCAAGCATTAAACCTCTATGAATATTATGTTCTATAAAAGTCCATGGTGTTACTTGAAGCATACATATCATTCTCTAAGTAGGTAGATTATAAATCAGGAATTTCATTTCAAAATTTTTGTCAGACCATTAAACTAAGTCACCACATTATTTGAGTGTTAAAATGCAATTAAAGAGTTTGTTTTCTTATTTGGATTATTCAAAATACAAGTTTTGAAGTTTCCCAGAGATAAGAACAAGATCCAGGTGCCCTAGGTCTTATTTCTAAAGCAGAGATAGTATTTGGTGATTATTCTGGTAGCAACGATGGATGTAAAGCACATTAATGTTTTACATATGCCCAACAAATATTAAGGTAACAATAATAATTTACATCAAACTTCCCACCATATTTAGTTGTTACCCCTCTGTTTGTAGATATATCTGTTTACCAACATCACCTCCTAACTGGAAAGCCAACATCTCTTTCTGATTAAAATCAAAACTCTCTTTGGGGACCAGCAGGTGGTTAAGGTACTGGATTCCTACTTGGCCAACTGTGTGGTTTGAGCTCAAGACTCGGCAGCTTAAAAATCATGCCAGGCACCTTTGCATGCATGGCCAAAATCCTGAGAAGAGAATGGAGGAGAAGGGACTGTGGTGTGGCCATCCACGCTGTGGAACTATTTTTCACTTTCTCTCTGTCTCTCTGTCTCTGGCAAGTTCACATATCCTATGGCAAATAATAAAAAAATAAATAAAAATAAATTTAAAAATGCAGAACTCTCTCACCCCTTTGAAAGACTCTCTTATAGTGATTTGGGCACTGAAACATTCCACTATTTCTGGGATGCTTACACAAAATTCCTATTGCTACGTTCTTCTGGCTTTGTTCCTATTACTTGGATATTATCCCATAAAAATAAAAACATTTTCTTTGCAGTTTTCTGTGGGCCCATTCCATTTACAAAACATTTTTTCTTAAAATGTTGCTTACAGAACATTTCTATCAAGATTCATTGTTTTTTTTTTTTTATTTAGCACATATTAAGTACCTATTTTGAGAAATCCACTGTCTCATTACTTTTATTTTTTTAAAAACAAGGTCTTGCTGTGTCTAGATTCTCCTGTCTCACCCTCCCAACAGGAACTACAACTACGTCACACTGTTCAGCTAGGGTCTCAATTTGTTGCCCAGGCCAGCCTTGAACTTGAGATCTTCCTGCATCAACTTCCCAGGTTGCTGAGATTATAGGTACTTGCCACTGCACCTGACTTTTAGATCGGACAGGGACTCAAACCCAGGCCTCCCGTGTGGTCCTAACCTGTGGAACACAGCTTTTTGGCAGTGTGTCCCACCATGTCTAGGCCCCATTTATTACTTTTTCTTTAATTTAAATTTATTTATTTACATTCATTTACTATACATCATTATAGCATACAAAGTGAGATTTTCCATCCAAAATACATATATGTTGGCTCAATCAAGCACATCAACATACATGTTATCATCAACAATAATTTTCCCTTTCTTATTTCCTGTATCTTTTGCTTTTTTTTTCCATCCTTGATTCCCTATCTCTCACCATCTTCCATCTCCCACCCGCCTCCCACACTGTCTCTGGTATCCATGGTTGCTTTCTATGCGTTTTTTCTCCCCACATTTTATTGATTCACTAAAGATCTTAATCTAAATATTTTCAATAGCAAGCACAGCTGATATATACATATCCATGAGCACAAGTCTGACTTTAGGCATAACCCTCAGTGAGTAGAATGAACATACTATAAAGTACCTCCTAGCTAGGGCTATATAGCTTACTGCAGTCATTAAATAGGCATTTTTAATGCATTTTTTTTTAATTTCAAGTAAAACAGTTTTCGTGTGTTTT
The DNA here is from genome assembly GCA_026018925.1 of Tupaia tana. Lineage (NCBI taxonomy): Eukaryota > Metazoa > Chordata > Mammalia > Scandentia > Tupaiidae > Tupaia > Tupaia tana. The sequence goes on along the minus strand of JAKSZU010000005.1, from coordinate 75,665,928 downwards.
TTTTCCTGAAACTTTTTTTTTAATTAATTAACTTATGTTTATTACTTTTGAATGACAGGGCTCCAGACTTTTTGCCTTAGTCCTTTTCCTATTTATTGCCACCATGTTCTATAACCAGGCTTATTCCAGTGGTTTGCTCCTATATCTTTTTGCCAGGTTCAGTCTTAAAAGTAATACTATGGAAAATCTGATGAGGACTTTCATCCACTTTTAGAACTTTTGATCCAAGTTATCCAAACTGATTCCAAATTCAGTTTATTTATTCACAGTCACATCTCACATCTGTGGCATTTTTTTGATAAATTATATGTCTTATAGGCCTACTGCATATTACTCTTTATCACTGTTCTCCTCTAAAGACCTCTAGATAATTTCTCTCTTGAACTGATTTGAAAATAATTTCTTTAAATCTGATTGATGTTTCTGTAAATAGATGAAGAAGAAATACATCCACCAGTCCTGTACCATGTTCACTGTTTCATCCTGTTACCCCCCCAGTAGTAATTATTTCATATAATTCCCTTTGTTTCTTACACATTTTAGTCCTACTAGAGAAAAAAAGTTAATATAAAAATATTCTTTTTTAATTTGAAAACTTTAGAAGTATAGATAATTTGGCATAACGGTTTGCCAGATAAAGTCAACAATTAGAACAATCACTAGTTATGAGCCACCTCACAGAGGCCATCTATGAATTATGTGCAGCATCTAATGTTTAAACATACAGCTAATAATTTTATTTATAAAACTAAGGTTATGGCATTACAAGTGTATTTCTGAAATTCTAATTAACACATGCTAATGAATGGAGCACAGGGACCAAGGACACCATTAGAGAAAGCTACTGAAAAGCCAACAGAATGTAATTATTCTTCAGAATAGAAGCACTCAAAGGGACCAATGTTATCTTAAAGAACGTGACTGTGTGATATAGTATATAGAAACAATGACTCCGTCAATGTAGAAAAGTGCTACTGAATGAAAGCTCACCAAGGGCAGAGATTTTTGCACTTGTCAATGCTGTTTTCCTGTGCCTTAAACAGTGCATGGCATTCAGTATGTGCTTAAAGAATATATTTTTGAATTAGTGAGTAGCAAGTTAAAGTTATCACATTCTTAACTGACATTTTATACTAAGATTAATCGCCTGTCTGTTCTATAACACAACTGAAATCAATTAGCATTGTTATAACTCTGGGGCCTTACAAGACCCTAAAGTGCCTTCTGAATTGTTGAAGATAAAATGCTATTCACATCATAACACAATTTAGTAATCAATTGCACGTCATAACATTCCAATCCTTTGATTAATGGCCAGGCCTAAAGAGACTCAGACAGAATATTAGTAAAATATTTTCATAGACACTTATCCTCCCAATTGTTTAAAAGAGGTAATAAACTTTGTCCCTCAAGTTTTATCCAGTTTGCAAATATATTTTGTTAGGTCTTCACAGTATTGATACACATAATTTTTAAAAGAAAAATGGAAATGATTGTCATATTTTACAAACCAATTCTTTTTTTTTTTTTAAGTCCATCAATTTACTTGTTCCATGAAAGAGAAAAACAGAGAAAAAGAGAGCAGCACCCTCAGCACGACCCCCATGCCTTCATCCACCCCAGCCCCAGCCAGCCCAGATCATGGGAAGCCACACAGCCAGTATACCCAGGGAAACTCCAGGACACTACTAATCCGGAACTTTCCCATGTGAGATCAGTTGTGTTACTCCTCTGCTCCCATGCAGTTTTACAAACCAATTCTTTTATATTTGTGGGTTCTCTAAGGGGAAAAAAGTCTGATATCTGACAACACAGTGTGCAGGTTCTCACAAAGAAATAATAGGCAGAAGCTGTTAATGCTGCTGCCTTTCAACAGATCACATGCTTTCTGAGCAGCCTCAGGTCCCACTACTCTCTTTTGTCCTCCCAACTAGACATTTAATATGGTACTTGGACTACTGGTTCTTGGAATAAAACTAAGAGAAAAGTTAAATACCTACAACTGACACTTGAACAACACAGGCGTTGAAGGTTCCAATCACCTACACAGCTAAAAATCCATGTATAACTTAAGACTCCCCCAAGCACTTAATTACTAATAGCTTACTGTTGACCAGAAGTCTTACCAACTACATAGTCAATTAATACACATTATTTATAATACATATATCATGTACTACATTCTTAAAGTAAGTTAGAGAAAAGAAAACATCATTAAGAAAATCATAAGAAAGATAGAACACATTTACAGTACCATACTGTATTTTCTAACATACTTACTGAAAGAAATCTTTCATGGAAGTGGATCTGCACAGTTCAAATTCATGTCGTTCAAGGGTCAATGGTACTTTGTATACTTTGCTCTTTAATATTACCTGGAGAAATTCAAGTAAGATTCTTAGAAAGTATCCCCCACAGAAAAGGGGGAACTAATATACTAGCTTCAACAGTACACTAAAATAAACAAAGAACACATACTCTGCAATAACAGAGTTTATATTCCAACAGGTGAGTCATTAAAAGAATAAGTATAATAAAATGTGTGACTGTTATAGCAGAAGCTCTAGAGGATGCCATAGAACTACAAGGTAGGAAGAGGTAATGGTCCGGAGAGTAGAGGAAGCTTCCCAGAGGAAATAACAAGCTTATATCAAAAGATGAGAGAACTAACTGAGCAAAGGATAATGAGGAGGAAAGCAAATATGTCCTTTTCCCCTGAGGCGAAACAATGCACAACATTGTGTTACTTTCTTTGGGCTCCTATAACAAACTTGGTGGCTTAAAAAGAGAAGTATCCCTCCAAATTCTGGAAACCAGAATGCTGAAATCAAGGGGTCAAAGGGCAGAATGAGTCACTCTGTTATCTTATGGCAGCACAAACATTACTCTATCAGTGTATTTACTCCATTTTCTGATAATTGCTTCTTTATATTTCTCTTGTGTTCCACTTCTGCACATAAAGAGAAACATTACATCTATAAACTTAGGACCTACCGTAGGACCAGAATTCATGCATGTGTCCAGTGTATTCAATGGTCTTTGGATGAGAACACAGAACCTTCCTGAAAGGGAAGTCTCAGAGAATGTTGTATTTTACTGCTGTGCCACTGCCTGGCTCCAGGAAAAAATGAATCTTGTTTGTGCCCTAATTAAAGAGGACAACAATTACCACAAACAGTATTCACCAAGATGGACATTTCCATTGGCTCAGCTAATACAATTCTCACTACAAAATCAAAGTTGAGCAAACTCGCTGAGTGATGGATGCCAAAACTGTTACATCAGATCAGCTGCATACAAGAGCAGAGTTTTCAATAAAAAAATTTTAATAAGTAGATGAAAGAACCTGAAGCATTTATTTAAAAAATTATAACAGGAAATGGCAGTAGATGGTTTTACTAGTGCGATCCTGAAGACAAAACATAATCGATGGCTACCAAGAGGTGCAAGTGGTCTAGTCAAAGCAAAAGCAGCCCAATCAAGGGCAATGTCATGGTGACAGTATTTGAGGATGCTTTAGGCATTTTTCTTCAGTTTCTAGAGGGTCAAAGAATTATAGCATCCTTTTCCACCACCACAATGTTTGCTCATTCCTCTCACCAAATGAGGGCAATTCAGGAAAAATTTTAATTGGAAATTGATCTGCCTTACAATCCTGATTTGCTTTTTATGACTGCTTGTTTGTTTCCTAATATTAAGAAAAAATTAAGGCAACCATTTTTATGTATTTAATAATGTAAAAAGATTGTACTTACATGGTTAAATAGCTAGGATCCCCAGTTCTTTAGAGATGGACCAAATGACTGGTATCACTGATTACAAAAGTGTCTTGGGCTGACTCTGTGATCTAGTTGTTAAGGCAGCCAGATCCCATTTGTCCCACTGCAGGGGTTACAGTCACAGACCCAGCAGCTTGAGAAACATCTAGACATGTGTGCATATATGCCTAGGATCCCAGAGGCGGGAGAAACCAAAGAGAAGGGATTGCTGTGTGACCATTCCCATGGCTGGTGCTTTCCTTCCTCCCTCTCTCAGTTTCTCTGCCCTTCTCCGGCAAGTGCACACACTCTCTTTTTTTTCTTTTTCCTTTTTTCTTTTTTTTTTTTTTTTTTGAGAGGTTTTTGCTATAGGGCACGTGCACTCGCCAGACAGACAGAGAGACAGAGAGACAGAAAGCGAAAAATCACCCCCCAGGGGGGATGGCCACACCACAATCCCTTCTCCTCCATTCTCCTCTCGGGATCTTGGGCACGCACGCACACGCTCCCGGCGTGAGTTTAAGCCACCGGGTCTGGTACTCGAACCACGGTTGACTACGTAGGAGTCCAGTGACATAGCCATTACGCTAACTGCTGGTCCCAAGTGTGCACACTCTCTAGCACACAAACATACACATACACACACACACACACACACAAAGTGTCTTGAACCTGATGGAACTTAGGTTTAGAAATAAAGGTTATAGTTTTGTTTTGTTTTGTTTTTCATATTTTTTTAATTCCATTTTTCAATGGATTTTGTTTTGTTTTGGTTTTGGGTTTTGCTTTAGGGCATGTGAACTCACTAAAGAAACAAGGAAGGAAAGTGAAAAATCACCCTCCAGGGAGGATGGCCATGCCACAATCTCTTCTCCTTTATTCTCCTATTGGATTTTTGGCATACACACACACATGTGCACAGTGCGATTTTCAGACCACCAGGTTTAGAACTAGAATTAAGGTTGGCCATGTGGGAATCCAGTACACTAACCACCATGTTACTTGCTGGCCCCTCCAAGGACTTTTTGAAGTCTTCTCGTAGGAGGGTAGAATGATGGTTCATTGTTTGTCTTTTTAAATGTACTGTGACAGGTAAATCCATTTTTGTTTTTGTTTTTGTTTTGTTTTGTTTTGTTTTAGACAGTATAGAAAAAAATATGTTATGATTAAGCCTTACTCTACTACCTTTAACCAGGATCTTCAAAATAAATTCTTTAAAGGCTCTTGCTAAATGCTGATACATGTTTCTAGAATCTTATTTTAATTTTCCTTTCAGCTTTTACAAGTGAGTTTGAAACTTTAGATACCTGTTTTGTTACTCTGTCTTCCCTTTTAATTATTTGAGAATCCCTGCCTATTTTTCTGGATGAATTTTTATCCTTCACAATGATAAAATAGAACTATTTGTATACTAAGGAAGATACACACATACATATAAGAGCATATTTACAATGTATGTTATAAATATGATCTCAATGTTTGACTTTTAAATTACTATCTTTTTTTTTTACAGTTCTATAGCCAGTGTTATCTGTCTTTTCTTTATGATTTTTGCCAAATGTGTTATTTCTAAATGTTTCTCCTCCTTACAAGAGCCACTTAATAGTCACTTATTTTCCCTTTATATTGGTAGATACATGCTTTTAGATTTCACTGAAATTTATTTTGTGTTTTATATAATATTATAATCAAAATTTGTTTTTCATACCCCCCACTCTATTGAGATAATTCTATTACTTTTCCATTCTAATTAATTTTTAGTTTTATAAAAATGATGCATGCACATAACTAAAATTTAAATGATTTTAAAATAAAAACTTTTCACAACTATGAATTGCTTCTTCTGGCCTTAGCCTCCATATGTATGTGGAGATGATACTATCAAAATAATAATGATGTGATTATACTGCTGTGATTCTTCTGGTCAGCAGAAAGTCACCTGAAACACATGGAATAACTACTCAGAAACAGAGATCTGAATCAAGAGGGAACAGGAGGAGCCATACCAGTCATGAGTCTCCTAAGCCTCTCTTGTCCTCCATACTATTAAAGGAGGAAGAAACGTTATTTTTTTGAAAATCAGAAAAATAAGGTCTCCTGGAACATGTTGGTTTCAGCATCAATTGGAGGAGGTATTGCTAAATTATGCCAGAAGTTGGAAGAACACCTTGGAATTTGGAAAACACATTATCAGCATACCCAGCTAATTGGCCTCCTGTTGTTTTCCAGCAGGGAGGCATGAGATCAGATGTTTTCACCATTTTCCCTGAGCATGCATTCATTCAGTCAGAGTTCATAAACCCATGGTGTTCTAGAAGCATGACATTTCTGTTGTTCCCTAACACACTGCTATTACTTGACTAATCTATTTTAAATGTTGTTTTGGCCTCTTGTTGTGACAAAGGCCAATTTAGCTATTTTTTTTCTATACTTCCGCAGCTTTGTGCCACCCACATTCTCCTATGATAGTTTAAGTTTTGGTTGAGTTAATAGTCAGTGCTTGCACTGTTATGACACTGTAGGTGCAGTTGACATTATTTGTTCTCGCCAGTATGTTACTCTCCTCTTTCCAGATCCCTTACAGTGTGGTGAGGCCATATGACTGGTCAGGAGCCACGGAGACCCTCCATCCTTTCCTGCTCTCTATCAGTGATTGAGGTAGCCACATATTTCAGATCACACTGTCACCAAATGGTGGAACGTAGGTTCAGGCTGGGATCCTAAGTGACCATGTGGAGCAGAGGCCCTACTCACTCTGTGGATATGTAGCTGAGCAAATAGTAAATTTTTTTGTGCTAAGCTCCGGAATTTTCAGAGTTAATGTTAATATCACATAGAGTAGCATTTATGAACACAATTCCCTTTATTTATGTGCTATCATCTGTTTCAGGGTATAAAATCTATCTCATCTGGTTATCTACTAGTGCTCATACCAAACCACTATGTTTGAACTCTTATAGATGCATAAAACATGTTGATAGTAGTCAGAAACAGATTTTTCCCAATTATTCGATGTTTTCATTGCACTGTCTTTGATACATGTAACATAATAATTACTTCTTAAAATTTAAAACCCCCCTGTAATTCTTATTAGAAGTATTTACAACTATGAACTACATAAAGGAGTTGTATCATATTTACTTTTTCGTATTCAGAAACATTATTATGTTTCTCCACTTAAATCTTTTTTATCTACCTTAATAAAATGTAATAGTTTACTTCAACAGTTCCTACACATTTCTTATCAGGGTTATTTTTAGTCATTTAAGGTTTTTCACTGCTACTGGCATAAAAAAGTTTTCACTTTTCCTTTTAACAGAATATTTCTTCTAAATTGTATAGATACTGATAATCTTTGTATTTATTTTGTGCCTTTCTATTATCTTGTACCGTTTTATTACTGCTGAGAATTTAGTTCATCCTCTTGACATTTCTGGTTACGTGTAATCATATTAATTTACTTCAACATTTAAATATAATTTTCTTCATCATTTCTAATACTTTTACCCCTTATTTAAATAGTTTTCCCCAGGATGTGCCTTCATCAGAAAGAGAAAAGACAGAGAGAGAGGGGGGAGGTGATTGAAAGCATCCCCAGTGAGTCATGCTCATGCCTCAGTCCCTTCTCCCTCATGTTTTACATTCCATCAGATTTGGGACACACACACACACACACACACACACACACACACGTGGCATGTATTTCAGGCTACCAGGTTTGGGATTCAAAGTACATAGTCAGCTATGTGGGATCCAGCACTCTTAACCACTAGGTCACAAGACCAGCCCACAAACAACTTTGTTTTCACTGGGTATAACGATGAATGACATTACTAAGCTTCCTAATATAAAATTATCATTGCAATTGGGATAAACTTTTTGTGGTAAGTGATTTTTCAATGTACCATAAAATTTAGTAAATGTTTTTTCCATGTTTTTTTTCAGTTATTTGTTTGCTGTTTTTACCAAGCATTTAATCTCATTTTTTTAATTATCCAGGTTTCTATCTTTTTTTAATATCCTAAATGAGTTTGTATTTTTGAGGCTTAGCATGTACGGTTAAGTAACTTGAGGATACCATTCTTAGAAATTAGTATGACATATATCCTATCTTTCAAGATTTGGTCTAGTAGATATACACACTCAGGGGCCAGCAAGTGGCATGGTGGTTAAGGGCATTGGGATCCCACATGACCAACTGCAGTTTGAGTCCCAGACCTGGTGGCTTGCTTTCTCAATTTCCTTTTTTCTCTCTTTCTCTCTGTCTCTCTCTGGTCAAATTTAAAAGAATAATAACAAATAAAATTAAATAAATAAATAATGCATACACATACGCACACACTTTTTTCCCCTAATTTTATTCCTCTTCTTTTGTTTACTCCAAACAACTGAAAATATTAGCCTTCACAGATGTGTCCAGTGTCTTACCTCCCATACTACGTTTGACTCACATACAACAAATTTTCTACACATCATTCTACCTTGTGCTTGCCAAGATCACAAATAATATTTTCTTGCCAAGATCACAAATAATATTTTAATCTTCTCTTATTCACATTATTTACAAATTTGAAAACATTTAAAGATGCTTCTTTTATTGCCAGATTCTTCTTGGCTTCATTAAAACTATATTCACTTGTCTCTCTGTCTGTCTGGTGAGTGCACACGCCCTATAGCAAAAAACCTCCCCCCCCAAAAAAAAAAAAAAAAAAAAAAAACAAACTATATTCACTTGCTATGACTGCCACCTCTCTGGCCAGCTTTTTTTTTTTTTTTTTTTTTTTTTTTTTTTTTTTTTTTTTTTTTTTTGGTCTTTTTCCATGCTCTTCCTTCCCTTCTAGAACCTCATATGCTGAACTTTTCAAAGCATTGACTCTCATCTTTCTCTTGCCACTCTTCCATTCCAATGTCTTTAGATACCAACTCTATTGCCACTGATCTCATGCCAAGACTTTTCTAAACTCCAAACCCATGTATCTCACTAGCTGCTTCTCCATTTGACTGTCTCAGTCATCTAAATTTCTTTCTTTTTTTTTTTTTTTAGAGAGAGACTTTTAACTATAGGGTGTATGTCTTTGCCAGAGAGACATAAAGCAAGAAATGACCCTCTGGGGAGATGGCCATGCTGCAGTCTCTTCTACTACATTCTCCTCTCAGGATCTTGGGCATGCGTGCACACGTGCCCAGCATGAGTCTTAAGCCACCAGGTCCAGGACTCAAACTACAGTTGACTACGTAGGAGTCTAACAACATAACCATTGCACTACCTGCTGGTCCTGGTATCTCATATTTAAGATGCCCAAAATCAATCTTCAAATTTTACTTTCACAGTCTCCCCCCATTTCATAAAATATCTCTACTCTCTACTATTAGTACATCAGAAACCTGGGAGCTATATTTGCCTTCCCAATCCAAACATTCATTAGTAACAGTCTCGTAATTCTACCACTCCCTCCCAAATATGTCTTGAAACTGCTCAATTCTCTCCATCTTCAATGACACACCTCTTTACAAACGAATGTCCTCTATCTCCAAATGCTAGCTGTCTTTCTATCTTTCTCTAAATTACTGTTCTTATCAGTAGTCCCCAATCTTTTTGGCACAAGGGACTGGATTCATGGAAGACAATTTTTCCACAAACCAGGGTGAGTAAGGGGTCTTGGGATGAGTCAAGATCATTACATTCATTATACTTTATTTCTGTTATTAGTACAATGTATTATATAATGAAATAGCTTTACAATCCACCATAATGCAGTATTTACAGCTAGTCCCCTGCACTGGAATCACTGCCTCAGCTCCACATCAGATCAGCAGGCATTGGATTCTCATAAGGAGTACACAACCTAGATCCCTCACATGCACAGTTCATAATAGGTTTTGCACTCCTGTTAGAATCTAAGGCCACCACTAGTCTGACAGGTGGTAATGAAACAATGGGGAGTGACTGTAAATACAGATGAAGTGTCTTCTGTTCCCCTGTTGCTCATTTCCTACTGTGCAGCCTGGTTCTTAACATGCCATGGACTGGTTGGTGTTGATTCTTATGTCTCTTTATATCTCTTCTACACAAAATGAAAAGGCTTCTTAAAATGAAAATTAGACTGGCATTCCCTTGTTTCATCAACTTTCTGTTGTACTTAGAATAAAATCCAAATTCCCTATTGCAGCTGCTCAGACCTGTACAATGCGCACTTTTTGCCTCCCTCTGTGCCTTATGATGCACTACTCTCCTCTCAATAATATTAATTATTCGCTTTCTTGAGCCCACCAAGATTTCCTCTGTCATGGGATCTTTGTACACACTGTATTCTTCTGTATTTGGCTAAATTATTCAGTTTTATACTGAATTTGGCTTATGTACCACTTGTTAGAGAAACTTCTTCTGATTACCCTAGTTAAGTACATTTTCTCAATATTCTCCTTCACTATAATCTTTTTGCCTCCTTTAATCTTTTAATGTAATTAATAATTACATATTTGTTCACTTCATTGTTAATATTCCATTGCTTATTTTCCTAAACAAGGACATTCCCTGAGATAAGTTCAGTTATTTAAGTCATAGAATGCACATGATAATAATGTTATCTAATAAATACTCTTTATTCCGGTTATATGACATTGGGTGAGAATTTGATAACAAACAAGATATTTACAGACTTAACATATTCTCTACAAAATGCTATAACATTACATAAAGAAAAACTGCACTTTACAGTGGCAAAATCTAGTAGAGACCACTTTAACAAGGAGATTAACATGAACACTATCCATAATGAGACAAATGACATCATGTGCCTGCTGATGCATGGAGAAAGACATCACTTCTATCTTATCCTTGTGTCTCCCCTGTGACCACCCAAAAATGCATAACCTGAATCTAACCAAGAGAAAAGATTAGGTGAAACCAATTTCAGATACATTCTACAAATTAAAGAGTCTGTGTATGTTAAAAATGGCAATGTCATAAAATATAAATAAGGAGCTGTTCCAAATTGAGAAGACTAAAGAAATATGGTAACGAAATGTAGTAAATCATCTTCAATTGGATCCTAGACCTGAATTGTTTTTCTTTTGCAAGTTCTTTCATTCTCATCTGCCTGGTCACTGATGGTCTACTGGGGCAAAAATAGGAGCATTTCCAAAATAACCTGAAAGTTTTACAATTCAAAAGAGATTTTATATGCAGTGTATTTGAAAAGATCCTTCATAAATGCATTCCAAAAAAATGCACTAAGAACCTGGAAACAAATTGAAATTTAGATGAAAGAGTGAGTGGCAGGTGAAAATAATCTTGAAATAACAGCTTGGAGAGTGACAGAAGAAGATTAAAAGGTGTCACCACAGCCACCACCAATGTCTCATCATCTCTAGATTAGAATGTGAGAATGATAAGGAAAAAATAGAGGTAAAATATTGCAGCAAGCAATAAGAAAGAAAATCTCAGCCAGGAGCTACATGTGAATTTTTTTCACAGGAAACTGACATTGCTTTTCATGATAATTCTGGGCAGTCAGGAAAATAAAGGAAAAGGATGTCAAAGAATCTGACCTGTCTTTGACTAGTCATAATACATGGGTCCACACCCTACACTTTCACTCCCATTCAGGAACCTCCTCCGTGCTGCACTTGGCTGACAGCTCCAGTCTCCTAATACATCCTCCATCCAGGTTGTAGCAACCGGGAAAAAAACATGAATTTATGATTTACTTCTGATGACACCTTCAGATTAGTCAGTGCCTTATTCCTCTTGAGGCTTTTGTCTTCCCAATCCAAAAATTTTTAGTCTGTCACTTAAAAGTTAAACTTTGGGACCAGCAGTTAGTGTAACGGCTATGTCGCTGGACTCCCACGTAGTCGACCGCGGTTCGCGTCCCGGACCCGGTGGCTTAAACTCACGCCAGGTGCGTGTGCGTGCGTGCCCAAGATCCCAAGAGGAGAATGGAGGAGAAGGGATTGCAGTGTGGCCATCCCCCCTGGGGGGTGATTTCTCCCTTTCTGTCTCTCTGTCTCTGTCTGTCTGGTGAGCGCCCTATAGCAAAAACCTCTCTAAAAAAAAAAAAAAAAAAAAAAAAAAAAAAAAAAGTCAAACATTTTCAGTTCTGAAATGGGGAAAAACAAAGAGCTGGCATTTCCTTTGTGTCTTTTTTCACACCATCTTCACGGATGAAGACATGGAGTATCAATAAATTATATTTTAAAATCCAATATGTATAGTATTTTTCTTACTTAAAGAAGGATAGCAGGATAACGGTGGTTGAGGTGAGTTGAAGTGCTTGTATTTAACATTGTTTGAATAAAAATTATTGCAATTGTCCTTGTTGAGCGTGTCTTTTCAATAATGCATCATTTCATGACAGAAATACTTTCTGAGAAATGCGATGTTATACAAACAACTTAGAATACACTTACACAAACGTTTTTGGCATAGCCTACTACATACACACCTAGGCTATATGGCATAGGCAATTGCTTCCATGCCATAAAACTGTATAGTGTATTACTTGGGGAATACTGAAGGCAATTGTAACACAGTAGTGTTTCTAAACTGGAACATTGGCATAGGGTACTTACCATAAATGGCACTTGCAGGTCTGGAAGATGCTCTGGATGATCAGTATTGACTAAATATGAAGGTCTACGTGTTACTATAGACTATTGTAGGTTTTATAGTAGTAGTAGTTTTAGGCTTTATTACTGTACACTCATGCCACACTAGATTTGTAAAATCTATTTTCATTCTTGAATAATAAATCAACTCAGCTTACTATAAATATTTTACTTTATAAACTTTAATTTTTTAGCTTTTTGACTCTTAATAACACTAAACTTAAGCACACATTGTCCAGCAATCCAAAAATTTTTCCCTTCATATTCTTATTCTGTAAGCTTATTTCTATTTCATATTTTTTTAATTTTGTTAAAAACTAAGACATCATTGGGACCAGCAGGTGGCATAGTGGTTACATCACTAGACTCCCACATAGTCCACCGCAGTTCGAGTCCCAGACCCACCAGCTTAAAACTCATACCTTGCATATGTGCGTGCATGTCCAAAATCCCAAGAGGAGGATGGAAGAGGAGGAATTGCGGTGTCCCCTTTCCCCCAGGGGACAACTTTTCACTTTCTATTTCTCTGGCAAGCACACACACTCTATAGCAAAAAAAAAAAAAAAAACTAAAGAGAAAAAAAACAAAACAAAACTCAGCCATCACATACACATTAGCCTAGGCCTACATATAGTTGGTGTGTTTTGCCTCCATATTCGTCCCACTGTAGGGGCCAGGATGAACAGAACACAGATTAAATCAATCATCAGAGAAAATTATGCAATCAAGAGACACAGTAAATACAGGATGTTTAAGGCTGCTGCCAGAGTCACATGACATACAGTTTAACAGTAATTTTATACATATATAAGTAGAAGGACTACACTGTAAAATAACAATTAAAACCATAGGAAACATATCAACCAGCAACACAGTTGTTTGTTGTCTTTATCAATCATTATATACTCTCCATGACTGTGTGTACCACACATTTATACGACCAGCAGTGCAGTCGTTTTGTTTCCTCCAGCAACACTGCAAGTGAATAATGTGTTGGACTACAAGGTAAGGATGGTTACAGTGTCATAAGGGGAGAGGAATTTTTTAGCTCCATTACAATCTTATGGGACTATCATGGTATATGTGCTTCATCATGGACCAAAATGTCATTATGTGGTGCATGCCTATATCAACAACCAAATTCATACAGTAGACGTTTCCACTACTTAAAGATATGAAATGTGCAGACCAGATGTTGGAGTGGCAGTTCAGGCAGCTGGATCTCACATGGTCAGTTGAGTGTTTCAAGGCAGACCTGGTGGCTTGAAAAACACACTGGGTGCATTTGCAGGTGTGCCTAAATTCCTGAGTGAAGAATGGAAAGAAGGGATTGCAGCATATCTATCCCTCTGGGAAGGGGTGGGGGGATTTCTCACATTTCCCCTCTCTCTCTCTCACTGTCCCTCTCTGGCAAAGGTACATGCCCTATATCAAAAACTAAAAAAAAAAAAAAGAAAAAGAAATTTGAAAATAAGAGGAGGAGATAGGGAAGAGATAGAGAACAAAGAATTTCAGTATTTGAAAGTGAATAGAGTTGAAGTTGAAAGATTATGAAGATACCAGTGAATAATTTTAAATTATTTGATCCTAATGTACTCCATTCTAAAACTGATATGTGTATATAATCTAATATAAAAACATTTACAAGTGTTAATATATAAATCTAAAATATATTAATATATTTTATTAATTATAGACTATTTACATGTTAATATAAATATTCTAAAATGTAAATGTTTTTATTTAAATATATTTGTGGTCTACATGGGTACAGACATATCATTTTAAAAGCAAAGTAGGATTATAAGAAGAATTTATAGAACATTTTAATGAAAAAATTATACAAAATCTATATATGTGTAAAGAAGAACAAGGTCAACTGTTGCCCAAATCAAACAGAAACTTAACATGCGGAAATTTTTTATTTATAGACATGCATGCTAGTTTTACCCTTTTTTTTTTATTGCGATCATAAAAGGAAAGACTGACAAAGAACTGAAGACAGAAAATCACTCATCTCTGTAGAGTGATCTTCTCCCACTGGGGAGTTGACTTGAACTTAATTGATCATAACCAGACTATACTCTGCTGAATTGAATCGAAGTGAAGTGATCTGAATTAACACCACCAGCAGTTAGGGAATGCTTTAAACTCTGAGCACAATGAAAAAACAACATGAAAAAGAAAATTAGGTGAGCCATGGTTACAACTAGTGAGAGAGAAAACACTGCATTAGACTTTGACTTGACTCCAGGTCATCATCGTGGCTGGCAATTTTCACAGTGTAGTAACAGTAGACAGAGATGCAGATAGTATCAAAAAAAAATGGGCACAAGCTTTCATAATACTAGAACGCATCTTAAAAACCAACTTTTAAAATAAAGATCTCATCTCAATGTATCTGCTTAACACATGTCCCTTTATTCTAAATAAGGTTTAGAAAAATAAAACTATATTATTATTGTTGTTTATTTAAAACCAGAGAGCATATGTGCTTGCCAGAGAGAAACTAGGAGAGAGAGAGAGCCCCCACAATAAGCTGTAGTCGTGCGGAGAGAAAGGAAGAGGAAGAAAGCACCTTCCCAGTATGGCACGGTCACATCACGATCCCTTCTCCTCTATTTCTCCACCTTGTCAGGATTTTGAGCATACACACACGTATCCAAGCTGCTAGAACCAGGACTTAAACAGCAAGCTTAGCCATGTGGGATGCAGCTCACTTAACCACCACATACAACTGGTCAAAAACTATATTATAATTATCAATTCATCTATGAATGTGCCTTGTTTATTTTGTATTTACAGTTTTCAGCATAATGCTGAGCCCAGCAGGTATGTAAGGTGTAAAATATGTATTTATTGACTCACCTTTTATAAAATTACTGTGTACGACATGCACCTCAATGGAGAATCTAAGTATCTAACGTTTTCTGGTTAACTGGCTTCTGATTAATGAAAAATGTACTATAGTCACAAACGTCCCCAGAGCTGAATACAAAAATCAATAAACTAATGTGGTTTCTACACCACGAAACATAGAAGTGGCAATAAAATATTAAACCCTAGTCTATCCTATAAATATGCATTTATGACATTTTCAAAAGGTAAATTATGCAAATGTGTTTTTAAGGAATTTAAAAATCATGGATCATTGACCTGTTAGGCCCTAATAACTTCCTCCAAACCATTAGCATCTATTATGTAAATTCATATTTACAGAGCTAATAAAATGCACATTAGTCACTCAACGGGAAGAAAAGTTACCTGTGGTGGTCTCACATTTCTATGCCTAGATTTATTTTACTTTTAAGAAAAAAAGTTGGAATACATTAATTTGAAAGCTGAAGTTTCAATTTAAGAAGGGGGCTTTTTATTGTCTCTTCCATTTTGAATACTGTAAGATTTTTCAATTTGGCTGAGACAATTCAGAGAATTTGATGTGTTTTCTTTTTTTTTTTTTCTTTTGGAGAGGTTTTTTCGCTATAGGGCCCGTGCGCTCACCAGACAGACAGAGAGAGACATAGAGACAGAAAGCGAAAAATCACCCCCCAAGGGGGATAGTCATGCCGCAATTCCTTCTCCTCCATTCTCCTCTCGGGATCTTGGGCATGCACGCACACGCACCAGCGTGAGTTTTAAGCCACTGGGTCCGGGACGCGAACCACCATCAACTACGTGGGAGTCCAGCGACATAGCCATTACGCTAACTGCTGGTTCCCATGTGTTTTCTTATAATGTAAACAAAGTCAGAATGTCTCATATAACTGCACTGCTATTAAAAAATGCATGCTTTGTCTTTTCTTTAAATGTATACAAACTGATGACTTTAAGATGAACTGGAAGTTATGCAATGGAGTTCAGAGTAATAGATGGAAATGAAGTAAAAGTGGTCAAACTGTTATAAATCAGTTCTAAATTCAATGCCAAACTCAGTAAGTATGAATAATTTTACTTCCAAGTAGTCTCCTATTGTAAATAAAATTTAGTGATGGTACAGTATTCTTACGAGACAGATTTGGGGGTTATCCCGGGGCCTGGTGGTAAAAAGCTAGATCCCACATGACAGACTGTGCCATTCAAGTCCTGGACCCAAAGGCTTGAAAACCATACCCACTGCATGAGCCTGCATGCTCCAAATTCTGAAGGGATGGAGAGATGGAGAAAGGATTGTGGCATGACCGCACCCTACAGAGGGTGCTTTCTCCCTTTCTCTATCTCTGTCTCTGTTTCTCTGTCTCTCTCTCTGGAGGGTGCATGTGCCCTCTAGCAAATTTTAAAAAATATATATGTCTATATATTAACATATATAAATATATTAACATATATAATAGTCTTATGCACTGGAGACTGTGTGACAAGAGAACAGTTACTCTTCCTCTTTTCCTTGTTTGGTAACCATCGAACACCACACACACATATAAAGAAAGACAGTATTTGGCCAGTTGCAGTGGCACAAGCAGAAAGATGCTACTCCAGGAGGTTGGGGCCACATGGGAGGCCCAGGTTTGACCCTCAGGTCAACCTTAGCAAGCCAGGCATGGTAGTACATACATGCATGTAAGCCTAGCCAACTGCGAAGACAGAGAGAGTCACAACATCAATGACTGTCAAAGAACTCTCTCTCTCCTCTCTCTCTCTCTCTCTCTCTCTCACATACAAACACACTCTCCATCATCCTGCTTTCTCTTTTTCTCATTAAAATATCTTATTAATCTGTTTCATTATTATTTACTTTAGAATCAAGTACACAGTTTTATTGTTTCTTTTTGTTTTTTCTTTTGTTTTTCTTTTTTAAAGGTTTTTGCCATAGGGTGTGGGTGCTCACTGGAGAGGGAAAGTGAGAAATCACCCTCCCTGGGGTGATTGGTCACATCATAATCCCTTCTTCATTTTCTCCTTAGGATTTTGGGCATGACACACATGAGCTCAGCATGATTTTCAAGCTGCCAGTCCAGTACTCAAACAGCAGCCATATGGGAGTCCAGTTTCTTAACCACCACCACGTCTGTTGGTCCCTGTTGTTTTAATTTTTTAGAACAATTAGATAAAATGAAAAGTTAGTAAACCATATCAGAACTTCCAAAGGCAGAAGAGGTTTTCCTTCTTATAATTTCTTTAATCTGCAAGTTATTTGACTCATCAATGTAGTATATGAAGTCACTGCAATAAATGAAATGGGATAGTTTGCAACATTCTCTTTGAATATTAGATTAGCTTAGTAAACCCAGAAGTCCTCTCTGGCTTTCTGATATAACCATCTCATCTTCCTCCTACCATCCATGGCACAACCCCTGACCCTCAGGCAGAGATTCACTTTCCTCAAAGCTTGATGATTTTGGGTGGCCCTTAAGTAATTTTCTGAGTACCAAGTTGTTACCCTGATTATTTTCCAGTAGCTGGTAAATAACTGGTATCCAGGAAATATTTGTGAAATTAAAGCAATACTTCAAAGTAATATGGCATTAATGGTGGACCATCGAGCCTTGGAAGAACACTGACAAATTCATAAGAGACTATATCTGCAGAATCCTTCAACTTATAAGCATGGGAAATGGCTATTCTTAGACTAGACCTAGCTGAAAGGACTAACTTATATGATTACCTCAGAATTTTAGACCATCATTTATTATGAGACTTTCATTGACACTGGACAAATTTTATATGAATTTTAAGAAGTTTAAGTGACCAAATTTCTAAATATCTTTTGATAACATTTCTCATTTTATCTTTAGTGTTGAGCGTTATTATGCTCTTAGTAGATGTTCAGAAACACATGTTTCAGACATAAGTGCCAAGTTCCTAGACAACTTTAACTGAAGTGAGTAGTCAAAATATATTTTTGCACTCAGTTAAAACAATCTATCCAGAAAGTTGACACACACTATTTTAGCTGGGGTTTTTGATTATTGTTGTTTTAAGTATAGTACTTTACTTCCCAGTAGAAATTTTAAATTACAGAACAAATCTATCGAAATTACTAATACAAGAAGAAATGTCATATATTATTATGTATTATAGTCCAACTATAATCTGAACATTATATCCAAGAGATAGATAGCGATACATTGTTAATACTTGAGCCTTGAAGAAGCAACAAATAAAACGAAAAGTGAGTTTTATACAAAACTGGCAGTGATGCTAATTTGAGAGTATACACATTGAGATTTGTCTTTTAGCTTCTAGCCACAGAACTTTGTACTCGGTATGCCCTATAAAACTTGGTTGAGCTAAACTGAATTGACTCAGAATATTGGTAGTTAGGTAGGAGGATTCGCTAAAACTTTTTCTTAGGGCTTGATTTATTGTACTTATTTTTTCTCAATTCATTTAGATTTTTCTCTAGTTAGCATTTAAATTGAAAATGAACTCGAGAAAACCACTACATTTTTATTTGTAAAATACATATCTCTCCCTCTCCCTCTCTCTCTCACACACACACTAACATACCCTTTCACACACAAAATGATATAGTTGATGCCTCATTATCAAGCAAAAAGAGAAATGTCCATTATCTAGGCAGATTAAATGTATTTGGAAATGCTTCTTTGCAAATATGATAAAAGAGAGCTAGGTTTACTCTCTATAATCTTCGAAAATGCACATTTATTGAAACATTACCTACATGTCTGTGTCACGATTCTCGTACAGCAGGGATTGTGTAACAAGAGAACAGTTACTATTCCTGTTTCTTATGCGGTAACTATCATGGGTTTTAGAATTTGTTACAATATCAAAATAGCATCTAAGAGCAAAATCATATAATCTGTCTTTCATTCGTAATTACAAAGCTTCAGCACTTTTCTAGAGAAATAGTAGAAAAATAAACACCCTAAACATTTTTATTGTAAAAAATGGAAGCAAGAATTCCTACATAAAATAATACATTAAAATTAGATCAGAACTGTATTTTTCAGTGTGAATAATGTTTTCAAAATTTTTCAATTTAGTCGCCAGCATTCAACATTGTCATTTTAGTATTTCCTTTTCTACCACCAAGTATGTTCCTTTCTGAAATGGAATCTCTTTCAAAACATCCCACCTTTTCTTCTTCAGTCTCTTTGTTCTCCTTTTCACATGCTCAAGCTCATTTCTAAGCTCTTTTAGATCTGCTTTTAAGTCCTTCTATCCTTCCTTGATGTGCTTCAAGTTTGTTCACTACTAAAGTTGAGAGTCCAGCTGAGATGAGGACAACAGGAGGCAAAGTGCTGGGAGCTGAAATAGGCCAATGCCCTGCTGTTCTTCCTGGCTTTATCCACTTTTTCTCTAAGTTAAGGTAGGATGTAAAGTGGTGGCAATTCTTCTGAAGAAATATGTTTTCTTATATTGTTGATGCAAAGAACAGAGCTGCAACTATGTTCAAGGCAAATCCCACAGTGCTTGAAATTTTAGGAAAAGACAATATCAGCCAGGGTTTGCAAGACCATACTCAAAGCATTGGGCTGGAGGAAAACCACAATGTGAAGTTTTATGCTACCAATGGGAGAATTAAAAGTGAAAGGACTGAATCATTATTTTGATGGTAATTGACACCAAAACTGTTCAATTTCAGCACTAATATAGTTCTGCATTTTGTTTTTTCTGTCAAACTTGGATATTCTCCAAAACATATTAAGACAAAACTGGTCCTAAAATAATTTTCTGCTTAGGTCTGCATAGACCCTAGCTAACCCTCCAACTGATTCGCAGTGATGTCTGACTTATTTCTAGACCAAACTTGTCAGAATTCAAATGTATTAAAGCCCAAAGTGTTTCTGCATGATTTCTATTACAAATGAGATGAGACTTATGATCTTGCAACCAATGCCCAAGAATGCTTTGATCTTGCCCCTACAAAATCACTCCTTCATGGATTCTCAGAGAGGTGAAAACTTACTTGCATACACACTCTGTGGCCAACCTGAAATACCTTTTGTCATAATTGGAGTCAAAGCCTAATCCCATAATACAGAGCTCCTTGGTAAAAGATGGTTTAGTGCCCACAGTTCAGGTCCGAATCCAAAGCAGGACCTTTAGTTTATTTTATGTCCAAATCCAAATCATTCAGACACCCTAGGGCTAAATGAATTCAGTGATGAACAGCTAACTCAGATAAGGATCAAAAGAGGACATTTAAACAACTAGCCCACCCCCCAAAGTTTACGCAGTTCAGCATGTCTACCTGGAAGCTCCTGGAAGCAATGAAGTTGAAAAAAAACAGAAGGGGATCATGGCCCTGGTCAGACACCCACCCCTCACTAAACATAGCCTAACCAAAGCCTTCAACTAGAACCACTCTTTCGCTCATTCAGCAGACTTTGAGCATCTACTGTAGACTGGGCACTGAAAACAGAGGCATAACCTGTCTAGAAGACAAGCCCCGATTTAACCTAGAACCCAATGTTCTATGCTTAAGTTGTTGTCAAACTTTATGTACTATAAGTAGTACTGAAATGTCTATGATTGAGGGCAGTGAAACTATTCTGTAGAATACTATAGTTGTGAATACATGTCGTTATACATTTGTCGAAACAAAGTAGAATATTCACCACCAGAAGTGAACCCTAATTAAAACTATGAATTTTAGGTGATATAGTGTGTCAATGTAGGTTCAGTGACTATAACAAATGTTACAATATCCATTCTGGTATGGAGATTGGTAATTGTGCATGTGTGGGTTAGGAGGTAGCTGGGACCTTCTGTACATTCTGCTCAAATTTTCCATGACCCTAAAATTTCTCTAAAAATATACTAAATAATCTATTTTTTAAATATATACATAAATTACATGTGTATATATATATGTGTGTTATACTGCATGTACATGATTGTAATATAAATCTTTGCCCAGATCTCTGATAATTTTCTTACTCTAAATTTTTAGATGTAAAAATTCTAGGTAAATGATCATGTTCATATTAAGACAAATTGCCTTTTAGAAAAATTTTACCAAATGATGCTGTCACCAACTTCACAGAAAAGTATCAGTTTTTTCCCAATCGCACTCATACTGCGTGTTGAGAGAATTTTAAATTTAACATCTGATTTACAAAACAACTTCCTATGCTGCACTAGGTAGAAGCACTTGATTCTGAGTAAAATTTTTAGAACCACTTGACTACTCTGAACTGTAATGTCTTTAACTATAAATTTTATTTTATTTTTTTTTAATTTTTTTTTATTTTTTTAAGAGAGGTTTTTGCTATAGGGCGTGAGCACTCGCCAGACAGACAGAGAGAGACAGAAAGCGAGAAATCACCCCCCAGGGGGGATGGCCATGCTGCAATCCCTTCTCCTCCATTCTCCTCTCGGGATCTTGGGCACGCACACACACGCGCCCGGCGTGAGCTTTAAGCCACTGGGTCCGGGACGCAAACCGCGGTTGACTACGTGGGAGTCCAGCAACCTAGCCATTACGCTAACTGCTGGTCCCCATAACTATAAGTTTCAAAAAAAGAAAAATTCTGTGCTCCTTGGGATTGTTTTTGTAAACTTAAAATAAAATTAGTATTTGAAAATGGGGTACAAATGAAACTTTGATGTCATAGGGAATGATAGTTGAAAGAATTGACACTTTCTGCTGATGAAAGTGTTCCTGAGCCTGACTACAACCACAGATCAACCCAACAGTAAATTACTGTGAACAACTTTGCATCATTAATCCCATTCCTAACATTACTGATCCCTACCTGAGATGTAAGCCTCTCAAGGCACTGGTCTTCTCTCTTATCTATACCTTGTCCCATATTCTCTGTTTACTCTTCCATAATCAGCTTTCCAAATTCCCCCTACCGAAATGTTTTCTGTGCCATCTAGAGTGTCTATTCTCTAGTCAACATACTCTTCTCCCATTCAGCTATCTTGCCTCCAGGCTTCTCAACTGCAATTTCTTTTGTAAATCATACATTTTCAAGGTCAGGGACCACCTTCTCATCAATGCTATTTCCCAACCATCCCTCTTTTTCCTTCCTGTTAACATTGTTGAATTCTTTGAAACTTACACCATTGCATTGTAATACCTACAGTAGAGTCATAGCTTCTAGATTGCCAAATCCAACAGATTTGTTTAGTCCTATTGTGCTGATCTCCTCTGTTGCATTCCATATTGATCACTACATTTTTATTGAAACTGTTGATTCCAATATTTCTCAGCTTCATTCTATGCTTTAGAAATATCAAACCTGGGACCAGCAGTTAGTGTAATGGCTATGTCGCTGGACTCCCACGTAGTCGACCGCGGGTCACATCCCGGATTCGGTGGCTTAAAACTCACTCCAGGCATGTGTGCGTGCGTGCCCAAGATCCCGAGAGGAGAATGGAGGAGAAGGGATTGCGACGTGACCATCCCCCTGGGGGGTGATTTCTCGCTTTCTATCTCACTGTCTCTCTCTGTCTGTCTGGCAAGTGCACGGGCCCTATGGCAAAAACCTCTACAAAAAAAAAAGAGAGAAAAAAAAAGAAATATCAAACCTTTGTAGTCCATAGTCACTACTAAGGCTATACCTCTGTATCTCTGCTTCTGCTGCTCCTGATATGTAAAGGACCCCTCTCAGGACCAGCAGATGGTGTAATGGTTACCTGGCTGGACTCCCGCATAGTTGACGGCAGTTCGCAGACCACGGGCTTAAAAACCACACCAGGTATATGTGCGTGCATGCCCAAGATCTCGAGAAGAGAATGGTAGAGAAGGGACTGCAGCATAGCCATCCCCCCGAGGGGTGATTTCTTGCTTTCTGACTCTGTGTCTCTCTGGCAAATACACACACTATAGCAAAAACCTCCCTGTAATTTTTTTTTTTAATTTTAATAAACCTTCTCATTTTTGCCATATCTATACACTGCTAAAATTTAATTACTCATTGAGTCTTTGCTCAGATGTTCTTTTAACCAAAATCATTCCTTAAACTCCCACGTTGGGACACAGGTTTCTTGTCCATATCCTCACACCTCTCTTTTACTTACTGACCATATTATATTGAAATTATATAATAATTTGTAGAGAAAAGATATTTAAGGCAAAGAACAGAATATTAAAATTTGTATTATTGGGGGACCAGCGGTTAGCGTAATGGCTATTTCGCTGGACTCCCATGTAGTCGACCGTGGTACGAGAACCGGCCCTATTGGCTTAAACTCACGCCGGGTATGTGTGCGTGCATGCCCGCCCAAGATCCCGAGAGGAGAATGGAGAAGAAGGGATTGTGGTGTGACCATCTCCCCAGGGGGTGATTTCTCGCTTTCTGACTCTCTTTCTGGCGAGCGCACGTGCCCTATAGCAAAAACCTCTCCAAAAAAAAGAAAAAAATTGTATTATTAATTTCCTAACATCTATTAAAGTGTCTAGCACATAAAAGTTTGTTTATTTGGACATTGAACTCTGGCTCTGGAGTCATGCAGAGAAGGGTTAAAATTCCATCTCTATCACTTACTCCGTGACCTGGAACAAGACATTTACTCTCTCTAATGCCACCATCCCAGAAAACTGTCGTTACATATTTTCCTATGTTACTGACAAAAAAGATGGAGTATGAGTGAGTTTCAACCTATCCAACGGAAAGTAACAGAAAGTAACCCATTTTGGAAAAAGCACTCCATTCAGATCTTCCAGGGCAGGTATGCACTGTCCTGCCCACATTCTGCATCATACTAAGCCATGCCTTTCGTACTCCATGAGACAAGTTAAACTGAGAGTCTCAGGAAATACAGATAAACACATCTACAAATCAAGTAGGCAATGCTGGAAACTGCCAGCTCTTCTCTGAGCCCATCATTGTGCTTGTCTGATGGGGCAAGCTCTTGTGAAAGAGGCACATTTGCTTGAAATGACCACTTCATCTTGCTAAAGTGGCCATGACTCCTCACAGTAGCTTGTGTTTATACAGAATCTGCCTTAAAACCACTGAAAAGTTAGAGTGGCTAAAAACATTAATCTAGTTCTAAGAAATCACCTTTTGGACTTTGAAAAGACATATAGGTCACAGGATAAGGCATTCAATTTAAGCTATTAACATAAGAATTAATGAGAAAATCTTCAAAATGCCAAAGGATACTAAAGCAAAATTAAAGATCCCACAATAAATCTGCCTTCCCTGGGGTACTAATTAAGGATCTTTTGGTTGTAGTCAACAGAAAACAGACACTTACTGACTAGATTAAGAATAAGTAAGACTCTTTTGGAAAAGTACTGCTATTTCTCAAGATTTTACAGAAGGAATTGAACAAAAAGATTCAGGAAATAATGCATTAAAGGTACCTCTGAGAATCTCAGCAAGATTTCAAAGATGGTTTTATTACTAGAAAACCACCACTAAAGCAATTCTGCTCTAATGAATCATAGTTCTTAAGTCTCACTGTTTCCATATTTCAAATTTTTAAAGAAGGATGTGCAGCCCAATTTGTATGCAATGGCCAAAGGTCAGGTCATATATTATAAAAAACATTCCCAAAGAAAGGAGAAGGTGGCACGAGCTGAAAAGTATCTTTCACAACTAGGTTTTTCAGGATTGAAATGAATTACTCCTTTTACAACTACAGTAAGAGCAAAGAAAAGCAAAGCTGTTCTACTTACTGAGCTCAAGGCCAAACAAATAATTAAGAAGAAAGAAGAGAAGATTTTTTTTAATTCCAATGAAGTGTAAAGTCTTTCAAAGATAGAAAGAATCCTGAAATAGACATTTTTTTTATTCTACAGCTAAAATCCAATGGTAGAAAAATAGCTCAATGTGGCAGATAATTGTCTCTGCTTTCCCATGAACTTGGTAGAGACAGCTTATCAAAATTTTTCCTTCCCTTTCCACATCACAGAGTTGTTGCAGGCAAGCAGCTGCAAAGCCATCGCTATATTTCTTGGGTGCACTTGCCTCTGTCTATACGGGAAGATGTCTCTAGTTCTTACCAATAGAGTGCAAATATGTGTGTTACTCTCTACACAAACTTCTAAAAAGTGATGGACCATCTGTATCCACTTTTACATTTCTGATGTCTGACTCTAAGAAATGTACAGAACACATGGAAGAAGCCATTGAGCCTGAACCATCCCATGGACAAAAGCTACCCACCGGCCAGGAACTAGTACATGAATAAGAAATAAATTTCCTCCTGTGTTAAGTCAGTGAAATGTGAGGGTCTATTTGTCACAGAAATAGCACTCACCAATACAGAATTTGATTCCAGAAGAAGAAAGGATGAAAAAGGTAGATACCATGTTGGATGAAAGTTCCTGAATTTAGGAAGATATAAGAAATTGTCATGAGTTGGCTGTCCTGAGAGGCAAAGGGAAAACGTTTGTAAAATCAGACTACTTTCAGAGCTTAAAAAGGTGGGAGAAGAAATTTAAAAAGACTTTGGACAACAAAAACTTGTTAAAACCTGAAGTTTAGCCTTATAGAAAAAATGATGAGGTGTGTTACTTTCTTAGTGAAAATGATTATTACAGTTCCAGATAACCACCATTGCAATGGGGCGGGGGGGGGGCATAAAGATTAGGAATCAAAGGAATAATGCAGGGCCAGACAGTGGCTTGGTGCTTATAATGACTGGGTTCCACACGGCCAACTGTTCAAGTCCCAGATCTGATGGCTTGAAAATCACATTGGGAGTGGGTGTTTTTGTGCCCAAAATCCTGAAAGGATGGAGAAAAGGAGAAGAAGGGATTACAGTGTGAGTGCTCTGCACAGGGAGTGTTCTCTCTCTCTCTCTCTCTCTCTCTCTCTCTCTCTCTCTCTCTCTCTCTCTCTCTCTCCATGGCAAGTGCAGATGCCCTCTGGAAAACCTAAAATAATAATAATAATAATAATGCATATTGAAGAACCATGTCTAGGAAGGTAATCCAGGGCTAGGGAGGAATTCCAAGCAATGGAACTGACTAGAAACCAAAAGGGGAAGGGGGGAAGGAATGTCAAAAGCCTTGGACTATTAGAGCCTTTAAACCGCTCCAGGGTGTGTCTCTATCCTCAAATATAAGTGCTCAGAAAGTGGCTGGGAAATCTGAGCAAATACAAAGTATGATATAATGACCAATACCCGCTTCAGTTGTGCCCATGGAAAATAATTGACAAGAGCACAGTTCTGGTGCTCACAGGGCAATGAGCAAAAGAGTTACTCTCAGAGTTAGGATCAAGTATCTATATAAGGAACTTCTTCTACCGGCTGAATCCTGCCCATCAGCATCCTGTCATTGCTACAGACCACAGATTAATGAATTTATTGGTTCTCCTTTTTCTTTTTTATTTTATTTTATGATTTCTTATTTAACATTTAATCATTGAACATCATTATAGCATACAATATGGTTTCTCAAAGCATTCATGTAAGTGTGTGACAATCAGATCAAAGATAATACCATCCACATCATTTTCAGCCGAGAACTTCACATTCCTGTCTGTTCAATGTTTATTACCCTGAGCTACTCCCTTCCACCCTCTAATATCCATCCTCCTTCTATACAGTCTCCAGTATCCAAACTTGTCCTTTCTGCTATTATATCTTGAAATCCTTAAATTTCTGCCTGGAGTGTACATATTTGGTATATGTTGAATAGGATATACAATGTTTGTCTTTCCTACTCTAGCCTGTTTCACTTAGCACGAAATCCTCTATTTTCATCCACTTAGTAACAAAAATAACAGCGTCTAGTTGGTTTTTATGACTGAGTACTATTCATAGTGTATAGTTTTCAATGTGTATAGTTTCCAATGCAGTCATCAGTTCTTGGGCATTTATGTTGATCCTATGTCTTAACAATTGTGAATAATGCTGCAATTGACATGGACATACAAGTGTCTTTCCCATTGTTTTCCTGTCCTTTGAGTAAATACTAAAGAGTGGGATTACATGGTATATGGTAGTTATATTTGCAGGTTTTTTAAGGAAACTCCATATTGTTTTTCACAGTGGCTGTACTAATTTACATTTCCACCAACAATGTAGACATTTACCATTTTCACCACAGCCTCATCAGCATTTATAGCTCTTATTTTTTTTATTCTAGCCATTCTGATTGGGGTTAAATAGCATCTCATTGTGTTTCTGATTTGCATTTCCCTTATGATAGGAAATGCTGAACATTTTTCCTATGCTTTTTGTATGTTTGTATGTCTTCCTTGAACATTATCAACTCACTTGCTCATTTTTAATTAGATTATTGATATTTTTGCAGATTATTCTACTTGAGTTCCCTATATATTATGAGTATCAGTCCCTCATCTGAAGCATGGTTTGCAAACATTTTCTCACATTCTCTGGGTTTTACATTTTTGAAGTTTCTTTCTGTGGTTTATTTCATTAATTCCATTGTAGTCAGAAAAGATAGTGGATATAGTTTCTGTACTTTTAAATTTATACAGTCTTATTTTATTCCCTATCATTTGGTCAATCTGAGTGAGGATGAGTAAAAAAATGTGGTTGTTAGGTGAAATGTTTTATAAATATCTGTCAGGCCTATTTGGTTTATGATATCATTTAATTCCTGTGTCTCTTTGTTTATTGATTGTCTAGATGACCTATCTAGTAGTGATAATGGGATGTTAAAAATCCCCAACAATTGGTATGTTGCAATCTATTTTTCCTTTAGATCTAACAGTGCTTCTTTTGCATTTTTGGGTACCCCTGTGTTAGATGCATAAATATTTATAATCATTATATTTTCTTGGTGAATTATTACTATATAATGTCCTTTGTCTCTTTTTACAGGTTTTGTCTTCAAGTCTATTTTGTCTGATGTTAGTCTCACAACTTTTCTGTGTCTGATATCAGTATCACCCTTTTGTAGTTTCTGTTCGCATGAAATGGTTTTTTCCAGCTCTTTGCTTTTAGACTACGTCCTTATATGTGTGTGAGGTGTGTTTCTTGTAAGCAGCATGTAGAAGACTCCTGTTTTTAATCCATTAGTCAACATACGTATTTTAATTGGGGAAGTTAATCCATTAATATTCAGCGTTATTATCGATATTTGAAAAGTTATCCCTGCCATTTCCTTTTTCATTTTTCTGAGCTGTTTTGTGTTCTCTATTTGTCTTCCTTTCATTTTCCTGATGTAGTGTTCCCTTAAGTATTTCTTGTAGAGCTGGTTTAGTGCTAGTAAATTCTTTCAGTTTTTGTTTATCTGGGAAGGATTTTTCTTTTCCATTTGAAAAATAATCTTGCTGAGGATAGTATTCTTGGCTAAATTATCTTTTTCTTTCAGTGTTTCCCATTCTTTCCTTACTTGCATTGCTTCTGTTGACAGGTTTTAGGTTAGTCTAATTGGGTAAGCTTTGTAAGCAACTTGATGTTAATCTTTTACAATTTTTAGAATATTGTTCTTGTCTTTATTTTTGCCAATTTGGTTATGATGTGCCTTGGAGAGGATCTTATGTTGAATATTTTGATGTTCTTTATATTTCCTGAATCTGGATGTTTGTATGTCTCTCTAGATTTGAAATTTTTTTAGGTAGTATTTCATGAAAGAGATTTTCTATACCTTTATTCATCTCTTTGCTTTCTGGAAAACCCACTATACAGATATTCATCTGCTTAATAGTGTCTAAAGTTTCCCATACAAGTCCTCATTTTCAGTGGTTATCTTTTCATTCTTTTTGATGACTTGGACTAAATCAGAAGTTTTGTCTTCAAGGTCAAGATTCTTTGTTCCATGTGATCCAATCCACTGTTTTTGTTTCCTAGAGAAATTTCAACTTTCTGTCTTGTATTCTTAATTGCCAGAAGTTCTCTTTTTTTCTTTTTCAGTGTTTATCTCTTTATTTAATTTCTCCTTCATATCTTAGAATGATTTTCTCATGTCCTGGAATCAATTGTTCATTTTCTCTTACATGTCGTTGAGTTTTGTTGTGGTAAATAGTCTTAATTCTTTTTCTGACACTCCTGTGATTTCTTGTTTTTTGTCCATTGTTGGTGAAGAGTTATTATGTTCTTTTCAAGAGATATATTTTCTTGTTTTCTCATATTTCTTGTGTCTCTGTGCTAAGTTTTAGGCATCTGGTGAAGCATTCACTTTGTCCTAATTTTTGAAGTATATTTGGTAGTGCTAGGGAGGAAAAAACAGTCTTATATCCCAGGTGCGTCCTTGGAAAAGTGGTTGAGTGGCCAGTGATGAGTCACATATTCCAGATCAGAGTAGGGCTTGCAACAGTCCTGTACATGAGACAGGGGAGGTCCAGAAGACCTGTACACTGGGTGACATCAGTGGGAGCAGAGATCCAATCCACTGGATTTGAGGCTGATAGGAGGGAGAATTCAGGCCTGCCCTGACTTCAAGATCAGGGTAGTACACAAAGGCCTCAAAATCTGTGGGGGAAGGGGTGCTATCTTCTGCCCCCACTGCTCTTTCAGGGCTATGTAGAACTTGCTTTAAAAGGAGTTCCAGGGGGGACCAGCAGTTAGCGTAATGGCTATGTCGCTGGACTCCCACGTAGTCAACCGCGGTTCGAGTCCCGGACCCGGTGGCTTAAACTCACGCTGGGCGCGTGTGCGTGCGTGCCCAAGATCCCAGGAGGAGAATGGAGGAGAAGGGATTGCGGCGTGGCCATCCCCCCTGGGGGGTGATTTCTCGCTTTCTGTCTCTCTGTCTCTCTCTGTCTGTCTGGTGAGCGCACGCGCCCTATAGCAAAAACCGCTCCAAAAAAAAAAAGGAGTTCCAGGGGCTGGAAGGTGGCATCATGTTAGGGGGCTAGACTCCCACATAGCTAACCATGGTTTGAGTCCTGGACCTGTGGCTTGCTCTCTCTCTCTCTCTCTCTCTCTCTCTCTCTCAATCTGTCTCCTCTGGTCAAATTTTAAAAAATAGATAAAGTTAAGCAAAATAATTCTTTCAAAAAATTTAAAAATATAAATGAAGCTCCATCTGCTGGTCTGCCTGCAGGATGGTATAGCTCTCTTGCTGACTTGGGGTAAGGATGGGGTGAGAGGTCCATTTTTTTTTGTTGTTGTTGTTCCTTAAGTCAACTATTCTGGTGCTTCCCTACAATGTGTGTTAGCTCTGTCCCAGTTTCCTGTTCTACGAATGAGAGTACTGAAACCCATGGTGGGAGTTGGTGGTTCAGAGTTTCGGGGAAGTCAGATCCTCTCTACTTTTGCCAGTATAAGCTATGCAAACTGGAAGTTTCTGCCAACTCCCTCCTGTTCTCTCAATGGTCCCGCTTGATTATGCTCTTTTCAGGGGCCATTCACAGGCAGTGGCCTCAGCTCAGGTGCCTGCAGGCTGCAGAAGCATCAGCAGTCAGCCCTCCTCTAAGTCAATGGCCATGTTCCTCTGAGATACCCAGTGTGACTGGGAGCTGATCCGGGAGGCAGAGTGCAGGGTAGGAGCCATGGCGTGGCAGGTGAGCAAGTGGCACAGGTGGTGGCAAGCACAGGCTACATGAGTGGGCCATTTTCCCTCGTTTAAACTGGGTGCCTCTACACGTGTATGTGTGTGAATAGAAGGGTATCAAGACATAAGGGAACTTGTCATTTGGTCTGTAAGTCACCAGTTCTTGAGGAGCACATATGGATCTGATGGAAGTGATTGACAATATCCTGACATATAGAATTGGGGATGAATGAAGAAGATAATTGGTAATTTATAATATCCCCCTTAAGAAGGAAGCAAATAGACTCTACATATATTGTAGAAAGAACGACACAAATAAACATTAGGTAGCCACAGTGGAGGACTTGAGCAGAGATGGTTAGCTGGCAAGCAAATATTATGTTTCCTCATCAAACAGTTTCCTTTCATGTGGCCATGTGACCAGTTCTCATTGTTTCTTTTCCATGCCTGTAATTTGAAGAAGTAGATATTCATTCTCAGTCCTTTTTCTTTTATTTCAGCTAGCTTTGTGTAAAAGACAAGGATCAGCCAAAACTCAGATGATCTATAAAATGTAAGACACCTTGCTCTCTGCATTATTATATCCAGGAACATCCACTTGGGCAAGTTACATGAGAGGAAAATCAACTTCTATTGTGTCAATTACTGAAATCTGAGGGATGGAAAATTTGTCTTATAATCTAGAATTTGTTAACTAGAATTTATGCTTCAATACAAAAGGAATAACATACAGATTTACTGTTATTCCCTGAAAACACTCTATCCAAATGACACAAAATGGGAAAATAAATATAAATACAGAAAGAAAAAAAAAGAGAACATGACAGAAGTGAAGTAACCCTAACAATATTTGGAAAACTAGAAAATATCTGATTTAAGAATGTTGATTAAGTATCAAAAAATTATGCCTTAAAATATTAGATAGATTTAGGAATTAGAGACTAGAGATGTTTCTGGAGGTGAATGTGGAAGTGATAGTTAAGACAGTGACTTTATTGAGAATCTGTAGAAAGAAGAGTTGGACTTCTAGAGCCCCCAAAAATCTGGCTGGCTCTCTCTTACTTAGGAAGGTCGTGGATCAATACTTGGGGCTCAGGACATGTGCCATCAAGAATTGAGAGTTGGGGCTGGCAGGTGGTATGGTGGTTAAGTGCACTGGATTCTCACATGGCTGACCATGGTTCGAGTCCTGGACCTGCAGGCTCTCTCTCTCTCTCCCCATCTCTGGTCAAATTAAATAAAGTTAAATAAAATAATTATTTTAAAAAGTAAAAAAGAATAGAGAGTGAGAAGCCATTCTTCAAACAGAACTGAAAAGTGAAATCCCCTCCTTCCACCCCAGCTGCCTTTCTCTGACTCAGCCCTATGGGCCAGGTACAAGCTAGTTGTCCTCTGTCTTCTCTGCAGTCAGGACTTGGAGAGATCCTTCTTGAGGAAACTGGCAACTGGTCAAGGGAGAGTCCCAGACAGCCACAAAAGAACTCTCAGTAAGTCCTATCAATTTGTAAAGAGCTCTCAATCATTTTTTAAGGTCTCCACCTTAGATATGAACACATTTTCAAGTTTCACTGGATATTTTAGAAAATCTTCAAATGTGAACTAGAGGAGCCATGGCAAACAAATAGTCATGAGAAACTCAAAACAAAACAAAACAAAAAATCAAAATTCAAAATTCAGAAAACAAGATATTAAAGTCTTCAGAGAGATAAAAAGAGCGTGTGTTCCTTGAAAATAGCACCAGAATGGAAAGCAACGGTAGATACCAGAGAGAGTGTGGGAGGAGGGTGGGAAATGGCAGAGGGTGAGAAGCAGGGAATCAAGGAAGGGGGAATAAAAGAAACCAAATAGTTAAGAAACAAGAAATGGAAAATTATTTGTTGACAATAACACTTATGGTAATATCCTTGATTAAGCCAACATACAGTGCATTCTGGATGGGAAATCTCATTTTGTATGTTGTGATGATGTATAGTGAATGAATATAAAATAATTCCATTAAAAAAAAGAAGAAAAGGAAATTATACCAGACAGCCTGAAAGAGAACTTTCAAGGCACAAAACCACTCTTGAATATGAATCATGTGATGGCAGATGCAAAGAATTCAGTGGCAGAGATAGAAAATAAAGTCGAAAAAGACATCCCAGAAAATAAAGTAAAGAAGCAGAGATGGAAAGTGGGAGATAAAATAGGAACATTAGAGAGTCAGTCCAGGAGGTCTACCAGCTCACTGTCAAGTGTTCTAGAAAGACATATCAGAAAGAGCAGTGAGGAGAAAGGTGTAAGGTACACAATAAAAGAAAAGTTTCTAAAACTGATAAGAACGAGCACCCACACTGAACAGGCATAAAAATAAATAAATAAATTTTAAAAAACACCCCACGGCACATTTTTCAATACTGTGGGAATAAAAGAAGATAGAATCTTTCAGGGAGATAAAAGCTCACACACAAAGAAACAAGAATCTGAATGTAACACAGGCAGCTAAAAGACTATAGAGAAATATCCTCAAAATTCTGAAGAACAAATGCACTTCAACCCAGAATTCTGAAACAAAATCAATTAAGAGTGAGGGTAGAATAAAGATATTGCCAAAAATGCAGGAACTCAATTTTTGCATACGTGCATTTTTTTCTTCATCACAGGGTCCACTGGAGAATATATTCTAGCAAAAGAAATTAGGCTAAGCAAAAGACATAGGCTACAGAACACAGAGAATCCAACACAAGATAAAGGAGAAAGCCCAAAAAGCAAAAGCCAATAGAGTCCTAGAAAATTATCAACTTAACTGACTATATTTTCTTAAGAGTTGGAGCAGAATTTAAATATCTTCTATTTTTCATTTGATAGATGGCATAACTGAGATTTAAAGAGTTCAGTCACTTACTTTCTTGGCAGACATATTCGGTTTGCTTCCACTCAGACGTCATCGATGAGAAAGCAGGGTGAATACTAGTTGGGAAGGAATAAGAACAGCAGTCTGGAGTGGAGAAAAACTTCTTAAAGCTTGCCTTACTCCCTCCCTTTTTTCATATTTAGTTCAGCTTGGCTTTAGACCAAAACCAATTCCCATTTTCTTGAGCAAAGATATATTTTGCAGTTTATTTCTGTCCATTTACTCTGGCATCAGATGATTTGTTTTTAGCTAAACTACTGTATAATCACATTGCTTTTATTGTATAGCTTTTGCAGCAGTAGCTATAAACTTTGGGGGAATTTTTGTTGTCCTTTCAAAATAATAATTGGCTTCTCTCAATTTAAAATGCATTCTATTTTTATCTTGATGAGTTTTATCACCCATAACATACATGCAACTCTGAAAGGAATGCAAAGATTTATTGCAGACTAATAAACCCCTTCTTTTGCCTTTTGCTTGTGGTTATTGAACACGTGCTATGTAAATCTGATTCTCTTTGGAAAGCCATAAGCCCAACTATTTTAATTTTAAAACTGTTATCTTCCTGATTCTTCAGTTCTTCCCAGGTTACTATCATCAGAAATCTTCAAGAAATACTGGTGCTTAATGAGAAGATTATGTCTGGAGCTCTAAAATTCTATATATGGGATAATATCCCATAGACTACTGACCAGATGAATCCTTTAATCTTTTGTTAGCAAATTAATTTCATATCTCACATGCTCACAAAAAAGTTACAAAAAATAAGCAAAGTACCTCTGAATAACTGACTACTTCCTTCTGTTAAGTTTTTAAACTTCTGTTTAACTTTTGCTAAATTCACCTTTTCTCAAATTAAGAGTGTGCTTAGAATGCATATAAGAAGATTATCCCATGAGTCATGTCTGTTATTTCTAATCTCTTCATAATCTCTGTGAGACAAACATGATTTATTAGTAACCTGTAATTTAGCTCTTATTTTGAAAAGATATATTTTTTAAATTGCTCAGCTCCCTCATGCCAACTGACTGGCATTCATAAAGAAGATTCAGTTTGGGCATCAAAGATCATGATAAAGTTTTAAGTATATTATCTTCAGGATGAAACTGAAATAATACCAACCTAGATTACCATAATCCCTCACGTTTCATAGTGATTCGTAGTTTTAAAGGCATTTTCAGATATATTATTGCATTTAATCTTCACAACTACCCTGTGAAGTAAATAGAAGAGATTGACGTATGTGTTTTGCAAATGAAAAAAAAGCTGAGACTCAAATTACCTCTATCTCCAACCCACTCAGTGATTAAGAGACAGAACTGGTCTTGGAAGTCAAATCTCTCAGTTTTACTATATTCAACTATAAGGTTATTAAAGTAGAACAGAACTCTTAAGATACAGACTGCAGAGCTTATTTATTAAAAAGTCATTAAAAATCTTTGTAAATTCAGATAAGAAAGTGTTAAACTTTTGACCATTTAACGAATGTAAATGATTTGTAATAAAAATGTTGTAAAGAGATATATCTATTTTCTAGTGTAGAGATGGCAATTATATTTCTTTTAACATAATTCCATCTTAAAAATATAAAAATACTTCAAAACACTGGGGCAGCAGGTGGCATGATAGTTAAAGTGCTGGACTCCTACATAGCCCACCACAGTTCAAGTCCTGAACCTGGCAACTTGCTTTCTCACTTTCCTGTTCTCTCTCTCTCGTTCTAGTCAAATTAAAATAATAATAATTAATTAATTTTATTAAACAAATAATTCTTTAAAATATTTCAAAACACTAAATAACATTTTAATTTAAAATATGATTTAAATTAAATTAAATTAAATTTAAATTTAGATATGATCAGTGGTTTAAAAAGTATGCAAATTTGCCTTCCAGACCCAAACACCTAGACAGAATCCATTTACATCTGAGGTGGGCCCTGCTCCTTTAAGTGAGAGGCCTCTACTTCAAACCTCTCCTTCCAGACCCACACACTTAGATAGCTAGGGCAGTCTCTGTCTTCTTTCTGTCTCTGTCTCTCTCTCTCTTTAAATTTTTTTTTTTTAATTTTTAAGTCCTGTCTCTTGCCTTTGACCTCCCTTTAATCTTGTGAATTCCAGAATCCATCTACATTTTTTGCTTAAAAAAAAAAAAAATTCCCTTTGGTTTTTGGTTGTTTTTGTCTGTCTCTTTCCCTTTGTTTTTGTTTTTTGTTTTGTTTTGTTTTTATTTTACCTGACTTTCTCACTTTGCTTCTCAACTTCCACAGACTGAGTGCCTAGACAGGTCTAGGTG
Organism: Tupaia tana; assembly: GCA_026018925.1. Taxonomy (NCBI): domain Eukaryota; kingdom Metazoa; phylum Chordata; class Mammalia; order Scandentia; family Tupaiidae; genus Tupaia; species Tupaia tana. The sequence continues at coordinate 75,630,092 of JAKSZU010000005.1, read as the reverse complement.
CAGAGTAACCAAACATCTGAATACTTTCAGAGTCATAGAAAACCTCAACCCACACTGAACCTGATGCACAAAGGGAGAAACTCTTCTTTATAAATCTTAACTCAAATTCTCTTTCTGTGGATACCATGTTGCAAAATATAGTAGAGGAGAGACATTGGCACAGAAGTACCTCACAGTAAAGGGAAGCATACAAGCTTACAGTTGCATAAACCTTCTCCAACAAATTAGCCAAAAGTGAATACACCACCAAATGACTAAAAATCAGAGAAGAGAGACGGTGAAGTGAGCAGCAGGGAGAAATACAGAGCTGTAGAGAGAGTGTGGCTCCTCTGAACTCTCAGTTGAAACTCCACAGTTTAGCCCAGGTGCACTTATTCTTTAGAAAATTGAAGGCCTTTGTAATATCCAGTTCCAACAGCAAAAATATAGGTTGCTTAGTGTGTGCATCAGGGAAACGGAAGAGCAGAGAGAGTGCAGGTCATCTCCTCCCACACACCTCTGAATGCTCAGAATTAACTCCAAGATATCAGGAAGAAACATAAGTCAATCAGATGACCAGAAACCACCACTGAGTCACAAGAAATATGAGACCAAGATCTCACCCAAGAGAAAAGAACAATCCTTCATCATTCACAATAGGTACAATGGAACTCATGGAAATGTCAGATAAAGAATTCAGAATTTTTATGGAAACAAAACAAAACTAATTGAGATGCAAGAAAAGAGTGACCATGAACTCCAAAAGATACAAAGAGAAAAGAGACAATGAGTTATAGGAAGTTCTTTTATGATTTGAAAGAAGGAATACACACCATTTAAAAAAAAAAAAAAAGAATCAACAGAGTTGTTAGAGATGAAGACTGTACTACAGGAAATCAAAATCTCTCTCGAAAGTATTAAAGCATATTAGACCATGCAGAAGGTCTAATCTCGGATAGAGAAGTCAAAATATCCGACCTAGAAAAAAAAATCACCAGAGACTGAAAAAAATAACCCCAAAAATGAGAATAATATATGAGAAAAACTAGATACCATTAAATGCACAAAAATCCAGATAATTGGTATCCCAGAAGGTGAAGAAACTAATAAAGGCATTGGTAATCTATTCCATGAAATCCTGGAATAAAACTTTACAAACCTCAAGAGGCATTCAAATATCCAGATCCAAGAAATACAAAGAACCCCACATAGAATCAACCCAAGAAGATCTTCTCCAAGGCACATCATAGCCAGCCTGGCCAAAACCACAAAGACAAGATACTAAAATTGGCAAGAGAGAAATGTCAGGTTACTTACAAAAGTTATCCCAGCAGGCTAACATCGGGCCTCTAATCAGAAACAATGCAAATAAGGAAAGAACAAGAAAATATTTTCAAAGTGTTAAATGAAAAACAACTTCAACCAATAATACTATACTTGGCAAAATTTTCCTTCTCATGGGAAGAAAAGATAAAAACATTCTCAGATAAACAAAATCTGAAAGAATTTACCAACCCTAGAACAGCTAGCTCTTCAAGAAGTTCTGAAGGGAGTGCTATACCAGGAAAACTAAAGACAAACAGACAGAAATAAGAGAACAGAAAACAACCAAGAAGATGACCAATTTAATGGTAGGGACAAGTCCAGAAATACTAATGATAACGTTGAATGTTAACTTTCAGGATTTAAATGGAAAGATCAGAACATGGTAACACTGTAAATTCAACAGAAGAGAGATGAATTACAAGAGATTGAACTGGTGAAATAGAATTTTACGATTTCTGAAAAAAAATATTACTGATTTTCAACTATGCTTTGTCTTCCAGATTTAAGAATTGTTGTGTTCCTTTTTATCAGGTTTTAAAAATAACCTTTATTTTTTTTAAAGTTAATATATGCATTATAGAAAATGGAAAAAGACAGGAAGCAAAGAACAAAGTCATCCACAGTCACAAACAGCTTACAGTGGGATGTGTCCTTCTAGATCCTGTTTGTACACACAACATCCAATTCTGGGATTGTTCAGTATAGTATTGTATCATGCTCACACATCATGAATATTTACCAATTCAAAGTCCCAAAGCTCTATTTTGATAACCAAGAATAGACTAGACGAACTCAATATATTAAAATTTAAAAAAAAAAGTGCTCACTTTGGCAGCACATATACTAAAATTGAAACGATACAGGGAAGATTAGCGTGGGCCCTGTGCAAGGATGACACGCAAACTCATGAAGCGTTCCATATTTTTGCATGGGGAGAAGAAAATAAAAATCTCCTTTCAAAAAAAAAAAAAAAAAAACTAACCCTTTCTTGGGGACAAAATTTCACAGAAGACAAAAAAAGACAAAAATGGCAACAGGTTTCTAGATAAACGTATCAGCACTTTTATCTAAAATTGTTTTCTTTTGAGTTGGTGCTTAAAGGTACAGTCAGATGGTGAATTCCTGACTTGACTCACTGGGCTTGGGAGGTTTTTTTAGAGTCTAATCTGGAATTCCTTATAAAAGGTTTCAGCAAGGCCAACTAAATCAATTAGTATTCTTATGGGGCTTTGTGCAAATAACAGACCAAATTAAGACTAAACTTTTTTTTTTTTCCCAAATAAGTTAGTTAATGTTTCTCTTTACTAAAAGGGGGAATGGAGAGAGAAAAAAAATGTTTCAAAAGGAAATTACAGTGCACTTGTTGCTAGATTCTAGCTTTGTCAATATCTGTTTTCTGAGTTTTTAGTATCTAACCCACTCTTTGAACAAAATCCTAACTTTTTTCCTGGCTTTAAGTATTGAGCAAATTTTTCTTAACATTTTTTAATTTTTATTTATTAAAGCTAAAACTGCTTTTCTTGAAATTAAAAAAATACATAAAAAACAACGTAAATAAATAAACATACCTACTTAATGATCGTAGCAAGCTGTATAGTCTCAGGTAGGTGCTACTTTGTAGTACGTTTGTTCTACCCATTGAGTGTTATGCCTAAAGTCAGACATGTGTTCATAAATATGTTTATATCAACTGTACCTACAATTGAAAGTACTTAGCTTAATTAAGATCTTTCGTGAATCAGTAAAATATGGGGGGAAAATATAACATGCAAAGCAACTAGGGATACCAGCCACAGTATGGGAAGAGGATGGGAAATAGCAGACTGTAGGTGGTAGGCAATCAAGGGGGGGCAGGAAGAAAAGAAAAATTTATAACAAGAAATAGAAAATTATTTGTTGAAGATAAGATACATGGTAATATCTTTGATTGAGCCAATATACAGTGTATTCTGGATGAGAAAACTCATTTATATGCTGCAATAATATACAGTGAATGAGCGCAAAATAAATAAATTTAAAATTAAAATTTTTGAGAGGTTTTTGTTATAGGGCGTGTGAGCTCGTCAGAAAGACAGAGAAAGAGAGAGAGAGACAGAGAGACAGAAAGTGAGAAATCACCCCCCAGGGGGGATGGCCACACTGCAATCCCTTCTTCTCCATTCTCCTCTTGTGATTTTGGGCACACACTCATGCACGCACACGCGACTGGAGAGTTTAAGCCACCGGGTCCAGGACTTGAATCGCAGTCGACTACATGGGAGTCAAGTGACATAGCCATTACGCTAACTGTTGGCCCCTAAAATTAAAATAAATTTTAAATATGCAAATTTGAAGGCTCATAATACAGAATTCCATGTTACTTCTAAACAGACTATAAAATGTAGGTGCTAGGTGGTGGTACGGGAGTTAAAAACAACATCCTGTAAGGTTGACCATTATGGGAAAATTCTCTTTGAGTTTGGAGAACTCTTCGCATATGCTGGGTATGTGCATGTCATGGTCCAGGACTGGCTGAAGCTGGGAGTGGGTCATGGCATCAAGACCCGATTTATGGTGCCTGTTCTCTCTCTCTCTCGGACAAAATAAGTAAATACACTTTAATTTTTTTTCTAAAAAAAGACTGCACAACCACTCTTGTGCTTAACACTGCAGTGGTTAAGCACTGTGCACTGGGAGCATGGCTGACCACAATTCAAATTCCAGCCCTGGTGGTTTAAAAAAAACTTCCTGACCCATGTGCTTGCATATCCCAAATCCTGACAGAATGGTGAAATACAGGAAGAAGGATTGCAATGTGACCCTGTCCTATGGGAGGGGGATTCAATCTCTCTCTCTCTCTCTCTCTCTCTCTCTCACCCTCTAGCAATATAAATACGTACATACATACTAACATTTAAAGACTCATTCTGTGAGTATGATATCACCTCTTTTACCACAATTCCATGCTTTCCATTGTTTAGGCCAAAAGCTGCAAAGGCGTTCTTGATTTCTCTCTCTCATCAGCAAATCCTATCGGGCCTACTTAAAAATGTGTCCAAGAATTTGACCCCCTACTCAAAACGTCTACTGCAATCTTGTCTCTCTTCAGTTGTCCTCCCTTTCACCTTTGCACCTCTTAGAGCCTATTTTCATTTTGTCTTCTGTCCACAGTGCTGACAAAATGTGTAGGGGGATTAAATCTGACAGACTAGCTATGAGTTTCCTGTAATAATTCAGATGAGAGATGATGATGGCTGCAGACCAGGGTTATAATACTAGATTTGAACTGTCCTAAATATATTCTGAAAGTAGTGTCAGAATAATATTCTAATCATTGGAAATGAGATAGGAAGAAAGGTCTGTGCTAGAGATAGAAAATGGGCAGCTGTTAACATGCGAAGAGTATTTAGTCATGAGATATGGGTGCCACCCAAGAAAACAAGTAACAATAAAGAGAATTATGAAATAAACCTCAGGGATCTTTATTACCAGGGTGAAGGAAAAAAGTAAAAGAACTAGCAGAGAAGTCATAGATGGAGTCACTAATAAAATTAAAATAAAGGCAGGTGATTGTAGTATCCTGGAAACCAAGTGAAGAAAGGAAAAAGAGACCAACTGTTACTAAGTAATACTGAAAGATCAAGAATATGAGTCTGAAACTGAACAGTGCGGATTTAATCATGCATCCTTAAGATTTTGCCAGGAACAACTTTAGTTGTGTAATCAAAACGAAACTCCACCTGAAATAAATGCAAGAGACAGTGGGAAGGAAGAAATATAGCATCAATGGGTAAATTCCATATTTTTATAGAATTTTGCTGCAATGCATAGTAAAGAAATGAACTGAGGAGGAGGAGAACTCGAAGGAGAATTTTTTGTAATGAAAGAAGCAACCGGGACCAGCAGATGGTGTAGTGGTTACGTTACTGGACTCCCACATAGTCGACCGCAGATCAAGTACCAGATCCAGTGGCTTAAAACTCATGCCAGGTACATGTGCATGCATGCCCAGGATCCCAAGAGGAAAATGGACGGTAAGGGATTGCAGTGTGGCTATCCCTCTGGGGGATGATTTCTTGCTTTCTATCTTTCTATCTCTGTCTCTTTGGCGCATGCACACACCCTTCAGCAAAAAAAATCTCAAAATAAAAAGAAAAGAAACAACAGCATATTAATGAGTATGACTAAGTAAATGATGATGTGAGGTAAAAGGAGCGATGTGCTTGAACAGATGATGAAAATGGGATCTGATAACACAATGTGAAGGAATAGACCTTAGGTTGAATTATAAAACTTACCACGCATTACCAGCAGGAAAACACAAGAGGGTTCAGCAGATGGCTAGTGGTCAAGGTACTGGATTCCCTTTTGGTCAATTGCAGTTCCAGTCATGAACCCAGCGGCTTGAAACTCATGCCAGGTGCATGTGCATGCATACCCAAAACCCTGAGAAGAGAATGGAGAAGAAGGGATTGGAGCATGGTCGTTCCCTTGGTGGATAATTTCTTATTTTCTGTCTCTCTGTCTCTGTGTCTCTGGTGAGTGCACACACCCTAAATTTGATCATCTAGGACCTCACCAGTCAAGATTGCCCATGAGATGATCACGTCCTCTTCAACCAATCACTGAACTGATCATGTGCCTAGGACCTCTGCCCCTAATTTTGCTGTTAAAACTGTAGGGGTGTGGGGGAGGGCGGGGAGGGGGGGTGCAGCAGATGGCGTAATGGTTACATTGCTGGATTCCCATGTATTCAACGGTGGTTTGAGTCCCGGACCTCGTGGCTTAAAACATGCTGGGCTTGTGCATGTGCATGCTCAAAATCCTGAGAGGAGAACAGAGGAAAAGGGATTGCAGTGTGGCCATCACCCCTGGGGGATGATTTCTCACTTTCTGTCTCTCTGTTTCTCTGTCTCTCTGGGGAGTACATGCGCTCTAAAACAAAAACTTCTCTTCACAATAAACAGAAAAAAAAACGTGTGGGGAACACCTCAGGGAGACTGGGTCTTTTCAGTATGAATTGCCCACTCTCCTTGCTTTGAGCTTTGCAATAGAGCTGTATTTTCCTTCCTCACAAACACACACAGAATGGTGGGTACAGGGATATGCAAGTCCATGGAGGGTCTCTTCTGATTTTCTAATTACTTTAGCAAGGAGAGAAAGATGGATAAAATGTATTCCAGGTTTGAGAAAGGAAAAGAAGGTGACAAATTATCTAGGAAAGTGGAAGGTAAACAGTCACTCCTGGGAACATAAAGCCTAACATGACTGCCTGGAGACATTAAAGAGTATACGCGAGTTTCACTGCCACCTATCTAAAGTAAGGCCAGTCCATGAGAATGTGTTTTTCACTCCAGTCACATTTAGTTGCATGAGTGTGGGTACGAATGTGGAGAATTGTACTACGGTTACGATTTTGCCAAACAACAAAAAAAGAAAATGAAAGGTTAGAAATTTGTAGGTGCAGTGAATGTAGAAATTATAATGACTGGCCATTTATTATTAGTTTCACCAGTCTACGAAGTAGAAAGATTTTTAAGGGGTAAAAGATAAGAGAAAGGAGTTGAGAAAATGGATGAGAGGTCCTAACTGAATCAAATAGTCACTGAAGACGGGTATCTAGATGAAGTAAATTAGAAAGAGAAGAGGTGCCATTCAGAGTGCGAGGCGTGGAGCTGAGTTTGTGGAAGAGAAGAGGTTTAGTTACTTGGCAATAACAAGGTCTTAAGCACATCTAACCTACAATCAAAATAAACAATGGAATACTATTCAGTCTTTAAAAATACAGGAAATTCTGTCATTTGCAACAACAAAGATAAGCTTAAAGGACATGACAACAAATGAAATAAGCCAGGCAACTATGATTTCACCTCTCTGTGGAATATAAAATAGTCAAACTCATAAAACTCGAGAGCAGAATGGTAGTTACTGTTGCTTACTGATGGTGGAGGAGGGAATGGACAAAGACGAGAAATTTTGTACTATTTTGTACTACTCAATAAAATTATAGTTAGGAAGACTGAGCTCTGGTGTTCTGTTGCTTAGCAAGGTGACTGTAGTTAATAATAATGAACTGTATATTTCAAGATCACTAGAAGAGAGGATTTTTAATATTCTGACCACAAAGAAATAATAAATATTTGAGGTGATTTGTATGCTAATTAGCCTCATTTGATCATTCCACAATGCATACAAGTATACAAACATCACATAGTATTTCATAAATATATATTTACTATTTCTCAACTTAAAACAAATATAAAACTGTTTAAACAAACTTCCAGTGGCTTTCCATTACAAATAAAGTAAAAAAGCAACAGCCTGCATTGGCTTCAAGAGACATTCCACCCTCTGCCTGCTTCTCACTGTTCACCTGTATGATTCTCTTCTTTTTTTTTTTTTTTAATAAGAGGTTTTTGCCTTAGGGCATGTGCACTCGCCCTAAGCAAGGAGGGAGAGAGAGAGAGAGACAGTGAGAGGGAAAGTGAGAAATTACCCCCCCCCCCAGGGGAATGGCCATGCCACAATCTCTTCTTTTCCATTCTCCTCCCAGGATCTTGGGCATGCACACACACGTGCCCAGTATGAGTTTCAGGCCACCAAGCCTAGGACTTGAACCTCTGTTGGCCATGTGAGAGTCCAGTGACATAAGCACTATGCCATCTGCTGGCCTCTCTGACTTCACATCTTAAAATGCCCTCTAATTCATTCCACTCCAACCACTCTGACAACTCTGCTGCTCCTTAAGACACAATCCTACCTAAATATGTCTTTAGCTGGTTTTGCACCCAGATTCTCCGTGACCTCTTCCCTCCACTCCTGCATCGTGTTTGCCCAGTTAACCCTTTTTCAATACTTTTCCCTGAGCACCCTCAATAAATTATAACTTACTTCATCCTTAACACTCCCAATTCATCTTCTTTGCTTGCTTTCCTCTGTATCATTTATTATTTTCCCATAATGCCACACAACATGCTTATTTAGTTTATTGACCCATCTTCCTTCCACTGCAACATGAATTTCCTGAACACAGAAATTTATGTCTGTTTCCTCAGCCCTTATCATATAAAAGGGACTCAATCAATATGTGTCTAATATAAGAATTACCTTTATTCATTGTCAAATCTTTGCTTTCTCAGTGAGTGTAAATGTCATTAAGTTCTTATTTTAAGTTTTTGACAGGTTTTTAAGAATTATATGCACAGTCTTTAGATCTGGGGGGAAAATGGCCACTTAAAAGAATTCAACTTAGAGACTATAAATTGTACAAATAACTCTTATGAAGACACCACATAAAATATAGAGATGTGATACAGATATTTAGAGCTATAATATAGATCAATATCTACTACCTTGAAATTCTGCCAAGGCTGAGTTTTGTTCAGAAGGATAGCTGTAATGAACTTTACGATCATTTTGGTGTGTTAATTCTTACACAACTAAAATCTAAAACATCTGTTGATAGTATTGGCTTCCTATCTAAATTTAATACATTGTACTGAGACTTCATAGAAATACTGACTTCAGAGCTGACACTGGAAAAATCTCATAAAGTTATACCAAAGAATATACTTTCAATTATGAAATAAGAAAATTCAGGAAATTTTTCTCTTTCAGATTACAAATATCTTGGTTATCTACAGACTGTTTGTACATTGCTGCACTTTAGTGATAACCTGTACCATCAAAAATCTATTCAAGTGAGACTTATCTCCCTATAACTGATATTGAAGAAGGTCACCTTGAAAACTAAATTTGAGAAGATATAAACACATTATCAAAATAGGACTAAATCTTAAAGACGAAAAGACCTATACACAAATACTATAATCTAGTTAGTAAATCTATTTCTCATAGAGGTATTGCTTTAACTGTTCTAAAACTACCTTATATGAATAGTAGGATTGAATAAATAAGTAATATATTGTTAACACTAGGAGTTAACTTCCTTACTGTCAGAAAAGGAAGTTATAGGACCAGTAATTAGCGTAATGGCTATGTTGCTGGACTCCCACATAGTCGACCACGGTTCGCATCCCAGACCCGGTGGCTTGAACTCACACCGGGCGTGTGTGTGTGCGCGCCCAAGATCCTGAGAGGAGAAATCACCCTGATTTCTCACTTTCTGTCTCTCTGTCTCTCTCTGTCTGGCGAGTGCACGCGCCCTATAGCAAAAACCTCTCCAAAAAAAAAAAAAAAAATGAAAAGAAAGTTATAAATAAGAACAGGAAGAAGGATCCAATGGAGTTGAATTGGAATGAGAGATATCATTATAAACTTCTGAATTTTAATACTTAGGTAAATGGATATAAAAATATAGATGTACGTGCATGAGTTAGTGTACACACACCTATCTCCCACTGAAAGGTCCCAGAAGCAATGACATGCTAATAATAATGAACATACCTAGCTCTTAGTTCTTGGTTTCTAAGCACCATATTCCAATAAGAAAATCAAGACACCTTAGAGAAATTATTGATTTTAGGGGCGGAGCAGAGAAAATATAAGATGAGCCTAGACACAAGAAAGATCCCAATGAGGCTCAAATCACCACAAGAAACAAAATTTGGAGCCACAAAATAAGTAATGATAGCATTGGATTAAAAGCTATAGGACCAGGCCAGTTGGTGGTATGGCAGTTACGGCAGCAGGCTTCCACATGGCTGACAGAACAATGTGTCCTGGACTTCTCAGCGTGAAAAACACACTCTGAGTATATGTGTGCATGCCCAAAATCCTGAAAGGACAATGAAGAAAAAGGATTGTGGACAGCCATTACTTTTAGGAGGTGCTTGCTCACTTTCCCTCACTTTCTCTATCTCTCTTGGGTAAGCACATGTGCCCTATAACAAAACTAAAGGGAAAAAAGAAAAAATTCAGAGGATGAAAAAAAAATTACTGAACCAATTCCTTCATAGATCAAATTGAGTGAATAAACAAACTAGTGAGAGGATACATCCCTTCATTACTTTACATAGAACTTCACTTTCTTCTTTTCTTGAGACAGTGTTTAATATTTTGAGATACTTTAATCATCCCAAATTTTCTGAAAATCTTCTCTGGAATTCTAGAGAGCCAATAGAAAAAGTCCAGTGTAGCTCTGCACTCAGCGTCCTGTCTTCTGCCCTTTGATCAGTTGCTAGCTCAGCTCCCCCAGTTCTATCAGGCCCTCAAGGGAACCACAGGTGGGTTTTATCCTTTTTTTTTCTACCCTATCAGAGAAGCATGGCTAGCATTTAGGGAGCCCTCTATGATGAGGTATAGATGAGACCAGTTAGAGAAAAAGAGACAGAAACTTAACACTCCTATTGCAATTACTCACCTGTTGTCACGCTCTTTGGTGCTATTATTGTCTTCTAAGTCCAGAAAATTACTTAAGTCTGCATTTGATTTTCTCTTCTGCTTCCCTGTATTCTCATCTTATCAAGTGGCCAATAAGGATAATCCTTTTCCTTTGCCTAATGCTTTTCTAAAATTATTTATTTTATACATTCAATCACTGTACATCACTACAGCTTATAAAATAAATTTACCCAACATGAATACACTTCATTCTGGTCCAGTTGGAGATATACACATTATCATCAACAGACAACCCTCCATTTCTGTGCCCCTTAAATGTCTTGCCTCTCTAGTTTTCTCCTTGATTCCTTTCCTCTTTGTCTCCCCCATCTCTCACTCTCTTCCCACACTGTCTTCAGTATCTGTAACCATTTTCCATGCTTCTGTATCTTCTAATCTTTCCATTTCCAACGTAGAGTGCAGACAGTATACATTAAGTGGAGACATGCAATGTCTCTTATTCATAGCCTGACTTGCTTCACTCAGCAATACACCTTTCATATTCATCCATTTTCATTCAAATGCCAGGGTCCTGATGTTTCTTATGGCTGAGCAGTACCCCATAGTGTATATGTGCCACACTTTTTCAATCCATTCACAGCTGTCCATAGGCATTTGGGTTGGTTCCATGTCTTAGCAACTGTGAATAATGCTGCAATAAACAGAGATGTGCAAGCACTTTTCCAACTGAGCGTTCTCACACTTTCTATGGAATATTCAAGGATTACCTTTATCTAATTCTACCCCGCCTACACACACATACACACACACAAAAGGAACCAAGCTCTGCTACAGCTTCAGATTCTCACAGAGTTATTCTCTACCCAGATTCCTTCTCAGGGAGCTGTCATTAGAACAGCATGTGACTCAGAGTACATAACAGCAGAGGCACATCAGTTACCAGAACAAATACAGAACACAACTGTGTGTTGTCCAATCAAGCGGGTTCACAGTACAAAGACAGATGGCTGACAACTGACTAATGAGCTTGAGCAAGTAAAGAAAAAGTGAGCTGCAGACCCAAAGCTTCAACAAGGCTGAAGGGCAGACAAGAGGTCTTCTTTGCTTGTGCTACAAAGAATAGCAGGCTGATCACTGGAAGCAGAAAACCACCATTCTACAAGAATATAGGTTTTAGAGAGCATCCGAATGGCTGGCATTGACTCGTCCCCAGAGCAATAGCCAGCAATAACAGATTGTCTCGATACCCAGCCAAGACTTCCAGCCAAAAATGAGAATCAGAGAAGCTCATTTCTCATTTTCCCTCTAATTGGTCAGCATATTAAAATACTTCAGGAAAAGTGAGAGGCTCCTTTCTAAAGTTGAATTCATTGTTATTATTAATTTTCATTGCACCCAATGCTCTGTTGAGTATTATAAAAATCTTGTACCTTGGAAGGAATTGCTTTGAACACTGTTCCTTTTCCACATGCAGGTTAAATGTGTTGCCCAGGGTTATAGAGCTAGCTATATCGAGAAGCAGGATTAAAACGATTCACTTTTGAGTTCCTATTCCACTGTATTATATTTAAACCAAGTCCATGACTTCCCAAGAAAAAGAGCCTTGAGCATATTCTAAAAGTCAAGAATATAACGTTTACAAAGAGAGTTAGACATAGCTAGTGTAATATACCAAACTGCCACATTTTGCCTGTTCTACAATATTACATTTTTCTAGGGTCCCTCATAAAATTACTGATCTAAAATTTTCAGCATCATGCTGAATTTTAATGATAAAATTCTCAAATGTTATGGTGTTTTGGACTCCGGACAGCTGGTCCTTTTTGCCCATTACCTAACGTCTACCCGCTGGATACGCACTGGGGTGAATTTCACCCCACCCATCAGCCATGTCATAAGGCATCTGGTCTTCAAGAGTATAAAGGGATTTGGGTCTTCATTTTACACTTCTTCAACCATGTTGTACAGAGGTAGGCAGATGGTCTTTTACAGCAAAATGACCCCATATCTATATTGTATCTTCTGTTATCAGACATTCTATTCCATGTTACAGGATAAAAGTCATAAAAAGTGTCCCAGATGGATGTTCTCATACCTTTAATATATGGTGAGATCAGAATTGCTTTGCTTTTGGCCAAACCTCCAAATCAGAAAACAGATAACATATAAACTTCCAAATTGGTAGGAAAGTGCATTGTGTTTCCATGCATGAAAATTGCCTTCCTAATCTGGTTATTTTTATGGCTTTATCAGACAAATACAGCTCCACAGTAATGCACTGTTGGTCTAAAATGACTTCTGTTCTTCATATTCCTTCAGAGAAGATGCTGTCTTGTTCTGTATTGACAGCCTTAACTCACCAGGCACAAACAGTAATTGGTAAATACCATTTTGCTCAGCTTTTGCAAAACAAGAAACTACTACATTTACAAACCTAATTACATCAAAGAATGAAGTATCCTCAAAAACATTTTAAGAGTGCCAGCAAGTGGCATGGTGATTAGGATGCTGGACTCCCACATGACTGATCACCATTGAAATTCCAGACCTAGCAGCTTACTTTCTCACTTTCCCTCCCTCTCTCTCTCTCTGTTTCTCTCTGGTGAACACATGTGCCCTATAGCAAATTCTAAAATAATAATAATAATAAATGAAATTAAATAAATAATTCTTTTTTAAAAAAAGAAAAAAAATTTAGAAACCTTGTCTTTTAATACTTTTTCACACCATTTCTCTTTAGCAGGGTTCATTTCTTACATCTGTTCTTTTTTTTTTTTGTGAGACAATAAAATAATTTTGCACATCCCTAGGTATTTCAGGTTTCTAATCACTATAATCTTCTTTTCAGGATACTAATTATATGCCAGAAATAAAGTTCACAGATTCTACCTCTAACTCAGGTTTCTGCCAAAATGTTCTGGTATTCTATTTCTTATATATTATGTAATAAATGTCAAAGTATAGACCTATCACCCCAAATGGTTCCCCTTATACAATTTCTTCCTCTCTCTACTCCTCCTCCCAAGATACTTAAATAATACTTAAATTCTACTTAAATGATAACATAAGTAAATAGAATACTTAAATAATACATTCTCTCTTAAAAGATAAAATTTTAGGAATATTTTTTGCTAATAGTAGCAATTATTAAGGCTGTTTTATTATTAGATGAATGCTTAATATAAACCAGACAATGAACTAAGTACCAGATAACAGAGTTAGTAAGAAGAAGCTACAAGATTACAACAGAGCTATGCCTAACTCCAGAGCCCTTGGGACACTATACTACACCATACTACCCTTATTTAATCTTTACCCTGGTGGCTTCTCATCTTACTGTTCCTGTCACCATGGGTATCATACCTCAGAGAGCTGTTACTTTTCTTTTCCTTCCTTTTCTTTTCTCTTCTCTTCTTTTCTTTTTTCTCTTCTTTTTTATTTAGGTTTTTGCCATAGGGTGCATGTGCTTGTCAGAGAGAGATAGAGACAGTTAGAAGGAAAGTGAGAAATCATCCCTTACCCCCAGGGAAGATGGACATGCTGCATTCACTTCTCTTCTATTTTCCTTGTGGGATTTTGGACATGTACACACATGTGTCCAGGACTTGAACCAGTTGCCCATGTGGGAGTCCAACACCTTAACCACTATGACACTTGCTGGCCCTAGGGAGTCATTTCCTGGTGATTTCTCTCAGCTCTATGGTCTAAATTTGCCATGATTGTGTCATTATCTAACTTCTCTGTCCCTAGAACTGAGACAATACAAGTTTCAGGCACTTTCTTTGCTATTCTGATTTATCGGCACCCACACATTTTCTCAGGCATAAGAATAGGAAACCCCAATTTTACTGCAAATTGGCTACAGTTGTGTGATATCCTGTGTGATATTCCCTATATCATCATAAAAGCAGAATTTGAGAATGTTAAGCACATGGCACAGAGAATCAATATGTTCCTTCAGCACATCCCAGGAAGAGTATTTCCTGCATGGATCCCAATCACTTGATTCTGTGGATGTGTAATTCTAGCGTCCTTTGGTCACTTGTGACCTTATACTTGCTGGAGAAAACAGAATGAACACAAACGCCTTTATAATTTTTTACCACAAAATTTCGTAACAAAAATTTATAAAATAAATATGGCCAATATACATTATACTCAGAAGAAATAGCATCTAAGTAGTGAAAAATATCTGCTTATCTTTCAGGAAGCTCTTAACTCCACTAATAAACAATGGCTCATAGAATTAAAGAAAATTTTAGAAGATAGATCAAAATTAATAGTGAGTTGTCTATATTCAATATATTTTCTGGAGCTAGAAGTGACTAAATTATTTTCCAAGATGGATAATTTTGTTTATAATATTCTCCTGCACTCGGGTTTCTTTGGCCAGTATTCACAGGTATTTTGAGCCACCACTTATGTGGCTTGTAAGTCCAGTCTATTCCAAGGACTCTTCTTTGTATCTGAATATCCTCGGAGATGCTTACTTCTATAACACTAATGTACCCCAGGCTCTGCTCAAAGTTTCTAATTAAGTTCATAAATAAAGTCTTTAAAGATGAACTAAAGATCTTCAACTTTCAAGTAACCAAACCTTAACTTCTCCTTTTTTTTCTTTTTAATGTCAGTTTTAAAATCTCCTATGGTTAGAAAGGCAGTATCTCATATAGAATATAAAGCCACAACTGAGGCGCCACAGTTCCCCTTTCTTGGCTAAAACACTCGCCGTGTTTCTGCTCCATTGTCCAACCATTGCCCTGCTCATCTCAAGTCACTGTGCAATGCCTTTCTTCATGGTCTACCTTGAACCACTAATATCCCTTGGGAATGAATTATCTTCTCTCTCCAATGCCAATGCCTGGGGCTTTCCAAAATCTGTTGCCAGGTCTACAGTTTTCACATGGTTCTCATTCTTAATACTTTCTCATTTAATTGTTCAGACTTAAAAAGGGAGGATCCCACAGCAAAGAGACGCAGATGCTCATCAGCCAGGAAGTTCTTTATCACATCTACCAGGAGGTATAGCAACCTACAGGTGCTGCAGCAGAGGGTGCCCAAGCCCAGTCCTACATTACACTTGGATTATATTTGCCATACTGTCTTGTAATTCTTGGTACACTCACGTAATTGTTTTCCTCTCAAGAATGTGTTTTGTCACTCCTTGAGATATGGCTTTTTGGAGCTATTTGATGATAATGATGTGGATAGTAATGTCTTTGTCTTGACTGATATGTGTGGTAATATGCTGGAAAAAAGAAGTGTAATACACTGTAAAGATATATGTGATTCAATGTAATATAAAAAAGATTATGATAATAATAAATTAAATTTTAAAAAATATATATGGCTTTTTGGTAGGTTATTCCAGACCCTCAACCACGGCCAGTAACGCCTCTCTTCCTTATTTGGTGATGTCTTAAGTATTTCTAAATGCTAATTGTACATAGCGCTCTAACACAAAGGGGAAAGTCCAGAATCTTTCCTCTAAAAACCACTGGACATTGGGACCAGCAGTTAGCATAATGGCTATGTCGCTGAACTCCCACATAGTCGACCACAGTTCGCGTCCTGGACCTGGTGGCTTAAAACTCACGCCGGGCGTGTGTGCGAGCATGCCAAGATCCCGAGAGGAGAATGGAGGAGAAGGGATTGCGGCATGGCCATTTCTCCTGGGGGGGGGGGGGGGGGGGTGATTTATCACTTTCTGTCTCTCTGTCTCTCTCTGTCTGTCTGGCGAGCACACACGACCTATGGCAAAAAACTCTCAAAAAAAAAAAAAAAAAAACACTGGACATTTAAATGACTTGTCTGTACAAAGTAGATGAAGAAGACTGAGGAGAGTATGATAAATAACTTCACTTACCTATTTAAATCTCACCCAAAGTATCCTCCTTCATTTCTAGTAACTGGCTGTTTCTAACATTTTAATTCACAAAAGTAACTTTGAAACCAAAATGTCAGCAGTAAATAATCAAAAAGTTTCTATGATTTGGATTAGAGATAATTTCCTTAAGAAAATAATATACAGTAAGCAAGACTACTTAAAGGATGGAGAGATGTAATACGTGCCCATTCATATCAAATATTTCTTGTCAAGTGGAATATTTCAAATTACTAATATACTCTGTAAAGTGTTGGTAAATGTTTTGGTTTGCAGTAGAGCTAGAAATAGTATACAAATGTTTCCTCATGTTCCCTCTTCCACATTAATAAGAAAAGGTTGTGTTCTCCACCTTTGAGGACTTAAGGGAATTTGTCCAGTGTATTAAAATTAGATATTCATATTTCCACTTCTAGAAATGATAAAGTGAGTGAAATAGAAAAACTCTCTCAACTGAGTATAGCCAGAAATATTAGAGGAAAAAATATGCTTGAAGACATCCAAGTATTAGGTCAGTAAAGGCCAACGGGGTGAAGAAATAAACCTAGATTGTCAAGCCTGGCATTTGAGTTCAAATATCTATCTGGATATCTGCCAGTTCTAGAAAAAGGGCTGAGAGTAAGGCTAGCACCTCCTTTCAGAAGCAATTACAAATTTTTTCTGGAGAATGATAGCATCAGCCTGGATTTCAATGTAAGTTACAAATTTAAGAGATACTATCCAGTATTCAATTAAAAGTAGTCTGTTCCATGCGTAAACAAAGCAATGTGGACTGCATACTCAATTAGACTAAGAAAAATTTAGACAGACAATAGGAACAGACTCATAGAAGATCGAAATACAGCTATCAGATATACATTTTAAATATGGTTACCATAATCAAGATGATAAAAGACAAAGAATTTTTGTTAGGAAACTACAAATAAATAAAACCCAAATGGAAATGCTAGCATTTAAAAAACAATAGTAATAATGAATAGCTTTCAAGCACACATAAAATAATTGAAAGGAGAATAAGTGAAGTAGAAAATAGGACAGAAAAATACATAGCTTGGAACATGTAGAAAAAAGAACAGTCCCAGGCATTGTGGTACAGCAGGAATATGATGCCCCGGAAGACAAGAAGCCAAAAGGCTGACAGTGGGTTTGGATCCTGGGGTCAGTCTGAGAACACGTAAGGCATGTTCATGGGCACTCAGAATCTCGAGGACATGGAAGATTGAGAAAAGAAGATCATGAATTGGTGAGATCCTTCAAGGTGCTTCTCTTTGTCTTTTTTTATTTTCTCTCTCATATGCATGCACTTTCTATCATTAAAAAAAAAGAAAAAAGAATGGAAGAATAATTAAGAACTAAGAAACGTGAAGGTTATTAAGTAAAACTCAAACATATATGTTGAAATCACAGGGGAAAATAATGAAGGTGAAGGGACAATTGTATTTTTTTTAATTAAGAAAACCTATAAACCATAAACTATATTAACAGGAAGAGAACAGCTAGGTGTATAACTGTAAAACTGCTGTAAACTAAAGACAATCATGGGTGAAAAATTGATGTACTGCAGGGAACCAGCAGTTAGCGTAATGGCTATGTCGTTGGACTCCCACATAGTCGACCGCGGTTTGCGTCCGCACCCGGTGGCTTAAAACTCACGCTGGGCGCATGTGCGTGCGTGCCCAAGATCCCGAGAGGAGAATGGAGGAGAAGGGATTGCGGCGTGACCATCCCCCCTGGGGGGTGATTTCTCGCTTTCTGTCTCTATGTCTCTCTCTGTCTGTCTGGCGAGCGCACGCGCCCTATAGCAAAAACCTCTCCAAAAAAAAAAAAATTGATGTACTGCCTTAAAAAGATCAGCAATTTGCTCCTAATCAAAACAATAAAAACTATAAAGTGCTAAAAGAAAACTTCCAACATGGAATTCTATACACAGAATAAAATGAATAGAGATGACATTAAAATGTTTTCTTAATAAAAAACTAAGAGAATTTGTCACCAGTGGACTATTCTGCAGACTATGTTAAAGGGAATTTTTCATCTAGAAGGAATACTTAAGCTGGAGCCAAAAGAGTATCAATTAGGAGATTATTACAAGATTCTCAGTAAGAGCCGAGCAGGATTTGTAAGGCGGGGTTTCAGTTTGCTTTGAATCCTCTGTTGAGTTATAAACACACACACAATCTCTGTCTCTTTCTCCCTCCCTCTTTCCTTCTCTCAGAGACTGTAGCACAGATGGAGGGAAGCCAAGCTCCTAGGAGATAAAGTGTCCAATCTCAAAAACCAGAAGACTTTCAGCTATACCATCAGTAGAAACCCACAGTTGGCCATGAAAAATCTCCAATTTAATACTCAGTATATCTCTACAGGACATCCAGAACTTGCAGTTTGCAGAAGCACTAATAATTAGCTTGGCTCAAATTCCACTTTCAGAATGCTAATTACGCACACTTCGGCCTTCAGTAGCAAGGGCTCCCCTTTCTAGATCACTACTGAGCCCCCCTTCCACCGTATCTTGCCTAAAATGTTGCTGGTCACCCAATATATACAGTATATAATCCTGAATCTAAGAACAGAGCCAAGAGGTACCATTTGGGACACCATCCGAATTAGTGATGCCATCTGTCTCTCTGCCTAATAATGTCACATCGCCCATCTTGCTTAAAAAAAATCAAAAAAATATTTTTAAGTCCATTTAAAGACACAGATGAACTCCACCCAATTTCACAACTATTTCTCCCATCTAGGTAATTCCACCATCCACTTTCTACTAATCCTGTGGAGGCATGACAGAAAACCATGAACTTTGGGTAGAAATCAAAGTGATTTCCCAAGACCTACCACCAGCTTCCTTAGGTTTTGCGTATTTCTGGCTCAATCATTAATCCAACAATATTTAAACTTTGGATCAACTCTAACTTCAGTTTCTTTCTCCAACTTCTCCAGTTTTGCTCTTCATGACTTTGGCCTTTGTATGTATCTTAAAGTCCTGGCTTTCTGGCCTCTGGCCCAAATTCTCTTATTATCTTGACAGGAAAAACAAAAACAAAAGTAAAAACAGAAACAAAAACTTGGGCAGCATAGCAGAAGCCAGGAAGATCCTAAACCACTTCTGTTTTGTTTTGGAAATGAATAAGGATGTTGAAATTTTTGAAGCAAAATATAATAATCTAAAGTAAGGGTTAGTTTTCTTTTGTTGTTTTTGGTTTTTTGGGGGGGTTTTTTGCTTTTTGCTTAAGGAAGATAGATGCATGAAATGTCACTTTTGGCTGCAGATATCAGATTTCATAGAATTAATTAATAGGATTTATCTGGAAGAGTAGAGACTATAAAAGACTGCCAAAAGAAGAGAACTGTGTGAACCAATGCTTTTGGGGAAGAGAATGATTTAAATTCTGTATAGCAATATCCAGGAGGATTTAAGAAGTGACATGGAAATGGCAAAAAAGTAGAGAACTTAAACTAGAGAAATAGTGAGATCTCTCAAGTTGCTGATCACAGTTAAAAGACTATGCATAAAATTCATAGTAGTGAGTTAGTTATAGCTGATATATATTAAAAAAAAAAAAAGAGAGTGTTAAGAATAAGGCTATTCACCATTGCTGCAGACTTCATCCAGGCCATGAACACTATTGGGAAATGTATGTTAGTTGTTTTCATTTTTAATTGTTAAAGGTTCCTTTAAAAAAAATGATGCAATATAAGATTCAATGTCCAATGGTATTTCTTCTAAGATCTCTCCCTTAGGTCAAACTAAACAAGATGGCAATATTAAAGGAACTACCCCATATGGAGCACTTACCACTAGACACAACATATGATTTTTTCACATGGGTTATCTTGTTTATTCCTGACAAACATATGAAGTCCATGTTTAACAATGAGGATATTATAGCACAAAGAGGTAACATTTGATACAGAGCCAAGAACAAATCAGAATCATTTAAAGTTACTATGTAACTATGCTGAATTAGAAGATAGAGTTAAATTATTGCAATTCAACAAATCATTATAGCCATAGGATTTTTATTACTGTTACTATAGAAATACTATTAATTCTGGATCCCTTTGAACCATGTCAATATTAAGCACTCAAATCAATTTAACTAATATTTTCATAGGGGCACACTTTTAAAATGTAAGTCATTAAAAGCAAAAATAAACACTCCATTGTTCTTCAGATTCAATGATTATGGTATATAACTTTTTACTTCTTTAATGGATATTGAGATTAGGTTTTGAAAAGAAGAAAAGGGAACATTCTTAAAATCAGAATAATCAAGACCAGGGTCATTGATGTCTGTAAAACCAACCAAAGTGCTGTTGGCCCAAGTTCAAGGGGAAGATCTTTCAAGGAGACGGAAAGGAGTAACATGAGCACAGAGTGATTAACCTGCTTGAATGATTTGTTAACTGAGACCCCGTGTGTTTTCTTCCAGTCTCATCTGGATAGAGAAACCAGCCTACTAAAGATTGATCTTTGGTCAAATGTACAAGACATTAGTGTCTGCAGCAGATGCAGGAAGTAGCATGGTGCTAAGTCAGATCTTTCTCTATTTTCAGTCAAGAAGATATTCCAGGGCTGAGTCGTGTCATTCTCATCTTTCTCTCCTGGCAGCTTGGCTTTCTTATCACCTGTCACAGAGCAATATTTTAGTACATAATTGTTGGAAAATATTCCTGAACTCTTTTGTGCCAATCAGAATTTGACTTTGCCTTAGGAACCTGAACAGTATCACATTAGCATTTGTATTCACAAACCTGAAAAAGCAGAGGATGTAAAGTTCCCCAGATTCTGTCTTTTCAGACACTTCCATTCTTCAATGTCATCTCTGTTTTGAAGACTCCTCTGGCTGCAGCAGTCTTGCCATCTCCTGGGCCAGCTCCCCAGTGCAACAATCATGTGCTGTATGGAGGACTGGATCCCACACACCCCACCAGTTCCAGGATCGAGCTTCCTGTCCAGTTCCCAGTACTCTTTTGACCAGAGACTATTATGGAACTGCTTTGCAATGACTGTGCACAAAATAAACAGAATTCCCAACCTGGACTCCTTAATCTACTACATAAATCCTGAGAAGGAATATTTTTCCCCCGTTTATGGGAATTCGCTATGGCCATCAATTCAAGTATTGTAAGGGCATACTTCTCATTGTGTGTAACAAACACATAGTATATACAGACATATATCCAGTCTTGTATGTCAGTTATACATACATATATATATATATATATATATATATATATATATATATATATATATATATCTTGACCCAGTTCTCCTTATCCTTCCTTCCTCCCTCCCCTTCCCAGCTCCTGGTATCCATTGCTCCACTCTCCTCTTCTATGCAATCGAATCTGTCCATTTCCATTAATGAGTGAGACATGCAATATTGGTCTTTCAGTACCTGGTTTATGACAATTCAATACATATGTCAAAATAGCTAAAAGAGAGAATTTTGAATGTTCACAACAAAAATTGAATGATAAATGTTGGAGATGGAGAATATATCTATTGCCCTGTGGTGATCATTACTCATTAAATTTTTTTTTTTTTTTTTGGAGAGATTTTTCGCTATAGGGCGCGTGCGCTCGCCAGACAGACAGAGAGAGACATAGAGACAGAAAGCGAGAAATCACCCCCCAGAGGGGATGGTCACACCGCAATCCCTTCTCCTCCATTCTCCTCTCGGGATCTTGGGCACGCACGCACACGCGCCCGGCGTGAGTTGTAAGCCACCGGGTCCGAGACGCGAACCGCGGTCGACTACGTGGGAGTCCAGCGACATAGCCATTACGCTAACTGCTGGTTCCCTACTCATTACATTTTTGAAGAGTCCAATATCTTATAGGAGCTATCAAATTGAGATTAGCTGACTATCTCTTCTTAAGCATCCCTAGTTTAAATGTTACATGAGTTATATTGTATCCTTCTCAGGGAAATATATCTGAAGGCACAGGATGTCCATCTGCCACTTATTAAGGTTGTTAATCCTGATTGTTGAGTCAGAGTGTTGTGTTTCTGCATAGTATACCTACATTATAAGCAATCTGGAAGGAGATGACTGAGATTATGCAAATATCTTGCTCTTTATTACAGTTTTCTCTCTAGTTCTAACAATCATTAATAATTCTTTTTTGAATCAATCTATACTCTTTAATAATACTTTTTAAAATCAGTCTCTTAATAAATTGTAAAATGATGCTTTTTTTCAATTTCACCAATTTCTCCACATTTTAACTCTTCTTATGTATCATATGGGAAATTAATCTCAATTTATTCTTTTTTAAAAGACAATCCTTTTGTCATACTACCATTTATTTAAAATTCATCTTTGCACAGCAATTTGCTACACCACCTTTTCCAGACAGTTAGTTTTCATTTGATGTTCATTTTATTTCTAGAATTTGCATACCATTGATCTATTTGTGTGCCAGTACTACATGCTAATTAATTATAGATCTTGATTGGTCAGCATCTCCCTAACTATTCTTGCATGTTGACATTCATATGTGCTGTATTAAGTCAGTGTTCTCCAGAGAAACAGGAGCACTAGGAAAAATGGAGATACAAAAGGGGATTTATTATGTATATTGGCTCTGAAGATTATAGAGGCCAAGAAGTCCCATGGTCTGCCATCTGCAAATTGGAGAATCAGGTAAGCTAGTGGTGTAATTCAACCTGAGTCCCAAGCCCTAAGAACAATGGAAACCAATGGTGTAACTTACAGTCCAAGGTTAAAGGCCTGATAAACTAGAGGGTTGCTAGTTTAACTCCCAATAACCAGGAGCTCTGAGTCTGATGGCAAGAGAATATGGATATCTCATCTCAAAAAGAGAGTAAATTCATTGCCATTCATCCACCTTTTTGTTCTACTCTGATCCTCAGACTAGAAGATGCTGGTCAATCTACTAATTCAAATGCTAATCTCTTCCTGATACACCCTCACAGACATACAGAGAAATAATATTTTTTTAGTTATCTAGGTATCCCTTAACTCAGTCAAGTTGACACATAAAATTAATCATCACTTTAGTATCAATATGAATAGCTCTAGATGGATTAAAAACAATACCTGTTGGTATTTTATTGGGGTTACACTAATTTAAATATCAAGGAAACCTAACCAAGAACAACAGATATTTTTCCATTTATTCAAACATAATTTTGAGTCTTTCAGAAGTGTTTCACATATTCAAACATAATTTTGAGTCTCAAGAGTGTTTCATAAAGGTCATGAACATTTGTTAAGTGTATTCTTTTTTTATACATTAATTTCCTTTTATACATTCAATCATATTATTTAGCTTACAAAGCAAATATTTCAACAGGTGAACATTTCTCCCTAGTCCAGTTGATAAAACTGTAAAATATCTTCAACAGATAATACCACATTTCTTTGTCCCATCAATGCTTTGCCTCTCTATTTGTTAAGTGTATTCTTAAATATATTAACATTTGTCACTGTTGTAAATAGGATTTTCTCTTCCTCTATAATTTTTTAACTGGTCATTCTTTGTGTACATGTATGCTATCATTTTCCTAAGTTAATTTTATATCTTGCTACTGTGCATCTTATTTGTGCTTGTATTTTTGTTTTCTTTTGGTTTTTTTTTTTTATTTTATTGCCAAAGGATAAGAGAGAGATTGAGAGAGAGAAATTCCAATGGAATGTGGTCTTTACACAACTCTTTTTTCTTCATTTTTCCATTTTGTTAGGATTTGAGACATGCACACACAAACACCTGATATGTTTTTCAAGCTACCAGATGGGTTTCAAACTGTGGTCAAATGTGGGATCTTTTTTCCAATGCACAGCACTTAACCATTGCACTATGGGGCCAACCCTTGTTTTTGTTTTGTTTTGTTTGAAGCCTTATGTCTCTCATTGATATCTATGTCTAATTGCATCACTATCATCTCTGGTACAGTGGTAAATAGTGTGGATATAATGATGTCCTGTTATAGTTCCTGTTATTAGTGGAAATTCCTCCATTCCCATTCCACCTTCACTTAAGATCTTAGCTGTAAGATTGTACCTGTATTTCATTACATCAAAGGCTTTTTCAACAACTATGGAGATGATTTTTCTCCTTGAGGCTATTAAAATAGGCATTGTCAGTCATGGTAAATAAGGAAAGTGAAAGTTTGGTGCATCTTCTCTCTCTTTCCTCTCTACAGGATCCTTCATTTTACCTTTTTCTTCCTCCTTTCCTTTCTCTTCCACATCTCCAAGGGAATATCACCTTTTCTTTATTCACGTCTGCCCATTTTCTAGAAGCAATGACTCTCCCGTGCTGTCATCTATAATCTTATTCACTCTCAAGCTTTGCCCCTGTAGCCTGTGCTGTGAATTGCCAAGTCCCAGACTATGATTTCAGTATTTTAGCATTAATGTTAGACTATCTTTTTCTGGTGACGATTTTGTATTTTACTTGTGGGCTCTGTTCCTTCACCATTTGTGTAGCGTCTCTTCAGATTCTGTGTTATCCGCACACACTGGCTAAAGTCAGACTGAAACCCAAGTAGGAGATCTGTTGAGATTTGTGTTTATTTCTTTATTTGCAGGCAATTTGACTTTCACTGTATTTTCTATCTCCTGGGAGTACTAAAAGAGAGCTGCATGCAGTTTTATTTTCGCTCTTGGTTAATTCTCTAATTTTTTTAAGAATATGTGGAGAAATTCAGATCCATGTGGGCACCATTATCTTCTGGAGTCAGAAGACACAAATGTCTGTGGGTTAGACACCTTACTAGAAGCAGTACAGCAGTAATTCTCTAGTGCTTATTTTAGACACACATGCAAAATTTAAAAACAACAACAACAACTTGTTCCTTCAGAACACGTAGATCATTCTTAAATAGAATGGGATAGTGTTAAAAGATGGAAAATTTAAATTAGAAAAAGTTAAAAGATGGTTCACAAGCTTAGTATAGAATTCTCACTCAGACCAAAAAATTGTCTAGTCCAGCCATGCTCATAGCTCTGATAAGAATAAATCTAAGAATAAACCCATCCTATATCTCATAGATGAATGTGGGGGAAAGAGTTTATAACAATGGCTAATGTTCCAGCCAGCAGAAAAATTTACCCATCAAATAAGAGATAAAATTCTAGCAAAGATCATGTGAGTAGCTTTACCCATGCATTTGCTACCACAGGCTTATGAAAATGTCTATATAGTTACCTTGCTTTCTCTTCCTAGTATGTCATATCTAACGTGCTTTTCCTCACCAGCTCACCAGTTTTCCACTCATACCTTTGTCTTCAGTATGGACTCACTGACAGTCTAAAGGAAATGCCTATAGAGTTCAATATTGCCTTGCTTGTTATATGAAAAACATGTTTCACCGATAGCTATAATTTGAAGAATTCCTGAAAAATATCACAATAGATCCCTTAAATGTCAGTGGTTCATTTATTTCTTTATCTTGTATTTACTGGTCTATTTGTTTTGTTTTGTTTTGTTTTAGCGTCACTCGGTAATATTATTCTTTGTATTTCAGAATTTAAGGGTAACTTGTTTTATCTTAATTGTTTGATGAATAACCTAACATCTACATTGTTCATATATTTTATAGGCTTTGAGTAAAATCTCCCAAAGCCTTCATTTTTATAAACTGAAAATCTGTCCTTTGTAGATATTTCTCAGGCAATTAAAAAAAAAAAAATGAAATTAGAAGAAGCCAGAGCTAAGGTTCTTGAAAAATTAAAGGATAATCTGTCAGATAGGAAAATATAAAAAGACATAGAGAAAAAAAGGGAAAGTGAGAAAGACAATTTAAGTGAAAGCATTAGAAAGGAAAAAATATTTTAAAATTAGGAGAAAGATTTCCCTGCCAGGTTTTTAGTCACATGGATGAGTTTCTTTATATTTCTTCCTCATTTCTAAAACAAACAAACAAAAAAAGTAGTGCTATTCTTGTGTGTGTTTCACTAATCATCTCCCTAAAATATTGATTGAGACAGAAAGCAATCACTCACACATTGCTGGAGAGAACTCTGTGGGCTTAACCTCTGGTGGGAAGATTTCTTTCCAACATGCCTCACACCACATGTTCTGCACGTGATTGCATTACCCACATCCCTAACCGGCATTCGAAAGGTCATTTTTTGACTGTTTGACTGACATATAAGTTGGATTCTCATTGCTCCTGCCATAACAACAGTTGATAGTGTAACCCTCTCAATTCATTTCAACCTGTCACTGAAAATAGATCGCCTATTGCCACAAAACTTGTGTTCAATACATTAGCATAAGAATAACAACAACAGAGATAAACTGTCTTAGAAAGTGAGAGACAACATGAAAGTGGGATGTATAGTTAAGGAATCATTTACAATAAGGAAACTAGGCAGATTCTTAAACAAGTCAGATCCTTTTAGGAAAACTGTTGCGTTTCAGACCTTTCTGGAACAGAAATGGCATCCTACTCAGTGCAGCGTTCATTCCCATGACCAGTATCTATACAGTATCATCACTCATTCTGATTAGTTTCTGACACCCAAAGGTGCAAACAGCCAGTCCCTTACTGTAATGCAGTGGCTATCTGCTCTCTCATTTCTTACTATCAGGGCACCAATTCTTTGATGTCATAAAGCACTGTAGTCTCTTAAAACTTCTCCTCCTCCAAGCTATCATCTTTTTTTGGTATTTAACATGCTTCTAATAATGTCTAGCTAAAACACAATAAAAATGTTTTGTGCTATTAAATTTAGAATTAACTTTTGCTTATTATGAATGACAGTAAATTTATATTTAAAACAATAATGTACAGTTTCTCAACAAATTTATGTAAATAAAGAAGAAACTAAATATTAAGAAAAAATGAAGCAAAAACAGCAGGATGCTATACGAATATAAAAAATTGTGAAGATTGTACTCAGTGACCAAAATTTTGGAAATATCTACCTATTGAAGTGATCCCCTGCAAGATCTCAAAAAATTATGCAATTTCTATGTTCTTCAGTTTCCTCACCAGTGAAAAAGAAAGCTGACCTCAACAATCTACTAGTTAATAGTAATGGCCAAGGCCTCATAGTGAGATAGCAGTGTCACAATTGGACTCATAGAGCCTCCCTTTACAGGCTGGGAATGGACATTCCCATGACCATGGCTGATTGAGACCAGGGGTGGATTACAACACGAAGACCCCATTGGGGGTATTGATCTCTACCTCTCTGTTTCTTTTTCTCTCTCATGTAATGTATGGACTTTTTTAATATTTAAAAAAAAAATAGTCACCATCATACGAACATGTTTACAAGTCAGACTTTATATTAAATGGACTACATAAAAAGTCTTCCTTAGCTATCCCTCACAACTTTACAGAAGAGATACTGTCACTCTCATTTTACAGGTCAGAAATATATTCCAGAGGTCCAAATAATATTCTAGAGACCACACAGTTTGTTCATTGTATGGATTAGGTTCAAGCTCCAGCTGGAGTGACTGCTTAACTCCGTCCCCAACTTCCTATGGATAGTTCACATCTCTGACCCCACTGCAGGATTAACATCAACTAATGAACTTAGCTCAAAGGTGGAGCTAAGGGAGAAAAATTGCAATATAATTTTATATTATTTTGTTAAAGACAAATTTTAAGATAAAAAAATAACAAATATTTATAGTATAAAATGTAGAAAGTACACGAAAGTAAAAAATAAATAAAAATAATTTCTAATGTTACCACCCATAAATTACTCTCTCACTCAAGACATCCTGTTTTTGTCCCATGCATGCATGTTCAACTACCTAACCGGGTCCCTGGAGTGGGTCATCAGTAAAAGGTGCATACCATTTTATCTGATAAATATGGAACTTCCTAATATGCTCTGTCACTTTATCTAATGTAATAATAACAATATTTTTTTAAGATAGAGATTTTTGCTACAGGGCACGTGTGCTCACCAGAGAGACAGAAAGCGAGAAATCAGCCCCTGGGGAAATGGCCATGCCACAATTCCTTCTCCTCCATTCTCCTCTCAGAATCTTGGGCATGCACACTGCGTGAGTTTTAAGCCACTGGGTCTAGGACTCAAACCGCAGTCAACCTTGTAGGAGTTCAGGGACATAACCATTACGCCATCTGCTGGTCCCCAAGAATGCAATTTCTTAAGCATCTACTCTATCTAAGCATATTGCTAGATCATTTAACTCATACAACATTGTTATGAGACAAATACAATTATTATTATTATTACCCTCATTTTATAGATAAGAAGACTGAACATTATGAGGATAAGTAATTACCTTGCCCAACGTCACACAACTAATATCAATACACAAACACATATCAACATCATCCTGAAGCTTGCACCTAATTCACTAAGTGACCTAGTGATCTAAAATCACTAGACAATTAGTACTGTTTGCATGGCACTAACTTAATTTGGAGTTAGCACTCAGCTGTTAAAAAGCATCCCCAGTATTACATATGTCCCATAGAATCCAAGGCCTTGGCTAAATTTCACATTATTTTCTCATAAATAATATTAGAGAATACTAAGTCTCCCATGTTAACTGAATCCAAGTTATACAAAAAGGAAAAAAAAAGTGTCTTATATTATATATGGAAACTAAACTCTAAATGTGACCTTGGATTAATTTTACTTAAGAAAGATAGGGAAAAATGTATATACAGGAACATAAAAAACAACAAAAAAAATTACACATCAAAAAAACTAAGGAAATGTCAGAATATGGTTCTAGCTTTGTTATTACCAAGTAATGACAACATCTTGAATTTTTTTCTTGCTTTGATTTTTTTTTCAACTGTAAAGTATCACTCATAAAATACAAGGGTATGTATCCTCCTTTAAACTGACCCTCTAACTACAGATAAACTAAATCAAAACACACATGTGGAAAACCTATCACTATGCAGCAATGGCTGATAAATTTTTCAATATAAAAAGATGCCATAACACTGCATCTGATTATATCGAACTTAACTCTGAAGAATAATGAATTAGACATTCTCAATCAATCCAGCACTAGTGGGGATCAGGTTCCTAGGACAATAAATAAAAATCAACAAGTCTCCTGAG
The DNA here is from genome assembly GCA_026018925.1 of Tupaia tana. NCBI lineage: Eukaryota > Metazoa > Chordata > Mammalia > Scandentia > Tupaiidae > Tupaia > Tupaia tana. Next base: position 75,600,575 of record JAKSZU010000005.1, on the reverse strand, counting down.
GCTGAGATTACTATAAAATTTTAAAGGAAAAATAATTTTATGCAGCTCTTTTTTAACATTGGATTATTTAACTATATAATTATATATAGTACAACTATTTGTCTAACTATTTTTTCAATGTTGAATTCACTTAGAATTTTAATATACCTTGAACTTGGTCAATATCCTTTGAAGTAGTAAGTAGTTTAATGCCTATCAGATTCTCTAGATAAATAAATTAGTTAAGATTAGGTGTATCATAAGATGGTACATGTGATAGTAAATATAACTCAGACACTTTCATATTTGAACACAAACAAATCTCAGTGAAGCAGTTTTCTTGCCTCATTCCAAACAAAACCCCTGAATATTTCTGAAGATTTAGTTTATCTTAAAGATAGTCAATGAATCATTTTAAGATAATCTTCCAACATAAGTATTAATTTAAAAGATCAAAAGATCAATAAACAATGGTGAGTATGCAAGAAATAAGAGACTTCCACTCATTTTGTTTAAAACTGAGTCCAAATAAATTTACAAAATATGAAACATTCAAATAAAGATCCTAACTACTATGCTTTGAATGTATTCCCCCCCAAAAAAAATGTGTGTTGAATTTTGGCGAGATATTATAAAGATATTAAGAGGACAGAAGCTTAATCCAGTTGTGGCATTAAGAGGTGGAACTTTTGGAGCTTAGTATTATTAGAGAAGTTCATCCAGGTGGGCCCCCATGATTGAATTCTGATGATTTTATAAGATAGACACCAGCAGACACAGGGAAGCTCACCAACAAGATCTTCACTAGGTTCAGTCCCTTGACCTTGGACTTTGAAAAATCCATGAGCTACATAAAGCACTATTCTTTGTAAATTAGCCAGTGTTTTATTTAGTTCATAACAGAAAAGTTGCCTTCTGAAAAAGAAAAATATTTACCTCTAGAACTTACTGTGGGGAACCAGCAGTTAGCGTAATGGCTATGTCGCTGGACTCCCACGTAGTCGACCGCGGTTCGCGTCTCGGACCCGGTGGCTTACAACTCACGCCGGGCGCGTGTGCGTGCGTGCCCAAGATCCCGAGAGGAGAATGGAGGAGAAGGGATTGCGGCGTGACCATCCCCCCTGGGGGGTGATTTCTCGCTTTCTGTCTCTCTGTCTCTCTCTGTCTGTCTGGCGAGCGCACGCGCCCTATAGCGAAAAACCTCTCCAAAAAAAAAAAAAAAAAAAAAAAAAAAGAAAAAAGAACTTACTGTGAAAAAAAAAGAAAGGAAAAAAGAAACATGGCCAGTACATGTAACAATAAAATGAAGAATTAAATATTGGCAGGTTATATTTTTTTTCAAACTTCTCTATTATATTTCATTGTAATTTGAAGATGGTTTTATTTCTCAAAAGTTTGATTATTGTTGCACCAATGTATTATCTGTCAAATCCTGAGAGCTGTCACCTAATAGCACAGAGCTGTCATTATGAAGGATTTTAGATTTTTTTGAGAGAGAGAGAGATGTTTTTGCTACAGGGCACATGCACTCACCCGAGAAATGGAGAGAGACAGAAAGATGGAAAGCAAGAAATGAACCCCCAGGGGGAATGGCCATGCTGCAATCCCTTCTCTTCCATTCTCCTCTCAGGATTTTGAGCACACAACCACATGTACCTGGTATGAGTTTTAAGCTACTGGGTCCAGGACTTGAACCATGGTCTGCTATGTGGGAGTCTAGTGACATAACCATTACACCATCTGCTGGTCCCCAGGATGTTGATTTTTTAAGCCCCATCAGGGTATGGGAGCAGATGCTGAGAAGGGGGGAAAAAAATCTCTGAGTACAAGTTTTAAAAAGAATCAGGTAAATTAGGAACCAACAGATTATGATCTGAATTAATGTCTCAATGTAAAAGAAATATTTGCTTTTTGGTTCAAGTGACATCACCCTTCCATTCACCTATCTTGTACTTCATGCAATTTTTAATTAACATATAATATTTGTATCAATACATATTTGTGGGAATACAGTGTGGTTTTTCAGTAGAATACAATGTGTAATAGTTAAGTCAGGGTATTTAGTACACCCAGCATCTCAACCACTTATCATGACTTGTGTTGGGGATATTCAAGATCTTTCTTAGTAGCTTCCATGTGGATATTGAAGGCCTGCCTTTGAGTCCAGGCTGAGGATGGCTTTCTTGGTATGTCATCATTATGTGGTTTTACTTTCCCCTTATCAAATGCTTGCCTTGGGAAACAAGTGCAGTAAAACAGCTAAAATTCAGTGTTTCACAGTAGGTTCAAATCCGCTCCAACCTTACTGTCCATGAAATCTTGGAGAAATTGTTTCAACCTTAAGCTTCTTCTTTTTTTTTTTTTTTAGAAATCTACTTTCTAATGTGATTATGAGGATTATGAGATTAAATGTACAACATAAGTGTTAATTTTTATGTAGCTGCATTGATCTGTAAAAATGTAACTGGGTGAGTTAGAATCACAATACTAAGAATCCAGTCCTAGATCTATTTACTATCTATGTGACCTTAGGAAAATCATGCCATTTCTGCAAGTGCACTTTCTCTTCTCTAAAATAAGGATACTATCATCTGCCCTGCCTTTATCTTAAAAGTGTTAGAAGAATCCAGTAAAAATGCTATATATGAAAATGCTTTATAGATTATAAAATAAACTATAAGTTTTTTTAACCAACCTGGAATTTAAGTATAAAGGCTTAAAATGTCAATCAAATAACGAATAAAACGGAGAATGGTTACAAGGGCCTCTCTGTTCCAGACTTTTCTCTCAATCGTGCCAAAAGGTTTAGATCACTTTAGAAGCTGTTCAAACATTGCCTTAGAGCATGAAGCCAATGCATCTTTAACTATTGCTTCTTATTTCATCCAAGAATAATTTTTAATCAAGTTACATCTTGAAGGAAAAACACACACAGCATACTTATGAACTAATGGCTAGGTACTCTTTTTCCTGAATGACAAACTCCAGAGTTGTTCTGACCTAACTCTTCCTCAGAGACAGAAACATTTAACAATTAAGGTTTTCCTGATCTAATTCTGTATCTTTACTAGTAACCAGAATGAATATTTCAAAGTGGAATTGAAAAGTGATGATGAGAACAGAGGATGTTCAAAGTGTTAGAAATGGAATGGAGTTCAAAGAAACAATAACAATGACTTTCACTCTTTAAAAAAATAAAGTCAGAATAGTAGAGACTATCAGCTTCAAAATGTTAAATAAGCAAGTGAAAAAATAAAAATAAAATAAAATAAAAAAGCGATCATACTGCTTCAGTGTAGGCAAGCATAGTGCAGTGCTTGTTGTACTGGTTTAAGAGTCAGATCCAGGGACCAGCAGGTGGTGTGGTGGTTAAGATGCTGGACATTCCCACATAATTGGCCATGGTTTGAGTCCTGGACATGGTGGCTTTCTCTCTCTCTCTCTCTCTCTCTCTCTCTCACATCAAATTTAAAAAATGAATGAATAAATGAAATTAAATAAAGTAAGTCTTTTAAAAAAGAGCCAGATCCATTTGCATTTATATCAAGATCCATTTTTTACTAAGGTGGCTTCAACCCCACCAATATTCAGTTTCTTAATCTGCACACCAGGAAGAATAATGCCAGAGGACAAGAGTGGCAGTAAGGATTAAATCAGTTACAACATTTTCTTATGTTCAGAACAGTGTTAGAAACACACTGTATGCCCAATACATTGAAGCTACTGTAATTAAAACAATACAGTGACAGGGCCAGAAGGTGGCATTGTGATTGGGACACTGGATTCCCATGTGGCCAACCATAGTTTGAGTCTCTGACCCAGAGGATTGAGGATCAACCAAACACATGTGCATACACACCCAGGGGACCAAGAGGAGAATGGAGAAGGGACTATGGCGTGGCCATCTTCCCAAGGTGTGCTTTATCACGTTCCCTCTCTCTGTTTCCCACTGACTCTTCTGAGAGAGCACACATGCCCCATGCCAAAAAACCTCTAAAAAAAAAAAACCTTAAAAATAATAATAATACAATGATATTAAGGTGTATATTGACCCTGTCATTTGACTCAACGTGGGAGAATATAAAAGACCTAAAGTTAAGTGAAGTGAACCAGATTTTGAAAGATACACATTGTATATCCCCAGTCAATATGTACTGAGTGTCTGCACTCTATGGCAGAAATGGAAAGATCCAAAGATATGATAGTATAGAAGATGAGTAGATACAAGGGACTGTAAGGGAAGGGAGGAGATGGTTGAGAGTGGGTGGTAGAGGGTGGGTTTGAGGAACAAGTGAAGAGATGTTTAACAAAAGAACATAAAGTTCACTTTTAAAAAATAAAAAGTTCTTTAGAACTTTTAGAAAGAAAAAAATGTAATTTTTCTTTCTGAAAATTTAAGAAAAGATATATGATGATGATAAACCAGAAAATGTTTTCATTTCTATATTACTTTCCTAGAGTTGCCATAACAAACTACCACAAACTCTGTGGATTGAAATGACAAGTGTATTTTCTCACAATCTGGAAACTAGAATCTGAAGTCCAGATATTGGTGGGACCATGCTTTTCTGAAGGTTCTAGGGAGAAAACATCACGCCTTTTCTTTAGTTTTTGGAGTTGTCGGTAGTCTTTGGTTTTTTTTTTTTTTTTTTCCAATTTTATTTTATTTTATTTTATTTTATTTTAAAGATCTATTTACAGGGGCCAGCAGGTGGTATGGTAGTTAAGGGTCCTGGACTCCCACATAATTCAAGTCCTGAATCTGGTGGCTTTCTCTCTCTCTCTCTCACTCTGTCCCTCTCTGGTCAAATTAAAATAAATAAAAATGAATAAAGTTAAATAAAATAATTTCTTTTTAAAAGTATCTATTTACATGTAATTTTTTGTGTATCTTTATTCAAAGCATGTATGCAACGCATAATAATTAAATCAAGAAACTTACAATAACGCTAAAGACAATGTGGAACAGGAGTTGGGAAGAGTATAGAGAAGGATAGCAAGAGAACAAATACAGAGGCATGACATTTGTGGGACACAGAAATGGTTTATAACTGGGACCAACAGATAGTGTAATGGCTATGTCACTGGACTCCCATGTAGTCGACCATGGTTTGAGTCCCGGGCCTGATGGCTTAAACTTATGCCAGGCACATATGCATGTGTGCCCAAGATCCAGAGAGGAGAATGGAGGAGAAGGAATTGCGGTGTGGCCACCCTTCCTGGGGGATGATTTCTCGCTTTCTGTCTCTCTGTCTCTCTCTGTCTTTCTGGCAAGCACATGTGCCCTATAGCAACAACCTCTCCAAAAAGAAAGAAGAAAGAGAGAAAGAAAGAAAGAGAAAGAGAGAAAGAGAGAGAAAGAGAGAAAAGAAGAAAGAAAGAAAGAAAGAAAGAAAGAAAGAAAGAAAGAGAAAGAAAGAGAAAGAGAGAGAGAAAGAGAGAGAGAAAGAGAGAAAGAAAGAGAGAAAGAGAGAAAAGAAAGAGAGAAAGAAAGAGAGAAAGAGAGAGAAAGAGAGAGAGAAAGAGAGAAAGAGAGAAAGAGAGAAAGAGAGAAAGAGAGAAAGAGAGAAAGAGAGAAAGAGAGAAAAAGAAAGAAAGAAAGAAAGAAAGAAAGAAAAAGAAAGAAAGAAAGAAAGAAAGAAAGAAGGAAAGAAAGAAAAAGAGAGAAAAAGAGAGAAAAGAGAGAGAGAAATTGTCCGGTGGGATGGCCACACTGCAATACCCTCTCCTCCACTCTCCTCTCAAGATTTTGGGCATGCATACACACATGCCCAGTATGAGTTTAAGTCACCTGGTCTGGTACTCAAACCGCAGTCAACTACATGGAGTCTAGTGACATAACCATTATACCTTCTGAAGGTCCCTTTTTTATAATTAAAAAGAGAGAGAGAGAGAGGTTTTGTCTATGGGGTACATGTGTTTGCCAAAGAGACAGAGAGAAAGACATAAAACGAGAAGTCACCCCCCTCCCCAGGGGATTGGTTATGTCACAATCCCTTCTCCTGTGTTCTCCTCTTGGAATCTTTGGCACTCATGTACATACGCACAGTGTGAGTTGCAAGCCTCCAGGTCCAGGACTCAAACTGTGGTCAGTCATGTGGGAGTCCAACAACGTAACCATTATGCCATCTGCTGATCCCCCTTTACCCCTCTTTCTATTCACTTTCTTCTTAAGCTTACCAGAATACTGGGTCCGACACTGACACATCATCCTGAAAAGGGAGGTAAAAAAAAATAACATCTACTCAGCAGATTGTTCTGAAAAGGAGTCTTCCCACAAAAAACCTTTAGGACAATGATAGGCACATGGTAAGTTTTACAGAAATCTACCTTCTTAGATTGTGATGTTCATCTTCAAAGCCTATTATCGTTTTCTTTCTTGTGGCTAAGTTTATGTTTCAATCAAACAGCACACCTTTGTGAAGTACATACTATGTCAACCAACAGACACATTATATACCCAACGGAGAGCCTGGCTAGGTAAGAGATTTTGAAATCAGCACAATGAAACTTCTTTCCACTTACCCTCATATTTACTGAGGTAGAGTTGACAATTAGTAAATATAAATATATTCATGGTGCCTGACCTAATGAATTGATATACATACCTGCTGTGCAATATTCTCAACAGTCAAGGCAATTAACAACAAACCTCCATCCCAGAAAAGTTCATATTCTCATCCTCTATCTAGTTGCAATCCCAGCAATAAAAGGCTAATTTTATTGTTTTTGTTTATGCTTCCACAGAAACTTGAATTGTGTTTTCTTTCTGTTAGCAAATTATTCGCCTCTTTTCAGTAAACAAAACGATGCCGGGAATCTTTTGTGAACCATCTCTTCACACATTAAGCTCAACAGTATCCCAAAGGATTTGAAGTCGTTAAGGCAAAGCCAGCTGTCTATCTCCCTTGGTGCATAGAACTATACCTGCAGTGCAGTGTGTGAAAGTACTCACTCAAGAATGCAGTTTGAAGGAGAGAACACTTTCCTTCTTGGGTTTAAAAAAAAAATAAGTCAAAGATCACCAATCTTAATTTTATTTATAGCCCTCCATTGCAGTACAGGATAGCAAAAGTTTTGGATTTGAGTCTTGATTTGCCACTATTAATACTTTGAATTGAAGAAAATTACTAACTCTTAGACATAACTTTCTCACATAAAAAGAAGGATAATAATATAATTCACAGTAAGTGTCTAAAAAATTGAAACTTAATAAATAAAAGTGAAAGGAATTGTTTTCCAGAAATTCTGACCTAACCATGAAAGCAAGTTAAATAAACAAGAATTTAGTACTCTGAAAATTTTTTGGAAATAAGGCTCATTTTTATAATTCTGCTATCAAAAAAAAGAACAAATATGAATAAAATCAGGAGTACATCTCTGACTTTTAACAATTTCCAGCAAGTAAAAATTCCTTTTAAGAACTCATTCACATAGTGTGAATACATTGGATTTACATTAATCTTTCAAATCCTTAAAAAACAATACCATGAATTTGGTTGCATAGAATAACTGTGATCAGTCTAAATGAAACTAGAACTAGAACAATATAGTTAATCTTTATTCTCTGGACAGAATAATGGGAGTCTGCTAACTTCTGAAATGGTGCAAAGAGATTTGTGTATAATGACAATAGGAAGAAACTAAATATTTCAACAGAGCATATAAAGCAATAATAATATTTCTCTAAATTTTCTGAATCTTTTTAGCTTTTTCTAGGTGATTATAGTGCTTCACATTTTTTAAAAGTTCTATAATTTAAAAGAAAAAATGTGTTTGACAAATATTGTTTCTTCCTCTTTTTTACTTCACACATTTCACTTCCCTTCTCCACTGTAATTCATGTTGAAAACCTAGTATATATCTTTTCATTTTTTATGAAGATCACAAATTCTTATGTAAAGCAATACATATATATGCACACATATGCAGACACACACATGCATATTTATATGCCCTCAACTAAATCATACAATTTCATATAATGAAGAAAACTTCTGACATAGGAATTATGCCAACCCATAATTTTTTCTTAATTTTATTTACATAATTCATGCACATGGTAAAAAAAAAAAAAGATTAAATAATACTAAGCTTATCATGAAAATCAATACTCAGGGCCATCAGGTGGCATAATGGTTTAGGCACTGGACTCCCACTTGACCAAAGCAGTTTGAGTTTGGGACCTGGTGGCTTGAAAATTAGACCAGGCACATATGCATGCATTCCCAAAATTTCAGGAGAATGGAGAAGAGATTGCAGCATGGCCAACCCCCTAGGAGAGGTAGTTTCTCACTTTTCCTCTCACTTTCTCTCACTTCTCCAGCCAGCACACATGCACTGTGACTGACAAATAATAATAATTAAAAAAAAAAACTTAGAAAAAGAAAAACAATACTGATTTTTTCCTCCTTCCTAAATCCTCAAATGTGCAAGAAAAAAGATTTTTTTTTCTGTAAATTGCCTCTACATTTCCAAATATTATATTAGTATTTTGGATTTGTGGATTTCAGATATGATTAGTTATAACTCTAGTTATGACTAATGGGGATTAGTTCTCTCATAGCCACCTCTTACTCTCTTTCCCCAACCTACTAAATTGTTATATAATTATTTTAGTTAAATTATAAGTGACCATTATAATCGTGTCAATATTTTTCACTAACTCTCAAGCACTGTGGTGGGACTATGTTGCATATTTTATAGAGCCTTTGGGGTTTTTTTCTGGAGTTTCTAACTGTGGGAGAAGGAAAGCGAGAAAGCAAGCCACCAGGTCTGGGACTCAAACCATGTTCAGCCAGGTGGGAGTCCAGCACCCTTAACCATCACACTACCTGCCGGTTCCCCTCTTCCTCTTCTTCTCCTCTTCCTCCTCTCTTTCCTATTCTTTCTCTCTTCTTTTTTTTTTTTTTTTTTTTTTTTGGATACTGTCAACCACATTAACACATCTGTGCTATTCTATTGACTACATCTTTTTTTTTTTTTGGAAACCCTTCTTAAGAGTTGTTTTTGCTTTTGTTTTTTGTTTTTTGTTTTTGTTTTTGTTTTTTTATCCCAGTGAGGGCTTTGGCTCATTAAAGCTGTGCACAATTACCATCGTGAAACTTTCTTTCATCACCCTCCTAGGTTTGCGCCATTGTTTTCTGCTTTCTTTCAGCTCCTCTTGCTTGCTTTATTCCTTTACTTTTTAGAAGCACACTCCCAAATAGTTTTCTAAGAGTAGTTGAAACTTTTATTTGAGGACTTGCCACCCTGAAAACATTCTTCACACCTTATGAATTATTTGGTAGGTGGGAGAATTCAAAGCAGAACAGTATTCTGTTGTAGTTGTGAATGCTTTGTTCCATATGTTGTATCAAGTAGGTGCAGCTACTGAGATGTCTGATACATCTAATTCTCAGTCTTTTATTAATATATTCAACCTGTTTTAACTCCATGGAATTTTTAGTATTCTCATCATTGTTTCTTTTTTTTTTAAGTTTTTTATTTTAATTCACACTTAATCACATGTATCTTTGCAGTGTAAAATATTGCTTTTTTCCAGTATGAATATATGCAAATCCCTCAAGACATTACTGTATACATCATCAGCAAATACAGCAAATAGTTTTTCATTTTTTTGTCAATGAAATGTACTTTTTTTCTTTTTCTTTTTTTTTCTCTTCCCCTGTTCATGACTATTTCTTTAAGATTCTATTAAGCTTCTTAGTGTGCTTTTATTTTAAATTCTTTTTATAGCTATTCTTTTGGGGCCTTTGGGCTATCTCGGGGTTAAAAAGTCTGCTATGTGTAATTTTTTATATATATCTTCTTTATTTTTTATTTTCCTTGTTTTTTTAATTTGCCAAAGTGTATTTACTAGAGACAAAGAGGAAGAGAAGAAGCACCTCCCCCTGCCCCCATTGGACCTGGTCACACCACAATCCATGGGAACCAGCAGTTAGCGTAATGACTATGTCGCTGGACTCCCACGTAGTCGACTGCGGTTCGCGTCCCGGACCTGGTGGCTTAAAACTCACATCGGGCGCATGTGCGTTCGTGCCCAAGATCCCGAGAGGAGAATGGAGGAGAAGGGATTGCGGCGTGACCATCCCCCCTGGGGGGTGATTTCTCGCTTTCTGTCTCTATGTCTCTTTCTGTCTGTCTGGTGAGCACACGCGCCCTATAGCGAAAAACTTCTCCAAAAAAAAAAAAAAAAAAAGAGTCAAACAGCCTGTGAGATCTGGCTTCCTTAACCACTAGGCTACAGTCAGCCTTCTTAAAAATTTTGATAGCCTGTTTTTAATTATTTTCTTGTGAACAAATTTACCTTTTGTCTTTGTTTTTGTTTTTGTTTCTGCTATAGTACATATGCACTTGCCAGAGAGAGACAGAGAATGGATGGCCATGCCACAACCCCTTCTCCTCCATTCTCTTCTAGATATTGTGGGCACACACATGCATGTACCAGGTGTATTTCCCAAGCCAACTGACTGGCCCACATTTTTTTACATATATACAATATATTAGGTCATTGGGAAAGCCATGACCTATTTTTCTATGGAAAAATGTGTCATGACTTTCCTGACAACTCATTAAAAAAGAGCATGTGCACACAAAGAGGGAGAGAGACAGAGTCTTGTCATGTCATGACTCTTTTACTCGGTCCTCCAGCTGCTCAGGATCCTGGGCACCCATACGTGTACCCAGCATGTTTTCAGGATAACATGGGCATCCAAACCCAGGGTCGGCCACACAGTTTCCAGTACTGCTATCTGGTATGCTACAGGCTACATTAGTCTGGACCAAAATGTACCCTTTTAAAAGTATATCTTATCAAAGTTAAAATATTTTTACTTAGTGAAAATCATTACGTTTGAGAAGTTACAGAATTTTAAAATATTCTTGGAATAAATCACTCTCCTTGAAGTTCTTTTTGCCGTGGATACTAGATTGCTTTGTTATGGTTCCTCAAGCTACACAACACTGAAATAAGGCATGTGTACAACTGAAGAACTTCATAGAGTGAGATTTTCTAAGACCCTTAAAGCTCATGCCTCAAACACACCAACCTACAACATTCAGAGAGCTATATATGACTCCTGGGAAGCTAAACCTAATCCGGTCTCTCAGTTTCTCAGCAATAAGTCCATAGTCACTGCCAAATACCTGGTGCCCATGGCTCACACCCCTAGTGTTTTCAAAGAAAGTAGTTTTACAGTGCAAATTTAACCGAATTTTGTTCTGTAAAGTTTACCAGTAGCAAAGTACTGTATTTTTTGGCCTTCAAAACTTCAAACACTTACAGAATAGGTTCTACATGTATAAAACTCAGCCAAGTGTGTTTAAATGTGAAATTTTTATTATGTTTCATTGAAAAATATGTAGGCTGGTCACTGTTCTAAGCACTTTGTATTTACTCATTAAATCCTCTTAACAATGGAAGAAATAAATTGCTGCCCTTTTACAGATCAGTAAACTGTGAGGAAAAAAAAAGCTAAATAACTTGCCCGAAAGCTAAGTAAGTTGGTGGATAAAGAGTTGGGAGTTTTGGGGGAAAAAATACCAGGCACCTGGACACACATGCCCTAAATCCTGAAAGGAGGGAGAAATGGAGTAGAAAGGGTGTGATGTAACCATTACCCATAGAGGGTGCTTTCTCTTTTTCTCTCTTTTTCTGTCTCTGATGAGCACATATGCCTTCTGGGAAAAAAAAAAAAGTTAATTGTATTTAATCCAGATTCCCTTGGAATCATTTGGTGCATCCAAGTAGTAATGTTCAGCCTGAAGAATGAGAGTGAGCCTCGGTTGTGTGGGGGTTTTTTGGTTTGGTTTTGTTTTTGGAGAGTTTTTTTGGTTTACTTTTTGTTGTTGTTGGTTTTGTTTTGTTTTGTTTTGTTTTGCTAGAGGGCATGTGCAGAGAGACAGAGAGACAGAAAGCGAGAAATCACCCCCTGGGGGGATGGCCATGACGCAATCCCTTCTCCTCCATTCTCCTCTCAGGATCTTGGGCGCACACACACACACACACACACACACACACACACACGCACGGCATGAGTTTTAAGCCACCAGGTCCAGGACTCGAACCACAGTCAACTACATGGGAGTCCAGCGACATAGCCATTATGCTAACCACTGGTCCCGGTTGTGTGTTTTTATTGACTATTGAATGACAGCATGCCCCCTTGTGTTGGGAGAAAATGTTCAATGATCACTTTTCAGTGGCAGTTCTAAACATAGTTTCCCAGTACAACATAGAGTTTCTTTAAAAAGTTCATGCAAATGCTTTTTATGAAACAAATACATGAATTTCAAATCATTTGCACCAAAATAAACTCGTACTTTAATTTCATTTTTTCCTGAACTTGAAGAAATCTTCTCATGTAGACTTGTCTCCATAAATGTGGTTGAAATGATCAAACTAAGAAGTTGTAAATTAGTACCCCATTAAAGTGGGTATTCATATAACAGTAAGTGTATATTGGTATCCACAATAAGAACTCACACATCTAGTAACTCTCCATGGGCACAAGAAAGTAAAAATTTTTGAAATGTGTAAAATGAAACATGTTTGTTCCTGCTCTCCAGAATTATGCACAGCTCTCAATCTAAATTAACAGCTAATTCACAGGATGACCTGCAGCTAATATCTGATTAATGACCCTTAATTACCAGGCAGTACTTTAAAATGTGAAGAGCTGTATAAATGTTAAGTGTGTTATCTTCAAAAGTCTCTCTAGCTCTTTCTTACAGACAGGGTAAGAGGTAGTTCTATATTCCCATATGCTTTGGTGTCTATTTTGTCTCCCCCATAAACAGTCTCAGATGAAATTTAATTATTTTTTAATTGCTGTAGGATGTGGGCACTCACCAGAAAGACAGAAAGTGAAAATTAAATCACCCCCCATGGGGGATGGCCACACCACAATCCCTTCTCCTCCATTCTTCTCTCGGGATTTTGGGCATGCACACACACACACACACACACCACCCAGCGTGAGTTTTACGCCACCAGGTCCAGTACTTGAACCATGGTTGACTACATCCAGCAACATAGCCATTATGCCATCTCTTGGTCACTAATTTTCTTATTTTTGTAACTCAGAACTACTACTATCAAACACCAGAAGAGTATATGGTTTCTCTGCACTCCACACTATAGGGAACTGTTTTGACAGCTTACTGAGCCATGAATTGTGCTTAGAAAAATACATGAAATACACCAGCAGGTGGCATGGTGGTTAAAGGTGCTGAATTCCCACATGGCTGACCACAGTTTAAGTCCTGGACTTGGTGGTTTGCTTTCTCACTTTCCCTCTCTCTCTCTCTCTCTCTCTTTTTTGTCTCTCTTTGTTCAAACTGGGAGATAATAGTAATAATAAATAAAGTTAAATCGAAAATAATTTTAAAAAGAAAAGTAAAATACATAAAATAGAATTCATTAGAGATTGCAAGAGATTACCCACAAAATGCATTAGCTGCCCACCAGTGATCAACCATTTTACCTTTCCTGGAGAAAATCATATATAATACCACACAAAAAGGAAAAGATAGACTCATAAGCAAGGAAAAATTAAATACTCTGAATATAAAATTTAACCTTTTAAATTACAAAATTATAGATGTGGCTCTCTTCAGTAAGTTCTTGTCACTTCTGTCACTCTGTAACATGGACATCAGCAGCCTATGCATTGCTACCTGCTACTTCTATCTTACCCGACATTGACTCAAACACAGAAAGGCATCTCTTTGAATTGCCTCAAAAGAATCCACTATACTACCCTAAAAAAAAGGTGAACTATCAATTTACTGATGTTTATTCTTTTGGGGGACTCCAAGGCAGTTACTGAGAAGGAGTTGACAAAGCAGACAAAACCAACTTGAAGATTCACGGAACACCTCTCTATTCTCAAGTCCTCTTACCACTGTGATGCAACTGGAGCTTCCTGCTCTGAATCTTCCCTGCCTTTTCCCTGCCTGTTGATGCCTTTCCTTTCTCTCTGCGTTCCACATCCCCTACCCCCATCCCTCTCAAAGCTCCCCAAATTTCCTTTCTCATCTTATATCTTGTGGTTAAGATACCCTCTTGGAATGCCCACAGAGTCTCATTCTCTATCTGAAAAAAACTCATTGACTTTCCTTTTCCAAAACAAAGTGCTCTCTCCAGGAAGGATTCTGGCAAATAATTTTTTCTTTGTCTGATTAAACTTGTTAACTCAGATTATCTTGGGCATACATTGATTCATCTTAGCAAAGGTAAAGAGATACTAAATAACTATAATATGGTTTCTAAAACAGAGTTTAATCCTTCTACTTCCCCATCAATGAAATTTCAGAATGAGATGCTATGAAATAAAACCAAGCAGCTTAGCCAAGGAGTAAGGGAAGCTGGCTGAGTGCCACTTCAAGCCCCAGTCCTTGACTTAATAAGACTCTTATTTTAAGGACGTGCTTTCCATTTGTGGACTTATAAAAGAATACTGTAATGTCTGTTTCAGGGACTCATTTTGGAAGAGTGCTACGCTTTGAAACAAGTGCTGAGTGTTATTATTAAGTTGTTATTCAAGCATTCCGGTGGGCAGCATGAGTCACTTTCATTTGATAGTTATCAAACTAGATGGAAAATAACCCACAGGTTCTTTATTTCCACTGGTGCATCACTCCACTTAGTCTCTCCAAGGAATCTTTAACTGACTCAAATGCAATTACACACACACACACACACACAAAATACCTGGAAAACCAATATGTGGCACACAGTTATGGCAGGCTTAGCGCAAGTAAGGACTACAGTGTCTGTTTTCTCTACCTCATGTGCTGGAGTTTCTGTACCTATCCCAGCATACCTCCAGGTATGCGCAAGCTTCCAAATCTCTCTATTCCTTAATTTTCCAAGCCATTTAATAGACAAAGCACTACCAAATTCATAGAGCTATATTAAAGATTTAAAATATGATGATATGTACAAGACACTTAATATAGACCTCTCCAAAACAGCAGACACTCAGTAAATAGCGGGTGGTGTTACTGTTGTGGTTGATGACAGTTGATCCCAGACCAAACTAGAGCGCAAAGGAGGCCATAGAAGAATCTGTTCCACCATTCTGCCTCCAAACCATATCCCTTGAGAGAGAGACATAACCACCTACTCCAATATAACTTCCTCTACCCTCCTCCCAGCAATGATAATTAAAGTCTTAGTCCAGCATCTCACGAATTGCGACCCCAGCTACCGATTTTAAAGAATATCAGACAAGTAATATCTGGGCCTTGTAGCAGTGCCTTAGCTTCCCCACCCAGTTCAAACAAATGAATACCACACTAAGCCAAAAGGAAGCCATTTCAAGGTAAGGTTTAGGAAGGACGCGTGGTAAAACATGATGCTCTATAAGGCAGACCCACATGGGGGGGTTTCAAGATTTACATCTGGAGACCTCCCTTATACATGTCCATATCCATGATCCAGGGCTGGCAAGATCTGGTGGCGGATCATGTTGTTAAGATCCTGTTGAGAGGTGCTGTCTTTCTATCCCTCTCTCCTGTTTCTCTTTCTCCCTCTCTTTCCTTTTTTCTATTTCTCTTGCTCATAGAAGAAATAAATCAATAAACATTTTATTTTTTCTCTTTCAATATATATTATAATTTATGATATTATGTATGTATATATAAGTTCTTGTCACTCTTGTCACTCTGTAATGTGGACATCAGCAGCCCCTATGCATTGCTACCTGCTACCTATATCTTACCCGACATTGACTCAAACACAGAAAGGCATCTCTTTGAATTGCCTCAAAAGAATCCATTATACTACCCTAAAGAAATGTGAACTGTCATTATATATATATATATATATATACACACACATACACATAATCACTACACATCTTTGTAGGGTACAGAATGGCCTTTAAAAGCATGTATATAGTGTGTAATAAATAGATTGAGGGTATAAACAAATTCACCACATTCAACATTTACCATATGTTGTGAGCCTTCAAAAACCACTCCAATTATTATTCTGCAAGTATATACTAAATTGTCTATGATGTCCATTACTGTGATTTACAGTTCTAAAGAAAAATATATTGATTAAAAATTAGACACCAGGGGCCAGCAAATGGTGTGGTGGTTAAAGGCGCTGGACTCCCACATGGCCGACCGCGGTTCGAGTCCCAGACCTGGTGGCTTGCTTTCTCACTTTCTCTCTCTCTTTCTCTCTCACTCTGTCCCTCTCTGGTCAAATTAAAATAAACAAATAAATAAAGTAAATAAAATAATTATTTTTAAAAAATTAGACACCAAATAATCTCATAATTCAAAAACGATAATCTTAACAAAACCAATGAAAGGAGAATTTGTCATTTCCGTGTAGAGAACTATGAGAAATAAGATTTTATCATCTGAAAAAATCCATGGGTATCAATTACTAGCACAGGTAGAAACAGGTAAAATTATACATAACAATAGTTCATTAGGAAGAGATAGAAAAATAACGCCTTTACTCACACACTGTGAATTCTTGTAAGACCATAGTATAGTACTGTGCACAAAGAAATAAATCCTCAGAAAAGCAAAGCCGCAACAAAATTGAAAATAAATGTTTAAAAGCGAAGCCTTAGGAAAGTCAGTGGTTTGGTGATTTGTAGGATTTGCAAAGTTCTTGATCTTAGCATTTTTTAAAATTCATTATCAAAAAAGACCTCAGCTACTTATAACATTCTGAGTTTTCCATTTATTATCTAGTTTTATGCAAAAAGTTATGGTTATGATACATGTGCAAGTTGAAACCTGTGCAGACAACTCTCTATCAAACAATTGGCAGATTTGTATTTAAACCTACTTGTGTGTAAAGTAGTTGCATCTCCATTTTTTTAACCTTCTGGGGTTTTTTTATTTTATTGATTTAATTTATTATCTTTATTTTATATTATTTTATTTTCATGTCTTTGTTTTTTTAATGTTTTTGTTTTTAATTATTAATTCACATTAATTCACAGAGCATTGTCACAGCATACAAAATGTGACTTCCCATTCAGAATATACTACATAGTGGCTTAATCATACATGCTATCGTCAATAATTTTCCATTTCTAGTTTCATATATATATTTTTTCCCCTTATTTCTCACCCTCTGCCATTTCTCACCCTCATCCCACACTATCTCAGGTGTCCACAGTGGTTTTCCATTCCTTTTTTGCCCATGTTTTGTTGATTCACAAAATTTATTAAATAATATAACTACTTTCAATAGCAAGCTCTGCTAATATATACATATCTATGAATACATTTCTGACCTTAGGCATGAAACTCTGAGTAGAATGAATATACTATAAGGTAGCACTTAGCTGATTCTATATAGCTTACTATGGTCATTAATTATGTATTTTTTGCTTCAATAAATCAAAGAAATGCTGAGGAAATATGCTTAAAACTTAAAGCCAGGAAACAGGTTGGGATTCTGTTAAAATAGTAGGTACATGAACCTATCAGCAGCTCAAGACAAGACAAAAATCCTTAAAACAAGAAAACAAAACCTAGAAGAAAATCAGCAATGTTTTAGTCAAAAGTCATAAGATTCTATTTTACCAGTTCAGTCTCATGTACTTTATCTTCTGTCGTGGTTCAATTTTCCCAATTAAATTGTGGCATATAATATTCAACTCCAGACTTGTTCCCACAATTAAGTTGGCCATTTTCTTAGTTTTTGAACTCTTATTTCTGTATTACTGTCTGTGTGATTGTATTTAATTTTCCTGGTATTGCACTACCTGCAGAACTTCTTGGAGATCTGGTCTGGTGTTGGTAAATTCTTTCAGTTTTTGTTTATCTGAGAATGTTCTTGTCTTTTCTTCCCATATGAAGGATAATCTTGCCAGGTATAGAATTCTTGGTTGAAATTGCTTTTTCCTTAACACTTTGAATATATTTTCCCATTCATTCCTCACTGGCATTGTTTCTGATGAGAGATCTGCTGTCAACCTGATGGAATATCCATTGTAGGTAACTTGATGTTTCTCTCTTGCCAATCTTAGTACCTTGTCTTTGTCTGTGGTTTTGGTCAATCTGGCTATAATGTGTCTTGGAGATCTTCTTGGGTTGATTCTATGCAAGGTCTTTTGTATTTCTTAGGGCTGGATCTTTGAATGCCTCTCTAGGTTTGGAAAGTTTTCTTCCAGGATTTCATGGAATAGATTGTGAATGCCCTTATGGGTCTCTTCCCCTTCTGGGATATCAATTATCCAGCTGTTTGGACATTTGATGGTATCTAGTATTTCTCATATAGTATTCTCATTTTGGGGGGCCATTTTTTCAGTCTTCATGGTGGATTTTTCTAAGCCAGTGATTCTATCTTCTACAATTGAGATTTGATTCTCAGTATGATCTAGGCTGCTTTTAATACTTTCAAGGGAGGTTTTGACTTCCTATATTATAGTCTTCATCTCTAACAGGTCCATTTGATCCTTTTCTATAATGTGAATTTCCTCTTTTAAATCTTTCAAGAATCTCCTCACCTTCTGAAGTTCATCAGCTCCTTTCCCCAGCTTCTTCAGCAGTTCATTGTCTCTCTTCTCTTAGATCTTGGTGAACTTTGTCACCATAAAAATTCTAAATTCTTTTTTGTTGTTGTTGGAGAGGATTTTGCTATACGGCATGTGCACTCGCCAGAAAGACAAAGAGAGACAGAAAGCGAGAAATCACCCCCCAGGGGGGATGGCCACACCACAATCCCATCTCTTCCATCCTCCTCTCAGGATCTTGGGCACACACACATACATGCCTGGCATGAGTTTAAGCCAACGGGTTTGGGATTCGAACTATGGTCTACTACATGGGAGTCCAGCAACAGAGCCATTATACCAACTGTTGATCCCTCTAAATTCTTTATCTGACATTTCCATGAATTTCATCATACTATCTGAGGATGAAGAGGAGTTATTATTTTTCCTTAGAGGAGAGGTATTTTCTTGTTTTTACCATATTTCTTGTGACCCTGCAGTGTTTCTAGTTATCTGAATGATAACTAGATGATGCATTTCTTCCTAATTCTTGTTCAATCTGAGTGTTCAGAGGCATATAGGAGGAGGTGATCAGCTATCTCTCTTCCATTCCATTCTCACTCTTGATGCATTAGAATTAGTGAGAATAGAGGAATATTCTGACCCTAATTGTATTCAGATGTTTAGATCCTGTTCACTTGGACCTGTCTAGACACTTAGTATGTAGGAGCTGAGAAGCCAGTGAGTAAAGATAAAGAAAACATAAATAAATAAAAACTAGGGAGAAGAAAATATAAAATAAAAAGATGAAAAAAGGATAATAAGAAACTTTAGATTTTAATTTTATAAAGCAAAAATTGAAAACCACGTGGCACACTTGCATGGCACACAAAAGCAATTATTACACAAATGAAGTTCAGGATCCATGTGCAGATGGCTTGGGTTTGCGCCTTTCCTAAATAGAATAGGGAGAGGCACCTATCAGCACAATAAAGGGGCTTGAGAGCCCAGAGAATACTTCACCTTAAAAAAATTTTTTTTTAATTAAAAGATTCAGGGAGACACAGAGACAGAGAGAAATGGAGAGAAAGAGACAGGTAACACTACCCACTAGAAATAAGTGAGGAAGAAGTCTCAGCAGAGAATCATTTTAAATCTGAAAGCAATGTTTCACAGCTCACGTTCAGAATCCATGTGGCACATCTGCATTGTTAACTTTTAGGTGGGATATTTAGACCCGACATTCAATGTTATCGATGTATGAATTTATCCTTTTTTTCTAGGTGTTTTGTGTTCTCTTACTTCTATTTATCTCCCTTTAGCATTCCAGGTATAGCAGTCCCTTAAACATTTCCTGAAGAGCCAGTTTCATTTTGGTGAATACTTTTGGCATTTGTTTATCTGGGAATGATTTTCTCCTTCCCATTTGAAGGATAATCTTTCTAGGTATAGAACTCCTGGCTGAAATTGCTTTATTTTTTGGAGTTTTAAGTATGTCTTCTTCCCTAGTCTGCATTGTTTCAGTTGAGAGATCTGATTGTAGTCAATAGGGTAACTTTTGTAAGTAACTTGATATTTCTCTCTTGCCATTTTTAGAATATTGTCTTTGTCTTCGATTTTTATGAATTTGACAATTACATACCCTAGAAAGGATCTTCTTATATCTATTTTGTGTCTTTTTTGTCTCCTAGATTTGGATGTCCATAATCTCTCTAAATTGGCAGTTTTCAGCTAATATATTATGAAAGATGTTTTCTATGCCTTTACCTGTCTCTTCCCCTTCTTGAATACCTGCTATGCAGATATTAAGCTGTTTAACAGTGTCTAGGACTTCCTGGGTATTGTCCTTATTTTTAATGGCTATTCTATTCTTTTCAGTTGCTTGGACTAAATAGGAGGTTTTGTTTTCAATGTCAGAGATTCTTCTCTGTGTTTCTAATCTGTTATTGATACTGTTGAAGGAAGTTTAGATTTTTCTGCATCATATTCTTTATCTCCAGAAATTTGGCTTGATTCCTTTTCAGCGTGTCTCTATCATTATAGAGTTCCTCTTTCAAGTCATGAAAGGATTTTCTCATCTCCTGGAATTGATTATCTGTTTTATCTGGCATCGCATTTTTTGTTACCTTGAATATTCTGTTCAAGCCTTTTCTTATCAAGGAAACTAGTGGAGCTTTTTCATTCTTTAATTATTCATTTTATTTTACTTTATGATTTTTTTTTTCATTTGCTATATGGCACATGCACTCACCAGAGACTGAGAGAGAAAGAAACTGAGAAATCAAGTCATCAGTTTGGGACTTGAGCTGTGGTTGTCCATGTGGGAGTCCAGTGCCTTTAACTGCCACACAACCTGCTGGCCTCCACTGGTGTCATTTTCAGGTTTTCCTTCTCTCTCTCTCTCTCTTTAAAATTTATTCATTTATATTTTCAGAGACAGAGAGAGAATCGCAAAAAGGTTTTCATGCTGTGATCTACCCTCAGCCCTTCAGGCCCAAATCATGGCCCTGATGTGTCCAGGAAGGCCCCAGGATGTGAACTCAGGACCTCTTCCATGTGAGTCCAGTTGCACAGTCACTGTACCACCACTAGCCCTCCCCTCCTCTTAAATAGACTAAGAACTATGAAATATCAAGAGCTTAGAAGTAAGAACCACTTCTACACTTAAAGGTGGAAAGCCAGAAAATCAGTGGGCAAGAGCCATTGCTTCTCCCTCATACTAAAAGAGTACTGGCCCCTGAGGTCCAGAAATTCATGAGGATCACACGAGAGAGGACATCCATGAGTATATATCTTCAGCAGAGGGCAATTCCACTGATGTATTCTTTCAACAAATATTCATTTATTTCCTCTAGGTCAGGAAGCTCTCCATTTTCCCCACTGGTGAATGGGCAGCATTATCTCTACTCTTTAGTCACTGACACTCGATGACAAGCAGAGCAAACCCATGGGATCTTGACACTAAGCCTGACTACCACAAAGCAGTGGAGACAACGCTTCTGGGAAAAGGCCACCTTTGATCTCATGTTCTATCCTCCTATAATCTTCTAGTATTTTCTCTAAATTTTCTTTAAATTTGATTAAATGGATTCATTTTTATTTTTTTAAAAAATCATAACTATGGGACCAGCAGTTGATGTAATGGCTATGTCACTGGACTCCCATGTAGTCGACCGCGGTTCGAGCTCCAGACCCAGTGGCTTAAACTCGTGCCAGGTGTGTGTGCATGCATGCCCGAGATCCCGAGAGGAGAATAGAGGAGAAGGTATTGCGGCGTGATCAACCCCCACCCCCCCGGGGGGTGATTTCTCGCTTTTTGTCTCTGTCTTTCTGGCGAGTGCCTGCACCCTACTGCAAAAACCTCAACAACAAAAAAAAAAAAATCATAACTATGAAAATAGGACACACCTCTCTAGTCCAAGCTTATAGTGTGTTCATTGTCATTTGAAAAATAAAAAAGAAACACTGTCAACAGCAGAGAAATATTCACAAGCTTCCAAGCCCTGCAGGTACCCACTGGCCCTATTTTATCAAGGTTTGCAGTTTTATTCACATGGCATTAGCCCTGAAAGCTTTTTCAACTTTGACTTCAGAAATAACACAGGGAGACTGTCAGCACCTTCCATGGGGGGTGGGGGGGAGTGGGCAGAGGGACAGGGGTGTCAGGGACTCTCTGCAATGCCATGACCCAGTTTAGCACACAATTTCATGCCCATGTGGCTTTAAATTCAGAATCTAATTTTATTCAAGCAGCCAATGCGCTCTGTTAAACAGAGAAATGGTGTGAAGGGTAATTCTAGTGAAAGGCAGCCACTCACCATGGATTCTGGAAGCCCTGGACAGTGTGTAAACTCTCACCTCCTGAGGCTCACTATTGTCCTGAAAGAATGGATATAGAGTCCAGGGAGGGTCCTCAGAGCTCCACGGTGGCTCTACCCACCCTCTGGCTCTACCACTAAGAAGGCCAACTGGTGCTTGGTCCCCCAGGCTTTCCATATGACCGCCCCAACCTCACATCCCAGCCAGCTTCCTCTCTGTGAGAGCCAGAGAGCAGTGCAGAGCTTCCCCAGCAGCAAGTAGCATTATGAATGCATTTGCTTCGCCAGCTCAGCACGGCAGCGTGACTACAGACAAATACACTTGGCCTACGGTATAACAACTGCTGTTTCCACAGAGGGGCACAGTGGTGCATGAGCAACACGAATAACTTACTTGGGCTAGAGAAATCAAGAGTCCGTAACTGCAAAGAGGCTGTTGTTTGACAAGGGTGACAGCAGAATGAGGAGAACAAACAGCTCATGTTTCACAGTGAAAGATAAGGCTTTTCTTCCTCCCTGAAAGCTTAAGAAATGGGACAAGAAGACCGAGGTCTTTACCGTCTGCCCATAGACAGCTGGAAGGTGCTGCCAGCAGGAACCTGGGCCCTGAGCAAAGGCAGAGTGAGGGGATTAAAGGCCTCCATCTTCAAATTCAAAAATGAGTTTTACCTTCAAGATGCAATGCATTTAGCAGCTTTGTTTCTTCTGAACATTTGCTTTTCTCATCATGTCCATTCCCGTGATCTCAGCAGATCTTGGAATCTCTCTTGAAAAGCAGAATTCACCCAGAGTTGTGGGAGCTTCAGTATGGGCAGGTCCATGGAGATTTTGCCTTAGAAATCAATTTCAATAGATTGGTAGCCTGGGACCTACCACCTGGTATGTGTGTGTGATGTGTAGGTGTGTATAAGTTTAGGTATATGTGAGTGTATATATGTGAATATGAGTGTGTGTATATATGCAAATATGTGCATGTATGAGTGTATGTGCATGTATGTGAACGTATGTCTGTAGATATGTGTGTGACTGTGTATATTGATGTGTGCACATGTGGGTATGAATGCAAGTTTATAGTTACACAAATGTGTGCATGTGTGAATATGTGTGAGTGTATCCATACTTTTTTCACTGTAGCAAAAGAGACACCTCTTCAGATCACAGATGAACTATTTAAACTTTTTGTTGAGAGCAATGGCACTTAACTCCATTCATCATAAATGAAACTACCTGAATATCTTTTGGGTTTCCGAATGGAAGTTTTCCAAAAGTCCTGCAATCTGTTCAATACCCACAAAACAGCCGCAAAGTCACTCCCCATATATTCCAGCTCCCTCCCTGGAAGGCTCTTTTTTCAAGACTGACTGTTCCTCTTCCTCAAGACCAATTCTTCCTCCTGGAAAACTTAAAAAATGGGACAAGAAGATGGAGGTCTTTACCGTCTGCCCATAGACAGCTGGAAGGTGCTGCCAGCAGGCACCTGGGCCCTAAGCTAAGGCAGAGTGAAGGGATTAAAGGTCTCCATCTTCAAATTCAAAAATGAATCTTTGCCTTCAAAGTCCAATGCATTTCACAACGTTCTTTCTTCTGAATAGCTCTTCTGACTATTCCTCTTCTTCAGGACCAATTCTTCCAGGGACATTTGCTCAGAGCATCTGCTCATTATTCCTGTTCCCAGAGGTAAACTACTTCTCTAGAAGGTTTATTAGCCACTGACTCTTCACTCTTCCAGAAATTTTGTCTCCTTCTTATACTGGTTTGAATACAGGTTACCTGATGTCTCCGTGACCTGATTTACAACAACAATGTGTAGTCTTCTCAGGAATAGTTTCATTTTGGAAGCTTAATGGTGGCTGTGAGGTGCAGGGTATGTTTTACCTCTAACCTTTTGAATTAGATGAAGAATATAGCAAAGAGGGGACCAGCAGTTAACATAATGGCTATATCGCTGGACTCCCACGTAGTCGACCGCGGTTCAAGTCCCGGACCCAGTGGCTTAAAACTCACGCCGGGCACGTGTGCGTGCGTGCCCAAGATCCCAAGGGGAGAATGGAGGAGAAGGGATTGAGGCGTGACCATCCCCCCTGGGGGGTGATTTCTTGCTTTCTGTCTCTCTGTCTCTGTCTGGCAAGCACATGCGCCCTATAGCAAAAACCTTTCAAAAAAAAAAAAAAGAATATAGCAAAGAGTTTAAGAAAATGGGCTCTAGAGTCAGTTTACCTAGGTTCATAATCTCAGTTTCTCTTTTAGCTAGTTGTGTGGCTTTGAATAAGCAACTTCATTTTCATGTGCCTGTTTTCCACACCTGTAAAATGGGAAAGATAATAGTACTACTTCATCAAGTTTTTGTGAGAATTCAATGAGCTAACACCATATAAAATGCTTAGAACGAGCTGGCACATATGCTCAGTGAATACTACCTTTAATTGTAGACTTGACTATAGATGGATACTGAACTTGAGCTGTGAAATTTTGCTTTCTTTGACTAAAAATGAAGATTTTTTGCTAAGACTTCTCCCTCTAAATTTATTTCTAGTGGGTAGGGCTACCTCTCTCTCCTCTCCATTTCTCTCTGTCTCTCTGTGTCTCCCTGTGTCTTTTCATTTTTTTTTATTTTTTTAAGGTAAAGTATTCTCTGGGTTCCCAAGCCACTCCTTTACTGAGCTGTCAAATACTGCTGTGCACGCTGTGTGGTTTTCCTTTTTAAAATTAAAATCTAAAGTTTTTTTATTATCTTTTTCTTTCTTCTTTTTTATGTCATTTTTTCCTTCTTCTTTTCTCTTCTCTAATTCTTTTCCTTTTTTTTTTTTAATCTTTATTCATTGGCTGTTCGGCCTCTACACACTAAGTGTCTACACAGGTCCAAGTGAACAGGATCCAAACATCTGAATGTGATTAGGGTCAGAATATTCTTCTAATCCCACTGATTCTGATGCACAAAGGGTGAAAACGGAATGGGAGATTGCAGATCACTCCTCCTGCATGCCTCTGAACGCTCAGATTGAACTTCAAGAACTAGAAAGAAACACATCATCTATCAGATGACTAGAAATCACTGCAGGGTCATAAGAAATATGGGAAAGCAAGAAAATACCTCTCCTCTAAGGGAAAATAATAACTCCTTTTCATCATCAGATAGTATGATGAAATTCATGGAAATGTCAGATTAAGAATTCAGAATATTCATAGTGACAAAGCTAATAGATATGGAAGAGAGGAGAGTGCCAGGAGATGAGGAAATTCTTGCAAGATCTAAAAGAGGAAATATACACTATAAAAAAGAATCAAATGGACCTGTTAGAGATGAAGGCTATAATACAGGAAGTCAAAGCCTCCCTTGAAAGTTTTAAAAGCAGACTAGACCATACCAAAAATCGAATCTCAGATATAGAAGATAGAATTGCTGGACTAAAAAAATCCACCATGAAGACTGAAAAAATTCCCAAAAAGTGAGAATAGTATACGAGAAATACTAGATACCATCAAATGTCCAAACATCCAGAAAATTGGTATCCCAGAAGGTGAAGAGACTCATAAGGACATTGATAATCTATTCCATGAAATCTTGGAAGAAAACTTTCCAAATCTAGAGAGGCATTCAAAGATCCAGTCCCAAGAAATGCAAAGGACTCCAAATAGAATCAACCCAAGAAGATGTTCTCTAAGACATGTTATAGCCATATTAACCAAAACCACAAAGACAAAATACTAAGATTGGCAAGAGAGAAACGTTAAGTTACCTACAAAGGATAGTCCATCAGGCTAACAACGGATCTCTCATTGGAAATAATGTGAATGAGGAAAGAATGGGAAAATACATTCAAAGCATTAAGGGAAAAGCAGTTACAACCAAGAATACCGTACCCGGCAAGATTATCCTTCATACGAGAAGAAAAGAACATTCTCAGATAAACAAAACCTGAAGGAATTTACCAACACCAGACAAGAGTTCCCAGAATTTCTAAAGGCAGTGCTATACCAGGAAAATTAAATGCAGACACACAGAAATAAGGGTTCAAAAACTAGAAAGTTGCCAACTTAATCATAGGAACAAGTCTATAGTTGAATATTATATCCCAGAATTTGATTGAGAAGATCGAACCACATCAGAAGATAAATTACATTAGACTGAACTGGTGAAATAGAATTTTATGACTTTTGACTAAAATATTGCTGATTTTTCTTCTAGGCTTTGTTTTCTGGTTTTAAGGATTTTCATCCTGTCTTCAGTTGCCAATAGGTTCACGTACCTACAATTTGAACAGAATCCCAACCTGTTTCCTGGCTTTAAGTTTTAAGCAAAGTTCCTTAGCATTTCTTTGATTTATTAAAGCCCAAACTGCTTTTCTTGAAATTAAAAAATATATTAAAAAATACCTATTTAATGACCATAGTAAGCTATATAGCATCAGGTAAATGCTACCTTATAGTATATTCATTCTACTCAGAGCTTCATACCTAAAATCAGACATGTATTCACAGATATGTATATGCTAACTGAACTTGTTATTGAAAGTAGTTAGGTTATTTAAGAAATTTTGTGAATCAATAAAATGTCGGAGGAATAAGGAATGGAAAATAACTATAGACACCTGAGATTATGTGAGAGGAAGGTGGGAAATGGCAAAGGGTGAGAAATAGGGGGAAAATATATATACACATATATATGTATATATAATAAATATGTGTGTGTATATATACATACATACATATGTGTGTATATGTATATACATATATGTATATATATGTGTATAATTGATGATATGATTAAGCCACCATGCAGTATATTCTGGATTGGGAAATTATATTTTATATGCTATGACAATACTCAGTGAATGAATGCAAATTAATTAAGTAATTAATTAATTAAAAATTTTAAAATAATTGTAGACGGCAATTTTGAGGGGTGTGCATTATTCTAATATTCCAAATTAGGAATTGAGTCTGGTGAAGTTATGAGGCAACATAGAAAGTAAATGGCCAAGTTATATTTTTGCTTTGCATTGTTTTGTTTTGTTTTGTTTTGTTTTGTTTTGTTTTGTTTTGTTTAGAAACAGAGCCTCATGGGACCAGCAGTTAGCGTAATGGCTATGTTGCTGGACTCCCACGTAGTCAACAGCGGTTCGCGTCCGGACCCGGTGGCTTAAAACTCATGCCGGGCACGTGTGCGTGCATGCCCAAGATCCCGAGAGGAGAATGGAGGAGAAAGGATTGCGGCATGGCCATCCCCCCTGGAGGGTGATTTCTCACTTTCTGTCTCTCTGTCTCTCTCTGTCTGTCTGGCAAGCGCACGCGCCCTATGGCAAAAACCTCTCCAAAAAAAAAAAAATAATAGAAACAGAGCCTCACTATGTGACCCAGGGTGGCCTTGAACTCATAGTCCACTTACCTCGACTTCTCAAGTAGCTGGCATTGCAGACATCTCTCATCTCACCTGGCTGCAAATATACATTTTAAACTCAGAAATATCACTTGCAGAGCCTATGTTCTTGTCATATCACGTGCTGACTCACAGTTCAATGACACAAAAAGGTATTTATTCTTAGCCTTGATCAACTCCTGCCATAATTAAGACATAAATTAATAGAAATGATTGACGATAATAGCTACAGTTATAGAAGTCTGTTACTTTGCTGTATACCAGCACAGCCTACCCCAGACTTTCCAAAAGATAAATGACAACAGTGTGTTTTCTGGCATCTGGTAGGAAAAAAATAAAAACTGAATAAGAAGACTGAGCCAGGAAAGGAAGAGACTGACTGCTGGTGGAAAAGGAAATTTCTTGTTTTCTTAAGAAAAATGTCTTATACTTTATTCTTAAAAAAAAAAAAAAAAAAAAAACACTCACTCTGTGCTTTTTTTTGATGCTGTTTTGTATCTAAGTTTTTTTTCTGAAACTTTAGAAAATGTTTGTCCTAGTGATTACACTCATGTATATAATTTTGCATAATACACTTAATCCTTCCAAGTTTTTTTAAAGAGAAGTTCTTAATTATTATAGGCTATAAACCATCCCTTTATGGTATGTTGCAGGGGTCCTTATTTAATAGATCTTTAACCATTCCATGTTACCATGGCATATTCTTTGCAGGACCAATTAACTCCATACCAAGACAAAAGACGAAATTATCACATTTTTTTTTCACCTTTTGCCTCCCTCTACTCTACTGCCCCATTTAGCTGATTAATATTATCTTTTTAGTGTTTGCTTTATAATGTAAATATACGTGTATCTTTATGGATTGAATCACCAAGGGCAAAGCTATGGGGACTAGATGTTAGCAATAAGGACTTGCATAGTTCTTTAGAAAACTGTAAAACAATGATAGTCTGTTCATTATTACTATCATGTACCAGTAACAAAAGATTAATGATGTGATATTCTTCTTTACAAGGACAGACTACTCCCCAAACCACCTTCCCCTTTTGTACGCTGCCATCAGTTATTTTATTGATTTTACTTACTATCTTTTAACATTCTTCTGTATAAGTTGAGAAACAGGAAAATAACCAGAAATCATTTTTCTCCCTTTTACTCCTTTACAGTATTTGTCAGAACCTGTAACATTCGTCGTGTTGTATAGCGATATTTCTCACATTCATTTTTGTGCCATTATACAGATTCCATGTCTACCACACAGAGCTCTTCTATTTTTTTAACTAACACTTAACTTACGAGTAGCTGAAGTTTATTCTTTAGTACTTCCTTTTTTGTTTTTTAAAAAAATGTCATGCTGGGCCAGCCAGTGGCATGGTGGTTGAGGCAGCTGGAGCTCGCATGGCTGACTTTGTGTTTGAGTCCCGGTCCTGGTAGCCTGAAAAACATGCCGGGTGCATGTGGGTATATGCCCCAAAATACTGACAGGAGAATGGAAGAGAAGGGATTGCAGTATGACCATCCCCCCAGAGGGTGATTTCTCCCTTAAAAAAAATAAATGAAAATAAAATTTTATTGCATATATTCAAGGAGTGCAACATGAGGTTTTGATATACTTAATAGGTAATAAAATAGTTATTATAGTCAAGCAAAATAACATATTATTATCTCACATAATTACCCCATTTTTTTGTGTATGTGACAAGAACACCTAAAATCTACTCTTTTGGCAAAACTCCAAAGGACACTACACAATATTAAGTATCCTTTTTATGATGTACATTAAGTTTCTAGAGTTGTTTATCCCATGTATCTGCTACATTTTATCCTTTGACCTTCCTTTGACTTTTTTGAGGTTTTTTGTTTGTTTTAAGAAGGATGCATGGCATCAAAATTCCTTGCATTTTAACATGTTCTAAATGTAAGATTGTAAGTATAAGAATAATATTGGGGCTGGGTATAAAACTTTCAAGTGCTCAATATTTCTGTGGTGAAGTTTGAGCCTAGACTTATTTTTTAAAAAGCATGTATTTGTTATGATTTTCAGGCCACTAGGTCTGGGACTCCAAAACCTGATGGGCCATGTGGGAATCCAACACCTTAACCGTCACGCCACCTGCTGGCCTTAGACTTATTATTTTACTAGAATCTTTCCTTTACTTGAAGTTTGTGTTCATCATTCTGGGTCAAATTTTCCAGTCTCTTTATGCTGCTATAACAGAATACCACAAACTGAATAATTTATAATCAATAGAAACTTATTTGGCTCGGGTCTGGTAGGTGGTGTGGTGGTTAGGGTGCTGGACTCCCACATGGCTAACCTTGGTTTGAGTACCAGACCTAGTGGCTTGCTTACTCATTTTCCTTTTCTCTCTGTCTCTCTCTGGTCAAATTAAAAAATAATAAAAAATAGATAAATGATTAAAAAACAACTTATTTGGCTCATGTTACTGGAGGCTGGAAAAAGCCAAGAGCATGACACCTACACCTGATGAGGGCCTTTGTGTTATGTCATCCTATGGAAAAGCAGAAGAGCAAGCAAGCATGGGAGTGAGAGGGCAAGAGGGGTCTGAACATGGTTTTTAAACAAGCCGATTTACAGCCTTCATGATTTAATCACCTCCTACAAGGCCCTACCTCCCAATACTGTTGCATTGGGAACTATGTTTCTAATGCATGAAATTTAGGGGACACATTGAAATCACGGATCCTGGGAAATAACATGCCCTCTCAAATGATAGATTTTTCATTTATCCACAAAGTATTCTGAATATTTTTCTGAAGCATTATCTTCATTTTTCCTCTTTGCAATACCCATTATGCCTATCTCTTTTGCCTGTACATTACTTTTTCTCTAATCTTTTAAGTCTGCATCCTTTTTTTTTTTTTTTTTTTTTTTGAGAGGTTTTTGCTCTAGGGCACGTGCACTCGCCACATAGACAGAGAGAGACAGAAAGCAAGAAATCACCCCCCAGGGGGGATGATCACGCCACAATCCCTTC
Source organism: Tupaia tana (assembly GCA_026018925.1). Lineage (NCBI taxonomy): Eukaryota > Metazoa > Chordata > Mammalia > Scandentia > Tupaiidae > Tupaia > Tupaia tana. The sequence continues at coordinate 75,569,923 of JAKSZU010000005.1, read as the reverse complement.
TCCTCCATTCTCCTCTCGGGATCTTGGGCACGCACACACACGCACCCAGCATGAGTTTTAAGCCACCAGGTCCGGGACGCGAACCACAGTCAACTACATGGGAGTACATAGCCATTATGCTAACTGCTGGTCCCCAATTTTTTTTTTTTTTTTTTTTTGAGAGAGAGATTTTAGCTATAAGGCATGTGGTGCACTCACCAGAAAGGCAGAGAGAGACAGAGAGACAGAAAGCAAGAAATCACCCCCCAGGGGGGATGGCCACGCCGCAATCCCTTCTCCTCCATTCTCCTCTCGGGATCTTGGGCACACAAGCACATGCTCCCTGCGTGAGTTTAAGCCACCGGATCCAGGACTCGAACTGCTTTTGACTACATGGGAGTTCAGCAACATAGCCATTACATCAACTGCTGGTCCCGATCCATGTCAATGTGCTCTCTTTTATCACTGTCTCTTCTGCCTTTTCATCAATGTCTAGGTTCCCTTATGCTGCTAATAGTTTGCCTCCCGTTTTTACTGGTTTTGTTTAATTTTTGTTTATATTTTGCTTTGACTTTTTTCTGAATTCTATCCTCTCACATTTCATCTCCTCATACTCTCCAACCATGTTTCCCTGAGTGTTTATATTTCTACTTCTTCCTTTTACTATATTATAGCAGTTGCCTTGCTGAGATTTTAGTGAATGGTAACATATGTGTTCACAATGTTCATCTACAATGTATTTATAATATGTGTTCTTTATCAGCCATTTGTTTCTCTTTTCCTTTTCTTCTTTTTTTTCTTGTAATAACTTTGTATACATCTTTGAGTGAGGTAATTTTTTTATGATGTATATGTATGAGCAGGGAAGGAGCCAGAACAGGGTTCTTGGAAGGCAGTTTTCCTAGTGTCCCATATTATTATCCATGAGCTTTTTTTTTTGGGGGGGGGAGGTTTTTGCTATAGGGCACATGCGCTCGCCTGAAAAACAGAGAGAGACAGAGAGACAGAAAGCGAGAAATCACCCCCCGGGGGGATGGCCACGCTACAATCCCTTCTCCTCCATTCTCCTCTCGGGATCTTGGGCACGCACGCATGCACACGCGCCCGGCACGAGTTTTAAGCCACCCGGTCCAGGACTGGAACCACGGTGGAATAAGTGGGAGTCCAGCAACGTAGCCATTACATTAACTGCTGGTCCCTCCATGAGCTTTTTGAGAGTTTACTTTTCCTCAGGCATAAAACTAGCCAATTGTAGATATTTGTAGCATAAAGACCCTGAAGTCCTCCCACAATCTCCACAAAAACAGCCTGGTTCATACAAATCATATTTCCAATATAATTCTTCATCTGCCCCCTCTCCTCATTACTCAAAACCAAGGCCAGAGAAAACTTCCATGGCAACCAGTGTACAATGTCCCCAATTTCCAAAGAGGGGCTTTAGTTTTGCTCCTCTAGGTGAGACCTCTACCTTTAAAAACATGCTTATTTCTGGGGTCTACCTGGAAGGATATCCTCTCTCACATTCCTCCCACTGCCTCTGTTTGAACACTACCGTCATTATACTATTTCATCTACCTTTTTTGTTCAGAATTTATGGTATCTCCCATATCTATTAAAGACAGATATTAGGGTTCCATTTATCATTCTTTCTTGTTGCTTTTGGATAAGTCAAAAGAAAAGGAGGAAAAGCCAACTCTATATTATCCTTAAAATGAAAGCCATAGCCTCTTCTTATGGCACGTTCAATTTCACAACTAAATATGGCATTTAAAGAGAAATACAAAGAGAGAAGAAGGAAATTGAAGGCCCAGTAGAAAATCTGTTCTTCACAAAGAAAACCACAGTAGTCACTACACACTCTTGAGTTCTGCTTTTCACTCAGGCTACTATCTCTGCATGAAAATTCAATTAAATCATCTTGCTCAGTATAACTTCTTAAGAGAGAGGTCATTTTACTTTAGTCTCAAAGATTTTTTTTATTGCAATGGATACTACAGACCAATAGCAACTGAAGCTTTCTCTTATTTTTTAAAAAGCTTATTTATTTATTTATTTATTTATTCCATGAGCACTAGACAGAGAGAGAGAAAGACAGATAGTACGCCTAGTAGGACCTCGGTATTATCATGTATCCCTCACTTCGGGCAACCCTGGATCATGGGCAGGTCCTGCCATGTTTATTCAGATAGGTTTCCAGACACGAACTTGGAAACTTCTGATGTGAGTCAGCCTCATAGAGCATTGTGTTTTACTGCTTCGCCACCATCATACCCCAAATCTTTCTTTTAACAGCAATGAGACTAGGTCTCATCCCACCATAGTGTTGAAAACTATGTTGATTTTCTAAAAATAAAGTTATAAAGTAAAAACACAGAATTATTAAATGGAGTGGGGGAGAACTAGCTTACACACATTGGCAGTTAACTTGTTTTATTTGTGAGTAACAGAGTGGTGAGACAGAATGTTCACCACTCAAAGCATCACAAAATCAGCTGTCACACTTGACATTAAAATTAATTGTGGATAAGCTGAATCTCCCGACAGATTTTCTGTAGCCAGTAATTTAGTAAAAGTGCTCTACTTTGGAAAGCCAAGAATGTCAACTAAAGGTCAGCTCCCAAGACATTACAATGCCCCCTTTCTGTAATCAGGTATTAAAATTGGACTATTCCTGCCTCAGTCTAAAACTGAAAAAGCAAACAATAGCTACTAAGGTCTCCTGGATTACAAAGTAAAGGCAAAATCACTCTGCAGAACTTGCAAAACAAATGACAAAAAAACAGTTTTACCATGATGTACTCACCAACCATCTCTTCCATCTTTTTTTTTTTTTTTTTTGGAGAGGTTTTTGCTATAGCGCATGTGCACTCACCAGAAAGACAGAGAGAGATAGAGAGACAGAAAGTGAAAAGTCAACCCCCCCCCCCGGGGGGTGGGGGGGATGGCCACGCCACAATCCCATCTCCTCTAGTCTCCTCTCGGGATCATGGACATGCACGCACATGCGCCTGGAATGAGTTTAAGCCGCCAGGTCCGGGACTTGAACTGTGGTCGACTACAGGGGAGTCCAGCGACATAGCCATTACGCTAACTGCTGGTCCCCTCACTAACCATCTTGAGGGCGTAAAAGGATTAAAGTTAAAAGGAGCTGGAGAGCAGAATTACTGCAGAAATTTACGTAATGCTATACAACAAGTCTTCAAAACATTAATGGAAAATGTGTATTACGAAAAAACTATGTGGACTGGACAGTGATAAATTGCAACCTTCTAAAAGGTAGACTCACATGGCAACATTCTAAGTCCACATTCAGAGTCTTCCCTGAGTACAAAGTATGCCTGCACCCACAATGAGGTCTGGCTGAGTTTGGGGCTAGATCATGACATTGAGATCCTGTTAGGGGTCTCTCTCTCTCTCTCTCTCTCTCTCTCTCTCTTTCTCATGGAAAAGATAAACAAACAAACTTATAGAGACAATCTGGGTCAGTACTACGACACAGTGATTAGGTGCAATGCAGAAAAAGCTAGATCTCACACAGCTGACCAGGGTTCGAGTCCTATCCCTGTCAACTTGAAAAACATGCCAGGAAATGTACATGTGTACACATTGGCATGATTTTCAAGCCGTCAGGTCCTAGACTTGAGCTGCCTAGACCACGTGGGAGTCTAGTGTTTTAACACCATGCCACTTGCTGGCCCTGGATTTCAAACACTTTACAATAAAATTAATTCATACTTTAATTACATTTTCCAAAAAGCTTTCTGAAGTTCGCTCATACTTTTTCTTCCCATCATAGAAGAGAAACCAAGGGCAAGGAAAAGAAGCTGCTAGGTAACCGCTAGAGCATCTGGACCTTGGTGTGTAGCATCCAAAACTGATGTCAAAACCGTGCTTGGAAAAGTTTAAAGCCAGAAGCTGAAGTCCACAGTGACAGAGTAAAAAACAACATTTGGACAAACTACTCTTCTTCATGGAACAAAGACGTGGAAGTGTTTTCTGTGGTGAGATGTGGTTGTACAGAGAAGAAAGCTGACCTGGAGCCAACCCAAAGTGGACTTTGTTCAGGAGATCCTCCTAACAGAATAGAATTTGAGAATTAGAGATGGACTACTGAATATCCAGAGGCTGACGCTCTATTAATAAGATCCAACTAGAAAGCTCTAACAGGAGTATTTCTGTGGAAGCTACAACACCTGAAAGAAAAACAAACAGCACTGGGGAACCTGACATAGACAGAAGGCACCAGAGCTAAATTTCATCCTGTTCAGAGAGGGCTGCTGTTCAGTGTCACCACAGATTAACTACCTGTTCTGTATACTCTTTCATGTCTAGCTTATTTTGCTCAGAATAATATTTTGAGAAACACCTATGATGTTGCATATATCAGTAGATTAAATTTTCTTCTTATTGCTGAGTATATTCCATTGTACAAATATAGTTCAATGTATTTATCTAGAAGCTCTGCATAATTTTTTATTTTTCAATCTATTCCACCGTTGGAACTAATGTATGTATGCTGGAAAGTGTGGATATAGGTCCTCTTTATTCATATATGCATCCTGTATGGAAACCTTTTTTTTTTTGAGAGAGAGAGAAAGAGAGAGAGAGAGAGAGAGAGAGAGAGAGAGAGAGATTTGCTTTAGGGCATGTGCACTCACTGGACAGAGAGAGACAGAAAGTGAGAAATCACCTCCCCAGGGGGGGGGATGGTCATACCTCAATCCTTTCTCCTCCATTCTCCTCTTGGGATCTTGGGAACGTATGCACATGTGGCCAGCATGAGTTTTAAGCTGCCGGGTCCAGGACTCAAACCACGGTCAACTATTGGGAGTCCAGCGACGTAACCATTATGCCATCTGCTGGTCCCTGGAAGCCATTTGAAAAGACTCTTCTTTGCCCATTTAATTTTCTAATGCTACATAATAAATTATCACAAAAAAATTGGTGACAGAATGACTATTATTTTGTTTACTCTTGTGGGTCAACAATTCAGGAAAGGTTTTGCTGTGTCTTTGTACTTGGGTTTCTCATGTCAATGCTGTGAGATGTTGCATGGGACTGCAAGAATCTTAATTAGGCTAGATGTCAAATATGGCTCATTCACATGACTGGCATGCCAGCTGTCCAAGAGCTCAGCCAATGTTGTCAACCAAAGTATCCACACATGACCTCCCCGACATAGCAATCGGAGAGGACAGTCACACTCTTACATAATTACTGGTTTTCTCCCTCAAAAAAAGTGACCTAAGAGAACCTGACAGAAGGTCTATGTCTTTTTCCAATCTACTCTCAGAAATTATATAGTATCAGTCTCATCATATTCTTTTGCTCGAAGCAGTTGCGAGATTCAATAGAACCCCACAGTCTGATGATGAGTGCACTATCTAGCGGTTTGTAGTCATCTTTAAAACTACAAAACCGTATATGTACCAGTCCGTGTCTGGACTCTCTGTTATTGGGGGGGTGGGGGGGTATGTTATTTGTTTTAGTGATCTATTTGCCTTTTCTTACATCAACAGTAATATCTTGATTATATGTTTTTCTTTTCTTAAGAATTATTTTATTTAACATTTTAAAATGTATTTATTTTAATTTGACCAGAGAAAGATAGAGCGAGAGTGAAGGGGGATGGGGCAGTGAGAAAACAAGCTTCCAGGTCCGGGACTCAAACCATGGTGGGCATGTGGGAGTTCAATACCCTTAACCATCATGCCATCTGCCAGCCCCTTCATTAGAGTAATTTCAAGTAAGTTTTGAAGGCCAGTCAGTGACATAGTGGCTAATGAGACTTCATCCCATGAGACCAACTGCACAGTTAGAATTCTCGACATAGCCACAGCAGCTTGAAAAACATATCAGGCATATGTGCATGTGTACCCCAAATTCTGAGAGGAGAAATGGAAGAGATGGGATTACAGTATGGCCATCCCCCATAAGGGTGCTTTCTTGCTTCCCCTGCCCCATCTCACTCTGACAAGCACATATGCCCTCTAGCAAATGAAAAAAAAAAAAAAAAAATCTTGAAATCAGGTAGTAGAATTTCAATTTTTAAATTGTCTGACTATCATAAGTTCTTTGTATTTCCATATAAATCAACTTGTCAGTTATCATTAAATTTAAATAAATTATATTTTAATTGTTCTTGAATCTATGGAACAATATTGGAAGAACTGATTTCTAATATTAAATCTTTTAATCCATAAATGATATATTATTCCATGTATTCAGGTCTTCTTTTATTTCTTTCAGCAATATTTTATGTGGTTTGAATTTGTTTTTCTGTAGAAAATTACATATCATTTATTAAACTTATCCCTCTGTATTTTATATTTTTTAAAGTTACTGACAATGACTTTTAGTTTCAACTGAGTCTTGCTTGTATATAGAAAAGCAATTGTTTTTGTATATTGACCTTGAAACCTGTAACCTTGCTAAATTCATTTATTATTCTAGTACTGCTACTGAAATGTTGAAAAGAACTTTTAAGAGTGAATGCCTTTGCCTTGTTACCACACTTAGGGATTAAACTGGAAAATTTTTACTAATTGTTTCACCCTTGTTTTTTAGCTTTAATCTCACTCTTCATTGTTTTGGTGACTCCAACCACACAAAAAGTTAGACTGACTTGCCCAACAGATCTCTGAAGCTGTTCCTTTCTACAGGTCATTTTCCTCTGATTCAATTTAGATAGTTTACAAATATTTTCTTCTATAGTGTTTGCCATCAAACTCATCCAATGAATTTACTATTTTATATAGTTTATATGCGTATGTTCTTGTATTGGTATTTGATTCATGTTGTTTCAGTTTCTTTACTAAAATAATTTATCTGCTTACTAATTATGACTATCTTTTCATTTAAAACCATTGAATGCATTTATAATAACTGTTCAAGTTCTTTTCTACTAATTCCAACATCTCTGTCATCTTTGGATCTGTTTCCATTGATTATTTTTTCTGACCGATTATAGGACATATTTTTCTACTTCTTTTTGTAAGATCAAAATAGGCCTGCTTTTTTTTTTTCTTTTTTGAGAGGTTTTTGCTATAGGGCGGGTATGCTCACCACACAGAGAGAGACATAGAGACAGAAAGAAGCGAGAAATCACCCCCCAGGGGGGATGGCCATGCGACAATCCCTTCTCCTCCATTCTCCTCTCAGGATCTTGGGCATGCACGCACATGCGCCGGCGTGAGTTTTGTTTTGTTTTTGTTTTTTTGGAGAGGTTTTTGCTATAGGGCGCGTGCACTCACCAGACAGACAGAGAGAGACGGAGAGATAGAAAGCGAGAAATCACCCCCCAGAGGGGATGGCCATGCCACAATCCCTTCTCCTCCATTCTCCTCTCAGGATCTTGGGCACGCACGCACGCACACGCGCCCGGCATGAGTTTAAGCCACCGGGTCCGGGACTCGAACCACGGTCAACTACGTGGGAGTCCAGCAACATAGCCATTACGCTAACTGCTGGTCCCCGCCGGCGTGAGTTTTAAGCCACCGGTCCGGGATGCAAACCACGGTCGACTACGTGGGAGTCCAGCGACATAGCCACTACGCTAACTGCTGGTTTCCAAAATAGGCCTGCTTTTAAGTTGTGACTTTTCCAGGGTTTCAATTGAATACCTGCAGTTTTAGCAAGATCTTTCTGCTTTGGTTGGCCAGAACCCCAAAGTATCCCTGGACTCTGTGACCTCATCTTGAGTCACCTCACAATTAAAAATAGCTGTTTGGTGCCAAGCCTTGTAGTGGTTCTTGCCATGTTTACAGCATAGCATTACACAAGAGATTCAAAGGTACCCCTGTGCAAATTTCTGAAGCTCACTTTCTACCCAGCTTCCTTATTTTAGCCATCTGTCCCTTCAATTTCCAGTCCCAGCAGCTCAGAATTCTTCCTCAACTCAATGAGACTGTTGTGTTTTACTTCAATTCCTACACTACAGCCTGATACTGATTCCAGTCAGAAAACTGAGGTATTGAGGGGCTTCACTTGTTCTCTTTCTCTCAAAGTTTTACAGTCCGTTGCCACTTGTTGTCCATTGTCTAAAAACAATTGCTCCATATACTGTGTCGTTGTAAAAGTTGGGACATATTTTTCTATGATTTTCTATGCAAAAATGCATCATGACTTCCCTAACAACCCAATATACTCATCCACCTTTATAGCTGCTCACCTTGAGAGAACTAACCAAGTACTGGTTACCAGTACTGGGAAGCCAGTTGATATTTCATTATCCAGAAGTGCCTTAAGCCATATCAGAAGCAGCCTGAAATTTTATGAGTTGCAGAAATGAAATCTCCACAGTGTTTGAGAGAACAATAATGAGAAATAATAAATTTATTTTCTACTTACACCCTATAGAATTCAACTTATTCAATAAGCCAGTCATATTGCTATTTCAGAAATATATGTTCCAACATATACGTGGTATAAGAAAGGAGGTGTGTTTGGGGAACACTAACATGGCCCTTTAATTAAGAAATGGAGGAGATGGTGACCTGTAAAATCCTGCTTATAATGGAGCAAAGTGAGAATTTGTAGGGAAGGAAAGCCTTGGGTTTGGATTCAATCCCAGCTCTGTTTCTTATTAGCATTATTGAGCAAGTCCTTTAACCTTTCAAAGTCATTGTCACTTCCCAATATAGCTGGGTTGTTACACCAGCCCCTCCTTTTTGTCATGGATAGGAAATGTGAAAATGTTTGTAAACTCTCTATACATGCTAGCTTTGGCTTATAGGAACCAGATTTTAGAGCTATAGGATGTAAAGAACAAAAGTTATGTCCTAGATCATGAATATATAGTCTGTTCCCAACTCTCTCATATATAATATATATATATATATATATATATCATTACACCTCCCATTTGTTCTACATCTAGCACTGTTTTGAAGATTTTAGCTTATTTATACTCCACAACAAACTTAAGTGACAGGTATTAACACCTGGGTTTTGCTAATCAGGAAATTAAAGCGAAATTTAGAAACTCACTCAAGATCAAATGGCAAAAATTAAACTCAGGTACTGAATGGGGGCACAGAGATAAAGCAATGCTCTGTAGGACTGAACCTCATGGGAAGGTTCCAAGTTGACATCCAGGGACCTCCATGTGTGCCTATGATCTGGGCTGGCTGAAACTTAGGGTAGATAACAGTGCTGAGACCTTGCTGGGGATACACTGTCTCTCTCTCTCTCATGCTCCTTGTCTCTCTCTCTCTCTCTCTCTCTCCATGTCTCTTTGTGTCTCTCTCTTATTTATGGAAGAAATTAATACATGAACTTTAAAAACAGAAAAAGAAAAAGAAATCAAAATCAGACTCTTGTGTCTACAAGAGTAGGTTCACTAGGTTTTTCCCATTGCACTACCTTGACCATGGATAATCATGATATTTCTAGGCCTCAGAACTCTCCTTCATGAAATGAGGACTCTGAACAACCTGGTAGTCTTATTCTCCCTTCTCATCTTAACATGCACACTCAAAACACAATTTCCCAACCTTTTTTAAACCTTTTAAATCGTTTTCATTACATTAGGCATAAAAGAAGCCTAACGTCCTTCCAAGTCTACATTACTTTGCAATGTTGATTTCAAGGAGCATAATTGGTGGGATTTTCATATTTAGCTTCTGACCTGCTGTCCATCAGGACTTCAACCAAGACAGTAATATTCTTGACTTACTGGGACCTATTACAAAGGCCTGGTGCTCAACTTTTTATCCTCTATGCTGGTCATTAACGTGGTGCATTGCTAGCTATATCTATCATTGCTTGTCATGGAGGTTAAGGAAATGTACCCTAGGTGGGTATATTGCAAGAGTCCCCCTACTTATTCTGATATGCCCTCTGACCACAGAGATGGTGTGGAAAACCTTACCGTGTTTCTGTTTGTGCACGGCTCATCTCACATTGCTGACTTATATTATTATATGCCATGTACATTAGTACTAATCAGGTTTAACTTTATTATTTTTAAATCCATATGTGCAATAACAGTTCCCATTTGAGATTATAGCTATGGAATTGGCCTGGAGATTGAAAAGAAAGCCACCTCTGTGTCTTTTTGATGAAATTTGGAATGGGGATAGTGGGAGGAACCCTTTCTCCCTCCCATGCATAAGCAGAGAGGTCAGGCTTTGAGACAATGAGAGACTATTCCTCTCATGAGTGGAAAAAAGGTATACTGGGATAAGCACATCAAATATACCTTCACAGGGACAGTTCTCCACCTCCCTGATAATCACCACCATGGTACAACAACGGATGGTACAGCTGTCCCTGTGCCTTGCGCTGTGCATGTGAGGCACAGAGGAAACCCCAGGCACCAGGGCCAATGAGCTACTCTCTCACACTTCCAGTATTGGTATGGAAATGAAGAAGCACTAACTGGCCTCAGGGCAGACATCCTCTTTATACAACCTGGGGTACTACTGGGAATCTAAATCCCCAGGTTTTTCTGATCCAAAAGGTTTTTCATATTCCCTAACTTCAGGTATTTATGTGGGATGAGAAACTGGACAGTAGTAATGCACTAACTTGGTTGTTCCCTCCAAATCATTTTTTTCTACATGACTATCAAATACCAGGGTCTTTTTAAAAATGTATTTAGCATTACTATTATTTTTTTAAATTTGCTGTAGGGCATGTGTGTTGACCACAGTGGGGAAATGAGAAAGCAAGCCACCACTCGAGCTGTAGTCAGCCATGTGGAAGTCCAGCACCGTAACCACCATGCCACCTGCTGCCCTCGAATACTGAGGTCTCAACATACTAAACAAATTAACGTGTTACTACTGGTGAGTTTCTCATCACCCTTGGGGGCCAGGAGTCAAAACTTCGGAGACCAAAAAAATCATCTGGCTGAAATACAAGCTTTCACAGCACCCAGATTCTTACAGAAATTCAGTTTCTACCTCCAAGCTGACCTCTTTTCAATCTCTTGAATTTAAAATTAATGCGCATCACTTTTCACTGCATGATTGAAGATTCTAAACTCTAAAATGTAATCATATGCAAAATGTTAGTAGGGCAAAAAGATCAAGGATGTGTATAAGACAATTTGACACATCACAGAGGCCAAGTCAGAAAGGCCAGTGCAGAAAATAAATTGCAACTAGCAAGGGAATAAAGGAGCAGAAGGGCCATGCTTTATAAATACATTAGCAATGTGAGCCAAGTGTAGACTCCTTAATTGTTGCAGTGGGAAGAGAAATAGAACAAGAGAAAACACCAAAATGGCTGAGATATAAAACATTTCTGTCATCGTAAGACACAAATCCAGTGCTCGGATAGTTTGACTTAATTTTTGACAAAAACAAATAATGATAATCAGAGGGTCCCCTATTACTGCACAAGAAAGGAAAAGGAAAGCAAGCCTGATTATAAAGAATGTCATCCACTGCGTACCGGGCATTTCTGGATATCTCAAAGTCACTGCAAACTCAATCCATTTAAAACAAAATTAATCAGATTTTCATCAAAAATGAACCCTCTCTCAAAACACTTGCTGTTGCCGTCAATGGCACTATCATTCGTTTTCCGAAATCTTCACCCCTTGATTTATCTCCCCTTCAACCTAAATGTTTATCATCACCAACTTTAGGTTTTTCTTTTTCCTTCAAAATATCTCGTAATCTGTTTCTTTCTCTGTCCACTGCTTCCTTTTCACCTTTCATCTCACATCCAACTCCTACACTGCCTCTGGTTGCCTCTCAGAATCCACTCATTTTATACACTACATTTATTGTTGCAGCTCTTTTCCCAAACCACAAAAGTATCCTGTTCTCTGTCTCATCAACTCTTCACCCACCAGCATAGTTCCACACAAAATATGAAATCTTACGTGATGTGATTGCAGCCTCGGCTCACTCATCTTTTCTCTATTCAGCACCCAGCCTCTGAGAATTTTCAATTCTCTGCCCCATCAAAGCTGGACTATTTTTTTCAAGGACCCAACCACACACAAACACTGAATAGGAGTCTGCTCAGACTTACACTCAGGAAGTTTATACCTCAGCTGTCACTGCAGGTGTCCGAGCTCTGATTCTCATTAGCCACTTGCACACCATTGAGTTCTGGGTTTGAAAATAATAGGCAAGAGCAGAAGAAAAAGCAGTAGTAGCATTGACTCGTTGAAGAGAATTTTGCTGGGGCCGTTGTGCATCCTTTTTTTTTTTTTTTTTTTTTTTTTAGGGGAAAAGGCACATTGAGTTATGTAATCAAAAAACTACATTCTCAGCGACTTAACACAACATAGGTGTATCTCCCATGCCACAGTCCAACGTAATTCAGTAGTGTGAGGAGTGGGGAGCAATGGCTGATAAGGAGACTCAGGCACACAGATTATCTCAAGTCATGAAGAGTCATTACTTGTAGAGTGACTTCTGAGGGTCCTGAACGAAAGGAAGAAAGAAGAGATGAGCATCAGGCAAAGAAGCTATTGGGCAAAGAAAAGTCATGACATATTTTTTTTTCCTGTTTTCTCTTGGCAAAAATTCATTTATGACTTTTCTGAGAGCTCAATATATCGAAGCCAGGCCTGGAAGTGGTGAACAAGTTTTTCACCCATATTCTATTAGACAGAACTTGGTCAAATGGTCCCAGATTAACTAGAAAGGATCTGGGCAATTTAGTTTAACACGTGCCAGGAAAGAGAAGAAAAGAACAGATATTTTTGAGAACCAGCATTTTCTGCCTACCACCCAAATCTCCATTCCTCTCTGGCTACCCAGAACCATTTCTATTTTCTCTCAAATCTGTAGTTATTCATTCCCTAATTCCTGTCAAGGAGCCATCCCTTGAACCATTTATTCATTTTTTTATGACCTGTGTTACAGTATCCCACCTTCTGGGTTAGTTTTAAATTGTTCAGATCTGGATAAATCTCAGCACCAAGACCAGTAACTTCTATACTGTTATCACCCTCCCTTATACCACAAGGAAAACCCACACATGGGCTGATTCTTGCATCTCAAAGAATAAAAATAATCTCAGCCCAAAATTTACACAGTAATAAACCATAAGTAGAGTTACACAAGCTTTGGAATCAGAGACACCGAGGTTCAAATCCTGTACGGTACTGCTAATAGCCATGTGACTCATGGTGGTAATGATCTCTCTAGACCTCAACTTCCTAATCTGTAAAATGGAGATACTAACACCTACATTCAGAGTTATTGTGAGGACTGAATAAAATCTTCATTAAACACCTAACACAAAAGTCATCACAATAGTCGATTGAATGAGGTAGTCATTTGGGTATTTAAATTGGTGACAAACTTTTAATAATTTCAAGGAAATAATCAGTAATATTGTTTTAGGCAATGGCAACAGACTGATAGAGAAAATGTATGGGAATTACATTAGGACCTTTTGGGTCATCTGGAAAGTCATGACACACTTTCGCATAGTAAAACAGAAAAATACATTGTGACTTTACCAACAACCTAATAGGAAAACTCTGCTATATCATATACCTAAAGTCAAAGCAAATATAATCCCTTTATAACGGGTCATTAAAATGGGACTTTTCTGGCCATGTGTTTTTTGCAGAGTTTCCAAGACCAGTAAAGTCAGTAACAACTACCTCACATCCCAAAGCAGGGCATTGGACCACATACCTCATGGGAAGAATGAATGAAGAGAATTTGAAACCAATTAGACCAGAAGTACCCCACCAGTCACCACCACACCATAAACCAAAACATAAAAACGAACAAAAAACAAAAATTGATTTAAGGAGGGAAGAAGAGGCTGGAAAAAGAGGCTCATTTGAAGACTGATGCCTGAGGGCTCTGTGTTCCCTTGCTCCAGTATAAAAGAAAGGTTTGCTTTCCCCACTTCCAGTTAGGAAAACACACCACCTGGAGGACCCGACATGTCGTCTAGCTCCGAGGGCCACCAGGGCACAGATCTGACCTGGTCTGCAGTCTGCAGGCTGGAGAACCTGTTGAACATTTGGGGATGAGCTGAAGAGTGCAATGGTAGCCATGCACACATTTCCCAAAGCCACCAACTAGAGGACACATCATTCTCTCAGGAAAATTCCATGTTGGCCATCCAGGAAGGGAAAATAGCTAGAGAACCCTCAAACTTCTCACAAGGCTCAGTCAGCATGGCATGATGGTAGCACAATTCTCCGCAATGCTGGAAGCCATATAGAAGACTGAGGTTTAGTTCCTGAGTCATTCTGTATATGCCATGAACATCTATGCTGAGGACAGATTTCTGATTATTCTTCCTATTCTAAGGTGCTTTCCAAGGGGTCTGGGAGAGTCACATCTACAAACATTAATCTTGCTGCAACAGGCTGCTGTGGTCTAGTGATTATGGGCAACTCCTTATGTCCTGACCCTGACATAGCATCACCAGATAAATAGCGGGACCAGCAGTTAGCGTAATGGCTATGTCGCTGGACTCCCACATAGTCGACCGCGGTTCGCATCCCGGACCCAGTGGCTTAAACTCACGCCGGGCGCGTGTGCGTGCGTGCTCAAGATCCCGGGAGGAGAATGGAGGAGAAGGGATTGCAGCGTGGCCATCCCCCCTGGGGGGTGATTTCCTGCTTTCTGTCTCTCTGTCTCTCTCTGTCTGTCTGGCGAGTGCACGTGCCCTATAGCAAAAACCTCTTAAAAAATAAATAAATAAAATAGCAAAATTTTATTATATACATTAGGTTAGATTTGGATATTCTTTTCCTTTTTTTAAAGAATTATTTTCTTTAACTTTATTTATTATTATTATCATTATTATTTTTCAGTTTGATCAGGGAGAGACAGAGAGAGAGAGGAAGTGAGAAAGCAAGCCACCAGGTCCAAGACTTGAACCGTGGTCGGCCATGTGGGAGTCCAGCGCCTTTAACCACCATGCCACTTGCTGGCCCCCTGGATATTCTTTTCTACTGACTCCAAGTCTCTTTGAGACCAAGACTTGCATATTTAACCAATTACTAACCTTAGACTTTCTAGAACTATTAATAACCTACAAGCCCCCCACTTTCAGATGTCCTGCCTTTATGGGCCAGGCTAGCGAAAAGACTTTTTACCTTTTTACTTTTACCCTTTTTACCACAATTTTGTCTCTCTCTTGCTCTCAGAACTAAATAAAAGAATTGTTGCATTTGAGTGCCCCAGCAAACACTTATGTTTTGCTGTTCACTCCAATTTGTGCTTAGACTAAATCACGTTAATTACTATTTCTACAGAGCTTGGTTATTTCCATCATCCAGGCCCTGAGATGGCTGGGGAGGATCATGGCATGAGACTCTGTTAGGTTGCTCTCTCTCTCATGACAGAAAGAAACTTAACAAACAAACAAACAAAAAATAAATAACCTTTCATGAACTATATCACATTCAGATATCCAGAGGGCACTGTTGTTAGTTTACACTCACATCAGCCAAGAAAACAGCAGCCTTCACCCCAGTCCCCTCTTTTGTATGCCCCAACACTAGAGAGACAAAGCCAGCTTCTGGAAGGGGTAAGCAGGGGCTAAAGGACAGAGAAGAGAAGCTGGTGAGGCCCTGTCCCAAACCAGTGGTCTTCCAACCCTGAAATAGGACCAACCTAGAGTGAAGAGAAGCTTTTGCCTGGTTTAAAGTACATAAGTTTAACATCAGTGTCCTTCAATAAGACAGCTGTTATGACTAAAGAATGGCAGAAATGCCATGGGACCGGCTTCAAGTTCATCAAAGGGTGATAAAGTCTGAGCCCAGAGAGTGGGCCTGAAGTGATAGTGGGAGGAAGGGGGAGCTGCTTCCTGTTCAGCTTGTTCAATAGTCATCGTTGGGAACCAGTAGTTAGCGTAACGGCTATGTCGCTGGACTCCCACATAGTCGACCGTGGTTCGCGTCCCGGATCCGGTGGCTTAAAACTCACGCCGGGCGTATGTGCGTGCGTGCCCAAGATCCTGAGGGGAGAATGGAGGAGAAGGGATTGCGGCGTGACCATCCCCCCTGGGGGGTGATTTCTCGCTTTCTGTCTCTATGTCTCTCTCTGTCTGTCTGGCGAGCACACACGCCCTATAGCAAAAACCTCTCCAAAAAAGAAAAAAAGAAAAAAATAGTCATCGTTGACTCAGCCGGCTCTCCTGACCTCTTGATTGGATCATTGCTCCTGTCTTCTACCAAGGAGTATGTGAACTACTTACTCACCAGTGGATTCAATCAACATCTTTAGATACCATATTCATTCAGTAAATATTTAATGAGTACCCTCTGTGTTCCAGGTACTATTCTGTGTTCCAAGTACTAGATCTGCTTTCATGGAATAAGTCAGTATAAAGTATGATGTTAGGTACTGTTGGTACTCTGATGGCTTTGTATGTGTCAGTTGAACTGGGCTGATCTCGGTTTTTCAGAATTCCACTTCTTGTGTGTCTTTTCAGTCAGTCCACAAGGAATATTCCTGAGAAATGTAGAGGACAAAGGGACACAGCAGCCTTTCCAGAGGTCACAGATCTGCTCAGTTACCTCATTGGCAGGAACCAGCAGCCAAGGCTACCTTCCTATCCTTCAGCTTGGATAGCCAGACCAGGTTGATCCCTGAGTCAGATGTGTGTTTTTAGCTCCATGACTAAAGGCCTTGACTTTTTTTTTTTTTTTTTTTTTTTTTTTTTGAGAGGTTTTTGCTATAGGGCGCGTGCGCTCGCCAGACAGACAGAGACAGACAGAGAGATAGAAAGCGAGAAATCACCCCCCAGGGGGGATGGCCATGCCACAATCCCTTCTCCTCCATTCTCCTCTCAGGATCTTGGGCACGCACGCACATGCGCCCGGCGTGAGTTTAAGCCACCGGGTCCAGGACGCGAACCGCGGTCAACTACGTGGGAGTCCAGTGACATAGCCATTACGCTAACTGCTGGTCCCTAAAGGCCTTGACTTCTGCAGGTTATCTTTATCAGCAAGGCCGGAAGAAAACACACACACACACACACACACACACACACACACAAAAGAAAGGACACGGGCTTCTGTGTCCTTTCAGTTCTTCCTCATGCGATTCCACTTTGTGTTTGGAGGGTCCAGCTGGCCCTTGAGCATCCTGCAACACCTCCATCTTCCCCTCATGCTTGTTGGCCTGTGGACATCAAGCTACAGCAACACATGCAGAAAGAAACAGACAGATAAAAAGGTGTGAAAGAAAAGTAGTTTAGAGGTGTCTGTGGAATGTAAGGTCCACTTGAGTTTCTTTTGTGTTCTTTTTTCTTTTTTTATTCTTTTTTATTAGTTTTTTTATTCTTTTTTTTTTTTTTTTTTTTTTTTTGAGAGACTTTTTACTATAGGACGCATGTGCTCACCAAAGAGACAGAGACAGAAAGTAAGAAATCACCTCCTGGTGGGATGGCCACATCACAATCCCTTCTCCAGTTTCCTCTCGGGATTTTGGGCACGCACATGCACCCAGCCTGAGTTTTAAACCACCAGGTCCAGGACTGGAACCACTGTCAACTACATGGGAGTCCAGCAGTGTTATAATTACGCCATCTGCTGGTCCCAGGTCCACTTAAATTTCAAAACCCGAGTAAACATAAACTCAGACTGTAGTTATGCCCCATACCCATCAGAGTTACTGCCCCAAAGTCATGTTTTAGCCTACAGTAAAAAACTCTGATGCTACAAAGGATGATAGATATTACACTGTGACCTTCGCCCTTTCTTCATCCTAATGTTCTCCAATTCATGATGTAAATAAGGTATGGTCAATCAGTCGCCTGCATTATTTTAAATAAACTAATGTAAACTCTTGACAACTTGCTACCTTCTTTCTTCTTCCCTTCTCTTTGTTACATAGAAACCAGCTTTCTCAGCCACTATGTCAATGAGCACATCTCCAGAAAAACAGTCTGTTCATTCAGCTGATTTGTACTAAGCCCTGGCTCAAATAAACCTCTTTTGTTTAACTTCAGTTAGTTTCAGCCTTCTTTCTAGGTTGACATAGAAACTTCAAGAACTTCAAGTTGGGGGACCAGCAGTTAGCGTAATGGCTATGTCGCTGGACTCCCACGTAGTCGACCGCGGTTCGCGTCCCAGACCCGGTGGCTAAAAACTCACGCCGGGCGCGTGTGCGTGCGTGCCCAAGATCCCGAGAGGAGAATGGAGGAGAAGGGATTGCGGCGTGGCCATCCCCTCTGGGGGGTGATTTCTCGCTTTCTGTCTCTATGTCTCTGTCTGTCTGGCGAGTGCACGCGCCCTATAGCGAAAATCTCCAAAAAAAAAAAAGAACTTCAAGTCAAGGGACTAGGAGGTGGTGTAGTGGTGGTTAAGGTTCCGGACACCCACACTGATGACCAGAGTTTGAGTTCTGGACCAGAAGCTTGAAAATCACTCTGGGCACATGTACATGCATTCCCAAAATCCCTAGAGGAGAATGGAGGAGAAGGGATTATAGGAGAAGGTACTGTGCCATGGCCATCCCCCCCCAGGAGATGATTTCTCACTTTCCCTCTCTTCCTCTCTCTCTGGCGAACATGTGTACCGTATGGCAAAAACAAAACAAAACAAAACTTCATGTCAGAATTACAGTACAAGTTTATTTTGGTACAAAAAAAATTGAAATACACCTCCCCGGAGGGTGAATTCTCGTTTTCTGCCTCTGGAGAGTGCACACGCCCTAAAGCAAAAACCTCTCCGGAAAAAGAAGTGTGCAGATTTAATACAAATTTTTAAAGTTGAGCTGATGGGAATACATGTATAGCTTTTTTCATAATATGCATTTTTCTATCACCTTTTTAAAAATGATAGATGACAGAGATAGATAAATAGATGATAAAGGATAGAATTTTTCTGCTTAAACCCTGACTGATACAGTTACCACACAAAACAAGTTGGTAAAGGTCGGAGGGGATTGTTTCAGATAGTCAGGTAAGCCTCTCTGCAGAGAAAATATCTGAGCGGAGACCTGACTAGTAAATAAGGCATGTCATAACTGGAATAACTGGAAGGGAATTATTGCGGTGGAAGGAATAGCCAGTACAAAGGCCCTGGCTCAGTAGCAGGAGTGAGCATGTTAGAGAAACAAAAAGACAGATACGACTGGGTCAGAGGAGGAAACACTGACTGCGGGATGGAGAATTGACTTAGAGAGATCAAAACCGAAATAGGAAGCCTTTTCAGGGACTTGGACTCTCACGATTCTAGGCGTGGTAAGAAGTGTCCAGATTGGGTCCAGCAGGTGGCATAATGGTTTCATCGCTGGACTCCCATGTAGTCGACCACAGTTTGAGTCCTGGACCTGGTGGCCTGAAATTTATACCGGGCCCATGTGTCTGTGTGCCCAAAATCCCAAAAGGAGAATGGAGAAGAAGGGATTGTGGCATGGCCATCCTCCCCGGAGGGTGAATTCTCGTTTTCTGCCTCTGGAGAGTGCACACGCCCTAAAGCAAAAACCTCTCCGGAAAAAGAAGTGTGCAGATTTAATACAAATTTTTAAAGTTGAGCTGATGGGAATTATTGATGGAATGGACATAAATATGAAGGAAAGAGAAATCAAAAATAAGATCCTCAATATCCCTATCCTCAAGAAAACAATCTGTTGGTGTACATTTATAAGGTAAAATTTAAAACAGGTGCTACAAACTGAAAACAGCACAGCAAGGCTGCAGGACACCAAGAAGGCCTCACTCTGCCTGCAGCCCCTATTCAGGCCCTGTTCCAAACTCCCTCAACTCATCTGTGTAACTATCTTCCACTCAATTGTGAGCCCCAAAGGGCAGGGGCTATTTTTATACATTCTTTGTGCTCCAATCTACTTAGTGCAGTAATTTGTGGAGAACAGAGTTTAATGAAATTTTTTGTGTAGACTGGTTGAAAAAGTTTTGAAGCATACAAACTTTCATAAGCTTTTCTAATTCCTCAAATCACCTCAGAAAATGGCTTTAAGGCTTTTTTTTGTTTGTTTGTTTGGTTTTTTTTTGTTTTTTGTTTTTTGTTTTTTTTTTTTGGAGAGGTTTTTCGCTATAGGGCGCGTGCGCTCGCCAGACAGACAGAGAGAGACATAGAGACAGAAAGCGAGAAATCACCCCCCAGGGGGGATGGTCACGCCGCAATCCCTTCTCCTCCATTCTCCTCTCGGGATCCTGGGCACGCACGCACACGCGCCCGGCGTGAGTTGTAAGCCACCGGGTCCGAGACGCAAACCGCGGTCGACCACGTGGGAGTCCAGCGACATAGCCATTACGCTAACTGCTGGTTCCCAAGGCTTTTTTAGAATGCTAGGATGCAGTTGTGTTTACATGCACAGATTCTTCTCCCTTCCCCCCACCCCCTTTGGCACAGTTCAAGGATTTGAGGACAAATCAATGACAAAAGAGGAAATCCGTTTATGCCCGCCATTTACTTCGCCAATAATTAGAAATTTTTAAAACAAAATACATTCCTATACTAGACAGATTTTAGGCAACTAAATTCTAATCAAGCCAACCAAAGCCAATTCAATGTCCTACACATGTTGGATATTAATTAATACAGTTAATTAAAGTTACTTCAAATAGTCCTTTCTTGATTCCATTAGCACTGGCTTTTTCAACTAATAAAGAATCTTTCTTAAGTATTATAAATTGTTATGGAAATCACAAATTGCAGAGGCATTTATGGAGAAGAAATAATGTATTCATTAATTACTAAAATTCACTGACCATAAATTTGTCACTGAAATAAAACTGTGGCACTTATGCCCAGATGCACTCATAAATAACTAAATAATTAAACTCACAGCCAAAGAACAAAAGCCGCTCAATGGGCACAATGAAATTCAAATAAGTATCTCACAGGACAAAAATAGAACATGTAATAAAAATTATGCTAATCTGCATGTGACCCTGTCAGAGCTTTTATGCTAGCAGTTTCCAGATACTCCACTTTGCTTTCCAAAACTTAGTTTCTATTCAATGTCCCTTAAGAGTCACAAAATATTTGAGATATTCCAAAACCGATATTATCCCTATCAACACTGGATCAGTTGATACAATGAAGATTGTGGTCTTCCAGTGCTCAGAGCACATCCTCTCCCAAGTTCTCATTCTACCAGAGTGAGCCCAAGCCTCTTCCAGGAGGTAGAAAGTCAGCAGAGAGAAAGACAGAGGAGAACTGGAGAACTAGCAACTATTGAATAGCTATGATTCACTAATAACTACACTCAATACCTGGCTTAAATATAATCACTAATTTAATCCCAGTGATAATTTTCTTCTCCATTTTCAAACAACAAAATTGACTTTGAAGGTTGATTGGATTGCTCAAAGTCATCCAGGACCAGAGGTTTTCTTTGCAGCTTTTCTTGACCCCAACGCCCATACGAAGGGTCTTTGGAAAGTTTATGAAGACTCAGACAGTGGTACAGGGGTGATACAACGACACTCACACAGGATAGTCCTTGATCGCATTCTGCAACTTCCTTCTACTTGTCAAGGGTGCATGTATGTCCATGACCTGGCTGGCTAAGACTAGGCATAGAACACAGTGTGAAGACCCTGCTACAGGTATCTCTCTCTCTTCTCTGAATACATAAATAAATAAACTTTTTAAATCTTCATGGAGGGCCAGTTGGTAGCATGATGGTTAAGGTTGCTGGATCCCATATGGTCAACTGAAAACTTCAAGTCCAGACCTGCAAATTTGAAAAACACACTGGGCACACGTATATACTGCCCCAAATCCCAAAAGAAATGGCGGAGAAGGGATTGTGGCATAACCCTCCCCCGTGGGGGGGGGGGGTGTACTTTCTCACTTGTTCCCTTCTCTCTAGCAAGTGCACATTCCATCTAGCAAATAAGAAGAAACTTCAGGACCAAAAAGTGGTGTAATGGTTAGGTCGCTGGACTCCCACCTAGTCAATCACAGTTTGAGTCCTGCATCCAGTGGCTTAAAACACACTGGGCACATGTGTGTGAGTGCCCAAAATTCCAAGAGGAGAATGGAGGAGAAGGGATGCAGCATGGTCATGCCCCAGGGAACTGATTTCTTGCTTTCTGTCTCTCTGTCTCTCTGTCTCTCTGGCGAGTGCACACACTTTATAGCAAAAATCTCTCTAACAAATAGTAATAAATAAGGAAATAAAAGAACTGCATGGAAAATGCATATTATGAAATATGCACTCCTCATAAAACTCCACATATATTTTAAATTATTTGCACCGAAATAAAATTCTTCAATCCCTTTTTCCACAATCTTTATAAAGTACTAACAAACATCAAAAAATTCATAGAAAATGGAATTAAAGTTCAAGTTTATTGTGAAAACAGCTTTGAAATTAATGCATATTTTTTTCACAAAATCCACTTCCTCTGAACTTTTTATCTTTAAGGATTTTGCCATATGGCATGTGTGCTCACCAGAGAGAGAGAGAGAGACAGTAAAAAGGATAATTAGAAATTAGCCCCCCGCGGTCATGGTCACGTCACAATTCCTTCTCCTCCATTCTCCTCTAGGGATTTTGGGCAACATGCACGTGTGCCCAGCATGATTTTCAAGTCACCAAGACTTGAACTGCCATCAGCCATGTGGGAGTCCAGTGCTTTAACCACCAAGCCACTGTTGGCCCCCTTCCCATGAACTTTCTGAAGACCCCATTTTGCCATGTAATTTTGGTCTAAAAATTGGACTTCAAGTCTCTGATTTGAACCCTGCCTCTAAAACATCCTGCACGGGAGGTCCCAGTGAGGTGTACAGCTCTAAGCCCATTCTGGGTAGACCAGCCTGTTCAGAGGGCAGTGGCTCCCATCTTTGAGTTAAGGTATTTTGCTCAACAACTTCTTTCTGTCTTTAGAAAGCAAATCAATTTATCGAAAGCCACCTGGAGACTTTGACGTATCAGAAACATGTCGACTATACAGAATTAAGCGCATTTGCTGCGGTCTTCATTGTTGCATGAGAACATGAGGAAGGTGGCAAGGAAAATCCGTGGTGGAACCTTGAATAATGAGTTAGATATCAGAAGAGTGAATAAATACTAAAATAAGAGTTAACCTTTTCTGCCTCTTACTGCCACCAGTTTTTTATTAAAATAACTGGGCTTGGATCCATTGAACTTCAACTTTTTATTTTTGCCCTTTCACTTCCTAGCTATGTCCCCTTGGCCAGGACCTTTGCCTGTAGAACCCCTGTTTTGTCATTGCAAAATAGTGTCAATTTTACACAGCTGATAAAAGCTCAAAATTACGTGCAAGGGGAAAGAAACCAACAAGATAAATGTACCTATCCCCCACCCTCATATGTTTTACTTGACCGGCAGAATAGTTGTATCTTGTTGTTGTTGTTGTGTTTTAGTATGAATTTGAATTTAAGAGGGTACTGCATATCTCAGTTGGCCACAGTTGCCACCACCCTCCCTACCCTCTTATAAACAGGTAGTTCCATACATTGATTTATCTGCCTGGGCCCAGATGCATTTAAACTTGCATCATATATTTGAATGTTTTCTATGAACTGTATGAACTTATCTTAATATTGTAAATATTCTGTTGGTTTTTTTTTTTTTTTTTTTTGAGAGAGAGAGAGATTTTTCTCTAAGGTGTGTGCAATCACCAGAGAGACAGAGAGGCAGAAAGTAGAAATCACTCCCCAGGGGGGATGGCCACAACACAATCCCTTCTCCTCCATTCTCTTCCTCGAATTTCGGGCTCACATGCACATGAGCCCAGTGTGATTTTCAAGCCGCCAGGTCCAGGACGTGAACTGCAGTCAGCCTTATGGGAGTCCAGCAACATAACTCTTACAACATCTGCTGGTCCCAATATTGTGGGTTTTTTTAGGACAAGAATTATATCTTAAAATTGTCATGTAACAATCATATACAACAGAATGCCACACAGATATAGAACTCTAAATAGAAGTTTCTAGAAAAAAAAATCATACCATTGGTGTCTTGATGGAAGTGTGGCCCTTTCTACAGGGGATTCAACCTCACCAAACTTGATCCAACTGCAAAACACTGATTTCTAGGGCCCAAGACAGGAACAAGTCTTCCCTGGGCCTTCCAGACAACACCCTGATTTGTTTAAAGAAAGATTCTTAAGCTTGACTGAGATTGAAAACCTGCATTTGTATTCCACAGAAATGGTTCAGGTCATGGACGTTTTACAAGGAAATCAAATAAGTAAATCAATAGTACAGAAACTGTTTACCCCAGGGCCCATCTGCTACCCTGTGGTTCATTATAGTACTTAATATTGCCATGATTAGAGTTCCTCTCTTGTGAGTTCAAGGAATAACAGTATTTTGAATGTATGAAAAGTTATTATACATTCATCTAAGCAACTTCCAAAGAATCTTCATGCACCACTGAGGGTTAGGTATTGTATGGCAGGAGGGAGACTCAGCCAGAATCTAAAGCACGAATTACAGGTCAGGCTAGCCACAGGAGAGTGGAAACAACAAAAACAGCTATTTTAGTCCCGCTATTTCAAACTTTCTCTTGCAGGCTGGGCGCCTTTATTTCTATCTGCTAGTGAAAGAATAATCTATGTGTAAGAAAATTGTACATTCTCAACCTCTTGGCATTCATTTACATAAACAGAAAAAGCCCACAAGTTTACATCAGTTCCACTTCCTTTTTCATAATGGGACAGTTGTCTCCCATGGTTTAAATAATACCTTTCAGGCAATGCTTTCAGATTGCTTCGTTATATTAACTTCATTCCTCTGGGAACCCTATGAGCAAGGTTAACAAGAGCAATGGAGTCTTTATATGGCAAATAAAAAGGGAAATGAAAAGAATGAGCCCCCAAACAATGAGCATGAACACCCCGCTACCCTCCCCGGATTCTCGTCCTTTAATCCCACATCGTGTTATTGAGGCATACACGGCCAGGCCAGAAAGGAGGACTCCATCGAGAGACAAGTGGTGCTCACTCCCAACGTAAGTAGGAGAGAAAACATTTCAGCCTACAGACTTCTGAGAGCATATCTCCAGGAGAGGTTAATAAATCTTCCACTATTCTTGTTTCACTCCACGAAGTAGTGATCCCAAATATGTGGTTCATGGATCCCCTAGAGATTTTGAGAGTGGATGCAAGGAAGGGTTAAAGAATTCATATTTTCAAAGGGTGTACCCTCAAATTCTCTGCAGATTGTATAAATGTCTTACACATACAGCTGCTGTTTTTAATGTACATGTACTGCTCTGATTTATGAAATACCATTTGAAGTACTATTAAGTTCATTGTAGTCTTATAAATATGCATTGCCATGATTGTTATATAATAAAAATACAAATACTATTATGTAGGGGTTACTGGAAATGAAATGAAGTTTTGTTCTTTTTAAAAGTTGGACCCCCATGATCCTAAATGATATGCACCATGTTACAAAGCACAATTAGATACAAGAAATACAAGTTTCTTTTTGAATATTAAATAACTAAAAGCAAACTTGTCAACATTTCTTTTTTTTCTTTTTGGTGCATGCACTGGCTCAGAGAAAGAAAGAAAAAGCATTCCCCAATATAGAATAGTCACCCTGCGGTCCTTTTACTCCATTCTATCAAGATTTGGGACATGCATATACACATGCATGATATGTGTGTGTTTCAAAATGCCAGGCAAGGACTCACCTGACTCCCTATGGGCAGGGCTTAACCACCCCATGATAGAGCCAGCCCCTTTTCAATATTTCTGTCTTTCAACATTTTATTTTTATTCCTACATTCATGTGTTCACTTTTTAGTTTGATTTCCCAAGCCATACATATTAAATCACTTTTTTTTTTTTTTTTTTGGAGAGGTTTTTGCTGTAGGGTGCATGCACTCTCTAGAAAGACAGAGAGAGACAGAGAGATAGAAAGCAAGAAATCACCTGCCGGGGGGATGGCCACACTACAATCCCTTCTCCTCCATTCTCTTCTCAGGATTTGGGGCACGTATGCACACTTGCCCGGTGTGAGTTTAAGCCACCGGTTCCAGGACTCGGACCGTGGTCTACTACGTGCGAGTCAAGTGACATAGCCATTACGCCAACTGCTGGTCCCTAAATCACTTCTTATGATGGTCCTTTCATAGTAAAAGACCATCTTTTTTTTTTTTTTTTCTTTTTCTGGAGAGGTTTTTGCTATAGGGCGTGTGCGCTCGCCAGACAGGCAGAGAGAGACAGAGAGACAGAAAGCGAGAAATCACCCCCCAGGGGGGGATGGCCACGCCGCAATCCCTTCTCCTCCATTCTCCTCTCGGGATCTTGGGCACGCACGCACACGCGCCCGGCGTGAGTTTAAGCCACCGGGTCCGGGACACGAGCTGCGGTCGACTACGTGGGAGTCCAGCGACATAGCCATTACGCTAACTGCTGGTCCCAAAAGACCATCTTTTTTTGCTGGTCTTTTTTGCTTTCCATTAGAATCTTTTAGTTTTTTTAAAATAAGTCTCTTTTCTCTCCCCATTTTTTAATTTAAAGTCACATTATTGAGAATTGCAATTTGGAGTTTGTTCAATTAATTTTTAATTTACTTTTTAAAAGTTATCATGGATTCTCCAACAGATGCCTCTGCCTTAGATAAACACCCTGGGTATCTAGTCACCATATTTATTGTCATTAATTTCTGACAATTAAAAACATTCTTCATTACTTAGTTTATAAATAGTACTAAAATCAGCAACATAGTCCTTTGTTTCACACCTGACTCCAAGCCAGGTAATTATGATTGATTTTTCTGCGGAAAGACTTTCATTTCTCAGAATTTATAGAGGTAATCCCCAGGCAAACTTACAGGCACGATGCTGCTTTCAGTGCAGACTTCTTACTGGCCAATCTACAGACTCAAAAATAGCTGCCCTACAGAAGAAAACTTGGGGAAAGAGCAACTGTCTTTATGGGAATTGTGTTGGTCTTTTTCTATTGTTAGAAAGTCTATGAAAGACTAAAAGTTTAAAAGATTATAAATCGCAACTCTCTTAACTCAGAAGAAAAAAAAAAAAAACCTAATGCTGATTGTGAGATTAGGCGAATGTCTGCCTACAATAAACATGTACAATGATGCTCAATTGACACTGTTGAGATGGGTTCTGTGCATGGTCGTCTTTATGACAATCATTATCGTTTTGCACATGAAATGTGTAATAAAACTGACGCTTAAAACACCACATCCTCATAGAGCTCAATTATAAACTTGAAGTCTTATTTCAAATGCCTTACATGCATACACACACACAAACACAATTGTATAAATTCCCTGAGTGTCCCACCCATTTACCCCTTTGCTTAGATAATTAACTGTTGTAACCAAGAAAATAATCCTGGACCTCAGTCAAGAACTAAAAGAGAGATATTTCGAGAAAAAAAGCAAAGAATAATTATAAAATGTTTTTGCAAGTAAGTGATTTCTAAAATCACCTGGAAATTTTCTATGTTTTTAGTGCAATTTCTCATCCTCTATGACTAAAACTTTAATAGGTCTAGGGTCTAGGATCTGTGTGCACATATATTTTTTTCTTTTATGAAAGAGAGACAGAGATCCTCGACAGGGTCTCATGCCATGATCCTCCCTGCCCCCAGCCTTCCGGACAGCCTACGTCACTGCACGCATGTGCATCATTCATCACAGGAGCTGAACCCCAGTTTTCCTTGACTGCCAGCATTACAGAGCATTGCTCTACCATGGAGCCACTTTGGCTGGGACAGGATTTGCATTTTTTTTTTTTAACTCACAAGGTAGTTCCAATCATAGACCATGTTTGGGTGCCACTTAACTGAACTTCTGTTCTTAGAATATTCCAGGTAATCCAATCACTCCTTTGCCTTTTCCTGAAAATCCGCCAGAGTAGCCGGTCTCAGTGCCAGCCTGGTCCTCTCTGCTCACTACTGGAAATCCAGCCAAGAGCAGCTTTCCCACCTCGTCCTGGTTTCTTAGCAGTCAGAACAAGAGCGCAGCACGTACTTGGATGTCGGTGTCACTTCTGCAGAGACGACACGACACCCGGTTCTTCCTCACGCAGTCTTTATTCACAGGTTTCCTTTTTCTTCTCTCTCCTCTACTTCCCTTTTCCCCCGTATATATAGGATCCTCCCGGCGGCCCCACCCACAAGTTCCTTCGCCTGTACGTGGCAAGTCCTGATTGGCTGTCTCTAAAACATGTCCATAGAAGGAGTTGTTTGTAGTACTGGAGACACGCCTCCCTATGCAGCCAGCGGCGCCATCTTGGCTCGGCGGTCAACGGCGGCGGCCAACAGTTCCCCCCTTTTGTTTTTGTCAGGAGAAGGTAGAGGTCATGGGCCCCAGATGTGGTGGACTTGCTTACTGTCCTGTGGAAGGGCCCAGGGGCATCCCCCAGGTCAGCCTGTCCGATGCCTTTTTATGGGGATGGGTGTATTGTCAGCATCAACCCATATGCACCCGGACTTGCCTTCCTCCAGGTCCCATCAAGGGCCCCCGGAGTGCAGTGCTTTGCCTCGCACCCTGAGCTGATAGGGGTTTACTGCATCTGGGCCAGCCAAGCCGCACGGGGGTATCCTTCTTCGATAGCGGCAAATGCTTGTACGAGGAAGGCGCGGTGGCGATTGCGTTGGGCCCTCAATCTGCACAGACAGAGAAGGCAACCCCCACATAGGAAGACAAGGAGGAGGCCAAGGGACCCCATCCCTGCCCACTCCTTAAGATGGAGCGCAGCTTGAGAGATCCACGCAGCTCTCCCGCTGGCGAAGGCGGCATCAACTCGCGTTGAGTTAATGTGGATGATGCTCCACCGGAGCTCCTCAGAGAGGGTATCAAAGCTCTGATTCCAGGCACCTGTAAGCTACTGGGAAAGCCCGTCGTTGTTCAGACTGAGCCCCCTGGGGGAGCGTCAGTGTCCCCAGGAGGAGAAGGCATCCCCAGGCCATCATCAGGGCTCGGTGTATCAGCAGGCAGGTTCTCCTGGGATGGAAGGCATCGTACCAACCTCTCTGGGACCCACACCCGGTCTGGTTCGTCCTGTGGGAAAACACAAACAGATCCTCTCGACCAAACCAACACAGGGTCTGGTCCCCTCCAGCGCCCCGTGAGGACGTCCTTCCATTTTACTTTTCCCTGCTTGCTCGGCCCCGGTGCATGGTGCCTGTTGGCAGCCGAGCGCCCTTGGGAATCGAGCTGAAAAAAAATTGAGTGTTAAAAGTGCTATTGTGATGCGGTCTTTCGGGGAGTGACCTTTGCTGACTCCCCCTTTTTGTTTTTGTAGGAGCTCCTTGAGGGTGTGATGAGCCCTCTCTACTGCACCTTGACCTTGAGGGTTATACGGTGGGCCGGGATGTTAGGTCCATGACTGCAAAGGCTCCTGGAGTTCCTGTGGACCCCAACCCGTCTTTTCCCCTAATGTTGTCTTTGGCGGGGAATCGGGCATGTTTGCTAGGCAATATTAAAATCTGGGCAATTTTGTCTCCCGGAGATATGGCTGTGATCCCGCTTGGTGAGGAGACCAGGATCTTAACTTTTCCCGTAAAATCAGAGTCAATCACTCCGGGGTGTACCACCAGACCTCTAAGGGTTGCCGATGATCGACCAAGCAGTAGCCCCACGGTGTTATTGGGCAAAGGGCCACAGAAATCAGAGTCAATCGGCTGTACCCCCATTTGAGGGGTTAATACCAATCTGGCGGCGGAACAGATGTCCAGTCCGGCTGAGCCGGGAGTGGCTCTCCTGACCTCTGAGGTGGGAGGAGACTCGGCCACTGCATGGTGGTGCTCTCGGCCATTGCCCCATACATTTGCGGGCCCTGGGAGCGGGGGCCCCGCTGCCCGTTTTTTGACTGGGCTCCTCTAGGGCGGCCTTGGAGAGGCAGAAGAGGTCGACCGTCAATATCCTTGACGGATCGGCACTCATTGGGCGGGAGGTTGCCCTTGCGGCATCGCGTACACAAGGTAGGTTGATTCGCGTATGCCTGGCCCCGACGGAATGGACAATCCCGTTTCATATGCCCTGGCCATCCGCAGTGAAAGCAAGCCCCTGCGATATTGTTATGAGCTTTGCGTGACAGCTGCACTACTGCTGCCGTGAGGCCAGTATTGCTCAGAGGCCCTCCCAAGTCCCTACAGAGTCTCATCCACACCTCTAGGCCCTTGTTTTTATAGGGGAGGATTGCATTGCGACATTCTTTTGTACACTGTTCAAATATAAGCTGTTTGACCAAAGGCATGGCTGCATCCGCATCACCAAACATCCAGCCCGCCGTGTCCATTATTCTGGCCACGAAATCAGAGAAGGGTTCTGTGGGGCCCTGAGTGATTTTTGTAAGGTTGGCCTGCGGTTCCTCTTTGTTGGGAAGCATTTTCCAGGCCTTGATGGCTATAGTATTGATGTGATTGTAAACTGCCTGAGGGTAGCCTGTTTGTTGATTGGCGAACCTGCCCTGTCCCATATACATATCCATATCCCACGCCGCCTGTCTGGCGGTCCTGTTCCGGGAGGCTTGGGCTTGCACCCCCTCAAGGTAAATGACCTTCCAGTCAAGATACTGACCCGGGGACAGGCAAGTCCTCGCGAGCGTTCCCCAATCACTGGGTGTCATACAGTACCGCTGTACAGTCTCAACGAGGCCAACAGTAAAAGCTGCACCATTCCCGTATATCTTTATGGCCTCTGCTAAAGCCTTGATAGTCTGATAATCTAGGGGCTCATGATATCTATTCCCAGCATTATCTGCAAAAACGGGAAATGCCCAAACAGGCCCAAGCTGTCTGGCCTCCCGCCAAGCCCCAGGACAGAAAGAAGCTCCGCCCTCTGGGTTCTCCTTTTGTGGGGCGGAGGGATTATAAGGGGGAGGAGCCGTGGGTAGAGGCCGGTCTTCCTCTTCCTCCTCGGCAACCTCCCAACCTTTAACTTCCTCAACTAATTGTCTTACTTCGTGATCGTCATCTTCCCCGCAGGCTTCCGCCATCTTGGCGGCCCCGTTCTCTTCCTGAGAGCGCTGCTCCTGGAGGGACTCCAACACCTCCTGGCCCTCCCTCACCTTCCGTACACATCTTTGATCCTCAAGGCACGCTTGGACAAGCTTCCAGAGCGGCCTAATTGACTTTAGGAGCTCTCTGAGCGCCTTGAGGATCAGCTGAGATGGCCCAGCCCCCATCGTTGTTATTCTCTTTTATTCCTTACTTTCAGCCAATGGCTTCAGTCTGCCTCTTATCCAAGGTCTTTTATCCGCCTCTCTTCCGAGGTCTTCTATCCGCCTCTTTACCGAGGTCTTCCTTCCGGGACCCCCGCCCGGTACTTACCAGCTAGCTGCCCTGTAGACTCGGAGGTTCTGAACCTTCTGTGCTCAATGGTGTGCGTCCCCGTACGGGCCACCACTTGTCGGCGTCACTTCTGCGGAGATGACACGACACCCGGTTCTTCCTCACACAGTCTTTATTCACAGGTTTCCTTTTTCTTCTCTCGGCTCTGCTTCCCCGTATATATAGGATCCTCCCGGCGGCCCCACCCACAAGTTCCTTCGCCTGTACGTGGCAAGTCCTGATTGGCTGTCTCTAAAACATGTCCATAGAAGGAGTTGTTTGTAGTACTGGAGACACGCCTCCCTATGCAGCCAGCGGCGCCATCTTGGCTCGGCGGCCAACGGCGGCAGCCAACACTTGGACTCACCAAGTCCAGAATTTAATTGGCACTAACGTTGTCTACATAGATTCTTTATGATAATCATCTGCGCTGGTGGTGACTGCGTAGCCCAAGACAGTCCTTCAGTATGTTCAATATGAACACAGGTAGTAACCATGAATAAGTGACTTGGGTCCATTCTGAGGGAGAGGCTTACATTCTACATCAACTATAACAGATTCAAAGGAACAAAGTGACAGGATAAGGGAAGACGCCAACCTGGGTTTGTGAGCTGTCCTCACAGTGACCAGGAAGCGGTGTCAGGACCAGGGAGAACTTGGGAAAACCCCAGATGCCTCCGATCCCCAGCTGGGAACTTGCTTGACATAGGCACATCCTCTGGTTGCCTTGTTTCAACTCAAAGTGATACATGTTTTTGTAGTTTGCTGTTCATTTTGTTTCTGTTTTAGAGACTGGTGGCCAAAATAGTAACTTTTACTTAGATATTAGCTGAGACACCCAGCCCTTTAAGAAATTTAGATAAAATTAGCATTCTCACTATGATTTTCGCCGTCTTCGTAAGCTATTTTGCCTCTTCCCAAGTTTTGTAAGAACTCAAATCTCACACATTTCATAAAATTGAGTAGAATTTATGCAAGATGTTAACGTTACAGGAGAGTCATCCTGTTCAAGAACATTTGTGCCAGATACCGGTTCCCTTCTCATCACTCTCATCACTGTTACTCCCACCTTCTCTCTGACAGCCCAGCTCTGCAAGCTTAAGGCCAGACTGTATCAAAGTCTAGACACAAGGAGGGATGGAGTAGATTAAAGGCCAGAGCTCTGGAGTCAGGCTGCCTAGACAGATATCCCACCCTGGTCAGCACTCTCTCTTTGGATAGTCGCATTATTGTTTCATTTATGAGCTGGGAATGAGAATAATGCTCTTTACTGGGTTTCTGGGAGAATGATATGAGTCTGTACAATAAAGAACAGAGCACAAAATTAGGAACATTACAGGGGTTCACAAATATCCATCAGGGCACACTTCATACCATCAGCCCTCTGTCTCTGGATTCTACATCTCAGATTCAACCAACCTCAGATCAAAAATGTTCCCAAAAAATTGGGCCCGTCAGTGGTGTAGTGGTGAAGGTGGCTGGTATCCACATGACTGACAGTGTGGCTTGAGTTTCAGACCTGATGTCTTGAGAAACACACCAGGTGTGTGTGTGTGTGTGTGTGTGTGTGTGTGTGCCCAAAAATCCTGAGAGAGAATGGAGAAGAGATTGCAGCATGGCGATCCTCCCAGCAGGTACCTTCTCACTTTCCCTCTGTCTCTCCCTTTCTGTCTCTCTCTCTAGTGAATACATGCACCCATACCAAGTTAAAAATAAAATTCCAGGAAGTTCGAAAATGTAAAAATCACACAGAAGTCAGACAAAGAAAGTATTATGCAGGAACCATATTAGACATTATCTAGAAGTGACTCAAAGTATATAGAAGGCTGTGTGTGGGTTGGATTCAGGTACTATTCCCCATCTTACATAAGGCGCTCAGGCATTCGTGCATTTTGGTATCTGCTGGGGGTCCTGGACCTAATCCCCATGGCTACCAAAGGACCACTGTATTTCATGATCCACTGAGCTATGAAACAATGCATTTGAGCTGATCTTGTCCTTATAAATGAGCATCAGAAATGGAACTCAAGGAACCAGCAGTTAGCATAATGGCTATATCGCTGAACTCCCATGTAGTCAACCACAGTTTGAGTCCCCAACCCGGTGGCTTAAATTCACACCGGATGCGTGTACTTGCATGCCCAAGATCCCAAGAGGAGATTTGAAGGGATTGCGGTGTGGCCATCACTGCTGGGGGGTAATTTCTCGCTTTCTGTCTCTGTCTCTCTCTGTCTTTCTGGGGAGCGCACAAGCCCTATAGCAAAAACCTCTCAAAAGAAAATAAAAATGGAACTCAGTTCAATGAGTATTTATTCTTATTAATCCTCACTTAAACACTGGGAGAAATCAAGCATCAGTGACTTCAAGGAATCTGTATTCTTGTGAAGAATATACTACCAACACATGAAATGGGAGCTCTGAGAAGCAGCATATAAAGTGACAAAATGAATAAAATACAGAACAAAAGTTCAGGGAAGCCATGGTAGAGTTGGGTAGTGATGTTCCAGGATAGCTTTTTGGAGGAGACATTTTGAATCTGACATAAAAAATGAAGAGTCACTGTTATGTGGTGAGTAGGAGACGTGATATTCTTCAGAAACAATGACGCAGGTGGAAGTAGTGGACTCAGGTGAGGTGGAGGAGGGGCAGAGGGCAAACAGCAAAGGCCAGATGGGAGAATTTGTGATGGTTCTGACGGGCGGGGCGTGTGCAGCTGCAGGCCCCCAGCATAGAAGGCCTCCGTGAAGCAGCAGGCTGTGTCCTGTGAGAATGTGGAGCACAGGCCTCGGAGTTTTGTAGGATGAATGGAGACAGAATAAGTGGATCAAATAATATTCCAGAAATCATATCATGACTTAATATCAAATGTAATCAAGATTTCTGTCATTTAATTAAATTGGGATCACTCATACAGAGGAAAAGAGTTCATCTTCCCTCTGTGATCACAGTGATGGTGTGGGCCATGTGTACCAACCTGAGGCTCAGAGGGAGGAACCGTGGAAGGGAAGGAAGCAGGAGCGGATTAGAGGCGATCGGATCTGTGTACAAATCCTAACCTGGCCAGCTGCTGGCCGAGTGGCACGCTACCTAACTCCCCTGAGCTTCACATCCTTCTAGGTAAAAATGGGAATGTTGCTTACCTAGTAGAGTTTGTTGTGGGGACTAAAGGTATCCCGGATAACACACAATAGATGCTAGACAGTATTGTGACACTGAACACAGGCAACTTAATCCCAACAAGTATGTGAGGTAGTCTAGACTTTAAAACATGTAGAGACCTTAGCAGAAGTCTTGTATTTTACTTTGCTCGTTGAAAAATTTATTTGTATTAAAATTTTATCCTCTTTTTCCTTTGAGACCCGTGAGCATCTCAGGAGTTGTGTTTTCCTGCCCCCTAGTGGTCGGAGAGGATCGAGTCAGGCATGCATCAGAATATCTCGTTAATTAGAAACCGGAGAGAGCTGGAAAGCTAAGGCGACTTTCTCAAGGTGACAGTGTTTTAGAAGGGCATATTTGGATCCACGTCCTCCATGCCTCTTCATGTTTTGTTTTTTTATTCTAACCGCTAAAGAGCTGGAGACCGCTTAAGCCAGATGTTCAATGGATACAAAATACTGGTCTCCTAGTCACTTTTCCTTCTCTCACATGACCAGGACATTTCTCTGGCCAGAAAGGGGCCAGGCCCTCCTACCACCAAGCTAACCTTCCAAGGCCAGGCATAGATGATTGTTAAAAAATATATAGGCCAGCCTATGATGTTCATGATCAGGGAGAGCTGTCCTCCTATGGGACAAAAGAAGCCAAGCTGATGCATATTAAGAAAATCCTTGGGACCAGCAGTTAGCTTAATGTGTCACCGGACTTCCATGTAGTCAACTTTGGTTCGAGTCCCGGACCCGGTGGCTTAAAACTCATGCTGGGCACGTGTGCATGCATGCTCAAGACCCTGAGAGGAGAACAGAGAAGGGATTCCAGCGTGGCCATCCCCCCCCCCCCGGGGGGGGGGGGTGATTTCTCACTTTCTGTCTCTGTCTCTTTCTGTCTGTCTGGAGAGCGCACGCACCCTGTAGCAAAAACCTCTCCAAAAGAACAGTCTGATTCGGGGGTCACTGAGAATGTATTTTTACCAGGATACTGTCAGGACTGGGATAGGAAGCATGGAAGCTCTCTCACTGGGGTGGTGGTGGCTGGGTGTGGTTTGCAGTCAGATGAACTGGTTTGAATGGTGGTTATGTCTTACTTACTTGTGGTCTTTTGTTACTCTTTGGAGACTAGATGTTGTCATCTCCAAAGCCCAACTTTGAGAACCAATATTGGTTTAAAATTAAAAAAAAAAAAAAATAGGAACCATATTGAGTGCCAAATGGCAAAATTTTCAAAAGCCAAAGTATTTTTTACCATATATATATATATATATAGTGTGTATATATATATATATATATATATACACGTATTTTTTTACTTTATATATATATACACGTAGTTTTTACTTTATATATATATATATATATATATATATATATATATACACATGTATTTGCATATATATACATGTGTGTGTGTGCAAGCTGTTACCATTTTCACATTACACTGCTTTAGAAGGTGGGTATATAATCTACAACTTCAGGGCCAGTCAGTGAGGTGGTGAAGGCAGCTGGGGCCCACGTGGCATATCACACAGTTTGAATCCCCATGAAAAACAAACCAGGTGCATATACATGCATGCCTGAAATGCCAAAGGGTGAAGAAATAGAAGAGGGGATTTCAGCATGACCATCCTCCATGGTGGCAAGGGATACTTTCTCACTTTCTTTCTTTGTCTCTCTATATATATCTGGAGGAGCCCATGTGCCCTCTGATGAAATAAAGAAAAAAAGAAAAAAAAAAAAAAACTATGGCTTCAAGGCCCAGCCACAGTGGTACAAGCAGGAGTGCTACTGTGGAAGGCTGAAGCCACATGGGAGGACCGGGTTCAGCTCCTGGACCAACCTGAACAGGCTGAGCACAGTGACACACACTTGTGGTCCCAGCTAACAGGGAGGCTGGTGCAGATGGGCACAACGAGAGCCTGTCAAAAGGAAAATCTCTACTTCCCCCTCTTTCCTATTTAAAAAAAAAAAAAAAAAGAAAAGTACAACTTTTAGGGGAAAATGTATTCTGGTTCATCATGAACACAACTTTTTACCTCTCTGAGCTCCACTTTATTCATCTTAAAATATATTCACTTTGCAGGCTGAAATGAGAGTTCATGGCACAGTGTCTAGATCTTCCATCAATGTTACTTGAATCTAAAAGGAAAGCATCAAACTCTCAATTTTCTTCCCATTATTGTTACTGTAAAGACACAAAACAGGTTGCCACGTGCACCCTACACTCTCTTGTTCATTTGCCACTAACTGGCTGCCTCACTTACGCATGCCCCGCCATCACCCAGCGGAAATGCTTCGATTACCCACAGTCATTTGCCAAAAGAGTCCAATGCCCAGGGCACTGGCTCTTCATCTCAGGCTTATGCCAGGGACGTAAATTTTGGTGTGGATGCCTGAGCCCTAACACTTCAAGGTGTAGCTCTTTTAGTCAAAGCTGTAGGCATTACACTGGGGCCAAAAGGAAGAACAGTGATTATTGAACAGAGTTGGGGAAGCCCCACAGTAACAAATGATGGCATGACTGCAGCAAAGTCAACTGACTTAAAGAGTAAATATTGGGGGACCAGCAGACGGCATAACGGTTACATCACTGGACTCCCATGTAGTCCAACGCAGTCCAAGTCCTAGAAATGGCGGCTTGAGGCTCACATCGGGCATGTGTGCAAGAGTGCCCAAAATCCAGAGAAGAGAATGGAGGAGAAGGGATTGCAGTATGGCATTTCCCCCACCCCTGGGGAGGGGAGAATTTCTCGCTTTCTTTCTCTCTGTCTCTCTCTCTCTCTGTCTCCCTAGTGAGCACACACACCCTATAGCAAAAATCTCTCTAAAAGAAGAATAAATATTTAAATATTGAAGCCAAAGGGGCCAGAAGGTGATGTGGTGCTGGACTCCCACTGCGGATTGCAGTTCAAGACCTGGACCTGGCAGCTTGCTTTCTCATGTTCCCTCTCTCTCTTTCTCTCACTCTCTCTGGTCAATAATAATAATAAAGAACATTTTTAAAGTATCTTGGAGCTGAACTTATTAAGAGGTTGCCAATAATAAATGAAGAGGCCGGGAACAGTACCATTGCTGCCTCTGTACTAGCTCACACTATGGCCAAGGAAGGCTTCGAGAAGATGAGCAACAGTGCTAATCCAGCGAAATCAGGAAAGGTGTGACATTCGCTGTTGACGTTGAACTTGCTGAACTTACAAAGCAGTCCGAACTTGTAACGACCCCTGAAGAAATTGCTCAAGGTGCTACTATTTCTGCAAATGGAGACAAAGAAATTGATGGCCTTATTTCCAATGCACTGAAAAGGGTCAGAAGAAAGGGTGTCATCACAGTAAGGGATGGAAAAAACACTGAATGCAATTACTGAAGGCATTAAGTTTGATCGAGGCTACATCTCTCCACACTTTATTAACATATCAAAGGGTTAGAAATGTGAATTCCATGATGCCTATGTTCTATTGAGTTCTCATCACATAAAAAGATTGTGTAAATGCCCGTAAGGATGAGAAGCACTCCGAATGTCCTCAGGAGTGCCATGCTGGTAGACAAGAGTTCACAGGTTATCCAAGAATAGAATCTTTAGCACACTTCTCTAAATTCCTGCTGAGGAAACCCGAACTGCGGAAAAGGCCAGGTGATGTCTCTAAAGCAGGCCACTGCAAGGGGGAAATTATTCTGCAGCTTGTTTTACCCTAAAAAGTCACATGAAATCTGCATACTTTATTAATAGAATGTAATTTTTTTTGAGAGGTTTTTGCTATAGGGCACGTGTGCTCTCCAGACAGACAGAGAGAGACAGAGAGATAGTAAGTGAGAAATCACCCCCCCAGGGGGGATGGCCACACCACAGTCCCTTCTCCTCCATTCTCCTCTCGGGATCTTGGGCACGCACACACACACGCCCGGCATGAGTTTAAGCCGCCGGGTCCGGGACGCAAACCGTGGTCAACTACGTGGGAGTCCAGCGACATAGCCATTACGCTAACTGCTGGTCCCTTAATTTTTTTTAGAGTTTTTTTTTGTTTGTTTGTTTGGTTGGTTGGTTGGTTTTTTGCCATAGGGCTCATGCACTAGCCAGAGAGAGAGTGAGAGGGCAGTGAGAATTCACCCCCTCCCCTAGGGGGATGGCCACACCATAATCTCTTCTCCATTCTTGTCCTGGGATCTTGGAAAGGCACACACGACCAGCGTGATTTTCAAGCCACTGGGTCTGGAACTCAAATTGCAGTTGGCCATGGGGGAGTCTAGTAACGTAACTACTAGGCATCTGCTGACACTGAGACTTACATATTTTAAAAAGATGTTAATATTAAGGTGACCACTCACTTGTCAGTGAAATTGCCCAGCCCTACCTGCCCTTCGTTCACCAGCACCACACCGCAGCGAATCCACCATCCCAAAGCTACGTGCTGCTGAAGCACAGCTGTGCGAGACGGGGAACCTGTCTGCTGTGTTCTGGACTCTGCGTTCTATGAAGCTGATCTCCCAAACACACCCTGGATGTCCTCTTTTCTTCAGTGACCTGACAGTGAAGTAGGAATAGATTCCCGTTCCAGCAGAGGTAAATTACCACGGAGTTGAGGAAGTCGAAGGTTTAGGTCCCTTACTTGGATGGTAACAGGCTGACATGTTCATAAGATTTTGTAAAATTTGCAAGAAAAAAAAATATCTTTTTTTAAAGAATTATTTTATTTAACTTTATTTATTTATTTATTTTAATTTGACCAGAGAGGGACAGAGTTAAAAAAATATTTTAACAACAATCAGTTAAGACCGTCGGCTATTTCTATTCCTATTTTCCCTCTGTGACATCTCCCTTGTTGTCTGAAGGCAGTGGAGTGGCCAGGGGTACTCTGGGAACATGGCTAAGGGAAAACTGAACCAAGGCTATGTCACTGGTATGAGACCTGGTCGTGTGCATGAAGTCACTTCTCCGTGTTAATGGCTCAGTACAAGAATGGCTGCAGGAATGCCTGTCCTCCGCGCTCGCCCTCCTGCAAGGTCATGTGACGACGTGAGAGCAGAAGTTGAGGTAGAGATAAATGACTCAGGTACAGAGGTGTCTGGCCACGAGGAAAATGCAAGCTTCAAATCAACAAAATCAGAAGGTAGCGTAGGACAGACTTTGAGAGGGTTTCCGAATTTTGAGAAGCTCTGAAATGTACATAGCATCACCCCAAAAAGTATGAAGCTGAAAGAAATGTTTGAACTGTCAATATCTTGCTCAGCCATGCTAAAAGACAAAATTTTTCATTTTATGTTCTCTATAAAAATGTATCACACTATTAGGGTTGTATAAAGAAGCGAAGAGTGTGTAGGCAAAGCTGTAGGAAGAAAACAATACTCGAGGTCTGTCAGGCAGCTCATGAATAAAAATGGCCTAAGACTTGAAAGCTTCCACCATTCGTCAGCTTTTGTAATGTGTAACTTCTTGAGATTTTTTTATTTGAAATATTCATTTTGGTACCTAAGTTTGTGTTTGCTCTTGAAGAACGTGCCATGGTTTCATAAGGTTCAGACCCGGCCTGTGAGCATCTGCCCCTGCCGCCATGCCTTCCCGCCAAGTCCCCCGATCACCTTCCCTCGTCCAGACACACTCTTCCCCTAGAAAGGGCCTGTGTCTGCTCTGACATCACTGGACTCAAGAATCCTTCCAAGTAAATGTCTATCTAAAATAGAGTCTCCTTCACCCTCCCATCACTCTCCACCCCTTTATACCACTTTACTACCCATTTACCTCCTACAGATTTGCGGGTCTCCCCTCCCTAAGAGGGGTGACTTCATTTATCTGGTTTACTGTTTTATCTGCATCGTGGCGATCAACACAGGCACAGAGAGGGCACCCAACGGTGTTTGGGAGTTGGACAAAGAAAAAATACGTGGGTGTATGGGTGTGGCTGGAAGGGCGGGGTGTGGAGGTACACCGACACACTGCATGGGCTTACTCTACACACCGAGGGGGATTCCTTTGTTCCTGCTCCCCGAGGAACTGATGGGCTTAAACTCAAACAGCATCTCCTTGACAACTCAGGAGCCCACGGCCCCTACCTGGGACATCACCTGGGGCCAAGGGGCCAAGTCTTCAGACAGGGAAGGAACTCGAGCAGGAGAGGAGGAGGGGAGACAACACCAGGAGGACACGGTTTCTGAACACCAAAGGCAGACGCTGCAGGAACAGCTCCCTCTGGAGAGAGAGAGGAAACCGCAGGAGCAGCCGCATCAGGAGGAGCAGGAGCAGCAGCAGCGCCAGGCCCAGGCCGAGGAGCAGAAGCGCCAGGCGGAGAGAGAGAGGGAGACTTCAGTCAGGATTTACCAGTACAGGAGGTCTGTCCCAGGCTGAGGGCCACGAGGGACTTTAAAGGGCATGGCTTACCTCGATCCACCCCTGCTCCTGACCATCCACTCTGCATGGTGGACACAGCGCAGTGGATTCTTTGTCATAAACCCGATCGTGTCTCC
This sequence comes from Tupaia tana, assembly GCA_026018925.1. NCBI lineage: Eukaryota > Metazoa > Chordata > Mammalia > Scandentia > Tupaiidae > Tupaia > Tupaia tana. The sequence continues at coordinate 75,529,184 of JAKSZU010000005.1, read as the reverse complement.
TGAATTCCCTGCTCAGACCTCTCCAGCCAGCTTCCTGTCACATGAACACACACCCACTGTCCTGTCACAGCCTAGGAGGCCCTTGCCTTCCTCTTGGTGGCCCCTGCCCTGACTCCAGTCACTCTGGCCTTCCCTTTCTTCCTTGAAAATGCTCAACTCATTCTGCCCTTGGATGTTTGCAGTTTCTGGTCCCTCTGCCTGGAGATTCCCCCACACACATTTGTATGTCTTAGTAGTTTTTTCCAAGTTTCTACTCAATGTCTTCTTAGACTTTCCATAGTACCAGACCTCAAATACAGGTTGATTATCCCTAGTCCCCAAATCCAAAATCTGAAAAGCTTCAAATTCTAAAATGTTTTGAGCACCAACATGATGCCACAAAGGGGAAATTTCACACCTGACTTCATGTAATGGTCACAGTGATACAGAAATATCATATCCTATTACCGTCAGGCTATATGGAGGAGGTGCATGTGAAACAGAAATATATTTCATGTTTAGACTTAGGTCCCATCCTCAAGTATCTCGTTATGTGTATGCAAATACAAGCGAACAACCAAAAGTTTATACAAAATGGAATTAAAGGACCAGTTTATTGGGGGGCAAAAAAATTGAAATCTAAGCAGCTTTTTCACAGCACACATTTTCCATAAAGTTCCTGAAGACCCCCCTCATATGTATTCAGATGCACCTTGACTTACAATGGGGTTACCTCTCAAAAAAAAATCATGAATTTAAAATATCATAAGTGGAAAATGTATGTAATATACCTAGCCTACGTTAAATGTGCTCAGAACAAGTATATTAGTCTACAGTTGGGCATAACAGTTTAACATGAAGCTTATTCTATAAGAATGTCCTGATTGTCACATATCACTTATTGAACACTACTAAAAGTGGAAAATAGAATGGTTGTGTTGGTGCTCAAAGAACTATCACTTTCAGGTCAGCAGGTAGCGTGGAGGTTAAGACACTGGACCCCACATGACTGGCAGCGCCATTTGAGTCCCTGTCGGCTTGAAAATTATGTAAGGCATGTATGCACTGGTGTCCAAAATCCCAAAAGGAGATTGAAGGAAGAGAGATTGTGGTGTGACCTTCCTCCTGGGGAGTCATTTCTCGCTTTCTCTCTCTCTCCTCTCTATCTGGCCAGTGCACGTGCCCTATAGCAAAAACTGAGAGAAAAAAAAAACAAAAAACTATCACTTTCATACCATTGTAAAGTCAAAAAAGCATTAAGTGGAAGCAGTGTAAATTGTAAGCCATCTGTATATGGATATTTATATATCTATATAAATTGTATATATATAGATATAAATTACATATATATGTAATTTATATCTATATATATATATCCATATGAAATCCATCGCTAGTTGATCTACCTAATGAGAACTCTCTGGGCTCATTAACAGCTGTGAAAATCCAATTCAAAGGAGGAGTAGGAACATTTTCCTATGGTTCTTACAACTTTGCCCAGTTTAGTCACAGTATCCTCATTTTAATTAGGGCTAATTCCAGCAATCTATTCTCATCTTTTCCAATGAGCTACAGGTAAAAATCTAAAAGAAAAAAAAATTAGCTATCATTTTTAAAAGTGAAGATTGGGTGTCCTTGCCTCTCCAAAAACATAGTCAGAAAGAAATGTTGACAGAAAAACGCACCTGCAGAGGACAGTGGGCTGTGAACTGAGGGCATCATTGAGATTCCTGAACAGTCACCACTGTCAAAGCTGGCAGCTTGCTCCGAAAAAAATCAGGCCTCTCCGGGCCACTGCTTAGTGAGCTAAAAAACATTCCAAAGTCTATGCCCACGCAGAAAAACAGTCCTAAAGCTCAATGTAGAGAAATAAGACGGTTTCTCCACATCGCAACAGACCGGATTTGCTCAGTGCCAAGCAATAATCATTTAAATGTCCCGTTAATCCTTCAGCCAGTGTCCTGTAGGAATCAGCGCTGGGGTGTCCCCAGACAACAAATAATGAGGCTGGTCTGTGATTTAAATGATGGTTTAAAAGTTATAATTCAGGAAAGGAAAAGGCAGGGGGACTTGCTGATTTTTTTTTTTCCCCAGCTGTGCTAACATCGCCACCTAGTGGTATAAATTCCTAAAAGAAACCTGCAAAGTAAAAATCTCACCCAAAAAATGCAGAATTAGAAACACTGTACTATTAAGGGCTATTTATTGCCGATTTCCTGAAACCGTGCCAATCCTGTTTCATCTTAAGAGCTTAAAGAATTTTCATTTTATTTTATACATTTAATCACTGTACATCACTACAGCTTGTAAAATGAATGTACCCAACATGAATACACAACCCGTCCAGTTGAAGATATCATACACCTTATCAACAGACAGTTGTCCATTTCTGTGTCCTTCAAATAATTTGCCTCTCCAAGAAAATCAATGATTTATTTTTTATTCTAAAACAGCATTCACCATAAGAGTTAATGTTTCTACAATATTTGTTGAGCTCTTTCCTAAGAGTTTCCCATGAGTTCACTAAGCTGGTGGTCACAGAACACTCATGGGAGGTGCTGCTAATTAATCTTCCTTTTACTTTTGTTTTACACAGAGGAGTGGGGCACCCAGAGGGAAGGATACTCAGGGTTACACCTCCAGGAAGTAGCTGCACCTCACACAAAGGAACTCTCAAGACTGTCTTAAACTTTACACCACCCATGGGACCAGCAGTTGGCATACTGTCGCTGGACTCCCACGTAGTCCACCACAGTTTGAGTCCCAGACCCAGTGGCTTAAACTAACGCCAGGCACGTGTGCGTGCGTGCCCAGGATCCCGAGAGGAGAATGGAGGAGAAGGGATTGCGGCATGGCCATGCCCCCTGGGGGTGATTTCTCGCTTTCTGTCTCTCTGTCTCTGTTAATCTGGGGAGCGTGCACACATCATATAACAAAAACCTCTCAAAAAAAAAAAAAAAAAAGCTTTACACCTTTGTGCCCCTCATTCTAAGTGTTATTGCCATAAAGATAATACAAAATAACTAGAAAAGTTAGATCAAAGGAGTGAGACGATGAATAGAAGTCTCTGGGAGGAGAAAACAACAAACAGGGGAGAGCGTGTTTTATCAACACACCGACAGCCTTTCTCATGGAGATTTGTATATCTGAGTTTATGTCCATGATCTATTAAAAGACAAAGAGTCTCAAAGCTAACACTCCAATTTTCTAACTGATACAATTATGCTTTATGACAATCCCCTTCACATTTGTCATAAAAATACATCTAAAAGGGTCAAACAGTGGCAGATTAAAAACCAAGGCTCTGGGAGGCGATCCCACATGGAAAGCTTCCTGCTTCAAGTCCAAAGACCTGAGGGAACCAGCAGTTAACATAATGGCTATGTCACTGGACTCCCACGTAGTCGACCGCGGTTCGCGTCCCAGACCCCATGGCTTAAAACTCACACCAGGCGCCTGTGCGTGTGTGCCCAAGATCCCGAGAGAAGAATGGAGGAGAAGGGATTGTGGCATGGCCATCCCCCCTGGGGGGTGATTTCTCACTTTCTGTCTCTATGTCTCTCTCTGTCTGGCGAGCGCAAGCGCCCTATAGCGAAAACCTCTCAAAAAATAAATAAGTCCAAAGACCTGAGTACCCAGGCACACACTTGCCCATGGCCCAGGGCTGGCTGGGGGATGGGGTGGACGGCAATGTCGGGACCCAGTTGGGGGGTGCTGTCTCTCTCTCTCTCTCTCATGGCAGAAAGAAACTTTAAATTCATTCATTCATTCATTCATTCATTCAATACATTTAAAAGGATATAAGATGGGAGGACCCCAGGAAGGATCTCAGGTGCCCTGAAGCACTTTCCTTAACTCACTTCATTTTCTCAGCTGCCAGGACTGTAAACATGTTTCATCCCACCTTTTCAACTATTGTACCTCAGTTTAGGGGGGGAAAGTAGAGAAACACATAGCCCCAACGTGCATCTTTATGCGTCCTCATTCATGTACTAGCACTGTTGTATACATCCTTGAAATAGGCTAAATTTAAAGAAAAATACAAATCTAGAAGGCCGTGGCTTAAGTATTTAGTGCTATGAAAACAAACTTTCCTCTCAAAAATCGTTTAATATTTTCGTGAAAGCAATAGGACTGAATTGTAGTATTCGTACAAAATATTTTGGTTGGTGACAATTAAAAAGACTGAAAGATCTGGTTATGGGCTATGTCCTGTTAGCCTTGGTCAGCACGGCTGTCACAAAAGGTAAAGAGGCAGGGGCCCAGTGGTGGTGTGGGGGCAACACATGGGCAAGGTCCTGGTTCATGTCCCAGGACCTCCGTAAGCACACTCATGGTGCGTGCCCATAATCCTGGCTGGCTGACAGTGGGGGTGAGTCACGGCATGAGGACATAGCGGAGGTCTCTCTCTCTCCCCCCAAAAGAAGTACAGATACAGGTGGAAAGAGCTGGTTTCTAGCTAGTTTATTAAGTCACGTCATTCATTGTCCAATGTCATATACCAGTTAAGCCCAAGTTTGTTTAAGATGATCTAAATTTCCATCCCACTGTAGTCCTTCACTGACTTTTCCTTTTGTCTATTATTTTAATTTGTTCAAACTCTGCTAAAGTAGATCATTTGAATTCTTCACCACCGCCACAGGGTATGTGTGCTCCCGAGAGAGAGACAGAGAACAGACAGTGAGAGGAGAATGAGAAATCAACACCCAGGGGGATGGCCAAGACACAATCTCTTCTCAATTCTCCTCTCAGGATTTTGGGCATACTCTCGTGCACGTGCGCGTGCACACACACACACCACACACACACCTCCCTCATGATTTTCAATTTGCAAGATCTGGGACTTGAATCTCAATCTGCCATGTGGACGTCTAGCACTTTAACCACCATGCCACCTGCTAGACCCAAAATAATTTTAAAATATTAGTTTCCAATGAGACTCTTTATATGTGAAACATTGTTTCTTGCAACAAAATTATAACGATAAATGTTTTAAAACATTAATTTTCAGAGTACTTTCTTCATAACATGTTTCTTTCAAGGAGTTATTTTCTGATTCATTTTTAAATTGCACCTTTATTTTATTTTAAATATCACTAGGAAAGCTATGAACAGCCAGTTATGAGGGAAAAGGTCTACAAATTTGGAAGACTTTTCACAAAAGAAAAAAAGTAGTTAACATCTTCAACTAGCAAACAAGGTAATGAAACAAAGCCATCAGACAGTTATTCAGCAAAATACGATTTTCGGGGTAATTCTCTACCATTACAAAGTGTTCTGTTACTTGAGCAAAATTCTCATTTTATAAAATTAACCACATTTGTAAATTTCTGGTTCCAATTTCTTTGAGACTAAAACTTGCAATAAATGTTAGAGTAAGCATAGGATGATAATAATTATAATATACGAGGCTCTTGTAACTTTATTCTGGAATCTTTTCATTCCAAAATAGCTATTCTGTAGGGGCAAAAGCATACACAGTTTTATCACAAAGTGTTTTTAATAAAGAAATAATTTACTGCTGAGTATCTGTCTCCTGGAATGTTTTTCTTTTGGTGGCTCGTAAAGAAGTAGACCTTGTATTTCATCAGTGAAACAGAATTTAGCAAATACCATAAGCTGAGATACAACGGAGACATCTGTAACATGGAGCAAACCTCCCACACTAAACTATCTGTTCTCAAACTTGTTTCTTCTTGACTTTGGCAATGTTTTCTGTGCCTCTTCCAGCAATATCTGGTGACAAAGGAATCCCTATATAATTCAGTATATCATTTCAGCCATTTTAACCTCAACAAGGATATAGTCTTACCATTTGGTACTATATAAGAAAATCTCTAGCTCACTTTTTTTCAGCAAAGAGGAGTTTCCACTAATTCCAGCCAGTGGGATGCAGCTGGTTGGGTTCTTCAGATCCCTGTCTATGCTGTTTCTCTTGAGTTTTCTTGTTTCAGAAAACTTCAGATCTTTCTTTAGTGAGTGTTCTTCCTTAGAATTCCAGTCAATATATCACAAATATTGGTAAACATGCAGAGAACAGGACACTCTTACACTATTGGTGAGAATATAAATCACTCCAGCCATTGCAGAAGAGAATCTGAAGATTTGTCAGAAAACTAAAAAAAGAATGACCAAGCAAACCCACTGCTCAGCATAGATCCATAGGAAAGTGAATCAGTAAGTCTACACCCCACTGGGTACTGCAAGCAGTGTTCACAATAGCCAAGAGAGGGAAGCAACCAAAGTGTCCATTAACAAATGGTGGATAAAGATGATGAGATGCATGTGTGTGTGTGTGTGTGTGTGTGTGTACGCACATGTGGAAACACACATGTGCACATGCTGGAATATCATGCAGCCATTAAAAACAATGAAATCCTGTCATTTGAGGTTAAATGGGTGAACCTGGAAGACATTATATTAAATGAAATAAGCCAGGTACAGAAAGAGAAATACCATGTGTTTGCCCTCATATATCAAAGTTGGAAAAAATTATGTCATAGAAATAGGGAGAGTGGTGACTGGTTTCCCGGACACTGGGAGGCATGGGGGAAGTGCGAGAGAGAGAGAGAGAGAGAGAGAGAGAGAGAGAGATGTTGATTAATGGAAATAAAGTTGCAGTGGAAGGAACAATGTCTTCTGTTACAGAATACAGTGGGAGAATGAGGTTAACTACTAACCTTAAATAATGTTACAGATAGTTGACATGAAGAGTTTATTAACTACTCTAACTTAATCACTATACATTGTATTCATGTACTGGAAAATCACATTGCAACAATTGTTATGTAAATAAAAATTATTCATTAAAAAAACTTCAGGAGATTCTTGTAAATATCTGTCATCGTATTTAGTACATTATATCCATCATAAGATGAAATCTTGACTTTAAACATCACTGAAAGGAGCTAGATCATACCACGTGGCCGACGCACGGTTTAAATCCTAACTTTGGTAGCTTAAAAAAATACGTGAACATAAGACTGAAATCGCAAAATAGAATTTTATGACTTTTGAGTAAAACATTACTGATTTCTTTTTTTACTATGTTTTGTTTTGCCAATTTAAACATTTTACTTTCTATTGAGTTGTTGATAGGTTCAGCAATTTGTTGAAATATTTTTCATGTTTGTTTCTTTCAATGGAAACAAACTTTTTTTCTTTCCTGAGCCTTCTTGAGTTAGAAATATTTGGGAGTATTCTTATTTTGTGACAGAAGGGTTATTTGCATAAGTTCAATAATGCTTGTTGCATTGAATCAGAAATTGGAAATACTCATTATTGGGCAGGACTTTGACTGGAATGTCATACCTAAAGATTAATCAGAAAACTGTAGAACTAAGGTGGGTCTCAAGTAAGCCAACAGAAGCTCTTAGAAAGATGGCCTGGCACCATAAATAGTTCTGCCTGGCAGAGAGGATTAGAGAAGATACATGAAAGAATTTATAACATAAAATAGCCTGGACTTTTCCAGCCCAGCATTGTAATCAGTAGAGATTGCAAAAGAGCAACCACACCAGAGGATTATCTTGAGAAAGACGTTGAAGGAAGAAAAAGAGACTGATCTTTGCTAGCAAATGGTATATCACAGAATACTTGGTAGGCAGGGCTGAATTGAGAAGGTTTTTATGTGTGACTAGTGAGCTGGGCATTTGCTTTTCAACAATTTGAGTAGTTGATACGTAAATACTGTCTCAAAAATATTTAAAACCATACTGTCTCTGTTGTTATAGAGTCACAAACAAAATTATACAGAATTATAAGAACTATTTTGAACATTATCTTTAAAACTCAGTATTTTGAAATTTTAAAAGTTGTTTATTAACTGTCAAGAACTATGGAGTGTGAGCAAAAACTTTCTGATATGTAAAATAAATGTTTGTGGAAAAATGTAGAAATAAATAAATAAAGGGGAGGATGTGCTGGAAGCATATAACCGCGTGAGAGTGCCATGGTAACCCCAACCCAGGGCAGAATTCCCCTCCGGCTCCCAGGACACCACGTTCTCAAGGCCGGTTGTGACCTAGCCATAAGGACAGGCATACATGCATCAGTCCTCCTGTGAGATATCAGAAAAGCTTAAAAGTTATATTTTCAAATATTGAGATGCATATAAACACATACTGTAGCATGTTCTTCCTACGAATACAATGGAACATTTATCACTTCACTTTGGTTACCTCTACCTAAGAGCTAGGTATTGGCAAACAGCCATTGTAGATGTCACTGGAACAACCAGGATACCGCTGAAATCAAGTCTACAGAAACTGTGCCCTTTTATTCTATCTTTTAGTGATGACCACACATTTATATAGGTGATTTCAGAAAAATATCCAGATGGTCCCTGACTTAACGATGGCTCGGTTTACCTGGACATAACCCTTTGTAAGCCGAGGAGCAGCTGGATGTGACGGTTCAGCTTTCCTGTCTTCCCTGTCCCGTGCACTTTCACCTAGTTTTGGAATAAAGGCCTCGTGGTCCTTCTAAAGCTCTAAACTGGAGACAGCCTCAGAGCCGCATTTACAGCTGAAATATTCTTGACAGTTAGTCAGCTTTGGAAACAGGGACGGATTCAAAGCGACATGACCCGAGGCCTTGAACCAGAGTTCTTCTGCCTGCCCTGGATGCATGTTTTCCTGTTGCTGCACAAGAGCTGAAAGGGCAAATATGCCTCTGACAAATATAAAAGGAACTCTCTGTTTAGCCAAAATATCGACAGGCGGGTCAATGCCTCACACGCAACTCTGTGACACAGAATTCATTCTAGCTCTAATAAAGCACTTCAGATATAGATATGGACCTCATATATAACATGTATATCATATGTAACATATCACATATGTAACATGTATCGTACATAACATTCATGTAACTATATATAACATATATATTTATTTATACACACATATATGTGTGTTCAAAGTTTAATATAACCTAGGAAAACCTGCTGCATTGTTTTGCTGATTTTAATAGGTCTCTTCCATGGAAATATAAGCAAATTTTATTTATTCTCCAATCTAATTTTAACAGCAAAGAGTTATGACAATCTTCCACAAGGTTAGTGTCGTGAAAATTATACTTCACTATCCGTAAATTACTTCAGGATATTACAGTGCAAACAATGAACAATGACACACACGTCGTCAGGATAACCAGGAGGTTTCACAGATCACCTAAATATGATGAACGGTACTGTGGGATTACCATATGAAAAATCCACAAGCCAAGTATTAAAATGTAATCATAAAAGGATAAGTATTTAATCCATGATTTTCTCTCATGAGCTTTTACATAAGAAATGTGAAAAAGTGTGAGAACTTACACTTTATACCAAGTAGTCACAAATTACCCAGGTTCTGGATTTTTCAGCTCGTGATTACTCTACACTGATCTTTCAAATTTTCCAGAACACATCAAACTGTCAGTAAGTACTACCAATTTTTTTTGTAAGCTCTGTGTGTTTTTGTTTTGTTTTGTTTTGTTTTGAAAAGAATTACTTATTTAGGGACCAGCAGATGGCATAATGGTTATGTTGTTGGACTCCCACGTAGTCGACCGCAGTGCGAATCCCAGACCCAGTGGCTTAAACCTCATGCCAGGCATGTGTACATGCATGCCCAAAATCCTGAGAAGAAATTGGAGGAGAAGGGACTGTAGTGTGGTTATCCCCCCTGGGGAGGTGATTTCTCAGTTTCTGTCTCTGCAAGTACATGTGCCCTATAGCAAAAACCTCTCTTAAAAAATAAAAAATGTAGTACATGTGCTGCTGAAGCAAGTAGTTTTAGGTGTCTTATTCCCTCCCACTCCCAGGGTTGGATCTTGTGTGAGCTAACAGAGGGATGCACACAGTTCAGACAAGCTAATAGAATGGTGGTAGTAATGACAACAATAACAGTGTAAACTGCAATAAAAGTGATAGTAATGAGAACAGTAACAACACAACTTTACAGGGTGTGCTTTATTGTGCCTTGTATTCTTCCAAGTGTTTACTTATGATAATCCATTCAAATATTTAAAACGCCCCTATGAAATACAGTGTTATCCTCATCATTTTGCAGATGAGGAAACTGAGTCACAAGGATCTCGTAATGTGCCAAATGTCCTATACGCAATAATTGGCGATCTATGATTTAACAAATAGTATGATATTAAAGTTCAACAACCAACTCTCTGCAAGGAAAAGAGGGGGTAAAAATCAAATCAATCATGCTTTGTAGCCAGCCTGGTGAATAAAAGTCCACATTGCTGAGCCCATGTCATCATGGCCAATTTGTTCATGAGCCCATTGGGCAATGAGAGGTCTGGCTGGTCAAAGAGGCTGACTGGTATCCACAGAAGGGTCATCTTAGCCACCATGATTATTAATATCTTCTTCCACTGAGGGTATCCTTGGTGACACGTACCATGGGACATAAATATGCTCGCACCATTTGCCAATTCAAGGACTATCCACAGATTTCTCCCCACACTAATTTTTTTTCTTTTCTTTTTTACATTCACTGTATCTTTACAGGATATGAAATGAATTTTCTAACGTGAATACACTGTATGTTAGTCCAGTCAAAGATACTACCATATGCATTACCAACAGATACTTTTCCATTTAAATGGAAACATTTAACATATACGTAAATGATTTGCTTCATTTTCTCTGATTCCCTCCCTCCCATCCTGCCTCTTCTCACTCTCTCTCACTCTCTCTAGTATCCACAGCTGCTAAGTTTTCATACTTTCCATTCTTTCAGTTTCTGCTATAGAGTGCAGATATTCAGTATATACTAAGCAGGGACATACAATGCCTGTCTTTCGTAGTATGACTTGCTTCCCTTGGCTTTAAATCTTCCATATTCATCCACTTTCCATCAAATACCAGCTTTTCCCTTTTTTTAATGGATGAGTAGTATTCCATAGTATATATGTACCACACTTTTTCAAAGCACTCATCAGTTCTTGGACATTTGGGTTGATGCTATGTCTTGACAATTGTGAATAATGCTGCAATAAAAATGGATGTGCAAGTGTTTTTCTAATTGAGTGCATTCCTATCTTTTGGGGAGATACCCAGGAGGGGAATTGCAACACCTAATTAAGTAACTGCTCTCAGACATGGTTCTTGTAGAGTAAACCAAAGAAAATATCCTTATCTCCTGTTGTATTTTCTCCATTTTATATTTCTTAAGAAGTTCATTGAAAATAAGACAGTCTTGCTTAATGCAAGTACTCAATAAAGCTTTTACTTTTTTTTTCTTAGTTTTGCCATAGGGCATGTGTGCTCACTAGAGAGAGCAACAGAGACAGAGTGATGGGGAGAATGGCCATGCCACAATCTCTCCTCCACTCTCTTATCAGAATTTTTGGCACACACACACACACACCTGGCATGTTTTTCAAGCCACTAGGTCTAGGACTTGAACTGCAGAGTGGCCATGTGGGATCTACCTGCTTCAACCACCATGCCACTGCTGCCCCTCAGTATTTTCTGGGAGGGTAAATGCCAACTCTGTTTAACCATGTGCTTGCCTCCCCAAGATTCATTCCATCGTGCACCCCTCAATTAGCAATAACGTGATTGTACGTTGATCTTCACTGATGGGGACCCTGACTGCCATGAGACTAGGATTACCCTTGGTTTAAGAAAGGGAAAATAATCTGACCAGTGAGAAGAGAGTCATTTGGCTAAAAGCTTCTTCAAAGTTTTCCTACATACTTTACAGCAATGATAAGTCCATGTTCCAGTACAGAAAAACAAAAGAAGCACAAAACTGTCAAACATCTTGAAATCGTGGCAGTAACTAGCCTTGGGGTCAGCCCAATGAAGTGGATACCCAACAGCCTGAACAAGTTTTTGTTTTGTTCCATTAAGGTTTTTACATAGGGAATGGGCGCTTGCCAGAGAGATGGAAAGGGAAAGTGAGAAATCTCCCCCACCCCAGGAGAGAGAGCCACACCACAATCCCTTCTCCTCCTGGTACTTTGGGCGCGTGCACGCGCACACGCGCGCGCGCACACACACACACACACACACACACACACACACACGATTTTCAAGTTGTCAAGTCCAGGACTTGAACCATGGTCAGCCGTATGAGAGTCCAACACCTTAGCCATCATGCCACCTGCTGGCTCCTAAACAAGCTTCTTTAAGGACATGATCAATCTGCTGGATAAGTTAACCCTCACGACTTCCTCTCAGGTAAGAAAATCTATTTAAGTCCATTTTAGCAAATGCACGCCCCTAGGTATTTCTCTCTCCTACTACTTAAACACAGTCTCCTATTTCTGATACCTTTAGACATTTCCACTTGTATGTCCACCCTGTAGAATGTTCTATCTAATACAGAGCCCTCTCCTTTTTCAAACGCCAGTCTCTAATCTACCCAGGTTTATCCTCCCACTTCTCCTCGGGACCACTCACGTTGGAAAGTCATGATCTTGCATTTACTCCTTGTCACTGCCTCATCGCCCTGGGTCAGATCGTTACCTCAGGGTCACATTATCACCCAGAGCACATCATGGTCGGTACTTAGCAAAACAAGCCTAACTGTGTAAGGCTTGGTGGGAGAGCAAAAGTAAGAGAGGAACCACGGGATGTTGCCCTCACTTCAGAACTGATACTCTGTTCCTCCCACTGCTCTAGCTGTGAAGATTGTATCTTTCCTTAAAGATGTAATTCAAATGTCAATTCTGCTGTAAAGTCACTTCTACGCCCTCAGAAATAAATGACTCCTGGGTTCTTATTTACTGTATTTCTCTCACAGTCCTGGTCTTTTCCACCATGAACTATCAATAGAGTTCTGTGGGTAGGTGCCTCTCCGCCATGAGAATAAGGACTGCTTTGTACACTCAGCACCTACATGTTTTATGAGAACGGATCTGGAAGTGGTTCCCCTGCCCCCATGCATGGATTTTAAGTACAAATGAGTTCTATGCCATTTTTACTGACTGGCACAAACTGGCACTTGCATTAGCATGCCTTTTAATCCCCCTTCCTGCAAGGAAGGATGTTAACTTTTATTTAGTACTTTAACATACTCAATCAAACAAGCAAGATCCCAACCCTGACACACCCTATTTGACTCTCTCTCGACTCTTAACAATCAAGCAATTATTCTCTGCCTATTCATTGGAATTTAGATAGTTTAACTTTTTGGGGTGTGAGGTATAGTTTTCACCCAATGATATATGTGAGCCTTCAAGTAAAATGCTAAGATTAAAATCTTAAACAGAATGAATTGAATATTCATGCTACTTTTTTCCCTGAATTTAGCACTGCAGAAAATCCCCTGCCTTAATACATTCAGGGAAGAAATTACACACATACACACACACACACACACACACACACACACGTGAGGGTAAAATCCTACTCTCCCTTTCTCTATAGTCATACCAACCTACAAAACAGAAACATGTGCTTCCTCAAAGACACTAGAAGAGAAACCGTCCTCCCCCCAACAGGGTGAAGAGTGATGGCGTGATGACGCTATCCTCTTTGGGACAAACTGAGTTGAAGATACCCCTCACCATGACCTGCTCTCTCAGTTGGTTTCGACCTTGCCTTTTGAAGCTGCACGTCCCCAGGCCACGTGCAGTCTTCTCTCCCCCACATGGTTAACCTCGAATACAGAAGGCACCACCCATGTGTATTGTCACGTATTGCCTTTTCACCCCCCCTCCAATAGAAATAGGAGCAGAATCGGAGCCAAGACTTTGTGTTTATTCGTGACTGTATCCAGCAATGCCTAAAGCAGTGCCTGGCATGCACAGCTGGAATTTTAGAAGTTGTAGAGTGACCGAACCTTCCCTTGCTCAAAGGTGAAGTAGGAAATTCTCTGGGCTTACGCAAAAGTGCAGGAGAGCCAGTATCCTAGGGGGGAAAAACTCTGACAATGGTACTTCCAATTTGTACTAACAAATTGTTTTTTCTCACTAAAGCAAGATAATGTGGAAAAAGTTGTAAGAAAACAACAGAGCAGAGAAATCAACAGGATGAAAGATGAAGGCTTAGATGAAATGGTGTCATGGTCAGAAAAAATGTTAGATCAGAAAACTGAAATCATGATGAAAGAGTTGAAGCAGGCCCTGGGGACAGCAACAAGCAGAATTAACAAGGCAGAAATGGAAATGGTGGCTTCTGTCCTAATTTATAAAATCACCACACAAGAGGGCAGAGAACACGGCAATAGAAATGCTTCTTTGTGAACATGCAGTGAGTGGAACAAGACCGTGTGCTATTTGTGGGAGCTGAAGCAAGTAGAACCTTTCTAAAAAACCACTATAGTGGGACCAGCAGTTGGCGTAATGGCTATGTCACTGGACTCCCATGTAGCCGACCCCAGTTCGAGTCCCAGACCTGGTGGCTTAAACTCACACTGGGCATGTGTGGATGTGTGCCCAAGACCCCAAGAGGAGAATGGAGAAGGGATTATGGCATGGCCATCCCCCTCTGGGAGGCTGATTTCTCACTTTCTATTTCTGTCTTCCTGGTGAGCACATGTGTCCTATAGCAAACAAAACAAAACAAAGCAAAAAAAAAAAAAAAAAAAAAAAAAGAAACTAAAAAATAATGAAAAAAAAACCCACTATAGTAATACATACCATGTTAGCCTCAAAATACATCTCTGAGCCTATTAATCATTTTATGCCTATAAAAATAATATAAATAAGTGGAGATAAGACCATAGAGACCATCAAAAACATTATATTGGAAATATATTTACATGTAAAATATCATATATAAAAATTCTGAATATTGGAAACAAAGAAATGTACACAATAGTTGTGTTACCAACTAAATATTAGTAGGGCTAAACAATAAAGCACTATGCAATCATTAAAAATGGTAAATAGAAATTATTTTTAAACACAGAAATTTACAATCTAATGTTAACTGAGAATGCAGGACAAAAGCTATATACCAAGTGAGTTCAAACACAGAGCTTTTTTTGGTCTTTGAAATCTGAGATTAAGTAAGAATTATATTCTTCAACTTTGGAGAATTTGACCAATTTTCCTCATAAACACATAATACTTTAATAATCAGAAAGAATAAGTACTAAACAAAAATAAAAATTAGCAGTAAGGTTTTAATTTCCTCCTGCATCAACAGTTCTTAATTATATATTTTAAATCCATTCTAATACAATTCTTACACCCATCCTAGAATGATCTACTCTATTTACATTATGATGATGAATCAAGGAAATTTATACTTTTACTCAAAGCATCCGAAAGGTCTATATTCTTACATTTCCACTCCAGATTTCTGAAACAGTACTTTTTCTGACCTATAGATTTGACTAAAATCACTGTGATTTTCTCCTTTTATCACTAGGTTAGCATAAGAAAAGTATTTTATTCAAATCATCCAACAATTTATATTCATTTCAATATTACAAAGTCATATTATATGCAAAACCATAACTTTACCAAAATGAAATTAAAGTTCCACATTAAAATTTCCCAGTAAAAGCCTCAAGACTGTGGTGATGGTTTCACAAGTATACATGTATCAAAATTTGTCACTTTAAATACGTGTCATTTATTATAGTTCAACTATACCTTAGTACAGTTGCTAAGTAAAACATAGTATGAAGAAAGGCAATATAGTGAAATATGATTAAAAGGCCTAAAAGGCAGTAATGCACTAGGCGGGAGGGAGAGAAGAAGAACCACCACTCCTTAAATGCATCAGCAAGTTTATTTACAAATGCAACTGAACACAAAGGCTCACGAGTGTCTGGAGAAAACTTCGGTATACAAACCATGGTTATTTTTCATTAATCAAAATAAGCACTTTCTATTGGGAAATGCTTAGCAACATTTGTGATGAAGAAAATAGAGCTCCCCTTATCAAGCAAATGAAATGTTACATAAGATAATTTTTTTAAACCATATTACGGAAAGAAGGATACAGAACAAATTCAGGGATGGATATTAATGAAATTTCTATATACTTCTGCATTAATTTAGTATATAATTACAATAAACAGAGCAAAGGCAATGACATATTTATATTAACTATTCCAAATAATGTTTAAGAATCCTTTTTAGAAAAACAATAAGATGCCCTCTTCAAAACGCCATTGGAAAGTCAAACTAAATGATTATCAGGTCAAAAATAGTTTTTTCTGTTTTCATTTTTCCTTTGTGCTTTTAAGATGCTGAATTCAGAAAGTCAATACTGTACTTTTTCCCCACACACAGAATTACCTTCTTATAAATAAACAACAAAAATATAGGTCCTATCAAGACTACAATATTCCTAGGAAATCTAAAGAGGCAAAAAAAAAAGTTATTATTTTTTAAAAGGGAGCAATACAGACAGCACGTATTTATAGATGTACAGCAGCAGCAACCGCCTCTTCTTCTATCTGCAACAGCACTCTCGTATGGAGGCTTACGTCACATGGCGGTTGGCCGTCCAGCTGATCAGGCAAGGAGAGAAGAAAGAAAAGCGCTTAGATTCAGAAACACATGAGGATCACCACCTGGGACACATAGCAGTCGTCACTCAGAGAGCGGCCCAGTGAGGTAGAAAGAGTCATCTGTCACTCACTTGGAGGACAAAGCTAAGCAAATCACAGCCTCTGGGCTCTAAAGTCATTACTTGTGAAAATGGAGAAATGAACCGCTGATATAGAAGTAAGTTGCACTCAACTCTCTATTATTGGTATTGGAGGAGAGAAAAGGCATGGGCGATTTTGACAAGGATAATTCCAAAAATCAACTCTATTTGGCTTTGGAATTTGATTAAAGAGAGAAAAGTGCACACACATACACACACTGCCCCCCGTACACACCCAGCCTTGACCTCCTCCAACCTCAGTGTCATCGGCGTCCAGAGAAGGACTGGACCACTGGGGCAAGAAGGCTCAGAACCCACCGGCACAGAAAAGAGAGTTGACTGGGTTTAAGCCATTTTCAAAGCACTCTTCACATATGGGGCCACGTAAATACCTCAGAGTTCAAAAGCAAATGCTTTGTTGATACCACTTGTAATACCCTTTCACGATAAGGAAGAAACACATGTTACCAGCATCAAGATTCAAAACATAAACGGCAGTGATGGTCGTCTTGCTAGAGCTATAAAGAATACCCAACTTACCTATGCTAGCCTGCATTTTATAACAAAATGCATGCTTAGACGCAAAGTAGCATGTCAGGTTTTAGAAAAATTCAATTTTTCCAAAAATAACACCAAAATGTCACAGAATCAGAATGAATGCTCTCCTTTTAAAAATATTGTATATACTGATGTATGATTATATGTTAACATACAGCATAAAGTGGATTGTTTTATATCACTTTTAGAACAATTGTGGTTTTTTTAAAACAAACATTTTAAAGTTGGTCATACCACATAATCAAACTGTTAAATATTAGGTTGTCAGGAACGTCATAATACATTTTAGCATAGAAAAACAGAAAAATAACGTCATGACTTTCCCAACGACTAATAATAGAGATAAGCTAACACTGACAGACTGATTCTTAGTCATGAAACAGATCACAGACCTTGAGGGAGATCCCTTTTAACCGCATGTTTCGGTCATTAGTGGTCTGAGTCTGTACAGGTTTCTCCAGACTCTGTAGCTACTGACTTCGGCATACCCTCTCAATTCCCTGACCCCACAAACCACCCTGGTGTGGTTAGTCCCCAAGCAGTGATCCATTCACTACACATCCTCCTTGAAGGGGCGAGTGAGTTTCTTAAAACCTAGAATCCTAAGGCAATGAGCTGGAGGGGGAGATGGCTGCAGCCTCAGGGAAATGCATGGGAACCCGAGGTCTCCTTAAAAGACAAGAGATTTTCTCTCTGATTTGCTCTCTTACATTTGAATCTGAGATAGCAGTCGTTGCAGTACAGTTGGTGGTTTCTGATTCTGACTTCGGCTCCTGAAGAAGAGCCTCCGAGGTTACACTCACAGGCCACACACTGGGGACAAAAAGGAACATCCACAATCAGTCAGCTTAAAAAACCTGGGACACGCCCAGGAAAAAAAAAAAAGAAAAAAAAAAGTGAGGAGAGAGGGAGTAGAATGCAGTTTCTAAGCTCTTAGGTACATTTCAGCAAAGGAAAAAAAAAAAAAGCCAAAAGATGATTAGTGGATTAAAATCAAGCCTACCAGATAAGACATTATCGAAAGCCAATGTTAAGAGTGAGAATGATTATTTTTAAATACACCAGAAAACAGCTAGAAATGACTTGCTGATTGATTTGAAGACATTGAGTCCTCATGCCCCCAGGGAAATGGAGGGCAAGGCACCAAATCAAAGCACCGAAGTGAATAAGGCCTGGATTCCTAGCACTTCACTTTTTTTATTTTTATTTTTTTAGGGAGGGAAGCCCCAGGTGCCTCCCTGCAAGACTGCGTATTTCAATACCTTCTGCTCAAACACTAATTTTGACTCATTCTACTCCTAGTAGCAGCCCAAGCAGCAATGTAAGAGCTGAAACAGGCTGCAGTCTGTAGGACTCCAGGGTCAACCATCAGAACCTTTCTATAGCCCATTGTAGAGTCAAGAATCAAACAGATGTGTCTCTAAAGACAGATACTGCAAAAAACAACCAGTTACAGCCTTAGCTTATGCAAAGTACTTTCAAGTATAAGCAGGCTGTGCAACTGTAAAAAACATTTACAATGGTTTTCCCTGTTCAAAGCTAGGCTTTCAGACACATGGATAATTGCGTGTCCCCACGCCATTAAAAACCTCAGCAAGTTATTGCTAAATTATTCTTCAAGTATGTCTAAGATAGTATCTTAGAAAAAGCGTTTACACAGCTGAAAATTTTATACATAGAATTGTAACAGATTAGAGATTGGAAAGGCATACTGTTTCCAGATTTACTTTTTAAAACAAAATTCAATATTTGAGAATGGAGTAATAGCAAGCAATTTGTGACTCAAACGCAGCACAGACCGACAAGTAGAGCATCTAGCTTGTTAGTGGCACGTCCACACCTAGCGGCTCAAAGAAGCCATGCGCTCTCCAAGCAAAGCTTTGCAGGCCGGCAGGCTATTGGCATCAATCTCACCTTAAAACAATGTAAGTGATAACAAAGCCCCAGGGACTCGATGATCATTGCGGCTCCTTTGCCCAGAATGTTATTACAGTAGGAGCACACGCGCTTCCCACTGACAGACCTAGATGCAGAAGGAGAACGGACAGAGGCTCTCACCTGTGCTGCTCAAGATTCTTATTAAAAAATCAAACTCTGCAGGACCAGCAGTTGGTGTAATGGCTATGTCGCTGGACTCCCACGTAGTCAACCGTGGTTCAAGTCCCAGACCCGGTGGCTTAAACTCACACGCATGTGCGTGCATGCCAAAGAACCCAAGAGGAGAATGGAGGAGAAGGGACTGCGGCATGGCCATCCCCTTCGGGGGATGATTTCTCACTTTCTGTCTCTCTATCCTTCTGGTAAGCACACATGTCCTATAGGAAAAATCTCTCCAAAAAAAAAAAAAAAAAAATCACACTCTGGTATTAACAGTAATAATAAATGAAGAAAGACTCCGTATATTAGGGGGAGAAACACCTTCATCAGCCAACCAAGGCAAGGCTTCACTGAACTGAAACCCTAAACAACGCCCACTAAACGAACATGTTCAGTGTTGTCGTCACGATGCTCTCTTCCTCCTATCACATCTGTACTCAGCAGTCATCGCCCCTCCTCGAATCCATCAACAACTTCTTGCCAGTTAAATCTGCCAAAGCACACAGCTCTAATCACATCATCCCCTTTCTCTGTGTACCACAGGAGCAGTCCTGCTGCCTTCAGAGGCATTGCAAGTCCTTTGTGACCTATCTTCTCAGCCTGAGTTTTCACTCTCTTTCTATGCACTCAGTTTTCTAGTTAAACAGAAAGATTGGTGCTTTGCTGTCGGTGCCTCGGGCTTATATAATGGCCTCTGCAGAGAATGAAATGGAAATTGCCTGACAGTTGCCATGTAGGTTGGGCAGGAGGGTTTCTATTTTACTATTGGAAAAGGGGCTTCTCTGTTCTCCCAGGTGATAGGCTGACACCACCCCTCTCTCACTTCTGCATCCCATGGCATCAGCACAGCACCTCGGTGGCACTGAGCAGCACATGGCTGTTGAGTGTCAGTGCTAAAAGGGCCACCTCCTAAGGCATGACCTTCTCAGAGAGGAAAAACCCACAGCCTGTCCCTCTGCTCTCTGAGTGCTCTCAATAGGTAAATAGGTCTCCTCTCCCCTGCCTCCCTAAAGACTTTGTCCTCCCCCCACAAATCTATCATAAATCTTCAGCCCTTTTCTCTTCATTCAAACTCCTAATAGACATTCTGTAGATTCTGCTAAATGTACCATTAAAATAGATCTAGATAAAATGTGTTTCCTTATCAATGTCTCATTTGGTATATTAAAAATATTCCAATTAATATGTGTCTCCCCTTTGAAGAAGTTTATTTGTGATGAACCATAGCAGACACTAACAGAACCCCACAGTTGACCACAGAAGCATTGTTACACATATTTAAGCACAAAAATCAGCAGAGAAGCAGATCTAAACAGCTAACCCATGTCACTGTCTGAGTTTCGATCTGTCTCAAAGGGCAATACCTGGTCAAGACCTACATGACTCTCCCACTCTTTCCATAAATATTACCTACAGAATTCACATGAGTCAACCTGAACAAAACGTTGGCAAACAAGATAGCAGGCAAACTGATCCTGGCAATCAAAACCCCAAAAAGCAAGTTCCAATCTACTTAACATCTTTTTTGATCCAGCTTGTTAAAGTCCCCCATAATAGGGAACTTGATAATATTGCCTTCTTTCTAAACTCAGTTCCTATGAGACTAGACTGTACTACCGCATCATTAAAATAGGCATACATTTCACAATACTGCTTTTACTTATAATTTTGGGAAGCGTTTGCAAGTTATTGCATATTTTTATGATTCCACATGGGTCATGCAAGTAAGTCTTCTATCTGAGACGCTGACCACAAACACAGGCGAATGAGACAGTGGCAACACAGACATCTTACAGGTCTCCAAAGACTTCTCAAGACATCTATAAATACCATGAGGGTTGCATGGGAAGGTATTAAGAAAGCCTTCTTAATTGACTTCATAAAAGAACACTGAATTTGAGTCATCCAAAAAGGTTTGGTGTTTGTGGTAGACATAGCACCTTCCAAAAGGGCTTGTTTTTCATTTTTCATTGGAAACCCTGGGTAAGATTTAGGCAAACTTTTAATGGAAAAATACGCTGGGGACTAAAAAAAGAGAAGAGAAATCTGAGGGACCTCACCTGTTGCGTGGCAGAGAGCCTGACTGTGACACTGTAGTGGGCTGGCTGCTTGGGGCAGGGGACCAGGTGGAGGGTGAGCCTGTGGCCGAGGTCTTCATAGGGCCTGTAGAAGGAGGGGCCACACTGGATGAGGGGTTCCGCATGTATGCTCTGTTCGAAGTAGACACCAGCTGCGGTGGTGGGCGGCTGAAGTCTTGTACGGATGAAGAAGCACGGACTCCTGTGGGCTGATTGACCCAAGGGGACTGTCTCCAAGAACTGGCTCTTGGGGAGTCTAGGTTATCTAAAGATTCGCCTCTGAAACACAGGAAGGATTCATCAAAATAGGATAATACATTCAACTAGAAATCTATTAGCTATATCTTTATAGGCATTAAAATGTCCGTTTTACAGTTTTTGTATGTGGGTATTAAGCTAAGAGGTCCAGTTACATGTAAAACTATCTCTAACAAGTAAAGTATATAGCTCTTCATCATCAGGGGCCATCATGACATTCCACATTTCAGTTGGCGATCATTTTTATTTTTATTTTTGTTTATTTAGTGCCTTGTTGAAAGAATACGAACCAACCAAAGTGGAAAGAAAATAATAAGAAAAAAATTCTAAAAATGAGAGATAATAATGAAACTAAGAAAACAGACTCTCCTTTTTAAAATCTCCAACAGTTTTAGATATACCTATCTTAAAATATTTTTAAAAACTCAACCAAAAAGATATTTTTAAGCTCTCACATATGACAGGTATTAGGCCAGACTTCTTCACAAAATATTAAACTTACATAATCTCAATTAATTAATTAATTAAAATGCTACATAAGTTTTTATTTAAATCTAATAGAGGTTAACTTATTAATAGTAAGAGCCAGTCGATAGTGGAACCGGCTTTCAAATCAAAGTCCTTTGGATTCCAAATAACTCCAGGCCTTTCCCAGTACCCCATTCACTCACCACCCCAAACCCTATATTTATATAATACTTAATGTCTACATTATACTAGCTTCCATTTTTTTTCATTGAAAATTTAAAATAGGATTTAGCTTAACTGTTTTAATACGATTTAGAAAAAAATCTCTCTTAAAGTGGCATACTTCCATTCATACTGATCTATAAAAATGAACTTCAAATTATGAGGGTTTTTTCTATTTGATCAAAACTGTAAAAACTGTAACAAAAGTATCACTTATCCTACTTGAAATATGCTTTGATTTTGACATTATAAAGTAACACATCATCATGATGAGAAAGACTCAAGCAGCATGGAAAAGCATCTGAGGGAAGAATCAGGTCTTTTGCTCTCCACAATTTCCCTGCCATAGTCTTCAGAGGTAACCAGTATTAGCTAAGGGTCCTTCCAGATCTTTTTCTTCCCTATGGCAAGCACATATTTATATATGCAAATTTACATATGTAAGTCTAGCCATGTATATACATATATATATATATATATATATATATATATATATATATATATGTAATGTGTTGATGTGTCTGATATTCTTGAATACATGAGCTTATTCTACAACACATATTTCAATAATAACTTGCTTTTTTTCCATTGAATGAGTATTACCTTAGAACTATCTTCACATGTCTGTTCAAGTCATAAACTGTACTTTGGTGTCTCCGAGGGAATCACACCATCTGGTATCCACACTCTTGTGTAGTCACCTCCTAGTGACTCTGGGCTTGACCAAGTCAAGTGACTAAGTTGGTCAATGAGGCATCAGCAAATGTACTGCAGGTGGAAGTCTGATAAGCACCTGTACATTATAGACTGTCCTTTTGTAAACAGTCCTCTTTGAATACAGGTGCTATGCAATGAGTCAGTCAAGCAGCTTTATGGAAAGACCCACATGCAGAAGAATGGCTCCTAACCAACTACTTCAGCTGAGCTCCAGTGCAGCCTCTACATCAGGGTGAGCGAATTATAGCCCAATGCCAACATATGTACAGCTCATGAGCTAACGCCAATTTTTACATTTTCAAAGAGTCACAAAAAGAAAATGACGACTATATGACAGAGACCTACACAGCCTGCAAATTCAAGTTTATTTACTATCTAGTTCTTCACACACACACACACACACACACTCACACACAAATCCCAATGCATGCTCTAAATGGCTACAACTGTCTCAGTGTCTCAGTCAAACCATGCAAAGAACTACACAGTCAACCCATCAGAACTGTGAGCAATAGTAAGTTGTTATTTTGACCTACTAAATTTTGAGATGGTGTATTATGCAGTTATATCTTTTTCATTCTTTATGAATTGAATAGCAGTCTACCTTGTCAGTGTCTCAGTATTTATTGAACAATTGCTAGGTACTCTCTTAATAGCGACATTGTGATTATTTCTATTTCCTTTATTTTCCATTGACAATAATGTTAACTATATATCCTTGGATATAACTTTGCATACTTAGTGAAAGGTATCCAGAAGATAAAGTGCTGGAAACCAAATTGTTCACAAGGTCTATACTTTGGATTAACACAGGATGAAATAATTGCCCATCCAGTTGAAACAAGCATTCCTGTTTCCTCATATAATTGTCAATGCTAGGTGTAATTACTCTTTTAATTCTTTACACATGCCACAAGAAAAAGAAATATGTAATAGTTATTTTAGGAGAAGTGTTGATGTCTTATAGGTTTAGTTGCCTTTTGTTTCTTTTTCCTATGAATATCTGTACATAGCTCTTTTTCTGTTTTTAATAAAGTTGTTAGGGTATGTTTACTGCTGTGGGAAGAAAAAACTAGTTGTATATTGAGATAATTAGCTCTTTGGTAATGTGTTACAAAGAACTTTCCTGTTTGTCAGATAAGGGACTAATGAATCAGAGTGGCTGCAGTAGTTGTTTATCCAAGATGTTTCTTTTAAAATGTTCATCCACTCATCTCTAATTTATATCTACATAGTTACCCTCTTAGGTTATAATAATTAGGTTTTCACACTTCATAAACCTTATTATCATGAATTCTAATCTAAGCATTATCTCATTAAAAATGTAAACAAATGGAAACTTCATTTTTTTGGTTTTAACTTCAGCAGCTGAAAGAGCACTGAGAGCAGCATGCACCATTGTCTGAATCTCATTTTAAATTGCACATGTAGATTTGCAACCTGTAAACCATCGGATTTTGCCTGAGTGTCTTCTCTGCTTGATCAAGCCACAGCTTCCTCTTGTGAAAACACAAAATTACTACCCTGACCTCTAACCACTTCCTCCAGATTACATGAGATGATGGAGACTGACTCCTCTCTGACACCTAATAGGGCTCTGTGGTGCTCTCTACTTCACTTTCTCTCATCCAAGCTCATGCACTGGCATGTCTAGACATGAACTATCTGCCTCACAGTGAAGAAGAGAAAGTAATTCCTAAAGTGCTTCGCACCTTCTCATGATCCCAGTGTGAATAAAGATAGGCTCTTTATTCACACTGGAACTACGCTGTCGGATCCAGCTATTGTCATTGTGAAGGGATGTTCTCTTCCTCATTTCTTGAAGGATTTGCTGTCTCTCCAACTCTGCTCCAGATGGAACCTGTTCTTTCTTGGAGCTCCTCTGTAAGGAGCTAGTGCTTCCAATTCGGTCCAAATATGCATTGCTTCCTAAACAAAAAACACATCAAAAGCTTCAGGATTAGTTCATAAACAAAGTCATGGTGAATAAATCTCCAAATGCAGTGTAGCTTAAAATGTGTCTATGGTAGGGAACAGCAGATGGCATAATGGTTACATTGCTGGACTCCCACATAGTCAATCACAGTTTGAGTCCCAGACCTGGCAGCTCGAAACTCAACCAGGGCTTGTGTGTGCACACCCAATATCCTGAAAAGGGAATGGAGAAAGTGGGATTGTGGTGTGGCCATCCCCTGGGGGGGGGGGGGGGGGTGTGATTTCTCGCTTTCTCTCTGTCTCTCCAGCAAGCACATGCACCCTGTAGCAAAAATCTCTCTAAAAACAAGTGACATCATGTACATAGGCTAACATCGCTAATTTTCAATGATGCTGTTGCACAAGAACATAAATCAATGAATTGTCTCCTATTCCTGAATATTTCAGTTCTACGTCGTGAGGCATGCCACAGAACACACTCGGGAAAACTGAAGAGACTGCCTAAAAAGGAAACCACCAGTACTGATCTCAGCAATATTCAGTTACAAGAAGCTTGTCTAAAGATAGTTTTTCTTCTACTTTTCCTTTCCTCCCTAGATTAAATCAATCAAGTCCAAGCTCATCAAATATTTGCTGTGTCAGCATTGCAAGGAAGTAAAGTTTTTGTCTTTCAAAAAACTTATACTCACCCTTAGGAGAAAGAAAAGATATAAATGCATGTACCCAAGTGTTCATGGTATATGCCACAGAATATGTCACAACAAAATTGAAGAAATGACAATATATAAATCACTGAAATGACTTTTGTGAACGAGAAAAACATCCCAGTAATCTAAATGATAATCCAGGAATGTTATTGGACTTATTTCTGCTCTAAAAAACTGACAAAAGTATAATTTGAATACTGAATTTATTAATGGCAATGAAGTCAGATTCTATTCTGAGGGCCTTGTCTCTCAGATTTGTTGACTAATTTCTGATTTGGGCAAAACATTCACAATTTTGAAGTGTCATCTCTGCCTTCATTTGAATTAGGAAATTTCATCTAAATTTTTTCTTTGTACTCACTTCTAATAACATCCTTCCAAAAATCTGTGGCACAGCAGTAAAATGTGCCACTGTGAGGTCGACCCACATGGGATGTTCCCAGGTCTGCATCCGGAAACCTCTGTGAGTTGGCCAGGCGTGTGCGAGGGCCCATGATGCGGGGCTAGATGAGCTGGGGGAGACTTTCCACATCAGGACCCTGTTGAAGGTGTCTCTGGCTCTGTCACTCTGTCTGTTTCTCTCTATTTCTGTCACTCACTCATGAAAGAAAAAATAAACTTAAAAAAAAATTCATGGTCTATGCCTTAGGTTATCTTATAAGAAGCAATGAGCAAGGCTGCCAAAGGTTTCTCATACACATCTATGCTCACACATTTATGTATACTCAAAGTGTATCAATGTGGTCAAATTTTAAATTGTACACACACACACACACACACATTTGTTTTAGGTTTTTGCTGTAGGGAGCATGCACTTGCTGGAGAGAGACAGAGAGAGATAGAAAGAAGGAGAGTGAAAAATCATCCCCAGGATGGGTGGTCACACCAAAACCCCTTCTCCTCCATCTTCCTCTCAGAAATTTGGCCACACATACACACGTGCCCAGCATCAATGGGTCCGGGACTTAAACTGCAGTCGCCCAAGTGGGAATCCAGTACCTTAACCACCATGCTACTCACTGGCCCCTGAATAAAATATTTTCAGTTTCAAAAGTGCCTTAATGGTATAACTAAGTTTTTCAAATACATATGAATAACTTTTTCCTGCTTTCTACTGTCTTTCTATTCAGGTGCCTTAGTTTAAGTTTTTCAAATACATATGAATAAACTGGGAGTTTTCAATTAGTAAAGGGGAGAAAACATACATACAAAAATAACCAGATTAATATCACACACATCACAAATATTAACAAGATTATTCCAGAGAGTCACAGTTGGGATTACTAATGGGTCATGTGCTTAAATCAGTATGGAATTTAGTAACTGCAGGCAAGGGGCCATCAGGCGTGTAGCGGTTAAGGCATTGGACTTCCACATGGTTGACCATGGTTTGAGTTTGAGACCTGGTAGCTTGAAACTCACACCAAGTGTGTGTGTACATGCCCGAAACTCTAAGAGGAGAACGAAGGAGATGGGATTGCAGCATGGCTATCCCCATGGAGGGTGATTTCTTGCTTTCTGTCTCTGTGTTTCTGGTGAGCACATATACCCTATAATAAAAATCTCTCTCAAAATAAATAAATAACTGCAGGCTAAAAATAATTCATGGGTAGGGCCAGCCAGCAGCATGGAGGTTAAGGTGCTGGATCCCATATGGCCAACCTCACAGGTCAGGTCCTGGCCCCAGTGGCTTGAAAATCACAATGGGCATGTGTGTGCATGTGCCCAAAATCCCAAGAGGAAAATGCAAAAGAGGAGATAGCTGCACCCCCGACAGGGATGATTTCTCACTTTCTCTCTCTCTCTCTACCTCTGTCTCTCCTGGTGAGTATATGTACTCCATAGCAAAACTGGAAAAAAAAAAAAAGTATAGATTATTGAAGTACTTAAAATATCATTTTAGTGATGACTAGGGGCAAGTTCAAGGGAGAAGAAATAGGAATTCCCAAGAGGAGAAGATTAAGATCAGAGGAACTAGATTAAAAAGTATGTGATAAGTTGGGAATTGACAGAGAGAACAATTTGGTTATTTTCGAGGTTCCTAAAGGGAAACAGCAAAACAGGCTAGAAAACTAAACCAAAACCAGACAATGGAGGATCCCACAAGTTCATGGGGAGGGGCAATCATAGAATCCTGAATTCTAAAAGAAACTAATTCTAGAAGCCTTAACCAAAGGTGACACGTAACCTGCCCTAGACCAGTTTGGCCTGTAGATATGTTGTTTTGGTCAGAGAGGATTTTATTTATTTATTTATTTTAAATTCCATATCAGTACCTAAAAGACATCCAGGAAGATAAAAAAGACTTCTCTTTTACAACAGAAAGAAGTGGTATCAGAGTGTTACATTCAGTGACAGGCTAGGGCTGGGAAGTGACTACTGACATCTATCCACTTCAGTCCCTGCCCACAACTTCATTCATTTACATAACCAGCCTACTAGCAAACTCTCACAGGCAAACGCCACTGGAAACGATTCTAATTGTTCAGAGGAGTTTTCCTTAGTTATGTATCATTTCTGTTACCTGCACTCCTCAGAAACATACTAACATCAGGTTCTAAACGTTTTTGTGAAGTTACTGAAATCCTTACAGATTTTTTAGAATATATTTTGACATTTAAATGTTTAATTCCAAGTTCATATACAATGTTTAAGTCTTCTGGTATTCTGTAGAAATACTTTCTATCCCATTTCTTAGTTGTAAGATGAAATCTACTGAAAACTGCATCAGCATTATGTTGCAAAATTCCCACATTTTTCATTAGCTATTTAAAAACTATTTCAATCTTCCAGTAATCTTTCCATTATAAAATAAAGCCAAAATAAGCCTAAGATAGTTGTTTTGTTATTTTTATATGCAGATGACAAAAAATATTAAGTTTTTAAATGACATAATCTTACTATATCTGAAATAGCTTGACCTTAAAAATACTGACCAAAGCACATGATAAGTAGTTGTGCTGAGGAAGTTATAAAAATAAAAATCACACTTACCATTTTTATTTGTAGAGTAATCATCCAGTTCGGTAGATTTAGATTTATTCCTAAAACACAGAACACAATTTATTAAATAGGTCTCATTAATAACATCTTTTTCATAGTTTTGAAGTAAAAACACTTTTAAAAGAGAGCAAGTAGGTGGTGTGGAGGGTGATGCTGCTGGATCCCACATGGTTGACCACACAGTTCAAATCTTAAACCCAGAGGCTTGAAAAATCACACCTGATGTGTGTGAATGTGAATACATGCCCAAAATCCCGAGGGGAGAAAGGAGGAGGAGGGATCTCAGAGTGGCCATCTCCCCAGGGGGTGATTTCTCACTTTACCTCTCTGGCAAATGCACATGCCCTATAACCAACCAAACAAACAAATAGAAACACTAAGAGAGATTGCCTTTCAAAGCCGCTGATTAATTTTCTACACCTGTTGAGAGCTATAATGATTTCTAAATCAAGGAATTTTTCACATTGTATAACTAGTAGAAAAACAGCAATATTCCTAAAGCCTAGTAGAGTGAGATCTACTACACTGTTGGGAAAGTCATGACATATTTTCCTACATCTTTTTCTATGCAAAAATGCATCAGGACTTTCCCAACAACCCAATAGAATGAGAAATAAAGCTGTGGCAGCACTTTTCCAGCTGATGTAACGAGTAAGATGATGATTATAAACCAGTTTTTGTCAATATTCACTCTATTCCAGATCTCAGTCCATCACATCACCTAAAGTCAGACTGTCCCACTTCTTCCATGCTGCCCCAGGGTGATGATGGGACATCTTGGGCACTGGACTATCACTGATTGATCCAGAACAGGAATTTATTGGGTCTTCGGAAAGTCATGATCTGTTTTTGCAGAGAAAGATATGTCATGACTTTCCTGATGACCTAATATTAAATGCTGTCCCAGTGTTCCAAAGAGGCAGGAAACCACTGTGTACAGTCAAATGAAAACGCCTAACTTCACATACTACAGTTTAGATCTGTAATCCACATGTGTTGATCTCACTTTCTACTAGGCACACAGAGCATCAGAAATAATAGTCACTTTGGGGACCAGCAGGTGCTGTGGTGGCTAAGGTGCTGGAGATTCCCACACAGCCAACCACAGTTCGAGTCCCAGACCTGGTGGATTGCTTTCTCTCTCTCTCTCTCTCTCTCTCTCTCTCTCTCTCTCTCTCTCTTTCTCTCTCTCATCTTACTCTGGTCAAATTTAAAAAAATAAATGAATGAATAAATAAAATAAAATAAATCAAAAAAGAAAGAATAATCACTTTGTTTAGCCCTGTAGCACAGTGATTAAATGCTGTACAGAGGAAGCCAGTTTTACACAGCTGACCAGGGTTCATTGTATACCTATGTAGATAATGTAAATCTGTATATATATGCAATACTATAAACTACAAATATATAACAATGTATCACAGCTGGTAGACAGCTATATTCCTGAATCCTTTCACCTATATTTACATGTAAGAAAATGTTTTATTACCAGATGTCTAGCCATTCTCCTTTATGCCTCTGGGTAGAAGAATTTCATATTTCCAGCATTTCTTAAGTTTATTTTCTCTATATTTAAATTATTTTCTCTAAGATATTGAGCTAATAAAGATTTTTAAAGTATATACATTTACCTTTGGTTTTAAAAGAAAAGCATTCCAGTGATTTATAGTTACCTAAAGAAACTTGTTATAAACAAGGCCATGTATTGCTAGAATTTTTTTTTTTCTTAGCTTATTAAAGCCCATTACTACCTGGTTATTCCATTCCTTTTCACTTTCTACTCCAAACCCTTTTAGTCATCCTGGCTACCTAGAGATACAAATCTCTCTTACATTAGATAAATAAGACAAACTTTTTATAGTAGAAGAGAGGCAAGACATTTATGGGACACAGAAATAGATTATTATCTGTTGATGATAATGTGTATAGTATACCCAACTGGACTGGTGTGAAGTGTACTAATGTTGGAAAACTCACTTGTCAAGCTAAATGATGTATAGTGATTAAATGTATAAGAGAAATTAAAATATAATAAGAAATTTCAATTCTGAAAACAAAAGTTAATGATCAGATACTAGATATTTATAGAGTCCATTGTGATTTTAACTCAGCAAAGCATTCTTTTTTTTTTTTTTTTTTTTTTGAGAGGTTTTTGCTATAGGGCGCATGCACTTCGCCAGACAGACAGAGAGAGACAGAGAGATAGAAAGCAGGAAATCACCCCCCAGGGGGGATGGCCACGCCGCAATCCCTTCTCCTCCATTCTCCTCTCAGGATCTTGGGCATACACGCACACGTGCCCGGCGTGAGTTTAAGCTGCCGGGTCCGGGACTCGAACCGCGGTCGACTACGTGGGAGTCCAGCGACATAGCCATTACGCTAACTGCTGGTCCCGAGCAAAGCATTCTTTTAAAACTACATTAAAATTTCAGATTTTAGGAAATATTAAGACATATGTAACTTTTCAAATATTTGAAAACTTATCATTTCCAAAAGTGACCAATAGTTCCAACCAAACTGTTTAAAACAAAGGTCATAATTCTCATTTCACAGTGTCCAGATGTAACCCTTTGCGAGTTGGGGGAGCTGGTAATTATAAACCATTGCTCATAACCTGTATAAAATAAAGGTTACAGTAGATTGCAAAAAAGGTAACGGACACAGTTCCTCCTGTCTGTGCCCATTTTCCTGCAATGTGACTCCTCCCATAAAGAGGCAACATTTTTCTCTTCTTCATGAACTTAAGCCAGCCTTGTAACTTCACTTTAGACAAGGATGCCTCTCAGGCTTCCTCTGTTTAACTCTCTCTTTTCCTTGCCCACGTCCTATGTATGAGGACTCCTCTGATTCACTAGATATTGAGAGACACATGGCCCGGCTGCTTCCATTGTCCCCGCTGACAGCCAGCCAACCCCCAAAGCTGAGCTGCCTAGTTAACTGGTAGCAGATGCATGCGGGAGCTTGGTCAACTGAAATAAACTGCCCAACTGAGCTGAGCTCATTACGCAAAGGCACTAAATGAAGAGGTGACACAGAAAAAGCTAACAACAAAAGATCAAACAGCAACTTCACATAGTATCCCACGAATGGCAAAAGCTACAGTATTTCCACAACTGGGGTAGGCAAGCTCGGGATTGACAATGAATTGTTCTACACACCTGTCACCAGGAAGAAAACCTGAAGATTCTTCCTCTCTCTTTGGTATATCATAGGACTCAACAGGCCTAAAAGAAGGAAAACAGTTTTCTAGTTAAAATAAGAGACTTTAAGGACCTACCTAAGCTTAAGAAAAGAATTCCAAAATAATGTTATTTTAGTTTATTTATACAAATGTTATCTGGGTTAATAACACATAGAGGTATTCTAGCCAATTACTGCAGAAAACAGACCCTTAAGTACAAGGGGGTCTTCAAAAGTTCACAGGAAATCCTACTAAAAAATACATATATGTATGGATTTCAATTTGATGGGGTTCCAAATAAATTTGTACACTAATTTTATCTTTCCAGGAACTTCTTGAAGTCCTCTCCTATATGCTGAGGGTGCCATGTCCCAGTACTGTTTTAGGACTGGGCTACAGAAATGAACAAAACACTTTCTGCCTCCTGGCACTTAATATTTCACTGAGGTAGACAGGCCAGCAAATAAATACACAATATAAAACAGGGTGGGGCAGGGGGTGAGGAAAGACATGTACAGCTTGAGTATCTTTTATCTAAAATGCTTGGAAACAGAAGTACTTCACATTTTGGCATATTTACACATATATAATGAAATATCTTGCGGATGAGACCTAAGTCTAAATACGAAATGTATTCATTTCACATGTACCTCCTCCATATAGCCTGACGGTAATATGATATGATATTTCTGTATCACTGTGACCATTACATGAAGTCAGGTGTGAAATTTCCCCTTTGTGGCATCATGTTGGTGCTCAAAACATTTCAGAATTTGAAGCTTTTCAGATTTTGTATTTGGGGACTAGGGATACTCAACCTGTATTTGAGGTCTGGTACTATGGAAAGTCTAAGAAGACATTGAGTAGAAACTTGGAAAAAACTACTAAGACATACAAATGTGTGGGGGGAATCTCCAGGCAGAGGGAAAGAAACTGCAAACATCCAAGGGCAGAATGAGTTGAGCATTTTCAAGGAAGAAAGGGAAGGTCAGAGTGGCTGGAGTCAGGGCAGGGGCCACCAATAGAAAGGCAAGGGCCTCCTAGGCTGTGACAGGACAGTGGGTGTGTGCTCATGTGACAGGAAGCTGGCTGGAGAGGTCTGAGCAGGGAATTCAGGAGACACGATCGGGTTTATGACAAAGATTCCACTGTGCTGTGTCCACCATGCAGAGTGGATGGTCAGGAGCAGGGGTGGATCGAGCTAAGCCACGCCCTTTAAAGTCCCTCATGGCCCTCAGCCTGGGACAGACCTCCTGTACTGGTATATCCTGACTGAAGTCTCCCTCTCTCTCTCCGCCTGGCGCTTCTGCTCCTCGGCCTGGGCCTGGCGCTGCTGCTGCTCCTGCTCCTCCTGATGCGGCTGCTCCTGCGGTTTCCTCTCTCTCTCCAGAGGGAGCTGTTCCTGCAGCGTCTGCCTTTGGTGTTCGGAAACTGTATCCTCCTGGTGTTGTCTCCCCTCCTCCTCTCCTGCTCGAGTTCCTTCCCTGTCTGAAGACTTGGACCCTTGGTCCCAAGTGGCGTCCCAGGTAGGGGCCGTGGGCTCCCGTGTAGTCAGGGAGATGTTGTTGGCGTTTAGGACCATCAGTTCCTAGAGGACCAGGGAACAAAGAATCCATCTAAATCTGTGTATCTCTGTGATTTCACATAAACGCATATACATTCCATTTTCCATGATACTGAACTGCCGTTGGCCCAGAATTTCACTCAAAAAAAAAAAAAAAAAAGTTAAGAGTTTTTTATTACTGGGACCAGCAGATGGCATAATGGTTATATCACTGGACTCCCACAAGATTTAGACTTTGATTTGAGTCCCAGACCTCGTAGCTTAAAACTCACACAGGTTATGCGTGTGTGTGCTCAAAATCTTTAGAGAAGGGATTGCAGTGTGATCATCCCCCTTCTGGAGTGATTTCTCTCTCTCTCTCTCTCTCTCTCTCTCTCTCTTTCTCTCTATAGAGTGCACACTCCCTATGTCAAAAATATCTCCCTTAAAAAAAAGTTTTTTATTATTAAAAATGCCATTCTCAAGTTATTGAGATGTAACTGAGAATAGAAAGATGCA
The DNA here is from genome assembly GCA_026018925.1 of Tupaia tana. NCBI lineage: Eukaryota > Metazoa > Chordata > Mammalia > Scandentia > Tupaiidae > Tupaia > Tupaia tana. The sequence goes on along the minus strand of JAKSZU010000005.1, from coordinate 75,495,352 downwards.
CTTAAGTTCTGTTGATATAATAATTTAATGACGCAATTCAAAATAAAAGGAGAAAGGTTTAAATATCATAATTAGCTCTTTTTTCAAAGAGCTGACCAAGTAAATGTACAGCCCAAAGTGAAAAGAAGTAAAGTGTCTCCACTTCTCAGCCTATTTTACCAACAAGGTAAAGCAAAACCAGAGAACTAAAAGGTGTGTTCTAACTTTACCTCATCCAAGTACTTGGAGTTTTCTCTCTCAGCCTCCTGTTTAGCCCTTTGCCACTCTTCCTTCAGTTTCTCCTGCTCACGTTGGTATTTTTCCTAAAAGAAAACACGGTATATCATTTAATCAATAGCTTAACTTTCCATGTTAAAAGGAATTCTTTTTATTAATATTTCCACTACTCTAGATATTAACCATTAATGACGATGTTGTTTTCACATTATCCAGATTTTAGTACCGAAAGTAACAAAGATCTTATATTAAATTAAGATGCAAATGTAAGGAGAGTGTAGACACTCAGAATGAAACTGATCTCCACCCTTTACCATGGCTGTAGTTCATTAATGATTCTATCTAGTTGTTAAGGGGACTAAATAATTCAGCAATGGACATAATAAACTTATGGGAACTAAGTTCACAATGGCTATATACCTCTCACTCTGAGTAACTTTCATACTCCTTAAAGACATACAAAGGAATTAAGAAATAATAGATGTAAAGGATTGACACTGGATATCTTCTAAATGTAAAAGTAGGGCCAGTTGTTAGTGCAGCAGTAATGCAATGCTCTGCAATGCTGAACCCATATGGAAAGGTCCTGGGTTCACATCCAGCAGCCTCCCTGTGCACACATGAGGCACATGAGTAATGACCTGGGCTGGCTGAGGCGGGGGGGGGGGGTGGATGATGGCATGAAGATCCTATTGGGGGAATCTGTCTCTCTTCTCTTACTCTCTGTTTCTCTCTCATGGAAAAAAATGAAGAAACTTTAAAATTGCTTAATGCAAAAATGTGCGACATATAAAATTTTGTTAGTTAAGAGATAGTGAGGCTATGTTTGGTTTTGGTATTTAATTTGCCTTTCAACACTGGTTGTCACAGCCCAGAGAAAAGCCACTCGCAAGTCAAACTCCCCACCCTCCACATCACAGGTTTTACCTGCAGTAGGCGGTCCTGCTCTTTCTGCCACCTTTCCTGCCGTTTCCGCTCCTCCTCTTGATCCCATGCCCAGCGACTTGGGGCACTGAGGGTTGGAACTGGAAGCTAGGCAGTTATCAGTGAGGAGGTGAACACAGAACAGCATAAAATTGTGAAGTCATCTACTGAACCACAGTCACATCTATGAGTTATTCACATCACACCTCGTTCAAACTGTATCAGGAAAGATACAGCTTTATGCTTCAAAATCAGTCTTTTCAACTTATGACACACCTTATATAACTTAGTAAGAAAGCAAGCAAGGCTACTTAGTACTAATTCTGTTCCACCCAGTTTGCTTTCTTTATTCCAAACTACAAATGAATACTACTTACATCAGGAGCCGCAGAATCGGAGCTTCCTGCATTGCAGTACATGGGCAAAGAGGGAAAAAAACATACGTCAGCCTTTTCATTTCTGTGAAATAATCCCTTTCAGAAAGTTGTATCACTGGTTGTCTCTACGCCAATATACTAAGTGACAACAAGGCCTTTTGAAACAACAATCAGGAAATTCTTTTCCTCTTCAGTCCCTTCTGTTCCTCATCTTCTAAATTCAAAGTCAGTAAAAAAGATAAACTATGATGGCAAGGTAAACCCTAGCTCTAGTACTTGAGATCGACCAACGGCTATTTCTAAAGAGGCTTAGGGGTTCTTTTATTAATAAACTGGACAGCATCTCTTTTTCCCTAACATAGGGGAAAAAAAGAAAGAATTTCAAATGTTACAATGTCAACCAGATCCAATATTTTACTTGCCACCATTCAATTACCGTGTGACAGCTGCAAGTCACCTTTCTTCTGGCCTTCTTGCTAATGAGCTACTTTTCATAAACATGCCACCGTAACAGACATGTTCAAGAAACATCTCCCATTCCTCTCTATTCCTCAAATACAAATGTTCAACTTAATGTGTAAACTGATGGACATTGTCTTATTCTTTTATTCTTAAGTTCCCTTAAGGGGAACTTCTTAAATGTCACTGTCTATACACATCATTCTTTTAAAAGTAAAATTTCAGAAAATACAGTCTTCTACAGTACTTTCAAATTTTTCTGAAGCCTCAGCTGTCAAATAAATGACTCATTTATACCACATTTTTTTTTTTAAGAAAATAGCTTTAAGGCTTAGAAAAATATTCTTCCCTGAAATAGCTGCTGAAGAAAAGAGAGAGAGAATTAGAATAGAGAAAGAAGTTGTTTTATTTTTAGAGAATTTGGGCTAGGCATATCATATTGTTTCAATTAAATAGGTATTTAAAAGGGTTTAATAAAAAAACAAAAATCAAAAACACTAAGGATACTGACACAAATAAACATGCATAACTGGTAAGCTATTTCTGAACAAAATAGGACTTCCACTCACTAAAAGAAGAATGCTAGGTGATTCACACAGAGTACACAAAACCAGGAAGTACTGTGTTATAAGGCAAGTTTGAAAATTTTTTCAATAATCTTAAAAGTAAAAACACAATAACATTTTAGACAGCAACAGCACAATCTCCTCTATTGCATCTCAAATGTCAGACATTTATTACTTTTAAGATCTTCATAGCAAAACACAGAGCTGGAACAGCATTCAGGAGACAGAGCATTAGACAAACGTGAAAGGGGAGGTAACACCACATGCACCGCACAGCGTGAGGCAGCTCGGCCCAACTACACCAACACGGAGGATCTCAAAAACGCACCTCTTCTCAGGTCCAACCAAATTTATTTACTTTGAATTTACTTCAACGTCAACAGAGTAGTCATATCGACACTCCAAAGTCACCATCCCAAAAGCAATCAGTAACTCTGCTCTTTATGAAGAGAATTTTCTATAACTAAGAACAGGCCAAAGACATTAAAGGTTGGCCAACGGTATGTTGGTGTAATTTAATATTATGCATTTTGTAGGAAGCAGTAAGGCTTAAATGAAATTCCTCATTTCTTACTGTTACCCAGTGGAAAGAAGTGTGTATTTAACAGCATCTCAGTTTTTATACAAAGTTAAAAAAATAAATGAATAAGCCTTTAGAAGTATACAAAGGACACGCAAAGCCCCATTACCACAGAGGTAGACCCATGAACTGTAAGAAAAGCCTGATGACCCTAGGGAAAGAATGGAAATGGGTTATGTTGCTTGTCATAACGACAGCCAAACTGAAGAGGTTCAGTAACCAACACCACAGACCATGAGGAAGAGTGGAAGGAGACCAATTCCATGAAAGTACATGAATTGTCAGCTTTGGAGTTTACCTTGTTCAAAAAATTGTGATCGCCTTTTTAAGTTTTTCAAAGAAATGGGTTCAGATGCTAGTTGAAAAATAAAAAATTAAAAAATCAGTAAAGTCATGTCATTAGTTTTCATTTCTCACCACTGGTAAATTAAGTGATTCTTGGTATCACCTTTCCAATCTGCAGCAATATTATTTTTAAAATGACAAAGCTGATAGCCATGGAAAATATGGATTATTTCGAGGCACATAGAAACATATTTTAGTAGTCTATAAATTACATGTAAATTAGTAAAAGGAACAAATCTTTTTATTAACAAATTTTAGCAGATAGCATCCTAGCTTCACAGCTATGAAAGCCAATGGGCAATCTTCCATGCTAGATCACCCAGTTTTACAGATATAAAAAACACTTTTTGCTTAATCAATCCAAACTCTTGTGTAGTACTAGTAGAACTGTCTGTAATGACACATTCTCTCGGTACTGATAAATAAATATTGAAAAGTAATGGGACAGATAAAATCAATGATACCCAAGAAAGATATAAAAATACTAAAATTAAAATATTCTTCTAACTAGAATGTTTTGCCCTAGCTTTCAAATTTGTAGTATTAACTACAACTTAAGCAAATAAAGTTCAGTCAAAAAGAAAACATATTCTAACTTCTCTCACAGATAGTCACAAGACTATGGCATCAAATGCAATTATTATTTGAGATAGGTTGATGCTTACTTATCTAAATAAAACCTTTTGATGGGAGAGCCTGTACACAGTCCCCCATAGTTAGTAACCCAGGTATTTAAGTTGTTTCTGCTAACCATTGGCAGAAAAAGACCCAGTTGTCTTAGATTTAATAGCATGATATAAAATAAGCAACCCTTGTCTTACCCCCTTTAATAGGGACAGGTGGCAGAAAACTGGAAACTAACTGAACCCACATGGGAAAGATCATGGGTTCACATCCCAGTACCTCTGTCTGCATGCCAGGTGTGCACACACATGCCCTGGACCCTGGCCAGCTAAGACCCTGGGGGTGCCTGACTGTCTCTTTGCATCTCCCTTGCTCCTCTCTCTGAAGATATAAATAAATAAACTTAAAAAAAAAATAACAACACTACTTTAATACAGGAGGCAACTTAAAACAATTACAGGGAACAGCACATGGCATAATGGTTACATTGCTGGACTCCCACGTAGTTGACCACAGTTCAAGTCTAGGACCTAGTGGCTTAAAACTCATGCTGGGTGCATGTGAAGGGACTGTGGCATGGCCATCCCCCTCCCCCCAGGGGAGTGATCTCTCGCTTTCTGTCTCTCTAGTGAGCACACACACCCTAAAAATCTCTCTCTAAAAAAATATTATAATGTAGTCACTTCCATTACAACTGAAATACAAAGATAAGCAGTGAGGGAAAGGAAATTCATAAACTTAGATTGGCTCTGGTAAAATCTATTATAAATTAGAAAATGTAAATTCAAATTCATCAAAGCACCGTGAAAATCCAACCCCATCTATTTTCAAAGTTTTAGTTTCACAGTAAAATAAATTTCGTCTTCTCCAGGTCTCTTTCACTGACTCTGTGGACCAGATCATTCTTATTTATTTTGTATGTCCAAGAAATGGCGTGGTCTTTACATTACTTTCAGGTGAGCAGAAGGGAGTGATAAATCCAAATTTTCCTAGGTACCTTGCCTTCTCTTTCATTACAAGTGGGTATGTCCACTAACAATTGTTATTGCCATTGGCATTTCCCTATTAAGCCTAGCTGCCTCCAAGCCTGTCCCTTTCACAACAGTAAAGGGGAAAGGGAAACTTCATTCACCGTTTCATGTTTAACTAAGACTCCCTCTGCCAGCATGCAATAGCAGGAAAGCTGATGGCCTCAGGAAAACTAGACTTTCTTATTTGGCTAGGCACACAGGCACTGGGCGCTCCAGAGCATGCTGCCAAAGCTTTGTTTGCAGTTCCTGAACTAGTCAGCGCTGGAACTGAACACCGGTCCACCTGGTTGCAACTGGATCTGGGTGCTAACCCTTTAGTGTCAACTTGCAGTGGATCAGTTTTTCTTTCACTCATAGATATTAATTTTTCTAACAGCAGAACTGGACTGTTATGACTTTTCCTATATAAGAAACGTAAGTTAATGTGGATACATTTACCTTTTGATTCAAAAGTGTTGCTTGCATCATGAATTCCATTGATTTCTTTGGATTCAGTATTCTGGAAAGGTTTAAAAATTCTAGTTAGGATTCACTTGGACTTTGGATTTAAATAATGAATTCCTCATTAATGAAAATATCTTTTAAGAAGATGAGTTTTTCAGGTTGCTGAAGCATTCCATACAGTCTTTTACATACAATAGGAAGTTTAGTTCATCTCAACATTTGTGGAAGGATTTAACAATCAGCTACAGGCATGGATAGCTTTAAGTTTAATCGATCATTGATTATCCAAGAAATATAATGAGCCAAACAACCATTAGCCTATTTGGCTTATATTTATGAGTAAGTAAAATAGTCACACAGTATTCTCTAACATTTAAATCTTTCTTACATAATGCAGCAAAATCTCCTTATTAAATAAAAGAAGGTACCTTAGCATCATCATCATAATAATGATTATCTAGGAAGCCAATATAAATGTACTATATATGATTGGAAGTTTAAGTTATATAATGAATTTAAACAGACAAGTCCCATCATAAGTAGAAACTATGATTTTCAAAATCTAAATGAAAAAATTTTGCTTTGACACAGAAAAATTTCTACATTCTATTTTTCAACTAATAACCACAGACATAATTCTACCCATAAAATTCACCTGCACAACAACTAAAAGTACTTCATGAAATTTTTATGTTACACACAATTATTACATCTACTTCACCAGAGGAGGGGTAAGAACACAGAGAAATTACAGTGTATAACTTTACATAATTGCTACTTCACATTACAAATATCTGAGAGATGGGTATGAGGATGGAAGATTGGTGAAAAACACCTGCAAACATTTGAGATGTCCTGATTCTGTCGCCATATAACTCACTATTACTCTTTTTTTTTTTTTTTTTTTTTTTTTGAGAGGTTTTCACTATAGGGTGCGTGCGCTCGCCAGACAGATAGAGAGAGACATAGAGACAGAAAGAGAGAAATCACCCCCCAGGGGGGATGGTCACGCCACAATCCCTTCTCCATTCTCCTCTCGGGATCTTGGGCACGCACGCACACACGCCCGGCGTAACTCACTATTACTCTTGATGAGTAATGCCTTATGGCTTTCAAATATTTATTTTACTCTCTTTATTATAAATTATTAAATTGTTTATTTTTTGGAGAGGTTTTTGCTATAGGGTGCGTGTGCTCGCCAGAAAGACAGAGAAGGACAGAGAGACAAAAAACGAAAAATCACCCCCCAGGGGGGATGGCCACGCCGCAATCCCTTCTCCTCTCGTCTCCTCTCGGGATCTTGGGCATGCATGCACACGCACCCGGAGTGAGTTTAAGCCACTGGGTCCAGGACTTGAACCACCGTCGACTACATGGGAATCCAGCAACATAGCCATTACGCTAGCTGCTGGTCCAGAATTATTTATGTTTTTTAAAAGTAGTATTAAAATTGGTCAAACAAAGTAAATTCTTTTCTCCACAGCAATTTTTACAGGTGTTTTGCTCTACACGAGTATTCCCATTTCTCAAAATACTTACAGGACTCTGGAGGCTTTCGGAGAAATCAGTAGTAACTGATAGATCTGAAGACTTGTCTGAGCTATAAATCCCAGAGGTTGCATCAATCCACTTTGTTTCAGGTGCACCTATAATTTTGGTAGCCATACTGGTGAGATTGAGGGTTTTATGCTGTATAAATGGCAGGGAAGGTTGGTCTTTGCCCCAGTCTGATTGGCGCATGGAGATCAAGTAAGGAGGACAGGTAAACGTTGAAGTGGAAAGAACAAAATTACTGAATGTACATATACAAAATACACATACACAAGACAAACAAATCAGGTAGTGTGAAAGAAATGAGTTCAGAGCTTTTACCAACAGACCAACTTCCCACAATAGAAGGGTTAAGCCATGTTAGTAATGAAAAGAAAGGCAAATTTGCTGAATCCTTTCATGAATCAGACTACGTGTAATACTTTAATGTCCTAAGTTGGTAGGTCTGGCCAGGCTGACTACCCTTCCCCACCTAACTTCAACTAAGAAACACAGTGATGGAGTACCTATTGATCGTTCTTTGAGGATACCAGAATGGTGGTGCTACTGTAGAGAAAGTTAGATCATAGTGTAATTCTTAATACTCAGCATTATCAGTGGCTCTTAAAAGCAGATATATTTGCCTTTGGTTGATATTTTGATAAGTCTGTTTATTCATAAGGTAGAATTCAGTAAATTTGCTAGTGAAGTGTTCAGACAGAAGGTTCTAGGAGGTATTGTCCAAGATTCGTCACAACATAATGATAAAACACATTTAAGTCAAAAGTAATAGATATTTTTTAAAAAGAAGTTATTGAAGCCAATTGTTATAACCACTTGCTAAAGGCCTGCTCCCAATTCAAAAAGCCACATCTGGTGGTAAAACTGACTTACCAGACTTCCCATAGCGCCTGACATCCATTACAAGGTTTCCAGTGCGCTGGGCATTAGCCATGGCTTCCTCCCACTCTTTTGTGTCCTTGTATGAAAACTTGGTGTTGTTAATGGCAATAATTTCATCATCTACTTGTAGCTGAGAAAATTCTGCTGGACTACCTAAATAATGCAAAGTGAATGAAAAATCAAATAAAGTTTTACTTAATTCTTTCAGAAAAATGGCTTTTAAACACAACTGTTGCTCCTATTTTTCAGGTGAAAAGAGTCATTCAATTTTTTTAAGATATCAAATATTGTAGTATCTATAACATCCAAAGGTCCAAAGGCTATAGTTTGCATCTGCATTTCCATTTAAGAGAGAAATGCTAAGCCCATCAATGTGATATAATTTGTTTATTAACTTCTATAGGACAAAAAGAAAACTATCTTTCAATTAAAAATGTGAAATACATTGCACTGTAACTGAACTTCCAAATCAGATGTAGTCTGTAATGGGACAGATGAAAACATGGCTACTTAGAACTGTATAAACTTACTGCTATAGCTAAGATATCACTATTTAATTAGAAGAGTCTTAAAATATAAAAGAAATTACCAGTGTTCATAATCAATTTTATACACTTAAAATAGGTATATGAGACCTTCTTCTCAAATATGATAGCTTTTATATATTATTGTGGGTTTGGTGTTACCCTAGTGGGGAAGAAGAAATCCTTTGCATAAGCCTCAAAGCACTCTGAAGACTTCATAGGCAATAGAAAATTCAGATGCTCAAAAATACAACATTGGGGAGCCAACAGGTAGTGTGGTATTTAAGGCACTGGACTCCCACATGGCTGACTGCAGTTCAAGTCCCGGAGCTGGCGGCTTACTTTCTTTCTCTCTCTGTCTCTTGTGTGCACATGTGTCTTATTGTAAATTTAATAATAATAATAATAATAACAATAATAAATAAAATTAAATAAATATTCCAAAAATATTTTTAAAATACACTGTCTTATTACACAGCCCCTCTCTATCTACCACAAAATACAGCTGATCATGGAAAGTTCTTTTTGACTCTTTAATTAATTACTGTTTGTTAGCTTTCCAAATATTAAGCCTAAAATTTTGAAAAGGTCCATACAGTCACAAAATTAACACTCTTCAAAACTGATATTATATAATTAGGCAAGGAGAATAAACAATATGTGATATAATTAGGCAAGGAGAATAAACAGCATGTGATTTGTAATTTCAACAAATAGCCTCAGGAAAGAGAATGTATCTCCTTGATTTACTGCTGCATTTTTTCACACATTTTCTCCACCAATATCAAGTAAACTATGTTGATTTCACACCCTACTCCCACAAACACACAGCAGAGGATAACAAAGAAGAAATTTCAGGAGAGCTAAATGTATGATTTACCTGCTTCAACTGATGCTATAAAGATCCCAGAAGAACTGCATCTTACTGTAAACCCAAAGTCGACACTGTTCCCAGGAGTCTGGTTTATGCTTATTCTCATATCGCTGAACTGATCCTGAAAACAAAACATGAAACGCTGTATCAAGTGTCCCTGGCACCCGCAGGAGGAAAGTCTATCTATGAGAGGAGGGAGGCTACATGCAAGATACACTCGAATTATGTGATGACAAACCAGAAGCTTCATTCCTTCTTCCTGGAGGTTTGTAAAACTATCACTTCTTTATATCATCAAGTCTATTTTTCTGCTCAAATACAGAAAATCCTATCATCTAAAGGTCTTTTTCACATTAATACTATAAATCAGTTGCCCACTGATATAGCTTAGTTAGGCTTTTGACCATCATACAATCCAGTCTAATTTATAAACTTTTTATTCATCATTCTGAAATGAAACAGTGATTTAAATTATTTATGTTAAAAATGTTGTCATACTTTTCAAAAAATTACCTCCAGCAATCAGTTTGTTTAGCTAAATCATTTCAACTTGCTCAAAAACACATAATTTGACTCTTAATATCATGCATAGCACTGGTTCCATCCCCCTGTGGCATCTGAAAGTTGGCAAAGCATTTTGCTTACTCAACTTCTACGTAAGGATCCAGTGGTAAAGGTGGGGCTGCTAGCAAAATGCACTAGTATGTCATCTGTGAGGACCTACCCACCAAGATCTAGGAACATTCCTGTTGAGACTTCCTTGAAGTAACATCCACCCCTAAACGCCCAAGAACGACAGCCTCTTGGACAAAAAGTAGAATTATATTTTAACCTCTACATACACAACAATGAATTTTAAATCTCACAGGGCTTTCTTTTTTTTTCTTTTTTTTTTTTTTTTTAAATTACCAGAGGGTGTGTGCACTCACTAGAGAAAGAGAGAAAGAGAGAGAGAGAGGGAGAGAGGGAAAGAGAAAGTACCCCCACCAATGGGGTGTGGTCATGCTGAAATCCCTCCTGTCAGGATTTGGGACATGCATGCACACATGCCCAGCATGGTTTTCAAGCTGCCAAGGCCAGGATTCAAACCATCTGGTTGGCCATATGGAATCCAGTTCCCTTAATCAGTAAGTTGCAGGGCCAGCCCCATTTCTTGTTGTTTTTTTATAAGGTTATTTATTGATTTCTTCCATGTGATAAAGAGGCAGAGAGAGAGGAATACAGCATGACTAGCTCCCCCAGAGAAACCCTCACACCATGATCCACCCCCAGTGTCAGCTAGCCCAGATCGTGGACACATGCATATATACCCAGTGTGCTTAGGGAGGTTCCAGAACAAAAACCAAGGACCTTCCTCATATGGGTTCTGTTGCATTACCACTGCACCACCACTTGGCTCCTCATAGGTAGGACTTCCTTTTTTTGAGAGAGAGAGATTTTTGCTATAGTGCACATATGCTCGCCAGAGAGACAGAGAGAAACAGAAAGCAAGAAACCACCCTCTTGGGGGATGGTCATGCTATAATCCCTTCTCCTCTTGGGATTTTAGGCACGCACACACACGCACCTGACCTGAGTTTTAAGCCACTAGGCCTGGAACTTGAACCACGTTCAACTACAAAGGAGTCCAGCAACATAATCATCACGCCATCTGATGGTACACAGGACTTTCTAAAATCACATTCCAAGCTAAAAGTCTTAAGTTTTATAGTATATTGTGTCTATGAAAATCTTAATTATTTTTCATAATTTACATATTTTGTCTTGAGTAAGCAATAGATATGAATTTTAATAAACTGAGTTTATCCAACTAGTGTATTAGGGCTTTGCTTCACAATCATGAAGAACTTAGACTTGCCTGTTTAAAACAGAAGGAAGGAAGAGAGGGAGAGGGAGAAAAGGAGAGAGAGAGGGAGGAAGAGAGAGAGAGAGAGATTTCCTAGAGCTTCTTTACTCTCCAGAAGAAAATATACCAAATTTCTATTTTTATACTGACAGTTAATCCCAAACCTAGGGTCAGCTGGGCAATTTGGAAAGCTTTCTGCCTAAGTTTTTCCACCCATGAAACAACTTTAATGTCCAGTTTACAATATTCTGAGAAAAACTGTGATATACATAAAAATTAAAAGAAAGGCAAGGAAAGCATGGAATAAAGATCTAGAACTTACTATGCTGCAGGGTAACAGAAGTGTTTTAACACTACTTATTCATTTGCCCAACATACATTTTTTATGCATGCATTTTGATTATTAGACAGTACTTAGCACTTTGGGAAATACTAAAGATAAACTGGGTAATATCCTTGCTCTCTAGAAATAATTATGACTTAAGAAAGAGGGACCAGCAGTTAGCGTAATGGCTATGTTGGTGGGCTCCCATGTAGTCGACCGCAGTTCGAGTCCCGGACCCGGTGGCTTAAACTCACACCGGGCGCGTGTGTGTGCGTGCCCAAGATCCTGAGAAGAGAATGGAGGAGAAGGGATTGCAGCATGGCCATTCCCCCTGGGGGGTGATTTCTCGCTTTCTATCTCTCTGTCTTTCTGTGTCTGGCAAGCACACGCGCCCTATAGCAAAAGCCTCTCCAAAAAAAAAAGAAGTGTAGCTAACAGTACAGGAACTTTTCCAGCAAAAAGCCCTTTGCAAAGGACTTTAAATATGAAATCAGATGTAGTCATTGTTATTATTATTAATTATCAGCCTGATATAAACTAATCTGAAGGATATAACAAAACTCTGCTAAGAATAAAAAAAAAAAAATACTGGTTAGTTCTACTCCTTAAACAAAAATCACCATATACTTAAATCAGAGATGACTCAGTGAAAATAAATGGTCATCTTCACCACTCTTACCAAGGAGGGGGGGAAATCACTTAAAACCAATTAAAGTGCAGAATATTGCTATATAAGAGTAGACAGGTAAATGATGGGTTAGATGCTTGGAACACTAATTGAAGTTTTTTGGCTTGAAGAATAAAAGGCAAGCGAAGTTTTAATAAATAGTCTGAAACTACATAAAGAAAACTATGGAAGAGAGTAAGTGAACATTATCCTTTCCTACCAAATACTGGATAAAAGAGAATGAGTTTAAGCCATAGAAGGAAGAGTCTCACGATTCTATTAGACCAGGGAAACTGTCCCAAAAGGGCTGTTCTTACCTCAAATATAAAGTAATCTGTCTCTGAACATACTAAATAAAAAGATGGGGGCCAGAGGATGGAGTAATGGTTATATCACTGGACTCTCACATGGTCAACCATGGTTCAAGACCAGGACCTAGCAGCTTCAAACTCACACTGGGCATGTGTGTAGGCATGCTCAAAATCCCGAGAGGAGACTAGAGGAGAAGGGAGTGAGGTGTGGCCATTCCCCCTAGGGGGGAGGTGATCTCTCACTTTCTGTCTCTCTGTATCTCTCTGTCTCTCCAGTGAGAGCACACACTCCATAGAAAAAGAATCTCTCTAAAAAAATAAATAAAAAGAAGGATGGCCACCTCTGTGAAATGGTTAGGACAGCCTCACTGTGGCTATAACCGATAGACCGGCTGGCACTGTGGCCTAGTGGTTAAAGAAGCTGGATCCCCCATGGCCAATCAAATGGTTTCAATCCTGACCCTGGCACCTTGAAAATCATGCTGGTCATATGTGCATGCATGCCCCAAATCTGTTTTTTTTTTTTTTTTTTTTTTTTTGGAGAGTTTTTTTCTATAGGGCATGTGCACTCGCCAGACAGACAGAGAGAGACATAGAGACAGAAAGCAAGAAATCACCCCCTCAGAGGGATGATCACGCCACAATCCCTTCTCCTCCATTTCCTCTAGGGATCTTGGGCATGCACACACACGTGAGTTTTAAGCCACCGGGTCCGGGACGCGAACCGCGGTCGACTACGTGGGAGTCCAACGACATAGCCATTATGCTAACTGCTGTTTCCCCTCAAATCTTGACAGAATGGAGGAGAAGGAATTACAGTGTAACCACACCCCACTGGGGGGAGGGGTACTTTCTCCCTCTCCCTCTCTCTATGTCTGTCTCTCTCTCTCTCTACTGAGTGCACATACCCTCTGGCAAATAAAAACCAAATAAATAAAGCCCTATAAGATTTAGAATTCATTGTACCCAGACACAGGAAAGGAAAGAGCCACATGGGGGTGGTCTAAGGCATGTTACTGAGCATGGTAGAGCCTTCTCTCTCATGATAATGTTTATTTTTACATTTTGTTTGCAAACCCTACTTTCAAATTAAAATCTCACACAGACTACTTCTTCCCTCAAACCACAATATAGAAACCATTAAAGTGAGTGGCTGTGTTTTCAGGGTATGGGTCCCAGAGCCCTACTTGCACATCCCTGAGGAATCCCTGTGGAACCATGGCTTCTTGTATCAGATTATCCCTAAGACTCCACACAGATAAACATATCTCTAAGCATGCTCAGGAATACACTGTTCGATGACGACTTCAGGTAGGATTTCTAGTTCCTTATTTTTCTCCACAAAACATATGCCAACTGAGTATTCTACAAAAGAGACAAGCTTCTGAAGATGGTAATAGGAGAATCACCTTTCTGAACTGTGTGGAATTACCTTTTAGAATAGGAATATAAGTTATTGGGAGAAAACTAGATTCTTGATGACTTATAAGGAACTATCAAATGATTTCAACCGTCGAAAACCATAAAATACAGGGTTGTTCAAAATGTCATGACGCATTTTTGCATAGAAAAACATTTTTTAAAAGTCATAACTTTTCTGACAACCTAATAGTACTCTATCAATATCATAACATTTAAAATTAAAATATTGGCCTTCCAACTAGGTACAATTTAAACAGAAGTATATACTGAAAGCTGAAATGATCTGCCAGTGGTCCAACTGATGAAGCAAAAATACAAGACTAAATTTTTAAATAAAAATATGAAGATAATCTGGAGTCACAATGGCAAAATTTATTTTTACTAGATCTGATAAATTAAGACTCTCATGTTACCACAGATGGGAATTAATTAAAAAAAAAGTAAATAAAAAAATCAGGGTCAAGCTTATGGATTAACAAGTCAGAAAGCTGCTCTTCTCAAATTTTTTGATTAGACTAATGTGTTGACTTAAAGAAAACACTTTTTGGGAACCAGCAGTTAGCGTAATGGCTATGTCGCTGGACTCCCACGTAATCGACCGCGGTTCGCGTCCCGGACCCAGTGGCTTAAAACTCACGCTGGGTGCGTGTGCGTGCGTGCCCAAGATCCCGAGAGGAGAATGGAGGAGAAAGGATTGCGGCATGACCATCCCCCTTAGTGGGTGATTTCTCACTTTCTGTCTCTATGTCTCTGTCTGTCTGGCGAGTGCACGCGCCCTATAGCAAAAATTTCTCCACAAAAAAAAAGAAAACACTTTTTGATCAAATTCACACCAAAAGTAGGTTTGGACTGTAAAGTCAGGAGTAATGAAGTATGTACAGTATCTCTGAATCTATTTACACGTGGTTCTTCCAGAGTCTTTGCAGAATGAGAGCATGAAATAAGTAGTTCTCGTATCATGACTCTACTCCAACAGTGCAGCTTGGCTCCTTCGCCAAAGATGCAACTAAATCTTTCTCCATCCTCCATTCCACTCTGTCCCAAAGAGTCAGGTGGCATTTCTATCCCTACCACTTTACTTAGCCCACTGCAAGCCTATCTTTTCTCACCTCAGTCCTCTTCCTCTCAGGCATATGAAGTACTCTTGCTTTCAGAAAAGCCTTCCAAGTTACTCATTATTCCCACTTTCGCTTGACTCTTCCCTACATCTCCCTCTCTCCTCTCAGTTTCACTGGTGTATCCTCTTCTTTCTCTCTATTGCCAGTCTCCTCTTGTTCCCTTGTCTGTCTCCAATATTCTCCACTACAGGCTTTTCTGACAAACACTCCGTAAGTCCATCTTGAATTACCCCATCCTTTTCACTCTCCTTCAAGTTACTATCTTAGTTAAAATATCCTCTAAACTCCTGTGGTCACCTCCTAATTGGTTCTCCCTCCTCCAGTCCTTCTTTCTGTCCATCTTCCACACAGCTGCCAGAACTTGTTTCAGAGCATGCTAGTTATTATATCACATCCTGCTTTACATTGTTGGTAGCTCCGCATTGTCCACTTGGTATATTTCAAACTCTACATTTCAGAAAGAGGACCAGTTCTGGTAAGTCAAACAAACAAATATATAACACCCTTCCTCAAAATGACTTCAAGAATGATTTTATCTTTATGGACCAGAAGCTATTCAGACCCTGTTAACTCTAAAATTCTACAGTTGTGGCCTTAACATTTCACCAGCCTGGGGCAAGGTCCATAACTTTCAAATACCGAGCACCTCATTGGTAAAAATAAGAATACCACCTACTTAGCAAGGTTATTGAGAGGATTAAATGAAATATTTACAAGGTGTCAGCGCACATAGTTGGCGCCTAGTAATTACCTTCATTTTCTCATGGAAACCACGTTAAACATGATATAAGTGCTGGCTAAGCAGTTTCCACACTGACTAAAGAAAAGTCTACTTCAAACTCTTGTATACTTGGCTGTAAAGCTGAGAGAACTCGATCAACATTAAACAAAAATTTGTAGATCCAGGCACTGTCCTAACAATAAGAAGACTGGCATGCTTTCTACTCTCACAGAAAGTAGGGTCTAGTAAACTGTGTGGTATCAAAAGGAAAGCCCTGAGTACTATAAAAGGGGCCCTTGTTTTTGAACTTGGGATCAGGGATAAAGCTTTCTGCCTGGCCAGCCAGTGGTGTGGTGGTTGAGGCAGCTGGATCCCACATGGATAACCACATGGCAGTTCCAGTCCTGGAATCAGTGGCTTTAGAAACACACTTGGCATGGGTACATGCTTGCCCAAAAGGGGGAGAAATGAAGGAGGGATTGAGTGATTATAGAATGGTCCCTCCCACGGTGGGGGGGAACACAGTCTTATTACACCACTACCACCACCACCATCCCCCCAGCAAGTGCACGGACACCCTGGCCACTTTTTTAAAAAGAAACAGCTTCCTTCCTTCTATGTGTATCATCCTACTTTGGGGTACTACTTTTGAAAAATCTGGTACAGAGGTTATATAATGGGGTATCTGTATGAGTTTTGTATAAGAAGCTACATATAAGATCAATTTTGAGAAAAATCATGACGGTTACATTGAACAAGGGAGATAGAGGAAGATGAAGGACCTGAAAGTCACACTTCTTCTCCAATGCCTTGGCTCACCCCCAGAATTTCGCTGGCAGCCTAGAGCGGTAAGGGAGACGGGGCAAAAAAGCAAAACCCAGAAGAGAAGAGGGGAAAAAAGGGAAGAGAAAAACCAAACCTCTGGCTCGGCAATGGGGCTACAAAGGAAATTCCTGCGGGTGGATTTTAAATGAGGCCATATTAAGTGACTTCCTTCATTTTGCTTTTCCTTCTTTATGGCACAAACCACCTTATTATCGCAGTAGTGTGAGAAGCTCCTAACTCATCTCTGCCTCCAGAATTCACTTCTGTAAAATAATTCTCTGCAACCCACAAGGCTTGCATTCTGAAAATACCCTTTAACCTCAAAATTCCCACACTAAAGAACCAATAAGGACTCTTAAACTACCTGCTGGATCGAGTTCACACGTGAGCTTAGGAATCAAGGCCTTGAATGCAATTCAAAATGAAATACTTAACTGCAAACTGCATGTGAAAGCTGTGGAAGGCACAAAGAATATCAGTAAAGGAGGGAACTGTGAATAAATGGAACAAGGAAGGATTCAGCAAGTGAATCTTTCAAGGGTGAAAAGTTTAATTCCCACTAGGAGGAAGTGAAATCTTGATTCATGAACAAAGCCATCATCCTTGACTTAAGTGACAGTAGGACTCGAAAAGGCAGAGATGACTGAAATGATCATTTTCAAACAGGGGAACAAGAACAAATACACATGGCATGCTTAAGAAAGTATATAACATATCCTAGATAAAGCAAGAAGTCATGTGCAGCTAAGGCCCCCTGTTTCCCATGACACAGCATGATCTGGCCAATCTTGAGGTATCCTGCCTGGGTTCAATCCTGACTCCACCACCTCGTGCAAGCATGGTCTTGGATAAGTAACATGACCATTCCCTGCCTCAATTTTCATGATTATAAAACGGGGATAATAGTGATAGTGCTGACTTCATAGGGTTGCTTGAGGATTAACTAGCATAATCTCCTAGGAAGACTGCCTATTTGGGGCCAGCAGGTAGCATAATGGTTAAGGTGATGGACTCCCACATGGTTGACTGTGGTTTGAGTCCTGGACCCAGCATCTTGAAACTTACATTGGGTATATGCATGCATAAAATCCAGAGAAGAGAATGGAGGAAAAGGAATTGTGGCAATGGCATGGCCATCTGCCTGTGATTTCCCACTTTCTGTCTCTCTGGCCCGTGCACATACCCTATAGCAAAAATCTACCAAAATCAATCAATAAATAAAAAGACTAGCTGGCTCATGGCAAGCACTAAATCAACATTAACTATTATGGCACACCACAGAGGGAATCAGGGGCCAATTATGAGGACAGTCAGTGCTCCTAAGTGCTCTTAACTTCATTCAACAGACCACACAGTGCAAAGAAATGTACCAAATCCAGTCTGGCATCAGAAAATGAATCTGATATCAGTCTCACGTAGAATGCACAAACTCCTGAGACTAGAGGTTGAGGCTGCTAGATCCCACATGGCTGACTGTGTGGTTTGTGTTCCAGATCCAGTAGCTTGAAAAACATGTGGGGCGCATGTGCATGCATGGCCAACATCCCAAGAGGAGGATGGAGAAGTAGAGACTGCAGTATGGTCATCCCTCCTGGGTGATGTTTCTCTATTTCTCTCTCCCTCTCTCTCTCTCCCTCCCTCTCTCCCTCCTCCTCTCCCCAGCGCATGCACCCCATAGCAAATTTAAGAAAATAAATTAAATTAAGTCAATGTTAAAAATAAAGAAGAAAGTAGTCATGAAAGAATGTCACAAGCAAAAATGCAATGTAGGAAGGAGAGAGAAGACCTGACATCTAAATCTTCAGTCACATGTTATTTCTTATTTTGCTGTTCCCTGAACACCTGCAGCTACAAGAGTTTGAAAGAGAGTTTAGAGGAGTGTTTAGCAACACCCTTTACAAATTGCTCATCAGCTGTTGCATGCATTCACACAGTCTCTTGCCAGTCTGCCAGTCTGCTCCTTCTTAGCAATGGGACAAGTTGATGCTTCATAAGCGACTTTCTCAGTAGCATAGAAATGGAGACATTATGCATATCTGAGATCTATGCTAATGCTCCATGGCTTCAACTGTCAAGTAAAATATAATTTTTTTGTCATAGAAAACCATTTCAAGTTTGGCAACAAAGGAGCATAAATCCATTAATAATGAAAGCCATGTTAATTTAGGCTCTCTGAGCTGTAATAACCTGGGACACTCATACACCACTCTTAGCCTCTTCCTATTAATTCACAGATGCAGCTAGTCAGCTGCCACCCCAAGGGAGGTACCAACACCTGGCATGCAACACATTAATCAGGCTGTTCTGTTGAATTTGCTATTTGAAAAGGTGAGGGCAAACAAGCAAATCCATAAAACAAAAGACAATTCTGTTTTTATTAGTCACCCACTGGTACCTTTATGCTCCCCATATATAATACAGGCTATTGTTCTCATCCATGGAAAACTCACAATGCTAACTATATATTTATAGTCTTTAAAAGATGTAACAAAGTAATTTAAAATTCCTGATTGTAGCAAGCCAAATAAATTGTCTTTACACACATATTTTTATAAATTGTCTTTAAACAGTTGGGAAAAATTGAAAGATATCTACCTAAATGCTAACAATGGTCATCTCTACATACTGGAATTTCCAGGGATTTTTATTTTTCCTACTTCCTTGTATTTTCCAATTTTATCGAGGACACAGTCCCTTAAAATCGGGAAAAAACAGTTTAAACTTCTAGAGCTTCTGTGTACAAAAAAAACCGAAAATCTAGTAAAACTAAATAAGTATGCTGCATCAAATTATTTCTCATAGGTTATTTTATTAATATAACCTACGTCAAGTTATAGATTTGATGTTTTGCCTTACAAAATAATTACACTCTTGGAAGACAATAGAGAATACTAGAATAAGACAAAGAACCACGAAAAGTTTCTTCACGGGGGGTAGGGTGGGGGGGACACGGACCTCATATAACCATCATATTGCCTAACAGGAGTTTTTCTAAAAGAGAAGCTTTCTGTTCACTAGACAGACACCTTAGTATGTCTTACATGTAGGTAATAAGAACATTTATAACCTAATAATTCTCTTAAAAGCATATATTAAGATTTTAAGTAGTAATAACTACTACAAATGCCATCTGTCATTCATCTTAGGGTATATTTTGTTTGGACTCCAAATGTTAAGGAACCCAATCTTCAGACTGTAATTAAGCCTCACTATACCCATCAGGAGACAGGAAGCCATACAAAATTCTAGATAGTCTAAAGTATAAACTAGTATTCAAAATCACTAGAAGCTGAAGATGGTAGAGGGGCAATTCCATGTCCTTGCAGACCAGCACCTATCATGTATATTAATTTCTCTTTGTGGAGGGACAATTAATACTCACATATATACAAGATATGGATCTAAAACCTTGTAAGTGACTCCTTCATCTGAAACCTGGGACTACTGAATACCAGCAGTATGAGGCAAAACTACGGAAATGAGGAGATAGAGAAAACACCAGTTGGACTTCAAGGAGATTAGTCCATGAAGTCTCCATAAACGCATATCACAG
The DNA here is from genome assembly GCA_026018925.1 of Tupaia tana. Taxonomy (NCBI): domain Eukaryota; kingdom Metazoa; phylum Chordata; class Mammalia; order Scandentia; family Tupaiidae; genus Tupaia; species Tupaia tana. The sequence continues at coordinate 75,475,167 of JAKSZU010000005.1, read as the reverse complement.
AGCTATCTGGATCTATAAACTTGGAGTTGGAAGAAACCCACTTCCTCTCAGATCTGTTAAAAATGAACCATAATATCATTTTGCACATTATCAGCCCATGTGTGAAGGCCTTGAGTTTAGAAACACGGTTCCAGATTTAAATATTTATGTGTCTGAGCCACAGATGGGAGAGAACCTTTCCAAACTCACCTGTGATCTTGAGACTTCCCTTTGTGGTGAGTTTCTCCCTTCTCTAGACTCGAACAGTGAACTGGGGCCAGAGGTTGAAGATGGTGTGGCTTGAGAGGTGTCAGTCTGGTCTTGGGAAAGAGATGAGAAGGGGGGTGTAGGAGAGGGCAACCTCATCTCAGCTTCTCTTGCTGCTGTCTCCCTCTCCCTGGACAAGCTTGAGGCCAGCTGGCTCATTTCAGGTTTTTGCACAGAGGTGTTGATTGAATTGTTCTGAGTTCTCTTCCTGCCTTCAATGTCTCCATTATACTTCCAAGAATTATCCATCTAAATAGAAAACATTTTAAAGTTGATATTCGATTATCTCTATTTCTGTTTTAAAAACCTACTCACTAAATTATAGACAGAACTCTGAACTAGTTCTCTTAATTGTTGAATAGTCTGTAGTATATTATCAACAATTTATTCATCTAATGTGCTTTTAAATCTGTTTAAGATTTTCTGTCACTTTCAAAAATATTTAATCAAATACTCATATTTTTCAATGAAGCTTTTATTTTTATAGCACAGATTTCCCAAGGTAGACTTGCTGGAAAAAAAGGATTATATCTATATTTTTATATGTGTGTGAGTATATATAAATATGTATATGTGTATATGTATGTTGTGTGTGGGGGAGTGGGTGGGTGGTTGTGTATATATAAATGTCTAAAACCAAAATTTTATTAGTGATCTCCTGAAGTAATAAACAAGAACACTAGTTTCTCTGCAACCTCACCAACATTAGACATTTTCAGTATTTTAAATCTTTGTCAATCTGCTGGGTAAGAAGCTGCACGCCTTATTTTGTTCCATCGAAGTGAACATGTTTCCATGTGCGTTTAGTTGCCAGCCATTTAAATGTTCTCTTCCATGAATGAGTCATTCCTTCTCTATACCCATTTTTCTAGTATTTATCTTATCCTTGTCAATTCACAGAAATGTTTTATGTCTTAGAGATATTAACCCTTTATCTATAATACATCTTGCTAATATCTTCTGAGTCTATAAATTGTCTTTTGATTATATTGATATCTGCCTTATGTTGTTAAATATTTCTATATTTTCCTTAATATATTGGTCATGGGTTTCCTGGCTAATTTAAGTTGGTTCCTCTCATCCCAAATATTCTAATTATCATATTTTTAGATTTTAGGAATGCACTTTAGCAGAGCTAAAAGAAATTTGAATACTAATCTTCTTAAAACTATATTGCTTCCTTGCACATAATTCAGATCAATGCACCTGCTATCAGCTATGGGGTGTCATTCATTTTCAGTAAAAATGTTTCAATAGCTATATCCTTCAAAATCGATATTAATAGAAATACATATATTTGAACAATAAGATACATTTAAATAATTACAGTTAAACATATAAATTCTGATGAAGTAGGAAACTGGGAAAAAGAAATCTGTACATAGCACCTAAAAATATTTAGACTCAACAATATGAAGCCACTGCTTTTGCAGGTCAAAAAGAACTGACTAGTGGGACCAGCAGTTAGCATAATGGCTAGGGCGCTGGACTCCCATGTAGTCAATCACAGTTTGAGCCCCAGACCCGATGGCTTAAACTCATGCCAGGCGTGTGCACGTGCGTGCCCAAGATCACAAGAGGAGAATGGAGGAGAAGGGATTGTGGCGTGGCCATCCCAGCTAGGGAGTGATTTCTCACTGTCTCTCTGTCTCTCTCTGTCTTTCTGGCAAGCGCATGCGCCCTATAGCAAAAACCTCTCAAAAAAAAAAAAAAAAAAAAAAAAAAAGAACTGAGTATAAAAACTTCCTATTGTTCAACCTAATACTTTTATTTGAGAAAATATAACACTAACAAACAATTCTCTGCTTTAGGTATAGCTCATTCATTCTTTAAAACATATTTGTTCTTCTTTCACAAAATTTAAGATTTACCTGATTCTAAATCATAGCTATATTTTTAGCATTACAATATTACATCTATGTTGGCATTAAATAAAATTGCTTTATATATAAGTTCTATACATTTTACATGTCAAATACACATAACTCCAATCTCTGCACAAGTTCTCCAACATTTTGCCCTTCAAAACGGACTGAAGGAACTGGAAACATTTTTACCGTATAGGATCTAGGGAGTGATGAGATTCCCTTTGACTGAGAGCCAAAAGGTCTCGGTGTGACCACAGATGTCAACCTGGCCGTATCAGTTTTCTGGTAACTTCTGGGGAGAGAAGCTGAAACTCGAGTCAACTCCATTTGTGTACTGAGTGAATGCTGAGAGAACAAAGAAGCTGGGCGTCCTTCTTCCACAGGGATTTTTGAAGGAAGTTTAACTTCAGCTATTACATCATCCTCTCTTTCTACAAAGGAGGTAGACTCTTCTTTAGGAATTTCTGAAGGATAAGTTGTTCCCTTCCCTTCTCTCTCACTCTGGTAAGTTGCTTCTGACATAGTCAGTGTAGGGGGTAACTTTTCTTCATTCAGTACATCATCGCAAGAATATATTCTCCTCCTTGGTGTAATTGTAGACTGCTGGTCTCGGGATTCCCTGAGCAGAAAGAAACACACCATCATCACGAAACTATGCATTTGATACACAGGTGAGAGACCATAATTAACACATAAAATAGAATGGAAGTAAAAGGACTATAAGATTTTAACGTTAATCAATACCACATAAGAGAGCACAAGGGTAAACATATATAACTCATTTTTAATGCCACAACTAAGAAAAGGCCAAATCACAAATAAGAACATGATTTTATTTTATTAAAGAGGCTGTCAACTACTTCATAGGTATATTATTATATTTTTTATTTTAAAGAAATTTTAATAGCAAAATAAGGAAAGTCTAATGAGGGATAATCACGAAGTGCTATCCATAAATGTATTTATTACTCTTTCAAGATTAGTTTTTAAAAGGATTATTTATTTATTTACTTCCATTTTTTATTATTATTTTGTTAATTTGGCCAGAGAGAGGCAGAGAGAGAGAAAAAGGGAAAGAGAGAAAGTGAGCTGTTAGGTCCGGGACTCAAACCGCAGCCAGCCATGTGGGAATCCAGCACCTTAAACCACCACGCCACATGCCAGCTTCTCAAGATTATTAAAACACTGTAAATATAATTGGCTGAAAAACAAGTATGAACTTTCCAAAGCTGTAGATTGCTTAATAGCACTTTGAGGGTTTTTTTCCCCTGTACAAAATGCATAATAATTTAGTAAAAGTGAAAGGCCACAGAAGATTCAGGCTTTTATGAAAATCAAGTTAGTATGATTCCATACAGTTGACAATTATTATAGATTAAGAATCACCATTCATACTTACAGAGAAGTTGATGAAATATCCTTTTTAACACTTAGTGAGGAGTACCTGCTCTCAAGCTAACTATGTTATATTTTCGTGAATGAAACAGTGTTTATCATTGGTTCTTATGACACAAAGGAGCTTTTGTTTAATTCACCAGACAGCATATTTCCTTCTTGACATTATTCTTTAAAGCATATTTGCCTTCTCTCTGACCTGCAAATATCCTAAGGTTTCACATAGTAACTGCTTAGCAGGAATATTTAACCTTTATCCTGCAATTCAAAGAATAATCAATTCACACATTTAAGTTTATATAGACTTCCTTTAAACTATAATTTACACTGCACCACTAAAACATAAAAGAGAATTTATAGTTTACACAATTTAGTTAAAAGCCAGAGCTAATTTTATTTGACCATTCCATTCCTAAATTCACTTTAGGAGTGTAAAAAGTAGCATATTTTCTACACTGAATATAGCCAGCACCATCCAATTCTGCATGTCAATGCACAATGGAAACAAAGGCTAAGGCACACTCATTTTAACCAGTCATGTTTTTGTTAGCCAAAGCCACTATGGCAGCACTACTTTGTATTTTCACTGCAATGTTACATCCTGACTGTTTAATTGCCTAGTTGATTAAAGCTTACCATTGGAGAATATTTATATCATCCTCTACTTACAAAATAGCTCTAACCATGAGATGCATTCAGCCTTATTACCTGTCCTGCAGCATTTCCTTAAACGTCTTAGAGCTTCTTTCAGACTTCTCAAGTGCCTGCTTTTCAATTTCCTCCCTTTCTTCTTTTTTCTTTTGCAGATCCGAAGTATGACTTTTCCTACGATCTTTCCATTTTGCAAGGTCCTGACAGAAAAAATCACATCAGCATAGCCATACCTGAATTTCTGCATACCCTGTCTAGCTAGAGAGCACCAGAGGATCCTATTACATCACTGAAACTGTTCACCCCCACTTGGTGCCAAGGTGCCCTAATTTTGCTTTTTATAGCCAGCGTTTCTGTACCAAGCCTTTATCTCATGTATCTGTCTGAGACGCCTGACCTATTAAGATAGACCTCATTTGTGTTTTCCCAGAAAGTGTCTGCCTCGTTGCCCATTTCACAAAGAATGCTAAATGCTTATAATTAGGTGCCAGTTAGATAGATCAGAAACTGTTTCAAATTCATTTTCATCTCACTCCAAAACCTGGCTGTTACATGAAAGGACATGTCTCACTGGTAAAACTGAAACAGAAACACGATTGTAATGGCGAAGTGTATGCACGGTCCATGTTTTATTTAACAAACACAAGCTCAGTCCTAGCTTTGGGGCCAGCCCTGGGCTGGGCACTGTAAACACACAGATGAGTAAGATGTGGTTCCCCACAAGGAACACTCAGGCTAGGAAAGAGGCACAGAGGTGTGAATAGGAGTTCAGAAAAGAGTGTGATCAGATGGCGAGGGACAGCAGGGGTCCCAAAGAGAGAATGAACAGTCCCACCTCAGGAAGGGAAGAGTCTGAAAAGGCTCCAGGAGGTAAGACTCAAATGTGTGATTTCAAAGAAGGCAAAGGTCACGCAGGACGGGGCAATAAGGAAGATCCTACAGCAGTCAACAGCTGGTTCCTAGGCAATCTGAGTTCCTAGGGACTTAGGTCCTCAGGAATCTAAGTCTAAGCTAGATGGAGACCCTAAGGCGATTAACCAATTACCCATAGCAACCGAACTGGTTCTGGCACCCAGGGGTTGAAGACATGTTGGAAGGTTTAAACTTCTATGTCTTCAAAATAAAGAGCCACTATGCTAAGGACTGCCATGGGCACTTCAGTCCAAAAAGGCATGTTCAAGGTCTCAAACAAAATCAAATCTCACCCCCGGCACATGAGAAGTGAGTTTGGCTTATACCCATTGGGAGCACGCAGGGTCACTACTATTTCCAGAAAAAAAACAAAAGCAGTGTGTATTTAGTCTTAAAGGATAACTGGTATGAATTTTCACGTGACTTAACCTAATGAATAAGCCCCTCAGTCCTTATTTTCTCATATCCCCCTCCCCCAAAAAAATCACCATTTATTTTGTCAAAGTGATACCAAATTAGTTTCATGATAATTAAATTGAGATGTCAATGAAAAGAGGCACTGGAATTACATGCTATAGCATGAATAGGGAAGCCAGGCTTCCTATATAATTCCTCTCAAAATTAAGATTTACTGTCTCTGGCCCTGTTGTCCATGCTGCCACGCAATTGTCTCACCAGAGAGTTGGTCTAAAAGATTTCTGGGTTTGTTATGTATAGTGTATTTATTGTGGATATTTACATCCTTTCAGTTTATAACAATCACTCTATTAAAAAAAAAAAAAAAATTCAAGCCTGGGCCAGCAGGTGGTGTGAAGGTTAAGGCTCTGGATCCCTCCAACTTCCCAGTTCAAGTCCCAGACCTGGTGGCTTGGAAATCATGCTAAGCAAATGTGCATGCATGCCCAAGATCCTGAGAGGAGACTAAAGGAGAATGGATTTCAGCCTGGCCAGCCCCGAGGGCGGTGATTTCTTATCCTCTCTCTCCCCCCCCCCTTTTCCCTCTTTCTCTCTTGCACATGTGCCCTATTGCAAAAACAAAAATGAACAAAAAGTCAAGCCTTGCTCTGCAGGATCAAAACTAAAGATCAAGTCTGTATCCATTGTAAACATCTAGATAGATGTGAGCTCTGAGAGATATCTTATTTTAATTCATATTAAACAATGATATCCTCAGCCAAAGTGGGTTATATTTTTGATATTTTTCCCCAAACTTCCTTAATTAATCCTAAGAGTCCTTTTCATCTCTCCCTATTAATACCAAGATCTGTGCTAGACCCCTGGCCTCTCCTCTCCCTAAACCTTAAACAAGGTCTTTTTCTATCATATTCAATCACCAAAACAAGTAAACAAGTTAACTACACGGCAAGGATGCAGCTTCACATTTTTGAGAACTCACAGATCATACAGGAAGATAAGCACCCAATTTTTTCACAATGGCCTTTAGTATAGGCAATAGCTAACAGGCCAAAAAGTTTGAAAGGAGAAATCTTTGTAAAGGAAGTCGGTCACATTTCCTACAGAACCAAATACTGTAATGGCAAAGAGCTGTCTCTTGAGTATATTGACTTTAACAGAAGCAAAGAAAAGTCAAATACATCCTCCCTTCTGCCAAGCCAGAAGAATACTTACATCCTGCCATTTCTGATCTTGTTCTTTTAATTGTGATTTTATTTTCTGCATCTCCTCGTAACGTAGCTGACGCAAGTTTTGAACATCCTCTGCACTGACATCGCTCATGGACTTGCTCCTACAACAAAAATACCCACAGTTACCAAGGTTCGTATGACCAGACGTAAGGTTAAAACTGCAAGGTTGGCCTTATACTTGGAAATTCCACCTAAATTTTGGCTGTACTACCTAGACTCTTCAGTGATAGTATCACAGAAAAAGTACTACAGAGATAAATGGTGTTTTTCCAAAATGCAGAAACAAGAGCCTTGCACTCGACTTGTGTGCATTTTTTTCACGATATGGCTAAAATGGCCCTGCACAAGTCTAAAGAAAATCCAATATTCATATTTGGAAGGGACTAATGTATAAAAGAACCATTTTTTCCCTAATGTATTCATTAGTCACTAGAATTGTCTGTCTTTAGTCTTCTATCTCCACCAAAGATAATCTTTTAAAGTTTGGCTGTCTTTTCTGAGTACTTATTAAATAATTTAATGATTACCTGATATTTTCTCCTCAAGTTTAATACCCTGAATAAATGTGCTGTTGCTTCTCAAAGATTCTGTAAGATCTGCCCCACTATAGCACTGAGCTTGTTCTCAAAGCACCACAGGTAACTTCTAATAGTCTATCATAACCACTTCTAATCCCTTCTCTTCCTCTTCTTTTTTTTCCCCCAAATTAAGGCAGCTTTCACATATTCAACTTGTAACACCTTGATGAGGATGTACCGAGGTATAACTCTGTAAGGGCTCAATCCAGAGAATAAATCTCCAAAGAGAGTGGGGTATTGGACACTGGTACAGGTCTGCCATCTCTAAGCACATAAAAGGGGTTGGGAAAAGAAGACTCCTCATGGCTCCTGAGAACTGGTGATTTCAAAGAAAAAAGAGAAATGATTTCCAACTGATAATTCAGCCTCCAGCCACAAAATTGAGTGATGGATCTATGGGAACTATAGCCAAACATCCAAATACTATTAGAGTTAACATATTTCTCAATATCTACTGAATCCGCTGCACAAAGGGATCACAACAGAATGGCAAAAAGATTACAGATCACCTCTTTCTGCATGCTCCTGAACATTCAGATTGAACTTCAAGAATTAGGAAGAAACACACCATCCATCAGATGACTAGAAATCACCACAGGACCACAAGAAATATGGGAAAGCAAGAAAATACCTCTCTTCCCAGGGAAAAGAATAACACCTCTTCATCCACAGACAGTTCAATGGAAATTATGAAAATGTCTAATAAAAAATTTAGAATATTCTTAATGGCGAAGCTAAATGAGATGGAAGAGAAGAGAGACAATGAACTGCAAAAGAGGCAGGAGAAAGGAGCTGACGAATTCCAGGTGAAGAAATTCTCGCAAGATTTAAAAGAGGAATTACACACTTTAAAAAAGAATCAAATGGATCTGTTAGAGATGAAGGCTATAATACAGGGAGTCAAAATCTCCCTTGAAAGTACTAAAAGCAGATTAGATCATACAGAAAATATAATCTCTGGCGTAGAAGAGAAAATTGCTGGCCTAGAAAAATCCATCACGAAGACTGAGAAAATGGCCCCAAAAATGAGAATAATATGTGAGAAATACTAGATACCATCAACCGTCCAAACATCTGGATAATTGGTATCCCAGAAGGCAAAGAGACTCATAAGGGCATTGGTAATCTATTCCATGAAATTCTGCAAGAAAACTTTCCAAACCTAGAGAGGCACTCAAAGATCCAGTCCCAAGAAATACAAAGGACCCCAAATAGAATCAACCCAAGGAGATCTTCTCCAAGACACATTATAGCCAGACTGACCAAAGCCATAGACAAAGACAAGATACTAAGATTGGCAAGAGAAAAAAGGCAAGTTACCTACAAAGGATATCCCATCAGGATAACAGCAGATCTCTCATCGGAAACAATGTGAGCGAGGAAAGAATGGGAAAATATATTCAAAGTGTTAAAGGAAAAGCAATTTCAACCAAGAATACTGGACCCGACAAGGTTATCCTTCATATGGGAAGAAAAAAAAAAAAAAAAAAAAAAAAAACCAAGAACGTTCTCAGATAAACAAAACCTGTAAGAATTTACTAGCACCAGACCAGATATCTAAGAAGTTCTCAAGGGAGAGCTATATCAGGAAAATTAAATACAGACACACAGAAATAAGAGTTCAAAAACTAGGGAAAAGCGAGCAACAACAGAAGATAAAGTACATGAGACTGAATTGGTGAAATAGAATTTTATGACTTTTGACTAAAACATTGCTGATTTTCTTCTAGACTTTGTTGTCTGGTTTTAAGGATTTGTGTCCTGTCTTGAGAGGTCCATAGGTTCATGTACCTACCATGTGAACAGAATCCTAACCTCTTTCCTGGCTTTAAGTTTTAAGCAAAGTTCCTTAGGATTTCTTTGATTTAAGTTAAAACTTCTTTTCTTGAAATTACCAGCTGAACTCACTATTGAAAGTAGTTAGGTTATTTAAGAAATTGTGTGATGAATACAATGTGGGGGGAAAAAGAATGAAAGACAACTGTAAACACCAGAGATAGTGTGAGAAGAGAGTGGGAAAGGACACAGGGTCAAAAATAGGGGTAAAAAGAAAAAAAATACACACACACACACACATATATATGAAACTAGAAATGGAAAATTTTTGACAATAACATGCATGATTAAGCCACTATGCAGTATATTCTGGATGGGTAATCACATTTTGTATGCTGTGACGATGCTTAGGGAATGAATGTAAATTAATTAAGTTTTTTTTTTTAAGTTTCAGAGAAAAAAAAAATCTAACACTGTTTTTCTTGAAATTAAAAAAAGATGCATTGGGGGGACCAGCAGTTAGCGTAATGGCTATGTCGCTGGACTCCCACATAGTCGACCGTGGTTCGAGTCCCGGACCCGGCGGCTTAAACTCACGCCGGGCACGTGTGCGTGTGTGCCCAAGATCCCGAGAGGAGAATGGAGGAGAAGGGATTGCGGCGTGGCCATCCCCCCTGGGGGGGTGATTTCTCACTTTCTGTCTCTCTGTCTCTCTCTCTCTGTCTGGCGAGCGCACGCGCCCTATAGCAAAAACCTCTCCAAAAAAAGAAAAAAAAAAAAAAAAAAAAAAAAAGATGCATTAAAAATACCTATTTGATGACTGCACTAAGATATTAGCCCCAGCTAGGTGCTACTTTATAGTATGTTCATTCTACTCACTGAGGTTTATGCCTAAAGTCAGACTTGTATTCATGGATATGTATATATCAGCTGTGCTTGCCATTCAAACTATTTAGATTAATTAAGATCTTTAGTGATCAACAAAATGTGTGTGTAGGGGGGAGGCATAGAAAGCAACCATAGATACCAGAGACAGTGTGAGAGGAGGGTGGGAGATGGTAGAGGTTGAGAGATAGGGAATCACGGATTAGACCAAAAGCAAAATGTACAGGAAACAAGAAATGAAAAATTATTTTTTGACGATAACACATATGTTGATGTGTTTGAGCCAATATACAGTGTATTCTGGATGGAAAAATCTCATTTTGTATGCTGTAATGGTGTACAGTGCATGAATGTGAATAAAAAATTTTAATAAAAAAGAGTTCAAAAAAAATAAAAAAAGAGGGGTTGGTAAACTGCACCAGAGGGTAAAGGGAGATTGGAGATGGCCTCCCTGAAAGGTAGACATAAGATCTCAATATGGAGGAGCAGGTAGGAGTGGGATATAGAAAGTGTTTGAAGGTGAGTACCCAAAATGCTCTCTTCTACCAATCTCCAAAACATCTACTGTACTTCTGATTTTATTCCCTTGTAACTATCCTTCTTCTAAGGTAAGTAACACTTATCATTTTCTTGGTTACCTAAACTTTGCCTTCCTCAAGATTTTGCCATTACATTTTCTTTGATAACACACTTCTCCCTTAGCTAGTTCAGGAATTCAATTAAAACATCCATATGCAAATGACTCCCAAATCTACAGTTTAGGATCAGTCCTTCCCTCCCTTGACTCATTTACAAATGCCTATTGAATAAACATTTCTGCATAGATATTCTCTAGGTACCTTAATTGTAAAAGAACTAATTGAAACACCAGCTAGAAAGGATTCTGTATACTGTAACTCACTGCACACATGATTATTGGCAATGGAGTTGAATTCAGTCTTATCCCCTAAACCTGTCTTTCCTCTTGTAGCTGGTAATGGTGTAACCTGCCCTCCCTCCAATCATGAACATTTGAAACCTAAGAAGCATTTTTCACCTTTGTTTCTCTCTTCTCCCCATTTTCAATTAGTTATTAAGTCATTATTCAGTGTCTCTTTCTTTCCATTTCTATTGCCAACACCCTAGATCAGAGATCCGTCAGCTCTCTTCTCCCAGGAAGGTCTTTCCTCAACTGATCCCTGCAGCCCAAGGGGCTTTCAGCAGATTATGAGCCTTTTAAAGGCTACTCATTTCTCAGTACTACTGGTAGGCTAAATTCTGGGTAAGAATATACCACTTAATAATCATTCTTCACTTGCAAGTCTTAACAGGCATTTGAACTTAACTTTTTACAGACTAAAAACATGATTGCTCGCTCCACAACCTGCTCATCTTCCATCTTCCTCATCTCAGTAAAGCCAACTCCATCCTTCTAGACATTAGATCACAAGTCATTGTGGAGTCATCCCAGATGCCTCGCTTCCTCTCATACCTCATAACTGACCCCATCAGTAAATCCTGTCACTCTATGTTCTCAGTATATCTAGGGGGGCATCCAGGTAGTAGCACACTGGACCCACATGGGAAGGTTTTGGTCTTGTGTCCCAGAATCCCCCTTAAACATCAGGTTTATGCATGTGCCCACAATCAGGGCTGGCTGAAATCGGGGTTGTATTCTCAAGACCGCAGCCAGCAAGAGCTTTTCTAAACTGCATTCAGGTTATGCCCTACCTTTACGTAACACCCACCAGTTTCTTCCTATCTTGAGTTAAGAGCAAGTTTTTCCAAGACCTACAAGGCCCTGTGTTATCTGGTCCCTACCCACCTCTCGATACTCATTCTTACTTTGCTCCCTCACGCACTCTGCTCAAGCCAAGAGGCTCCCTGCTAATGCTCAAACCTCTTCTTTCTCCTCTTACTCTTTAATCTGCATAGGATATTCTTCACTCAAATATCCATATGGCTTCTCTCTCTCCCAGTAATCTGAATAAATGTTCCCTCAGGGTTCTCTTCCTTTACCACTTTATGAGAAATAGCCTATGTCCTCTACTCTGGCTCACCCTCTCACCCTTTCCCCCAATAGAATTTATCCAACTCAAATATTTATATTTTGCCTGTCTTGTCTCATAAGATTATAAAGGATAAATTTGGTCTGATTTGTTTTCCGGTATATCACCTGTGCCTAAAAAAGGAATCCAGCCCATAGAAAGTGCTCACTGGCTATGTTAAATTAACAATGCAGATAATGAGCTACTACTTAAAGTCTTCCTAGCTCTTCCATATCAACAGTGATCTGTCCCTTCTCTCAACGCCTCTAGAGCTATAGTTATACTTTCTTCATGGTATTTAACTTATACTCAGCTTTACTTTGCATGAGGGAACTTCAAAAAGTTCCAGGAAGTATAGAATTAAAGTAAGTTTATCTTGGTTCAAACCGTTTTGAAATTTACATGTTGGTTTTTTTTTTATAACATGCATTTCCCATTAACTTTTGAAGAACCTTCATATAGAGTGTGTGTGCATACATGTTTAACTTATCTCCCTCACAAGTCATATGTTGTTTGGGGAAAAAACACATTAACACAGAATAAGGAATATAGGAAACTCTCATTTAAAATCTGTGGTAAGAATGGATTTTATCAAGTTTATTCAAACAAAATACATTAACTTGAAAAGAATTATCTTTTTATAAGATAAAGAATTATCAGTCTTTAATGTTTCATAAAGTATATAAAGTTTTATATTTTATTAAGGACTATTAAGGAATAAATTACATATACAGAATATATATCTAGCTAGGTATGACTACCTATAAAGCTGATGTGTGTGAGTATAAGAATATAAATTCATCAACATTACAAAGAATGGAACTATTTGAGCTAATATTACAATGGACTCACTAAGAGGAAGGAAGAGCATTTTTTCAAGGCCAAAGCATAAGAATAATCTACTAAACACAGGAAGTAATAAAAACTCCAGGACAAAAATGGAAATGCTAATTAATGTTTTTATAGTGTTTTAATGTAAAAGAGGCTGGACAGTCTGGGCAGGCCCAGCATCTCCCATGGGTGCTCTGTTTAGCCCTCGGCTTCCCACACTGTGAACCATTAACAAGTCTTTCCATAAAATGTGCCCTTCAAGGGCAGAGGCTCTGTTCTGCTCCTGTGCAGCCCAGTTCTAAGCTGAGCCTGGCACACAGGAGGTACTCAGTATGAACACAGTGACTATTTGGCTCACTGTGTTCCCTGTGTAAAGCAGGAATGTGCACTCAGTCTGCTCCCTAGGGTGTGTTAAGTTACCCTCATAAAGCCTGAGCACACTCCATAGCAGGATGAGTCAGGTACAGAAACGGGAAAGAAGGGGAAGACTGGACCCAGGTCCAGCTGTGGCCCCTGTCTGGACCCCACTCTAAGACACGTCAGTTTGCTTCGCTGGACCTCAGCTCCTCAACTGCTAAGTGAGGAAGGGAGGGAGTGCTATGAGAACTGGACAAGGTAGTGTCAAGCGCATCTAAAAAACTATCTGGTGCTATCACCAGTTCTCATTAAAGCAAATATGATTGGGTAGAACCTCCCAAAAGCCAACTCTCTAAGCTATTTCATACCAGAGCAGTCACCCCAGACCACACTGATAAAATCTAGAACTTCTGGAATATAGAAGTCTCAGCCAGATCATGAAGAATTCCTTCCTTCCTTTCTTATCAGCATTAACACCATGACATTAAACTTCTGAGGGCTTTTGTGTATCAACCCTACCAAGCAGTCTACAAGGATTCTCTCAGGAGGCAAAGCTCTATTCCAGTTCTACCACTTACACGTTTTACATCCATGGGAAAGCTACGGTATCTCTCTTTCTCTATGTTTCCAGCATACAGATAATACCTACCTGTCTACCTCACAGAAGCAAGATAAGCACCAGAGATAACATCAGAAAAATTGTTTGGGAAACCCGGGAAGGACCACACAGCTCTAATATGTTTTGTGGAATGAAGAACTATTTGCTAGGAAACCATATGCTAATTCTCTTAAACCTATTTATCCAATATATTCACATTCCCTTATTTGGAATAGCTCCAACACAGAACTGCATTTGCGTTTTTTCCAACAAATTCAGGTCTAACATCTTCCTTTTCAGTTGAATCTCTTTTAAAAATAGCAGTTAGGAAGAAGACAGGAAGAAGAGGGAAGTTTAAGAACAGGATGACAATCCTAAAACAAGATCATTAAGACTTAATCTTGTTTCCCACTATGTTGTTCAGCTACTATGACTCTGGCACTTTCTGGCTAGTGTTAAGATGTATCATTTTAGAACTCCATTTGAGAAATGTTATCGATAAACATACAAGGATCAAGGGACCAAAAAGGGGAAACTTGTGGCATATTTTCCTAAATATAAAATTACTGACAGCCTTCCACAGGAAATAGAGATTCCATGATACTCAATTAAGGATCCCCAACTTTCAGAGGGAGATAGGAACATACCTATTCATCTACCTCAATATGTATTTCTATTAGAGATTAGGAAGATTCTCTGAAGGGCAATCAGTACTAAAACCTGGGTAAGAAGCTTTGGGATTACCATAAACTAGAACAACAAGGAAACCTGTGAGACATTTTTATTTATGGACTTAGAGTCTAAATCAGTTTCTCAAAGACAGCACTATCTACATTTTGGGCCAGGGAATTATCTGTTATAGGGGGCTGTCCTGTGTATTACAGGACAGTTAGCCACATTCCTGGCTATAAAGGTACTAGATGCCAATAACATACACACACTCACGACCCACCCAGTTGTGACAATAAAAAACTGAGCCCAATATTATCGAAAGTTAGTTGAAGAAAGGGAGAAATCCCCAAAAAGAAACTCACATCAACTTTATTTTTCCTTCCCTTTTGTTGTCTTATGACTCTATTATTCTATTGAATCTTTCAGTTAGAAATCGTAAAATATAGGTGTCTAAATTGTCTTTGATTATGACTTCACCTTGAGTAAATCAGTGTTCATATCCTGTTGATACTGGCAGCAGGTACAATGGCATGATCACACTATGAGATTATTCCTATATACCTTTACATGAAATGTTTTTTTGTCATTAACTGCTTCAGTCAGAAGGCCACATTATCACATTTTCAAATTTCATAGCACCACACAGACATAAATCCATGCAACAGAAAAGTACACATATGACAATTGATAGCCACATACAAAGCATCTCACTAAAAATAAACAAACCAGCAAGTGTTACATGCCAAAGAAAAACAAGCCAGAAATTAAGCCTAAGACTTCAAAAGGTATTACACATTTCTCATTAACCTGCTCCTTACCGCCCCCTCCAAAAAAGCTTCATATTATAGGCAACTATAAGATGTTGAGCAATCATGCTTTTCCAGGTAAGTATGCCAAGCTTGACAACATACATTATGTTAAGAGAAATATTACCCAGCATAAACATGAAACAGGTTATAGACAGAAAGCCTACTTAATCCAATCTAAATTTTTATTTTATATTCCTTGTGGCAGAACAGCATAAGAAAAGCACTGGTCACTGAGAGAATTTAAAAAAAAATCCTGTATGATAGATTTGATTTCAAAAAAAAAAAAACTTAAGTTTTCTTAAAACACATTCATATTATTTTCCATTATTTGGCAAGTCATGCATTATTCATCAGTCTCAATTTACAGACAATCTTGCTCTATTTGTATAGTTACCCTGGCACCAAACTGCATGCACAACAGCCTTTAAAACAAACCCTGTACTATCCAAACAAATATCTTGGAATAGTCCACAGAACGCACTTGTTGCTGCCAGTGATAGTCGAAAGGAACACTTAGCTTTTGAAGCTTTGGCATTTAGGTTTCTCTCTTCTTTTCTTAACTCAATCCTATCACACATCCCTCACTAAACAGAAACACATGCCGTCATAAAAACAATCATATACAAGGGTTCTTCAAAAAGTTCAGGGAAAATGATTACTATGAAAAATCAATGCATGGATTTCAAATTTTTTGGACCAAAACAAACTGATCATTTAATTGTAATTTCCCACAACATTTTCAAAGCCATTCCTATGTTTACATTCCCATCAAGCATTTGTACTCTATGTACTTGCATTTCCTGTAAGGAATACTACTCTTGAGACCTGTTTAAAGTACAGTCATATTCAATTTACAAATGAAAATTTTTCTGAAAGCTATAATGAAAAATGCTTGAAGCAGCAGAAGGATTTTTAATCAAGTTAAAACCACTTTCTCTTGATAAATTGAGAATAGCAGATGGTTACATGTCATGGTGAAAACTGTCTTTCTCACTCTCACAAATAAAAATACTTTAAGCACATGAGGAGCTGGATAGGGGAGAGAGTGCCTTTATGTAGAAATACATACCGGGAGCCTGACTTACAAAATTTGTGGCTAGGGGATCAGCAGGTTGCATGGTGGTTAAAGCACTGGACTCCCACGGTTTGAGTCCCGGACCTGGCAGACTGAAAATCACACCAGCCATGTGTGTGTGTGCGCGTGCCCAAAATTCGAGGAAGAAAATGAAGATGGGATTTTGGTGTAGCCATCCCCTTTGGAGAGAGCTTTCTCACTCCCTCTCATTTTCTCTTTCTCTGGCGAGCACATGTGCCCTGTGGCAAATACCTTAAAAAAAAAAAAAAAAAAAAAAAAAACAAGAAAAACTGTGGCTGAGAAGTAATAATTAGTTATCCATGGCTCATTACATCTTTGACATCTAGCAACAGAATGACTATTTGCTTTGGGACCAGCAGTTGGCATAATGGTTATGTTGCTGGACTCCCATGTAGTAGACCACAGTTCAAGTCCCAGATCCAGTGGCTTAAACTCACGCCAGGCACGTGTGCATGCGTGCCAAAGATCCTGAGAGAAGAATGGAGGAGAAGGGATTGTTGCATGGCCATCCCCCCTAGGGGGGATGATTTCTCACTTTCTGTCTTTTTTGTCTCTCTCTGTTTTTCTGGCAAGCACATGCACCCTATAGCAAAAACCTCTCAAAAAAAAAAAAAAAAAAATGGAATGACTATTTGCTTTAAATAGTAATTCAAGTAGCTTCTAAGATTTCTGAACCATCAGAATTACCTAAAGCTATCAGAATTAGAGATTCGATTCTTAGAGATAAAATAAATCCTGGTAGAGGAAGATATTTAGCTACTGATTCTTACACAGATTAAAACACTTGACATCCTTAATTCTTCCTCTTGATCAAAAACTATTAGTAAATGTAATTATTTAGACCTCAACTTCAAGAAATCGAAATTTTAATTAAAATCACAAAGTTAAGAAAGTTTGTTTAAAAACAAATGATATAACCATCAGGGAAATTTTATTTTTTTTACAAATAATCTACTGACTTTTAAATTTCAGTTATTTTTAAATGAAAAACATCTCCAGAAAGTCAGTTTTATACTGTAACAATTTTGCCTACCAGGTGAGTAGAATTAAGCAGCAAAATTTAGAATTTCTTAGGAATATAATCCTGGCAACTGTATCTGAAACTACCAAGATTTCTATTGTTGCAGTTTTGGAAAGCCAACTTGGTTCCACAAACACAGCTGTTATAACTTTTTAACTTTAATCAGGAATCTAAAAACTATTTTCAAATAGCACTACGAGAACATTAAGGCCACGCACCATCGCCACTAACAAAGCTCCCCATGAGCCAAGAATAAATGGGTAATGCCAACTGAATGCATTCTAACCTCAAAGCAACTGATAACATTCATTTTTCATCATGGATTTTCTATGATGAAATTATTCAGACCTCAGCTTCAAGAAATCAAAATTTTAATCTATGTAGCAAGTACCAAAATAAAAATACCTAATCTTACGCATCTGCTTTTGTTACTTTTGAGTCCTTAAAAAGAAAATAAAGTTGAATTTTAAATTCTAATAAAACAAAAACTATTACTGTTATGTTAGCATATCATGCACTGAGCACTCAACACAGAAATATTCCCATTAGATTGCAAAATTAATAAGTATTTCCCATGTTTAAAACCTCATGCACAGCACATAGCATCCCAATTTAGTGACATGCCAGGACACGGTATGCAAAGGACAAACAATGTGTAGAGATTTTTTTTTTAAACTACGAACCACAAAACTTACCCATCCTCACCATAAATCTTTTGAAAGAGTCTAGAAACCAGAAAACCAAAAAATTTAGAGTCATTTTTCCACTGTCAGCTTCTAAATCCTCAATATCTTTAACTTAAGAGTCTAACTAGAAATGAACAAATCTCAACAGGCTGCTTCTTCAGCCACATTCGTTATCATGTCTCAAGTTCTCATTGATCTCCTATTTCAAGGAATTCAGATTAAGCAAATAAAAGGTTTCTCAATTTACTCTGAACTAACGAATAAGAAAGGGCTCCTCATTGTCAGGAATTGATAAATTAGATTTGGGTTTACTCATTTTATTCAGCCTAATCAGATTTGCCCATTCCTAAATTCAACAAACTGAACATTCATTAAAAAGGCAAGTTGGAACACAAACGTTATCAAAATGGCCACAATTATACATGTAAAATTCAGCAGACAGCAAATAACATTCATGCATTGAAACCTCAGCGTTTGCATTAAACTTTAAACCATCAATGAAAATAAGTCAGACATTAATAGCCCAAGAAACCTAGGTCAAAAACAAAAGTCATGTTAAACGAAATTTGCAATGCCATATTTTAAGGGAAATGTTTACACAAAAATCACACACTTCAAAATATGAGAAAAACATAAAACCAAACTACAACCAGACTGTTTCACTAATGCCTGGACATGAAACTAAACGTCTGCAAAGCTAATTGGAAAACGTTTTCAGAGAAACTTTATATCGTAGTATATTACCAGGGTCTCAAGGCCAAACACAAGGTTTTGTAGGTACACCTTCTTAAACAGGCCCGAATAAGCGATTTAGATGTGTGCAAATATGGAATTGCACTTTTTCCACAAAATGACTAAAAGGTTCTCAAAGCAAAGTAAGTTTTTACAGGATGCTTCACATTGGCACGCAGCATGCAGGGATGAACAACAGATGCCACTTTCTCGCACAAGGAAATGTACACGAGAGAATCCATGACAAGCAAAATCCTTGCAGAAACACGCTCTGACCTCTCAACCATCAGCCGCTTCTTGTGCCTAAGACGGCTGGCCTCCCGGATGGCCTCCCATTTCTGTAAGTCGGCCTCACTGCAGGAGCCGGGGGTGAAACTCATGGGAGGCACTGTCGTTCCGAGTTTCCAAGACTGGATCTTCCGAGTCAACATGTCATCTTTCTTCCGCCGATACGAAGGAACCAATATTCTACAGCTACTACTTTTTTCCTTGGGTGTGCGTGTCCTTTCAAGCACACAGAGAAATTTGGCTTGAATTTCCGGGGGGAGAGTCCAGGGTTCAGGGAAAGGGACTGGCTGGTATTTATCTGGGGCCCCAGATAGAGGCACCTCTTTCTTCTGCGCTGGCATCCGGCGAACAATCATATCATCTTTTTCTAAATCTGGAAGTACAACATCCCCTTCTCGACATTGCAAAATTATATCCCGTTCTACAGGATCCTCTTGCTCAGAGAAACTTCTAAGGTCTGCAAAAGCTCGGAGAACGTACGGATTTGCACGAAATGCCCCTGTCTTTCTGACAAAGAAATCGTCATTCTCTAAGTCAGGATCCAGGGCTGACATATCGAAGTCATCTCTTCTGTAGCTGGGTGCATAAGAGAGATTCTTTCTGCGTGTTATGAGCCGCGGACCAGAAGTGGGATCAAGTCTGATATTTGTTTCAGAAGACAAGATGTCATCAGAGTATGTTTGCAGGGCCTGAAGTAATAAAAACTGACTGAAGCACAGAAAAGAAACAGGAAGGGAGACTCATATTAAGGAGATATAAGGAGAAAGCGTCATCAAGTAGCAGACCAAATCACCAGTTACAGTGGGTGAAATATTTTAGTGGGCCATGAGAGGGACTCTTGCTAAGAAAGCAGACTAGCACTTAATGCCATCATCCTTGACTTGCCTGGGCACCACTTAAAGAAGCAAGGGTAGAGTGCACCAGGTGGGCACTGAGGCCAACTGATACAGCTGAAATTCAGAGTGAGTAGACCTCCCAAACACATACACCACTTCCTGTACGCTTTTTCTCATTCGCTAAGCCACTGGGGCCTAATTCACTCCCTAGAAGAAGAAATGATGTTGGGAAATTTCTAGAGTGAGGCATCAAGCACTTCATGCAATGAGTACATGTAATCAGGAGAAAAAAAATCATTTCTTGCAAGTTTTATGAAAGACCTTGAGGAATTTCTCCTATACATCTTTCCCATCAGACTTGCCTTTTCCAGTCTCTATTTAAAAGTTACCTCATTTCTCTACTTCTCTACCCTAGCACAACTATAAAATTAGGTCATCTCTTCAAAAGCATTTTAAAAACAGCTTTCCAGGCAGGTGGCCAGGAGGTTAACAGCACTGGAATCTCACATGATAGACCGTGGTTCAAGTCCTTGAACCTGGTGGCTTGCTTGCTCACTCACTCGCTCTCTCTTTCTCACTATCCCTCTCTGATCAAATTAAAATAAATAAATAAAGTTAAATAAAGTAATTCTTCTTAAAAAAAAAAAAGGCTTTCCAAAATAATTATATCCCCTGAAAACATACAGTCTCTTGTGTATTACTGTGCTAAAGAAGAATGCTGACTCCTATGGACTTTCAAGCTTACATGCTCACGCAGAAAGCACGTGTTATACATTATGCTCTTGTACTACACCCATTAGGTGAATAAGCTTTCATAATTTAGCGCATTCAGATCCCAGGGTTAAAGTGGCAAGAGACATGGGCAGAGAAGGGTGTCTGCAATCAGACCCCAAGCAGGCAGGCTCATGCAGACAGGTGCACCTGGGCTCATCAGAAGCACCGCTGGCTCTCCTGGCTGCATGGGTGTCCTGGGATTTTATGGCCTGTTTGGTAGCTAGCTCCAGCAAGAGTGAACGTCTTTGACAGTTGCTGTCTAGCCTACCTTCTGCTTTTTGTATGCTATTAATAATGGCAGCACTTCCATCAGAGCCTGAGTCCTCATCCTCAGAGTCTGAATTCCTTCTACTATGAAATGACAGAGAAAAGAAGGGGGAGGGAAAGAGAAGAAGAATTGGAGGAAAATAGAACTACTAAAAATAATGCCAGGCTATGACTATGTATAGGAGAGGAGGACTTTTTAAGATCCAGATTCTCAAGTTTAAATTTATACAGAAATTCTTTTCCATTATAACAGTTCTAGAGATGTTAGAGGGAAAATGAAATAGACTTTCACCCTCCTCTCATAAAAAATACACACAGAGCACACCTGGTCAGGGCAATGAATGAACACACAAACAACAGGAACATGAGCAAAGACAAACCTGAATCCCTGAAATTCTTTATACCATGGTTTATAAGTTTCCCTTTTTATTCTTTTCCAGCTCATCTCTTCAGGGGTCCAACATTTGGGAAGAAACTGATCAAAAGAACTCCTTGGGTTTGGCATGATTGGACTTAGCTTTCGCACATAAAGATCATCCTTTACAATGTTGGGTATGCTTGTTGTCTCTTCTTGTTCCTCTTCCAAGCGACAAGAGGAGTTTGAAGATTCTTGAGCTGTTGACCAGTGCTCCATATTGGTGCCCCAAGTCCTTCTCTTGTGACTGTACAAAATATCCAACCCGTTAAGACACTACATGAGCAATTGGTGACACAGAACACAAGAGGCATGCTTTCAGGCTCAGAGTGCTTACACCATGAATGGAGCAAATGCACGCACATCCTCATCATTGCAGCTCCTAGAACAAACTTCAGGCATTACAACAGCATGTTACTGTAATTAGAGAGAAGCTAGGTACGCACGGGCCAAAGGTACTTAATTAGAAGCTGTGTTAAAATAGGACAGCTTGCAAACAATTTGGGGTGTTACTTTCTGAATTAAAATCAGCTGCATGATAGACATCCAGATCCAGGACAAATATTCCTGACCTCGTCTGTTTGTATAGCCTGGGAGCTAATGGACCAGCAGGAAGAAATACTCGCTGACAGGAGTTAGGAACGGTGGTTTTCAAGTTGAAACTCTTGGGTCTCTCTTTCACTTGGAATCTACGGTTGGCTAAGTCATCCAAAATCACGTCAGGCAATCTTCGTCCATCCTCAGAGTCTGAACCACTCTCAGAGCCATATATCTCCTTCTGAGAGGAAGCTGGATGTGAAAAATCACACTCCGCTCTGCTAACTTGATGGGAAATTAAAGGATTCCTTCTGTGTCTGCTAAGATCAGTCAAAACAGGGGGAGGATGGGGAGGGGTAACAGCAGAGCTCACAATGAATAGTATAAGTCATTTGGTAAGATGGAAAACTCATCAACTAAAGGCACACCTCTATAAAAAGACCTAGCGGATCACATGCTGACATTCTAAAACAGACGAAATACCTTCACAAGATGTATGACTAAAAATAGAAGGTACAAAACCTCTCTCATTAGTGACATGTAATATATTCTCCATAAAATACATTTTTTAAGAGCCATTCTTTCACTACTTTTAAATATCTCACTAATTCACAAAGCGCACTGAACACCATAGTCACGTCGCATCTCGGTACCTGGAAAACGTTCCATCGGCTTCGGTGTAGACCGGGCTTGCCCAACTTCTTCTGTTATCTTCATTTTTATCCGGCTTTTTCTTCCTCAAGGGTGCTGGCATATAGGATGCCTGTCTATTTTTGTTGGGTAAGAAACGGTTGAATGGTAAAGCAGACTTTGGTTCAATAGCCGAAATCCTTCGGTACGACATATCATCCTTATTATAATCCTGCATTTTGAATGTAAATTCAGAATCGGTGTCACTTTCGCAACCTGTAAAGAAGGCACAAGAGTCGGCTTTACTCTCCAGATTTTCGACCTGACGGAGCCCCCACCTACGTGCCTGCTTTGTCTTTCCCTCGGAAGCCCAGCGCTGCTCCTGCTCACTGCAGAGAGTATTTTTAGACATTTGTCATGAAGTTGTGATAAGATCCATTAGGAGGAACTTGCTTTGCATACTGGAGGCACACACAGTACATTCTTTTGGTATTACGCATTCTAAGCAGAAAAACTCCCAATTTACCAGAGAAACCCTTTTCTTCTCCATCTTCTTTGCCTCCACAATTTTCCATAAAACTTATTGATGTAATACATCTGACTAAAAATCTAGCAATAAGCCAGACACTTAAAATGAGATTTTAGAAAATTCTAATTCTAGAAAAGCTCAGTAAATTTTTAAAATTGTATTTATTTATTCCATATTGTATTTATCCCATACAGAGAAAGACTGAGATGCAGGGAGAGATGGCAGCCCCAACAGGTTACTACTGACGCCACAATCCACCCCAGCCTCAACCAGACCAGATCAAGGGCACAGACATAGTGGTATGTTCAGGGAGGTCCCTGGATCCAAACTAGCAACTTTCCCATGTGGATCTGCCTTCCCTTTTACATCTGTGCTGTGATATGGCCTGAGAAACTCCGTAATTTAACATAAAACATACAACCATCTAAAATCTATATGAAGGAATAGATAAGAAAGGGCAGAGAAAGAAAATTGGAAAGCACAAGATCACAACAGGGTCTGACAGACCCCTCAATGAACTAAAATCACATATTAGACATGATGTTGGACCAGAAGACTTTTTTAAAGAACTATTTATTTATTTATTTATTTATTATTACTCTTTAATTTGACCAGAGATAGAGAAAGTGAAAAAGCAAGCTGCCAGGTCTGGGATTCAAACCATGGTTGGCCAGGTGGGAGTCCAGCACCTTAATCACCATGCTACCTGCTGGCCCCTAGAAAACTTCTAATGTCCCAAAAGAATTTCATGTCCTTTCCCTAAATGAGAGCACAGAATTTAAGGTTCCTTCTGAGGGTAGCCTTGGAAAATATTTGGGGAAACTGGTATTTTAATTAAAAATCATTTAAGCACACATTCAAAAGAGTACACTTTAATACACTTCAAGTTCAGATGCATCCTTTGATATACTTCAAGGTTAAATACAAATAGTAATCTGCTCTCTTTAAATAAATTAAACCTACTCTTTTAAAGACATGAGAAAAAAAGGGGAAAGAACAACACTACAGATCCCAGCTGAGTCCTCTCTCTTTCCAGGCCTTCTTTTCTTCCTGCCTGTGTGCAGCAGTAAAGACGTGCAAACGCTCCTTGCTTCCCAACAGGGCTCTCTGAGGCTGACTGTGCACAGTACCTGCCTGCTCTAGGCTCCCAGCAGGTAGCACCTGCAGGGCTAACTGAGCTGCAAGCAATCTCACCCCACCTTCTCTTGCCTGCCAGGAATCTACAGTAAACAGCCCTGAGAATAACCTACAGGAAGTGGTTTAACACAGAGCTACAGATAGGGACAGATTAGAAGAGAGTCAAGCAAGAAAGTATAAACAGCCATGACCAGAAAGATAGGAGTCAATGATTTGGTGCTGTTTTTGTTATTGTTGATTTGATTTCTTTTTAGGTTTTTGCCATAGGGCACTTGCAGTCCCCAGAGGGAGACAGAGAGATGGGCAAGCAGTTAGTTATCCCTTCTTCTCCAATCATGCACACATGCACATGTGCCTGACACGTTTTTCAAGCCAACAAGTCCGGGACTCAAACCATGGAGTTGGCCATGTGGGTTCTAGCGCCTTAACTTCCATGCCACCAGCTGCCCTTGACCGTTTGTTTTTTAACACCTCCTAAAAAAGTAGGACATTTCTCTCTTATTTCCAATAGATGTACCAGTGATTCTTGACAAAATTTCTGCATGTGAAATCTTTTTTTTTTTTTAAGAGATTTTTGCTGTAGGACATGTGTGCTCACTGGAGAGAAAGAGACAGAGCATGAGAAATCAACTCCCCCAGGGGGATAGCTATGCCACAATCCCTTTTCCTCCATCCTCCTCTTGGGATCTTGGGCACACACGCACACACACCTGGTGTGAGGTTTAAGCTGCCAGGTCCAGGTCTTGAACTGTGGTCGACAATGTGAGAGTCCAGCCATCTGCTGGTCCCTCTACATATGAAATTTTAAAATTGTAAATGAACTATTATGTTTTTGAATTTTTTATGTTAAAAAATAATTAGGCCACTACATTGGTTTTCAGAGTTGTATTGGCTTAAATTTCATTCTCAACATAAGAATTTTCACTTAAAATTAGAACATTTTATTTTTTAATTATCTTATCCCCAAAATATTATCCCTAAATTGCTGTGATCATCAATTTGGGACTATAAACTGGTGGGTAGCAGCAAAATTTTAATACACTAATCATCAAAAAAGTCAGAAAAAAGTTTTATCAACCTTAGGCACCTCTTCTCATTTTTTCCCCTTCCTTCTTGGTTGTAACTACCAAGACTTAATTTTCACATTCTTTAAATAAGATCTGGGGCTAGTAGGGAGCACAGCAGTACAGTGTGATGCTCTATAAGGCTAATTAAAATGAAAAAGTTCTGGGTTTGCGTCCAGAGACCTCCCTGAGTACACCAGTCACTACCCTGCCATGACCCAGGACTGAAATGGGGAACAGATTGTGGCATAAACACCGGGTTGTGGTGCTGTACCTCTGTCTCTTCTTTTCTTTCTCTCTCACTTGCTCATGAAAGAAATAATTTTTAAAAAAAGGTTTGTAACTTCTTTCCCAAGATCAGGAAACGGTGAGTAGGTGGCCCTTTGCTTTGGATTACATGGACCAGGCACCCCGTCCAAGGATCTAAGGAGGAGAACACTTAGCCTATTCCATACAAGTGCTCCACTGCATTTGAACTCACTGAAGTCTGTGTGCTTCTATCCACCCTCAATCTTTTCCCCTTTTGTTCTTTTTTGGGTAGACATAAATGAAATATTGTAAGTGGTAGGTTCTTTATCCGAGACAAATCGGAGATTGAGAATTTTAACCTCTCCTTTCCAGCTTTAATCACTCAGATGAATTATAAACTCAGATCCAGTTCCTTAAAAGTATTGTAATCATCATTTGGGCATGAAAATGTCACACCTAGATAGCAAACAGCCAACAAATGCAACAATAATTAATGCTTAAATAACCATTCACGGCTTTTATTTTTCATTTTTAAACACTGCTAGTACTCTAAAAACTAGAGAACTCGGTTTGTTACTATACTCAATAAACTGTTGATTAATTTACTTTTTAAAGAATTATTTTATTGGGAACCAGCAGTTAGCATAATGGCTATGTCGCTGGACTCCCACGTAGTCGACCGCGGTTCACATCCTGGACCCAGTGGCTTAAAACTCACACCAGGCGCGTGTGCATGCGTGCCCAAGATCCCGAGAGGAGAATGGAGGAGAAGGGATTGCAGCGTGACCATTCCCCCTGGGGGGTGATTTCTCGCTTTCTGTCTCTCTGTCTCTGTCTGTCTGTCTGTCTGTCTGGCGAGCGCACGCGCCCTATAGCAAAAAAACCTCTTCCAAAAAAAAAGAATTATTTTATTTAGCTTTATTTTATTTATTTAGTTATTTTAATTTGACTAGAGAGGGACAGAGCGAGAGCGACAGCGAGAGAGAGAAGGAAAGTTTGGAGCAAGCCACCAGGTCCAGGATTCAAACTGCTATCAGTCATGTGGGAGTCTAGCGTCCTTAACCACTACACCACTTGCCGGCCCTAATTAATTAATTTTTGAAAAACACATTCATTGCACATTGTATTTATGTAAATTTTAGATCAGAAGAAAAACAATAAGTAATTACTGAGTTCTAGTTAATAATATTCACATTCAATATTTAAGACAAGTGTAATGTATTCTAAAATGCTTCAAAATATAAGACGGGGGTACCATTGGGTGGCATGGTGGTTAAGGTGCTAGACACTCCCACAAGGGTGACCACGGTTTGAGTCCCGGACCTGGTGGCTTGCTTTCTCACTTTCTCTTTCTCTCTGTGTGTATCTCTCTCTGGTCAAATTAAACAAAACAAAACAAAACAAAACAAAACAAAACAAAAATAAAACAGAAAAAGAAAAAGAAAAAAAGAAAAAATATATGAATAAATAAAATTAAAATAAATCATTTAAAATAAATAAATAAAAATAAGATGGATAGGGCCAGTAGGTGGCATGGTGGTTAAAGCAGGGTTTGATCGCACTGGTCAACTGCATAGTTCAAGTCCCAGACCCAGCAGCCTGAAAATCACTGCAGACATGTGTGCATGTATGCCCAAAATCCTAAGAGGAGTATGGACCAGAGCAAAACAAATGACAGCCTGGTCATCCCCAAAGGGGGGTGATATCTCACCTTCTCTCTCTCTCTTTCTCTCTCTCTCCCTCTCTATCTCTGTCTCCCTCTGGTGAGCACATGTGCCCTATAGTAGGAACTAAAGAAAAAAATAGAAAATAATAATAAGATGGACACTAATGCAGAGAAAAGAAGAATGCATTATGTGGTTAAAACAAGCATATTAAGGGAACCAGCAGCTGGCGTAATGGCTATGTCGCTGGATTCCCACGTAGTCGACCGCGGTTCGCGTCCCGGACCCAGTGGCTTAAAACTCATGCCGGGCGCATGTGCGTGCGTGCCCAAGATTCCAAGAGGAGAATGGAGGAGAAGGGATTGCAGCATGACCATCCCCGCTGAGGGGTGATTTCTCGCTTTCTGTCTCTATGTCTCTCTCTGTCTGTCTGGTGAGCGCACGCGCCCTATAGCGAAAAAATCCTCTCCAAAAAAAAAAAAAAAAAAAAAAAAGCGTATTAAAATGTTATGATGAAACAAGGTGGTGGTGCATGGATGTTTACTGTAAAATTATCTCAAGCTGCTAATGTTTCTGGTTTATCATAATAAAAATGCTGGAGAAAGTGTTTAGAAATATAGAACTAACTAGAAGTAACTAATCAATGTACACAACCCCTACTAAATGAATACAGATTCACAATCAGAACTGTCAAATTTTTCATGCTGATGTTGGAAGCACAGAAGTATTTCAAGAAACTGGATATGAGATTTCAATCTAATCAAGTATGAATAGCTACAGACTGTTGATCACAAATGGCTGACGCTGCCTGGTAGCCATAGGTATAATGCATGCGTTCAGATAACTTATTTGACAATAAGCTGGGGGATTGAAAGAAGGTTCTTTCTCACATTTTCCTTTTTCCCGCTAAAGAATTATTTATTTAATTTTATTATTACTTTAACTGGGTACAGGACACATGCGCTCACCAGAGAGAAAGAAAGAGAAGGAAAGTGAGAAAGCAAGCCACCAGGTCTGAGATTAGAACTGTTGTCAGTCATTTAGGAGTCCAGCACCTTAAACACTGTGGCACCTTCTGGCCCCTTTCTCACTACTGTATCTCTTTCATACTTGCTCTGTCCTAGCTTAACTTTAATCTTGACAAGACCAAAAGATGTTTACCACCACGTTAGGTTGCATGTATCCAATCTATCAAAGTTTAGAGATAATTATAAAAAATATTTTTCCTGCTTTCATTGTTGTTTTAATTTGCTAGAGGGCTCATGCACTTGTTGGAGAAAGAGGGAAGGAAAGAAAAGAAAATGATAAAGCACCCCTCCATCGAGCATTGTCATGCCACCACCCGTTCTCCTTCATTCTCCTCTTGGGATTTTGTGTACACATGCACACTCATCCGGCATGTTTTTCAAGCCACTGTGTCAGAGACTCTTACTGTGCAGTTAGCCATATGGAATTCAGCCACCTTAACTACCATGCCACCCCCTGGCCTCTGTTTTTCCTTAAGAGAAATATTCTTAATCTTTCAGGAAATGATAAATGAAGAGAAGAAAGAAAATAACTCATGAACTAAAACAGACTATTTTTTTCAGAATCTTATATTTCATGTTTTGATATATCAGCTAAGAGACTTTGTAAGTACAGTTTAAGGCTAAATATGGACAGACATGAGGACAGCTTATCACGATACAACACAGGACAGTTAACTGTCTCCTCTCCAGGCCTCTCCAAAAATGAAAGAAAAAAAGTGAAACTAGCACCATTTCGAGGAAGGAAAATATATAAAAATAAGCCTCTAATTATACTTGTGTCTATGACAATCCACTTTGTGGTAAAATTTTTGCCTGAATAATTTTGGTTCCATTTATCTACTCTTTCCTTTTCCCAGATTTCTCTTAACATGCAAACACACTCACTTTCACGGCCACCTCTCAAGGTGGTATCAGAGAAGTAGCTTGTCAGTGATCGATCCCCGACAGAGACCAAACTTTCAAAGGAATCTTCTCTCTTATGGTTTCCTGGAGGACTCCAGATATCTCCGTAGCCACTGTCTCTGCCACTTCTTTTCAGGCAGCTGGGATCTTCGAGTGCCTAAAGAAAATATTTTTAAAAGAACAGCATAAACTTCCAAAAGTGTAGCTGTTTGCAAGCCTAAGTTGGGCTTCATTTGATAGGTGAGGCGATGAGATTTACCTGTTGAACATAAGAAAATTGCTGATAAAAAATAAAAAAATAGGGGGTCCAGCATTCTGCATAGTGATTAAGGCGCTGGACTCCCAGTTGGCCAACCACAGTTCAAGTCCCAAACCTGGCAGCTTAAAAATTACACATGTGCATGCGTACCCAGAATCCCAAGAGGAGAATGGAGAAAGGACTGTGGCAGGGTCATCCCTGGCAGGGGACGATTTCTCACTTTCCCTTTCCCTTTCTCTGTCTCTATCTCTCTCTCTCCAGCAAGCGTATGCATCGCATTGCAAAAATCTTTTTAAAAAGAAAAAAAAAATTTTCAGAAAATAGAGCCAGCAGGTGGCGTGGAGGTTAAGGTGCTGGATCCAACATGACAGACTTGCATTGTTAAAGTGCCGGACCCAGCAGCTTGAAAATCATGCTAGGCACAAGTGCTTGTGCGCCTAAAATCTCAAGAGGAGGCAGGAGGAGAAGGGATTGCAGCGTGGTCATCTCCTGGGAGGGTGATTTCTCACTTTTCCTCTCTATCCCTGTCTTTCTCTGGCAATTGTACACATGCTATAGCAAAAACTATTAAACAAACAAAACTGCAACTGTTTACCTAATACAATAAAGAGGTATTTAATATTCAGTGTAACAATCCAGACATATTATTTAGTAAAGTAGCACGGTCTATTGTAAAATAAGGAAAGGGGCCAGCCCCACAGCCCAACAGTAAGCATTGTGCAGATGAAGCCGTATCCATGCGGCTGACCAGCACTGGTGGCTTGGAAAACATGGAAACGAACTGCACAGGGACTTGGAGAAAAAGGATTGCAGCATGACCGAGCTTCATTGTGAGGCTCGCGCTCGCTCTCTCTCTTGCCCACATGTGTGTGTGCATATAAACTGCACCTTCTAGAATAAAAACTAAAAAAATAAAAATAGGAAGGACAGGGGCTAGCAGGTGGTATGG
Source organism: Tupaia tana (assembly GCA_026018925.1). Classification (NCBI taxonomy): domain Eukaryota; kingdom Metazoa; phylum Chordata; class Mammalia; order Scandentia; family Tupaiidae; genus Tupaia; species Tupaia tana. The sequence continues at coordinate 75,444,852 of JAKSZU010000005.1, read as the reverse complement.
TAGTTAAAGGTGCTAGACTCCCATATGGCTGACCATGGTTCAAGTTCTGGACCTGGAAGCTAGCTTTCTTGCTTTCTCTCTCTCTCTCTCTCTTCTCTCTCTCTCTCTCTCCCTCCCTCCCTCCCTCCCTCCCTCCCTCCCTCCCTCCTTCCCCCTCCTTCTGTGTGTGTGTGTGTGTTTTAATTTGCTCTGGTCAAATTAAAAACTAACAATAATGATAAATAAAATAAAGGAAATAATTCTTTAAAAAACAGAAAAGGAAGGATAAGGATAAACAGTTTAAGAGATGACAACTTAATTAGAATGACATTGAAATGCTGAAACCAATCATTAGTTACAGATATCGATAATAAACATGAAGCAGGGACCAGTAGTTAGCGTAATGGCTATGTCTCTGAACTCCCATGTAGTCAACTGTGGTTCGAGTCCCGGACCCAGTGACTTAAACTCACACTGGGTGCATGTGCATGCGTGCCCAAGATCCCTAGAGGATAATGGAGGAGAAGGGATTGCAGCATGGCCATACCCCCTGGGGGGTGAATTCTGGCAAGAGCATGCACCCTATAACAAAATCTCTCAAAAAAAAAAAAAAAAAATGAAGCAGTCAAAAAGACATTTTTTAATTTAGACATCCAAAAGGAGATAAGGCAATATAACATTCAGCCTAGCTCTAGGAAATATTCAGGTGGTTTATATTAAATATAAAATCATAACAGTTGAACTTCTTTACCACCTTTCCAAAAGATCGTTTTTTATAAAAAAAGCAAGGGGCATACACTTTAAAGAATTTACTTATTTTCACTAATCACAAAACCTGGATCTAAGGTATCGGCATTTGGGTTCTCATTTTAATTGAAACAAGGGTAACATACTTATTTGCTCTTATATAAAAACTTATTTTCAGGGACCAGCAGTTAGCGTAATGGCTATGTCGCTGGACTCCCATGTAGTCGACCGCGGTTCGAGTCCCGGACCCAGCAGCTTAAACTCACGCCGGGCGCGTGTGCTTGCGTGCCCAAGATCTCGAGAGGAGAATGGAGGAGAAGGGATTGCGGCGTGGCCATCCCCCCTGGGGGGTGATTTCCTGCTTTCTATCTCTCTGTCTCTCTCTGTCTGTCTGGCGAGCGCACGCGCCCTATAGCAAAAACCTCTCCAAAAAAAGAAAAAAAAAAAAAAAAAACTTATTTTCAGACCAGAAGTGGCCAAGTAGTTAAGGCAGCTTGTGCAACCTGGATTTGGTATCTGCAAGGTTCCTGGAACCAATGTTCTGATAGATACAAACTGTATAAGTTTGTAAAATATACATAATTTACTCAAATAAGCAATGTAATCAACATTCCTTTATAGAAGTCCGTACGGAAAATTTTAATATTTGAATCAGATGGTGCTTATCTGAGTACTTGTTGTACTTGTCTTTCAACTCTTAGTTACGAATATTTTCAATATGTGCAAAAAGTGAAAGAAGAGTTTACAATGAATAATTAGCATCTATCTCAGGAATACTCTTGACTAATACTGGATTCGCCAATTCATGGATTGTTTGACAAGTGCTTGAAGCGCCAATAGGGCCTGGTAGGTTTAAGTGAGATTTCATACACTTCAGATGCCAGACACTCTGGCATTAGAGCTGACATCCTGTCATGAACATGCCAGCACCTGATTTATAGCATTATTTCCAAGCAGATGGGGAAGTAAGGTCTAGTGCTGGTTCCAAAAACATACTCTGAAAATATAAAAAGATTTAAAATGTTTAAGTAGATCTTTAGATCTAACAGCTCAGTTATGTACCTGGTGAAGTCTTAGAATTCAACACATAGCAAGATGATTTGTGATCTTCTAAATGTGAAAGTTGATGACAGCCCACCTCGGTTATAAGAGAACTTGAGGGTGACCCAGGTGCCTGGTTTTTAACGAGGACTTCACCCTGATAAGTCACTAAAATGAGTCACTGTTGACTTATGACTTAGGCATGACAGCCTATGCCAAGTATTCTTTATATATATTTTTTCCTTTTTTTAGTTTTTGCTGTAAGATACATATGCCTGCCAGAGAAAGACCAGCAGGAGAGGGTGCTAATGAGAAAAACACCCCTCAAGGTGAATGGCTATGCCACAATTCCTTCTCCATTCTCTTGTCAGGATTTTGAGCACACACACACACACACACACACACACACACGTGCCCAGAGTATTTTTTAAGCTACGGGTTCCAGGACTCGAACTTCAGTGGCCATGTAGGGTCCAACTGTCTTAAACACCTTGCCATTGACTGGCCCCCCAAGTGTTTTTGGACAACAAACAGTGATCTAGTTAAATGAGGAAAGTGTAAGCACAATTTTTTTTTTGAGAGGTTTTTGCTATAAGACGTGTGCGCTTGCCATAAAGACAGAGAGAGACAGAGAGACAGAAAGCGAGAAATCATCCCCCAGGAAAGATGACCACACCACAATCCTTTCTCTTCCATTCTCCTCTCTGGATCTTGGGCATACACACACACACACCTGGCGTGAGTTTAAGCCACCGGGTCCAGGACTTGAACCGTGGTCGACTACATGGGAGTCCAGTGACATAGCCATTAGGCCAACTGCTGGTCCCAGACAATGATTTTTATTTTAACATCATAAAATGGATGCAAAATAGATATATTCACATGTTTCTCATGGCTATCCTCATGTCATAGTAATGAAATAATCAAACCACAATAGTTTTACCTACCCCAAATTATTTTACCTGCTCTGATTTTGACACAGGTGACAGGAAACAGACTTCAATGAAGCACTCCTAACACAAGCACTACTAGGATTAGTCCACCCAAGGCAAGCTATCATAAAAAAGACAAAGCCCCACATAGTTTCTAACCAAATGTTTTCTTAGCCGAAATAACTGTAAGGCAAGACTCTTCCTGTGCTCCAAGTCCCCTGCACTTCCTCCACCAGAGCCTCACCTTTCTTCATGGCAGTGACTGATCTGCCATCTGTCTCAGACAACTGTGTTCTGTGACGCTGGTCGTCTACCCTGAGTGTTTTCTCAGCACCTAGTATAATGCATGTGCATGTTAATATCTCAACCACTACTTAAATTAATTGATTCAGTGAATGTGAATAGAATGCTATCACTTTACAATTAAAAAAAATTATTAAGTTTAAAAAGGATTACCTGAGCCTTCTAAGGTAATTAATCCCATCTCTCTATAATGCATTTGGCTGCATTCAGGCAAAATAATTTAAAGATCAGGGTAGATGTAAGGTAAGATGATCATTTTCACCCTAGCTTAAAACTACTATCTTCCAATCATAGTAACTAACCTTTACTGCATCTTTACAATGTGCCAGAGACTAACGATCATATCATCTGATTCATCATTAGGAAAACCCACGCTTTACTATTAATTAAACAATGACATATGGCCTAAGTGTATTCTTCTGAGTCCTGCAAATTTCCCTGCAGAATTGCCCTCACAGAGAAAGTTTTTTCCATTTGTATCTTTCACATGAAGTTTGGGCAGGACTATGGTCACTACTGCCGTTTGGCCTTAAACACTCAGACTGTCACTTCGATTTTAGGATATAAAGGACTAGAGGCACAGATAAAAGAAAACATTCTCACTTAACACCTTTATCAAGCTTCACCTAGCAGTTGCCTCTTCAGGAAACAGAGGCAGCATGGTTGGACTAGGAAGATACTGAATTGTGGGCATTAGAGATACAGTCACCTGTGACAAGAACACACAAAGAAAGTGAGTAACTTCCATGTATTTAACAGCCCTGCAAGCACATCTCTACTGCAGGTTGAGTCATGATGAATAGAGGAACAATTAAGTGATACAGAGAGTGCACAAAAGGAAACAAATGCGTGCCTCATTAAATGACCCCATTTTAAGAGATAAAGTTCTGGAATAGACTCCCTCACTCCTTGGTAGGAGCACAGAGAGATAGAAAATGAGTAACAATCCTCCTACTTGGCCCAATCTAGCATAGAGGAAAGACAAAGCCACTGTATTTCTTACAGGGAACAAGGGAAAAGGAAATGGGAGGAGGAGAGGAAGATGAGAAGACAGTCGAGTTAGAGTGGTCATCTCATACAAATGAAGGTTTCCTTACCTTAGTCAAGGCTTGTCCTAAGAGATTTTCAAATGCTTTCAAATTAAGATAGGGACCATTATAGTAGGGATTGCTTTGTGCTTTTCTTCCCAGCCAGTACAATGTTATCAAAACCTTTAAAAAAAAATCCCATGAATAAAATCAGTCTCTTTGGTAGCCAATTGCTAGCTTAAAGGCAGTGAGTGCTGTAATACATGATAGCACACATTACTCTCCGGTGAAAAGGTAGACTTTTTTTTAATGTATGAGGAGCGGCAGGATCACTGAACATCTTCATTACTTTTCCTAAATTTTCCTGTCTCTGAGAAATTTCTCACACCAAAAACCCAAATTCTAAAAGTACTACTATGTATGAAGAAAAAAATGTAAGAAAACACAGATGAAGTTTCTAAAGCAATCAATATTAAAAAAAAAAAACCTATAAACATTTAAAATCGACAACTCTCAGCCCACTTAACAAGGATATTAATATTTTTAAAATAAAGCTGTCACACTTTCAGACATTTTTGTAATCTTATGCAGAATATTAAAGACATTATGAGTCTACATTGAGCAATAACCCAGAGTCCTTGAACACTCAATATTTTTTTTTAAAGTGTTTGGTGGCTTTCTGTTTATTCCCCTAAAAATTATGAAAAGTGTTTCTTTACCTTTAATATACTACTAACATATAATAACCAGTTTCCTAAATCTAACCTAACCTCTTCTACCATGGAGAATATATGTTTTAATTATGTATTATAATATGTATATTGAAATGTTTTCTAAGTTTGTGACTGGTTAGACTCTAAGCAAAACTTTAATTTTAAAGGATACAGAGTATCATTTTAGATACATTTACTACATCTAACTTACAGAACGTGGAAGTAAAAACCACTTATAATACTGCATTAAAATAAATATTTCTTACGTTTTTCACTCTCCGATCAGTCTCTTCTTGCCTATAGGGAAAAAAGGAAAATACCTATTAAGTACTATTGGAACCCTTAAATTATAAATTATAGCTAGAAAAAAAGAATCCTATTCTTGTTCTAAGAGTCTATGAATATTAATATCACCTGAAAATGTAGAAATGTTAGAGTACATATTACTCATCAGAAGAGTTTTTCCATATTCATTGATTTGATGAAATATAATGGTCAGTTTTCTATAAAAAGCATTGTTCTTTTTCTCTTATTTTTTCATTATAATCTGATATTTAAAATGCAGTTTACATTTTTTATACTTTCTTTTTTAAATAAGATTTAATCCCAGTCAGGAATAAGAAAATCAATGTGGACTCATTACAAGAAAACTGGGAAAAAGATAAAAAAAAAAAGCTTTGTCCTGAATTTCTTCTCTATCATTTCCAGGGTTTTGCACGCAAAGTCCCTCAAGCGAACTGCTAAGAGCATGGCCCTGCAGATGTGGAACAGTGCAGTCCAAAAAACAGCCATGGTGAGATGGCACAGCAATAGCATTTCACTCTGCAATGCTGGAAGCCATAGGGAAGATCGGCGTTCAGTTCCCACACGTGGGGCACAAGCACACACGTGACTGTGATCCAGGCCGGCTGGCCAGGCTGACAGAGGATGACAGTGTTAAACCCTGTTCAAAGTGCTGGAGTTTTGTTTGTTTGTTTGTTTGGTCTCTCTCATTCTCTTTCCCTCTCTCAAGAAATAAACTTAGAATTTTTTAAATAAAATAGCCATAAATTTCTGCCTACATCAATTTTCTCTAAGAATCATGCTTTTTTTTTTATTTATTTTTTATTTATTTATTTTTTTTGAGCAGCTTCTTGCTATGGGGTGCATGAGCTTGCCAGAAAGACAGAGAGAGACAGAGAGACAGAAGGTGAAAAATCACCCCCCAGGGGGGATGGCCAGACCACAGTCCCTTCTCCTCTGTTCTCCTCTCGGGATCTTGGGCACGCACGCACTTGCCTGGCATGAGGTTAAGCCACCGGGTCTGGGACTCGAACTGCGGTCAGCTACATGAGAGTTCAGCAACTGGTCCCAGAATCATGGTATTTTTGCTCATTGGTAAATGGGTATGATGTTTACAGTAAAATTTAAAAAGAGGTAGGCATTACCTCAGTGTTGAAGAGGCAACAGTATGTTACTTAACAAAAAGGTCACTCTAAAAGAACATGCTTTCTGTCACTGGAGACACACAGGATCAGCATAAATTCAGAAGGCCCTCAAGGTAGGTTTCTAGTCTAACTCTGAGTGGTGTATTTGTAAGATAAAATACACACATACACATGATATCAACATAGACATTCATATATATAAGAAGACATATATACAAAAAGCCATATAAAATAAATCTAAAATATGACAGAAAGACAAAAGGGGAGAATGGTAGTGCACAGAGACAAACATGTACCTGGACTTTCAAAGAATCAACAAGGTGATTATGACCATTCCATCTCATAGAACAAAAGGAACTGAAATGAACCTAAGAAGAGCATGCACTTCTCACGCACCCCCACAAAAAGCACCTCAACAACAAAACTGTCAAACTCTCACACTACCGGGTGGAAATGTAAATTGGTACAACTACTTAAACTCTTAAGCTACTTGGTAGTATCTAGCTAAATATGTCCATATTCTTTGACATAGTAATTCCGTTTCAGTACATACCCAATAAAAAGGAATGCTTATTTAATTTAAAAAATGCTTATGTTTGTTCACCAAAAGTCATTTACAAGAATGTTTATAGCAGCACTATTCATAATGGCAAACACAAAAAGCCAAACATAAGTCTTTTGTAGCAGCATGGATAAATTATGGAATATCCACACAATGGCATATTATATCGTAATGGAATGAATAACCTACAACTGCATTCAACTATACAGGGAAAACAGTAAGCCTAAGTAAGCATACAGACTGTATTAGTCCATTTATATTAAGTACAAAAACAGGGGACGCAAACACATGATCCTGGGAGTCAGGAGAAAGGCTATCCTTTCTGAGAGAGAACAGCTGAAGTGACTGGAAGAAGGTAGAGGCTTTAGGATGCTGGTAGTTTACACGGTGATCTGGAAGCTGACTCTCTTAACCATGTTTAGTTTCTAAAAAGCCTCTTAGGTTGTACATTTATAACATGTATACTTTCCTATATGCATGTTATACTTCAAAAAAGGGTAACAGACTTCACAGTCCAAGTGCTCAAGCTATTTCTACTTATCTCTTGAGAAAATAAAAATCATCTTATAGAAGTTGACAACACTTTATTTTGAATTAATGAGTAGGTAATATCACTAGAATCTGATAAGAAATAACATTTTATAAATATGGCTATATAGTTCCCTTTTTTTTAGTTGTTTTTGTTTGTTTGTTTGTTTTTTGTTTGTTTTTGTTTTGTTTTTGCCATAGGGCCCATGCACTCAGTGGAGACAAAAGAGAGGGAAAGCAAGAAATCATCCCCCAAGAGAGATGGCCACACTGCAATCCATTCTCCTCCATTCTCTTCTCAGAATTTTGGGCACATGTACCCATAAAGATTTTCAAGTTACCAGGTCTGGGACTCAAACTGCAGTCTGTCATGTGAGATTCCAGCACTTTAACCACCATGCCATCTGCTAGCTCCTATATAACTCCTTTTAAAAGATAAACATATACACCTCAAATATTATAGCCAAAGCACCAAAGAACCATCACTATCCAATGGAAAGCAAGTAGTGGGCAGAAAATCATTCTGCCTTCATTTTAAACACAGTGGGAGTAAAATGGACAAGGGAACACTCTAGAACCCCTGTCCTCCTTTCCATAGCCCTCATCAAAGGTTTCCAATACAACAGTCTCATACGCTTTTTACTGTGATAACGTGATCAATGCAATATGCAGTGTGGCTATTCTGTGATGAATACTCACGATGGCAATGACCTTGGCATTATTACCTTCCACCTTTTTTACCTTCCCTTCTAAATGTGAGCATTTATAACATGCTCTAGAACACAGTGACACACAGGACAGCCAAATTAGTGTCCTATCACTGAAATGGAATGCCAGGAATTCTGGTAGTCAATGATTTGCTGGAGTAAATAGAGCCCACTGTCTGACACGCAACAAACACAGCCCAAGCTCAGGAGTCAGTAACCAGGCGGCTCCTTTGCCTGCTATGGCCACGGGGCACAAACCCAAGGCCTTTAAATAGAACAGATGAGAGGGTTGGGGGGAAGCTGATAACTAGACTCTCTGTGAGCCAGCCAAGTTACTGCACAACTCATGAGAACTAAAAATAAGGCAGCCCTAACTCCAAAGTGGAATATTTCCCCCATAATAAATCTTTTGATAGTTAAAATAGTATGATATCATGTTTCAGGGGTATGGGCTTTGAAGTCAGATCTGAGTCCCCATGGCTCTGACTCTGCTTATGTGGGCAATTTGCTTAACTCTCAAAGCTTTAGCTTTCTTCTGGATGCATACTGGGGGGTATGCATCCCCTATTTTAATAGATTTAAAAGAAATGTATATATGTACATAGCAAAGGCTTGAGCCTCCTGGTGAAATAATAATTAGGGAAGTTATCATTACTAGCCTGTAACTGTCTGGGCAGGCCAACCTTATCAGCACTCCACCCAAGAAGGCTTCCTAAGAAGAAATGCAAGGCCCAAATATTTAACATTGCAACTGGCCCACCTGACTCTTTCTCTTTCCTTCTTTAGTTTTGTGTTTAGAACCATCTAATACATACGTTTATTTTGTACTATTCTCTCTTGCTCCAATATCCAAAATAATCTTTGTAAGTTTCATTCATTGCTATATCCTTAAGACAAAGTCTACTGCTTAGCAACCATGTGAAAATATTTGTTTAAAAATGCCTAATTCACTGAAGCAATGTGGAGGAGCAATGTGGAGGAAACAGGAGCAACTTGAGAGTGCAGTCGCTACCATGGGCCTCTTCAACAAGCCCAAGAGTGAAATGAGCCCAGAGGAGCTGCAGAAGCAGGAGGAGGAGGAATTTAACATGGTCCAATCTCTGTGCTCACACAGTCAGTCAAGGACAACACCCAAGTACTCAACTGCCACAACAAGAAGAAACTCTTGGGCCACGTGAAGGCCTTTGACAGGCACTGTAATATATATGGTGCTGGAGAACTTGAAGGAGATGTGGACTGAGGTCCCCTAGAGTGGCAAGGGCACGAAGAAGTCCAAACCAGTCAACAAGGACCACTACATCTCCAAAATGTTCCTGCATGGGGACTCGGTCATCATGGTCCTGCAGAACCCACTCATTGCTGGCAAACAGAGTCTCTTCCCCCTGTCAGAACTCACTCCCTGTCCTGCCAAGACCTGTCCTTTGCAATTGGAATAATCAAATCATGTGTTGTTTTTTGTTTGTTTGTTTAAAAAAGCCTAATACAGGGCCAGCCAGGCGGTCTGGTAGTTAAAGCAGCTGGATCCCAGATGGCAGAGTATGTGACTGGAATCCCAGACCTGACAGCTTAGAAAATATGCCTGGCACATGTGTATGTATGCCCAAAATCCCAAGAGAAAAATAGAGGAGAAGGGATTGTAGTATGGTCATCCCCTGTGGGGAGTAATTTTTCACTTTTCCTTTCTCTTTCTCTCTCAGTGGAGAGTGCACACATCTTAGATTAAAAACTTTTTTAAAAAGCCTAGTACAGTGCATGACACACAGATGCTCTTAAATCAGTATTTGGTTAAATCTCTTTAACTAGGGCCAGTAGGTGGCATGGTGGTTAAAGCACTGGACTCCCACATGGCTAACCACAGTTCAAGTCCTGGACCTGGCACCTTGTTTTCTCACTAACTGTCTTTCTTTGTCTGTCTCTGGTGAGCACATGCACCGTATATTAATTTTAAAATAATAAATAATATTAAATAAAGGATTTTTTTAAATCTATTTAACTCAGAGAAACAAAAGTTAGCAAGAAAAAGTCTGAAATTTAAAATCTCAGGAGATTCTTAGTAAGTACTCATATGATGTCGAAGAAAACAATTAAGCTGTTTTAGTTTTCTTAAAATCTATTCAGTTTTTACTCTAGTTGTATTGCTACTAATAAAGTTCTTTTTTTAAGCTTTTTCTCAAGTTTTTGCCACAGAGCACATGCACTCGCTGGAGAGGCAGACAGAGGGAAAGTGAGAAATCAACCCCAAAGGGGGATAGCCACGCTACAATCTTTCTCCTCCACTCTCTTCCTGGGACTCTGGGCACACATGTACACACAGGCCCAGCATGAGTTTCAAGGTCCAGGACTCGAACCACAGTCAGCCGTGTAGGAGTCCAGTACCTTAACCACTACACCAGCTGCTGGCCCCTTAAGCTATTATCTTTTAAATGGCAGTAACGAGAACCTTTTACAATCAAACATCAATAACCAAAAAGGGACTGATACAAACACAAAGACCAACTTCAAAGTACTGAGTACAAAGCTGAAATGCTGATCTCTGTCATGAAAAAGCTTCCCAGCAGAGTCAGAGAAGCCACACTGGTGCTGAAAAGGAGTCATCATTAAAAGGAATAGGGGTGAAACATTAATAGTTTCAAAAATAACTACCTTAAATATGTGGATAGCCCTCTCTACGCTTGGGTCATACATTAACTTTTACATACATATTATGTTTAATATTCAAGAAATGGCAAGTACAGCATCGACACAATTTTCTACACTGCTAATGGAACAGTTCTGGTAAGTCCTTTCCTACCTGACCAAGGGCTGGAATGCATATGCCCATCACAGACTTCTAAGCTTTCTGCCAGAGGTCAGGAGAAAGAGAGCCCCGAGCTCCCAAGCGAAGCCATGAGTGAACTCACCCATCTGTAAATGGCCACTAGGTATACTCAGAACCAGGAAACTCAGTGATCCTCTGTTTTTTTTAGCCGAAAATATTTAAATGCTAGAATGATTACCACTCAAGTACATCATTTCTAGGCCATCTCTGTGGCACAGCAGTAACATGCTGCTCAGTCATATGGAAGATCATGGGTTTGGTTCCCAACTAACCTGTACATGACGGACACATGCACTTAAGATCCTGGTTGGCTGGGAAGGCTGGTGGGATTGAGTCACGAGGACTTGTTGAGTGTGCTTGTCTCTTATCTCTTTATATATCCCTTCCTTTCTTATGAAATAAATAAGTGTGTGTGTGTGTGTGTGTGTGTGTGTGTATACAGTGTATGTGTGTGTGTGCATACTTTTCTAACCAAAGTACCAGGAAAATAAATCCATGTAGATGACCTGATTCTGTTTTTATTATTTTTCCAGAGGGTGTGTGTGCTCACCAGAAAGAAACAGTGAAAGAGAGACAGGGAGGGAAAAAGCACCCCCAGTGGGTATAGTCAACCACAATCACTTCTCATCCAAATCTCCATCCTTTTAGGATCTGGGGTACACATGCACACACAGCAGGTGCATTCTTCAAGCTTCTGGGGCTAGGATTTGAACTGCACAGTCAGCCCTTAACCAGAGCTGGCCTTGTGCTTGCTCAGGAAATTCCCAGCAAGATCCTTCTGTGAGGAAGCTGCTCAGCTAGGAGGGCACGCTCTGGGGTCAGGCCTCCTAGATGAGAGTTCTGGCTCTACTTTTAGAGCTATGAAAATTTGATCACATACTTAACTCTGGGACTCGGTAGCCTCACCAGTAAAATGAGAATAGTACCAGCTTCAAGGAGCTTCAACGAGGATTTAAAAAGTGTTCAACGCAGGCAGAATAAGTAATTGAGACATTTCTAAACTATGTCCTAATTATCCATCCCAACCAAACAGTACTGGGGAAAAGGGAGACCATCAAGTTCTCCCACACATGAAATTTCCCACCCAAAAAGAAACATTTCTATGAAACACAATTCAAGACACTTTCACATCACACTTTCCCTGTCCCCTTGCCAAGAATATCTTTAAACAGGGACACCAAATTATTTCTGGAATAAGGTCACGTATAGGCCAAGGCAAGCTGGTGTAGTATTACTGCCATTGTCTAAACATCCATGTTGGCACCAGGCCAGCGCTCCCCACCCGCCCTTGGTCTACCACAGCTTGCCTTGGCCAAATTCCCTTAAGTTTTCCAAAAGCTCAGAACTCGAGAAAAATGTGCCTACACAGCCAAAATCTATCTGATAGCACCATGTGGGGACAAAGCACTGATGACTGAGGTAACAGTTTTACTGGAATGTGCCAGCCAGTTGTATTCCAGAGCTGCACCAAAATATTCCCAAATAATTCTGCCTATCCAAAGAGTGAAGTCTGGGCCCACATGCGCTGGCCCATCAGAGCCCTTCTTTGGGTGACTGTCGAGAACTAGAGCCATAGCTGATAGATCCTGGAAGCAACCACAGGCCTGGCTAAGAACAGCCAAGCACTGAAACGTTCACATGTCACCTAAAGCCACTCACAGAACCAGTGCAGCATAGCAAGGGCCAAAAGAAATGAAGGATATTTTTCCCCAAGTAACTTCATGGTTTGACACAGACCCTCACCTCCCTTTTTATGTTCTCTTCCATGTTTTGATACTGTTTTCCTCAAGGTACTCACGCCTTCATTTGTAAACTGGAAAGCTTGATCTCCCCAGGCTCTGCCCCAAGGTCATAATCCCCTAGGAGTTTCATTCTCCAAGCTCCCAAAATCTTTTCTCCTCAAATCCCCACCTATAACCCGTCTAAGCCAATCTCAGTTAAGATTAAATATGGTTTTCTAATTGATCTATTGCATGGGGAAATATTTTTTGCCCTGATACCATAGAGAAAGATTTCCCCACATGCTAATATGAGGAAAGGTGAGACTGGACCCTACCTGCCACCACCCCCAGCTTCCAGTCCAGGCTTCCCTAGTTAAGGAATCTGGAATTCTTACAGGGACTCAACCATAGTTTGCCACCCTGCTTAGTCTCCTCCTGGCTACCAGAATAAGCGTCAGCCCTAGCTTCCTTTGCTGCCAGAATGACTACGGCTCACTGAGCAGTTGTGTCCTCACGGCTCTACTTCCCGAGGCTACTTCCCAGAGCAAAGCACAGATTCTTCCTGAGGCCTCAGCCTGCAAAAGCTCCTGCCAGTCCTGCCCCGACGGGGGTGGCACCAGCTGACTTGGGCGTTGCCTCTTGGGAAATGAGGTTGATATTAGAGGAGCCAGGATCACAAAATACTTGGTTCGGCTCCAAGCCACTAAGTATTCTCTGCTCTCCAGTTGTTCCTTCTGCAATTTGGCCACCTGTTCACAACTTCATAAAAAATATACCTATATCAAGAAATGAGGTCCTGAATCATGATGTCACAACCAGTCAGAAGAAGGAAACGCGTGTGGCCGGCATCTGGTTTAAATCTGTCAGATCTAAGGGGTAAGGCGGAGGCGTGAGTGTGGGGGTGGGAGAAGAAGACACAATTCAAAGCAGATGTCCTTCCGATGACAGAACAGTTGTTCATTTCCACAAACACAACTGAACAGACTGTCTCCAAGTGAGAGGAAAGTCTTGAAGTTCTGAACATCTCTAAGGATACTAAGTGAGATTTTAAAGAGCAGAAAATCATTCCTAACACTAAGGAAAGGGGCCATTTCTATCCAAAACATAAAAATCTGAAAAGGAATTTAGGAAGACTGGCTTCCTTTCCTACTAATGTACTTTCTAATATTCTATTAATGGAAGCTCAACCATTGCATTATCTAATATAGATCAAATACTAGCACCTTTTGCTAATCACTGTCAACAGAAAAGATGTACAAACAAAAGTTAAAGAGAAATCCTTAGAATACCCCCACTTATTCTTTTCTTCTCTCAAAAATGCAAGCTGCATTAAAAAGGAAAAAATAAAGTATGAAACTAAAACTCTTCCTCCTTCCCTCCCACCTTCATCCCTAAAAATGAAAGCGTGCTCCATTTGACAGCCTTCCGCAGATGTTAGAGACCTGTGACTCACAGGTTTTAATCTGCCATCGCTACCAAATGCAGCTCCAATTATTGTGGAAACTATAAAAACGACACTAGAGAAAATAACACCACCCCTGCAGATAATTAGTGAGCACAAATACATGAACTTGATGATTTCTGTACTTACCTATGTGAGAGAAAAGTCTTAGAAATTCAACAGTTTTTATCCTAGCAACATAATGCTTATTCCAATCCTGACAAATGAATAAGTATTCCCTTGTTAAAAATAATGTTATTAAATTTCACACCCCTCCCACACACTACTAAGAATAGCAAAGTTTCTTTTAAAGAGAAAGAAGAGCTCACATGCATTCGAAGACACTAGCACACTGTCCCACTTAAATACAACTGATGAATGCTGCTATAGGAAATGAAAGGGGAGTTTTAGCCATAACTCTTTCAACTAGAAACTTTTTTAAAGAGGTTTTTGCCTTAGAGTATGAGTACTCACCCTGGATTGGGGAGTTGGGGGAGCAGAGAGAGAGAGACAGTGAGAGGGAAAGGGAGAAATTATTCACCATGAGTGTCTGTCTGTGCCCCAATTCCTTCTCCATTCCCCTCCTAGGATCTCTGGCATGCACGCACATGTGCCTGGCATGAGTTTCAAATCATTGGGTCTGGGACTCAAACTGCAGTCAGCCCTGTGGGAGTCCAGCAATGTAACCACTATACCATTTGCTGGCCCACAGAAACTCCTTTTTAATTCTTCTTTTCTGATTTATGTAATATACCTGCTATTATATGAAAGTGATTTCATAACTCAGACTTCATATATATATATATATATATACACACATGTATATATATGTATATACATATATATGTGTGTATATACATATATATATGTAGATTATAAATTAGAACATGTATAATTAAGACAACCACTGAATACAGAATTTTGTACCCATACAGTATGACTTCTTTATTGAATGGAGTTATATATTCAATTAGATAAAATATGTCGAAGGGCCAGCAGGTGGCGTGGAGGTTAAGGGCACTGGACTCCCACATGGTTGACCATAGTTGGAGTCCTGGACCTAGCAGCTTGCTTTCTCACTTTCTCTCTCTCTCTGTCCCTCTCTGGCCAAATTTAAATAGATAAATAAATAAAAAATAAAAAGTAATTCTTTAAAAAAAATATGTTGAGAGAAAAGCTAGAGGGAATATTAACTAAATTATCCATGACTTTTCTTCTATAAGACAATTGCTAGGTAGCCACATCAATGGAAACAGTGAGTTTTAGTTTCAGATATTGCTAAGTTCGAGACACTTAACAAAGTAGACATGTTGAGTAGATGATTGATAATTAGACATTCCAGTGTGAGATGTTCCAGGTAGAAGGTGTAATTTGGGAAGGTGTCAGCATGTAAGGGTAATGTAAAGTCCTAAGACAGAATGAAATCACCGAGAAAACAAAGACAAGAAGAGGTTCCTGCAGTGAGACCCACCCAAAATATGGTGTTAAGAAGCAAAGGAGGAAAAGAAAGAGAGAGAGAGAGAGAGAAGAAAAAGAAAGAGAGCAAGAGAGAGAAAGAGAAAGAAGAAATAAAAAAAAGAAAAGAAAAAAGAAAAAGAAAGGAAAAGAGAGAGAGAAAGAGAGAGAGAGAGGGAGGGAGGGAGGGAGGGAGGGAGAGAGGGAGATGGGAAAGGAAGGGAAGGGAAGGGGAAAAGGGAAAAGGAAAGGGAAAAATCAGACCAGCTGGTGGTATTGTGGTAAAGGCAGCTGGATCATAGCTTTAAAAGTTAAAAAAAAAAAAAAAAAAAGTAGAGGAGGAACCAGCAAAGCACTCTGGGAGGGCCACCCAGGGTGAGAGGAGTGGCCTGAGCAGGCCTCAGAGGGAGCAGGCAGGTCAGCAAAGCTGCTGAGAGGGGAATAGGGTGAGGCTGAGGATTATTTTCTCACTCCTCTAGATCACTTACACAAATACACACAAAATTACTACATCACTTCTCCTCCAAAAAGGAAAAAGAGTTTAGAAAAGTATTACCATCCACCAAAATTTTTGTTTATTTCTTCAATGAGCAAGACAAAGAGACAGCCTCCTCAATAAGATCTTGCTGCGAGAATCTACCCCCCAGCCTCAGCCAGTCCCAGATTAGAGGCACACACACATGTCCAGTAGATTCGGGGAGATATCCGGATGCAAGTCCTGAACCTTCCTACATGGGTTAGCCTCTCAAACTGCCATGTTCTGGGGCTGCACTGACATCACCAGAAACCTAATAAAAACCGCTGATGCTCATGAAGACAGAACTTAAGAGAATACTGAACCTGACATCTCAGGTGTCCCTCCAGACTTGAGCCCATGCTCAGCAAAGTCAATACACAGGTCACCTATAAATCTTATAGGATCGTGCTCTTGGTACAATAATGTGCCAAATGATACACTTTCAGTTAAGTGTTTCTCAAACTGTGTACCATGAAACAGGGAAAACTGATGGAAAAAACTATTTGTTTGGTTTTTAGAATTATTTAACTTCATATATTTATTTATTTTAATTTGACCAGAGGGTTGAGGGGCAAGAAAGCAAGCCACCAGGTCTGGGACTCAAACCACAGTTGACCATGTGGGAGTCCAGCGCTCTTAACCACCACACCACCTGCCGGCCCCCAAAAATTATTTTTTAAATATTTGGTCTTGCTGTTGGCAATCCTCCCACCTCAGCCTCCTAGCTGGCACATGCCATCATGCCTAGCTCTTTTTAAAACAGGATCTTGCCGGATAGAACCAGCCTGAGCTCACAGTTCTTTTTCCTCAGCACGCCTGAATCCCTGGAATTACAGGTACAGGCCACACGCCTGGCCTTTGAGTTGGACTGAGATTGAACCTGGGCATCCAGGTTCTGTGGACTGTGTAGTCCCAGCCTACACAGTGTCTAGCAGCACATGACACCACAGCTGGACCCAAACTGGCAGTTTTGTTTTAAGAATTATTTATTTATTTATTTATTTATATTTGTTATTATTATATTTTTTAATTTGACCAGATAGAGACAGAGAGAGAGAAAGGGAAAGCAAGAAAGCAAGTCACCAGGTCTGGGACTCAAACCGCAGTTGGTCATGTGGGAATCCAGCGCCTTTAACCACCAAGTCACCTGCTGGCCCCCCAAACTGTCCAAGTTTTAATACAACTTAAGATAAAAAATTTTGTAAAGTACCACATACCACAATGTCCTCTGAATACACATGACAGAAAATTAAAATTCTAAGAAGGCCTCCAACAAGTGACCTATTTTAATCATACTTGAAAAATTCATTTTTAAAATTTTTTTGGCAGAATGATTACTAAATTCTTAAAGACACTAGAATTAATAAAGGGTTTTCCAATTGTGTTCTGTTTAAGTACTACTTACTGCTTAATTATATATTTAATGTAATTATCATCACAATTATCTTTATTAAGCACGTATATCCATCATCCTGTTTGACTGTTCCACATTATCTCCATTAATCCACACAACAATCTAATGATTCAGAATTAGGAGACTGGGATTACACAAATTTAAAAATCCTCTACAAAGTCCCAAAACTTTTAATATCTGACATGATTCACAGACTTTCTCAAGACTCTTATAGTATTAGTGCAGTGACAAATACTTTCCACCTTACTGTAAATTTCAATAATCTACTTACTTCTTAATCCTGAAAAATAATTCTCTTTATAATATCCTGAAATTCACTGTCAGTATCTTCTCAAAGTATAGGTTCAAAGTCTCTCTATGTCAACAGTAATTTTCTCCCTTAATCTGTCTCAAGACAATGACTGATGTTCGCCATTACCATCTTTTCTGGCAAAATTTAGACATAAACACCGCCTTGCATATACAATTCATAATAGCATCCTACAGATGGAAAATTACTAAAAGCACTTTTTAAAGGACTTCTAAGTAATTGGAATAACCCGTCTTATCATTCTTACACTGAGGAAGCAACTACAAAGTACTGATTTTCCATTTGTACTACTGTTAGGCCCTTATAAGCACTGTAAATAAATAAGTTTATAAAGTAAGTATGTACAAGATTAAATGGAAAAGTCTTTTTAATTTCCTAAAGATAAATTTTCTTATCTTAAAAAGTGAAGATATGGGTCATCGGAAAAGTCATGATACTTTTGTTTTTTTTGGAGAGGTTTTTGATATAGGGCACGTGTGCTCACCAGAAAGACAGAGAGAGAAACAGACAGAAAACGAGAAATCACCCCCCGGGGGGGGATGGCCATGCCACAATCCCTTCTCCTCCTTTCTCTTCTCGGGATCTTGGGCATGCACGCACACGCACCCGGCATGAGTTTAAGCCACTGGGTCCGGGACTCAAACTGCGGTTGACTACATGGGAGTCCAGCGACATAGCCATTATGCTAACTGCTGGCCCCTATGATACATTTTTGCATAGAAAAACACGGTATGACTTTTCCTATGACCCAATAATACCTACCATGAGATTTGTGAAACTCAAACATGTGTTTAAAGTATTTAGCATGCAAATACTTATTCCCTTCCTGATGAACATGAAAACTTTCTATAAAGCATATGATAACGTCAGCTGTTATTTGCAAAATATTATATCATTACATCAATTTCTTATTTGTAATTTAAATACATTAAATGTACTATGGTTCTTAATACCTACCCTATCAAGAAAAAAATCATGCATACTAAACTATTGATGTAAGCGACACATTCAGAAATCTCCATATTACTTAAAAACAAATCATTTCCTTTTGCCTGTAAGTAAAACTTTTTTCAAATTTTAAATTTCAACCATGAGGAAATTATTTAGTGCTTCCCCCCAAAACAGACTCCTAGCCCTCAAGTTTTGTGTCAAAATCACTTCAGTCCTAAATTTTACCCACTCCATATAAGTGTCATTTTATCTAATGTTCACTGGAGCTAAAGCCAACAGGTTAGGTATAGTGGTTGAGGTGATGGAAGATTTAAAATATGACCACTGTAGCTCAAATGCTGGACCCAGCAGCTTGAAAATCATGCTGGGCATGTGTAAATGCATTCCTAAAATCTTAGGAGGAAAATGGAGAAGAAATTTTAGTGTGGCCATTCCCCTGAGGGGGTGATTTCTTACTTTCCCTCTTTCTGTATCTATCTCTCTGTCTCCCTCCTCTATGGCAAGTAGATGTGCCCTGTGGGAGGAAAAAAAAAAAAGAAAAAAGTTTGCTGGAGCAATCCCAAGGTAGAAAAACTATATTTTTCACAATTTTAATTATGCCAAAGGTTAATAGAGATAATATAATTTTAGACAAGGATTTCTCCACCTCAGCAATATTAACATTATGAATCTTAATAATTCTTTATTGGAGGGGAATTATCCTGTGCATTGTAGGATGTTAACAGCATTGCTTGCCACTAGCCACTGGATACAAATAGCACTCCTCCGCCCTAATCATGAAAATCAGAAATGTCTCTAGACATTACCAAATGTCTCCTGGAGGCAAAATAGCCCAAGGTTGAGAGCTACTATTTTAGAAGATCTAAGAACTTCACTAACTACTCTAATCAGATAAAGTGCACTCAAGGTTCCCAAGGCTTAAAGTTAACTGAACAATCGTTTAATGACTAAAATCTATAAATATAGATTAATTATATGAACAAAGCAAATAGTCAAGCAAGGACTATACATACCTAGCAAGTTAATGTAAAACACTATCAGATCAAAGGGCCGGACCTAAAGTTCAGTGCCTGAATCGTAATAGATAATAAATACATACTAAATGCTGGAAGAATTAGAACTTAGTAGAGACAGAAACTTAACATTCTTGCTACCTTAGAAGAACTCTTTCAAACTCATTTGTCTTTGATTTAAAGTGATAAGAAATGCTATATCCGATCTTCCTTTTCTCCACTACAATGATCTTGCGATATATTTCTAGAAAGTCTAACCAACGTAAACGCTCCAAATAAGACTTATTTATGCCATTATCTGACTTTTATTCATGTTAAATCTCATTTTTCAAGTAATTCAAAACATTTATGTACATGCGGTAAAAATACATCTCTCCATAAAATATATTGCATCTGAATAATCCACATTGTAAAACCACAAATGGTCTGCTTAGTTTGGAAGAAAAATTCCATTTCTAATTCTTTGATCCTTGTTCACAGTTTACAGATGGAGCCTGATGGAAGCACAGTGGGAAAACACAACATTCCCCACAGCTGACCCACAGGCAAGGTTCCAGATCATGTCCAGAGACTACCCTGAGTCTCCTAGGCACACACGTGCCCACGTCTGGGCTGGCTGAATCTGGAGGACTGCAAAATCTTGCAATAGGTGCTGTCACTGTCTCTCTCACTCATAGACTAAATAAGTAAACTTTTCCTTTTTTTTCCCCTCTTTTTTGAGGTTTTTGCCTTAGGGTGTGTGTGCTCGCAAGAGAGATAGAAACAGTGAGAGGGAAAGTGAGAAATCAACCCCCCAGGGTGGTTGGCCATGCTGCAATCTCTTCTCCTTCATTCTTCTCTCAAGATCTTGGGCACTGCCCAATGTGATTTTTAAGCCACCAGGACCAGGACTCGAATCACAGTTAGCCATGTGAGAGTCCAGCAACATAACTGTCCTGCCATCTGCTGGCCCCAATAAATAAACTTTTAAAAATATATAATAGAGGCCAGCAGATGACTTAGTGGTTAAGGTGCTGGACTCTGCACATGGGTAACCATGGTTCAAGTCCTGGATCCAGTGGCTTGAAACACACAAGGCACAAGTGCATGCATGACCAAATCCCGAGAGGAGAATGGAAGAGAAGAGATTGCAGTGTGGTCATCCCCCCTCCCTCAGGGGGTGAATCCTCACTTTCTGTCTCTCTCCATCTCTCCAGCGAGCACACACACCCTATAGCAAAAATCTTTCTCTCAATAAAAAGAAAAATATATGTGTGTCTGTGTGTATATATATATATATATATATATATATATATATATATATATATATGTATAATATAGTGATCATTTGAGATGGTAGTAGGTTGAATCATGAAACATCCTCCCTCCCTATTCCCAAGATGTCCACTTTCTATTCTAATGCCTGGGATGTGTGGAAAACATCTTAATTGGCAAATGCGATTAAGTTAAGGATCTAAGGTAGGACAGTATCCTGTTTTAGGATTATACCCCACTGGGTCCTCAACATAATAACAAGTATCATTATAAGAAAAGGGAAGAAGAAGACTTGAATACTGCAGAAGAGAAGGTGTGGCCACAGAGGCAGAGAATGGACTGATGCAGCCAGGAGCCAAGAAACGCTGGCTGCTTCCCAAGGCCAATGGAGCAAGGAATGGATCCTCCCTGGAGCCGCAAGAAAGAGCCAGCTCTGCTGACACCTTTTAGCCCCTTATAGACTTATTTTGAATAGGGCATGCAGAACTGTAAGAGAATAGATCTGTGTTGTTTTACGTTTCCAAATGTGGTAATTTGCTACAAACACAAAGACTCTATCGTCCTTACCCTACGTATTTCATACACAGTTTTAATTTCACCATCAATAGAGCTCTGTATTTAGTATTATCTCCACTTCACAAATGTGATAGTGAAGTGTAATGAGATTAAGCAATTTTCTAGAAGTTACTATTCTTATATAATCATAATTTAAACTCAAATTTATCTGATCTAAACGTTTACTCACACCAAGAGTATCGTTTAGCAAAAAAGTGAGCTACCTACTCCTTGCCCAGTCAACCACTACCAACAGCACTGTCTGTATTTAATTTATGTGTGTGAAGCTCACAGCTCATAGCTAAATTTGATTACTAAATTTTCACATTAAACTATTTAATTCATTTAGTTTAAGAAAAGAGGAAGTTGGCCCAGCCTGGTAGCATGATGGTTGGGATGCTAGACTTCCACATGATGACTACGGTTTCAGTCCCAGACCTGATGGCTTGCTTTCTCACTTACTTTCTCCCTCTCTCCTCTCTCCTCTCTCATGAGCACACAAGCCCTATAGCAAATTTAAAAAAAATAATAAAGATAAATAAAATTAAATAATTATTTATAAAAAGAGTAACTCAAAAATGTCAAAGACATCTTCCTTGCAGAAAATTACAAATATGTAAAATGTATACATGCCTTTGGAAAAAGGAATGAAAAATTTATCCTTTGTGAACACCTTTTCCAAACTTCCTAGGACTAATAAAACCTAATTTAACCCATCTATTTCATGAATAGAACTAAAGTTAGAATTGACTAACTAGAAGATAAATCATATTTGTTTTTAACTTAGTATTTGATGCTTCTGATAATTTGTATAAAGCTACCTATCTCTTTAGAAAATCAATATAATGCATTATTGAAAATTTTCCACTTTATACATGCCATCCTTAATTTTATTCATACATACACACATTCATACGTATGCACCTCGCCCCCTATTTAGCCTTCCATACAACACTTGGAATTTCAGAGTATTAGTAGGATATCATCAATCACCCTATATAAACCATTGAGAAAGAATGAAATGTTTCAAACATAAAACACAACTGCATTCAAATTCAGGTTAACAAAACCATGCCTGTCAGTTAACTTTCAAGTTAAATGTATGTGTATATATATATATATATACATTCAGTTGGATGCCCTTCAGGCTAGCTTGCATTTATTGCAATCAATTTCACTTTTTCCATTTTACTTGTGAATACCTTTTCAAAACCTCCCAAGACTAATGAATCTAACGAGTTTGTTTTCCTCACTCTCCCGTTCCTCATATGTAGTCCTAACCCATTTTCTTAAACTGTATTTCTTTCATGCAAGAGGGAGAGGAAGACAGAGATGGGCAGAGGGGGAATGAGACAGATGGATGTACCCTCTACCCCTCGCCTCAGCCTGTCAGTCAGAATCAGCCACAATCAGCACATACATACCTAGCCTGCACTGGGAGACCTGGGATGCAAAGCTGGGACCCTCCCATACTGCATCTACATCACAAAGCATTGCATTAGGGATGTGCCATCAGGGTAGTCCCAAACCCAATCTTTTTTTTTTTAAGAGAGATTTTTGCTATAGGGTGAGTGCACTCACTGGAGAAACAGAGAGACAGAAAGCGAGAAATTTCCTTCTGGAGAGATGGCTAAGCTGCAATTCCTTCTCTTCCATTATCCTCTCAGGATTTGGGGCAAGCACACATGTGAGTCCAGCATGGGTTTTAAGCCGCCAGGTCCGGGACTTGAACTACAGTCAGCTATGTGGCAGTCCAGCGATGTAACTACCACCATCTCCTGGTCCCTCCCAAACCAATTTTATTAATACTACCAAGGAAACTTCTCAGTTGTATCTTCTATAGTCCCACTATCATTATCCCTACCTAAAATTGATCATTTAATAAATATATAAGTGTACGTATTATCCAATTCCTAAGCCTATTCATCTTCCCACATGCTATGTCCTGGTCAAGGGGCCCCAAATTTTAGAGCAAAACTGAGGCCTAACCCACATAACCCCCTTCTTCTCAAACTCTCCCATCATCACATCCACCAATTCTAGCTCCTGGATAGCTCTTGGAGTCGTCTCTTCTTTCTCAGATGTAGTTCATTTCCTGCCTTTGGACTTGCCCTACACCTCCTTTATAGAAATGCCTCAAGAACCTTCCTAAAATGGAATTTTCTCTGGGGCTAGTGATTTAGAAATGGGGGGGGGGGGGGTAATGAGCCCCACAGGTGATACTGAGGATGCTAATGAACAAAGGCCACTGCCCCAGAAAACAGTACGCCAAAGTTAAAATTACATCTGCACTGAAACTACGACCTCAACAAGTTTAACTACTGCCCTGAAAAAGGAAGCTAAACCGAGACATCATTCCCTAGCCTTGCCAATTAGAATGAAAAACAAACAATAAAAAAGCACAAAAAAACAAAACTCAAAAGTTAAGTGAAAAGCCTGGAATTACTACCTGTGACTTTGAAGTGCTGACTGAAAAACCTCAGTATGCTTCACTGGGCTGAAGTGTGCTTAAGACAGCACCAGAAAAGTGCCCTTGGCTTGCTCTCAATGCACACTAAGCAGCTCTCAGGATGCCCTGGTCCAGAGACCTAAAGGACACGGAAGGTCACTGAGTTTATTACTTAACACTCCATAAGCACCAGCACTCCAAGGAATCCAGAAGAGAACACCTATCTTGAGTCCACAGAACAGAATGTTTCAAGTAGCATAGAAGGAATGTCTTCCCTGAGGTTTCTGAAAAGTTACCCAATGCCAGCTGCAAAGTAATGCCATTTAGAAGGTTAGGAAGAGGACTTTTGTTTTATTCATGTATTTCCTCATAATATGCATTCCTGCTACATGTCTCTGAAGGGTCTTTGGTGAGAAACCTGTCTAGAGATATTTTTGCATTGCCTAATCTCTGATTTGTTTTCCGCAGTTAAGAAAATATGAATTAAATATCGTTGGAATAGGGCTGGTCCCTTAACATAGCAGTTTAGCACCGCACAGAGGAAGCTGATCCCACATGAGCAACCAAGGCTCGAGTCTCAGACCCCGCAGCGTGAAGAACACGCCTGGTGTGCACACACATGTGCAGGATCCTGACAGGATAGGGAATTGGAGGAAAGATGATTGCAGCATGGCCAACCCTATGTGGGGGGGGGGGGGGAGGCTGCATATTCATTCTCTGTCTCTGTGTCTCTGTCTCTCTCCCCCTTACCCTCTCTCCCACTTCCTCATGAGCGTGAGCTCTCTGGCATAAAAAATAAATTAACTCTGCAATAATTCCTTCGAATGTGATCACAGATGAAATGAACATGAACATAAGACCACCTTATGTGGAAATCTACTCAGAAAATTATAATACCAAAGTCATTTCCATAAAAATAAAGATATAGAAAGTAGTTCAGTATCAGATTTAAAACAGAAAAGCATATCAACATTTTGATAATAAGTAGAAAATATAAAGAAAAAAGTATAACAGCTGCACAGAAAAATTAAATTGCCACTGGTAAATGTCCTTTATATTACACAAAGTGACATATGAGCATGTTCTGGTCTACTGATTAAGTAGCTAGGCCGCCTTTGAAATTTAAGTCTAGCTCTCATTTTATTCAGATTACTAAATCTGAACTACAGTAATAAAGCAAATATAGAGAAAGTATTATTACTACAGACAGTCATTGGAATACTGAGAAACAAGGTGAACGCAAAAGGACAAATTACTCTCATCTGAGTCTCTTGCTGCTTTGGCTGAGCTGGCAGTGAGAGAGGCTCTGTAGAAATAACTGAAGTGGGACTAAAGTCCAGACATCCATCAAAGCTCTCTGAGTGGCACTGCAAAGTCCCCTGACCTCTTTGGGGACACTTTTTTTCTCATCTGTGAAAGGATTGCTAAATGAGATTTTTCTCCTTCTTATCTTCTAGCTCTGATACTCTGATTTTTACCTCTAACCAGGGAACCTTCCTTAGAAGTTCATATTTCTCGAATGAACAATCCCCACTACAATTTTAAAGCTTATAGGAAATCAACATGAAGTCTCACTAGTCTCCCCAGTGGGCCTTTCTCCTTCAGAGATCTCCTGGTAAATTCAGGTAAGACCCTACACGCACGCGCGCGCGCACACACACACACACACACACACACACCTCAACTGGCATGACTGAGCACTTTAAAATAAATAGATGTTCCCAGGTATGGCCTGGATTGCCGCTGTAAGATGATGTGCTCCAGAGTCCTTGAGGGTGGAACAAACTTTTCATTAATACAATACTTACCTCTCGAATGTATAATGATTTTTAAAAGTCTTAAGAAATTTAAGATTCTTGCGAAAACACGATCGAGATCACTGATAGCAAAAATAAATAAATCAGTACATTATCAAAGTTATTCCACAAAAGCCATTCCAAGACATAATAAAAATGAACCTTTCCAATTATTTGACCTCCACTTTCTTGTTAAAGTTTTTAAAGAATGTAAGAAAGGGTTCAAATGGCAGGTTGTCAAATTATGTATTCAGGAGTGGTAGAGGAAGAAGAGAATCATGAACAGTGTACCCCGAGAGTAAGGAGGTAAATGAGTATCTAGAAGTCCAAAATTTTGTCTAAGACAAATCCTTTCTGAGTCTAATTCTAATCATTTTATGAATGAACTATCAATAATTTCAAGAAGATCTGTGGCCATGAGACACAATAATTTACTACAAACTGAGTGAGAAGATATTTCTTTTACTTCTACAATTTTCACTATTGTTAAAATTAAAAATTAAGAGGAAAAATTATCAACTTATAAGGAAGTCTTTGAGGAAGAGTAAAAATAATCATTTCTAAAGATTTCCAATAATGGACTGGATTGATAATTTTATGTTCTTTAGATTTAGGAAACAAGTGTGCTTGCTTTCTTTTTCTTTTTTTTAATGCTAAGAATATTGGTGAATATTTTATGTTTATATTAAATCCATCCAAATGTTTATCATTGTTTTCTCAGTAATTGAACTACCCAGGGATTATGGAGAGCTCTGTCCTTGGTGATCCCTAAATCTGGCTTTAAGAGTTAGATTTAATTGGCATATAGTTCTGAGTTTAAATATCAAAGAATGAAAAAGAAAAACTTTCCTCCACATACATTAGGGCAAAAGTGCCTAGAGGTCCTTCCTCCTCCCTCCTTCCCTGTGTGCTGAACGGATGAAAATGGGTGATGGAAGCCACAGAATTATCACCTGGGTCGCACCACTCTCTCCTGCCCAAGTGACCCACATTAGTCCCTGGGCAGTCCCTCCCTTTCTTTCATGGAAAGTGTATACCATATATATATATAAATATATAAATATATATATTTATTATTATATTTATATATTTATTATTTATTTATTATATAAATATATATTTATTTATATATATTATATATAATTATATATTTTTATATATATATATATATATATATATAATCAATCTGAAATTATTCTTGCACCAACATAAACTTATATTTAAATTCCACTTTTCCATGGACAACCTCCTAGAAGGGTTTTTCCTCCCATGGACAGATCCTTCATTGCCTTTAACCCCTTGGCTTATTCCCCCAAGATAAAACCAGATAGTTTAGAAAGAAATGCAACCCTTGCAATCCTTTGTCTTCAGACTCTGCCACTTTTAGCCACAAAGTCATTTTTACCTTCCTCTTACTAAGATTTAAATTGAGGCAAACATAACAGAATTAATATTACTATGAAAAAATCTATAAACTAATCCTTATTAATTTCTCCTCTTGAAGAAAAAGAAAAGTCCAAAAAAAAAAAAAAAAAAAAAAAAAGCTAACTCATGGTACTTTGCCTTCCTGCCTCATGTCCACTCCTCTTCTTACAGGTTTCATACAGTCCACAGCCCTTCTGAACAAGAACCATCCCTAAATCTTGTCTGCATCCTCCTCATGTTCATACTTGATCATTTTTCACAAAGTATTGTTTAATTCTCTCTAGCTCCGTACATTCTAAGAATCAGTAGTTTTCAAAACCTACCATGAAACATTAAAAAAATAATAATGGTAATAGAAGAAACCTGTAGTATAGATAGTATCATGGGAGTTCAGAGAACAAAGACTAAAATTTTATCCAAAATAGTAGTCCTAGTAATAAAAAAATTGCTAACTTTCATTGAATATTTACTATTTGTCAGATATTTAAACTCTTTACCTGTAAAAAATAATAATAATTTAATCTTCACAATGGTTCCTATGCAGTAAATACTAGTGTGGTCTACCATTTCACATTTAAAGAAATGGGAGAACAGAGAGGGCAAGAGACTTGCTAGAGTGCACGCAGCCAGTAGTATTAAACATGGACTAGTAACCAGGCAGCTGGCTTCCTCTCCTCACGAGAAATGACTTTATAGATGGGATGAGATGGAGCCTGGCCTCCAAAAATGGCTGACCATGGGAGTACAAAAAAGAGGAAAGTGGCCTAACAAGTATAAGGAGGAAAAGACGCAGGTAGATAAGAAATAAGCGATGAGAAGACAGAACTGCTTAAGTCTGTCAGAGGAACATGGTTGGAGCTGACAACATGAATGAGTGGGAGCCACGGTGTGCTCATGAGTAAGAATGCACAGTTCAAGTATACACACAAGATTCAAGGAGATGACTAGACAAAACACCAAATCTCTATGACAATTGAGAGTTAAGATACCATAAGCATTAAATCATCTGATCGGAGCATGTTTCCTTGACTTCAAACCATACAAAAATCTTAGAAGTATGAAAAAGGCTGAATCATCACTCTTCTGTGAGGGCAAAATTTAAATGCAGACCAAAGCCCTGCGAGTCCACGGGCTGCCAAGTTGGAGGCAGGGACACAGAAGATGCCAGGTTTCACGTGTACACATACAAATGCACCCCAACCTTCAGAAGTTAGTGTGCATCTTTTTAAGTTGTTTAATTGACAAATTAAATCACATATATTTAATAACCTCTTCTGAAATATATATAAATTCTAGAATCCCTAAATCAAACAGATTAACATCTGCATCAGTTTTATGTGCCTGCCTTTCCTTCCCCCTGTTCTTTTTTTTGTGTTGATGCATTTATTTCTTCCTCCATTAGCAAGAGAGACAGAGAGACAGAAAACAAAGAGATGGACAGGGATAGCACCCCCAACAGGATCTTGATGCTGAGATCCATCCCAAGTCTCATTAGCCTGGATCACAGGCATGTGCCTGCCTGGTACCTGTACTTAGGAAGGCTCTGGATTTGAACTGTGAGCCTTCCCACGTGGGATTGGCTTGCAGACTACAATATTTTATTGCTACACTACCACCTAGCTCCTGACTCTTAACCTGGAAGCACACTAAGCTTCAACTTGGTAAACTTTTTCCAGGAGACAAAGATCACCATAACTCAGGCCAACCCATGGCTTGAGAGTTAAGAGAGTCAATTCCCATATGATCAACTGCACAGTTAAGTCCCGGCCCCAATGGCTTGAAGAACACATCAGGCACACATGTGTGTGTGCCCCAAATCTCAGAAGGACAGAGTAATGGAGGAGAGGAGACTGCAGCATGACCATGTTCCATTGTGGGGTGCTTTCTCCCTTTCCCTTTCTCTTTATAATTTTCTCTGACAAGCACATACATATTCTGGCAAAAAAAAAAAAAAAAAAAAAAAAAAAGAAAAAGAATAGAAAAAAGAAAAAGAAAGGAAGGAAGGAAGGAAGGAAGGAAGGAGGAAGGAAGGAAGGAAGGAAGGGAAAATTCTTTATGACATTGATAGACTAAAACAATAACCCATACAGCTAGTTTTATTACTGCCTTTCAATCTACTCAATCTACATGGAATTTCATCCAAAAGTATAGTTTAAACATTATATCCAAAAGCATCTTCTTGACATGCTCTCTCCTCATGCTTTACTTTTCTTCATAGTCCTTTTCAGTGCCTCAGCTGATCTCATATTGATTCATCGTCTGTGCTACCTATTATTGTAGAATACGGCTAAGAATGGCAGCACCTTGTCCTTCTCACAAAACTGAATCCTTAATGCCTCGAACAGTGCCAGGCACATAGAAGGAGCTCAATGAATGTCTGATAAACTCATTCATCACTTGTTCACTGAATCAATATCCTAGTAACATACATGCCCTTTAAGTGCTGTGTTGTTTTTTCAGCCTTGATGGATACAAGCTGAAGCAGTTTGCGGTATAAGAATTAGTGTAACAGGCTGAATCAGATTCATCATTTTGTGGATTGCATGGGCCCTCCATGGCCCCCAGGGCTGCTGTTTGGGAGTAGGGTTTGCTGGGTAGAGAAGGCAGCCAGATACATACATCTGTGTATATGGATGCAATGTGCCTGAACTTGTCTATTCTCATAGGGTTGTATTCTTGTTCGAACAATTGTTTATAAGAGAAACAGAGTTGAGGTGTAATAGCAGAAGATGGGAAAGATGTGAGCAAGCCACAGCTCTCCTGGCACTGTGGAAGAATGTGCAAAGCAAATGGATGGGGCTAGGTATGCTGATAGCAGCCTGCATTGTAGAAGCCATGCAAATGGTGATATGTAATATTTAAAGATCCTAAGAAGAGGATGAGCAGTGATGTTGGAGTCTATGGACATGGTGATTTCAATTCCCAGCTGGGTCCAGAGTACAAACCAGCACCCTCATGAGCAAGGCCCAGCACTTCCCTTGAAGGGGCGGTATTTCCACTGCTGGTTAATTCCATAGAGAAGCAGTTCCTAGGACAGGAAACTAGAAAGATTGCAGAAGGCACTATAGAAAACAGATACTGAACGTCCATGAAAAGAAGGAGTCCTTATCTGGACTTAAAGAAGGGAACCAGCAGTTAGCGTAATGGCTATGTCGCTGGGCTCCCACGTAGTCAACTGCGGTTTGCAACCCGGACCCGGTGGCTTAAAACTCACGCTGGGCGCGTGTGCGTGCATGCCCAAGATCCCGAGAGGAGAATGGAGGAGAAGGGATTGCGGCGTGACCATCCCCCCGGGGGGGTGATTTCTTGCTTTCTGTCTCTCTGTCTCTCTCTGTCTGGCAAGCGCATGCATGCCCTATAGCGAAAAACCTCTCCAAAAAAATTAAAAAAAAAGAAAACAGACAAACAATAGATACCAGACACAGTGTGAGAGGAGGGTGGGAGATGGCAGAGGGTGAGATAGGGAATCAAGGATGGGAAAAAAGGCAAAATATACAGAAACCAAGAAATGGAAAATTATTTGTTGACAGGAACACATATGTTGATGTGCTTGATTGAGCCAATATACAGTATATTCTGAATGGAAAAATCTCATTTTGTATGCTATAATGATGTACAGTGAATGAATGTAAATAAATAAAGAAAAAAAAAGAAACAGAATTAAACTAAAAAAAAGAAGAAAATAGACAAATGAATAAAGCTGCAGTTAACATGCACTTTGTTGGTCTCTGTCTCTCTCCAGTGAGAGCACATGCCCTCTAACAAATTTTTAAAATAAATACATTCCTTTGTTTTATATATGCTTTATACAGAAAACCTGAAGGTAATTTTACACAAAATTTTTATATTGCTGCATTTTGACTTTGACCTATCCCATGAAGGAGGCATGGAATTTTACACTTCGTGGTGTCATTGCTGAGCTCAAAATTTCCAGCTGTCGAACATCTTGGACTTTGGATTTTTGGATTAGGGGTATTCAACATGTACTGCTTGGTGATAAAGAACTATGTAACACTTTTAATATCAAAAATAGTACTCAAAATGTAAGTGTCAAACATAAAAGACTACATACCTTATGTGTCGTTTATATGATATTCTAGAAAAAGCATTATAGTGCCCGAAAGCATTCTGGTTAGGGACCAGGTGAAGGGTCTGACTGCTAAGGGGCAGGAGGACAACTCTGTTCTACATCTCAGTTATAGTGACTGTTACACAACGGTCTTCAGTTACCAAAATTCAAACTATATACATAAAATAGATAAATTTTTTAGAGTTATTTCATTTTATTTGTTATTATTATTTTTTAATTTGACCAGAGAGAGACAGAGAGAAAGAGAAAGGGAAAAAGCAAGCAAGCCGCCAGGTCCGGGACTCTAATTGTGGTGGGCCACATGGGAGTTCAGCGACTTCACCACAACACCTGCGAGCCCGTAAAATGGATGAATTTTATTGCATATAAATTATACCACAATTAAGCTGGGAAAAAAATTTAAGACAAAAGATAATGATGGGTAAGAAGGGTCTCTTGGAGAAGAAAACAACAGGGACAAAGCTGTGGCTTGGTCTCAGAGCCAATGGTGACCATCTTGCACCAAGCAAGAAAGCAGAGGCAGGAAAACAAATGTTTTAGAAGAAAGTGCTCATCTAAAAACCAAACAAAAGTAATTCTATACTTCTCTTTCCACCCTTACTTTCTCAGAACTGAACTCTGTTTTCCTACAAATGACTACTTCCTATACATAGATGACTTCAAGTCTACAAAGCCAGCTCAGGTTTCTCTTTAAATATTTTGACAGTTTTGGGGACCAGCAGATTTTATGGTGATTAAGGTGCTGGATTCCCACATGGCCAACCACGGTTCGAGTCCTGGACCTGGTGGCACTCTCGCTCGCTCTCTCTCTCTCTCTCTCTTTCTGGCAGACACATGTACCCTATAGCAATTTTTTTAAATAATAATAATACCAACAAATGAAATTAAATAGTTCTTTAAAAATAATATTTTGACAACTCTTGTATTTCCACCTGAATGCTCTACTGTCATGCCTAACACCATGTGTTGAAAACTAACTTTCCTTCTTGCCCCAAATCAACTGCCTTTCCTATTTTACTAATACTTGCACAGCTCAAATGCCAACATTTCTGCCTCCTTCACTCAATCCCCATCATGTCTTACTTCAAACCTCTTTGGTATATGTCTTCATTTACATTTCCACCTTCAGCAGTGGCATCCTTATCACAACACTGATGGACTGGGAGAATTTCTTTACATCTCTCCCAGCTTCCATACTAATTCTCAATAATTCGTTTTATATGTGACTTCATTAATCCATATTTCTAAGTCTCTAATTTTAATATTTTAGCCTTCTGCTCTAAAGCATTGGGCAATAACCCCATGGCCTATGAGATAGTTTATACCCCCTAGTGAAGATACTCGAGGTACCCACTCAAATGAGGTCTATCCTACCTGTCATCTTGCCTGTCATCTGCCAAACTATCCCAGGGACTAATTTCTCAAATGTCCCCAATCAAAATGTAAGCCTCTGGACTAGCAGATGGCATAATGGTTACGTCACTGTACTTTCATGCAGTTGACTGCAGTTGAAGTCCTGGCCCTGGAGGCTCAAAACTCACAGCTCTTGCGTGTAGGTGCCCAGGAGCCTGCGAGGAGAATGGAAAATAAGGGACTGCAGCGTGGCCATTCCCCCAGGAGGTGAGTTCTTGCTTTCTGTCTCTCTGTGTCTCTCTGACGAGTGCATATGCCCTGTAGCAAAAATCTCTCCTAGAAAAAAAAAAAAAGTGAACCTCAAGAGTGGAGACTTGATTGCACTGCTTTACATCTAAAACGTTCTATAAAATGTTTGATTTTAACTTCTTGCCTTTGCATGGACCAGTCTTCTTGCAGTGTTCTATCTATTTCTCACTAAACCCTACTCGTTCTTTAGAGCCCCATTCAAGCTTTACTTCCCCAACCCCATCATGAAGCCTCTCTCCAGTGTGTGATCCCTATCATTGGCTGCCTGAAATCTTGTCACTCAGTTATGTAGTCCTCACTGGCAAGATCTGGGAGCTTGCTGAAAATACAGAATCCCAGCTCTGCCCCAAACCCAATGATCACACTTAATTCTGTATTTGAATAAGATCGCTAATTGTTTTATAGGCACATGGAAGTTTGAGAAGCACTTGTTTAAAGCACGTTGTTGGTAAAGTCTGGGTAAGTTTTCACCCATAGTTTTCTTGGGTTTTTTTAAAGACTTATTTTATTTCATTCTATTTATTTATTTATTTATTATTTATATTTGACCAGAGAGGGACAAAGTGAGAAAGAGATAGGGAGAGAGGAAAAGTGAGAAAGCAAGCCGCCAGGTTTGGGACTCAAACAGCAGTTAGCTATGTGCGAGTCCAGTACCCTTAACCACCACGCCACCTGCCACCCCATATCTGGGTAATTTCTCACCCATAGCTTCTAAAAATCACACACTCCTCCTTATTTCCAGAAGTTCCTTCCTACCCCAATGGACAGCCTGGGGTTCATGTCTTACAGACAAACATTTTTTAAAAATGCTTTCATTTTGTCATCATAGCTTTCATTTATACATGCATAGAAGCAGGATTTTTATAACACAAAGAGCACTGGGTTTGACACCACAACAAAGGTTTTCACTTGTACTATTTTCTAGGCGTGTAATCTTGAGCAAGTCACAGAGCCTCTCAGTCTATTTGCACACCTGTAAATTCAGGCAACAACTCTATTTTATTTTTGCTATAGTGCACATGCACTCACCAGAGAGAGAGACAGAAAACGAGAAATCACCCCTGGGGGGATGGTCGTGCCTCAATCCCATCTCCTCTATGCACCTTTTAGGATCCTGGGCACACATGCACACACACCTGACATGAGCTTTAAGTCACAAGATGTGGGACTCGAACATCGGTCAACTACATGGAAGTCCAGCAATGTAACCATTACTCCATCTGCTGGTTCCCAAAACTCTATGTTACAAAGTGGTTATAAGATTATACCAGGGTGGGGGGCAGCAGGTGGCATGGTGGTTGGGGTGCTGGACTCCCACATGGCTAACCATGGTTTGAGTCCCAAACCTGATTGTTTGCTTTCTCACTCTCCCTTTAGGCTCTCTGTCAGTCACTCTTTGGTCAAAATAGAATAATAAATTAAATTTAAAATAAATAAATCTTTAAAAAATTATATTAGGTAGATGGGAAAGTGGTGATGTATTCTTCTATGTTTTTCTATGCAAAAAATACATTGTGGCTTTCCAGACAGCTCAATACAAGGCATTACGTAAAATGTTTAAATGTTTCTTCTTCTCATTCCCCTCTACTTACTCTCTCACAAAGGCAGTATTTTTCTTTCCCTTATATATTTAAGAGCCTTAAAACTTAAGTGTTTTTAATCACATGTAACCCATTCACTAGTTATTTAAAGAACTGTCCTTGCTTGTATATTATTCTGCTATATTCATATCTTTGACTATCATTCATTTATAACATGAGTTGTGGGGTAATATAAAATATCACTTTCACAAATGAAAGCTTAATAAATACTCCTATTAATGAATGTCAAGCATTTAGAAATAATTTCCAAAGGCTTCGTATGAGGAGCTGATCACTCCATTTATTGTAAATCCTAGTAAAAGAATTCTTAAAGTTTTTCTGTGCTTGAGTCACTTCTTGGACTTTACTTTTCTGAGTCACTATCTGATCCCTTGTTCTTTTTTCCACAACTGGAGAGGAGTTTTATCTTACTGGAATTAGACTGTGCTATTTATTGTTACACTCTGTGCTCTGGGCTTATCACCTGTTTCAAATCGTCCAATGCCTACATTGTACACTGGGCAGCATACTGTAGTAATGTTTCTTCTTCAATCCAATAGAACAGTTAACATAACTACCATTATCTTTTTGCTTATAATTTTTGGCTTTAGAATAGGACTTTAAATTATTCATCTTGTATTCAGGCTTTTTTTTTTTAATAGACCACAGATTAGTTAATTTTTAACACCCATCATGCCATGAATTCATAGGGAACAGGTTCCAGTAGCTCAGGCTCCTTTCCATTGGTTCTCACAAAGTGTGCTTCTCTGGGTGGAGCAGGCTGGCACTTTAGTTGAACCCAGGTACCTTTCTCTTTGGCTTCCTTCTTTTTCTGGTCATTTTCCTTCACATGTTTTAGGAAGCTATCTCTGCTCTTAGAATGTTTAATATGCTCAATACGCACATTGATTCTCTTGGCAAGAATCTTGCCCTTAACTTGTTTGTTCACAACAATGCCAACAGCATGCCGGGTAACATTGTAGACTCTTCCAGTTTGCCATGGTAACATTTGTGGGGCATTCCTTTTTGAACAGTACCCATTCCCTTAATGTCTACAGTATCACCTTTCTTGTAGATTCGCATATATGTTGCCAAAGGAACAACCCCATGTTTTCTAAAAGGCCTAGAGAACATATATCAGGTGCCTCTCCTCTTTCCCTTTGTGTTCATCATTTTGGTTAATTACTGGAAGATGGTGGTTCCAGCCAAAAAGAAAGCTCGTATTCGGGCTTTGTATAAAATTTAACATACAATGATCTAAACTGCAAAAGAAATAAAATCTCATGTTACATTTACTTTTTTTTTTTAATTTTGCTGAAGGACATGTATACTTGCCAGAGAAAGAGAGAAACAGAAAGCAAGAAAGCAGCCCCCTCCACCCCCATGGGGCGTGGTCAGCCTCAATCCCTTCTTAGTTTCTCCCTCCTTTCAGGATTTTGGGCATGCATGCTCACACACCTGACGTCTTTTTTTAAGCCACCAGTTGTGGAACTCAAACTGCACAGTTGGCCATGTGGGATCCAGTTGCCCTAACCACCAGGCTATGGGCTGGCTCCTGTATTTACATTTTTAAAGACTGCTTATTCCTAGCCTGGGATGTTTGGAGGAAGGAGTCATTGGCTAGTTTGGTTTTAATAAGATTAAAATAGAGCATCAAAACCTGGTAAGCCAGTAATTATTCTAAACAAAATGTGTTTACCAGTTTCCATACTAATGCAATAGAAGTCAAAGTATGACAGTATGATCCTGAGCAATTTAGATGTCTACGATTTTACAATCCTCAGCCCTTAACAGGAATGTTCTATTATCATGACAAACACAACACTGAACATTCATAAATACCAGCATAAAGTCTTAAAACCTATAAAGGCATTATGTGCACAGATCAATAAAATCCAAACACTATTATTTCTCAAAAGCCAGTACTAAAGGACCACACTTGTACATATTTTTTATTCTAAGACACACGTGTTCTTATTCAACATTCTTAAAAATAGAAGATCCTCAAATCAATGCGCTTGGATTGAATGGCATATTGTAATATAACCACTCGAAATAACTGTAAAGCCATAATACAGAGATATTTGCCATGTGTCAAGTGGGGTCATACACAGCACTAGAAAAAAAAAATGCCAGCAAATTTTTAAAAGCTGTTGAAGTCTGTTTAGACAAGACGGTGAAAGGAAGACAAACTGCAGGTCAAGATATCCTCTGAATTCAAATCCTGGCTTCATACTTGCCCAAGGTCATATAAGCTAAGTCACTCACTCTTCCCCATTCTCCTTCATTTCAGGCACCTGAAGAAAAGGCAAATACCTGGCTGGACTATTTATTACCAGGTTAGTAATAAGTTATGTAAAACCCTTGACAGTGCCCGATAGCTCTTATTGAGTTTGTCCAAAGCCAACCGAATAACAGTGATAAGAACATTTCTGAGCTACCCAGACACTCTAATACCGTGATTTCCTAACCTCATTGCTATTCATCACTCCAAATTCTGCATTCCCGTAGAATTGTCAACTATAAATCATTTTGGTTCAATGCTCCTTAAGACCCAAAAGCAAAAATTAAGATTTAAAAGTGCTTCTTTTCCTATCTACTTTCAAGTGTTGGGGTTTTTTGTTTTTGTGTTTTGTTTTTAGATTTTTGCCACAGGGCAGGTGCAATGGCCAGAGAGAGAGACAGAGAGGGAAAGTGAGAAATCACCCCCCTAGGGAGGATGGCCACACTACAAAACCCTCTCCCATTCTCCTGGGATTTTGGGCATGCATGTGCACACCTGGTGTGATTTTCAAGCCACCAGATCCAGGGCTCAAATGGTAGTTGGCCATGTTGGAGTCCAGCACCTTAACCACCATGCCACCTGCTGGCCCTGACCTTCAGTTGTAAGGTTAAGGTAAGAAGTAAACAAGCCGTGTTTCTCTTGTCTACCCACAAGATTCAGGATTGGCACAACATGAATATTAAATATTCAATGGATGATGTTGATAAGACAGACAAAAGATCCACAGGTGACAGGACTCAATACTGTCAGCAGAGCCTCAGGTAACCAACCACTCATCCTCATCACATCAGGACTGACTGTTTCTATCACCCCAGAAGCAGTAGTTTCCAGCCCAGTGGCACTGGGCTTATGTCAATGGAAGTCAGTTTTTAAAAGATTTTTCTTACTCTTTCTTATAAGTAGTGGGGCATCAGGAAAGTCATGACACATTTTTGCATAGAAAAATATGCAAAGGAGAATGGAAAGCATGGGAAGAAAGAATATAGAGTTTATTTCTTTATAATCTGAGACCCCTCATGCTTGGGACACCTAAGTTAATGGTCAAACTACTGCTGTTTCTCCTGTAACACATGGACCAAGCCCCTTCTGTGAAATTAATTCATTTCCAAAATTAACAAGTATCTGAGATTCCTCAGGGTCTGGCATCTTGCTCTGTAAAGCCTCATAAATTTTCATGTATGTGCTGAGTAAATGTGTATGTGCTCAGTTCTTGGGTTTTTATAGGTGAATATGCATCATGCACAGAATTAAGAATGAGGTAAATAATGAACTTCCTGTTAGAGAGTTTTTCCTTCTCTGAATTAAGCTAAAAGAAATCTAATAACTTGTCAGCCAAATTGTTTATCCAGATACACTGATTCCTTTGAAGCTTATTTCCAGATCTCAGTAAAACTTTTAAAATACAAAACAAAAGCAAGCATTTCAAAAAACATAGCAATCATCACTATTGTTATTGTTATAAAGTAGTAAAATAGTGAAATGTGGTAATAATAGTGATATTTATTTATTTAAGGATTTCTCGAGAAAATTGCTCAAAGTGCAGCAAAGCCTCTTAAATTGACAGTGGTCAGTGCAAATATAGCTTAATTCAAAGCAGGTGTTTTTCCAAGAAGACTAGAGCCCTACTTTTTACTTTCTTAGCTTAAGGAAAAAAATGGCTCATCTGAAGTGTGTTGATTCAACATGTGTTTTTAATCTGCTCTGCTGGGGCGTGCAAAGGGTGTGTACACTCATGAGAATGAGAGAGAACACGGATGCCCCAGTGGGGCGTGGTCACACTGCAATCCTTTTCCTTCTTTTCCTTTTCCTGTCAAGATTTTGGGCAGTGGCCATGTCTTTCAAGCCTCCAAGATCAGGATTCCAACTGTGGTTGGCAATGTGGGATCTGGCTCCCTTAAACTGCTGCTCTATAAGGCTAGCCCTCTATTTTTTCAATGAGATTTTATTACACTACAAAAATTATGCCAATAATTTACATTTAAGAATGTTACTGTGAGTTACTTAGATTTATGTAACAAGTATCCTATTTTCCTTAAAAATAAAGGTTTTTCAGTAACTCTTTTGGAACACGTTCTCTTGAGTTTACTGTGCATATTTAGCCAGTGGGGTCTAAAGCAACAGTACCAAGCTCTTCAGAAAAAAAGTGATAACCCACATCGCTGCCTCCCAGGTTAGCAGAGTGCTTGAAGAGGCATTTACTTCTGAGGAGTAGAGGATATTGGTCAGTCACAATCTCATCCAAGATTGCTGCTCAGCATAATGAAAGTTATACTAAGGCAATTACCCCAAAAAACGTAACTGCTCCATTAACCTAGACTCTTAAAAAGAAATAATAAGTAGCCAATAAACAGTCTGTATGCCTAGTTCTATTTAATTCTTTTTGTAGGGCTGTGTGTGTGTGCGTGTGTGTGTGTGTGTGTGTGTGTGATGTTTTAGATGGGGTCTTGCAGTGTCTCAATGTGCCTGCCTTGGTGTCCTGAGTAGCTGGGACCACAGGTGCCCAGGACACCTCACATTTCAGGATGCCTAGAAATCAAGCCTCAGCCTGCCATGTGACCACAGCCTGCCAAGCAGCAGGCAGCATCCAGTGCATGCTACCACAGCTGGGTCTTGTTTAATGTTTCGATAGTTAACTCAAAATGCTCTTTTTTTTTTTTTTTCATTTATTTATTTTTACATTTTTCCACAAACATTTACTTTACATAGCAAAACATTTTAGCTCATACTCCATAATTCTTGACAGTTTACAAACAACTTTCAAAACAAAATGCTCTTTTTAAAGGAACAAAAATTAGCTATACTGTTATACCAAAACACATTACCATAGAAGTATACATCCTGCTTCTTTTTACCCTTCAATACAAGCAAAATTGAAACTAAATAATAAGCATACTTTTCCATCTCACAGATAGGACCTATTGCTATTTATAATTTTTAATGCCTAGGGTAAAAAACAAAAATATTTCAAATAATATAATCATGACTTTTTAAGATGGACAAAATACAAAAGGGAGATCTTGTATGAGTGAAAAAACAATTGTAGTGCACATGCATTTGTGTTCAGTAAAGACAAGATTATACTTATTCTCCTTATAGTTTTTGCTATAGGGAGCATGCACTAGCCAGAGAGACAGAGAGGGGAAGCAAAAAATCACGCCACAAGGGGGATGACCACACCACAATCCCATCTCCATCCTCCTCTCAGTAGTCTGGGCACATATGCACACGCATGTACTCAGCGTGATTTTTCTAGCTTCCATGGGTAAGACTTGAAGTGCAGAGTCAACCATGTGGGATCCAGCCACCTTAACCTGCATGCCAGCTGCTGGCCAAGGCTTTGTTCTTTTTTTTAATATGGAAATTAAACTCTTCAAAGGAACAGATTCAAATCTAATTAAAATATTTACAATAGTTTATAAAATATTAAAAATAAGGGTCTCAAAAAAGTTAATAAAAAGGTATTGGTCCCACATACACAGGGACCAGATTAAATAACAGCTGTCAGTTGTATGGTTTCCAGCTTTGCTATTTGAACAATATAGATAAACTGTGAAAAGCCAAGTAACCATAAAGATCAGAAAAACATAAGTTTTTAAATATCTGTGCTCAACGCAAAGAAAAAGTAAGTGTAAAAATGGCACAAATTCTCAAAAATAATCACAATTTAACCATGGGGCAGGGTTTTGTTTTCTCCATGTTTCCTACTGGGACACATACCTACAAGGATCAAGAGAGGAAAGCTACTGCACCATTTAAGTGCTACAGAGGAAGCTGGATCCCACAGGGCCAACCCAGACCTGAACACCAGCCCAGGAACTTAAAAACATATGGGACACAAGGATCCTGATGGGATGGAGAATTGGGAGGGAAAAGGATTACAGTATGGCATGGGGAAAAAGGGGAGTTCTCTTTCTCTTTCTCTCTCTCTCTCTCTCTCACACACACACACACACACACACACGCACTGGCATGACAAATAAATAAAAATAAAATTGCTATAACAAAAACAAACAAAAATATTAAACAAACAAAAAAAGAGCTGAGCCAGTGGCTCAAGGGTTTAATGCTACATAGTAGGGGCTAGATCCCAAACAGCCAACCAGGGTTTAAGTAACAACCCCCAAACAGCTTGAAGAAGCCTGGCTTACAGGAACCAGCAGTTAGCGTAATGGCTGTTCCTGGACTCCCACGTAGTCGACTGTGGTTCACGTCCTGGACCCAGAGGCTTAAACTCACGTCGGGCGTGTGTGCATGTGCGCCCAAGATCGCGAGAGGAGAATGGAGGAGAAGGGATTGCGGCGTGGCCATCCTCCCTGGGGGTGATTTCTCGCTTTCTGTCTCTCTGTCTCTATCTGTCTGTCTGGCGAGCGCACGTGCCCTACAGCAGAAACCTCTCCAAAAAAAAAAAAAAAAAAAGAAAAAGAAAAAGAAAAGAAAAAAAGCCTGGCTTACAGATATGTCCAGGGTCTTAACTGGATGGAGATGGAGAAAGGATGGCCATATGACCGGCCCCACTTAGAGTTATGAGCTTTCTCTTTCTACTCCCCAACCCTTCATGCATATGCATGCATCCTTTGGCATTAAATAAACAAGAAAAGAAAACCTGAATTATGAAAATGATCACAATGGCTCAATAGTTATTTACAAAACAGTTACTGTAAAATATGCCAGGCACAATACATACTTGGCTTCATTTTCTTATCATGACATAGTGAGGTAGAGGTATCACCCTGGTGGTATTTTTGCTAAATTCTAAGCAAACAGCAATTACGCCTGTCTTACTTATTAATATAGTCTCAGGCTTTAGCACATAGCTTGACAAAGAGCAAGCAATGGATCATTATTTGCATAAAATTAAACTCCCTAAGAAGCAAATCCATCACAAGAAAGAAAAGTAACCTGTCTAAGGTCATTCAGCCACTGGGTGATGTAGGATGGGATTAAACTCAAACCCAGGGACACCAAAATCCTGGCTCTCAGCCACAATGTTTCTATTCCAACACAATCTACTGAACATTCAATTGTTCTATCCTGGGAAGAAGTGACTAAAACTCAGACTGAAGTTTCAAAGAAGCAATCAAATGAATTCTTCAGGTTGCTCTGTGTTCATATTCTGATGGTTTTTAATTATGTCAAAGTCAAAGTTAATGTGACTTTTTCTTTTGGG
Organism: Tupaia tana; assembly: GCA_026018925.1. Lineage (NCBI taxonomy): Eukaryota > Metazoa > Chordata > Mammalia > Scandentia > Tupaiidae > Tupaia > Tupaia tana. The sequence goes on along the minus strand of JAKSZU010000005.1, from coordinate 75,402,983 downwards.
GCCGGGGGCTGGGGGTTTTGGTGTTGACTGCTAGTCACAAGTAGGAGGTACCAAGACAGGAGTTGGGAAGAATGTGGCTTACTGTAAATGTGGTTAAATTTCTTACTAATACCATACTAATGACTTCTCAAAAGAAATCATCTACACCATGGGTCCCTGCTTTTTCAATGTTTATCTTCTTTGCACTTGAGCTTTTGAATAATACTCCTACTACTCATACAACCACATTTTTCCACCAACAGTCTCGAGCATACTTTTTAGTAGATTTGTTTCACAAGACTGAAAATTATTTGTAATGATATAAAGACACTAAAATATTTCTACCACTTTATATAAATACAAAAGTCCTTCAAATGTCCATTGACCATTAACAGTATTTATCATTTGCTCACCAGCATAAGAGTTAACTAAAACTTCCACTAACAAGTCAACAGTTGATATGGCAATTAAAGTGCTAGACTCTCACATGACAGACCATGGTTCAAGTCCCAGACCTGGTGGCTTGAAACACTGAGAATGTGTGCCCAAAATCCAAAGAGGAGAAGGGACACCGTGCAGCTATCCCTCTAGGAGGTGATTTTTCACTTTCCCTCTCACTGTCTTTCTGGTGAGTCCACATGCCCTATAGCAAAGGAAAAAAAAAAAAAAAAAAAAAAAAAAAAAAAAAAAAAAAAAAAAAAACTTCCAAATATTTTAAAAGGCACAGGTCCAAAGTTCTAATTTTTCACACACGGAGATACACATCCTCTTTAAACTGTACAAGTTTTAGATTATGTTGTAATGTGCCATATTATTCCGGATATGATAAGTGAAATGCAATTGAAGCCAAAAATTCAATGTCTGCTTTGCCAGATCTGCTTTGCATTTGAATGATGAGAATAAAAAGAGGAAGACTTGGCAAAGAAAAGAGTAGGTTTCTCCCTATCTTCAAAGCCTGGTTTTAAAATATCCAGGAAGTCTTCCTAATTAAGATCCAATTGTCAAATAAACACTTCACACCTACAGTGGCAGGAAGTAAGAAGATGAAGGAAATAACACACGCTCTCTGTCTCAAGTAGCTTTAAGACTCAGGAAAAATTAGATGTAGGTGAAACAAGAAAAGCTTTTAAAGCTCGAATGAGACCTTTGTTAGCTCCAATTGGAACTTCCTGATTAGAAAGTTGAAATGACTACATCTCTATCTTCCCAGAGAACCCTGTGCAGGACTCTGTTTTATTCATGTCTGTGTAAGTACCTGCCACACAGGGGATGCTGAGTCAGTGCCTGCTATCTGACAACAAATGCATGACTTGTCTAAAACCAAAATTCTCTCTTACTAGTGAAGTGTCGTTGTCTCCTCTATACTACTCCAGCACCAGACTTACCCATCCACACCCTTAACACCTCTACCCTGAAGCAAACGCTCAGTCAGATCGGACGAGAATAGAATGTTGAAACTCAGAAACACAATGCTTAATACTTTATAAATATACATATATATATATATATATATATATATATATATATATAAATTATAAGTATATATATATATAAATAAGTATATATATACATACATATATATATATATATACACACACACACACACACACACACACATATATATATAAACAAACTGTGTGGATTCCATTATGTTTTTTGCAGTTAAAACTTCCTGGGTGTATATATCTATATACATACATACATATATATATGTATGTATATAGATATATACACACACACATATATATACACATATATATAAATATATATATTTAATTTTTATATATTATATATATATATAAAATATGCGCTTCCCATGAACTTTTGGAAGACCAATTCTACAGTGTAATAAACTTCCCTTTTGTTTTATTCTCTTCTAGTAAGTTGGTAGGAAGGGAACATTTTAAAATAGTAACATAAATTGACAGGTGGAAGTCACCATGCTCAAGTTGCAGATCCAATTTTGGATGTCATTAAGCTTTCTTTAAAAAAAAAAAAGGGAGATTGAGATGTTGAAAAATTCATTTAAAAGACATACTTGCAAAAAAAAAAATAAAAGTAAAACCAAGTTTAAAATCTAAAAAGGTAGAAACTGTAAATAATTCAAAGTAGGTGTTTTTTTACTTACTTAAATACGTACCTCAAACCCAATTGGGCAGAATGTTAAAGCAGGGTGCCATCTGGGAACCAGATTCCTAAGAAACTACCTTACAGTATTGCCACAAAATCAATCGTCCTTTTGAAGCTTTAGAGAAGTTACTTGTTTGAAATATCATTTTGAGCCATTTTCATGATGGAACTATGTTAATACCGAGTTTGCTTCCAATTACTGTTTCTTCGGCAATGGTCAATATGTAAAAATAATATTCTTGATTTCTGTACTCTCACTTTAATACATTTAAGGAAAGAAAACTCAGTGAATATCAACGTTAAAAGTTATATTTGATTCTTAAAATAATTATATCCAAAATAATGATGGAGTGAGTCCATGGCAGAAAATAATTTCTCCCTGTGACTGTAAAATATCACATTGCTACCCTGAAATCATATTATGAACAGAATGGATCTGACGAAGTGCTAAAAAAACTGGATTGGAATGGTAAGGGGGTGGAAAGAAGAAACATGTTTACAATCTGCTCAAATTCTCAGCCTAAAATTTTTTTTATCATAAATTAGTTAAAGCAATGGTTTAAATGCAGAACTCGGTTTCTGAGTTAAATTGCTGGACACATAAAATTTAAACCTTCAATGTTAAACCCTTCCTCTTTCTTCCAACCTGAAGATCTCTCATATGGGACCTCTGGGCTACTTGGTTTCTTTCCACTGTGAGCAATTGCTCTTTGCCTGTTTGTTTTTGTTTTTGTTTTTGTTTTTGTTTTGTTTGTTTGTTTGTTTGTTTGTTTTTATATTACCACAGGGCATGTGCCCTTCCTGGAGAGAAGATGGAGAGAGACAGAGAGAGGGAAAGTGAGAAAGCACTCCCCCCCCCCCCCCCCCCCGCCAGTGGGCACGGCCATACCGTAATCCCTTCTCCTCCACTCTACCATTGGGATTTTGGGCATGCATGCACACACATCTGGCCTGATTTTCAAGCCATGTGGGAGTCCAGTGCCTTAACCCCCCATGCCACCTGCTGGCCCCGCTCTGTGTCTGTCTTAATGAAAAGAGGCCAACACAAAGCCCAGACATTTGCCACGCATTTTCCAAGATGCTGTGGAGTGCTGGTGTGCTCCCTATGCCCACTCTCCCAAAGACCTTTTACGAATGGTGTACACAGACAGCTCAGTGGGAGTAAGGTCACTTCTATAAGGATTGCATTGCCGTTTCTAAGTTTGGTGTGGGTATTTAACAAATCAATAATAATGATACCGTTGTTATTCATCAGTACAAAAGCTGAATTTCAAAGCCTCTGGTTGAGGTAGACCTCAATCTACCATTCAAGGAGATTAAACCGTAAGTTTACTTATTAACCTATTGGGAAGAAAAAATGTAAAGAAGAAGCCTATCTATTAAGTCAGGAACAGCAAAATGAAAAGTATCCTCTGACTCGTGAATATATGCAATCTACAAATAAGTAGAATAATTCAAACTACTACTTTACTTCCTGTAAAGTAATTCACCTAGAATGTTAGATCAGATTAATATGTATATTATGCAAGTATAAAGAGTACTCTAGTTGTGTTTGACTAATAAAAAGTTCTTATTGTTACATAAATGATAAATCTCAATTTACTAGAAAATGGTCCAGAAAACAGTTGTATTTGGGGTCCAGAGTACTGAAATTATTCGACAGCTTTTTAAACTAACTGCCTCTTCTTCCATCACTCATTCTCAACACACAACTCTCCCAGGATCTATGTGCCAACTATATATTTATCACTGCCATCCCATGACAAAAAGCACCTCACCTTTGCCAAATAGAGGACACCAACAGTCCTTTGCGGCTTGCTCTCAGTAAGTTATGTTTAAGTGTGCCTGCAATGAGGCCAACAACAGGTCTACCCACTGTTAGATGCAATCTGAGAAGTTTAGTTATGATGGAGCCTTTAAATAGTTTGCCACATTTTTGCTAAATCATATACAGATAAACAAAATAATCTCAAAGTACTCACCCATATTACCTCACTCAGACAAATTATAATAAGCCTTCCATTTACATAGACAATAAATATACTAACATAGAAATGCATAAATTATATTTCTGTAAACTGAGAGTTGCATTTTAGCTAAGTATCAAAATTATTTCAGACCGTATCCTTCCTTTTCACATGACTACTTTGCTGGCACAAAGAGAATAAGTAAGAAAGTCAGTGTCTGAATTGGAATTTCTCAACCCCAACATCATTAATATGGGAAGAGGAAAATTGTTGTGGGAGCTGTCCTATGCATTGAATGGCATTTAGCAACCCACTCCCCACCCCGCCAAGCTGTGATAACCAAAAGTGTCTCCAAACATGGCCAAATAGCTACTGAGGGTCAAAATTGCTCCCAGCTAGGAACCACTGACCTAACTGACACCAAGTCCTATAATCTACAATAATGATAGGATATGATTTTTGACCTATGCAGGTTTCCACATTAGGCAAGAACAAATACTAAAATCTAAGAAATGCATGCCTATTTAGTAAATAACTATTTAATTTCCTTTAAACCTGCTTCCTTTAATAAAAAATGCTATCTAAGGGCACAAGAGCTTGGCCAACATTTTTAAAGAAGTCATTTGCCAGTTTCCTGGTGCCTCATTTGCCGGATTCCTCGTGTCTCATCTCCTCGCTCTGGAATTTCTCTTGCAGCAGACCCAGGGCCAACCCCTTGGGTCCAGTGAGACAGAATGACCAGGGGAAAAGTTCTTAAGCAAAGCCAAGTTTTTCAGCCAGGCGTTCTCGCTGTTGCTACTTTGGCACACCTTACTTTGATGGACTTGCGGTTTCTACTGAAACAAGTTGTTCTGCATACTTCATACTACAAGTTTAACTATGTGACCTCCCGGTTTCAGGTTGTCAGTAATTTAACTTCAGGCTGAGCCCACATGCTGATTTTTCTTAAACGTTCTGGACCTGTCTCATCAAACAGGCTCTAGGCAAGCTTGGTACACAATACTCTTAGAATCAGGAGCCAATAAACAAGTCTCACCTCGTGCTAGCCTACTCAATCTAGGCTTCAGAGTTTCAAAACAGCGTCTGATTTTAAGCGGAAATGCATTTACTCTTACAAGGCATGAATAATGTAGGAAAACAAAGAATTTCAAGGTCTAAAGTTTCTTTACCCATCAAATAGATCTTATGAAAATGTGTTGATTAGAAAAAAATAAAACAAATGCATCCAAATATCTGTTTTTCATGGAAATTAAACAGGACTTCACATACGGCAAAAGCGAACATTTCAGTTTGGAAACAAGACTTACAATTTCTCAACTCTCCTTTAATACATCAAAAGTATATATAGACTCATCCCTGCCATGGACGTATCATTGCTATGGGGTCTAGAAACGCCTATTCAACAGAGTAAGCAGCAGATAGGTTCAAAATAGTTTGTTGATTGAAAAATATATAGTGTCAGACTTTTTAAAAGTCATTGATAACTTGTGTTTTTAGGTTGTACTGCCAGAAGACAATATATGCTATCCAAGATATTTATGTAGATGGTTATTTTTCTTTAGAAAAACAAAAACTGGCCATATTTAAGATTTTACGATCTTTTTAAAAATAACTATCAGTGCTATTATGAAGATATAAGGGACATCACTTAAATCTTTGTTTAAACTAGTAAAAGCTGATATTTCTATTTCTATAGATAGAATGGGATGTTTACTTTCACCCTGGGAAAAAAATGTTAATTAAGTCTAAGAGTCATGATGATAAGGAAGTAGTCATTATTACCAAATTGGTTTGCTGTCCATTTCTTTAGTAACACAAACCTATTACTGATTTCTTGAAAGGAAGTGAGATTTATAGAGAAAACAATCTTGAAAAAGCTTGAAACCATATATTCACACAAGAACACCATTTTCCACCTGAAACCCAGTAGTATACCTGCATTCATGTTCTCACCCCCACTTCTGCCTTCTTGGCCATCTATTAGAAGAGTGGCAAACAGTGCACTTTTAATAAACAGCACAACTAACAAGGCTACCGGTTCCAGGCACTGTTGCCTTGAAAAAGCAAAACAAAACAAAACAAAAACAAAAACAAACTAGTTTACCACCATCCTATTCTAATCTTTATGTTAACAAGTATGTCTTAATTCTAAGTGTAAAAAAATCTATTTTTAAAATAATTATTTTTACTCCATATGCCATAATAATTGCTAAATTCACTTTATAAGAAATAAGTACCCTCACCATTAGCAGCCAAATACCACCATATTAGACAAGCATTAAAATATACACTACCATTTCATTCAGCACAGAAATTTACAGTAAGACCATGACACGGTATCAGTTACAGGCAGCTTCACATTCATAGTCCCTAAAGCCATTTTTAAAAGAGTCTATTTTAGAATGAGAACAGAGGGAGACAAAGAGAGAACAATTTTTCAGTAACCATGATTCTCCACGATTCTCTTCACTTCAGTCAGAAGCCCTAAGTTCAAAAAATAAAAAAAAAAAAAAAAAATACAGCAAACTGGTGAAACTTACTTGACAGTGACTCGATTTGATAAATCCTGTAGATCCCCAGGATGGAAAAGCTGGGCTTCTTTCAATCCAATCTGTTCACAAGCTTTTAAAAAAACGTTTATATTATCCTGTGAAAAGAAGTGGAAAGTGATTGCTTAGCTGAGCTCTCTTCTCAGACAAAGGTTACAATTTTTTATGATATAACTTCGAAGCTTCAAACTCCAATTATAGTCAGCAAAACAGGAGGCAGCAAGACCAACGCATACACACATTTGAAAAAAAAATACCCAGGCTTGTACTGCCTTTCAGTCGCCCAGAGCATAAACTGTAGTGCTATCGTATGCCTGGGCATATGCTGTCTCTGTGATCTTTGTGACTGGCACGTTAAACATTACCTGTTATAGGACAAGTGCCTAGCCACTGAGCAGTAATCTACACTTTGATGTCAGCTCGGCTCTGCAAATAAACGCCCTCTTCCCAGCTTCGCACGACAAGCTTTACCTCTCCTCTTTAAAAATAACTCCAGCTACTGACATTCACCCACCCAGAAACTGTTGGCAGGGAAGAAATAAGAGGAGGAACATTCTGTTTCTATGATTACAAATTACAGAACGACTGAGGAATACCACACCTGGAATCTGGGTTTGGTTGCTGAGCTGGCTCTTGACAGACAGGGAAACCACACTATAGGACCCAGGGGAAGCCGGGTGTTCACAACCATTGGCTGAATCACAAGGATTAGGTGTGGCACTTTACTCACTCCCTGCACCTGCCTCAAGAGCTGCCTCTGAAAGAGGAAAATCTATCCCCTACCCTCAAAGTTGTCCTCCTATCTCATTTCAAACCCCAAATCCTCCATTCCTAAGCCAATGCTGTTCATTCAGGGAAACTGCTGCACAAACACATCTGCAGTATATTCTTATAGCCAGCCACAAGTCAGACCCACACATTTGGTCACCAGAATTGCTTGGGCTTCATCTTTACCATTCTTAAAAGGAAAACACCTGATGGGACTGAGTGTGTGCAGGATCTAGTGCAGAATCTTTACTTTCCCTTTGTTGAGGATTCCTAGTAAGGGAATGTCCTCTTAAACATGCCAACACATGCTCGTCCACTGAAGCAGGCTGCCACTACTCCCTCCGTGGTGTGAGCTGCCAAGTGCCTCCCTAAAACCTCACCTCCCTCTCCACAAACTGACTGGACAGACCAGAAAACACCCTGCCACTTGGAACAAGGCAGTTATTCTTCCCACCTTGAAAAGCTCATCTCACAGGCAAGAACATCAGGGTAGGATGGCAAAGTGGCAGGAAAGGATCAGGAAAAGAAGCAGAGATGAAGACAGAAATGCAACAGCGTAGGTTCTTGGAGACTGAAGGGACTAGGGAAAGCAAAAGAGAATGGGTGACAAGAGAAAGGCGAAACTGATTACTAGCAGAAAAGAGTATTAAAAAGCCATTATTTATAGAGGCAGAAGGTTATTCCAGTGTACTATCAGTTAAAGGCAATGTGGACTACCTAGCAAGAAACTGAAATCCATGAATCATTTTAAATAAGAAAACATCAAAGGTTAAAGAAATGCCTAAGTCAGGACCAGCAGTTGGCATAATGGCTATGTCACTGAACTCCCACGTGCTGTCGACCACGGTTCAAGTCTCAGACCTGGTGGCTTAAACTCATGCCAGGCACATGTGTGTGTGCATGCCCAAGATCCTGAGAGGAGAATGGAGGAGAAGGGATTGCAGCATGGCCATCCCCCGCCCCCCAGGGGGGGGGGGTAAGATTTCTCGCTTTCTGTCTCTGTCTTTCTGGCGAGTGCATGTGGCCTATAGCAAAAACTTCTCAAAAACAAAGAAACAAACAAAACAAAACAAAAAAAAAAAAAATGGCAGGCATACCAGTACCCAAAATTCAACAGGAAGCAAATCTCATATTTCGAAAAAAAGGAAAAAGAAATCATTGGAAATCTTCCCATCAATTGAATTTGGTTTTAATATTTAAAGCATTATAAAACAATAAAAATGAAGTTAACCTAAAAGTAAAGTTACTGGAGTGAGAGGCAAAACAATTCATGCTTTATAAAAACCTAATAATATTCATTTAGTTGACAAATACATACAGATTGATAAGGAGAGATTTTAAAAGGCATACACGTCTCAAAATTCATCTTAAGTATTTGGAAAGAAGCTACTTAAAAACCATTGAGACACATTGGAGACAAAGTTAAAAGAAAAATAAATAAAACTAAATTAATGTAATTAAATTTTAGGCTTAAAGCTTTTATTTGAACCAAAAGCAAAATATCTTTTAAATAATTCTATGATGGTCAAGTTTAAAACTGAAAAACTTGGGGTCACAGGTAATGTGGTAGTTAAAGCACTGGACTCCCACATGGCCAGCCGCAGTGGAGTCCCAGACCTGGTGGTTTGATTTTTCACTTTCCCTCCCTCCTTCTCTCCCTCTCTCTCTCTGGTGAGCACACATCCCCTATAACAAATTTAAAAATAGTAATAGTAATAAATATAGTTAAATAAATAATTCCTTAAAAAATAGAAAAAAAAAAACTTTGCAAATGAAGTCACACATGGCCTAGTACAATAGGGCTGTACTAAGATCAGAATTACAACCTAGGGGATCAGCAGGTGCCATGGTGGTTAAGGCACTGGACTCCCACATGCCTGACTACAGTTCAAGTCCTAGACCTGGAAGCTTTCTTTCTCACTTTCTCCTACCACCACACCACCACCCCGGGTCTCTGCCTCTTACTCTCTGGTACAAACATATACCCTATAGCAAATTTAAAAAATAATAATGATGATTAATAAAATTAAATAAACAATTCTTAAAAAATAAAAATAATTACAACCTAAATAAGTCATGCTTGCTGGACTTGAGCTCACTGCTAATTTTTTTTTTCTTTCTTACAGTTTCAAAAGACTTAGGCAGAGAACTGCCTAAGGGGATATACAAAATTATAAAATAAAATTTTCACATCTGTTGAAACATCAAGAAGCCACACCCAGCTTAGCATATTAAAAGGGAAGCATTTAGTCCTCATTTAATGGCATTTTTTTTTTTTTTTTTTTTTTTTTTTTGGCTTGAAACTAGCAAAAGTAAATAAGAGTAAAACAAAAAGACAAACTGAAAAAATCTTACCTAATTGAACTGGTAGCCAGGACTCCAAGTTAGCTTTGCCACCAACCAACTGTGGGACTTTGGAAAGATTAGTTACCTTTCCGGCCCCATTTTTCTCATTTGGGAAATGAGTAGTTTGTGGATCCATAACCCATTACCAAAAAAACAAACAATGCTTTCTACAAGGGAGGGAAGTCCAATATTCCCTGGCCCAACCCATCACACAAATATTTCATAGCCCAACCTATATAAAATACTCCATTTCAGAAGCCTTCTCTAAATATCTATAATCCCTACACTTTCAGGACCAAAAGTGACTTCACAAAAACAAACTGAAAAAGTGATGAGCCTCAAAGCTCCTTTTAAATTTTTCTATGACTATAAAGAGACACCATATATTAAAAAAAAAAAAAAAGATACATGGCTTAAGATTTCATATTCTCTCCCATCTCCTCTCTGTTCGTTAGCCTTGAATCATTGTAAAGCAGTCAGAATAGGTGAGGAGCAGAAGGGGCTACTCAATCAAAGACTAATGGTCACAGACAGCAGTACAGTACTTACTAACAAGTGAGGGGGGACGAAGAAGCCTCACAGGGCTGCGAAGAGTCTCTGGTGTGTCTCAGTTCACAGCAGTTACCTAGCAGTTCTCCAGTTATCCATCTGCTCTATTAGTTATCTTTTGTTGAATTACAAATTATCCCAGAAACCTAACAGCTTAAGATAACAGTTAGGATTTCACAGATCTGAAAGTCAGGAATTCGGGAGTGGCCTTTGCTAGAGGGTTCTGACTAGGGGGATCTCTCCTCAGGTTGTAGAGGAGATGTCCCCCAGGCCTACTGTCACCCAAATGTCTTCCTGGGCCTGGGAGAAGCTGTTTCCAAGGTGGTTTCCTCACACGGGGCAAATCGAGGCTGGTTGTGGAAAAGCCACCTCAGGTCTTTACCAAATGGACATCTTTATAGCACTGCTTGTCATAACCAGTGACCCAGGAGGGAACAAGATGGAAATTGCAATGTTTTATGATCTTGCCTCTGAAATCATATTGCATAATTTCCTCAATATCCAATTGATTATACAGGTCAGCTGTATTCAACATAGGAAGGACTACACAAGAGCCTAACTGCTAGGGGGCACGGATCACTAGGTTGTTTTGTAGGGGTGGTTACACATAGTCCACTCCGATAATTCATGCCCACCTGTGAAAGAGGCTTACTCTCTCCTAGAGCCCACCCAATTTTTATCCCTTTCCAATGTAAGCTCAAAATCCAGAATCTTATCATCTAAGCCACATCAAGGTGTGTATGAGGTTCCTCAGCTATAATTCCTTAAGTACAGCCCTTAGTACAGTTGCTCTAACTTGAATGCCAGTGAGCTAAAGAGACAGGTTACCTGTCCCAACACCTGCAGGACACAGCAGTGGGACAGGTACATGACAATCACTGCAGACACTCCTGGGCAGTGTGGAGGAATAAAAGTTACACAAGAGTCACTGGTTCACGTAAATTCTGAAATTATGCAAAGCACAGGTTGGCAGTTCATTCATCAGGGCTGAAGACCAGGAAGTAGTACTTCATCGTTCTTGGCTCTACTCTCTGGACACCCGATTTTACCCTAAACATTATCTTCCATTTTCTTTGGAAAACAGTCTATGTTTGCAGCTATGTAGCTTTCTCAGTCTGCTTTCTACTCTATACATAGGAGTTTGGAGAAACTGAAGTTCAATATTAATTTTATAATACTCTATCATTTTATTGTAAGCTTATACAAGCTAAAAATACAAGTCTTCTAAAGATAATATAGATCTGCGAATCACACTGGGGTTCATTCTATTAGGACAAAAGTCACACTAATGAGCCACCTCTAGAGAAGCCCTCTCTACTTTGGTCTTCTGCTAGGATGAATATAAGACAACTCCCTTAAACTTCTTAGAAACCCTATTGCTGGACTAACCACATCTCCAAGGCACTACCTTGGATCTTTCTAAGAACTTAAAAGATTTTATAACCACACCCTAAACATCCTTAGACCTTATTTTCCTGCCAATGTTCTGAATTTAATTTATGCCTAAAAATCATTACTCAATCCTAGCATCATTAACTGACTAAAGAAGCTAATGATTTTCAAAACCAGAAATTCCTGTATCCCTAATGTTTATCACTTTATCCTTCACTTTCTTTTCTCTTTTCACATTTTACTATAATAAGCAAGAAAACCCAAGATGGCACTTCAACACTTTGTAAGTCCCCTCAATAAAAATGTAAAAATATCTCATCACTGGATCACCGAGTTAACTGGGTACAATTCCTAGATAAAAAGCAGTGAGTATCAGAAGGGGGAAAACTTTGGGACCATTTTGGAAGCCAGCTACTGCAATACTTTCACAATGCTGAAAAGTCAATACGTTTAAATGAAAAAATAAAACAATTAGAGACATTGATTTTTAGATGTCCACATGAAGATAATGTCCACTTAATAGTAAACTAGGTTTTGAACCCATAAAAAATATTTAACCTTGGGACCAGCAGTTAGCGTAATGGCTATGTCGCTGGACTCTCACGTAGTCAACCGCGGTTCGCGTCCCGGACCTGGTGGCTTAAATTCACGCTGGGCGCGTGTGCGTGCGTGCCCAGGATCCCGAGAGGAGAATGGAGGAGAAGGGATTGTGGCGTGGCCATCCCCCCTGGGGGGTGATTTCTCGCTTTCTATCTCTCTGTCTCTCTGGCAAGCGCATGTGCCCTATAGCAAAAAAAAAAAAAAACACTCTCAATAAATAAATAAATAGATAGATAAATAAATAAATAAATATTTAACCTTGAAATATGGTTTGAGGAATCAAACCATGTTGGTAGTAGTTGTAAGTAAAGGTGTGAATGAGCCCTCCTAGAAAATGCAAAAAGTAAGGAGAATTCATAATCAACCACCAATATTTAAAGTGCAGTTAAAGAAAAAGGGATTTAAAAAAATCTAGCATCCAGATAAAAAGCAGGAAAAAAAACCAAACAGTATTATAGAAAGAAAACAAGGGAGAAGTTTCCAGAAGGAGTGTCACATATTACAAAGAGCTGCAGTAAGGCAAAAATGAAAACTACCCCAAAATTTTGACAATCAAATGTAATATCCTTAGGGAGCGTTAACTCTATGGGGCTAAAGAGTAAATAATAAGGCATTACTCCTGATTGCTAAGACATGGAACCAACACAAATATCCATGTACATATGAATGGATTGAAAAAGTATGGTGCATATACTCCATGGAATACTATTCAGCCATTAAACAGAAAAAAAGACCCTGGCATTTGATAGAAAGTGGATGAACATGGAAGATTTATTGCTGAGAGACTGGAGGGGATAAACGCATTGAAAATAGTCATGGACACTGGAGACAGTGTGGAAGGAAGGTGAGAGAGGGGAAGAGTGTAGGGAAGGAAATTAGGTAGAAAAATTGAGAAGTAAGACATTTGGGAGACCCAGAAATAGTTTATTACCTGTTGATAATAATGTGATAGTATTCTCGACTGCACTGGTCTCAGGTGTATTTTGTGTTGGGTAAATTCTCTCTACAAGCTTAATGATTTATAGCAATTACATGTATAAATAATAATAATAATAATAATAAAAGAAAAAAGGGTAAATAATAAGGGACAGTAGACTGGTTATCAGAGATAGATCGAGGAACACCCAAATTCTGAAAGATCTCCTTCAATGTCACCCGATCTGTTTCCTATTCAAGTCTTCAATAACTTCTCCCAAAGCTACCACCCTTTGCCCCTGTAGTGCTACAATGCTCTGTTTCTGCAGAAGAAAGGTGGGAACAGCATCTCTCACTCATTTTCCTGGCCCCACATGTAGCATTCTACCACTCCCTCAATATTTTTTCATTTTAAACACAAACTCAATTACACACTTCAACAGGTAATTTCAACACTCCTCTGTCTCCATTATAAATCATGGAAAGAGTTATGGGAAGGACAACATGAGGCCAAAACCAGGTTACCACTAGACCCAAAGTTGCCATGGTCTTTGTTAACATCTACCTGTTCAGAGCCTTTAAACCTATTTTGCTTCCAAAAACTGTAATCCAGTAATAAAGGAGAGGGTCTTCTAGAAGTTCATGGAAAGTACATATTATGAAAAACTATACATGAATTTTAAAAAACTATCTGTATCAAAATAAACACATACTTTAATTCCACTTTTCCATGAACTTTTTTAAGAGAGTTTTTTTTTTTACTATAGGGCACATGTACTCACCGGAGAGACAGAGAAACAGAAAGCGAGAAATCATCACCCCCTGGGGGGGATGGCCACGCCACAATCCCTTCTTCTCCATTCTCCTCTCAGGATTCTGGACATGCACGCCCACATGCCCAGCATGAGTTTAAGCCACCCAGCCCAGGACTCGAACCGTGGTCCACTATGTGGGAATCCAGTGACATAACCATTAAACTATCTGCTGTTCCCCATGAACTTTTTGAATACCCTCATATTCTCCTGTTATTCTAACATTTGTCCTTGCTCTTTTATCAGGTGTAAAAGTGATTTAAAAAAATGTCAGGGATTCAAAAGACAAATGACATTTGTCATTTCTATTTTTTGCAACCTCTTATCAGTCAATGTAAGGTCACTCTCATTTTATAATTTTACTATTTTCCTCCTCATCCTACATCTCTGCTCCCACTGCCCTCTACTAAAAGATGCCTTCCCCCTAGGAAAAGTTAAAAGTGATTCTCAAATAAGTATGCTTTCATGCACACTAAAAGCAGCACTGTTCACAATAGTCAAAAGGCAAAAACATCTGAAATGTCTTATCAAATTAATGGATAAACATGGTCTAGCCATACAATGGGATATTATTCAGTCATAAAAAGGGATGAAGTATTGGTACATGTAACAATGTAGATGAAATTCGAAAGTATTATGCTAAGTGAAAACCAGCCCAAAAGGCTCATATGTCATTTATATGAAGTATCTAGTATGGATAAATCCCGAAAGACAGAATACAGGTTGGTGGATGCCAGAGGCTGGAGGCGGAAGGAAATGGGGAGGAACCACTTACTGGCCAAGAGGTTTCACTTTTAAGTATCTGAAGCATTTGGTCATTGCATAACATTGTGAATGTACTCAATGCACTGAATTGCTCCTTTTAACAAGGCTAATTGTATGTTATGTGAATTTCAACTCAAAAAATTATTTTTAAATGGTGCCTCCTTGGGACCAGCAGATGGCATAATGGTTACATCGCCAGACTCCCATATAGTCAACCACAGTTCAAGTCTCGGACCTGGTGGCTTAAAACTCATGCTGGGCACATGTGCATGTGTGCCCAAGATCCTGACAGGAGAATGTAGAAGAAACTGCAGCATGGCCATCCCCCCTGAGAAGTGATTTCTCACTTTCTGTCTCTCTGTCTCACTCTGTCTCTCCAGCGAGCATACACACCCTGAGGCAAAAAATCTCTTTTTTTTTTTTTTTAAAGAAAAGCCTTCTTTGATGTGTTTTAAAATGTAAATGTCCTTTTAAAAGGATTGCATGTATGTAGCCTAATTTATGTAAATGGCATTGTGCCCCAGATTTTTTTTTCTTTTACACTTGGAATCATTCTATTATGCAAAAGATTAAATCCTCATTAAAGAGTACTCACTACCCTCCTCTCTTGGCTTACCCAATTTCACTTTCACTTTTACTTAAAGGGTAAAAAACAAAACAAAGCCACCTTAGTGCTAAGACTTCAAGTATAACGACTTCCAGTAGGTAAAGAGAATACTCTGCACTGTATATCATGCAGCCTTCATGGGGCAATAAATCCGGAAAGGTCTGCTCCTAAGATCAAACTAGTTAGACTCACTTCCGTAAAAACTTCCTGAGTATACAAGGTCAAAAGCTATCATAAATAAAACATGAGTTTTTTAGACGGAGACAAGGCTAATAAAAAGATTTATCATGAAAGAAATAAATAAGATAAAAATTATAACCAATTCTGAAAAACAGTGAAGCAATACTCAGGGCTGTAGCCTGAGAGCCTTGCAGAGTTAAAACCAAAGCAGCTCACTGGATGACCTCACCTGGAAGGGCTCCCTATCCTTCAACCAAATTTTCTCCTTATGATTACTTTGGCCTGATATTCCCAGAAAGGGTCTGTGCCGTCTTTAAAGATTTTGTTTTTTCAATAAAAGAACTATCTAATCCCTCTGAACCTGAGCATGAGATGGTGCAGATCAATTTATCCTGCAGCCAAAAACCTTGGTGACCTCAATTTCTTTTCTATTTCTGATGTGGCACTAAAGTCCCTGTCACCTCTATCCCTGAAATTGACAGTGGCAGAAATATTAGCAGGTATATGCAAGCAATCAAGAGGCTGAGAGCATGATTTAAGCAGAGAAAGTCAACTTAGAATAATGATTTGCAGACGCCAGTCCCCAATCAGCCATATCACACTCACAAGAGGGAGCCTTGCAGTGATTGCTCAGGTGACCCCATGCAAGGTCAAGCTGGAGAACCATGACTGGCTGTATTCTGCTCAATCTGTGAGCCACAGACCATCTACTCAGCATCACCCGGGGGCCTGATAGAAATGCAAGCTCTCAGGGGACCAGCAGTTGGCGTACTGGCTATGTCGCTGGACTCCCATGTAGTCGATGGCAGTTTGAGTCCCAGACCCACGCCAGAACTCACGCCAGACGCATGTATATGCGTGCCCAAGATCCCGAGAGGAGACTGGAGGAGAAGGGATTGTGGCGTGGCCATCCCCCCTGAGGGGTGATTTCTCGCTTTCTGTCTCTCTCTGTCTCTCTCTGTCTTTCTGGCGAGCGCACAAGCCCTATAGCAAAAACCTCTCCAAAAAAAAAAAAAGAAAAAAGAAAGAAAGAAAAGCAAGTTCTCTAACTCACCCCAGACTTTAATGAATCACAAACCGTATTTAAAGATCCTCCCCTAGATGAGTCAAGTCTCTTTTCTATTTTCATTTTACATTCATTCACTGTATATCATTACAGCATACAAAATGAAGTTTCCTATCCAGAATACACTAAATATTGACCCAAAGATATTATCATACCTATTATCTTCATTAGATAATTTTCAATTTTGTGCTTATTGACTGTTTCACTTTTTTCTTTTTTTCTCCCCTATTCCCTCCCTCTCACCCTCTGCCATTTCCCACCCTGACTCTAGTGTCCACAGTTGTTCTCCATGCCTTGATATTGTCCAATAATTCAGCTTCTCCCACAGATTGCAGACATTTGGTATATATTAAGTATGGACATACAATGCCTCTCTTTCATTGTCTGGCTTGCTTCACATGATTCAAGTTTTTATAGACATACAAGTATATTTTGTCAAATAAAATTAAGAAAATATCTTTTTTTTTTTTTTTGAGAGGTTTTTGCTATAGGGCGCGTGTGCTCGACAGACAGAGAGAGACAGAGAGACAGAAAGCGAGAAATCACCCCCCAGGGGGAATGGCTACACCGCAATCCCTTCTCCTCTATTCTCCTCTTGGGATCTTGGGCACACACGCACACGTGCCCGGCGTGCGTTTTAAGCCACTGGGTCTGGGACTCGAACCGTGGTCAACTACATGGGAGTCCAGCGACATAGCCATTACGCTAACTGCTGGTCCCAAGAAAATATTTTTTTTTGGAGAGGTTTTTGCTATAGGGTGCGTGCGCTCGCCAGATAGAGAGAGACAGAGAGATAGAAAGCAGGAAATCACCCCTCAGGGGGGATGGCCACGCCGCAATCCCTTCTCCTCCATTTTCCTCTTGGGATCTTGGGCATGCACGCACACACGTCCGGCATGAGTTTAAGCCACCGGGTCCAGGACTCGAACCGCGGTCGACTATGTGGGAGTCCAGTGACATAGCCATTACGCTAACTGCCAGTCCCCCAAGAAAATATTTTCATCAAGCGACCTAAAGCAATGCTTCTCTTCCGGTGTGCACACAATTAGACCACCACAAGTACTTGAATCCCCCTTCTTGTATCAATTTGATTCTTCAAAATTATCTCAACGCAACTCCACAGTAGCAGGGTGACTAAAAGATATCGCAATTTGCATTTTAATCATACAGTTTCCATCAGGAAGGCAGTGAGTCATAATTTGATCAGTGGACACTGGGTTTTCTAATTTATTATTTGGGAGAACTCACCCTCTATTTTATGACTCAGATAATAATAAATGTAGTCTGTGAAGTAACACACCTACACTTTATGACTATAATATTGAGTGGTTGGGAAAGTTAACACATATTTTTGCGTAGAAAAACACATCATAACTTTCCCAACAACCTAATATGTATCTTCAACAGAGATCCAACTTCAATCGTTATTTTTGAAGAAGAAAGCAGCACTTAGTCTCACCTTTTTTTTTTTTTTAATTTTCCTTGGGTATCTATTTCTCAACAAATATAAATAGATCATTTGTATAATCTGGTGACTATAAAGGAACTGAAAAGGAGAGCAGAGAAGTTCTGTAGCATGTGAAAATAGGAATGGAGACCAACTAGGAATGCTTAAAGGAACTGCCAGGCGACATTGAGGGCCCAGGGGATTGACTGCACAGTAACAATGCCAGCAGCACAGTGATTTGATTTTTTGCCAGTACTGCTTGGCAGAGCAGGTGCAACACCCAGACCAAGTGAGGCAGAGCTGGGAGCTGGGACATTGGAGCAGCAACACCCAGATCAAGTGAGGCAGAGCTGGGAGTTGGCACGGTGGAGCAGCAACATCCAGACCAAGTGAGGCAGAGCTGGGAGCTGGCACGGTGGAGCAGCAACACCCAGACCAAGTGAGGCAGAGCTGGGAGCTGGGACACTGGAGCAGCAACATCCAGACCAAGTGAGGCAGAGCTGGGAGCTGGCACGTTGGAGCAGCAACATCCAGACCAAGTGAGGCAGAGCTGGGAGCTGGCACGGTGGAGCAGCAACATCCAGACCAAGTGAGGCAGAGCTGGGAGCTGGGACACTGGAGCAGCAACATCCAGACCAAGTGAGGCAGAGCTGGGAGCTGGCACGGTGGAGCAGCAACACCCAGACCAAGTGAGGCAGAGCTGGGAGCTGGCACGGTGGAGCAGCAACACCCAGACCAAGTGAGGCAGAGCTGGGAGCTGGCACGGTGGAGCAGCAACACCCAGACCAAGTGAGGCAGAGCTGGGAGCTGGCACGTTGGAGAAGCAGGAGGTCCAGGGGCCAAGTGCTCTGGCTGATGATCCAAATGCCTAATCTATTCAGGTTACAATTAACTACACAGAAGCAATGACAGGTTTTGTCAAACTGTGGCATGAATTAAGTGACACTTGTCTATTATTCATCAAATTAAACCTTATGTCAAAAACAAAGTAATTCTAAAACTTGCCTACTCTTTTTTATATTTTTATTTCTTTACTTATCTTTTTTTTTTTTTTTTTTTTGCTAGAGGGTGCATACATTTACAAGAAAGGGACATCTCCTCTCTTGAGAGGAGGGGAGAGAGGAGATAGCACCCTCCCCCAACCCAAGGGACTGGTCATGCTGCAATCCCTTCTCCATCTCTCCTTTTTTTCTGGGATTTTGGCATGTACACATGCCTGGTGTACGCTCAAGCTGCCAGCTCCAGGGCTAGAACCACACAGGTGGACATGTGAGATCCAGTTACCTTAACCATCAGACCATGCAGCCAACCCTATCTTACCTATTCTTAAAAAAATAATAAAAAAATAAAGTGCTTAAAAAAATGCTTAAGTTCTGTGTTCAAATTATCCAAGTTTCACGTTCCTAAGTAAAATAATTTACTAAAAGAAAAACATGTCACAATAGTGCTAAAACATGTGTTTTATGAAGCAATAAAACATATTTTAAAGAGGAAAAAACTACATGGTAAAACTTGAGAGCCACCAGCAATCAGAAAGAACTCCTTTAGTACAATCTCGCCACCTCTTTACACATCACTTTCCTCGATGCTGTGTCTGGATCATCAGCCCTTGTTTAAACATTTCCAGCCCCAGGGACCCACTGCTTTATAAGGCTGACTCATTTTTAGTCATTTTTGTGTCAAGAAAGCCCAAAGACTTCCTCACTGTAATTATAAAACATCGATCTTAAATCTGCCTGCTATTAATAATGCAAACTAAATCTTTTCTCCCACAGAAAAGCCCCTTAGCTACTTAGACAGCTCTCCATATTTTTTCCCAACCTCACATCTTCTCTTTAAATGTCCCTTGTTTTCCCAGCATCTCTTGTCCTTCATGTGACATTTTCCAATTTTCATATTATCCCAGCTGACTATCCACCAACTAGCTAATCTTTACAGGCTACTATTTTTTGAAATTTTACTATGTGCCAGGTAGCATACTGGCATTTTACACTATTATTCAACTTCTTATCCAACAATTTTATTTTCTTATTGTGAAAAAGTGTGTATTTAGAATTAGCCAGCTGGTCTCACTTTAGATGATCCCAGTTTTGTTGGCGACATCCAAAGCATCATAACCGGGAGCCAGTTGCACATATGCCTTCTTCTCTCCCTCAGGCCTGATTAGAGTGATGACCTTGGCCATATGAATTCCATAGAGCTTCTTCACAGCCTGTGTGATCTGCTGCTTGTTGGCCTTGACATCCACAATGAACACAAGTATGTTGTTGTTTTCTATCTTCTTCATGGCAGACTCGGTGGTCAGGGGAAACTTGATAATGGCATAATGGTCAAACTTGTTTCCCCTGGGAGCGCTCTTCTGAGGATATTTAGGCTGCCTGTGCCACCAAAGAGTCTTGGGCCTCCGGAAGGTGGGTGATGTACGGATCTTCTTTTTTTTGTGGCTGTGGACGCCCTTCAGCACTGCCTTCTTGGCCTTCAAAGCCTTTGCTTTAGCTTCAGCTTTGGGAGGAGCAGGAGCTTCCTTCTTCACTTTCTGTGCCTTCTTGGTGAAAAGCTCTCATCCAACAACTTTGTGAAGTCTTATTAATGTTCCCAATTTACACATGGGGAAACTGAGGCTTAAGAGGTTATATATCTCCCAAAAAATATACATTACAGTGTGCACATGAGATTGAAATCCAGCAGTTTAACTCTTGAAACTGTGCTGTGACCACTATATTACTTTCCTATTACCACTACAACAAATTGCCACAACTTAATTTAAAGCAACATTAATCTTACCTTTGCAGAATTAAAATTAGTCTCCCTGGGCTAAAACCAACATGCCTACAGGGCAATGTTTCCTCCATGCACTCTAAGAACGAACCAGTTTCCCTGCCTGTCCCACCTTCTAGAGGCCACTAGCACTCTGGCTCATGGCCCCACTCCTCCCTCTTCAAAGCCAGTGGAATCAGGCTGAGTCTTTCTCACACCACCATCTATCTGGCTCTCTCTCCTGGTTCCTGCTTCTTTTAAGGACACTTGCGATTACATTGGCCCACCTGCAACACACCTGCGATCTAATTCTCCTGGCCTTGCAACATATTCATAGTGTTCATGGATTTGAACGTGAACATCTTTGTGGGCCATTATTCTCCATAACACAACAAACATGCCACCTAAAAGACAGGGTCCCCAGTGTTAGGTCCTGTCTTCTTAAATTGAAGCATCTGTAACTCAATACTGGACTCCAAGTGTGGATAATTATCACTCAAAGACTAATAATGTTCATCATATAAAATGAGGATAACTAGGTTATTGTGAAGGTGTAGTTAAAAAAAAAAGATATATTGTTAATGGCACAGTTTCTAGCATATAGGAAGTGGTCTATAAATGAAGAGAATACACCTACACTCCCTGTTACAGGCTGTGGGCACTTTTTAGGTGATATCTACATTACTCAGTTGGGTTAGGGCATGCAACATCAATACCCAAGTGACAGTGATGTCACAGTTCAGAGGAAGACACCTGTGAGCTTCAGGCTGGTCAAAATCAGAAGGAAGATAAGTTGAATATAGAAGAATCTAAATTAGGGGACCAGCAGATGGCATAATGGCTACATCGCTGGACTCCCATGAAACTGACCACAGTTCGAGTCCCAGACCTGGTAGTTTAAACTCACGCAGGGCACGTGTGCGTGCATGCCCAAGATCCTGAAAGGAGGATGGAGGAGAAGGGATTATGGTGTGGCCATCTCCCCTGGGGGGTGATTTCTCACTTTCTGTCTCTCTCTTTCTGGCGAGCGCACGCGCCCTATAGCAAAAAACCTTTCAAAAAAAAAAAAAAAAGAAGAATCTGAATTAGAAATCATGTGACCCTATGTGTGAGGTGTCAGGGGTAAGGCTCAAAATACATGATTACATTTGTAGATAACATGAAATCACTCTAGACTTATGAGACTGATTTTTTTCCCCAACTACCTATAGTTACGAGACTTTTTCAACTACTTATAGTTGAAATTTACTCCTGATAAATACCCATTTGGAGACTTTGGCCCATGTATATCATTTTTATTCCAGATTTTGACACCCAGTATATTGGTTGTACTCTGTTGATTAAACATCTACAAACTGGGCTATGTACATTTTCCATGTTTTCATCTCATCTTTTTTTTTTAATGTAAAAAAGGCAAGTTACTGGAGCCAGCAGGTGGCATGTTGGTTAAGATGCAGGACTCCTACATGGTTCAAGTTCCAGTCCTTGTGGCTTGCTTTCTCTCTCTCTCTCTCTCATGAGTGCACCCGCCCTATAGCAAATTTAATAATAATAAATAAAATAAAATAAAAATAAGTAATTTTTTAATGAAAATAAAAAATAAATAAATAAGGGAAGCTACAAATTCCTAAAGCAAATGGCCAGAACATTCCCTTGACGTTCACATGGATTTAAATTTTTCAGTTCCCTAAAATGGAGTATTTTTACTTAACTCTTTATCATTTCACCTACAGACACTATGATCTGGTCTATTTTTCTCAGTCTTGACTATACTAAGGCTATAATGACATAGTTGCCTTGCAAAAATTAAGACAGATGCTAGGCCAGCCCATAGTGTTGGTAAAAGAAGCAAGTTCATACATGGAAGACTGTGTGGTTTGAGTCTTGAACCCAGTGGCTTGAAAAAACAAACTGGGCACATACATGTATGTACTCAAAATCTCAAAAAGAAGCAGAAAAGATTGTGGCATGGCCATCCCCATGGGCAGACCTTTTTGCATGCATGAGCTTACACACATGTTCTCTCACTCATTCTCTCTTTCCTCTCCTGGGAAGCACACATGTCCCCATGCAAAATTTTTTAAAAATGAAGCAGAGAAAAAGAAAGGGAGAAAGGGACGGAGAGATGGAGAGGAGGGAGAGAAAGAAGGAAGGGAAGGAGGGAAGGAGGGAAGGAGAGAGGAAAGAATTGTAATAAGGAATTGGCTCACACAATTACAGAGGCTGAGAAGTCCCAACATATGTAGACAGCAAGCTGGCAACCCAGGAGAGTTGAAAATACATTGTCAGTCCTCCAATATGTGCAGGTTCTGCATCATGGATTCAACTAACCATGGGTTGTATCAAAATATGTCAGGTAAAAATAATTCCAGAAAGTTCCAAAAAGCAAAACTTCAATTTGCCACATGTCAACACTGTACTGAATCTACACATGTGAGGTGATGTGTAAGCACTGTATTAGGTATTATAAGTAATCTGGAGATGAGGTGAATTATATGGCAGGGGGCATGTAGGTTATATGAAATACCATGCCATCTTATAGAAGAGACTAAAGTATTCTGGATTTTGGTATGTGTAGGTGGCCCTAGAACCGATCCCCCATGGGCACAGAGGGCTCCCTTACAAGTTTGAAGGCTGGAGATCTAGGAGCACTAAAGGAATGTATCATTTCTAGCCCGAAAGGCAGCAGCCTTCAGACTCAAGAGCTGATGCTTCAGTGTAGTTCCAAAGCAGGAAAAAATAAAACTAATATCCCAGTTCAGTGAGGCAGGAAGAACTCTCTTACTCGCAGGAGGGCTGACTTAAGTTGCAGTCATGCCTTCAACTGACTTGATGAGGCCTAGTCACATAAGGAAGGAC
Source organism: Tupaia tana (assembly GCA_026018925.1). NCBI lineage: Eukaryota > Metazoa > Chordata > Mammalia > Scandentia > Tupaiidae > Tupaia > Tupaia tana. The sequence continues at coordinate 75,379,295 of JAKSZU010000005.1, read as the reverse complement.
AACGTGTTTTACTCTACCAATTCAAATGCTAATCTCATCCAAAATAAACTCTCACAAACATACCCAGAATAATGTTTGACCAAATATTTGGACACCCTATGGCCCAGTCAAGGTGGCACACAAAATTAACCATCACAACTATTCAAAATGTTCTTCAACTGACTTTTGTCATTCTCTTCTTGATTCCTTTCAGTCTATTCTTCAAAACCCAAGACTTCTTTAAAATTCCTAACAGTTTTATTGAAATACAACTCACATATCCTATAATTCACCTATTCAAAGTATACAATTCAATAATATAAATATATGCATCCTTTATCACTGACCTACTACTGACAAGTTAAATTGTTCTCAGAAGCTCCCAATGGCTCATCATATATCAGTAAAATGCAATCTCCTCACCAAGGACCGTAAATACTATGTATTATAAATACTTTGTAATCTTGCTTGCCTACCTCTTCAGCTAACTCCGTCAGAACCACAGTTCTACTTGCTGATCCCCCCCACACACACAATACCTGTTCCTTTTGACTAGAAAGTCCCACCCACCTCCAGACTTTCCCAGGGCTTCCCTCCACCTGTCTCACTTAATTCAGGTCTCTGATTGAATGTCAATTCAGAGATAAGAGTCCTTGAGCACTTTCTCTAAAATGTTTCTCATGCACACTAAATCATTCTCTACCCATTTACATTACTTTTTAAGTATAATTGTTGGCACCCAACAGGGAATTACTGATTTATTGATCATGTTTTCTCCCTATTTCATGAAATGTCAGGTCCATGGGGAAAGAACTTCCTCTGCCATGTTTACAGTTATGTTCCAAGTTACTGAAGTAGTGCCTGGCACATAATAAATGTCCAATAATTATTTTTAGGAAGGACAGTTATAGGCCTAAGACTTATCAAGTGATCATTGCCCTCATGCCAGTTTTACAAATTCTACTTCTTATCAAACTCATTTGCTCTTTCTTTTCCAATTTATTTTTTTAAAGAATTATTTATTTTACTTTTATTCATTCATCCATTTTATTTTAATTTGACCAGAGAGATACATAGAGAGCGAGAGAAAGAGGGAAAGTGAGAAAGCAAGCCACCAGGTCCAGGACTCGAACTGTGGTCAGCCATGTGGGAATGTCCAGTGCCTTAACCACCACGCCACCTGCTGGTCCCTCTTTTCCAATTTCTAACACAAGGTAACTAAGGAAAGACATTCCAAGTTTGTCTGAATAAAACTGTCATGTATGATATAATCCTACTCAAATACTGAACCAATTATTTTTAACTCTGCAAGTTAATTATAGGGTTGACTTAGCAATTCTGATTCATTATATATTAAAAAAAAAAGTTGCCCTCAAGGCTGAAACTTGCAATATAAATGTTCATCTTAGATTTAAAAACGTGTAAGTTTTGGAACTCTAGGGAAGTGCTCCTAAACTTGCGCCAACGCTATGACTAAGAGATTATGGCTAGAAATGAAACAGGAGTTTCCTGATTCACAGCACTACATCATTAGGAGGGTATTAGAAAGAACTTTAGTGCTGACACTGAGTGTTTAACTTTTCACTCTTAGTGACATTTTTCTGAACCAGGGAATAGGAGAAAAGCATGGAGACAAGGAAGCCTCTTAAGAACACTTCATAAATAACGATCCTGGTCTTACTTTGCTATTTGTACAGAGGTGTTAAGGAATTTGGATATTTAACATCTGACGTTTGTAATCTTGCAGACAGCCAATGCACAACCCAATCTACTCACCTGGGTTTGATATTAGACAACCACAAACTATTCCAAAATATAGTTAGTGATCACAGACATTCCAAAATGCATTACAAAAAAATATTTAACATACTACCATGAGAAATGTCATCTTCAATGGTAAAGTGGCCTCAGTTTTAGTAAACAGCTAACTTTCATGCTTAATTTCTTTTTTAAGAAATATTTATTTATCTTATTTATTCATTAATTTATTTTAATTTAACAAGAGACAGAAACACAGAGAGAGAGAGAGACGAGAGAGAGAGAGGAAGTGAGAAAGCAAGTCACCAGGTATGGGACTTGAACTGTGGTCAGCCATGTAGGAATGTCCAGCACCTTAACCACCATGCCACCTGCTGGCCCCTATGCTTAATTTCTTATATAATAAGATATTAATAATGGTAATACTACAGTATTCTCTTGAACTGTATTTAGAGGAAGTACTCCATGTTTTTGTTATTGCTGTTTGTTTTTCTGTCAGAAGGAGCAGGTACCCACTAGAGAGAGAAACAAGGAGGGAGAGGGAAAGAGAAAGAGAGGCCCCCCCCCCATGGTGTGTGGTCATGCCATAATCTCTTTTCATCCATTTCTCCATCTCATCACAATTTAGAGCATGCACACACATGCACCCAGTGTGGATTTCAGGTCAGTGGGACTGGGACTACACTGTGGCTGTCCATGTGAGTCCGGTTCCCTATGCCAACACACTACAGGACTGGCTCTGGTGTTTTAAAGAAAATAATGATATTGACAAACTAATAAAACAAGAATAGTTTAAATTTTAGTGTTTGAGACATAGTTTTACATCTTGTGAAAGTGGTTCACTTGCCCTTTGAAATGCAAGCATTTCTTCAATGTGGTTTTAATAATGAGACCAAAGAATGTAACAGCTTTATTGGATATCCTTTAACATTCACTGTTTTTATCAGGAAATGGAAGATAAAGGTAAAAATCTAACTTGTAACTCAATGAAGCACCAAAATCTGATATGAAAGTGTTCCAAAACAGCTAATAAGTGAGAAATAAAAATGAAAGAGCACTGGTAGTTTATTTAGACATTTAGACTTCATATCTTATCAAATGTGAGAAAGACAGAACATGAAAACTAAGCAGAGTTGAAGCAGAAATGCTGTCAGACCCATGATATCGGAGGGAACCTCAGTGATGCTCTCACCACACCCGCCTTGACCCAAAGAGGTTCATTTCCACCCATTCACATCATGGCAGCCAGAATCAGCTCCATATGAATGCTGCTTTGCAATCAAACAAGTCAACATCTGTGAATCAAACAGAGCTTATGTGGTGGAAGACTTTCCCAAATTTTCTAGTTACAGAATTTCCTCAAATAAATCTACAAAATCAGCAACACAATTCCAGAGGAGAAAATAGACATGATTGAGCTCACCTTTGAGCAGTTCTTTTAAACAAGTTCTACAATACCAGCTTTGCATCTCTTGCCATGCTTTAGTTATCAGTGTTTCACATGCTTCAACACAAAATACACTCAGAAATGTATCTTGCTTATTGCCGCTAGAGGAAGATTCTCTCAGATATTCTCAATGAGTTTGACTCAGCAGAGGGCAACCCTCACATCACCATCCTTTCAAGTAAGACATGTATTTTCTGCTCATTCCTGTAGCTCATCCTAGTCGCAGTCCAGTGTTCCTTGAGCACTTTCTGTTCAACAAAATGTATTCCCACCTTCTACCCAGAAAGTGCCACTCCCTAATAAAAATAATTATATTCATAACTCTCATATTATTTCAACATAGGTGAGAAAGGACCAAAGTGTTTTATTTCTTTCATATGAGTAAGAAAACATATGGGAAGGAGAAAGAGGTGTGTTTTTTTTTTTCTTTTTTCTTTTTCTTTTTTTTTTTTTTTTTTTTTTTTTTTAGTTTTGCTACAGGGTGCATGTGCTCACTGGACAGAGACAGACAATCAGAGAGAGACAAAGAGAAGGAAAGTGAGAAATCACCCCCCAAGAGGAATGGCCATGATGCAACCTCCTCTTGGGATTCTGGGTGTACACATACATACACCTGGCATGTTTTCTAACTTCCAGTTCTGGAACTTGAACCGTGAAATTGGCCATGTGGGATCCAGTTGCCTTAACCTCCATGCTACCAGCTGGCCCCAAGAGAGGTTTTTTTTGACAGGGTCTGACCATGTCGTGATCCTCCTACCCCAACCTCCCAGTATCCAGGACCACAGGTGGGCACCACTGCACTTGGCCTGTTTGGATAGGGCTGAGAACCAAACTTGGTCCTCCTGTGTGGCCCAGCCATTCCACAGTAGAACCCTCTCACTTACATCACATGGCAGGGCCAGAAGTGTACTTATCTTCCCCAGAAAACAAACATGTCACATTTTGGGTTTATTTGTGGAAAGTACTCATAAATTCCAGTGACCCACAACCTCACTTTCTTCCTCTGAGGGAAAGAGAAATGACACAGAGTCACTGCATGAGAATTGTTTTCAGAAAAACACAAAACCTGGGTAGCAATATTTAAATTTCACAGCCAAATCCCGGATAATTTTCCACTGTTGCTGGAAAGAAACAACCAGACGTTTCAGCAGTGACATTGGCACAGGGTAGGTCGGACTACTTTGCTAAGGAGTATGTGCAAAAGAGTAAAGTGAAATAGTCCAAAGTAATTTCACACAGGTACCAGAACCTTCACCACTAATGGCCTTCTGGAAAATGACCAACTGGATGCACAGACTTGTCTTCTTTCTTGCCGTAACCACTATGAAATCTAGGAAGACTGATATACACAATAGCTAAGTTAGTCAGCACATTTGCCCCCTCCTGCATACTGTGGAATTCCTGAATGAGCACCAACCTCCTCAGTCTTACACAGTCCTGAGAGTAATCCAAAATGGTAACCCTTTATAGCAAAGATAGTCAAATTCAATCCATACTTTTGATGCAAATGTGGATATACTAAGGATTTTTCTGCTGAGCCCAATGATAGAAGCAAAGTTTCCAACAAATGCATTGAACCAAATTTTCTGGTATACTATTGCTTTTCAAAGAGAAATGACAATTAACAGCATGAGAATGAATCAACCAGAGCCAGCAGTTGGCATGGTGGTTAAGGTACTGGACTCCCACATAACCAACTGCAGTTTGGGTCCCAGGCCTGGACCCAAAACCAATCATGCTTTCTTGTTTTCTCACTTTCCCTCTCTCTCTCTCTCTCTCTTCTCTCTGGTGAGCATATGTGCCCTGTAGCAAATTTAATAATAATGATGATTTTTAAATTTTTAAAGAATTTTTAAAGAATTATTTTATTTAATTTTATTCATTTATTTAATTTTACCAAACAAACACACACACACACACACACACACACACACACACACACACAGAGATAGAGAGACAGAGAGAGGGAAAGTGAGAAAGCAAGCCACCAGGTCCAGGACTCGAACTGTGGCCAGCCATGTGGGAGTGTCCAGTGCCTTAACCACCACACCATCTGCTGGTCCCCCAAAAATAATTCTTTTGAAAAAGAGAGAGAATGGGTCACTCAAATGTATAATCAACCAGCAAACTAGCCCATGCAAAGGGGGTAGTGTTTTCTTTCTTGATTTCTTTAGTTTAATGGTCCTCAATCAGGGATGATTTTATCATGAGGGTCCTTGGCTTTATCAGGAGACATTTTCAGTTGTCACAAATGGAAGAAGATGGGTTGTGGTATCGGTATCTAGAGCAGAGAGGTCAAGGATGCTGCTAAGAATGCTATCTACAAAGTGCATGACAGACCTCCACAACAAAGAATTATCTTGCACAGAATGTCAATAGTGGTGAGAAACCCTGGGTCAGCCAAATGCAATTAAATCAGTAAGAGTCCAAGATGACTGCAAGTCTTAACTTCCTTGACGTTTCTATGCATATTGTATTTCATGTACACTAACATATCAGGTGGTTAACATTATTCTGGTTCAACAACTCTTTTCACCTTCAGGATATTTTCCCTGGTTCTCGTGGTTTTGTTTTGAGGTTGGAGTTTTTTTTTTGTTTGTTTAGCTCCCAAATAAAGTTTAGTTTTGAGTTTCCACAATTTGAACATACCTACATTTAACACAAGCTCGTTTTTTTTTTTTTTTATGTTTTTTTTTTTGAGAGGTTTTTTGCTATAGGGCGCGTGCGCTCGTCAGACAGACAGAGAGAGACATAGAGACAGAAAGCGAGAAATCACCCCCCAGAGGGGATGGTCACGCCGCAATCCCTTCTCCTCCTTTCTCCTCTCGGGATCTTGGGCATGCATGCACACGCGCCCGGCGTGAGTTTTAAGCCACCAGGTCCGGGACGTGAACCGCGGTCGACTACGTGTGAGTCCAGCGACATAGCCATTACGCTAACTGCTGGTTCCCACAAGTTCGTTTTTTTTTTTTAGATGACACAAACTCTTGGGTTACAATTCATTTTTTTTATGCTTTTTTCTTTTTTTTTTTTTTTTTTGGAGAGGTTTTTGCTATAGGGCATGTGCGCTCGCCAGACAGACAGAGAGAGACATAGAGACAGAAAGCGAGAAATCACCACCCCCAGGGGGGATGGTCACGCAGCAATCCCTTCTCCTCCATTCTCCTCTCAGGATCTTGGGCACGCATGCACACACGCCCGGCGTGAGTTTTAAGCCACCAGGTCCAGGACATGAACCGTGGTCGACTATGTGTGAGTCCAGCGACATAGCCATTACGCTAACTGCTGGTTCCCGGTTACAATTCATTTTTAACATGGCTTTGTGCAGAATAAAAAGTATAGAAGAGAGTGAAAACGTGTATTTATAAAATAAAACTTGGTCAAGTGAGAAAAGCCATTTTTCTAGTAGGAAAACATACACAGCTACTTTCCTCCCCCCCAAAAAATTATCCATGCATTATTTCAAGCAAAGCATTCTAAATCATCTAAACATCTCTCTGTGCATTGCCATTGCTCAGGAAATACTCCATGTTTTTCCCACAAGTTTATCTGCAAAGTATAAATTCATTGCTTGGAGTCCAAGCCAAATACACATGGTAGCCGGGGTAAACTGCATAAAAGGCTTAGCTAAAGAAGACAGTATGAAAGGAGTAACGCAAGAGGGGACATAGACCACCAAAACCACTTATGCGGATGTTTTTACTGCACAGAAATCTTCAAAAAATTCGCGAGAAACACATACTATGAAAAAATATTGGGACCAGCAGATGGTGTAATGGTTACGTCACTGGACTCCCAGGTCCACCATTCGAATCCTGGACCTGGTGGCTGAAACGCACGCCGGGCGCGTGTGTGTGTGCTCAAGATCCTGAGAGGAGAATGGAGGAGGAGGGATTGCAGTGTGGCCATCCCCCCAAGGAATATTTCTCCCTTTCTGTCTGTCTCTCTCTGTCTTTCTGGTGAGCGCATGCACCTTATAGTAAAAATCTCTCTTGGAATCAGCAGTTAGCGTAATGGCTATGTCACTGTACTCCCACGTAGTCGACCGCGGTTCGCGTCCCGGACCCGGTGGCTTAAAACTCATGCCGGGCGCGTGTGCGTGCATGCCCAAGATCCCGAGAGGAGAATGGAGGAGAAGGGATTGTGGCGTGACCATCCCCCCTGGGGGGTGATTTCTCGCTTTCTGTCTCTATGTCTCTCTCTGTCTGTCTGGCGATCGCATGCGCCCTATAGCAAAAACTTCTCCCCCCCCCCAGGGGGGATCACCCCCCCAGGGGGGATGGCCACACCGCAATCCCTTCGCCTTCATTCTCCTCTTAGGATCTTGGGCACGCACGCACACATGCCCAGTGTGAGTTTAAGCCACCAGGTCCAGGACGCAAACCGCGATCGGCTACGTGGGAGTCCAGCGACATAGCCATTATGCTAGCTGCTGGTCCACCCTGAAATAAACTTTTAAATTCCATTTTTCCACCAACTTTTTGAAGTCCCCTTGTGTATGACTTACCTCTGTGTTTCTACCTTTACACAAACCTTCATCACAGAACCCACTTTAATCCACACATTAAACTACATGAGCCAAAGGAACCATGATTCCTGAACACAGCCCATTCGGCCAAGATGACTGTCTTCTTAACAATTCATCCATTGGTTGGCCAGTGACCTATGATATCTGTAGCCTTACTAGAAATGATAAACTGATTCTTTCAAATTTCTCTCATAGGAACCTCCACTAAGAGACACCCAAAAAGGTCTCCTCGTGAAAATGTGGCACAAAAAAAGTTATGTGGAATGCAGCTATGTTTATGGCTAAACACTAGATTAAGGGGACAGTCCTGTGATAAATCATTAAAATAAAATGATCTTTATCTGACTTAACTTGAAAGTATCTCTGTGCTTTGCTACTAGGGAAAAAAAAAATATTTATTGTATGTTAAACTGATTAAATGTGTTTAAGGTCTTTGGATTTTACTGATGTCAACTCCCTGGTTTTGTTTCTTTTTTTTTTTTAAGAGAGGTTTTTGTATAGGGCGCATGCACTCGCCAGAAAGACAGAGAGAGACAGAAAGCAAGAAATCACCCCCTAGGAGGGATGGCCACACCACAATCCCCTTTTCCTCCATTCTCCTCTTGGGATCTTGGACATGCACACACACGCACCCAGCGTGAGTTTAAGTCACCAGGTCCAGGACTTGAACCACGGCCGACTACATGGGAGTAAAGCAACAAAGTGATTACGCCAACTGCTGGTCTCAACTCCCTGGTTTGATATTGTACTATAGGTAGGCAAGATGGCACAGCATACTGCTGGAATATGGATGAAGGGGCCCAGATGACCTCTTGTACAATTTTTGTAATTTCTGTTCATCTATATTTGTTTTAAGTTAAACTTAAAAAAAAATAAAAGTACTAACTAAAACATTTACTTCTCTGTATTAGTTCCTAGGGTTATCATAACAAAGTACCAAAACTAACTGGCTTGAAACAAAGAAATAAGAATTGATGTCTCACCGTTCTGGCAGCTGGATGTCTAAAATCAAGTTACTAGCAAAGCCCTTTTCCCTGTGAAATCTGTAGAGGGAATCTTCCTTGCATCTTTCTAACTCCTGAGGGTTTGCTGGGACTCTTTGGTATTCTTTGGCCTGTAGATACATCACTCCAGTCCTCTTCATGTAGCATTCTTCCTGTGTGTATCCATCTTCACACAACCATTCTTCCATACAGACGCCAGTCCTATCAGATTAGGTGTCTACCCTACTGTAGTATGACCTCGTCTTAACCAAGTCCATCATCTGCAACAACCTGATTCCCAAGTAGGGTCACACTCTGAAAACTCAGTTTAGGATTTCAATATATCTTGGTGGAGGGTTGGGGTGAGGATCACAATTCAACCTATAATAACTATCCTATCAGAGGACCAATTTTAGAACCTATTATTTGTCACAGTGGAAATCTTGTTTGTTCATTCATCTAAAAAATCTTTGATCTCCTACATGTATCAGTCACTATGTTGGAGACTATGAACCACAAAAACTAGCAAGATAAAGGGACAGTTCAGATTATCCATGTTTCTTCTCTAAGCGTCAAAAAACAAGGCTTCTTACATACCCATTTTGAGGCATTCTTATGCAGGTCCATCATCAGATTCCCATGTCAGTGGCTTACAGGGTCTGATAAATGTAATAGTCTGCTGCAAATCTCTGTAGCACATTTGTCACGTGGTGTTTTCTGGCTCATGGCTGATTTATTTGCCTGGTACCACTATCTCACTAGAATATAAGCTTTTTGCGGTCAAGATCTGTCCCTGTCTTTCTTCCTCCGACAAATACCTAGAAACTGGGGGTGGGGGGGGGGGGATTGTTTGCCCAGAAGGCACTCACTTATTTGTGAGGGTTTTTTTGTTTGTTTTTGTTTGTTTGTTTTTTGAGAGGTTTTTGCTATAGGACACATGCGCTCATCAGAAAGACAGAGACAGAAAGAAATCATCCCCCGGGGGGCTGGCCACACTGCAATCCCTTCTCCTCCATTCTCCTCTTGGGATCGTGAGCATGCACGCACAGGCACATGCACCCACGTGTGAGTTTAAGCCACCGGGTCCGGGACTCAAATCACGGTCGACTACATGGGAGTCCAGCGATGTAGCCAGTATGCCAACTGCTGGCCCTTCGCTTATTTGTTAAAACAACAACATGCATTGAATATTTATATGGAAGACTATCTGTACATTACCCCTTTAATCCTTGCAACACACTTCCAGCTAGGGTACTGAAACTAATTCACACTTGAGATTAAGGCTCTGAGAAGTTTTGCTGTAACGACCTTGACAAATAGGCATCATACAGAGCCAAATAAGACAAGATAAAACCTCAAACCAGTTGGGCTTAGCCCAGTTCTGCAGCCCTAGTCACTCTCAAGCTCCTATATCTAACCAAAAATGCTCAGTGTCCTGTATTTGGAAAATCATACGATCTAATATGCCGGAAATACATTTTATTTTAGTTTCTAGAGATAAAATCCAAACTAGATAGAATTTCTGATGCTTTAAACAGAAATACTCAAGAGAAATCTTTGGATTTAAAAATAAAATACATATGTGCCTTTATCTAATCGTACAATCATAAAATTGAATAAAACCTCAAACAACAACAAATTACCACAAGTCAAATATTCCAAATATGTAGGGTGTTTGAGGGCAAAGGCTAATTTCATTTTAAATGCATGAGAGGTCAGTCCGTGGACGCAGCTGGATCCCACATAGCTAACCACATGGTTCAAATCCCGGGCTGGTAACTCGAGAAACATGCCAAGTACATGTGTACATGCCCCAAATCCCAAAAGGAGGATGAGATGGAGGAGAAGGGATTGTGGTGTGACCATGTCCCATGTCGGGAGGGGGGGGGGTGCTTATTCACTTTCTCTCTCTGTTTCTCTCTCCAGCAAGTGCACGCACCTTCTGACAAATACAATGTCTGTAACTGATTCCAAAAATGTCAATTCAAAATGAAAATATTGGGACCAGCAGATGGCGTAATGGCTGTGTCACTAGACTCCCATGTAGTCGATCGCGTTTCAAGTGTAGACCCAGTGGCTTAAACTCATGCCAGGTGCGTGTGCATGAGTGCCCAAGATCCTGACAGCAGAATGAAGGAGAAGGGAAGGTGGTGTGGCCATCCCCCCAGGGGGTGATTTCTTGCTTTCTGTCTCTCTGTCTTTCTGGAGAGCGCATGTGCCATATAGCAAAAACCTCTCCCCCCCAAAAAAGAAAGAAAATATTAAACTGTATGTGAATAACTCAAGCCATTTGAAAAGACAGGGTACCTTCATACAATTCAACTTTTAATTTTAGCAGAGTTTTATATAAGTCATTTTCATATAAAGCTTATTTGTTTTATTAAACTGGATATTTCATCCTAGAAGGACTTCAAAAACCGAATTTTCTTAATTTTATTCCTTAAATGACAAATAAATTCTGACCCACTATATTACTTGAAGAATATGATAAGCTTTTTACCTAACTGAATTTGAGATCAATAAAAATATTTCATCAGCTGCCTATTCATGATAGACAAAGAATACAAGCAATAATGAACCCAAGTGCTCTGGAAACTTTATTTAAATATATATAATATATTATGTTTCTAAAGAAAACTATCAAATTTTTATTCCTTCTCTCCTAGAAAGACATGTTCCAATAATAAACACTCTCAACCAACTTATACCTGTCAATACTTTAATGAGATTTTCATGCCTCCTGCAAGCCCAGAAATTTTGGTACTGCTACATCTTTAATAATTCATGCCTTTAACATCTATAAACATATAAATGGCCAAACAAAAGTTTCCTGAATGTGTTATAAACTGTAAATATTCCAAAGATAACCCAGTTTTAAAATTATTAGTGGCATTAAACTTACATGATGTTTGTGGAATTAATTTCTTTAACTGATTCCTATCATCGGCATTCACTGGCTAAGAATTTCTAACATTTTGAAATTATCCATCATATGTTTTAATGATAAATTATATCCAAAGACACAGCTCCAGGTTATTATTGGTCTCTCATCCTCACCCATCAGATTGGGTCTCTCATCTTGACCCATCAGAATGGGTCTGTCATGGGACCAGCAGTTAGCGTAATGGCTATGTCGCTGGACTCCCACGTAGTCGACCGTGGCTCGTGCCCCGGACCCGGTGGCTTAAAACTCAAGCTGGGCGCATGTGCGTGTGTGCCCAAGATCCTGAGAAGAGAATGGAGGAGAAGGGATTGTGGCGTGGCCATCCCCACTGGGGGGTGATTTCTCGCTTTCTGTCTCTCTGTCTCTCTCTGTCTGGCGAGCACACGCGCCCTATAGCAAAAACCTCTACAAAAAAAAAAAAAAAAGAATAGGTCTGTCATAATGACAGAGTGGGGTATTTTTCACACATAAAATGCTGAATATAAAGCTAGAAGGAATATCGAGAATCACAGTCATTTAATGGACATTACTACCACTGTGGCGAAGGAAAAGGCAGTGACTTGACCTCCATCACACAGGACATTGATAGGAAACCTATTACATAAAGCAGAACTGCTGGCAGGACTTGAGTTTTTGCAAATACACGTAAGATCTATGTGCTGAGAGAGGGAAATATACAAGCATGAAGCAGCAGAAACTGGCCAGCTGGTAGACACCTGACAGTCTGGGGATCTGTGGCCAACCAGCAATGTATTACAAGACTGTGTTTCTGACCCTAAAAAACGCCATTTGTAAAAGAAATATGGCAAGGAAAGGGGTACATGAAGTTTCCAGGGACAAAAATCAAAACAAACAGAAAAGAAAGAAAGAAAAGAAAAAACTCCCAGCAGAAGAGAAATAGAAAAGGTTTAAAGATAGAAGGAGGCTATCACTAAAAACACTCTTCTTGAGCACAAACCTCGTAATTTTCATGGTAATTGCAGTAAAGAGAACCTGCCTGTGATCACCTTTTTTACATTTCAAAGACAAAGAAATCTACTTTTGAAGATAATTTATTACTTACCAAACCTGCTATTGGTGTGGACAGTCTATTGATCTTCTTAATGATGCCAGGTTTAAGCTTATTAATCAAACTGAAAGTAAATAAAGAAATAACATATACAATTACAAGGCTACCAATATCTGTTCAATGTTCATTTTAACATTCTCAAAAATCACATATATCACTACTGAATCCTCCAATATGTTACCCAAAGCCAATTGCCCATCAGGAAGCAAATGACCAGAAAAACAAGTCAAGAAGAAAAAAATAGCACTGTACACAGTATGGGCAGTCCTCCCTAGACTCTGCAGACATATTTTTCTGTCCAAAGCCATATCGTTCAAAATAGATTCACATTTATTTTTAAAATGTATGATTTGGAGGGTCAGCTAGTGATGTGGTAGTTGAGGCACTGGACTCCCACATTGTTGACCACAGCTCATGTCCCAGGCCCAGTGACTTGAAATTTACATTGGGTGCATGTTTGTGCATGCCCAAAATTTCAGGAAAATGGAGGAGAAGGGACTGTGGCATGGCCATCCCTCTTGAGGAGTGATTTCTTTCTGGCAAATGCCCTATGGCAAATGCCTTAAAATTTTTTTAAAAAGTACGATTTGGTCCTGCTCAACAGCCAGCTTAAGAAGTTCTCTGTCACAATTTAGTTCACTTTGCTCTAAAAATACATTTTTTGTTAATAATTCTCATTGATTTTTTTTTCCTCAAGCAGAATTTTATTTTTAAAGGTATTACAAAACCATAAAATCTAGCCATCTCTGAGGGTATGGTGGAACTCATCCAAGTAGTGAACTGGCTCTTATCTGTAGCTCTTTCAAGCCTATGATTGATTGCTGTGTCACCATGGTAGAATGACTGGGTGATAATTAAATAACATATTCCAGAAGTCCCCCAAATGATTTAAGAATCTAACATTAAAGAAGTTAATATGACAGATCCTACAAAGGTATCTGCATCTCCATATTCTAAAATATTAAAAAAATAAACACCTTTGACAATTGTAACTTAGAGTACAAATTTGGCTTTAAATCTAGATTACTCTGAATTCTTTTTTTATTATTATTATTATTCTTTTCACTGATACAAGTGCCAGCCCATGTAAAAATCTAACAAGATAATAACGCTTTACTATTAATAGAGCTAGCATTAATATTGGGTCGTCAGAAAAGTCATGATGCATTTTTTACACAGGATAACAGAAAAATACATCATGACTTTTCTGATGACCCAATATTAATGCTAGCTCTATTAACCAATCATCAATTAATATCAGAAAATATCTTGGGACAGTAAATTTCCTTTTTGATAATCCATCCAGAAAAAGGCAATTCTTTACTCTGTGAGAGAACTCCAAAAGGAAGGCAAATAGAGGAGAAAGAATCAAATATTCTTTATTTACTAGTTTCCTCTTAACAATGCACAACAGGAAAAAAGAAAATCTGAAGTTTGTGGAATGTCACTCCTTCAACATTCCAGAGATTTATACAGACACTTGAGTGTGCTATAAATAAAAAAGACAAAAGTCTCAATTTAATAACCTTCAGAATGTTGTTCAGCAGGATTCAAGATTACAAAACAGTGGCTTATAAAGATTTAGTCTGGTGAACAAAAGATGTTTTCATAGTTTCTTTGCACAAAAATCTTTAGACAACTTAATATAAATAATAAACTATTCCCTCAACTCTAAGCATTTCCTAGAACTGTTACTCCATGAGTCCTAATTTCTGATTTGTGCAATGGAAGCCATGGAAGGAAGGAAGGAACTCTCCCTTCCTACCCACATTCTTTTTCTTAAATCATTAGTATGGAGCCAAAAAAGAATTAAGCAGGTTTGTAAGAGATGATCATACCAAGTGAATTCCAGTTGTTCCCTTTAACCTTGTGTGTCTATAATTCTGTTAGTGGTGGCATGTTTGCAATGCATAGAACTAGTAATTGAATTGCCACTTAATAAGAACATAACTCTGATGTAGGATAGATCAAGACATCATTGCAGTTTTTGACCACTAACTTGGCAGTGGCTTTCTTACAGTAATTTGTATTTTATAATGCAATCTTTCAATGATATAGTAGAAGCCCAATAAACTGGGACAATACATAGAAGTGATCTTCAGAATGCTCACAGAAAATAAGCATTATCAAACTGTGCGTGGATTTCAATTTCTTTTGCAACAAAATATATTTATACTTTCATTCCATTTTTCCTTTTTTTTTAGTCCTTTTCACAAAATGTCACGAAAGTCTATACGAGTTGTCCTCATTACATAAAGACTGTCATAAATTCCTGCTCCACCTATTTGAGTCACTGGTGACTTTGGCCAGATCACGCAGTTCACCTGCTTACATCACTTATCATTTTTGTATTACAGGGTTAGTAATGCCAACAGCGTTTTCTTCCATACAGTTTCTGGCGTGGATAATACTACAGTCTACTCTCAGTTAAATCATCTAAGGGAAGTAAAGGATAGAGGTTAAGGAAATAGTCCAGATAAGTGCTGTCTCCTCCCTCATAAGGAGGTTCCAAAGCTATTTACTTAGAAGCCTTCTAATATGTGTCCAAACACGGAAATAACCACAAGGAAAAACACTCTGTAACACACAAACTACCCTCTACCAAGCTGATTCACTAGAGAAACATGTTTTATTTTGTGACTTGTTATAAGTCATCAGTTCTAAGCACTAGCATACAGAGAAAATACACACATCGTTTTGGCAAATATTGATCATCCACTATCAAACCATGATCAATTTCATATGCAATTAAAAGAAGAAGTTTTAGGATAACTCTTATAAGCAGAAAAAAAATAGGTTTTTTTTTTTTGTTTTTTTTTTTTTGTTTTTTTTTTTTTTTTTGGATAAAGACAGACAGAGAGAGACAGAGAGACAGAAAGCGAGAAATCAAGGGGGGATGGTCACGCCGCAATCCCTTCTCCTCCATTCTCCTCTCGGGATCTTGGGCACGCACGCACACGCGCCCGGCGTGAGTTGTAAGCCACCGGGTAGACGCGAACCGCGGTCGACTAAGTCCAGCGACATAGCCATTACGCTAACTGGGTTCGGTTTTATTTCTAGATTTAACTATACCTAAAGAAATAGGGGCGTAATGTCAAGTGAAATACAGTTGTCACCTTTAGAAATAGTTTTTACAAACAGAACTTCCTGGCATAGCAGGTATTCTTCAATTACACATGTGGAATTCCTAAATACAACATGGACTTCAGGGCCCTTGCTCAATTCAAGAATTAGATAGCATCACCTTCCAGATGCCTCCATGTACTAATATCTATAGTCAATCAAGGGACCATTTTATCTGCCTGTGTCCCCATGTTCCATCCCTCTGGCCCAGCTCTACTCCAAGCCTTCCCCTAGGCCATGTAGACCTAGTTATAGATAAGCACATCAGAGGTTTGCTCTTTGCTTAAGAATAGAAAGCACCCAGTAATTTGATAACTCCCATGGTAGAGGGTTCTGACAATAAGACTGCAACCCCTTCTCCTTCAGCTCATCTTTTGCTAATCTGAATATTGGTGGCACCCCACCTCCCCACAAAATTCGCATGTTGAAATTCTAACCACGAAATAACAGTATTAGGAGCTGGGGTCCTTTGGCATGTGATTAGGGATCAGGGCTCTTACAAAGACGACCCCAGGGAGCTGCCTTGACCTTCCACCATGTGAAGTTATAAAACACATCTGTCTATGAATAAACCGGGTCTTCTCCAGACACCAAATCTGCCAGCACCTTCATCTTGGACTTCCCTGCCTCCGGCACTGTGAAACATAAGTTTCTGTTGTTTATAAGGTGCCCAGTTTATGGTACTTCGCTGTAGCAACCTAAAAGCACTAAGACATAGCACGCATCGTCTACTTTCTTCTCTCTCTTTCCTAAACGCCAAAGATATTGTCCATGCTCGCCAAGTAACTTGGGTCTTTGCTTAAAAAAAAAAAAAAAAAAAAATCTTTGTAAATGTGACCTGACTTTAAATGTAACTCAGCAGAGACACTCAGAAAACTACACAAAGCTCAATATCAAGTCTAGCTCAGCTATAAAATGTTTTAATGAAAACTAGAATACGATGCTTTGCAGTCTGTTAGTCTACAGAAATACTGCCAAATGTCCAACCTCATTTTTTAATTTATCATACAGCTCTTTAGCCAACATACAAAATGTAGGGACTCTTTTCTTTTTGGCCATTGTTCACTAGAGAGACGAAGAGAAGGAAAGTGGGGAATCATCCCCCAGGGAGGATAGCCAATACCACAATCCCTTCTCCTCTAGTCTTCTTGGGATTTGGGGCACACACACACACACGTACCCAGCGTTTTTCAAGCTGCCAGGTCCAGGACTCGAGCCATGGAGTCAGCCATGTGCAATCCAATGTCGTAACAACTATAGCACCTGTTGGCCCTAGGGATAACTTTTGACCGAATTTCCAAAGATTTTCAAAATAAACAAGACAGACTGATGTCAAAGGGCATATCGATACACTAAATAAACTTATTATCCTATGAATTATTTTACTCATCATTCACACATTCTTATATCTTGCTGTTAATCACATTTTCTAAATCTATACCCCCACATTATCAAACTTTTACTACTAGTACCTCTTTTTTTTTTGAGAGAGAGAATTTTGCTATAATGCAGATGTGCTCACCGAAAGGACAGAGACAGACAGAAAGTGAGAAATCACGTCCCATAGGGAATAGCCACACTGTAGTCCCTTATGCTCCATTCTCTTCTATGGATTTAGAGTACGCACGCACACACACCTGGCTTGAGTTTCAAGTCACTGGGTCCAGGACTTGAACTGTGTTCAGGCATGTGGGAGTCCAGTGACATAACCATTGTGCTATCTGCTCTTTCCCTAGTAACTAAATTTTTTAAAAATATAGAATGAAGATACATTTTTCTTATAAAATAAAGAGCAATTTTTTTCTATTCTTCTAGATCATGTTAATTCAATTGTAGATTTTCCTCTAAACATGAATTGTGCTCATTAAACGTTTGAATGCTTATAAAAGACAGCACCGTGCTCACAGTGGCCATAGAGCACTCAAATACAGCAGACATTAGATAGGGGCAACAATTATCTTTCAGCATGTCCTAGCACTTAGCAAAGTCCTAGCATTCAGTAGGTACTTTAAAAATATTTGCTAAAATCTACTACCTAACCTTTGTTTTTTTTTTTTTAATTTTGCGAGAGGACAAGTGTGCTTACCAGAGAGAAACAAGGAGAGATAGATAGGGAAAATGAGAAAGTGCCCTCCCAATGGGGTCAGTCATGCCACAGTTCTTTCTCCATTTCTCTTTTCAGGATTTGGGGGACACACATGCCCAACATGTATTTGAAGCCTCTGGGAGCAGGACCTAAACTGCGCAGTTGGAATGTGGGATATAGTCACCTTAAATACCATGCCACCCACTGGCCCATCTGAGCCAAATTTTAGTGCAGAAATTTTTCTGTGAATTATTCAAAATCTCTTCTACTCTGGGTCAGCAGGCAGTGTGATCTTTGAGGTGCTGGATTCCCACATGGCCAACCACAGTTCAAATCCTGGACCTGGTGACTTACCTTCTCACTTTCTCTCTCTCTCACACACATACTTTTATCTCTTTGACCTATAGCAAATTTTAAAAGTAATAAATAATACATGATTTTTTTCATTTTTTTATTTTTTATATATATTCAACCACTGTCTAGCATTACAGTTTGTAAAATGAATTTTTCCCAGCATGAATACACTGTATATTAGTCCATTTAAAGGTATAATCATGCATGTTATAAACAGATAATTTTCTATTTTTGTGTCCCTTAAATTTTTTTGTTTCTTTTTCCCCTTGATTCCTTTCCTCTCACTTTCTCCCATTTGCCACTGTCCTTCCACATTGTCTTTAGTATCCACAATTGTTCTCCATGCTCTTATACCTTCCAATATTTCTGTTTCTGCCATATAGTATGAACACTTGGTATATATTACGTAGGGATATACAGGTTTTTTGTTTGTTTATTTGTTTGTTTTAGAGAAGTTTTTGCTATAGGGCACATGTACTTGCCAGAAAGAGAGACAGAAATCATCCCCCCCAGGGAGGATGGCCACACTGCAATCTCTTCTCCTCCATCCTCCTATCAGGATGTTGGGCACACACACACAAGAGCATGCCAGGAATGAGTTTAATCCACCGGGTTTGGGACTCAAACTGCAGTCAATTACGTAGGAGTCCAGTAATATAACCATTATGTACTGCTGGTCCCCAAAGTTTTTTTTTTTAAAAAACAATCACAACAGATAGATATAGAAAGATAAATATATAGGACAAATATGTATAAAAAAGAATCTCTTCTACTCTTGGTGATTTATTTATATTTAAAAGGGGAAAAAAACACTGTGGGTAGTATATGTAAGCTTTTGAAGCATGAAGAGTTGCACTTTCTCTCATTCTATTTTTTTTTTTTTTTTTTTTTTGAGAGATTTCTGCTATAGGATGCGTGCATTCATCAGAGAGACAGAAAGCAAGAAATCACCTCCCTGGGGTTTTGGCCAAACCACAATCCCTCCTACTCCATTTTCCTTTCCTGATTTTGGGCACACGTGCAAATGTGCCTGGGTGAGTTTCAAGACACCAGGTCTGGGACTTGAACGGCAGTCAGCCATGAGGGAGTCCAGTGCCTTAACTACTATGCTACCTGCTGGCCCCAAAGTTACACTTTCTACCCTCAAGTTTAAGACCACAATATAAAAACTGCAAAACTTGAAAGGAGACTGTAGAATGTGACTACCATAACAGAAGTAAATTTTTAAGTGGATGTTTGCATGTGTGCACATAATCCCAAGAGGAGAATGGAGAAAGGATTGTGCCATAGCCACTCCACAACCCCTCCCCCACCAAGGGTGATTTCTCACTTTCTGTCTCTCTCCAGGGAGTACACACACCCTATAACAAAAGTCTCTCTTAAAAAAAAGGGGGGGGGGGCGGGATGGCAGGTGGCGTGGTGGTTAAGGGCTCTGGACTCCCACATGGCCGAGCATGGTTAGAGTACCAGACCTAGGAGCTTGCTTTCTTGCTTTCTCTCTTCCCCTCTCTCTCTCTTGTTCTCTCTCATTCTCATTCTTGCTCTGTCCTTTGTCTTGTCTCTGGTCAAATTAAAATAAGTAAAGTTAAATAAAATAATTCTTAAAAATAAAAAAAGAAAGAAAGAAAGGAAAAAAACCTTTACCATTACATCAAAGTTTCTGGGGTCCACAGGAACATTGCAAGAAGGAGAAGAATATGAGGAAATAAACTAAGGAGAAAAATAGAGATGCAGGACATTTATGAGACATAGATATTGCTTATTGTTGGCTGATGATAACATGTATTGTATCCTGAACTGGACTGTCATGAAGTGTATTCATATTGGGTAAATTCACTTTACAAGCTAAGTGATGTATAGTGATTGAATGTATAAATTAAATTAAAATAACAACAACAAAAAAGAATCTCCAAGGGCCTACCAATGTCACTGTCACTCTAAGTAAAAGATTGAGCTATTTTACCATGAATGATGGGTGGCAAAGTCCTCTGCCTTGTCCAGTGCTTTAAAATGATCTAGGGGTAAACAAGTGGTATAGTGGTTAAGGCGCTAGACTCCCACACGGCCAATCATAATTCAAGTCCCAGACCTGGTGGATTCAAAATCATGATGGGTATGTGTATGTGTGTGCATGACCAAAATCCTGAGAGGAGAATGGAGAAGGGATTGTGCATGGCCATCTACCCTGGAGGATGATTTCTCACTTTCCCTCTCTCTATATCTCTCTAGCAAGACTATGAACCCTGTGGCAAAAACCTTACAAAAAAAGAAAAAAAAAAAATCTGACTGTTCCATAGTACTAGTAGCAGGATCTGTAAACATTTTCTTTCTATTAAATTTATCTTTAACAAAATATTATGGTACTTTCAGGTAGACATTGTAGTGGTCACGTCAGATATAAATAGAAACAGGGTCTTTCAAGCTGATAGATGAGCATCTTCCTCTGCTTGTTCCAAACCACAAGCAAAAGAAAAGAAAATCTGCTGAGAGTGCAAACAGAGTTTTCTCAGTAACATAAGCAACATGTTCAAAAAGGAATACATTTCTGATGCTTGACTAACTGGGACAGAGCAAAACCAGGATCATTTGAGAAGTGGGAACTATAGACGTACTAGCCAGCAACACACCCAATCAGACTACCTTCAAACAAATTTTCTTACTTCGTAAGAGGAATAATGAATGTTTTCATTTGAATTATTTCCAAGATTACTATCATAAGAACCTACGAAATTACCAACTGATATCACCAGATAGATGTGCCTCAACCAAATAAGTTTAGAGAAGAAAAATAAGTCTGCTAGAACCCAGAGCAAACAAGATTGTGGATATTTCTGTAGTGACAAATCCTTTATATTTTAAAAAATACATAGTAATGCAGTTCTCATGAACAGTAAGAAACACTGAAGACAGGAGACAGATTAATAACCGTTATTAATAAAATTAAAAGAAAAAGCTGAGGGTCCAGAAGGTGAGATAATGGTTAAGGAGCTGGACTGTCACTTGGCTGACTACAATTTGAGGCTTGGACCTGGTGGCTTGAAAATCACACTGGGTGCATATGTGTGCAGGCCCACTACTGAGAAGAGAATGGAGAAGAAGGGATTGTGGCATGGTTATCCCCCTTAGGGGGTGATTTCTTACTTTCCCTCTCACTGTCTCTGTCTCTCTCGAGTGCATGAACCCTATGGCAAAAAGCTAAAAAAAAAAAAAAAAAAAAAAAAAAAAACATGAAAAGCAGCAGCTAAAATCACCTTATAAATTTTTGCCAATCCTTTGATTATAAAAAAAAAACAAATTCAGTTGATTTTCATATTACTATTTAGTAAAGCCAAGAGAGATTTTTGTCAGAAAAATTTACTGAATATATACATTTTTTTTTTTTTAACCAGGAGAGCCTCGTGATTAGGGGAGCCAGATTTCACATGACCAACCATAGTTCAAATCCTGGCCCCAGTGGCTTGAAAACACCATGGGTATATGTGCATGTGTGCCCCAAATCCTGACAGGATAAAGTAATAGAGAAGAAACTGTGATATGACCATGTTCCATTGGGCCCCTGGCTGGTGAGTACCCTCTAGCAATTAACTTTTTTTTGTTTCTAAACCAGGGAGATCCGTCTTCAGCCCTCAACTCACCAGGATGCCATGGTCAATCGAACTGAAATGATTAACATGAAGATCTTAACTTCAGTAGACAAACAAATTAAAAGGCAATGAATACACATGATTATCCTCGTTATTCAGATGTGTATCTTGTCTGAAACCTCCTAGCAGGGTTTATACCAACTTAGTCTACCTGAAATGTCAGTACATTGCCAGCTGGGTGAGAGCTATAATAAGCAACACCAACCCTTGACTTTGATATTTCAGAATGCCAGTTCAAACAGGAAAAAAGTACTAATTAAGGGTTAAAAAAACTACTGCAATTACAAAATGAAATATGAAAAAAACACTTCAATGGTGATAATTTCAATAGACAACAAGCAGATCCTACATTTCACAAGAAATATGGTTTTGGAACTAAGTCACAAAGAAGTCAACCTTTTCCTGAAAGAAAATTGACTTAACATTTTTAAATATCCTAATCATATTTCAGCCAAAAGTTGAGATCTCTAGTGGGTAAAATATTCTCTAGAGACAGACAGTTTCCCGTAGATATTTTCACCTTCTTTTAACAGTCAGGGTTTGTAATCTCAGGCCTCTGAGCAACTGACTGTGTTTCCTTATAGGCATGATATGTAACTCAGGTGGAAGTGGTTACAAACAATGGTGCCTGCTGAATAACTTCACAGGCCAGTCAGCTAGGCTTTCTTCAATTACAAATACAGATACAGAATATAAACTATTTTTCCCCAACACTACATTTTTTTGTGTCTTATTAATCAGTAGTTATAAACAATGTGATTCACAATTTTGAGAAAGACATTTTAACATAAATATTGTGTAGTACATCTTTTCTGACTTATTAATCAGTAGTTATAAACAATATGATTCACAATTTTTAATAAATGCTGTGTAGTATGGGGAGCCAGCAGATGGCATAGTGGTTAATGCACTGGACTCCTACATGGTTGACCATGGTTTGAGTCCCAGACCTGGTGGTTTGCTTTCTTACTTTCTGTCTCTCTGTCTCTCTCTCTCTCTCTCTCTCTGGCGAGTATAGGAGCCCTACAGCAAATTGAAAATAATAATAATAAATAAAATTTAAATTAAAAATACATATGTGTAGTACTTTGGTGTTCCACAGTAAAATACAATTACTGATTACAGTGGCATGGTATTTACTTAAGCTACTTAGGAAACATTCATGTAAAGAACATGAGCACTAAGCAGATAAATTAGGTGTACATGCAATGCACAAAACTCTGAACTGCTGTCATCCTAATCAAAAAATGATTTAAGCTTCTGAAAGTTTATGAACTAAAAAGACTTAAAAAACACACACACACACAATACATCTCTAAACATGCATCCAAATGTTTGCTGTCATCATTATAGTAGAAAAGTGTATATTTATTCTAACTTGTACTGCTTATGGTCTAAATACCTGTATCCCTTCAGGGTCAGTACAGGTTTTGGAAATCTCTTCAAATCATGCAGAGTCCAGGCAGATATACAAATTGCATGTTAAGTCAAAAGCTAGGTATCACTACTAAACATATTTTATGACCTATTGAAAAGTGACTTGTTTGAAAAGATTACCTACTTGGGCATATACTCTTAAGTATCTATTGGGTGGTTGGGAAAGTCATGATTTTTTTTTTTTTTTTTTTTTTTTTTTTTTTTTTGCCATAGGGCGCATGCACTCACCAGACAGACGGAGAGAGACAGAGAGACAGAAAGTCAGAAATCACCCCCCAGGGGGGATGGCCACGCCGAAATCCCTTCTCCTCCATTCTCCTCTCAGGATATTGGGCATGCACGCACATGCGTCCGGCGTGAGTTTTAAGCCACTGGGTCCAGGACGAGAACCACGGTCGACTACGTGGGAGTCCAGCAACATAGCCATTATGCTAACTGCTGGTCCCAGTCATGATGCATTTTTGCATAAAAAATATGTCATGACTTTCCCGACAACCTAGTAAACGTAATAAAAAGAATCCTGTGCTTCACAGACACACTTCCCACATAATCCTATCTAATTCCTATTAAGACTTAAGCAGGCTTAGAACTGACAAAGTTTTGCTCTACACCTAAAATTGTCCATTCTCATAGCTAAGGCAATTTGTAAGTCACTTGCTTCTTTGTAACAGGTATTTTTCCCCTCCATTTTCTAAACACATTTAAATGTCAGGGTTTTTTGGTAAAGAATTATTTTATTTATTTATTTATTTATCTATCTATCCACTTATTTATTTATTTTAATTTGACCAGAGAGGAACGGAGTAAGATAGAGAGAAAGGGAAAGTGAGAAAGCAAGCCGTCATGTCTAGGACTCGAACCATGTGGGAGTCCGTGTGGGAGTCAGCCATGTGGGAGTCCAGAGCCCTTAACCACCATGCCACCTGCTGGCTCCTAAATGACAGTTTTCAAATCAAAGAAATTTCCCATTGGTGACCAATTGTGCTGACATGTGACATACTTAAATTAGGTTCAATATTAACATTACACTACTCCACAATGATTCTAATATGATATTGGGAAGAGGACAAGAAACCGCCTTTATACTTCATTCATGGCTCTTCTTCATATGTCTGTCCTCCTACAAGTTAGGAAAGACCGCATAATGTTGACATTTTTGTAGGTCACAAATGGATCAATGCCAGTCACGCATACAAACCAAATTAATAATATCACTTGAAGACAAAGATGTCTGAACACCTGCCAACAGAATGTATAGGATGGAGATTATTATTTACATGGCCATCTTCCTAGCAACAATGTGAATTTATATGAAGTTTGAAAGTTTATAAAAACTTTAACACATACGTCTCTGAATTTGGTAACTCTGTGAATTAGGCAAATTAGACACCAAAATCTCTAACTTACAAGTGAGAAAACAAAGCTCAAATGTTAAGTCTTTTACCAATGCACATTGATGTTAAGTCACTTGTTCAAGTGTGCAAAAGTAAGAAACAGATGGATTAGGGGTATATGCACAAAACCCCAAGCTGGTGCCATTCTGATTAGAAAACAATCTAAGCTTGTGAAAGTTCGTGAATTAAGATGACTTTAAAAATATACAACATAAGGGCCAGCAGGTGGTGTAGTGCTTAAGGTACTGGATTCCCACATGGCTGACCATGGTTCGAGTCCCAACCCTGTGGCTTGAAGCTCATGCTGGGCATGTGTGCATGCATGCCCACAATTCCAAAAGAAGAATGCAGGAAGAATGTATTACAGCATAGTCATCCCCCCTGAGGAGTGATCTCTCACTTTGTCTGTCTGGTGAGTATATGTGCCCTCACAAAAATCCCTCTTAAGGGGCCGGCAGGTGGCATAGTGGTTAAGGGCGCTGGACTCCCACATGGCCAACTGTGGTTCAAGTTCTGGACCTGGTGGCTTGTTTTCTCACATTCTCTTTCACTCTTTCTCTCTCTCTTTTTCTTTCTCTGATTAAACTGGAAAATAATAATAATAAATAAAGTTAAATAAAATTATTCTTCAAAAAAAATCTCTCAAAAAATTTATATGTATACATACATACATACACATGCTGTGTGTGTATTGTGTGTGTGTGTGTGTGTGTGTGTGTATATATATATGTGTGTGTGTATATATATATATATGATCTAACCTAGACCCTTTGACTCTGGCTCTTTGTTGTAAACCATCTCCTTCAAAAGGATTGTCTGAATCACCTAAGTTTGAGCACATACACTCCCACTGTTTACATGTGGTCACATTCCATAAATACCTAAAGTTAAGTATCTAGATTAGAACAATTAAATTGTGTTCTTAAAATGTAGCTGAGTACTCAACTACATTCTTATAATTTCTTTGTTCACTTCTACAACCTGTACCATCCCCCAATATTTCACGCTTATGCCACACAGGTTGGCCTGCCTCTCACCCCCAAAGGCTGCATACCTGCTAAGTGAACATGCACCCACTGGGGAACAAAACACTACATTAAACATACAGGGTAGGCCTATACCAATCATGGCACTGGCCTATTTTGCTTATGATAGCCAAAGCCTGAATGTGATTCTTCGTATCTATTAATTGAAAGAAGAGGCCATGATTCAAACCAACTTTCATAATGCAATGAAATGCATTATGAAATTATGCAAGTCCACTTAAATGTTTAAAAAAATTGCTACACCTGTTGTAATAATTTATTAACAAAGAAGTTTTTTGTTAACTTTTAAACCAGGCAATTCCACACATTAGAATATTTAGCCTAAGTAATATGTAGTGAAATGTAATCCGGCTTCCTCTTCAACCACCCACCCTTACTGGCCCATCAAGCAAAAAATAGAATCTTCCTTGTTTACTAATTAAAAATAATATATATTTCACCATGCTATCTTTAGATTCAGAGACTGATAACCTTTTCCTAGTGTCTCCTGCTGTGAGGGTATCAATTTGCAGGGATCAAATCTCATCTCTAAGAACACATATCTGACTAAGGTGGCCATGGAAGGAGGGAGGTAAAGATACCTTATACACACACACGTGTGCAAACACACACACACACATCTTTCCTTTTGAATTATTTTTTAAATGTTTCATATACTTACTCACACAACAGGACACCATTTTCTAGAGAGGCTCGAAAATCCGTTGTTTCAAAATTCTTCTCTGTTACAGCCTGAAAGATAGAGTTCAGTATTAATTTTCTTTTAAGCAGGAAAAAACACAAGTCAAATTCAGTATTAAATAAATTAATGTGCATCTAATGTTATCTGAGAAGGATTTGCATATAACCAAATGCATATAGGAAATTACATACTATTCCATGTTACAAAAAAACAGGATAACCATTACAGTATGAAGATACACACACCAAAACACACACACACACACACACAAAACCTGTAATGAGGGTTTTCTGTAACCATTTTATTGATGATAAAGCAAAAGTTAGAAAGGTAAACTAAACTTCCAACATCTTTTCTGTAAAACAAATGAACCAAAAAACCTACGGGTCGTTTATTTTACTAAGAGTGAATAAGAAAACAGTTTTAGATACAAACATGAAATACCAACCATCTGTGACATCATTTATTACAATTCCATCATAAAATTCCTCAAGTTTTGTTACAAAGCTAAAAACCAGAGGACATGACTCTCCTTAAACTTACTCATGAAATGGCCATCATTTGTGTAAAAAGGTATTTCTTAAAGCAGCCTAGAAAGAATACCAAATCCTGGCCCAAAGTGACAACAGAGAAATAAGATGTAAATATTTGCACTAATTTCCAACTTAAGGCTCTTACATATGAGCAGCCACCTGCAGTAACTACCACCCATGGTCTTGGGAAAACCTCTAGAAAGAGATCCAGAATCTGTCTCTAGAGGATGGAGTGGTTGGGACAGGAAAGGAGACTCCACAAGAGAAGTAGTAGGAGAGAAAATGGAAGCTTGACTGGGAAAACCTGCTCCAAGAACATAAACTCCTGGAACTGAGTTCCCAGCGATGAGGGAAGGCAGGGCCAACAGCAGTAAAACCAGGTAGCTGGAGATGCATAGATGTATCCTCCACCTGGGAGCAAGAGTTCTTATCCCACCTGCCACTTGAGAAAAATAGGTTTCTGGAATCCTGACCTGTTAAGTTGCTCACCTTAAGTCCTAGATTACGACAAGGCTGAATGAAATACAAGGGGACTTCTGAAAGTTCATGGAAAATTAAAGTCTGAGTTTATTTTAGTGCAAAATTTAAAATCCATGCATTTCCCATGAAAATTTTGAAGCCACCTCTTACTTTCCGCTCCCCTCACTCACCACAGCGGGCTGGACAGCCCATGTCTCCACAGCACTCAACAATACTGTGGCTAGACCTAATAGCTGACTCAAAGTAATGGCCACTTTGAGAACTAAAGTTCATTTCTCCTAAGTTCATTTAAAATAAACATGGCCAGTAGCCGGGCCAGGAGGTAACACACCAACACAGTGAAGCAGAAAAAGCCTTCCCACATGCACATTAATCTGCAGAAGAACTGCACCGCTGTGTGGTTTTCGGTATGCCTCTGTTCTGGGCACTACTTGAGTACTTTTTAAAAAAAGGGGGGTGGGGGGACTTGTGTGGCCCAAAGGATTATCCCAGATAACCTGGGCAACAGACAATGTTGAATTTATCCCAAATTGATCCGAAACAAAATCAAGGTGAGTGCAGATTCCAACCACTGAACACATGTCATTCTTCCAAAGCAAAAAAAGAAAAGAAAAAAGAAAAGGCCGGGACCAGCAATTAGCGTAATGGCTATGTCGCTGGACTCCCACGTAGTCGAATGCAATTCGCATCCCGGACGCGGTGGCTTAAAACTCACACCGGGCACGTGTACGTGCGTGCCCAAGATCCCGAGAGGAGAATGGAGGAGAAGGGATTGCAGCATGGCCATCCCCCCTGGGGGGTGATTTCTCGCTTTCTGTCTCTCTGTCTGTCTCTGTTTGTCTGGCGAGCGCACACGCCCTATAGCAAAAACCTCTCCAAAAAAAAAAAAAAAAGAAAAAAGAAAAAGAAAAGAAAAGGCTCAGAAACAACAAAAGAAAAAGTCCATTCCCCCTAATCACAGCAAAGGCCCCTAGAGTCACCAATAGCTAATTACCCACCACTGAAACAATCTGGTGATTATATTCCCAAACCAGTGTAGATTTAGAAGCTGTTTAAAGAAAAAAGCCTGTGTCCTGCAAAGAGAGGGATGGCAGCTAAGAACGATTCAACAGCAACAGATGGGCCATCCCAGAGGGCAGAGGTTAGAAAGCGATGATGTGGAAAGAGAAAGGCTCCTATCAGACAAAAGGAAATTGAAATCTCTCTTTTACTATGTAGTAGCTGTGTGATCTTAAGCAAACTAAACAATCTCTCTGAACTCCAGTCTGCTCATCTGAAAGAGGAAAAATATCACCTACATATTAGCAATGACAATGACACAAAATACCTGAAGAAAGCCAGGCAAGTACATGCCTAACCTCTTCATATGCCTAACCTCTTCATATGCCTTGATCCTGAAGTTGCCAAACTGACAACGCTCCAGTGATTAACCCAAAAGAAGCCCCTCTGCATCATATAGTTGTTTGTAATTTTTATTTAACTAAGTAGAAATAACGGCATATCCAGAGCTATTCAGAAAACTCGAATATCCAGGATGGTTTATCTCACCAAAAAGACTACAGAAAGTCAAGATCGTAAACTTTTCAAAATTTAAATAATGAGGACAGAAGACCAGATTCCACTTATATTGGATTCATAAAGACAACAGAATATAAAAACTGTTTCTAACAGTCTGTGTTTTGAGGGCATGGGAGTCTGGCACACACTACTGAAGGTAATACAAAATGGCACCCCATCCCAGAGGGCAACTAGGGACATCTATCAGAAGTCTGAAACGCGCACATTCTCAGGCACGTGATGTGCTGATCGAGGAATCTGCACTAAGGCAACAGGACAAACACACCAAGACGCAGAATTACTGAGCAGCAATCTGTGTGATAAACAGCACCAATTCCATCCTGAATACCCAGCAATGAGAATTTGCCCTTTGTTTTTGTTTTGTTTTGTTTTGTTTTTTAATTTTCCCTTTTCTTTAGTTCTGCTATAGGGTGCATGTGCCTGCCAGAGACTGACAGAGACAGAGGGGAAAGTGAGACATCACCCTCTGAGGGGAAAGGGGAATAGCCAAGCCACAATCTCTTCTCCATCCTCCTATAGGGATTTTGGGCACACATGCGCATGCACCACAGTGTTCTTTTTTTATTCCAATTTTTAATATACTTACTTTCAGATATACCAACATAAATGAACATATTAATGTTATTTTTAAATTAGTTCATCTATATTTATTCCTCACCTTTAATTAATTAATTTATTTTTTTAGCCACTCAGTCACTATACATCGTTTAGCTGGTAGAGAGAATTTACCCAACGTGAAATACACCTCAGACCAGTCCAGTTGAGAATACTGTCCACATCATCATCAACAGGTAATAAACCATTTCTGCATCCCACATATGTCTGTCTTCTTTATTTTTCTCCCAAATTTCCTTCCCTACACTCTTACCCCCCAGAGTGTTCTTGAATCCACCAGGTCTGAGACTTGAACCACTCAGCTGTAATATGAGATCCAACTATTTTAACCATCATACAACTGGCTGGTCCCACTTTCTTTTTTTTTCTTTTAATGTTTTTTATTTTCCTAGCAGATGTATGAACTAGCTAGAAAGAGAAAAAGAGAGGGAAAGTGAGAAAGTATCTTACATGGGAGGATGGCTACACCACAATTCCTTCTCCTCCATCACTCCTTTCAGAATTTTTGGATACGTTTGCATATGTGTGACGTGTGTTTATCAAGCTGCTCCAACCACCACCCCACTGGCTGGCCTCCCAGCAATAACTAATTAATTCAATTACAATATAACTATTAAAAAACATGAAATTTAAACTCATTATGAAAGTAGATTATTTGTCACATTAAGTATTAAGAATACCGGGACCAGCAGATGGTGTAATGTTTATATCACTGGACTCCCATATGGCCATTTTTTTTTTTTTGAGAGGTTTTTTTCCTATAAGGCACGTGCGTGCACCAGAAAGACAGAAAGAGACAGAGAGATAGAAAGCGAGAAATCACCCCCAAGGGGGGGATGGCCACGCCGCAATCCCTCCTCCTCCAGTCTCCTCTCGGGATCTTGGGCACGCACACACATGCGCCCGGGATTCGAACCACAGTCGGCTACATGGGAGTTCAGTGACATAGCCATTACACTAACTGCTGGTCCCTACACACAGTTTGTTTTGTAAGCCACGGAGGCCAAGATTGAACAGCAGTTGGCTATATTAGAACCTGCTCCCCCAACCACTAGGCTATGGGGCTAGTTACTTCTTTTGCAACTCTTCCAGATGAAAGAGATGTGTTGACCCAGTCTCTGTGTCCCAGTCAGCTACATACCAGACTGGAGGAGTGATCATGATGTGACCATGCCCTGTGGAGGTTGCCTTTCTCTCTTTCTGTCCCATTCTCTCTGTCTCATGTGCACACACAAGTTCCATTACAAATTAAAGGAAAAAAAAACCTCAAAGAGACATGTTGTCTTAACACATAATGACTTTGAGTGTGTCTGTGCATGTATGTGTGGCAGAGAGAAAAAGAGAGAGGAACACTCTAAAGTTCCATGTAATGAAAATTCCCTTTAAACATTTCAATAGTTTCTCTGTACATTTCCATAAGCATTTGAACGTTTTCATGCTGTGTATACTGGCCACACATCAAAAAAAAAAAAATTGATCAAACGTTTAATTAGCAAGTTCTATATCTATATAAACTCACCTGGTACCATTCCTAAAGAATTAAAACAAACAAACAATCCCAAGAGTTTTAAGCCAAACAAGAAGGCGTAAATTTGACATAGGAATTTTGGTCTGTAGAGGATATCTGAACTACTTTACCTAAAGTCACAGCAGGGCATTCACCAGATAGAATTCTAGGGTCCTGTATGTCTGTGCCAGCAACCCTGCTCTGCCTGTCTTACCAGGAACTCTGAACCTGTTGTTTAACCTCTTGGTTTTCACAAAGTTTAACTTTCTAGAAACTTAAAGACCATCCATTTGTAACAGACACCCAAACTTATAGCATGGAAATAGAAATTTAAAATACCAATCTCTTGGGGCCAGCAAGTGATGTGGTGGTTAAGGCACTGGATTCCAACATGGCCAACTGCAGTTCAAGTCCCAGACCTGGTGGCTCGAAACTCACACTGGAAGCATGTGCATGCATGCCCAAAATCCCAAGAGAGGAACAGAAGAGAAGCGATTGCAGCATGGCCATCCCCACTGTGGGGGAAAGGGGATTGCTCACTTTTCCTTTCTTTGTCTCTGTCAGTCTGTCTCTCCAGCAAGTATATGCACCATATGGCAAAAACCTTAAAAGCAAAACAAACAAGAACTAAAAAGAACAAAATTGATCTCACAGAATTATGTTGAGAATTATGTGACAGAATGCATAGGCAATCCTTACCTCTAGGCTGACTCTGGAGAGACATTCACAAAAGTTGTCTACATTTATTTACACTTACTGTACATCTGTAGAAAGACTATAAGAAGTTTCATCTTAGCAAACAAATGTCTGTTTTGCCAGATATAACACCCTTGACCCAAAGAAAGAAACCGAGCTACCACATTATAAAAATCTACTACATTGAGACTAGCAGGTGGCATGGTGCATTGAGACTAGCAGGTGGCATGGTGGTTAAGGTGCTGGACACTCCTACATGGCTGATCATGGTTCGAGTCCCAGACCTGGTGGCTTGCTTTCTCACTCTGTGCGTGTGTGTGTGTGGTGTGTGTCTGGTCAAAATAAAATAAATGTGTAAGTAAATATAAAGAAATAAATATTTTTTAAATCTACTGGATTATCTTCTGTTTCCTGAAAACATTGTAAAAATTATAAAGATCTATAAAGGACCTCAAGCCATACCAAAGAAAGTTTGTTTTTAAAAAGTTAATTCTGACTTTAAAATACAAACCCATCATTATGTTAAGAACTCAGTATTGAGGGGGCCAGCAGGTGGTATGGTAGCAAAGGCATTGGACTCTCACATAGTTCATTGCAGTTCAAATCCCTGACCTGGCAACTAGAAAATCATGTCAGGCATGTGAGTGTAAGTGCCCAGAATCGCAAGAGAGAAATGGAAGATA
This sequence comes from Tupaia tana, assembly GCA_026018925.1. Lineage (NCBI taxonomy): Eukaryota > Metazoa > Chordata > Mammalia > Scandentia > Tupaiidae > Tupaia > Tupaia tana. Next base: position 75,346,729 of record JAKSZU010000005.1, on the reverse strand, counting down.
AGTGATTACAGCATGGCCATCACTCCACTGGGGGTGATTTTTTTACTTTCCTTCTTCCTGTCTCTCTCCAGAGAGTACATGCACCTTATGGCAAAAATATGGGGTAAAAAAAGGAATTCAGAATTCAGAAAAAATTCCAGAATTTTGAAAAGAACAACTGTTTCAGGGCTGGCAGGTGATGGTGTGGTAGTTAAGGCCCTGTACTCCCACATGGCTGGCTGCAATTCGAGTCCTGGACCTGGTAACTTGCTTTCTCACTTTCCCTCTGTCTGTCTCTCTCTGATCAAATTAAAATAATAATAACTAAATAAAACAAATAATTCTTTTTTTAAAAGAAAGGGAAAAAAATCTGTTTCTCTGGTAGTTCCAATCTAACAATTATTCATTTAGATTTTTTAATAACTTTGAGCCTTACTCATTAGCAAGTTATTTAAGGTGTGACACATTTTATGTAATGAAGTGGTGATTCACGAGTATGAAATAAATAGAGACCACGTGTTTCCTACTTAAATTATGAAAAGTCAACACCAACAGGCATGATCACTCTGCAGTCAAACAGCCACACCTTGCCTTCTGTACAGACTTTTTTTCTATCTTGATTGCCCCTTTCTATGTTTTTAGTGTGTTTAAATATAATCATTACCACCTGAGATAGTCCAAGAAGTACATTAGATGAGAAGACCTGGGTTTGGGACCAGCAGTTAGCGTAATGGCTATGTCGCTGGACTCCCACGTAGTCCACCATGGTTCGCATCCCGGACCCGGTGGCTTAAAACTCACGCTGGGCACGTGTGCGTGCGTGCCCAAGATCCCAAGAGGAGAATGGAGGAGAAGAGATTGCGGCGTGGCCATTCCGTCTGGGGAGTGATTTCTCGCTTTCTGTCTCTATGTCTCTGTCTGTCTGGCGAGCGCACGCGCCCTATAGCAAAAACCTCTCCAAAAAAAAATTAAAAAAAAAAAAGAAGACCTGAGTTTTAATCCTAGACCCGTCTCGTACTACACACTTCTGCTTAAGTCTGCATTTAGTCTCTCTTAATTTTTTTTTTTTTTTGGCTGTTTGGTTTTTGCCATAGGGAATGTGCACTCACCAGAGAGAGAAAGAGAAAATAGGAAATCATCCCCTGAGGGAGGATGGCCATGCTACAATCTCTTCTCCTTTGGTCTCCTTGAGATTCTGGGCATGCATGCATGCATGCACGTTTGAGTCTGAGATTCAAACAGTGCAGTCAACCACGTGGAATCCAGCACCTTATCCTCCATGCCACCAGCTGGCCCTAGTCCCTTAATTTTTTTTTTTTTTTTTTTTTTTTTTTTGTGGTGGTGGGGGAGAGGTTTTTGCTATCAGGCGCATGCGCTCACCAGAAAGAGAGAGACTGAGACAGGAAGCGAGAAATCACCCTCCAGGGGGGGATAGCCATGCTGCAATCCCTTCTCTTCCATTCTCCTCTCGGGATCTTGGGCACGCACAGACACATGCCCGGCATGAGTTTAAACCACGGGGTCCAGGACTGGAACCACGGTCGACTACATGGGAGTCCAGTGACATAGCCATTATGCCAACTGCTGGTCCCAAGTCCCTTAATTTTTAAAGAAGACATACTTGGCCTAAGTACTTCACACTACCGAAATGACCTGTGAAAATACCTTGACTCCTCTATGAAAAAAAGACTGCATGCTATAGCCTTGGTTAGTGCTTCCTCCAGTCACCCTGTGGGAGAGGCCACACAGTGCAGGCTGAGTGGGAGGCTCCCCGTGAGAGGCTTCCTGTGAAGGGATCAGCGCACTGGAGCATGTGAAGGGTGGAGCGAAGGGTGGAGCCCTGCCAAGGCTAATTCTGCATAAACTGCCACCGAACCTGTCTCACCACCTGTAGCTTCTAAGGGAAGGTCTAGATAAGAAAGTTTTAAAGGGTAGACTTTAAAGAAAACAGCTATCCGTTAAATATATAGGCAACTAAGGTCAAGTTCACAGATTTCAAAAAAAATTTCATTTCTTTTGCTATGAAATATACTCATTTAATAAACAAACGGGGATTACCTTCATATCCTTTACTGTGTTATTTATGGTTTTGTTTTAATCCTTTCGCTGGATAAGATTTCCCACAAATATAAGCAGTAAGTCTCCCCAGAGCTCCAGCGCTCAGTTCCAGTGCTCACCACATAATCCACATGACTTAAATCCCAAACATTCTGGAAACTTCTCAACGACCACTTCATACCAGACTGGTTATCAGCAAAACACCCACTAATCCATGTCAGCAGACACTCACCTCGTTTCAGTTTTTCAATTCCTACAAGCAGCCATTTAAACGGTGTCTAGATTCCCAAAAGCACTCTCTACTATATTTTTGTGTGAATCATAAAACAGAAACACAGGTCTGTTTGAGCTTGTTTTAAAAGGGGGTGGAAGGTGTTTGCCTACAAAGACTAAGTTATGAGCTTCAACTGAGCTCAAAGCTTGCTCCAAATTAACCTACCTAATTAATTAATCAGCTACTATGGGGTTGTCAGAAGTCATGACATCTTTGTTCTACATTTTTCTATACAAAAATTCATCGTGACTTTTCAGACAATCTAATTGATCTTATTTAAAATATACATAGAGCAGCTCCATGGCCTGATGGTTAAGGCAACTGGATCCTACATCGTCAACCCTACAGCTCAAGTTCTAGATCCAAGGCTCAAGAAGTATGTCAGGCATGTGTACATGCATGCCCAGGATCCTGACAGAATGGAGAGAGAGAGAAAAGGGATTGCAATGTGACCATTCCCCATGGTGGTGGTGGTGGTGCAGGGGGTGCCTTCTCTGTCTCTCTCTGAGTGAGTATACATACCTTCGGACAACATTTTTAAAAAGATGTACATGATCAGCCCTGTTGCAGAGGCATGCAGATAGCACCACTGACTAGGAAGCTGGAAGTGGATGGGGGGTTCACGTTCAGTTTCTGGGCCAACCTGAACATGCAGGCCAAAGTTCCATAACCTATAATACTGGCTAATCAGGAGGCAGAGACAAGAGGATCACCACACAGTGAGGCTCTGTCAAGAAGGCCTATTTCTCTCTCTCTTCCCTCTTTCCTCCTCCATCTCTCCCATAAAGAAAAAAATAAACAAAAAACACTAATCATGCCAATCATGTTAACCTAAGTAATGCCCCCCCCAAAAAAAGAATATAAAGACTCCAGGAACATTTAACATCAGATGCCATTATGACACACAAGAACATACCATGAAACAATTCACAAAGCACAGGACTGCCTTAACATTCTTTCCAGGAGACAGCCCAGTGCTCACATATACAGACGGTAAGTGAGAGACAGTCCACAAAGGACTCTTTCCATAGGAAGAAGCCCCAGGCTGGCACACATCAAGGACCTGGCAGTCTCTAAGGCTGTCGATGAATTAAAAGCATCCTCTTTCTTTCTTCAGTGAAACTTCATTTCTGAAGCGACCAATATACGATCCCTACAACACCACAGAGCAGGGCCAATTTTTACAATGGATTCCATGAGACGTCCGTATCATCACTTAACGATGCAAGAACTCTGATAGACCTCATCACTTATACATACCCAAAACCTATAAATGCAAGGATTTGGCCACAGAGTAAACATGATAGGGAAAACCAGAACATAATTTAAGTAGACCATAACATACATCTGCCTCCTACCTCTTTCTTTTCCCAGAATAAAATGATCGAAAAGCTCATTCATGATATTAGAGAAGCCAGTTCTTCCAGAATGAATGGACTCTGTCCTTTTTATCCTCAGAGTATGAGCCCTCCAGTCCAACAACAGCAACAACATCAACCAGAAACTTGGAATCCACGAAACTGAGCCTCGAGCCAGCAGGTGGCATGGTGATTAAGGTAATGGACTCCCACATGGCTGATGGCGATTCGAGTCCTAGACCTGGCCGCTTGCTTTCTCACTCTTGCTCTCTCTGTCTCTCCCTAGTGAGCGTGTGTGTCCTATAGCAAATTTAAAAACTAATAATAATGATATATAAAATAAAATAATTTTTTAAAAGAAAAAAAACTGAACCCAGAGTCCCAGACTCCTGAGGTAATAAAGATTAAGTCTCCTAACTTCTCCAGGTCTCAGTGTCCTCAGCTATAAAACAGGACCCCATATTACAACAGCCAGCACTTGCTCAGTCAGCTTTGGGCACTATCTCCCTTAATCTTCACAGTAGTCCTATGTGCTATGAGCCCTGAGCCCCAGTTTATACACTGTATGCAGATATATAAGGTTACCTGAGTTCAGACCCAAGTCAGTAGTTCCCTATACAACAGAACATTGAGTACCAATGGAGAGTGTCTGTGAAAGCACTGAAGAGCACTAAATGTTATTAGGAACTGAATCCTACGCCCCCGGGCATTCGGGCTTACTAGCATACTCTATAGGGCAGGACTGTCTTCCCCATAGTTTCTCTGGCTGGAATATAGTTGACACACACTCACCATCTACATTAAATCAAAGTATATTTATATTTACAGTAGCACTTACGAGGAAGAACAAGACAAAACACGTGGTTAAATTTCAGGTATGTGTTGGGGGAATGAAGGGTTCTGTTTCAGAAGAAATTCCTCAGTTCCTAAAATTACTCTGTTAAAGAGCCTTCTACCACACAGGAATGAACCCATCCTAGTTTCGTTAATACCTCAGTAACAAGAACGCAAGTGTTGATGGAGGGCCGGTGACAGTGGCACATTAATAACTCAATGCCCTTGCAACACAAAGACCACATGAGAAGGTCCTGGATTTGCATCCAGAAGTCTCTCTGTACACTCCAGAAGCATGTGCATGCCTATAATCCTGACAGGCTGAAGAGCTGGGGGGTTATTGTATGAGAACCTGTTGGGGGTACCCACACCCAAGAAATATTTTTTCAACATTTCTTAAAAAGAACCCAGGATTAAGACCACTAACGACCTTCTATTCAGACTTCACCCTCCTGCTCCCCAGATCTAGCCAGGAGGCAAATTAGAGCACCTTATTTATTCTCTCTGTGAGGCACAAGAAATATGAGAAACCAAGAAAATCTCTCTCCCCTATGGGAAAACGATAACTCCTCATCCTCCACAGACAATAATACAAGGAAACTCATGGAAATGTCAGACAAAGAATTGAAATATTTATAGTGACAAAACTAACAGATGCAAGAGATGAGAAACAACAAACTCCTGAAGATCTAGGAGAAAAGAGACAATGACTTCCAAGAGGTGAGTTAGTTCCTGTACGATCTGAAAGAGGAAACACACATCACAAAAAAGAATTAAATTGTTAGAGATGAAGGCTGTAATGCAGGAAATTAAAACCTCCCTTGAAAATATTAAAAACAGATTAGATCATGCAGAAGATTGAATCTCAGATGCAAAAGACAGAACCTCAGACCTAGAAAAATTTACCAGAAAGACTGAGAAAATAACCCCCAAAAATGAGAATAACATATGAGTTATACTAGATACCATTAAACATCCAAACATCTGGATCACTGGTATCCCAGAAGATGAAGAAACTAATAAAGACATTGATCATCTATTCCATGAAATCCTGCAAGAAAACTTTCCAAACTTGGAGAGGCATTTGAATGCCCATACCCAAGAAATACAAAGGACCCCACATAGAATCAACCCAAGAAGATGTGCCTTCTCCAAGGCACGTCATAGCCAGATTGCCCAAAACCACAGAGACAAGATACTAATGGAAAAATATATTTAAAGTGTTAAGTGAAAAACAATTTCAGCCAAGAATACTATACCCAGCAAGATTATCTTTCATATGCGGGGAAAAAAAGACAAAAACATCCCCAGATAAACGAAACCTGAAATAATTGACCAACACCAGACCAGCTCTCCAAGAAGTGCCAAAGGGAGTGCTATACCAGAAAAATTAAAAGTCGGACACACAGAAATAAGAGTACCAAAAACAACCAAGAGAATGGCCAGCCTAATGATCGGGTCAAGTTCAGAGTTGAATGTTAATTTCCAGAGTTTAAATGGAAAGATCAGACCACAATAACACTGCAAATTCAATAGAAGAGAGATTAATTACATGAAAATGAACTGGTGAAATAGAAATTTTTGTCTTTAGATTAAAACATTACTGATACTTTTCTATGCTTTGATTTCCAGATTCAAAGATTTTTGTCCTCTCTTAAACTGTTGATAGGCTCATCACCTACTATTTGAACTGAATCCTAAACTTTTTCCTGGCTTTAAGTCATAAACAAATTTCTAACATTTTTTTACTTTTAGCTATTAAAACTATAACTGTTTTTCTTGAAATTAAAAATGCATTAAAGGGGCACTAGCAGTTAGCATAATGGCTATGTCCCTGAACTCCCATGTAGTCGACTGTGGTTCGAGTCCCGGACCAGCTAAAGAGTGTGTAAGGCCAACAGGTGATGTGGAGGTTAAAGCACTGGATCCCACATGGCCAGCTTCATGGATCAAGTTCTAGACTCAGCAGACTGAGAGTCACACTGGGCATGTGTGCCCACATGCCCAAAATCTGAAGAGGAAATGGAGGAGAAAGGAGTGTACTGTGGCCATCTCCTCTTGGGCCTGATTTCTCACTTTCCTTCTCTCTTTCTCTGGAGAGCCCACAAAATCTGTAACAAAACTAAGAATTAAAAAAAAAAAAGTGTTCAAATTTAACTCTTCATGTAAATAATCTGTCTCAATTTTAACTAAGACACAAAGAAAGGATTCATTTATTCTTTCATTCAAAATTGGTTTAGTTACAACCTGTTATACACAGACCTAGAGTGGTGCACAGTACTAGGAACTTAAAAAGATGAAGCAACTCCTGGAAATTCCTCTTTAAAAGTCTAACCCTGTTTTGAAATGTGCGGTCAAAATGTCATTTTAAGCCAAGGCATCGCTCTAAAATGTGGTTAACCTTCTGAATTACAGCATGTTCTTGGTTAACTTATACTGTATACTCAGCAAATAACCTTTCCTTAAGGGACAGGATTCTCAAGTCACCAGCCTCTATTACGATTTGGCACTGTACTGCATTGTATTCCAGAGTATACCAAGACTCTTTTTTGCCAATACTAATATCATTTGATAGAAAAACCAAAGCCTACTCACCGTCTTCCAAGATAGTGGTAATCAGAATTGCACAAATCATGGAACTCTAAGTGGAATCCAAAAGTCTCATGTGTGCAAAAGTCTATGTATTTTTCCTGCCCCAGGACCCCTCTTAAGACCCACATCTTTTGGTGTAAATTATACCTCTCACTTCACCTTCTCTTAGGAGATATCAATGAGTATTCACAGAGCCAGAACAAAGTGAGGACAGGGAACAGCAAAATGTGAAGCTCCAGTTGCATCCTCAGATAATTTAAAACAAATCTTTACAATCAACTGGAATTCTTACTCCGTCATCATTTGGCTAAATGTCAACTACACTCACACTCACATTTTGAGGTTAAAAAAGTAGAGAACAAGTTTAAACATAATTTCCAGCCCAGGAGAAGAAGTTCAGTACCCTACACCATAACCGATTTTTAGCTTCCAGTTCCAAGCTATTTTTGCTAACCACAGTTATTAACAAGTCAAAATGACATACAACTGGAGAGAACTAAATCAACCTAAGGGAAGAGAGGAAGATTTGCTCCAGGGCTGACGATTTACGTGCAAGGTTTCACCAGAAACAAAATCCAAGACAACCCGACCCTATTAGCAGTCCATTAAGTTCCCTGAAAAGTATTACTCACAAAAAATGTGCTCCTTTAGGTCCGGCCCAAAGGGTCTGCCCCACGTGCCGTGGCCGGGGTCTGCCCCCGCGTGCCGTGGCCGGGGCCCTGCCCCGCGTGCCGTGGCCGGGGCCTGCCCCCGCGTGCCGTGGCCGGGGCCCTGCCCCGCGTGCCGTGGCCGGGGCCTGCCCCCGCGTGCCGTGGCCGGGGCCTGCCCGCGTGCCGTGGCCGGGGTCTGCCCCCGCGTGCCGTGGCCGGGGTCTGCCCCCGCGTGCCGTGGCCGGGGCTCTGCCCCCGCGTGCCGTGGCCGGGGTCTGCCCCGCGTGCCGTGGCCGGGGTCTGCCCCGCGTGCCGTGGCTGGGATCTGCCCCGCGTGCCGCAATCACTGATGGCCGTCTCTGCTTTCCTGAGCCGCGTTCCTGAAACTGTGTTCCATGGAGATTCACCTACATTTGCGGGGCTGCACGAGACCCACCCTTGGTCCAGCCCTGAGTGCAGTCTACGTTTCCTATTGTTGGGAACTTTATGATCTGATAATTGGAAAAAAGAATCATGTTTATCATAAAAAATAATTAGAATAATAATAATAATGATTGGGGGAAACATAGGAAAGATATTGAATGTTGAAGTGGGGAGATTAATGTCTCTGTACTGACTGACATGCATGGCATTCCCTTTTGAAAAAGCAATGTAATACACTGTAAAGTTATATGTAATTCAATGTAATAAAAAAATAGATAAAAAAAGAAATGTGCTCCTTTTACAGCTATGCTTTGTTCTGTTAACAATCACCAAAACTACCTCTAAAGCATAAATTGCATTTTGTCTATAAATATAGGTTCAAACTTCAATTTATGTTGTTGCCAACAATGAGGAAAATATACAAAGAGAAAAACTTCTGGCGAAAACCTACTCTAGGGCATAAATTGTTTTCTTCTAGATCAAGGAGCTTTTAAGTAACTACCACATTAGGTAAGAGTAGATGTGAACATCCACTATCAGGATATATTTTAAGTATAGTTCAATGCTTAATATAATCATGGGTTCTCAGAGTCAAAGATGTTGTTATTTTTTGCAGAAATGTCTTACACATACATTAGCAAGTCTCAACAATTACCTGCTTACCTCCCTGTGAATTACTCTGAGAGTTGTCCCTGTGGGAAACATTCATTTTGGGAAACAATGAGTCTGTATTATAGGTAAGAGTCACTACATATTTTAGATGAACTTCAAATTGATAGTTACACACTTGATGCCTATGATAGACTTCAGTATCCAGAGTTAGCTTGGTATTAAGGGATGGAGTTGAAACCCTCTGTTACACAGAAATTCCTAGTGACTCCTAGTGGGAGTTTTGATGGATTCTACAAGTCAACAACAATCCAGTCTTTCTGGTACCTACCTGTTAACCTTCTTTCACTTCAAAAGTGAATTTCTAGGAAGCAAAGAAATAGCTATACCCAAGAAATGAAAACATGTCTCCACACAAAAACCTGTCAATAAATGTTCATAAAGACGTTGATTTTGTTACCCAAAAAGTGGAAAGAACCCAGTGTCCACCAACTGATGGATGAATAGACCATGGTACAACTATTCATTGGAGTATTATTCGATGATAAAAAGGAATGAAGTACTCATATGCCACAACACAATGAACCTTGAAAATATTAGGCTAAGTGGAAGAAATCAAACACGAAAGACCACACGTCTATTTCATTCTATTTATATGAAATGCCCAGAATAGGCAAATCCATAGAAAGAAAAAGTCGATAATTTTTTAAATGTGTACAATGTATCCATAACTATAAAGATGACTTTTATTAAAAGATACTATCGATAGTTACAAAAGGACTTTTCACACTATCTCATACCCCATGCATGAAAGCAGTTCAACATTAAGCTATTTATACAACTCCTATAGTTTAAATGCCTATACTCCCTCCCCAAAAAAAGACCTTTATTTTCACAGAAATAGGTGTTAATTTGCAAAGTGGAATTCCCTCTCTCACATCCAGAAATATATATATATATATATATTTTTTTTTTTTTTGGGGGGGGGAGAGGATTTTGCTATAGGGCGCATGCGCTCGCCAGACAGACAGAGACAGACAGAGAGACAGAAAGCAGGAAATCACCCCCCAGGGGGGATGGCCATGCCGCAATCCCTTCTCCTCCATTCTCCTCTCGGGATATTGGGTATGCACGCACACGCACCCGGCGTGAGTTTAAGCCACCAGGTCCAGGACTAGAACCGCGGTCGACTACGTGGGAGTCCAGTGACATAGCCATTATGCTAACTGCTGGTTCCTCATCCAGAAATATTTTAATCTTTAATTATGATCCTATTTCCATCTTCTATGTATTTGAATCTGTCTTTCTGCCTTTATGTGGGTCACCTCTGCATTCTATCTAAACAATCTGACAGCAGTAGGCTTTCTCAAGTGCATTTGTCCTCTTTCATAATTCACATTAATTATATGGTTTCTAAGTAGAAAATACACTTAGGGTGTAACAAAGAAGCCCAAAGCAAACAGGCTTACAGAATTCCCAAATCGCTCCGTACAGTGAGTTATAATCACACTCCCAACAACAGAACTGTGAACAATAACCAGCCTTCCTCAACCTGCAGGAACAAAGTTTCTCCTAGATTTTTTCTGGGGCCTTTAACAGATCTCAACCAAGTTTCCAGTTTATTTCAAAAGTAGATACACTGATGACTCCACAATGCATTTAAGCACTGGTTTATCCTTGAGCAATTGTTCCTGACCAATTATCTTACTTCTATTCACTGGGATCATTTGTTTAAAGGTTATAGGTTGAAGCACCGAGTTTTTAAACACTATTCTGATGTATTGTGATATATAATAAGGCCAATATTCATGTTTCCTTTCAGGATAACAAGGGGAAGGAATACTCAGCCCATAAAAATGAATGGGTCTGGGGTCAGTACGTGGTGTGGTGGTTAAACCACTGGAGCCCACATGGCCAACTCTGTGGTTCAAGATTCAGACCCACTGACTTGAAAAATGCACTGGGTACACGTGTGTGCCCAAAATCACAAGAGGAGAATGGAGAAGCGATTGCAATGTGGCTTGCAAATCACCCTTCTGGGGTGATTTCTTACTTTCCTTCTCTTTCTCCCTCTCCACAAGCACACGACCCTATAGTAAAAATCTTTTAAAAAGTAAAAATAAAAAAGTGTCTGTTTTTCCAAAACAATATTGGTAGCCTTGGGCACTCGCCTTCAGAGAGTCGGCCTGACCTCCCTCCACAGTCCTGATGGCTCCCTCTGCCCTCACTGCACCACCTCATGTCAGGAGAAGGTTCATGTCGCTGAATATAAATGCACATTGGTGTTGATAGCTCCCCACTGACCTAAGTTCCTGAAGGGATATCACACCCCACAGGCTGATTCCAACCAGTAGACATGTTTTGTTCGACCCACAGTCTATGGTTGAAGTTGAGAAATATCAATGATGTAGATTGCTAGCTGCTTCTGGCCATGCCAGGAAACCATTACCTCTCCGCCACAACCAGCTGTCCCAGAGTTAATGACTGCCTGCTCTGGAGAGAACTCTCACTCAGAAGAGTGACAGTCCCCACACTTCCCTGGTTTCCACCCACCCTGCACTGCTCACGTACACCACCTGTCCTGCCCCGGCAGGCATGTCATTTTGAAAAACATGTGGGCTTTTGTTTTTACAATGTGTCCCCAAGGACTGAACTGGCACAACACCAGCTAGACGGGACTCAGTTACCAGCGCAGAATTTAGTGTGTGGAACAATCACCCGTGGAGCTTGAAAGAAAAAAAATTATTTTAATTACAAGTCCCAGGTCTTTCTCTAAAAGACACTGATTAAAGATCCTGGTTCCAATGAGTCTGGACTGACACTTGGATATCTGCCCTTTCCAGAAGTGCCCTTACTGGGTCTTACTAAGACAGATCTCTGATAAACACTGCTTTAGCAGAAAGAACTTGAGAAACTTGCCACTTGCCTGACTACCAACAGGTGTTTGATTTTGAACAGGTACCCAAGGCTCTATGAGATTTGATTTCTTTATAAGAAAGAGGATTTGTACTCATCCCTCACCTCACGGCTCATTTACACTTTAGTCCTTTCTTGGAAGTCTAAGAAAACTGTATGAGATCAGTTTGTGTTCTCTGCTACCCCCTGCTGGCATATTCTTGGGACTGCAGAGGTCTAAATTGCAGCCTTGGGGCTACAGGTCTCTCCTACTGTTTTTGTTTTTGTTTTATTATCAGAGGGCTTGCGTACTTATCCAGAAACAATAAAAAGAAAGAGAACGTATATCCCAGTAGGGTATGGTCACGGGCAATCTTTTTCCCTCCATGTCTGCATCGCATCAGGATTTGGGAGCTAACTCCCCTTGTGCAGTGCACTAAGGGGCCCAGTCCTGTGCTATTTTTAATGGCTAGATCCAGGTACATAAAAATTTTAAATAATTTTTTAAATTACAACAAAAACAGCACATTTTAAAACAAGAAGCATAACATCAAGTTACATTTGGAGAGGAAAAATATTTTTAGTATAACACCACTAACCTATCATCTTTATTAAATCAGTTTTCTGATGTGGTTCTGCAAAACTGGTTTGGAATATTCAAATAGATATTCAAATAGATGTTGAGACTTTTTGGCAACATTGCACATCCAAGTATACAATCTGTTTATATTTGAGAGCTGGAATAACTCTATGGTTTAAAAAAAATCCCAAATGGAATGTGCATTTTTGCAGAAAGCACATTCCTGACACAGAAAACTATTCAGAGGCCAAATATGTAATACATCTTGACTGAGTGAGACTTCTGAGTCCTCTCGGTAATCTCTGTGGTTTCTGTCCCCGAGCAGGGCACAGGGAGCTCATAAAATTGGGTTCTCTAAGGCTTACACGTTGAAGTTAGTTATACATGGATGCTGTTCTCTAAGCCTAGAACTGCAGTTCAGGAGGAAGTTACTAACAACCATATCAAGATGAGAATATTTGCCTGAATACTTAGGCAGAAGTGGGAAAATCCACAGTAAGGAGCAGCTGGGTGTGACAGCATGTGTGGGAGGTAGGAGGCCTGGGTTAATCTGGAAGGCTTCTCAAAGATGATTACTTCACCCTCCTCGAAACTGTGACGCTTGGCGTGCCAACCACTCCCTCCTTCAAATTCTTCCTGAACTTGCCTGCTAGGTGCTCTTCCTCCCACCTTGTAAACTTTGTTCACTCAAGTACCAACTCTGAGACGAGAGACCTAAGTTTATAACTCTGATCTTTCTCCCAAAGCTGCCCTGGCTGTACTCTGACCACTCACTTCTAATGGGCAGCTCTCTGAGAGCCTTCCTGACCTCCAACCCAGTGTGGAAAGACCCAAGACTGGAGCACCATACCTCACTCCTCTACTGAAATCAAGAGACCAACATTCTCACAACTGCCCCCACAAACATCAGAAGGGTGGTCCCTCCAAATCCATGCAATTATCTCCATCCCTGTGCTAGGCATCGCCTTGGGCAGAACTAACACTTACATACTCTCCTGCAGATGGCTCTGCCTTAATTTCCTTCTCTACTCTGTATATTAATACCTACCTATTATTCCTTAAAAATCAAAAGTCTTGGGACCAAGAGATGGCATAATAATTACATCACTGAACTCCCACATGGCCAGCCTCAGTTCAAGTCCTGGACTCGGGCAGCTTGAAACTCATGCTGGGTGCATGCCCAAAATCTGAGGGGAGAATGGAGGAGACTGGACTGCAGTGTGGCTATCCCCCCTGAGTGATTTCGAATTTTATCTCTCTGTTTCTCCTAAGAGTACATGTACCCTACAGCAAAAATTTCTCTAAAAAAAAAAAAGACTGCTAAAAACCTCCCAAAGGGAGGGCCAGATGGTGTTGTGGCAGTAAAACATAATGTTCTCAAAGACTGACCTGCATGGGAAGGTTCTGGGTTCCCCAGGTACCCTAGACAAGTGCATGCCCATGATCCACATTGGCTGAGGGTGATTCATGGCGTCAAGAATTTTGTTGGCAGTGCCTGCCTGTCTCTCACTCATAGAAGAAACAAATTAATAAAAATTTTTAAAAAGAAGCAAACAAAAATCATCTATTGGGACCAGCAGTTGGCCTAATGGCTATGTCGCTGGACTCCCATGTGGTCAACTGCAGTTTGAGTCCCAGACCCAGTGGCTTAATCTCATGCCAGATACATGTGCGTGCGTGCCCAAGATCCTGAGAGGAGAATGGAGGAGAAGAGATTGCAGCTTGGCCAACCCGGTGGAGGGTGATTTCTCACTTTCTGTCTGTCTCTCCTTCTGGCAAGCGCACATGCCCTATAGCAAAAACCTCTTAAAAAAAAAAATATATATATATATATATATAGAGAGAGAGAGAGAGAGTCTTTCAAAGGGCCATTCAGTAACTAGAGTAAGGCCTTCCCACTTATCTTCAAACCTTTCATTCTTTGATTCTCGACATGAATCCTTATTCTACTTAAACACAGGGCCTCAATATCCTCAAAAACCTTCATTCCTCCGTCTTTTTTTTTTTTTTTATAATTTGCTAGAAGGCACTCAGTACGTGTACTTGCCAGAGACAGAGAGAGAGAGAGAGAAGTGAGAAAGCATCCCCTATGGGGGAGGCTCATGCTAGAATCCCTTGGTCTCTATTACTCCTTTCAGGATTTAGGGCACACATGCACACACCCCCAGCGTGTTTCTCGAGCCACAAGGTCTGAGACTCAAAATGTACAGGCAGCCATGCAGGATGCAGCTGCCTTAACCACCATACCACCAGCTGTCCTCATTCCTCCCTTTAAACAACTCAAACACCATCGCTCCACTGTCTGCACCAAAACTACCATCCACGGTCTTCCCAGGCCCGTGGCATAATTGTTACATCTCTGGACTCCCAGAGGAGAATGGAAAAGGGATTGCGACGTGGCCACCCCCTGGGGGTGATTTCTCACTTTGTCCCTCTGTCTCTCTCTGTCTTTCTGGTGAGTGCACGCACCCTATAGCAAAAACCTCTCTCAAAAAAAAAAAAAAAAAATCTTTCTTTTGAGAGAGTTTTTTGTTTGTTTGTTTTTGCTATAGAGTATCTTTGCTTGCCAGACAAAAATTTTAATTAAGTTCTTCTAAAGGCAAAATAGTTCAAAGAAAAGAGATAGATAGAAGTCTTAATTCACATTTAAAGAAACTAAAAGGTGGGACCAGTAGATGGCATAATGGTTATGTCGCTGGAGTCCCATATGATCGACCATTTGAGTCCTGGACCTGGCAGCTTCAAACTCTTGCCAAGTACACGTACACGTGTGCATGCCCAAAATCCCAAGAGGAGAAGGGATTTGGCTTCGCCATCTTCTGGGAAGGGGGGGTATTTCTCTGTCTCTCTGGCATGCACATGTGCCCTATAGCAAAAATTTCCCTTAAACACACACACACACACACACACACACTAAAAGGTATAATTCAGGAAAAATATTTTGACCTTATGGGGAAAAAAGATAGGTGTGGGACCAGCAGTTGGCGTAATGGCTCTGTCACTGGACTCCCATGTATTGTCGACCACAGTTCGAGTCCCGAACCAAGCAGCTTAAACTCATGTCAGGCACCTGTGTGTGCGTGTCCAAGATCTCAGGAGGAGACGGAGGAGAAGGGATTGTGATGTGACCATACCCCCTGGGGAGGGGAGATTTCTTTCTTTCTGTCTCTCTGTCTCTCTCTGTCTTTCTGGCGATAGCAAAAACCTCTCCAAAAAAAAAAAAAAAAAATAGGTGTAATGAGATGGAGCAAGACAAAGAAGCTGCCGAACATCCCCAGGAGGCAGTCATGAAAAGGAGGAAGGAGGGACCAGCAGTTAGCGTAATGGCTATGTCACTGGACTCCCATGTAGTTGACCGCAGTTCGAGTCCTGAACTCAGTGGCTTAAACTCATGCCAGGCTCATGTGCGTACATGCCCAAGATCCCGGGAGGAGAATGGAGGAGAAAGGATTGCAGCGTGGCCAGCCCCCCTGGGGGGTGATTTCTCACTTTCTGTCTCTCTCTGTCTTTCTGGCAAGCGCACGTACCCTATAGCAAAAAAAAACTCTCAAAAAAAATTTAAAAAGGAGGGAGAGGGGAGAAAGCACACTAGGCCCTCGGCCTGGCCACCAGGCCCCTCAGCCACTAGTCAGAAACAGGAGTCCAGGCTCAGACAGATGGTACCTACACTATGGAAAAACACTCTGAGAGCTCCTGGCAGGAAATGAAAGACCTACCGAATGCTTGAGGGGAGAAGGAAAAGCCTAAAACCAGCCTGAATTAATATTTTCCTCCCTCCCAGAGAACTGACACTTATTCTACATCTTGGAACAGAGAATGGCGTCAGAGAAGCTGGAGGAAAAGAAGGACAGGTTCAGGGAAGGGAGGGAGCAGGGTGGTGAGCGCCACATGCAATACTCCTCGCCCCCGCCCAGAGCAAAGCCAGATGGCAGCCACAGACACGGGAGACCCGCCGCACAGGCATATGAAACTTTGATGAATTTCTCAACGGCTGCACAATGAAGGCCCATGTTCCAGAAACAGGCTAATAACAGAACAAATGTCAGTGCTACACAAAGACTTTAAATTGCCTCCATTGTTTACTCATCTGTATTTGAACATTTCTCAAAATGTGGTTGCTGAGTAAATGCTTTCACTGATGAGAATGATGACAGTTCATATCATGAATACAGATATTACCTTTTCCAACCCTAAATTGACACTCCAGGCCATTTGTTAAATGTGTATCAAAAAAAGCCAGATAATACAGCTACCCACATACCTGACTCAAAATTATGAGGAAACTTCAAAAAGCTTCTTTTAAAAAATAGAATTAAAGGGACCAGCAGTTAGCGTAATGAGTATGTTGCTGGACTCCCATGTAGTCGACTGTGGTTAGCGTCCCGGACCCGGTGGCTTAAACTCACGCTGGGCGCATGTGCAGGCGTGCCCAAGATCCCGAGAGGAAAATGGAGGAGAAGGGATTGTGGCGTGGCCATAACCGGAGGGGGGGGGGGGGTGATTTCTCGCTTTCGCTTTCTGTCTCTGTCTCTGTCTGTCTGTCTGGCAAGCACACGCGCCCTATAGCAAAAAATGGAATTAAAGTATGACTTTATTTTGTTGTAAAAAATTTTGAAATAATTCATACAGGTTTTTTGTTTTTATTTTGCTTGTTTTATTTTTAGGTTTTTGCCATTGGGTGCATGCACTCAATGGAGAGAGACACAGAAAAAGTGAGAAATCATCCTTATGGGGATGGTCATGCTACAATCCCTCCTTCTCCATTCTCCTCTCAGGATTTCGGGTATGCCCACACATGAGCGCAGTGTGATTTTTAAGCAGCCACATCCAGCATTTTGAACCATGGTCAGCCATGTAAAAATCCAGTGCCTAAACCACCATGCCACCTGCTGGCCCCTCTATGCAGTCTTTAATATGCATTTTCCATGAATTGCTTGAAGCTCCTTCCCCATAGATACCTATTAAATGAAACCTATGCATGCCACTTCCTTGCATCTCATCATGAAGAACTGATGCAAAGCTACAATTTCTGTAACAACGTACTCTTAACTTTTGATATGAGCTAATCTTACACACGAGTGTACATAGTGCCTTATGAACTCTGGCTTGTCTACGTCAAATCAGATGCTTCTGAATTGCTTCACATTTCCTCAAAATCCATTTTTTTCCTGCCATCCAAAGTCTAAATAAGACTGAAGAGCATCAGGATCATCTCCCATTTATAAAAGCCATGTCAAAATAAATTAAATCTAGGGACCAGCAGTTGGCGTAATGTCTATGTCACTGGACTCCCACGTAGTCGACCACAGTTCAAGTCCCAGACCCGGCGGCTTAAACTCATGCCGGGCGCATGTGCATGCGTGCCCAAGATCCCAAGAGGGGAATGGAGGAGAAGGGATTGTGGCGTGGCCATCCCCTCTGGGGGGTGATTTCTCGCTTTCTGTCTCTCTGTCGCTGTCTTTCTGGTGAGCACACGTGCCCTGTAGCAAAAAACCTCTCCAAAATAAAAAAAAAGAAAAGAAAAACACAGCTATTTGGTAACAGGTATGAAGTGAACCTTCACGTTTAAAGGGTGAACACTTTTACTAGACAATCCCAAAGAAACATGAGTAATTATAAACATGCATGCAGGATCCTGAATTCTAGAAAATAATTAGGGAGGGGCTAACAGGTGGCGTGGTGGTTAAGGTGCTGGACTATCACATGGCCAACTGCAGTTCGAGTTTCAGACTCAGTGGCTTGAAAATCACACTGGACACATGTACATGTATGCGCAAAATCCTGAGAAAAGACTGGAAGAAAAGGGATTGTGGCATGGCCATTCCCCTGGTGTGTGACTTCTCATTTTCCCTCTTTCTGTCTCTCTCCAGCAAATGCATGCACCCTATAGTAAAACCCACCAAAAAAAAAAAAAAAAAAAGTGGAACTGTTACACTCCTGCAGGTCTCCTCTTTAATAAGGGGCACTGAATGGACTAACAACCCCGAAATTAGCTGACACTATTGGCTCGCGATCCACTTTACAGAACTAGGGTCTAGGCACTCTGAAGCTAGCATAGATAGAAAACGCAACAGCCGGGTTTTCCCACGTAAATGCAAGAGGACAACAGAGCAAGTTTGAAGGGACTGTCACAAAAGCAGTTTGGCATTAGCTGTGCAGATGACACGTAGTAAAGACAAGAGGCTGGTGAGAAGGAAGGCAAGGGGTTCCGATGAAAGAGATGTAGGTGAAGCAGGGTCAGGTGCTGGGCAAGCTGCAGAGTAAGATGTGGGGATTTACTGAGGCTAAAGTGGGAGTCTTTCCAGGAAATAACTAAATCCAGGATTAGGGCATCAGAGAACATGGCTGGAGTAGAAGTGGAAGCCATGTAACCGGGAGGTGAGAGAACCTAATAGGCCCTTCGGGTCTATACTGTGTCTACCCAGGAGGAAGGCAGGTAAAGGTGGGAAGAAACGCAGTCAGAAGCTGAAGTCTTCTTTGGGCAAAGAGGAGTAAAGGGGAACTCAGCTGAATGAGGAGGAGGGACTTCGGACAGTTTAATCAAACAGTAAAAGGTATAAATATTTCTATGTGCACTTTTCAAGCCAATCGTCTGTTAGCGTTCTTGTTACAGCCCTGAGGTAAACAGGGTGTGGGGAAAACAGCAAACTCCACCGCAGCAGGCTACAAGAATGGGTTTCTCTCGTGGCAAAGAGATAAAGAAAAGGTTTAAGAAAGAGATAAGTGAAGAAGTCAGAGTGTTCATCATAGAACAGTTGTTCCAGAGACCTGAACGGAAAGGTCCAGAGAAATATGGGATCTGGGCCAGGAAGCCAGGTTGAGCAGCATGACCGAAACGCCTCCATCTTGGGTAGTAACGAAGGCTAGCACGAGTTAGCTGGCCGCAAGGATGGCCTCAACGTGCATTAAACTCTCCACGTTACGTTTAACAGTAGGTAAATGAAGACACTAACTCAGGCTAAGACATACAAATCCTACATACTTTCTTATGATAAAGCAGTTTGCATTTTGAAACTAAACTGAACAAACATCCTCTCCTCAACACACGCCCAGAAGATTAATGAGATGAATAATACCTCAAACATTAGGTCACTGGTCAGCAAACAGTGGACTATTTCGACTGTATTCACATTACCTGAAGCAAAACTAATATTTTTTAAGCTTTGTAAAAAGCACTTTTCTCCATCACAGTTAAGCTTAGAGAATTCTTCCAGTTTTGCTTAAAGTACCCTCCAAATGAACTTATTAAAACTGTTCATTTACTAAAATTTAATCTCTAGTTTTACCTGTAATTTAAAATAAATATGTATCAATACAGCATGTAGACAATCCTTAATGTACAAGAATTTTTAAAGTTCACAGAAAAATCAAAGTACAATTTTGTTTTAGTGGGTGCAATAAAATTTGAAATCTATGCATTATTCTTTTCATAATACATATCTTTCCTCACCTTGTAGACTCCCCCCTATTTTCTTTCTTTTTTAAAAAATTATTTCTTTAATTTTATTTATTCACTCATTTTATTTTGACCAGAGAGAGACACAAAGAGAGAGAGGGAAAGTGAGAAAACAAGCCACCAGGTCCAGGACTCAAACCATTGTCGGCCATGTGGGAGTGCCCAGCACCCTAACCACTACACCACCTGCTGGTCCTGACTCCCCCTATTTTCTATAATCTTCCCAGAAGCATTATCAGAAAAGTTAGTGTTAATTATTATTCAGCCAACAGAAACAACGCTTCATTCATTCAGATATCTATGTACTTGAGCATTTGCTCAGTAGGATGCTAAAAGTAACATGAGAGGCAAAAAAAACTTACAAGCCTTTTATTGAAAACCATTATTTTGGGACCGGCAGTTAGCGTAATGGCTATGTCGCTGGACTCCCACGTAGTCGACCGCAGTTCGAGTCCCGGACCCGGTGGCTTAAACTCACGCTGGGCGCATGTGCATGCGTGCCCAAGATCCCGAGAGGAGAATGGAGGAGAAGGGATTGAGGCGTGGCCATCTCCCCTGGGGGGTGATTTCTCGCTTTCTATCTCTCTGTCTCTCTCTGTCTGGCTGGCTAGCACACGCACCCTATAGCAAAAACCTCTCAAAAAAAAAAAAAAAAAAGAAAAAGAAAACCATTATTTTTAACAAGGGATAAGCAAGTTAGGGCCCACTGGGTACTTTTTTTTTTTTTTATAAATAAAGTTTTATTGGACCACAACATACAATTGTTTATGAGAAGATTTCTCACTACAGTGGACAGAGGTTGTTGTGTAGTCCTACCTGAACTGATGGCCCATAAAGCATGAGACATTTATTATCATGACCCTTATAGAAAGTCTGTCAAACACTGCCATTAATAAAGCAAGTGCTTTTATTTATTCATTTACATACATTAGTGCCAAACCTAGTACCTGGATAGACACAAATAGACACAAAACACTGCATGCCCTGGAGAATTTTTCAAATACAGAACAAAACACAAAATGAAACATGGGTTTGGGCCCCTGGTGACATATAGGAGGGTCTGCCAGGGTGCAAGTATGAGCAGAGTGACCCAGAGAAGATCCCCGGTCTGGCCAATATTTTGTTCAGAAGGGACAGTTTAGTCCTTTTCTGCCCCTTAGCAGGAGAGGGCTTCTCTGTCCCACCCCAGCCAAAGCGAGTGGGGTGAGGCTGCTCTTCATTAAGAAAATGAACTATGTTCACAGTCACAGTATTCTGGAAAACACCTACAGTTCATGGAAATATCAGCAGCTCAGAAATCCTGCCTGGGACGTTAGTATTCAGTCCTGTTCCCACAAGAGTATTCTTCCCACACTGGGCATAGAACAGCTGTATCACAAAGCCGGTGGATTTCTGCTGTGTGACCTAGAATGAGAAGGGTACCTACCTATCTAGAGACACCCTCAAGAAAGATGTGGAGAGGGATGCTTCTTCCTGGCCTACATGAAATACTCTTGGGTTGAAATCTGAAGATGAAGCCTTAACTTATAGGGAGATAATGACTAAAATTAGAAAAACAAATCTCAAGGACCAGCAGATGCATGGTGGTTACATCATGGGACTCCCACATGGCCGGCTGTGGTTTGAGTCCCAGACCCAGAGACTTGAAACAGGCCAGGTGTGTGTGTGTGTGTGCGTGCACAAAATCCTGAAAGGAGATGAGGAAAGCAGACTGTGCGGTAGCCCCGCCACTGGGGGGAAAAGATTTCTCACTTTCTGTCTCTCTGTCTCTCCAGTAAGCACATGCGCCCTATAGCAAAAATCTCTCTAAAAACAAAACAAACAAACAAAAAAAAAACCTCAGATTTCTCTACAGGTGGACCAAAAACTTCAAAATAGAAGCCAATAATGAAAATGAAGAAGCCCTCTGAAATTCCCTTAAATATGTGGAATCAATATGAAGAATTATATAAAAAACATTCCAAACATGAAACCTCAACCAGAAGATGGAAGGGGAAAGAGAAAACACTGGGAAAGATAAATCGAAGAATGAAGATACAGCTCATAGGGGATCATCTTTGATTAAAGCCTCCATATTTTAAAGTCAGAAACGGGTTTGAGGAAAAGGAAATAAAGATGAAATTGATAAGTCTGGTCTTTAAGAGAAGGGCAGAGAGCAGGCGGCAGAGGAGTGGAAAACAGAGATGGCGGAGGGACTCAGCACCCCGCGAGCTCCCTTATAAATATCTATGCACCCAACTCAGGTGCGCCTAAATATGTGAAGGAAAGACTGTTGGAGCTAAAAGGAGAGATAGGGAGAAATGCTATAATTGTTGGAGATCTCAACACCCCATTATCTCCTATAGACAGGTCTTCTAGACAGAAAATAAATAGAGAGATACAGGACTTAAATGATACTATAAATGGAATGGGCTTGACAGATATCTATAGAACTTTCCACCCTACATCCACAACATATACATTTTTCTCACCCCGACATGGAACCTTTTCAAAGATAGATCATATATTAGGACACAAATCAAGCCTTTATAGATTCAAAGGCATAGAAACTGTACCCAGTATCTTCTCTGACCATGATGGAATTAAACTCAAGATTAATTTCAAGACACAACCCCGAAAATACACGAACACATGGAAACTGAACAACCTACTTCTGAATGACTTCTTCACTACTGAAGAAATTAAGGCTGAAATAAAAAAATTTATGGAAACTAATGATAATGAGTACACAAGTGTCCAGAATCTATGGGACACAGCAAAAGCAGTCATAAGAGGAAAATTCATAGCAATTAGTGCACATAAGAAAAGGACAGAAAGATGGCAACTAGATAACTTATCATCATGCGTCAGAGAATTGGAAAAACAACAACAAACAAATCCCCAAAATGCCAGGCGAAAAGAAATAATAAAGGTTCGAGCAGAAATAAATGAAATAGAAAATAAACGAACCATACAGAAAATAAATGAAAGCAAAAGCTGGTTCTTTGAAAAGATTAACAAGATCGACACACCATTGGCTAGACTGATTAAGAAGAAGAAAGAAAGAAACCAGATTAATCAAATATGTGATGAAACAGGCAATATTACCACAGACACAGCAGAAATACAAAATATCATTAGAGGATACTATGAGCAACTTTACGCCAACAAACAAGATAACCTGGAGGAGATGGACAAATTCCTGGATGCATATAATCTACCAAGATTGGATCAGGAAGACATAGAGAACCTGAATAGACCTATAACAAGCCAGGAGATTGAATCAGTAATAAATAACCTCCCAACAAAGAAAAGCCCAGGCCCAGATGGCTTCACTTGTGAATTCTACAAAACTTTTAAGGAAGAGTTAACCCCTATCCTACTAAAATTATTTCTAAAGATTCAAAAGGAAGGAAACCTTCCAAATTCATTTTATGAAGCCTCCATCATCCTCATCCCCAAAACAGATAAGGATATGACAAAAAAGGAAAACTACAGACCAATATCATTGATGAATATAGATGCGAAAATTCTCAACAAAATACTCGCAAATCGTATCCAACAACATATAACAAAGATCATTCATCACGATCAGGTAGGCTTTATACCAGGGATGCAAGGATGGTTCAATATACGCAAGACCATAAATGTAATACACCACATTAACAGAAAGAAAGATAAAAACCATATGATCATCTCAATTGATGCGGAGAAAGCATTTGATAAAATACAGCATCCTTTTATGATTAAGACTCTCAGTAAGATTGGTATAGAAGGGTCATTTCTCAACACAATAAAAGCCATCTATGAAAAACCTACAGCTAACATTATACTGAATGGGGAAAAGCTGAAAGCTTTTCCTCTGAAAACAGGTACTAGGCAGGGCTGCCCACTTTCTCCACTGCTCTTTAATATAGTACTGGAAGTCTTAGCTATTGCAATCAGAGAAGAGAACAATATTAAAGGCATTCGAATAGGCAAAGAAGAATTGAAAATATCTTTATTTGCAGATGACATGATGGTATACTTAGAAGACCCAAAGGTATCCATGAAAAAACTGCTTGAAGTAATAAGTGAATACAGTAAAGTGGCAGGATACAAAATCAATATCCAAAAATCTATAGCATTTCTATTTATGAACAACAAGTTGAACGAAGCAGAGCTGAAGAAAGGAATCCCTTTCACCGTAGCCACAAGGTGTATAAGATACCTAGGGATAAACCTAACTAAGAAAGTCAAAGATCTTTATAAAGAAAACTACGAAAATCTTAAAAGAGACATTGAAAGTGACATAAAAAAGTGGAAGGATATCCCATGCTCCTGGATTGGAAGAATTAACATAATCAAAATGGCAATTCTACCCAAATTAATCTACATGTTTAATGCAATTCCAATCGAAATACCAGAGATATTCTTCAGAGATCTAGAAAGGGCAATCATAGAATTTGTCTGGAACCATAAAAGACCTCGTATTGCAAAAGCAATCCTGCGCAAGAAGAGTGGAGTAGGAGGCATATCACTCCCGGATCCCAAGATATACTATAAAGCTGTGGTCATCAAAACAGCATGGTATTGGCATAAAAACAGACATGTGGACCAATGGAAGAGAATAGAGACCCCAGAAATAACCCCCAAAGCTTACAGCCAACTGATCTTTGACAAAGGATATCAGTCAATCCATTGGGAAAAGGAAAACATCTTTAGTAAATGGTGCTGGAAAAACTGGGTATCCACCTGCAGAAAGATGAAACTGAACCCCCATCTTTCACCACTAACAACAGTCAACTCAAAATGGATCAAAGATCTTAACCTAAAACCTCAAACAATAAAACTACTGGTGGAAAATGCTGGGGAAACTCTGGGGGACATTGGAGTAGGCAAAGACTTCTTAAATAAGACTCCCAAGGCACAGGCAATAATCCCTAAAATAGACAAGTGGGACTATATTAGACTAAGAAGTTTCTGCACAGCAAAGGACACAGTAACAAGTGTGAACCGACAACCCTCAGAATGGGAAAATATTTTTGTTAAATATGCCTCAGACAAGGGACTGATAACCAGAATACATAGGGAACTCAAGTGCCTTATGCGAAAAAAAATGATTAACCCAATTAAAAGGTGGGAAAATGAGCTGAACAAAAGTCTCTCTAAGGAAGACATACGAATAGCCAAAAAGCATATGAGGAAATGCTCAACATCCCTCATCATAAGGGAGATGCAGATAAAAACTACAATGAGATACCACCTAACCCCTGTCAGAATGGCAAAGATTAAGAATATAAAAAGTGATAAGTGTTGGCGGGGATGTGGTGAAAAGGGAACCCTCCTACACTGTTGGTGGGAATGTAAACTAGTTCAACCACTGTGGAGAACAATATGGAGGTTCCTCAAAGATCTACAAATAGAACTACCATTCGATCCAGTAATCCCACTTCTGGGTATTTACCCAAAAGACAGGAGAACGCTCAGTCAGAAAAGTGCTTGCACATCAATGTTTATTGCAGCATTATTCACAATTGCCAAGACATGGAACCAACCTAAATGTCCACAAACTGATGAATGGATTGGAAAAGTGTGGTATATATACTCTATGGAATACTACTCAGCCATAAAAAATAACAAGGCCCTGGAATTTGATAGAAAGTGGTCAGATACGGAGGATATATTGCTGAGTGAAGTAAGCCAGGATATGAAAGAAAGATATTGTATGTATCCACTCAATATATACCGACTATCAGCATTCTATGATAGTGAAAAAAAATTGGAGGACATAAAAGCAGTGAAGATACTTAATGAGAATAGGACAGTGTGGAATGGGGGAAGTGAAGAGAAGAGGATAGAGAAAGATAACAAATGAACAATAGAGAGGTAGGACATTAGTGAGAAACAGATATGGCTTATTAACTGTTGATGTTGACATGTATAGTATTCTCAACTGGATTTGTCTGAGAAGTATTTCATGATGGGCAAAGTATTTGTACAGGCAACATGAGAAATAGCGATGGACTGTCTTAAAAAATAATTAGAATAATAATAATGATTGGGGAAAACATAGAAAAGATATTGAATGTTGAAGCGGGGAGATTAATGTCTCTGTACTGACTGACATGCATGGCATTCCCTTTTGAAAAAGTAATGTAATACAATGTAAAGTTATATGTAATTCAATGTAATATAAAGAAGAATATGATGATAATAAAAAAAAAGCCATTGATGTATACACAAATAAAATATTTTGATAAAAATATAAATAAAATATAACAAGTGCTACGTACAGGTATATACTAGGCACTATGGAATTAAATCTGCTTGAGGAGAAGAAAAAAGTATGAGAAAAAATTACATTTTGAGAGTTAATCAGGCAGAGAAAAGGGGAGAGGATGGATGAGCATACAATCCATACAAAGCTGTCTTCACTCTGGAGGCTGCTCTTCTTTCCCACAGAAAGAAGCGATTCCCTAAAATAAGGAGTTCAGTAAGTAGTTGTTGAATGAACGGTGCCCTCTGGTGGCACAGAAGTGCTCCTCTCCATTAAGGCTTTCTCCAAAATTACCTAAATACTAGTTTGTGTTCCAGAATTCTCCCAAGTGTTTTGTCTGTTTGTTTGTTTTAATTTATTTCTTTTATGACTGAGAGAGACAGCACCCCCAACACCACCATCCACTTTCGCTTTCAGTCTTCTCTGGATCATGAACAAGTGCATGCCATGTACTCAAGATCTCCAGGTACAAACCTGCAGTCTTTGCATGTGGGTCAGTCTCACTGAGCATGGTGTTTCACCGCTGCACTGCCTTCTGTCCCCCCTCACCCCCAGGCTATTTCCTTCAAAACTTACCCATCCTTTATTCCAGTCACCTCAGACATTGATCTAACATGACAGCATAGTAACAGGTGCTAATGGGGTTACATTTTAGCCCTCCTGTATAACTGGTAGTAACTATATAGAAATACATCCTGGAAAGAATCACTAATAATCAGGACCAGCAGTTAGCATAATGGCTATGTCGCTGGACTCCCATGTAGTCAACCACGGTTCAAGTCCTGGACCCTGTGGCTTAAACTCAGGCCGGGCGAGTGCGCGTGCGTGCCCAAGGTCCCGAGAGGAGAATGGAGGAGAAGGGATTGCGGCGTGGCCATCCTCCCTGGGGGGTGATTTCTTGCTTTCTGTCTCTCTGTCTCTCTCTGTCTTTCTGGCGAGCGCATACGCCCTATAGCAAAAACCTCTCCAAAAAAAGAAAAAGAAAAAGAAAAAAGAAGAATCACTAATTATCAATCCAGAAACCTTCCTTCAGAAAAATTTGTAGTGCACTTCTGCAATGGACTGAATGTGTTCTCCAACATTCGAATGTTGACATCCTAACCCATGATGTGACAGCTTTAGAAGGTAGAGGTTTTGGAGGTCATCTAAGTCACCAGGGTGGATACCTCATGAACAGATTAGGATCCTTCTAAGAGACCCCAGAGTGCTCTCTAACACTCTTTCAACCATGTGAGGACACAGCACAAAGGGACCATATATAAACCAGAAAGTGAGTTTATAACCAAACACCAAAACTTCCATGCCCTCACCTTGGATTTCCCAACCTCTAGAGTGGTGAGAAATGTTTGCTTTCTAAAAGCCACTCAGTCTATAGACACCATAGACTGAGTCTACAGCAGTCCACATGGACTAAGACAATGACTAACTGTACATTTACATGCCTTTTCCTCATTACTACTCCAGGTTTTTCACTCTAAGAATTAGTGTCCGAATATTGTTTCTACAAACTTTACCTACACCCTTCTGTACACATTCTATTATTGTGTTCTGTTTTCCTCTCACAAAGCCAACTCCAGTGTATTTTCCCACTGGTAGGAGGAAAAATTAAGATTGGAAATCTTTGGTTTGGGCTTCATATCCCAGAGAAATGATACAACTGAGTAGTCATTTTCTCACTATTTATCACCCCTTACTTATTTCATACACATAATTATGGCCCACAAAAGCTTCTCTTACTCTTCAGTTTTTGGATCTGTCACCCACCATCACAAGCCTCAAGAGCTATATTTAAGGCGAAGCCTGGTTTCACCTCAGTCTGTTCTTCAGGAGCCACTTTGGAACAATCAATGAACCACTGAGTACTGAGTTAGTTTCCACAGGACAAATCCAAGTAAATACTCCACATACTCAACTGCTTCCCCTTGTTGACAAGGGCCAGAGGCCACCCAGGACAGGCAGATGAGGAGATTAAAACACATTGCCCGGCTTTCATCTTTTAATTGGTCTCTTTCTTTGGTATTCTTTGGGAAGGCAATACTGTGGGATGAGGCTTCAGTTTCCCTCCACTTTACACAAACATGAACCATCTCTAGCCAGAAGGGGAAGGAACACTCAAATATGTGGCATAGAGGCTTCATTCCCAGAGGCCAGCAGGGTTCATAGAAACTGCAAACCCCGGTCACTTCAAGTTCATGTCTTTTACAGGATGTTTACTGAGTCTCTGCTATGCAAAATAAAATAAAGGCAA
The DNA here is from genome assembly GCA_026018925.1 of Tupaia tana. Lineage (NCBI taxonomy): Eukaryota > Metazoa > Chordata > Mammalia > Scandentia > Tupaiidae > Tupaia > Tupaia tana. The sequence continues at coordinate 75,318,535 of JAKSZU010000005.1, read as the reverse complement.
ATTCCATGGAAAATCTAAACTGAAGGATACTCAGAGAGGCAAAACCTTTTCTTGTTATCTAACAAATTCTGGGAAAACTACCTGGATGATAGACAACTGGAAAGTTATGGGAAAATATGCCTAAAATTTCCGGTATTGCTGCTTTTACACAATTTACTAGAATTAACCCAATAAATCACAATATCATAGAACCTCAAACATTGAAGGGGTCTCTAAAATTACCTAATAGCTGACATTCAAAACTCCCCATCAAGTGAAAAATAAAAGGTCATCAATTAAAGAGACAAAGGAAAGTAAAATAGAAGAGTGATGCGTTAACAGTGTTAGTAACAAGCACAAAGTTTGTGTCAGACGTACCTGCTTTCTAAGTCTAGCTCTGCCACTCTCCAACTAGTTCACAAAATGTCTATGTTTCTTTTGTTTGTTTTTTTTTTTTAAAAAGGCATACGAAATTTTAAAGTTACAAATTTAAGACACGCAAGCAACATACTATTGCACTATGAATTGCCAATGGATATATTTAATATACTAATGGCAAATTAAAAGTGCTGGGGAAATAAAAGCCTACCTAAACAGGAATCTGTTAAGGAAAAACGTAATATTGCATTAAATAAGTGATAACAATTGATGCTGGGACACAACTGAACACCTGTATGCAAAAATAAATAAATAAATAAATAAAAACTTTGATCCGTATCTTTTTTTTTTTTTTTTTTTTTTTTTTTTTTGAGAGAGAGAGAGTTTTGCTACAGGGCCCACACGCTCACCAGAGAAACAGAAAGAGAGAAAGTGAAAAATCACCCTCTGAGGGGGGTGGCCACACCCAGTCCCTTTTCCTCCACTCTCCTCTCGGGATCTTGGGCATGCATGCGCACACACACAAATATGCCCGGCGTGAGTTTTAAGCCATCAGGTCTGGGACTCGAACTGCGGTTGACTACATGGGAGTTCAGCAATGTAACAGTTAAGCCATCTGCTGTCCCTTGGTCCATACCTTCTACCACAGACAAATATAAGTAAAAATGAATCTTAAATATAAATGAAAAATCTACATCTATAAAACTTCCAAAAGAAAACATTAGAGAAAATCTTTGTTACCTTCAGGTAAGTAAAAACATCCCAGATATGAACAAAATGCACAACTGATTAAAAAATAATAAGATTGAATTTCATAAAAATTAAAATTTCTCCTTTTTGAGAGATGCCTTTCCGAGAATGGAGAAGGGCTAGCAGGTGGCACAGTACTTAAGGCACTGGATTCCCACATGTTCTACCATGGTTCGAGTCCTGGACCTGGCAGCTTGAAAATCGCCGCAGGCTATGTGATGCATGTCCAAAATCCCGAGAAGAGAATGGAGAAGAGACTGTGGCGTGGCCATCCTCCCTGGAGGGTGATTTCTCTTTCTCTCTCTTTCTCTTTCCATCAAGCACACATACCCTACGGGTGAAAAAAAATCAAATCACATTGCAAAATGTATCTAATAAAGACTTACACCTAGTACTCTCAAAAACAAACAACCTGATACCAAAAATGGACAAAGAATCTAAGTAGACACTTCATTGAAGATACACAATCCTTTGGCAATCCTTTGCTTGTGGGACTCAGACCATGAATTTGGCTAGGTGGCGTCCAGCCGCCTTAAGCTTCATGACATCTGCTGACCCTTTAATGCCATTCTCATTAAATAAAAAATAAATAAATAAATAAATTTTTAAAAACACTTCACTAGACAGCATGCAAGTTCACTGAATATAGATAGAGAGGCAAAGTGAGAAAGCACCCCTCCATGGGGGGTGGTCATACTACAATCCATTCTCCATTTCTCCTTTTCGGATTTTGAGCACACACCTACCTACATGCACCTATCATGCTTCTCAAGTTCCCATATCTGGGACTCAAACAATGATCCCATGTGGGATAAAGCTGCCTTAACCACACCACTGGCTGGCCCTCATGAACTTTTTTTTTTTTTTTAAAGAGATTTTTGCTATTGGGCTTGTGCACTCACCAGAGACATACAGAGAGAAAGTGAGAAATCACCCCTTCATTCTCCTATTGGGATTTTGGACACACAGATGCACACCTCTTATGTGAGTTTCAAGCTGACCGGTACTTGAACTGTGGTCAACCATGTAGGAGTTCAACACCTGCTGGCCCCCCGTCATGAACTTTAAGTTACCTCACAGAATTGGCTTTGTTTTTTTTCTGAATTAAACAATATTTTAAAGAATGAATCCAGGGAAGAAAAATAATTAGCTTCTTCCATAGTATAAAGTCTTTAAAGCTTTTTCTGAAAAAGACAAGTTGTTTTTATCTCAAGCACAAAAGTAAAAGTTGCACCACGATTTGATCCCAAAGTAAAAGCCATTGCTTTCCAATTAATAACTTCAATTATACACTTAAAGTCTTAACTTTCAGTTACAATTTTAAATATTTGATAGGTAAAAAGGCCTTTAAGAAAGCCTCATGTTCAATCAGCAAAGAATTGCCACTTTATTTCATAAAGGTACTATCCCAAATCACAGTTTTTGTTTTAAAAGCAATGGGGGGATGGGCTGTCCTCAACTTATTTACCTAGCACCCCTCTTAATGGCTAAAAGCTTTGTTAATAATGTAATGCCTTCTCATCTTAGCTAGTGAAAGGAAGCTTGAATTTCACATTCAATTGGTAGCTGCTGTGGAATGCACTAAATAAGGAATGTTTTATCCAGGGCAGAACAAACCTAATCTTCAGGTGTGGATTGATACAAAGAGAGAGACATTCCCAGAATTCAAAGAGAATCAACACCTAACAAACTCTTGCTCCCCACCCTGGTGTTACCTTACCTGCTACATTGCTTCTGAGGCTCACTTACCCCTACAGTCCAAGGCACCTTAAAGGTATTCACAGTAATATAAAGAAGCCAGTTGGGACTGCTGGGGGCTTTGTGTACAACTTAGAAAAAAAAGGGTAAGCTGTGAAAAAACATTTTGCTAAATTTAATTATATTAACAATTATAGAGATTGGGAACCAGCAGTTAGCGTAATGGCTATGTCGCTGGACTCCCACGTAGTTGAACGCGGTTCGTGTCCCGGACCCAGTGGCTTAAAACTCACACCGGGCGCGTGTGCGTGCGTGCCCAAGATCCCAAGAGGAGAATGGAGGAGAAGGGATTGCGGCGTGACCATGCCCCCTGGGGGGTGATTTCTCGTTTTCTGTCTCTATGTCTCTGTCTGTCTGGCGAGCGCACGCGCCCTATAGCGAAAAACCTCTCAAAAAAAAAAAAAAATGATAGAGATTAATGAATGACAGTCACTGTTTTTCTAAAATTATTTTAACTGTATTTGTTATTATTATTATTATTATTTGTTTTAATTTGACTAGATAAAGATAGAGACAGGAAGAGACAAAGTGAAAAACAAGCTGCCAGTTCTGAGACTCAAACCACGGTCAACCACGTGGGAGTCCAGTGTCTTTAACCACCACGCCACCTGCCAGCCCTGAACAGTCACTGTTAATTCATTGTCAGCCAACTATGCAGCTGGAGAAAAGCACATACTTTAAACATTGATATGCTAAACCTAAAAACCATAAGTTTGTTTATTCAACTAACATTTGCTGAGCATCTTTTATACTCCAGGCAGGATGCTGAAGATACTTTCAACAGTAATGTGACTCGCTCTACATCAAATACCTGCGTATATGGACACAGATACATAGAGATCCACACATACATTAGTAATTTGGTTTCATAATGAACTTTCATAAGTGTGTGCAGTTTTAGGGTACATTTTGAGTATTTCCACCATGAATTATTACTTTGCTTCTTTTAAATTAAGCAGCACTGTGTAAATGTGTGTACATATGTCTGTGTGTGTGTGTGTGTGTGTGTGTGTACATTTTCTAAGAAGGAGAAATTTAAAACAGGGAAGGTAATTTATAAAATGTCCTTTAATTTTGTATTTTACCAACATTGTGTCTCATTGACCAACTTCTTGTACTGAATTAATAATTATCATTCTTTGTTCAAAAAATGGCTTTACAGCAATGAGCAGCGAGGAAAGACTTAGATACAGAGCTCTCTCTTGGAAAGCTCACCCACAACCATGGATCTTGCCTACAGTAACACATGTCTCAGGGTTTCTCTTGCTGGTTCTGAATTTTCCCAATACCACAGCAGACAATACCTTCCAAATGAGTCTATTTGGTTTCTTCTTGGAACTAAAAACAAACGCCAAGATGAGGAGGAGAAATAAAGATGTATCAAACTGAAAAAAAAATACGGCCCACTTTCACTATTCTTCCATGAAGATACTGGTTTTATAATTATGAACCTAGCTTAAATTTAGTTTACAAAAGATTTTGTAATGGAGAGAAAATACAGGGCAGAAATATGTTTGAACATTCTTGTGGTCTAATGCAATCTGAAGATAAATTATAAATAACAGATATGAAGAAATAAAATCGACTCTGAAACAATATATTTACCACAAACTATTTGCTGTTACTGGCCAATTTAGTCCAGTAATTTCAATAAATTATCACTTTTCTTTACAATTAAGTCCCTAAGATTGGATACTATTATCCCATTATTCTAATAGGACATTGTTCAAATGGTTATTTTTTATTTCCTTTGAAGGTTTCCTCTTTTCAAAATCCGGGCTCATATGTGAGAAAATCAACATGTACAGTTGAGATGCCATCAACAAAATGCACTGATGTCTTTCAATTTAATTCCATGAATATCCTGATCTTCAAGTCCAGTGTGAGTAAAATCAACATACTAAGGGGGAAAAAAATTCAGTCCATTCATTTGGTCGCATTCTCCTGTCGTATTTCACCACCTGCTCTACATTCGCCAATACGCACATACACAGAAGCACTCTGACCTCTGCTGCCAGAAATTGGAACTTGTTCCACCAGTGTCTTCACTCTAATTATATTTGTCTGCAAAAGTCACAGCATTCATAGCAATGATTCTCAAATGTAATCCTCACTAGTTTACTGGCTATCCTACAAATGATGAGAATTTTATTTACTTTTCAGGTTTTTGTCACAGGGCACATGCCAGAGAGGAGAGAGACAGAGAGGGAAAAGGAGAAATCACCGTCCTCCCAGAGAGACAGAAAGTGAGAAATCAACCCCCCATCACCACCACCAGGGGGTGGCCACACTGCAATCCCTTCTCCTCCAATCTCCTGGGATCTTGGGCATGCACATACCCGTGTCTTGTGTGAGGTTTAGGCTCTGAGTCCAGATTTTCAAATGCAGTCGACTACATGAGCATCCAGCAATGTATCCATTATACCATCTACTGGTCCCCAAACTCACTTTTTAAGAAGTTTCTATTGAAAGATGTGAATGTTGGTGGGGAAATCAGCTCTCATTTAATCTTTAGTCAACTATTTGTACCATGACCTGATGTTAGTAGCACAATGATATTTGGCAGCTGCATGAGGGCTAGAAAGAACAAGCAGAGTTTTTGCTGTTAACTGGCTTAGCTGAGGAAGAGACACTGGGAAGGCAGGAAAGTACTCTCCTTCTCAGTGGCAGAAAAGAAGCACTAGGAATGAGCCACAATAGATGCTTGCAATTGTTCAGGATGTGTTCAGAAAACTACAAAATCTCAGCTTTCCCTAGTTCAGCCTACTCCTCTGGTTCCCACTAATCCCCCACACTAGTTCAGCCTGATAGCTTCACATCTAATTACACCTCCTTCCTAATGAGGAAACAGGCCAAGACAGGGGTGGGGGGAGAGTGTGTCTCAAAGTGTGTGTGTGTATAAGGCCACACACACAAACAACACCTTTTTCTCTACGGTATAAGGGCCTACGAAGGGCAAACCTTGGGAATTCAAGCCTGTTGTGCACAGCAACCTGCGGTACCCCAGCCCAGGAACCTGAGAGTATGCAGGCACGGCTGTAAGGAAGCCTTGGACTAGAGATGTGCTCTACACCCTTGGCATGGGCTCAGTGTTGCCACCAGATCACGTCCCTATCCTTTATCATGACACCTCTGTCAGTGAGCCACAAGAAGTCTCCATCGTGTGCAGAGTGCAGTAAAAGGTGTTTTATGGGGCCAGGGGCCAGCAGGTGGCATGGAGGTTAAGGTGACCAGATGTGTGCGGTTCAAGTCCTGGACCCAGCAGCTTGAAAAATCACTCTGGGTGTGTGTGTGTGTGTGTGTGTGTGTAAATCACCCTGAGCATGTGCATGTGTGTGTGTGTGTGTGTGTTGTACGTGTGAGTGCACACACCCAGGCATTCTCAAAACCCCAAGAGACTGAAGGAGATGGGACTGTGGTGTAGCCATTGCCCCTGTGGGCATGGTTTCTTTTCTCTCGCTCTCTCTCTCTCTGGCAAGTGTATGTGCCCTATAGAAAACAAAAGTATTTTAGGGGGAAAAAAAAAAAAAAAAACGAAAAGAAAGGAAAAAAGAGTCCCTGTTCTCTAGAGCTCATAGCTCATAGCCTCTGTGCAAGCAAAAGCCATGAAGGCATGCATGCCAAACCACACGGGCAGCCTCCAGAGCATCACAACAGAGCTCTCACCATGGAAAGGACTCCGTGAGCACATGGGGTAGTGGAAAGTGAGGCCAGGCTGGACTTCACTACTTTCCTTAATCTCATTGCTCCCTATCCTGCACTCTCTCTGCACCTTATTATCCAGACCTCCCAAAGAGAAGTCTTTGCTCCCCACCCTTACCTCAGCATCTCCCACTGACCTCTCAGTGGACTCCAACTTGCCTTGCATCCTTCCCCTGAAACTGTTCTAAGCCACTACTGAACTCCTAATCTGTAGACTGAATAGAGATCTCGCACTCATTTTTCTGAGCTCTTGATTGGGTATTGCCTATTTCAATATTTAACTATGTGTAGGTCACAAATCTGTTGGGAAATCTGATGAATACCATGAGCCCTCTCCCAAAAAAAATCTGTAACATTTACTTACAGATGACTTTTCTCTCTCTTTTGTTTTTGTTTGTTTGCTTTTTAAGATTATTGCCATAGAGTACTGGAGAGAAATAGAGAGGGAAAGTGAGAAATCATCCCCTAAGGCGGATGGCCACACCACAATTCCTTCTCCTCCAGTCTCCTTTCAGGATTTTGGGCATGCACACACATGTACCCAGCATGAGTTCCAAGCCACCAGGTCTAGGACTCGAACCACAGTCAGTCAGGTGGGAGTCCAGATTATTCCTCTTTGTAAAACTGTTTTTTCTTATTTTTGCCAGAGGACACATTCCCTCATGGGGTGGGGAGGAGTGAGAAAGCACCCCACCCCCATGGAACATAGTCACACCACAATCCCTTCTCTCCTGTATTTCTCACCTTTCAGCATTTTGGGCATGCATGCACATGTTCCTGGCATGTTTAAGTTTTTTTGCTTTTGTTTATTTATTTCTTTTGTTTTGTTTTTGTTGTTTTGGGTTTTTGTTTTTGTTTTGTTTTGTTTTTTAGTTTTTTTAAAAGAGATTTTTGCTATAGGCCATGTGGGATCACCACTGAAGAGAGACAGAAAGTGAAAAATCACCCCCCATAAGGGAGGGCCACACTACCATCCCTTCTCCTCCATTTTCCTCCTGCTGTTTTGGGCACACATGCCTCGCATGAATTTCAAGCTGCCAGGTCTAGGACTCAAACCACAATAGGCCACACAAGAATCCGATGCCTTAACCACTAATCTACCTGCTGGCCCTGCCTGGCATATTTTCCAAGCCACTTGATCCAGGACTCCAACCACACAGTCATTCACATGGGATCCAGCTACCTTAACCATCATGCCACAGCTGGTCCCAAATTACTCCTTTAACCTTCCAAGTCTCCTTCCTGGTTCCTCTTTTGTTGTCTACCTCTTAAACCTGACTGTTCCCAGCATTATAAATTCCAATCTGGTCAGCCAAACCATTCCTCTTTGCTCATCCATCTCATTATCTCAGCTATCACTGTATGCTTAGAAGTCCTAAATCACTATCTCCAGCCCAAACTGCACCTCTACGATTCATACTCCCAAACCCACCACTTGGTGGACATCTCCACACTGGCTAATACTATACTCAAAATAACCGAGATTAAATGCATCATCCCCCTCATCCCCACCCTTACCCAGGTTAACCAATATCACAATTCCACTTCTGGGATGGTCAAGTCCCTTGCATCAGACCAATCCCTCTACAGATAGGAACTAAATTCAGGACTAATATATATTAAAAAAGAAAAAAAAAAAAATGGAGGGCACTGGAGAGCAGCCAAAAGCAGGCAATTACTGGAGGTGAACTGAACCATAGAGGAAGGCACTACTGGGTTGTCAGAAAAGTTATAACGTATCTTTCTGTTTTTCTAAGCAAAAATATGTCATGACTTTTCAGACAACCCATACACTAGATAAGTGTCCTGTTTTTAAAGGATATAGCCTGAAGAAAGGCCTCCATCTGTGTCATGCAAGGAGCTCAAATTCTGATACAAAGCCCACAGTCACACTGGTCTTCAGAGATAGAGGACACAGCCCAAGACAACCACAACCCTGGAAAATGAGAAAGAAATTCCAGGCAAGAGGGAGCTAGAAAGAAATATAAAAGCTCCTCCCAATAAAACCAGCAGATGGCATAATAGATGTGTCCCTGGACTACCATGTAGTCAATCACATTTCAAGTTCCAGACCCAGCAGCTTAAAACTCATGCCAGGCACATGCGCATACATGCCCAAGATCCCAAGAGGAGAATGGATGAGAGGGAATTGCGGCATGTCCATTCACCCTGGGAGGGGGGGTGGCGACTTCTCACTTTCTGTTACTCCATCTCTGTTTCTCCAGTGCATGCTCACACCCTATGGCAAAATAAAATCTCTCTCAAAAAAAAATTCCTCCCAAATTTATAGATGGCCCCTGAACTACAGATGTGTGGGCTGACTCCTAGCATTCCAGCCAAGACAGAAAAATCTGAGCTGAGATTTAAATTGCCACCACTATAGGAAAATAGTATTTGCAGTTTAAGCTCAGACAAATTAAGTATTTTTTTAACAAAAAGAACAACAACATTTTCTGGCAAAATATAACAGAATTGAGAGTTTCCATAACCTATCATTTATAATGTCCTGGAAATAATCCAAATTACTTGACAAAAAAAGAACCAAAAAGAAAAGGCCTACTCCCAAAGAAAAAGACCATCAAGAAGGGAAAATACCATGATATTCCAGCTGTTCTAAGCAAGCAAGCACATACCTCAAAAGCAGCTATCAGGCCAGCATGGGCACTGACTGACCATGGTTCAAGCCCCGGACCTGACAGCTTGCTTTTTTGCTTTCTCCCTTGCTCTCTCTCTCTCATCAAATTTTTAAAAAGTAACAATAATGATAAATAAAATAAAGGAAATAACTCTTAAAAAAAAAAAAGCAGCTATCATCCCAATATCCAAAAAGGAAAGTGCCCTCACAATAATAATGAAAACCTCCTCAGAAATACAAGAGTAAAAATGAACCCAAAGAAAAAACAATTTCAAGAACTAAAAAAAGAGGGGACAGATGGTAATACAGCACTAAAACCCAGCACTCTGCCAGTCAATCTCACAAGGAAAGGTTCCCAGTTCAAGTGTGGAAACTGCCCTTACACCAGGCACACGTATGCTCAAGATCTGGACTACCCGAGGGCTGGGGGTGGACTGTGGCATCAGGACCCTCTGGGGATGCTGTCTGTTTTTCTCATGTATGGAAGAAACAACTAAAATTTAAAAAAATTTTAAAAGGAATCAGGCTAGCAGGTGGCATCGAGGTTAAGGTGCTGGATTCTCACATGGCCAACCACAGTGTGAATCCCATACCTAGCAACTTGAAAATCCCACCAGTGCATGTGAACGCATGCCCCAAATCCCAGAGGAGAATAGAGGAGATGGGATTGTAGCATGGCCATCCCCCCAGGGGGTGATTTCTCACTTTCCCTCTCTGTCTCTCTCTGGTGAGCACAAACACTATGGCAAAAACCTTAAAAAGAAAAAACTAGGAACAGAAAATAACATTTGCAAAACTAATGGTCAAAATTTTCTCCAGAATTGAGAAAATACATTACAGATTCAAAATCAGCAAATGTCAAGCAGAATAAATGAAAAGAAAATAATACCTGGGCTCATCTGAGTCTAACTACTGAAAACTAAGTATCACCAGGAAACACTGAAGTGACCAAAGAAAATATCATAAAAAGCAACATTGGAAAAAGAATCCTGGCACAGACAAGAAAATCAAGGGTATTTCCAGAAATATGAATAGTTGAAAATGTGTAGAAAACAGACAATCCTAAAGAATTAGACATCTTCAAAGTAGGTAGATAGTTTTTCTATTCAGTGTGTCTAATTTGATAAGAATTAAAAGTCATAAGTTACTTCTGGATTTTCACAGTAATTAAATACAAAGAGCACATAAATTCTCTTCTAACTGAAAACTGCATTTTCATAGCTATCAACTTACTCACAAAATAAATTTTTCCAAAAAATTTTTAGCAGAAACATGGGACTATGGGGCCAATGTCCTAAAAATAATCCAGGTGGCACTGGACTCCCACATGGCCAACCACAGTTCGAGTCCTGGACCTGGTGGCTTGCTTTCTCACTCTCTCTCTTTCTCTGTCCCTCTCTGGTCAAATTAAACAAAGAAAAAAGAAACATGGGACTATGTATATAATGTATCTATTGTTGCCTTGCAAAAATATTCTGAATTTTTTTATAGAGATTTTTACTGTAGGGCGCATGCACTTGCCAGAAGGACAGACAGAAAGCAAGAAATCGTCCCGAGTGGGGATGGCCACCCTGCAATCCCTTGTCCTCCAGTCTCCTTTTGGGATTTTGGGTATGCATGCACACACACCTGGCATGAGTTTTAATCCACTGGGTCCAAGACTCAAACCATGGTCAACTACGTGCGAGTCCAAAAACAGAAACATTATGCCATATGCTGGTCCCTTGAACTATCCTTTCAAAGAGCAGAAATTATCTAAATTAAAAGGACTCTTGTCACTGAATTCCAGATGTAGCATGTACAGTTAGGAAAATGGAAAAACAAATCTTTAATTTTGCAAATGCTAAATTATAGACTGAATTATAGAGACAATGATATTAATTTTTTGTTAGTCAGGACCAGCAGTTGGTATAATGGCTATGTCGCTGGACTCCCATGTAGTCAACCGTGGTTCGAGTCACGAACACGGTGGCTTAAACTCATGCCAGGCACATGTGCGTACGTGCCCAAGATCCTGAGAGGAGAATGGAGGAGAAGGGATTGCAGCGTGACCATCCCCCCGGGGGGTTATTTCTCACTTTCGGTCTCTCTGTTTCTGTCTGTCTTTCTGGTGAGCGCACACATCCTGTAGCAAAAACCTCCCTAAAAACAATGTTTTTTTTTTTCCTTAGTTATATGTCACTTGATTCATTTTATGTAAAAATACTATTCATGTAATCTTTATGATGCTATGAGACATAAGAAAGACACGTTTTGTATCTTAAAGATAGACATAAAGACCAGAATCAGTGTACTAAAATAGACCAGTCTTCATTATTAGTACTTGATGCTTGACACAATTCTGAAATATAAAAGGGTTCCACTTCAGCATTTGCAAGTTCTATTTGGATTCTTAAAGACAAAACACGTAAGGAACCAGTAGATGATGTGATGATTCTCGTTGGACTCTACATGGCTGATCTCAGTTCAAGTTCCAAACCCAGTGACTTCAAACTCATGTTCGGCACGTGTGCAAGGGTGTCCAAGATCCCAGGAGGAAAAGTGGAAGGGAAGGGATTGCAGCATGGCCATCCCCTGTGGGGAGGTGATTTCTCATTTTCCCTGTCTCTGTCTCTGTCTGTCTCTCTCTCTCCAGCTCTCCAGTAAGTGCACATGCCCTTAGGCAAAAACCTCTATTTAAAAAATAAAATAAAATAAAATAACAATAATAATTAAGTTTGCAGTACAATAAACTTATGCCACATTGTTTTCATTACCCTTCAGGAAAATAATTTGTTGTTGCTATTAACTTTCAACAGTATGTCACACCATTACCTGGGTCCCTCAGCAAAACAATTTGCAAATGATAAGCTTAAACGCAAGTAAAGGTAAATCTAAACCTGTATTTTCTTACAATTAGCATTAGACCCCAGCCATGCTAAGACTGGCCCACCAAAACATTAACAAGGGAAGGAAATAAAAACATCATTACCTCACTTTTTTAAATTCAGTATTCTTATGTACATTATTTTATTTTTTAATCTTCTTTTTTTAATTTGATCAGAGTGAGAAAGAGAGAGAGAGGGAAAGTGTGAAAGCAAGCCACCAGTTCCAGTACTCAAACAGCAGTCGGTCATGTGGGAGTCTAACACCTTAACCACCACACCACTTGCCAGTCCCTCATACGTACATGATTTTAAATCCAGATTTCATGAACTGGTAGTTTAAAACACTTTAAAATTCAAAACTTTTAATGCAAAATTGGCCTTAAAATTACACTGAATTGGGCCCAGCAAGTAGCATTGAGAGTTAAGGTACTGGACTCCCACTTGGGCAACTGAAGTTCAAGTTCCGGACATGGTGGTTTGCTTTCTTGCTCTCATTCTCTCTCTCTCTCTCTCTCTCTCTCTCTCTCTCTCTCTCTCTCATCTTGTGAGTGTGTGTGCCCTGTAGCAAGTTTAAAAAATAATAATGATAAATAAAATTAAATAATTTTTAAAAATCACACTGAATTAAATAAGCATGTGCTATAAGGCCAACCCTGTAACTGAACAGGTAAAGGAGCCAGATCCCACATAGCTGGTCATGATTCAAACCTGGCTCCAGAGCCAGCGGGTGACATGGAGGTCAAGGGCACTGGACTCACACATGACCAATCGCAGTTTGAGTTCCAGACCTGGCAGCTTGCTTTCTCACTTTCCCTCTCTTGCTCTCACTCTGTCCCTCTCTGTTCAAATTAATGTAAGTAAATAAATAAAGTTAAATAAAATAATTCTTCTTTAAAAAAAAATTCTTGCAGGGACCAGCAGTTAGCGTAATGGCTATGTCGCTGAACTCCCACGTAGTCGACTGCGGTTCAAGTCCCAGACTCGGTGGCTTAAACTCACACTGGGCGCATGTGCGCGCATGCCCAAGATCCCAGAGGAGAATGGAGGAGAAGAGATTGTGGCGTGGCCATCCCCCCTGGGGGGTAATTTCTTGCTTTCTGTCTGTCTGTCTTGCGAGCGCACTTGACCTATAGCAAAAAAAAAAAAAAAAATCCTTGCTTCATCAGCTTGAAAAAGCATTCTGGGCTTGTCTACATGTGTGCCTAGAATCCTGATGGGATGGAGAAAAGAACATTACACATGACCAAATCTCATTGGGGGTGCTTTTCTCTCTCTCTCTCTCTCTCTCTCTTTCTCTCTTTCTCTCTGGCAAGGACATGCTCCCTCTGGCCAAAAAAATAATAATTTTTTAAAGAAGCATGTACTATTAAAGGGATAAAAATGCCTGAATTTTGAAAAATGTATCACTAAATATTTTAGAAATCTGAATTTAAAATATAGATAACTCAGAAAATTCTTAGATACCTAAGTCTTATATTTAGCAGTTTGAACAAACATAATACATTTGTTTACCTGATTAGGTAAACTTATACACAGTCATGAAGAGTATTTCAAAAACTCATTAGCAACTGTCCCTATTCTTGTCCCCTTCATCCATTTCGGAATCAAAAAAAAAAAAAGAAAAAGAAAGGAAAAGAAAAACTTGGCATGTTAGCATGTTGATCACTTTAGGGAAGACATTATTTATCCAAAAAATGTTGAGTTTTCCTTTAAACTCTCAGCATTAAGCAAAGACAGAAAACTTCCAGGAAAAAAAAAAAGAAAAATGATGGTGAGGTAATTAAAGAGATCTAATAAGAGGTTCTTCTTCTCTGTAGACAGGATCTGGATTTGGTTTTATTCTTCAAGGGTAAATAGTTTCTTCACAGGAATGTACTTTTCTTTTTTTTATTCCCCAGGCACAAACCAGAAAACAATAAATGTTCACTGAGTTAAACTGAACAGTATAAAAACCTTTACTTCAGGTCAGCCAGGTGGCATGGTGGTAAAGGCATCTGGATCCCAAATGGCCGACTGTGTGGTCTGAGTCCTGACCCACCTTGGAAAAAATGCCAGGCACGTATATGTGAGTGCATGTGCACACCCAAAAAAACTTGAGGGGAAAATGGAAGAGAAGGGATTGTGACATGGCCACCTCCTAGAAGGTGATTTCTCACTGTCTCTGTCTCTCTCCAGAGAGCACACATGCCCTAAAGCAAAAACAGAAACAAAAACAAAAGACTTTACTTCTAATTAAGAGCTAGAATAAACCCTGGGAAAATAGACCCTATCCATAAATAATATTAGGATTAAAAATTAAAGGCAGGCCCTCATCGCTACCATTTGGAAACTGTATATAAATCCGTTAAGTGAGCTTCAGCTTCCTTATCTGTAAAATGAGAACTTCAACTGCCATTCCTAAGGGAAGTTCAGAAAAGGACCAAAGCACCAACATGAGATCTGTGAACCTGGGACCATAAGTTGACATCTTCGCGCACAGACCTTCTGCCCTGATTAATCTTTATCCCCCCACTTGGTTTAGCAGGTTAACTGTAAAAGCAGTCTAACATTCCAAGGATGCCAAGGTGAGAAAGCAGAAAAGGAGCTGAGGAGTACAGCCCTAGTTAAATCAGCAGTTTATAATAATGCCATGAGTGCCACACAGGAAACTTTCGGTATATTAGGAAATTTATTTTCGAGGATTTGTTTTTGTTGTTTTGTTTTGTTTTCGGAGAGGTAGGGCGCATGCGCTCGCCAGAAAGACAGAGAGAGACAGAGAGACATAAAGTGAGAAATTACCCCCCCCCGGGGGGGGATGGCCATGTCACAGTCCCTTCTCCATTCTCCTCTTGGGATCTTGAACACTCATGCACATTCGCCCGGCATGAGTTTAAGCCACTGGGTCCTGGACTTGAACCGTGGTGGATTACATGGGAGTCCAGTGACTTAGCCATTATGCTATCTGCTGGTCCCGGGATTTGTTTTTGTTTTTGTTTTGTTTTTAAAGAAAAAAAAAAAAGAAAGAAAAGAAAGGCATGATATCTGCCCCAGAAACAGTTGATTCCATTGAATGAGACTCACGTGATTCATGAAACCACTGAAACTGTATGCAAAATGTGTGCTTATGTTCATCTTTTTAAAAAAGAATTCACAACTTTCATAAAAATTGTGAGTACTACATAAAGAACAAAATTAAAAGCTCTATTGTCAGAAATAGAAAAAAATTTGAAGTATAAAGTAAATCAAAGTCAAGGTTGCTTTTTGTTAAACCCTCACTGTTTATTTGACATTAAAATAGCAAGTAAGAGGGTCCAGATGATGGTGCAGCAGTTAAACTGGCATCCCCAGCAGGGGAAGGTTCTGGGCTTGTTTCCAGGGACCTCCCCGTGAGTGTCTGTGATCTGGGGTTAGCTGAAGCTGGGGATGGATCAAAGCAGTGAGACCCTATTGGGGATGCTATCTCTTTTGCTTATGGAAATAATAAATAAATAAACTTTAAAAAATAGAAAGTAAAAATTTTTTAAACAAAAGTAAGTTAAAAATATTGGATAAATAAGTTGTATATTCTACACATGAAACATTTACAATTTATCATTTCTAGCAGCAGGAAGGCATATCCACTGCAAAAAAGATTATTCAACTTTAAATAAAGCAACCTGGGGACCAGCAGATGGCATAATGGTTATGTCACTGGACTCCCACGTAGTTGACCACAGTCTGAGTCCCAGACTTGGCCACTTGAAACTCATTCCAGGCGTGTGTGCGTGCATGCCCAAGATCCCAAGAGAAGAAAGGAGAAGGAACTGTGGTGTTCCTCCCACCCCCTCTGAGGGGTGATTTCTTGTTTTCTGTCTCTGTGTCTCTGGCAAACACAAGAAGCACCCTATAGCAAAAATCTCTAAAAAAAAAAAAAAAAAAAAAAAAAAAAAAAAGTAATCCTAAATAATCACAACAATGTGAGGAATGCTTAAGAATCTTGAATAAAGCACAAGGATCTTGTGGCATGCAAATTACTCCTCAAGAAAGCTGTCAAAATATAGAAATTTGTAAAAAGCTCAGGAGAAGACAAGAACCCCTGCTTCAAGTGCAGACACTCTGAAGCATCACAGTACTGACACGGGACATTTCTCAGGCCTCCCATGCTCAACCAGTGAGACGCAGGGAAATCAGAAACAGGTGGCCCTGGTTGGAAGGCACGTCCGGCTACTTGCTATTCACTGTTCATTCCTTCCTGCATTCCCACAGCGACTTAGCCACCTTTCTGGAATTCGACCCTCTTCCTCCTGGCATCCACATTTCACCACATTTCTTCATTGCTCTGACTGAACAGCTTCTCATATTCTCATTCTCTAACGAGCAGGTTATACTCCCGCTTTACAACGAGAACACTAAAATACACACTCTGTAACCTGCTCATGGTCACACTGAGCAGTTTGCAAAGCACTTTCATAGAAGGTCACTTTGCTCTCGACTTTCCAACATCAACAAGCTACTTCCTCTAAAACTAGTGTCTGACAGAACTTGGTTTAATACACTTTGACCCTCTTTTGGTACCTGCTATATATACATCATTATGGAAAACACAAAAGTGGGAAAAAAAAAACAGGTCTCAACTATTCAAGTGTTCTCACATTAGAAAGAGAGACAAGCTATGCCAAAATTACTTTTTATTTAAAAAAAAAAAAAATGGATGTAGGGGACAGCAGGTAGCATGGGGGTTAAGGCACTGGACTCTCACATGGCTGACGATGGTTTAAGTCCTGGACCTGGCAGCTTGCTTTCTCATTTTTCCTATCTCTTTCTCTCTCTCTGTTTCTCTTTGGTCAAATTTTTAAATAATAATGTAAAATAAAACTAAATAAAATAAGTCTCTAAAAATATGGATATATACGATAAGGATACAAATGTAGTAGGATAATAGGTAGAAGAAAAAAATTACTGGTGGAGAGAATTATCAAAATTTCTTAGGATAAGGGGGAAAACTAAATGTGTGCATACAAATTGGCAGAAATGTCTGTGGTCCTGCGTTATTTAACTAATTCCAGTTAAGGGGACTCCATACTCTCTTATCAACATTCTAAATTTCATTGCCAAAGTACTTGTTATGAGTCAACTCTGCACCCACCTGAAACTCCTGACAGGGAGTAAGGCATCCCTTTTCCTACTGCTCAGGATGAGTCAGAGAATGAGTTTCTTTCTTTCTTTTTTTTTTTTTTTAAGAGGTTTTTCCTATAGGGCATGTGCACTGGCCAGAAAGACAGAGAGAGACAGGCAGATAGAAAGTGATAAATCACCCCCCTACAAGAGGAATGTCCACAGCACAATCCCTTCTCCTCCATTCTCCTCTCAGAATCTTGGGCACGCATGCATGCACACGCACCCAGCATGAGTTTAAGCCACCATGTCCAGGACTCAAACCACAGTCAACTACATGGGAGTCCAGCGACACAGCCAGAGATTGAGTTTCTCAGGGAAGAAACCATGACAAACTAATAGAGTGACATTTAGGAACAATGGTGACTTCTGCTCATGGCACAGCAGTGTATACTCTACAACCTGCTGAGATAAGATGCTCCTCCTCACTGAGGTAAGCAGAGGGATTTGGAGACAAACAAAACTAGTACAGACAAGACCCTGCAGTGAGTCCTCTTAAACAGTAACAGGAAGCTCTGTACCCATTAGCAAGCCAGTCAAGAAGTTGAAAAAAGCAAGAGTAATAACCAAGAAACAGGAGGAAGGTTGACATGAAAGACAAGGGCAGTAAAACGAAATGGGGATTCCATTCCCTTCACACATAACCAAAACAGAAGAAAATTAGCCCAAAATTGGCCCTTTGAAACAATCGATAAGTAATAAAATACTCCTCTGGATAGAAATTTAGTGAGTTTGATTTTTAATTTTTAAATAAACTACAAGGAACAAAATACATAAATGTGGCAACAAAGAAGGATCTAATACAAAAGGTCAACTAAGGTTTGTTTGTTTTTAATTCTACGAGTGAGAGAGAGAGAGAAAATGAAAGCGAAAGTGCACACCCCCAATAGGGTCTCAAGGCCACGATACAGCTCCAGCGTCAGTCAGCCTGGATCATGGGCACACACGTGTGTACTCAGGGAGGTCGAACCAGCAACCCTCCCATGTGGTTCAGCCTCTAGAGTGTTGCATTTTACTACTACACCATTGCCCCACCCTTCTATTTTTTAATCTCTCCCATGATCATGCAAGCAAGTCCCATATGACAAGATATGTTTTTCTACTTGTTTGTTGCTGGGGCCCCTGCACGTACATTGCCTGGAGTATACCAAGTACTCCACAAGGTTTGTGTTTTTTTTGTTTTTGTTTGTTTGTTTGAGATATTCTTGCTATAGGTTATTTGCGGAGAGACAGAGAGACAGAAAGCAAGAAATCGCCCCCAGGGGCTTACAGTCACACATCAATCTCTTCTCCTCCATTCTTCTCCTGGGATTTTTGGATATGCACGTACTCATAATGGGTGTGAGCTTCAAGCCACCAGGTCCGGGACTTGAACTGCGTCAGCCATGTGGGAGTCCAGAGCCTTAACCACAATGTCACCTCCTGGCCCCTCAACAAGTAGTATTTAAATGAAAACAAGATTTTTTTTTTTTTTAACTACAAAAACATTTGAACTATTAACTAAAATCTGAAACTCTAAATAGGAAAGATTTCCGAATCACATAAAATGTCAAAATAACAGCAAGAAGAAATGGATTTTAATCAGTAATCCCCTAAAATATGTCTCAGACTTACATGTTCTTACTATGACAGAATCAAAGAAGAGGCAACACAATTCATTTTCTGAGGCTAAGAAAGTCTTGATTCTAACTAATGCCAAAAAAAAAGTACAAGATTAGTTCACTTAAGAATATAAATGAGGGGGGCCATCAGGTGGCATGGTGGTTAAGGTGCTGAACTCTCTCACATGGCCGACCATGGTTCAAGTCCCAGACCTGGTGGCTTTCTCTCTCTCTCTCTCTCTCTCTCTCTCTCTCTCTCTCTCTGGCTAATCAAACTGGAAAATAATAATAATATTAAATAAAGTTAAATAAAGTAATTCTTTAAAAAAAAAAAAAAGAACATAAATGAGGTCCAGCCACGGTGGCATGAGCTGCTAAGACACTGAGTTCCAATATCTAACCTAGGCTGAGTGCAGCTGTGTATGTCTACAATTCCAGCGACTCAGGAGGCCGATTCAGGAGGATGGCAAGTTCAAGGCTAGCCTAGGCAACACGGTAAGACCCTGGCTAAGAAAAGAGCTGGGCGTGGTGCACCCCTAGTTCCTGCTGGAAGGCTGAGGCATGAAGAACATGGCAGCAAGCCCCTGTCTAAATTAAAAAATACAAATGAGAAAAATAAATCTTAGAAAAATATAAAGCAACACAAGCTGTTTTTAAAATTCATAAACATTAATAGACTATTCCAAGAAATCAAGGGTAGCTTAATATTAAAACATCCGTCCACACCAGCTGCAGTGACACAAAGGTACTTCACTCCACGATGCTGGCTGCACATGGAAGGTAAGAGTTAGGTTCCCAGGTCAACCTGGACATGTGAGGTGCATAAGTAGACACTCCCATGATCCTGGCTATCTGAGGATCACAAAGTGAGCCCCTGCTGAGGCTGCCGGTCTTTCTTGCTCTCTCTTTCTGTCCTAGTCTCTCACCTAAGAAACAAATAAATACACTGTTTAAAAAAACTTGTCACCTGGGACCAGCAGATGGCATAATGGTCAAGTCGTTAGACTCCCACATAGTCAACCACGGTTCAAATTCTAGACCCAGTAGCTTAAAACTCATGCCAGTCACGTGTGTGTGCATGCCCAGAACCCGAAAGGAGAATGAAGAAGGGATTGCGGTGTGGCCATCCCCCCTGAAAGGGGGTGATTTCTTGCTGTCTGTCTCTCCATCAAGCGCATGCACCCTATAGCAAAAATCTCTCTTAAAAAACAAACAAACAAACAAAAAACCAACAACAAAAACAAAAACCTGTCAACCAAACCATAGTGATGCAAGCAGTAGGGTGCTACTACATGATGCCAGAGCCACATGGAAGTTACAGGATCAGATCCCTGAGCATGCTCTGCACGACACATCCGTAATCCTCACTGTCTGGAAGGCTGGGGTGGAGGATCATAATGGCAAGACACTCGCTAGCTCTCAAAAAAGTAATAAAGGCCCATCTATGATTTAACAATTGGTAGTGTGCCGAACTACAATGTTAGAAGCCATATGGCCTACCAAGAGTTCAGATCCTGAACTGACCTGAAAGCACACCAAGTGGGCACATGGCCAAGATTCTGACAAGCTGGAGGGCTACGGGAAGAGGACTGCAGTGTGAGAAGGCCCTGTCAAGAGTGCCTGTGTGTCCGTGTGTGGGTCTGTCTGTCTTTTGCACATATTCTTTCTCTCATGAATAAACTTTAAAATAAGAATAATAACAAATAAAATATCAGTATATGTCAACATATTAAGGGATTAGGGGAAAAATAGCTTTACATAATTGTAATAGACATTGTTATGGGATCATCATAGAGTACATTTACACCAACCTAGATGCCAGGGCCTACCACACACCTAGGCGGTGCAGTACAGCCTGTTATAACCTATGGGACCCCCCTTGGATACGTGGTCCATTATAACCAGAACATTGTTCTAGGGCACGTGACTATAATTGAATAAGATACTATGGAAAGTAGCAGCAAAAGCTATGAAGTTCCTAGATTTCATGTGATTAAAATAGCTAAAATTTCTGTTTTTCTGTTTTTGATACAGGACACGTGCACTCACCACAGAGAAACCGAGAAAGAGAGGGAGAAAAATCAACTCCCCCTCCAGGAGCGATGGCCAGGCTGCAATCCCTTCTCCTCCATTCTCCTCTCGGGATTTTGGGTATGCTCACACACACATGCCAGGTATTCTTTTTCAAGCCACCAGCTCCAGGACTCAAATCATGGAATCAGCCATGTGAGATCTAGCACCTTAACCTCCACACCACCTGCTGGCCCCAAAGTTTATCTGTGATTTTGAAAAGATATTAAAGGAATATTAAAGAAGACTTGAAAAATACAGAAACATATGCTGTGCAGAGATAGGATAAAAACATTGAAAAGACATCAATTCGCCCCAAAATAATCTAGAAAGTTAAGCAATTCTAGTGAAATACTAACTGAATTATTTGAAGAACTCTCCAAACTAATCTAAAGTTTATATGGAAAATATATGGCTGATGCCTGGCTTATCCATGGACTGTTGACTCAACAAGGGAAAGGAAAAGTGGGATCCAAAGCCTAATCCTCTCCATAGGGTGGATCCACAGGGCGGCTGCCAGTGTGCCAGTCCTGGACTAAGCTTTTTCACAGCCAACAGAATTGATGCACACTTTCCAAAAGCCACACATTTTATATCCAAATGAAACCTGTTGGCTAGGATTTCTTTCCACCAGCTCTTACTGTAAACCTTCTACAGTCTACTAACCACAGGCTAAACATGTCATCTCAGAAACCATAACAATGACAACTCCTCAATATAAGATACACATGTATTTATTCCAGAGTCATGAATTAATAGAAAATGCTATAGTCCATGTTCTGAAATGTAAGAACATCTTTATATGTAGGGAAATGCTAATGTTGTCATTTTAAAAAATAATAATTCAAAGGTTACTAACCCATCTGAATTGCTAGATAAATGGATGCAACCATCGTATTAACAGTGCAACTGCAAAGAGCCTAAAGCACGTTTTTGCCCTCACAAGGGAGAGCAAGTAAGAAAGCACCTTCTAGGGGGATGGCCACACCACAATTCCTTCTCCTTCAGTGTCCTCTCAGGATTTTGGGCACACATGCCCAGTGTGTTTTTCAAGCCGCCAGGTCCAGAGCTTGAACTGTGCAGGCAGCCATGTGGAATCTAGATGCCTTAACCACCACACCACCAGCTGGCCCACCTAAACCATTTTTAAACTTAATGGAAAGTGGTGGCATATTAACTGCAGCCCATGTTCGTTTACCAGCTTCAAATCCAAGTGCAGGGCCCAAAATTCCAAGCAAGACATTGGCCCTCCAGAGAGTAAACGAGAGAGCTGTTACAGGACTGCCTTCCTTCCTGCATGAGACAACTGGGGGACCAAAAGTGGACAAGCCCCAGAGTGAGGCTCTGACCACATGCAGAAATCTAATCCCTAAGGAAACGACTGTAGTCATCTTAGAGAAAAGATACAGATCATTTCACACAAAAGTGAAAGAGTATAAAGAATCCTAAAAGCTGGGACCAGCAGGTGGCGTGGTGGTTAGGGTGCTGGACACTCCCACGTGGCCAACCAGGGTTCAAGTCCTGAATCTGGTGGCTTGCTTTCTTTCTCACTTCCTCTCTCTCACTCTCATCCTCTGTCTCTCTCTGGTCAAGTTAAAAAAAAATAAATGAATGAATAAATAAAAAATAAAATAAAATATTAAAAAAAAAAAAGAATCCTAAAAGCAGAGAAGTTTCCAGTTGGATTTACTATGGTTGCAAAAAGTTAGAAAAGTACACAATAAAATGTATTTGCTAACTTTAAGATCACTACACATTGGGGCCAGCAGGTGGTGTGGTGGTTAAGGTGCTGGACTGCCATGTGGTCAACTGTGGTTCAAATCCTAGATCTGGTAGCTTGCTTTCTCACTTTCTCTTTCTCTGTTTCTCTGGTTAAATTAAAAAATAAATAATAACAACAAATAAAACTAAATAATTTTTTTAAAAAAGATCACTATTAACAGATAAGTATCCGCAATTTTTTTTTTTTTTTTTTTGGAGAGGTTTTTGCTATAGGGTGCATGTACTCTCCAGAAAGACAGAGAGAGACAGAAAGTAAGAAATAACCCCTGCCAGGGGGATGGATGGTCACGCCACAATCCCTTCTCTTCCATTCTCCTCTCGGAATCTTGGACACGCAGGCACACATGCCCAGTGTGAGTTTAAGCCACCGGGTCTGGGACTTGAACTGTGGTCGACTACGTGAGAGTCCAGCGACATAGCCATTACGCCAACTGCTGGTCCCCAGATAAGTATCCTCTTAAATAAGCTTATAAGCACCTCTAATATTCATGAGAAGTTTTAAAGTATCTAATGACTATGGTGCCAGAAATGTGAGTCTAAATTTGCTAGAATGTCAGAAAACTATTTAATGGACTGTCACCATAGATCTGCAAATCACTATATTCATTCAACATTTTTTCTCCCTTTAGAAATATCTACTGAGCAGGGACCAGCAGGTGTCATAATGGTTACGTCACTGGACTCCCACTTAGTCAACCACAGTTCAAGTCTTGGACCTGGTGGGTTAAAACTCATGCCAGGTGTGCGTGTATTCATGGCCTAAATCCCAAGAGGAGAATAGAGGAGAAGGGATTGTGGTGTGGCCATCCACCCTAGAAGGCTGATTTCTCACTCTGTCTCTCTGTCTCTGTGTCTCTGGCAAGTACACCCACCCTATAGCAAAAATCTCTCAAAAAAAAAAAAAGAAAAGAAAAGAAAAGAAAGAAATTTCTACTACAAAATTATCATCAAGGATCCAGGTGCTGTGTTTGGTGCTGGATGGTTTGCCTGTTTGTAGCACAAACGGGCAAATAATTATAACAAGTGATGTGCCATGAGGGTGTCATTCTCATTTGAGGAAGCATTTACAGAATGATCATCATTAGAAGCAATTGTCATGTCCCAGAGAGACATGACAAGAGCACACCAGGACTAGACAAGGATCTGGGTTTAAGGTTCACTCATCCTTAGGCATGTTTCTTAGGCCATCTGACCTTCAGTTTTCTTATCTGTAGAATGCAGTTGTTTGAAATAAATGGAACGTAGATGTAATCAGTACATGCAATGTACGTGAACTACCATTCCCCCCCAAAGGACATTTTTTCCCCAAAAGTTTAAAGAAAGATCCTATTTATTAATTATCAATTATACACTGGCCTTAGTTCATTTTCTTCTTCAAAATTTTGCCCTCCAAGTGAATAAAATAGTGTGGGTAAAAGTCAGTCTGCAAAAGGCGTAAACAGGGTCCTGATTCTGTCTCTGAATTGACTGCTAGGAAGATGAAGCTGTGACCCATCACTAGCACAGATATTAGAACCTATGGCAGGAATTGTAACTCACCTACGGCTTTAACTTGTCTTTTGTATGTTCATTTCTACTCATGCTGCATTCACTATCTACCCCTTTCTATGCTTTCAACTTTTCCTCAATTTAACCATCCTATGGTACGATGGTTAAGGTGGCCGGATCTCACATGACTGGCCGCATGATTAGAATCTCAGACCGGCTGCTTGAGAAATATACTGGGTGGGTATTTCTCCCAAGAAGAGAGAAATGGAGGAGAAGGGGTGCAGGGTGACCATCCCCACCCCCGGCACCCCGGGAAATGCTTTCCTACTCTCTCTCTCTCTCTCTCTCTCTCTGGAAGCACGTATGTCCTCTGGCAAAATTTTTAAATAGTAATAATTTTTTAAAATAAGATATAGTGGCATCAAGTGGCATAGAGAGTAAGGTTCAGGATCCCCATGGCCAACTATATGGTTCGAGTCCCAGACCTGGGAGCTTAAAAAATCATACCAAGAATATGTGCACATGTGCTCAAAATTCTCAGAGGAGAAGAGATGCAACCTGGCCATACCCTAAAGGGTTAATTTCTCACTTTCTCTTTCTTTTTGTCTCCCTCCGGTAAGTGAATGCATCCTATGGCAAAAACTAAAAAATAAACATAAAATATAAAATTTCCCTCATTACCCTATGTGGATTTAAGATTTACATAAGCCCTCTTAATTCAATTTTATAGTAATGTAGGATTTTTGAATTTTTTTAAAATTTTAATAGGGTAGCATAGCATGTACCTATGTTTCCAGACATTTAAATAAAATGTATAGGCTGAAAAAAAAATACCGTGGCATATATTTTTACTCATGTGAAATTATGTCTCAGCAATAATTATAACCCTCATTCAATCCATGATCTTCTACTCTTCTATGATTTACACACACACATACACATGCTGAGCTTCTGGTTAAACGTAATGAACACATTTCTCTTCACTGCCTCCCAAATTCCACCAAAATGACAGGATAATAATTAAAACATAAGCCTACAAAGACAAAGAGACTCATAGAAGACAAAATGGTAGAAGACACTGAACAAACCTGTACAAGATGGAACGTAGATGGAGAAGTGGTATCCAGACTTAGCAGAATGGAAAAGTTGTCACAGAAGCAAATCACATCGGTCTTTCCAGAAAAGACAGTCTACAGGCAACAGACCCTTCAGGTACAGCAGGGGCAGTGAGGAACATGGTTGGCTACATGGACATGAGTTGAAAATCCAGAAAAGCAAGAAGCTGGATGAGGATCACCAGCAGGTTTTTTGTTTTGTTTTGTTTTAATTTTGCCAGAGGGTGCATGAGCTTGCTAGACAGAGAGAGAGGAGAGGAAAAGTGAGAAAGCACTCTTCACAGGGTATAGTCACATCACAATCCTTTCTCCTCAATTTCTGCTTTCTTTCAGGATTTTGGTCATGCACACATACCCAGTGTGTTTTCTTTTTTCTTTTTTTATAGACCACAGGTTAGTTTATTTTTAACATCCATTATGCCATGAATTCATAGGGAATAGGTTCCAGTAGCTCAGACTCCTTTCCATTGGTTCTCACAAAGTGTGCTTCTCTAGGTGGAGCAGACTGGCGCTTTAATTGAACCCAGGACCCTTTCTCTTTGGCTTCCTTCCTTTTCTGGTCATTTTCCTTCACATGTTTTAGGAAGCTATATCTACTCTTAGAATGTTTGATAATGCTCAATACACACATTAATTCTCTTGATGAGAATCTTGCCCTTGTTTGTTCGCAACAATGCCAACAGCATGCTGGGTAACAATGTAGACTCTTCCAGTTTTGCCATGGTAACATTTGTGGGGCATTCCTTTTTGAACAGTACCCATTCCCTTAATGTCTACAATATCACCTTTCTTGTTGATTTGCATATATGTTGCCAAAGGAACAACTCCATGTTTTCTAAAAGGCCTAGAGAACATATATCAGGTGCCTCTCCTCTTTCCCTTTGTGTTTGTCATTTTGGTTAATTACTGGAAGATGGCAGTTCCAGCCAAAAAAAAAAAAAAAAAAAAAAAAAAAAAAACCCTCAGTATGTTTTCAAAGCCACCAGGATCTGGAACTCAAGCCACAAGTTCAGACTTGTGGGATCTAGCCACCTCAACAACCAGGCCACTAGCTGGCCCAATCACCAGTTTTTAAAATGCTTCCAACTTAAGAGATCAAAGTTATGGGACCAAAGTTATGGGACCAGCAGATGGCAGAGTGATAATGTCGCTGGACATCCACATGGCCAACCATGGTTTGAGTTCTAGACCCAGAGACTTAAAACACACTGGGCATGTGTGCATGCCCAAAATCCTTAGAGGAGAATGAACAAGAAGAGATTGTAGCGTGGCCATCCTCCTTGGTGGTTGATTTTTAACTTTCTCTCTTTCTCTTTCTGGCAAGCACACATGCCCTATAGCAAAAATCTCTTTAAAAAAAATAATACTTGGGCCAGCAGGTGACATGGTGGTTAAGGCACAAGACACTCCCACATGGCCAACCGTGGTTTGAATCCTGGACCTGGTGGCTTGCTTTCTCACTTTCCTTCTCTCTCTCTCTCTTTCTCTCTCTCTCTCTCACTTCTCTGGTCAAATTAAAATAAGTGAATGAATAAATAAAATTAAATAAAAATCATTATTTCTTAAAAATCAAAGAGATCAAAGCTAAAAGGAGAAAAATAAAAGAAACTTGAAAGAAACAGGGATAATATAGAAAGAAAGCTAAAATGACACACTCAGGGAGCTAAGACAATGGATTGCAACCATAACAAAATGCTCTGAAAAGGGAACAATCAGAAAATAACATACCAGAGACTGAATTATCAACTTCACATTGTCAATCCTTTCCTCTTTAATAAATGGATGCCCTTATTGTTGGCAACATTGATGTACCCAGCTAAAAACATTTTCCAGACTCCCTTCTAGAGAAATGCAACCAATGAAAAGTAGGCAGAAATATTTAGATGAGCTTCCAAGAAGGTCCTCCTTTCTGGCACTAGCAGAACATTGATATGGTTTTTCAACTTGATCTCCTTTCAGGCCTGGACAAGCCACAAACTGAAAATGCTTGGCACCAAACCATGTCTGATACTGAGGTACTGACCATATCATTAGCTTGTGCCCCCAAATGACCCATCCAAAATATAGTTTTCCCTCCAAATGCTTCAGTTTTACAAAGTATTTTAATATTGGCCATCACAAATGACAGAGTTGCCATAAGTAAGCTGAATAATGAAACCTGAATTTAAATGACTTGGTAATAATCAAGGAGCCAGTAACTCATCTGGAATTTATTAACCCAAGTAGATTCACTTCCTTACACAAAAAGGATTACTGTAAATTGCAGTGTGGCTGTCAACCACATTCCTTTACCAGAACTAAAGCCAGATTTCAAAAGTATCAGCTACTTGGCAAGTTATACCTTTCAGGACTGGCAAGCATTTTCCAAGTCTAAAAATGTTTGCAAATTGGCTTAAAAACAGGCAACTGTATAAACTTTATTCTTTGACTAAAACATCTAAAATGCATTCCCCTTCTTCATGGAAGCTATAAAAAGCTTCACTTTTCTAAAATTGCTCATTAGGCTCATTTTTTAGTACGACATCATGAAATGTCCTTCTTGGAAAGATCTTACAATGACCTCTTCCAAACAGAAAATAGTAGAAAAGCACAATTAGCAACATAACCCAAAGATACAAAAAGCATGAAAAGTAGTTTAAGGAAAAGAAAGATGCACAAAGAATGAAGACTAGTTGAGACAAAGATGTATAAATGTCTCTATACAGTCAAGTATAGACTTGAAAAAAATCAGTTTATTTGAAAAATAGAGGGCCAGTTCCATAGCCCAGTGGTTAAGGGAGCCAGATCCCACATGGCTGACCACATAGTATAAATCCCAGACCTAGCAGTTTGAAAAATGCACTGATCTCTCTCTGTTTCTCCCTCATTCTCTGTGTGTGTGTCCCTCTCTGGTAAGTGCATATGCCCTCTGGCGAATTTTAAAACAAAGATGAAAGAAAGATGGAAAACACTCCAGGTACATATGCATGTGTGCCCAAAACTGCCACCAGGTGGAGAAACAGAGGAAAAGAGATTGTGGTGTTACACAATCTTTTCCCACAGGGAAAGGGGGAGAATGCTTTCTCCCTCTCCCTCTCTCTATGTCTCTCTGGCACTCATGCACACTCTCTGGTAAAATTTTAAAAAAGAAAAAGAAGGGGCCAGCAAGTGGCATGGTGGTTAAAGGCGCTGGACTTCCACATGGCTGACCACAGTTCAAGTCTCGGACCTGGTGGCTTGCTTTCTCACTTCCTCTCTCTCTCTCTCTCTCTCATCAGACTGGAAAATAATAATGATAATAATAAATAAAGTTAAATAAAATAATTTAAAAAATCTAATTGTCTTTAAAAAAAAAAAAAAAAAAAGAAACCTTTCTGGCAGTGATGACCTCTCCTCCAGAACATGCCTCTCACAAAGGACCCCCTTCATCCATCTCCAGAAGAGGAGAAGAAGATACACAAGAAGCGCCTGGTGCAGAGCCCCAGTTCCTACCTCATGGATGTGACATGCCCAGGATGCTATACAATCACCACTGTCTTTAGCCATATACAACTGGCAGTTCTGTGCGTGGCTGCACCACTGTCCTCTGCCAGATTACAGGAAGAAAAGTGAGGCTTACAGAAGGATGTTCCTTCAGGAGGAGGCAGCACTATAAGCATCCTGACTCAAGATGAGTGGGAAACCATCCCAATAAACACATATTGGATTAAAAGGAGAAGAAAAGAAAAAAATTGAATACATGGAATTTATTATATACCTAACCCTCTCATCTGAAACTTCAAATAATAGCTAAAAGGAAGGGAACCATGCTACAAGAACGTCATTGTTGTTTTCTTTTCTTTTTTTTAAGAGAGTTTTTTTGCTGTAGAGTGCATGCACTTGCTGGAGAGACAGAGAGATAGAAAGTGAGAAATCACCCCCCAGGGGATGGCCATGCTGCAATCCCTTCTCCATTCTCCTCTTGGGATTTTAGGTACTCATGCACACACGCCTGGCATGAGTTTCAAGCCTCTGGGTCTGGAACTCAAACCACAGTCAGTCATGTGTGAGTTCAGCGACATAACCATTACACCATCTGCTGGTCCTCATCACAGCGCTTTCAATAGCGCAATAGATAAGGAATTCTTTTCCTATAATATAAAATGTCTCATTCTTGGGTTTTTAAGTCCATCAACAAGAAATAATCAATGGCCAAAAAGTGCTGAAATGAACACACTTCTCTCTGGAGAAAGGAAGAGAAGTACCTTCAAGAAACAAAACTGGGGACCACCCGGGAGCCAGGTGATTAAGGAAGCCAGATTCCACAAGGCTGACCACAGTGTAACCCGGGTCCTGGTAGCACAAGCACATGCCATTCTGACGGGATGGAGAAATGGAAAAGGCTGTGGCATGATCATGCTCCACTAAGAGAAGGGGGGTTACCTCCTCTGTCTGGTGAATGCACATGCTCTCTGGCAATTTTTTTTAAAACATTTAAAAAAAAAAAAAAAGAAAGAAAGAAAGAAAGAAAGAAAGAAAGAAAGAAAGAAAGAAAGAAAGAAAGAAAGAAAGAAAATTAAGACCAGCCCATATGAGAGTGGTTAAGTGCTATGTGTGGAAGCTGACTGACTGTGGTTTAAATCCTAGCCTCCGTGGCTTGAAAAAGATACAGAATACATCTGTGTGCATGCCCAAAATCCTGACAGGAAGAAGGAATGGAGAAAAAGGGGAATTTCAGTGTGACCAGGCCCCACTGTGGGGGATATTCCCTATCTGTCTCTCTATATATAGCATATGTACATGCCCTTTGGCACAAGAAATTTTAAGAAACAAAATCTGACTGGCTACATAGCACTAACCACTTTGTAAAGGAAGCCAGATCCCATGTGGTCAGCCAGGTTCATGGCTTGGCCCCTGCAACTTGTAAAACACGCCAGGCACTAACATGCCCAAAATACTGGCAGCATGGAGAACTGTAGTAGAAAGGACTGTGGCATGACCAGCCCCCTCTTCCCCAACCCATATGTGTACATGTACTCTGGCATCTGGCATAAAGCAAACAAAATCGAGGCCAGTCACAATGGTACAGGTGGTGTGCCACTGTGTAATACTGTGGCCATACGGGAAAGCACAGGGCTTGGACCTGGAGTTGACGTGAACACGTTGGGTGTGCCAGCAGGTTGTGGCTAGCTGGCTGGCAGGCTGTGAGATGGGATGATCATGGCATGGCAGGCCCCTATTAGAAGTTCCTGTATATCTGTCTGCCCCCAACAATGATGGGAAGGAATGGGTGGGAAGGAAAGGGAAGAAGAATGGGAAGGGGAGGGAAAAAGAGGGGAGGAAAAGGAAGGGGGAATTAAAGTTTGAATATATATGTATATATCCTGAATATATATATGAATATTGTATATATGTGTGTATGTGTGTATATATATATGTGTGTGTGTGTGTATATACATATATACATATGTGTGTATGTGTGTATATATATACATATATACATATATATACACACACATATACACATACACACACACACACACACACACTACTCTTAAAGCACTGGTTCATTTCAACTCAAATTCTTTTAGATGACAGGACTTTTATCACAGCCTAAGAATGATAAATTGATAGAAGGTACTTTAGAAAAACCCATATTCACAAATCAAAGTTCAAAAATAAACAGCAAGTTATCTAAATGTAATGCGGGAAGCACACCTGAAAGGGAAAAAAAAAAAAAAAAAACTTTGACAATTGGCTATTACAGAAAAGAAAATTCTAGGAAAGAAAATGTCTGCTACATAGATTCGATTAGAATAACAACAACATGGGCACTGACCATTTGTTGAGTACCTACATACACCTCACTTTTTTTCTCCATAACTTATCACCACCTTGCAAGGCTAATTTTATAGTTGTGGGACACCACCTGTCTTATCCATCCATGACCACACATGTCATTCTAGACCCATCATATATGAGCTTTGCCTATGTAATACTGTCCTGTGCCTGGCCACTCCGGCGACTGCACTACGCTGAAACACAGGACAGAAACAAAGACATGACATGCCCAGAGGGTCCACTTTCAGTACCCAATTATGTCTACAGATCTATACTGAAAGTTAGACAAGGTTTATGTTCTTCCTTTTTCTATCTTATTAATATCAAATTAAATTTAAGCTTCTTGGAATCACTAAATCAAAACAATCTACATACATTGATCCTGAATTTTAAAAACAAAACATCTCCACCAGATTACTGTGCGCTAAAAACCCTGCAGACAGGAGAAATACTTTTTTCCCTGTCTAGAAAAAAAGAAATAATATCAGTAAAGTGACTTTCAAATGACCTTCAGGATATCACAGTTTTCTGAAATAAAGCAGTGTGATTCAACTGTAGCATTTCCCTACAGCAGACCACAATGCTTCCTTCAGATCTGTTGTCTGAAGAATATAATTCATTCCCTTACATATTACAGGTCTGTGTCTATAATGTATCCAATAAGGTAAGCTGATGGTAAGGGATGATTCTGTAAACATAAATAAGTGGCTTATTTGAGAAAATGTTATTTCTTAGAAACTTCCTCTCCTCTTTTGTGAAGTGCCTGCCCCTACACTAAGAAGATGTTTCAAAGCTTGTTTTGGATCCCCAACCAATACCCTAAAGCTGCACCTCCAACAAATGACAGTTACTATTTTCTTGCCAGATTCAATGGAATTGTTTCCATTTTCTTCTCCTTTGATCTCTACTTCTCCTCAACACTGTTGATAATCTTCCTCTCCACTTATCTGTTATGAAAACAATGTTTCTCTTAGAATCTCTAACACATTCCTGGGTTTTGCTTAGATTGTTGACCACTACCACCTCTTTTTCTCTTCCTGTCTCTCAAAAAAAAAAAAAAAAAACACTTTCCGGGACCAGCAGTTGGTGTCATGGCTATGTCTCTGGACTCCCATGTAGTCAACCGCAGTTCAAGTCTGGACCCGGTGGCTTAAACTGATGCCAGGTGTGTGTGCGTGTATGCCCCAAATCCCGAGAGGAGAATGGAGGAGAAGAGATTTCTGCGTGGCCATCCTCTCTGGGGGGTGATTTCTCGCTTTCTGTCTCTTTCTGTCGAGCGCAAATGCACTATAGAAAAAAACCTCTCCAAAACACACACACACACACATACACACACACACACACACACAAACACACACTTTCCGAGGCTCAGTCCTTGATCTTGTAAGCAAAAAGTCTTTCCCGCCAATGAACCCATTCTGTGGTATGGATCCCATCATCATCTAAGGCAATATTTAAAAAAATAATAAAAATCTTGATCTATTGGGTTGTCAGAAAAGTCATGATGCCATGATGCATTTTTTTTTTTTTTTTTGAGAGAGATTTTCGCTATAGGGCACGTGCGCTCGCCAGACAGACAGAGAGAGACAGAGAGACAGAAAGCGAGAAATCACCCCCCAGGGGGAATGGTCACGCCGCAATCCCTTCTCCTCCATTCTCTTCTCAGGATCTTGGGCATGCACGCACACACACCCAGCGTGAGTTTTAAGCCACCGGGTCCGGGACACGAACCGTGGTCGACTACGTGGGAGTCCAGCAACATAGCCATTACACTAACTGCTGGTTCCCCCATGATGCATTTTCACATAGAAAACTATGATAAAAAAGTCACGAACTTTTCCAACAACCCAATACAACTTGGTCTTGTAATTTTCACTACTTTCAATAAACATCTTCCACTCTAAGTAGGCTCTTTGCTTACTGTCCTGCCAAAAGAACAATCCAATGGACGCTTGTTCATGCTAACACCACCACTCCACAACACAAACGCCCTCTGCAGTACTCACCAGCCATAATCTTTCCAGTTCAGTCAAGAACCTTCTCTAGTAGCTTCCAATATTCTTCCCATCCTAAACTTCCTGGAGAACTGCTGGCCAGCATGTTCACATTTGTGAACATGTGCTACCTACTCTATAACTGCCAGGACGAGACCCAAAGAACCGTGACAGCAAATGTCCTCCCCAGCCCCTTTCTCCCCATACACACTGTTTCTAAGCCCCTGCCACATCCCAAATTCAGGACATTATTTAATAGAATCTACTTACATGTTAGCATAAATGTATACTACATTCCAAATTAAGTCTAAGCATTTTTCAAAGCCTTTTTACTTGGCTCCAATTTTGAAATGAGAAAATAGGAAAAATGAGCAAGACAAAGGCAAGTATACACAATAGGGCAAGCATGCACCAAAACAGCAAGTACTACATACGTGCCAAAATGGCGGGTAGGGCTCCAGGAGAAGAGAAGCAGAGGAGATGCATGATCAAGGGCTTGAGTTTTCTATTACACAAATCTACGTTCAAACACTGGTTGCCAGTATCAGCTATATGGTGTTAGGGAAGAAACTTAACTTTTCTGGACCGGTCTTTTTCAGCAGTAAAAAAATTCGTAAAAATAATTTTTTTAAAAAAAGAACACTCATGGGACCAGCAGGTGGCAAGGTGGCTAAGGTGCTGGACACTCCCACATGGCCGACCATGGTTCAAGTCCCGGACCTGGTGGCTTGCTTTCTCAGTCTTTCTCTCTCTCTCTCTCTCTCTCTCTCTCTCTCTGTCTTTCTCTGCTCAAATTAAGAATAAATGGATAAATAAATAAAATTGAATAAAGTAATTATTAAAAAAAAGAACACTCACTTAATTTATGTGACAAATAAAGAGTGACAAATAAAAATAAACAAATTAATAAAAAACAGAGAAATTCAGTTTGTACCAAAACACACCAGAAGCTTTAGCTTCCCTTTTTCCATTATTTCTGAGCGAAGCTCTTTTGCAACCCTTAGTTTTACAGGTCAGTCCAGAATGATTCCTGAAAATAACTGATAGAAAGTTCTGAGGAGACAGGAACAAACAAACTTAACTTTCTCCCACTGTACTCTGATGATATGGATCTGACACCGGATGTGTGGTGGATGTTCCCTACCATCGAGCAAGCAATTCGTTTTCCTTTTTTTATATATATATTGCTTAACTTCATTTATTTTATTTATTTATTTTAATTTGACCAGAGAGGGACAGAATGAGAGAGAGAGAAGGAAAGTGAGAAAGCAAGCCACCAGGTCCAGGACTCAAACCACAGTCGGCCACGTGGGAGTCCAGCGCTCTTAACCACTATGACACCGGCCGGACCCGAGCAATTGGTTTTCTAACACACAGCAAGTAGATGTCCTATAACTCTAGTCAATTCTGAGATTATCAAAGTCTCCCAAGAGCTAAGAAGAAGAGGGGGTGTTGACCAGCTCGCTTACTGGTTGAATGAATACATGAAGGACAGTCACAAGCCATCCTCTCTCAAGATACTTCAGATTTGCTCTCTCCCTCTAGGATGATCGTAAAGCCTGCTGGATACCATCGTGCCAGTAAACTGCTTCACACAGCTTCTGCTAATGAACTTTCACCCAATTCTATCCCTTCTGTTACCAGCAAACTAAGTCTGGCTGCTTCTTCTCATGGTCAATGAAGTAAGATGCAAAGGCTGGAGAAGGGAGTTTATTTCTGTGACTAGTTACAGTCAACAAACACCATCAAACTGTCTCAAATAGCGCAACATGTTCTCAGTATTTATAGATCCAAGATATGGGCACGTGCAAATCATTCCTCACTACAAAGTCCTTCTCCTTCCCCTGAGTAATCATCCTGATTCCTATTTGACGTCAAATACTCATTCCTGGTTTCTCATCTAACCATTCCTCAAACAGATCTCCCTATGACTCAGCACTTGGTCAGATGGTTATCTTTAGAGGCCTTTCTTAATTTCAAAATGGCTACAGACCTGTTAAGTCTTTAGCTGGCCTGCTTCACTTCTACCGTAAGACCCTCCTCTGTTATCTCTGTCCAATGTAAACTCTATCCAAACAACTTCCATGCATCCCAAGCCTTTTAATAAAAGACCCTGGCCTTTCCAGGATTCATGGACATATAGCCATTCCTACCTAGCCATGCTACAAGTGAGTCTGACTGCATGCCCCAAGGTCTGACTCTTATTTGATGGTAGTTTTGTGAGACCAATAAACTCCCTCTTTGCTTATAACTTTTGCTTCATAGCTCCTTCATAGGAGCTTTTTGACTCAGCGCCCCAGGTGCTTGTGCCTATGCTTCTGACCAAGCAGTTCCAAATTGGAATTCCCACAACCCCTTCCTCAGGTTCAATTAATTTGCTAGAGCCACTCTAAGAACTATTAATAAATAAGATATTTTACTTACACTTACCAGGATATGTTAAGAGAGATGGAGAGAAGCATGGTACAAGGCATGTGGGAAGGGGTACAACGCCCCCATATCCTTTTTGGGTGAGGCCACCTTCTAAGAATCTCTGTTTCAGCCATGGAAGTGCTATGAACTCTGTCCCTTCGGGTTTTTTGTTTTGTTTTGTTTTTAAGAGATTTTTTCTATAGGATTCATGCACTTATCAGAGAGACAAAAAGCAAAAAATTATCTCCCAGGGGGATGGCCTTGCCTTAATCCCTTCTCCTCCATTCTCCTCTCAGGAATTTAGGCATGCACGCACATGGGCCCAGCATGAGTTTCAAGTCACCGGGATCAGGACTTGAATCACAGTCGACCACGTGGGGATCTTGCACCTTAACCACTACACCACCTGCTGGCTCCTCCTTTAGGTTTTATAAAGGCTTCATCTCATAGGCACAATTGGTTAAATCATTAGCCATTGGACTCTCCAATCCCTAGAGGTTGGATAGGAGGTAAGACTGAAGACTCACCACTCTAATCCTGCCTTTTTCTTTCCCATGACTAGCCTCTATCCTCTACCTAGAGGCTGCCACCTTCAGTCAATTCATTAGAATACAAAATGACATTTATTATTTTGGCCATTACAAAAATGTTATGAGTTGTATGCCAAGAAACAGGGATG
This sequence comes from Tupaia tana, assembly GCA_026018925.1. NCBI lineage: Eukaryota > Metazoa > Chordata > Mammalia > Scandentia > Tupaiidae > Tupaia > Tupaia tana. The sequence continues at coordinate 75,282,393 of JAKSZU010000005.1, read as the reverse complement.
AAAATGAAAGATTTCACAATATCACAATAGTACAGTACTTTAAAAGCATCAGGTGGGTCTCTGATGTCTGAATTAGAACAGAAGGGAGAAACTTGCCTGTTTAAATAATAATTTTTTATTATTTTCTTTGATTCCTAAACAAGGTAAAGCTATTTTCTGCTTCTCTGTCTCCAAATATTATTTAGTACAGACCATGCTCGAACTACAGGACACAACTCAATCGGCAAGGGCTAAGATCTTTATCTTTTTTATGAATATCTCCGAGTTTCATGATGCTGGACTGTCCCCAGCACAAGATATTCAGTTGAGAAAGTTCATATTCAAATTTTCTTGGAGGTTTATCTCATGATACTTGCTTACTTTCAGACATCTTTAGACTGGGTAGAACATAGTTGATTTCTCATAGTTTAAACTTACTATTATAAAAGCATGCTTCATGAGCCAGACCATGACACAGCAGTTGAGCAGAGGAAACCAGATACCACATGGCCAACTGCAGTTTGAGTTCCAAGAGGTGACTGGGATCCTGGCAGAAAGTATAATTAGAAGAAAAAGGATCATGGTGTGAGCAGACCACATTGGGGAGTGCTTTCTCTCTTCTCTCTAGTGCACGATCACACAGTCTCAAGCATCATGTACAAAAAAGATGCTTAGGGGGCCAGTAACTGGTATAGTGGTTAAGGCGCTAGACTCCCACAGGGCCGAATGCAGTTGGAGTCCCAGACCTGGCAGCTTAAAAATCACGCTGGGCTTGTGTGTGCCAAAAAGGGTCATGGCCACGTGCAGCCTATTTGATGCACAAACTGCGCCCAATCCCCAAGGACGAGGCTATGAAGAAGTTCGCCATCAGAAACACAGTAGAGGCTGCAGCCATCAGGGACATCTCTGAAGCAAGTGTCTTCAATGCCGATGTGCTCCCCAAGCTGTAGGTGAAGCTACGTTACTGTGTGAGTAGCGCCATTCTTAGCAAGGTAGTCAGGAACCGATCTTATGACGCTCAGAAGAGCCAAACACCATGACCCCAATTTAGACCTGAGGGTGCTGCCCCCTAGCCCTTTGCCAAAGCCCAAGTAAGGAGCTGAATCTTTAAGGACTGAAGAACTATCTTCTGGGAACCAGCAGTTAGCGTAATGGCTATGTCACTGGACTCCCACATAGTCGACCGCGGTTCGCGTCCCAGACCCGGTGGCTTAAAACTCACGCCGGGCACGTGTGCGTGCGTCCCCAAGATCCCGAGAGGAGAATGGAGGAGAAGGGATTGTGGCGTGACCATACCCCCCTGGGGGGTGATTTCTCGCTTTCTGTCTCTATGTCTCTCTCTGTCTGTCTGGCGAGCGCACGCGCCATATAGCGAAAACCTCTCCAAAAGAAAACAAAAAACTATCTTCTGAGAAAAAATAAAAAGCAAATTATACATTAAAAAAAAATTTCTAAGCACAGTGCAATAAGAGTCTGCACCCTTTCTGGTACACATGAACAACTGAAATAAAGGTCACATCAGAGAAGAAATTATGTCTTTACAAATTGTCTTATACCAGACATTAGTAATCCATCTCCTACTCAAGCCAAAATACAATTCCTGGTCATTATATGAAAATGCTCCTCTTTTGAAATACATTAAATGATTTACTGAACACTAATCACTCAGATAACTTCACACATGTACATCTAAAGCCTGTGAAGTTCAAAAGTGTTTACTGGCAATTCTGTAACTTACGAAATATCGATCGTCACATACTTTTCAAGCACTAACATCTCAAAACAGAACCTGTATTGGTGAACGGGACTTGTATAGACTTGTCACATTCCAAAAAAAATAACTCATTTTACAGCTTTAGATGGAATGAGGACGGACAGCTCATCCTCTTTCCCAGTTAAAAAATCCTTTACCACGATGAACTGGCCAGTGGCACTCTCCAGCAGCAGAGTGCGGAGATTAAGAGGACAGGTTTAATACATGAGAATCTTCACTGCTTCTAAACATATAGTTTGTCCAGGGCTTCTTGATCAGGCAACGTATTTGTCTTAATATTGTTGATTTAATAAAATTAAATAAACAGGTAGCAAAAATAAAAAAAAGAGGACAGGTTGTGGACTGAAACATCTGCATGTGAATTCCAGCCACCACTTACTACTCCCAGTGTTTCCTCAAGCCAGTTATTTTATCTCTCATCCCTCTTTTCTCTTCCCACAACCATAAACAAAAGAAAAACAGGTAATAGTAGTTGTTCATTCTAAGGGCATGTGGCCAGAATACACTAGCCACATGCCTTGCACATGGTAGAAATGAAAAAGAACTCATTGCTTTAATTGTCAGCTCGTCACCTTCTCCTGCAAAACCATCACTAGTAGGTAACTCGCACTATTCAAGTCAGCCCATGCTGGAGTAGGACAGGTCTTTATTTACAGAAAGGCTTTCAAAACACTGAGCCGAAAGTGTTGCTGTGTCCCATCGGTTATTAGCAGTCTGCCCTCTGAATCCACTGAAACTTACCTAACCTCTCTCCCACATGGCCATATCAACTATACTTGACCATGGACATCTAGAGTTGCATACCATCAAAATGCGCTCAAACACCAAGCACCACATCTGCACCCAGGAATCAGATGCAGTCTCTGAACATCCTATTGGCAGGTATTTTATAGCTCTTGGAAAGGCTAGTTACTGGCTACGTCCTTAGGATGAGCAAAACAATGTAGCAGATTGAGTGGCCAAACCTGTTTCAAAGCTGTGTTTATATGACAGCTATTATCCTTATTAAGAGCTTCCAGTACATCAAACATGTTTTTAAAGAAACACATCCAATAACTGCCTTCGGAAACTAAAGACTGAACATAGGTCAGCATAATTTATCATTTCCTTAGGCTCAAACATTTGGATAGTTAAAGGCTTAAGGAGATCTGCAGACATTAATTAAATAAGCCAGCCTTTTGAGGGGATGCAAAACAGTCATTCATTCAAACATTTGATTCAGTCTGTCAGGAACTGCAGGGCTCAAGAACAGAAACAACTCAATCTGCAGATGATGACTTTTGGATCACCCACAAGGTGAATGCTGTCTAAACTGGAAGGGTTGGGGCCAGCAGGTGGTACAGTGGTTGAGTCACTGGACTCTCACATAGCCGACCACAGTTTGAGCCCCAACTGGGTGGCTTGAAATTCACACCCAGCACGTGTGTGTGCACATGTCAAAATCCCAAAAGGAGAATGGAGGAGAAGGGATTGCGGTGTGGCCATTCCCTCACCCAGGGGATGATTTCTTGCTTTTTCTCTCTCCATCTTTTTGTTTCTCTGGTAAGTGCACATGCCCTATTGCAAAAATCTCTCCCTTAAAAAATAAAATTTAGGGACTAGCAGATGACATAATGGTTACATCGCTGGACTTGCATGTACTCGACAGCAATTAAAGTCCCATGACTGGCGGCTTAAATTCACAGCTGACACATGTGCATAAGTGCCCAAGATCTGAGAGGTAAATGGAGGAAAAGGGATTATAATGTGGCCATTCCCCCGGGGGGTGATTTCTTGCTTTCTCTCTCTGTCTCTCTGGCAAGCGCACACACCCTACAGCAAAAAAAAAACTCCTAAATTTTTGTTTTTAAATAATAAACTGGAAGGGTTGGATGAATTTGGTTTTGTGGCTTTGTTTTTCTTGATTAGCATTCACAAAGGTAGTGCTATTCTAGAACTCAAATGCTGTGACATTGAGAAGTGGTTTTAAAAGGCAGGTGGGAGGTGAAAGGAGTGTTAGTCTCAAGGGAGTCCCAGCTGTGAAAGTGCCCTTGGCATCCGGAGGGAAGGAGAGCTGGGTACCTCAGGGAAGGCCAGAGCCACGGCAGACTGAGGACAGCAGCCTAGTCTGCCACTCTCGTGGGACAGTATTCTTCTCTGCCCAGGTGGAGCTTTAAGGATTTCCATGGTTTACAAATACCAGAAGAAACACTGAGGTGTGGCCAGCAGGTGACACGGTAGTTATTGTGGCTGGATTCTACATGGCCAACTGCACTGTTCCAGTCCCAGACCCAGCTGCTTGAAAAACACGCTAGGCATGTGTGATGCATGCTGAAATCCCAAAGGGAAAGGTGGAAGAGGGGTCACAGCATGACCAGCCCCATGGGGTGCTTTCTCTCCACCTCTCCCTCTCTCCATCTCTCCATCTCTCCCTCTCTCCCTCTGGTGAGTACATGCATCCTCTAGCAAATTTAAAAAAAAATGTGGAGATATTCAACCTCCTCACAATGACTGTGACTTCCTTTAGAGGGATCCTTCCTCATTGAAGGAAACCCACTGAGTCTTCTGTTACTTAAATGTTTAATATCATTAATGACCTAAAGAAAAGTAGAACAACACGTATCTTTTGGCTATATTGTTTAGAGAGAAAAAATATAATTCTCAATTTAGAGAAGCCAGTTCCCTGCTCATGGTTACAAACTGACACAAAGCTTGTAAAGAGTAATTTAGTGATGTGTAATTAGAAGAATAAGATCATTCATTCTCTCTGACTCAGTGGGCCCATGTCTCTATCCGGTTCTAGGACACACAGCTTCATTAAAGGTTCAAATCCTTTCAATGTCCCCCCTTCATGAAAGAGGTTCATGTCTAGCTTCCAGGCATCAGTACATTGAAAGGACCCAAAAATGGGATCTGGGGCCCTCCCTATTCCTCAGGAAATACCTTAGCATAACTGTTTACACTTCCTGGAGTTGGGTCATTCTAGCTGCATCCCTACCCTGGTTCCTATTTGTGTGAGTGAATCAGTTCCTTCCCCAAAGGGTTTGATAAACTCCCTCACCTCTTGCCACCCACTCCCTCCCCTTCCTTATTTGCCAAATAAATATTTTTGTTCAAGAAACAGTAAAAAATCTGTGTTCCAGAAAATAAAAAATGGGTAAATGGAAAGAATAAATAGACATTTTAAATTACTTATCTATTTATTTTAGAATTATTTAATTTCATTTATCATTATTATCTTTTAATTTGACCAGAGACAGACAGAGAGCTCATGAAGAAAAGAGAGAAAGCAAGTCACCAGGGACTCGAACTGTGGTCAGCCATGTGGGAGTCCAGAGCCTCAATCACTATATCACCTGCTCGCTCCAGAACAAACAGATACTAAGACATTTCTTGGCTATTCAAAACTACCATGAGAAATCTACAATGTCAGAAAATCACAAATAAAAGCTGCTTATAGAAAAGGTGGAGGTGGATGTGCCCTTCTAGAAGGGAACTTTCTTGAGAGATAAAAACACTTCCTATCTTGATTGAGGTGTCGATAACATGAGAAAACTTTTGACAAAATTCCTGCAAGTATATACTTAAATCTGTGTTGTCACTGCATATACACTTTACCTCGGTAAAGATGAACTACCTTGAGCAATTCCTAGAAGGTATACTGCATGCAACCTCTAAATCTCACAGGCTACAAAGCCACAGCACCCCAGCCCAGGGGCCAACTGTTAGAGCATCACAGCCTCAGCTCACACGCTGCCTTCTCTTGCCATACTCGGGCTGACTTCTCCATGCCTTCACCACACACTGTGCAAACTTCCACCCCATCAATCACCTGACGAGGCTGCATGTCAGCTCCATGTGGGGTATTGTCTCTCTGAAGGGGCAGGCAAGGGGCTGAGACTTTGGCAAATGAATTAATCAACGCATCAAGGGTTGGCACATGGTAGACACATTGCAGGCATTTTCTGGATGGCGACATGCAAGTCTCCTTGAGGGAAACCATCAAACACAAGGGAGGAGTAGAGCGATGTGACTCAGGAACAGGGCTGGGGCAGAGAGGAAGTGCTGAGTAAACAGGCGGGTGCACACTGGGAGCCCGAGGAAGACATCTCTTACGGTGGGCCTCAGCCAGACAACTGCAACAGCTTTAGATGCTGAAGCCAGTTCCAATGGGAGAAGAAATGAGTGCTGGCCCTAAAACCTTATCTTAAATGTTGTTAAGGGTTTAATTGTAAGACTGCCCTCTCATTCAATAAGCAGGTAAAATACAATTCCAACTCTCAGTTAGATCATAGCCTAATATTTTAAAATGAACAAAAGGGGCCATGTAGTGGTAGAGGTAAATTGCGATGCTCCACGTGGTTGAGCCACATGGTGGGGATCTCAGTATGTATGCAGAGAACTCGCTACCTACATATATAATTACCCAAAATGCTTCTATGAATTTACTAACACTTTCAAATGCATGTTTTTGTCATTCTACTATGTTTGAAAAGCAATAATACATTCTGAGACCATCATTCAGCCTATAGACAATGGCAGTACACACTGAGAATTCATATTCCAGGTAAATCTTTTAGTCTATATCATAGGTTAGGTAACCCATAGTAGAAAGGATGTAATTAAGGGAGAAAGAGGAAAAATGTTTCAAAGGATTCTATTAATATCAATGCGTGACCCATAAGTGCAATTCTTTAAAACATTTAACAGCAATGGCAAAGTAAAGTACATGCCTGAAGAAATAAAAATTGGGGCAGGTGGGCTAGTCACTCTAATGGTTAAAAGAAGTGGATTGCACATGACCAACCATGGTTCGAATCCTAGCCCCTGTGGCTTGAAAAACATGCCAGGCATGTGTGCACGCATGGCCAAAATCCCAATAGGGTGAAGAAATGGATGAGAAAAGATGGAGGTGTGACCATGCCCCAATGGGGGGGTGCTTTCTTCCTCTCTCTATCTCTTTCTCTGGTGAATGTACACATCCCCTGGCAATTAAAAAGAAGAAGAAGAAAATTGAGACAGGTGAAGAAACAGACCAATTGAAAGTAAGCAGGGAAGGACTGATATTCTGTTGTCAGACTTGGCAACGACCTTGAGATGGCATCCCTTTGGTCCTTTTACAGTATGACAGTGATTCTGAAAGAATCAAAACCAGAGATAACGGGAACCAGCAGTTAGCGTAATGGCTATGTCGCTGGACTCCCACGTAGTCGACCGCGGTTCGCGTCCTGGACCCGGTGGCTTAAAACTCACGCCGGGCGCGTGTGCGTACGTGCCCAAGATCCCAGGAGGAGAATGAAGGAGAAGGGATTGCGGCGTGACTATCCCCCCTGGGGGGTGATTTCTCGCTTTCTGTCTCTATGTCTCTCTCTGTCTGCTGTCTGGCGAGCGCACGCGTCCTGTAGCGAAAAACCTCTCAAAAAAAAAAAAAAAAAAACCAGAGATAACAAGAAAGGCGGGTGAGCAGGAAGGTGGTGAATTTAGTTATCTTGTTCTCCTCCAGCCATAAAATTAGTTACTATTGTACTTAAACCTCAACACCAACTCACAGTCTGGACGCTGGTGACCAGCCGATGCAATGAACATGAGTGACATACCCATTTTTCGAGTTCCTTGATATTTTACTACAAGGCTTTTCTTTTTTGGGGGGAGATTTTTGCTGCAAGGCGCATGCATTCACCAGAGACACAGAGAGAGACAGAGAGAGAAAAAAAAACAAGAAATCTTCCTTCTCCCAGGGGGATGGCCACACCACAATCCTTTCTCCTCCATTCTCCTCTCAGGATTTTAGGCACAGATGCACACATCCCCGGCATTAGTTATAAGCTGCCAGGCCCAGAACTCCAACTACAGTCAACTACATGGGAGTCCAGCGAAGCAACCATTACACTATCTACTGGTCCCACTACAAAGCTTTTCAATGCTCGAAAATGAAGAGACAGAGGCAACTATTAAGTAAAAGAAATTAAAAGGTGCTAAGAAGAGAACTAAAATTAGAGACTATTTTCTACCTCATCACCCACTCCATCACCTCGAAAGCATCAAGCTTGCCCTCTGCCTTTGCTTCAAACCACTATATTACTCAGTTTAAACCAATGTTTAAACATAAACCAGCTCTGCTACATTATTAATATTGCAAACACCATTTCCAACCACATTATGTTGAGTTATCTCAAAGGGTAGCATTCCTGTATTTGTTTTGAATGGCAACAACGGCCCCTGAATAGACCAACCCATTTAGGATATACAAGGGGACCTCAAAAAGATCATGAAAACCAGAATTAAAGTATGAATTTATTTGGGTACCAAAAGTTTTTTTAAAGCCATGACATAGTTTTCTATAATACACATTTTCTACGAACTCTTTAAAAACTCATGTACACAGGGAACCAGCAGTTGGCATAATGGCTATGTCGCTGGACTCCCAGGTGGTCAATCGCAGTTTGAGTCCCGGACCCGGTGGCTTGAGGCTTGAACTCACGCCGGGCACACGTGCATGCATGTCCAAGATTCCGGGAGAAAAATGGAGGAGAAGGGATTGCGGTGTGGCCATTCCCTCTGGGGGTGGGGTGGGGGGGTGATTTCTCCATTTCTGTCTTTCTGTCTCTCTCTGTCTTTCCGGTGAGCACCCGTGCCCTATAGCAAAAACCTCTAAAAACAAAACAAAACAAAACAAAACAAACAAACAAACAAACTCATGTATAGGGAACTAGCAGATGGCATAATGGTTACATTACTGGACTCCCATGTGGCCAACCACAGTTCAAGATCCAGACCAAGAGGCTTGAAACTGACACTAGGTGTGTCGGCATGTGTGCCCAAAATCCTGAAAGAAGAATGGAGGAGAAGGGATTGTGACATAGCCACCTCCCCACCTCCCTGTGAGTGATTTCTGCTCTCCGTCTCTCTAACAAGGACACATGCCTCGCAGCAAAAATCTATCCAAAAAAAAAAAAGGAAAAAAACCACATGTATAGGGGCCAGCAGGTGGTGTGGTGGTTAAGGTGCTAGACTCCCACATGGCTGAATGTGGTTCAAGTCCTGGACCTGGCAGCTTGCTTTCTCACTTTCTCTCTCTCTCTCTGTCTCTCTCTGGTCAAATTAAGCAAAAATAATAATAAAGTTAAATAAATCATTCTTTTGGGGAAAAAATCTATGTATATATGCTCTCAAGTGTCTAAATATAATTTGAAATTAATACTAATATTCATAAACTGATAATACAGAATAACCACTACTTAGCCCTCATTTCATTTTCCCCCAAATTCAAAAAATTAACTTAAAAGACTTTTAACTTTGGTTACGAGAATAACACATTGGCTATTTAAAATCACAGATGGAAAATAAAATGGCACAGACATACCAACAAAATCCTGGTCATCATTCGAGGTTTTACAAGGTCATTGGAGTTTCTTGACCTTGGGATAGTCAAAACTGTAAATTATATATAACACATATGTAATATTATACTACCTATGTATGTATAAATGTACATACATATACATACACAAATGACGTTTATGCTGTAATAATATGTAGAGGAAAATGATAGGGCAAAACAGATCAATCATATTAGCAAGCAGGAGAAAGATTTACACTGTGATCTTCCTTGCTTTCCAAAATACTTTATGAAATACACTTTGGAATCAACATTTTTCTCTTCAAATTACAGGTTCTTAAAATTAAGAGGTTGTGGCAATGAGAGTCATTCGTTCTGCTTCTGGCAAGAACATATTTTTTAAATTTATTTTTATATTTAACTTTATTTATTTATTTTAATTTGACCAGAGAGGGACAGAGTGAAAGAAAGAGAGAGAGAGAGAGAGAGAGAGAGAGAGAGAGAGAGAGAGAGAGAGAGTGAGAAAGCAAGCCGCCAGGTCTGGGACTAGGAGTTCAGTGTCTCTAACCACCACACCATCTGCCAGCCCCAGCAAGAACATATTTTAAAGTATGTATTTTGGTTGTAAAGGCAAAGCAGACAAGGAAGATTAACTGGAGAAATCAAATAAACCTAACAGTCAACACAATTAGTCCTTTCCAAAACCCAGAGTATTCCTAGAGTATATGCGAGTAAGTAAGGCATTCGTGTATGTATCAGCAATGCACACAACATACTGCCGTGTTCTGAGGGGTTAGAGAAAAAGTCACTAATTTGAATTTCATTCACTTCATTAAAGAGTTATAGGAACCAGCAGTTAGCATAATGGCTCTGTCGCTGGACTCCCATGTAGTCGACCATGGTTCAAGTCCTAGACCCGGTGGCTCAAACTCATGCCAGGCGCGTATGTGTGCGTGCCCAAGATCCCAAGAGGAGAAAGGAGGAGAAGGGATTGCAGCGTGGCCATCCCCCCGGGGGGGGGGGGGGTGATTTCTCGCTTCCTGTCTCTCTGTCTCTCTCTGTCTTTCTGGAGAGTACACACGCCCTAGAACAAAAACCACTCCAAAAAGAAAGAAAGAAAGAAAGAAAGAAAGAAAGAAAGAAAGAAAGAAAGAAAGAAAGAAAAAGAAAGGAAAGAAGGAAAGAAGAGTTATGACAATGCCTTTAGAAATATTTAGCTTTGTGCTAATGATGAACAAAACACAGTACAGAGTGGCTAAATCATAGGAGATAAACTCCTTGAGATGGGATGTAATGGGAGTAGAAAGATGAACACATTTCTCAAGCACAAAGTTATCTTTGATCACAATAAACTTTCCCTAAGTTCATTATATACAAATTTCTCACAGAAACTACACAATCATGAACAAGCTATGACAAACAAAACCTTTTTCAAGTTTCTCAGAATCCACATACAAAAAAGAGATGCAGATGCTATGAACCATATGCCCCAATTTCCTGAAACCAATACAGAGCATGCAGACACAAACCCCTCATAGGAACCATGTATGACCCAAAATGTCCCCATAATTCTTCCCTTCTCCCTCCCGCCATTCCCAACACTCATACACAAAACAGCAAGTTTAATTTGTTTTCTAAAATTACACAGAACACTTCTAATGGAAAATTACAGTTGCAAGCTTTGACTTTTCAAAGTTTATGAATGAGGGAAGTTATTCCTCCTAACTACACTGTTGGAATTTTTCCACTCTCATTTCCATTCAAAATACAGTGTTTATTCTCCTCCCAACTTCCCTGCCCTCCCCTCACACCTTTCTAAGTCACCTTCAGACCTGCTTGAAGTTTCAGTCCCTGAAAGAAAACCATCTAAAGCTCATTTCTTAGACCCCCCCTTCTGTACATTTGGTAATGTTACTTACATTTCACAGTCCCTTATTTACTGTAAAACAATATGTTACATTTAAAATTTACTTTTTAATTTTCCACTTACATGCATGTAATTCTTTTTTTTAAGAATTATTTTATTAAACTTTATTTATTTTATTTGACCAGAGAGTGACAGAGACAGAAAGAGAGAGAAAGAAAGTGAGAAAGCAAAGCCACCAGGTCTGGGACTCCAACTGTGGTCGACCATGTGGGAGTCAAGCACCCTTAATCACCATGCCACCTGCCCGCCCAACATGTAATTCTTTTTTAAAATTAAATTATTATTAAATACTGTTTCCTTTGTAATTCTTGATTATGTTGTCTTGTCCAATGAATAATCTTTAAACTTATTAATAATTTGAATTTTTAAATACTGTGGCTAAGCCAGCACATGGCATTAATAACTCCTAAATGCCTACAGTAAGGTGACTGTAGGCAACAATTTTCTAACTAGCAGTTGTTCCTGACTGACATCTACGTGGAAGCCTTTTATCTTTTTTTAATTTTTGCCTCATTTTTAAAAGTCAATTTTTTATCTAGTGAAATAAAATCTAGAAGTCGTGGTTAACCTTCTACAAATAAACATAACCCCAGGAAGAAGAGGCCATCGCCTTTCCTGGGAGAAAGGAGGGAACGGAAGCTGTTGTCTCTGAGGCACAGCTGGGAATTCAAACACCCTTCATGTCTTGGTCACATTGAGGCCAAAAATAAAGAATATGCTCGGACCCCGCCCCTGAGTGCGGATGCTGCCCAGTGAGGAGTCCGCGTCTCACTTCCCTCACCCGCGCTCAGCCTCCCTCTCCAGCACACACTTGGGGCTACTGTTCAGGTGTGTATCCGGCATCCCCATTTCTAGCACCCCAAAGAATGCCCCCCAGGCCCCGGGCCAGCTCTGTGCCGCGCGCTCTGCGCAGAGTCCGCAGAGGACCTCCGGGACCCGGGTGGTCCTCAGGGCTGCGCGGCCGGGTAGCCGGGTGGGCAGGCGCTCACCTGTGCCCAGGTAGAGGCGCTCCGGGGAGGCCCGCGAAGCCGTCGGGGGAGGGCAGCGCCGAACCGCGCAGGGCACTCGGAGGTGGGAGAGGAGAACCTGCCAAGGCCCCCAGACTGCACGCGCCAAGCCGCGGTTTCTCGGCGCTGCCCAGGTCTCGGATGCGGCTAAAGCGCAGAGGGACCCGGCCACCGTCACCTCGGGATGCCCGCCCGGAGGCCGCAAGCTCATGCGGACCGAAGAGCAGGAAAAGGCACTCACCTCCACCCATCTCTGAGCCTCGGCGAACGCTCCGGAGCAGTCGGCCTCCGCCTCCTCCACCCCTTCCATGTCTAGGGCGAGAGAGAGAGGGAGGGAGGGAAGAGAGACTTAGCGAGTGCGCAGAGGGCCGGGGTGTCCCCACGCGTCCGGGCCCGGAGAGCGGCGACGGGACGCGGCCACCTGGGCTCTCGGCCCCTTTGTTGCCCCCCGCAGTTGGTTAAGGTTTCGAACCTACGAGAACTTGAAAGCGTTGCTATCTCTAAACTCCGGGAACCGACTCAGTGTCAGCGGGACCCGGGCCGCCAGACGGGACGCGAGGGACGAAGGCGACGACGAGAGGCAGCGCTAGGCACCGGCCCGGACAGCAGTTTGGACTTCAAAAGTCGCAGCGCCGCGGCCGCCCGCCTCGCAGTGGCCCCGCCCCGGCCCACTGGGCCGCCCACCCCGGGCGCGCGGAGTCGCCGCTTCCGTCCGCACCCCCGCTCCGCCCCAACCCCGGTTCCCCCGGGCTCCGGGCCGCGGCCGCCTCTGCGGTCAGACTGTCTGGGCCCGGGGATGCCAGCCTCCACCAGGGGGCTGGAGGCCGGGCCACGCTCCCGCGCCGCTGCCTGGGACCGCGGCTCCGCCCGGAGGGGATGCGCCCGGGTGCTCGCATCCTTCCCGCCTCCGCCCGCCTGGCCGCCTTCCCTCTGCCGGGGCCCTGGAAGTCGCTCCCTCTCGGCTCGCGGTCGCCCGGCCCGCCTGACATACCAGGAATAGCTGCACACAATTGCACCTTTCCCGGCCAAGAAACTTCCCCCGCGGGGGAGCGCAGTCGCACTGCTGGCCCGGCCTGCCGTCGCCGCTGTCGCCGCCGCCTGCGCCCTCACCTGCGGCCCGACCCCGCCGAGCTCCGCTGCTGCTCCGCCCAGCCCGCTGTCCCGTTGCAAGCTGGCCCCGCCGCCAGGTGCGCGCTCGTCCCCACCTCCAAGCTCTCTTCCCGGTGCGGCCGCCCGGCCCTCCTGGCGGCAGGTGAGGGTAGTGGCCTTGGCCCGCTTAGCCCTGCTTGCGGGTGGGCAAAGTGGAATGTCCCTGCCATTCGACCCCAGCTCCCCGCAGAGGGTTAGAGCTAGCCGAGGGGAACCTTGCAATTCTCTCGCCCCTGCCTGCTCAGCCCAGTTCAGGCCATTTGACCGCCTCATACTGAGCGTCAAAAACCACCTTTTGTGGTTTGGGTACCCTGAAGAGGCCGCGAAGTAATAGATTATTGGGAATCCGCAACGATGTGGGTAGATACGCCGGGCCAGAGCGGGAAGGAGGACTGGCTGTCTCATGTGGGTTCTTTTCACACCCAGGGCCAAATAGATCGGAAAGGAACCCATCCTTCTGTCCAAGGTCCCTAGGACCTCGCTCCAGGCTCCTAAAGCCCATCTGTTGATCCTACCTATGGAGGAAGGTAAAATTCGGTTCTCACACCCCTGAAAAGAAAGCAACTCTTTATTCTCATGTTTCCGATTGGATGTTTACTTTTTGTAACAAAAAAGAGCAGAACAGAGGCTGGAGACTAGTATAACTAATATCTAAAACCTAGTGTCGGTGTTTAACAATTGTTTACATTTTGCCTTATGTAGCTCATCACCTTTTTTGCTGGAGAATTTCTTGGTTTTGTTTTTTATTCGTTATAGGGCAGGAGCACTTTCCTGAGAGAGAGGAAGAGAGGGAAAGTGAAAAAGCATGCCCCCATCAGGGGGGGAATGGCTACACTCCATCCCTTCTCCATTTTTTCTTGGAATTTTGGGCACACATGCAAACACCCAGAGTGTTTTTCAAGCTGCTGGGTCTGGGGCTCAAACTACACAGTCAGCCATGTGGGATCCAGCTGTCATAATTGCTGGAGTGTTTTAATATTATGATAGTTCACCTCTAAATGCTACAATATATATCTTATTTTAAAAAGGATGACTTCCTATATAACTATTTCTATAATACTATTTTCAAATCTAACTAAAGCTAACAGTTAACTGATCCATACCCAATCCAGACTCAACTTCCTCCAACTGATTCCAAAGTGTCTTCCACCTGGGACACTCAGGCTAGGAGCCCATCAGTGACCACAAAGTGCCTGAATCCATCTTTTTTCAACCTGAAAGAACCTCTTCCTTCTGCCTCCTCCCATTTTTTGGAATGACATTGTCTGGAGGAAAGCAGGCTGCCTTCTGGATTTGTTTTGTGACTTCTTTGGGTGTCTTCCACACATTCCTCTTTTCTATTTCCTGTGCCCTGGAAATAGGATTTAAAGGCTGCATTAAAACCCATTAACCCATCTGAATAAAGATTTCACTACCTACATTCTTTTGGATTGAGGTGATGGTTTTTATTTGTTAAGTTTATTTTCATTCATCCTTTTTTTTTTTTTTAAATTGGCTCAGTCTGTAGTCAATGAATGTTTAGAAGAACAGACAAACCAGAATCCATTTGGTCCTGTGGTCCCAAGTCCACAGAGTAGATGATCTCTTTGCCTCCTAGCAATACTGATCAGGCCAAACCCAAAGAGAATGGAATGATGAAAGAAACTGGAAAGATTGGGAAAATATGTCTCTCCTTCTGGCTATTCAAGAAGAATTCTGCTAAATTTTTTTAAAGAATAATTTCATGTAATTTTATTTATTATTATCATTATTTTAAAATTTGCTATAGGATACAGGCATTCACCAGAGAGAGACAGAAAGAGAGGGGAAAAAAAGAGAGAGAGCCAACTGGTACAGGACTCAAAACACAGACATCCATGAGGGAGTCCAGGGTCTTAACCACCACACCACCCTGCTGGCCCTATTCCATTAAATATTAAGAGAATAGTTTATACATGTAAAGTACTAGCTATTAAAAATGGTACAAAAATTTTGTGACCAGCATGTGGTGTGGTGGTTAAGGTGCTGGACACATATCACAGTTCGAGTCCCAGACCTGGTAGCTTGCTGTCTCGCTTTCCCTCTCTCTCTCTCTTTGTGTCTCTCTGGTCAAATTAAAAAAAAAAAAAAAAAAAAAAAAACAGAATGAATGAATAAATAAAATTAAAAAGTAATCATTTTTCGGGACCAGCAGTTAACGTAATGGCTATGTCACTGGACTCCCATGTAGTCAACCGCGGTTCGTGTCCCAGACCGGGTGGCTTAAAACTCACACCGGACACGTGTGCGTGCGTGCCCAAGATCCCGAGAGGAGAACGGAGGAGAAGGGATTGTGGCGTGGCCATCCCCCCTGGGGGTGATTTCTCGCTTTCTGTCTCTCTGTCTGTCTGGTGAGCACACGCACCCTATAGCAAAAAAAAAAAAAAAAAAAAAAAAAAAAAAAAAAAAAAAAAAAAAAAACCTCTCCAAAAAAGTTATTATTTTTATTTTTATTTATATATATTTATTATTATTCATATATTAAAACACTATTCATCATTTAGATTGTGAAGAGACTTTACCCAGCATAATACACACCTCAGTCCAGCCCAGTTGAGACTATCATACGCACCCTCATCAACAGATAATAAACCTTATCTGTGTCCTACAAGTGCCTTACCTCTCCATTTTGCCCCCAAATTTCCTACACTCTTCCCCTCCAACACTCTCTTTCCACTTTGTCTCTAGTGTCCATTACAATTTTTAATACTTTTATAATCTGCAGTCTTTCGGTCTCTACCTACCATAGATTGCAGACAGTTGGTGTATTTTAAGTGGAGACATTCAATGTCTCTCTTTCATAGCCTGACTTGCTTCACTCAGCAACAAATCTTCCATATTCGTCCACTTTCTATCAAATTCCAGGGTATTGTTTTTTGTTTTTTGTTTTTTTTTTATGGCTGAATAGTAGTCCTTGGAATATATGTGCCACAATTTTTCAATCCATTCATCTGTTTTTGGACATTTGGGTTGGTTCGATGTCTTAGCAATTGTGAATAAGGCTGCAATAAATATATATGTGCAAGTGCTTTTCCAACTGAGTGCTCTTCTGTCCTTTGGGTAGATACCCAGGAGTGGAATTGCTAGATCATATGGTAGTTCTATTTGAAGGTCTTGGAGGAAATTCCATATCATTCTCCACAGTGGCTGGACCAGTTTACATTCCCACCAACAGTGTAGGAGTGTTCCCCTTTCACCACATCCCCTCCAGCACTTACCATTATTTGTATTATAATCTTCATCATTCTGACTGGGGTTAGGTAGTATCTCATTGTGGTTTTGATCTGCATCTCCCTTACAATGAGGGATGTTGAGCATTTTTTCTTATGCTTTTTGGCTGTTTGTATGTCTTCCTTAGAGAGTTGTTTATTCAGCTCATTTTCCCATCTTTTAATTGGGTTAATCATTTTCTTCCAAGTAAGCTGCTTGAGTTCCCTGTGTATTCTGCTTATCAGTCCCTTATCCGAAGCACAGTTAACAATAATTCTCTCCCATTCTGAGGGTTGTCAATTCACACTAATTACAGTGTCCTTTGCTGTGCAGAAACCCCTGTCTATTTGGGGGGTTAATTTTAATCTTCATCAAAGCCTGTGCTTTGGGGGTCTTGCTTACGAAGTCTTTGCCTACCCCAATGTCTCCCAGAGTTTCCCCATTGTTTTCCACCAGCAGTTTTGTAGTTTGTGGTCTGAGGTTTAGATCTTTGATCCACTTTGAGTTGATTTTTATTAATGGTGACAGGGGTTCAGATTCATCTTTCTGCAGGTGGATACCCAGTTTTTCCAACACCCTTAAATACATAATTCTTTTTAAAAAATTATACAAAAATTTTAAAAACTTGGCTGCATAATCTTATGCAGCCCAGTCCATTAGGAGGAGACATTCTGCAAGCTTCAGGGGCTTGCTGTTACTGTGGTTAATGTATGCATACATTATACTGTTAAAAGCAGCTGCTGTGTAACCTGAGGTATCTGTTGCTTTGGGGCCAGCAGCCCAAAATGTTAAGAAATCCACAAGTTTAGAAACCTGAATGACTTAAGTTACCACGTCACCAGAATCTCCAAGCTTCAATTTTCTCATCTGAAAAATGTGGTGATAGTAACTACTTCAAATGATTGTTGTGAGAATCAAATATGATAATGAATATAAAAGCCCCCATCTTGTTCAGCATAGTCACTCAGTAAATGATAGTTTTTTTTGTTTTTTTGTTTTTTCTCTTTGGTCTTTCTAAGAGTGGTGTGTCAAATTTTTCCTAATAAGTCAGCTTTCTGTGTATTTGTTCAAATACTTATATAGAAAAGGCTGTAGAGTGTTGCAGATTCTGTTTCAAGTGAGCTCAGGTACTAGCTGTAGCTCAGTCTCTTTAATGTTCCAAGTTTGCAACTTAGAAGACCCAAATATGATTCTTTACCTACTAATGTCAGTTATAAAAATGTTTTATCCTTCTGGGAAGATTTATACAGTGCTACAGAGAGAGGCACCTGTCTAAGGAGTTTAGAATGAAATGCACATCTAAACATCAGAACTTTTTCATTTCTTTCCCAAAAGAATTGAGGTACTTTTTGTTATTTAAATAAAAACATTACACACTACAGGGACCAGCAGTTAGCATAATGGCTGTGTTGCTGGACTCCCGTGTAGTCGACTATGGTTTGAGTCTCAGACCCGGTGGCTTAAACTCACACCCGGCGCATGTGCGTGCATGCCCAAGATCCCGAGAGGAGAATGGAGGAGAAGGGATTGAGGCATGGCCATCCCCCCAGGGGGTGATTTCTCACTTTCTGTCTCTCTGTCTCTCTCTTTCTGGCGAGCGCATGTGCCCTATAGCAAAATCCTCTCCAAAAAAGAAAAAGAAAAAAACATTATACACTACAATCGTCATGTTTTTACACATTAGCGATAAAATGGTTGGTAGGTGAAATGGTAATTTTTTTCTGGAAGATCATTTGACATTAAATATGAGTTGTTTAAAATGTTCACACTCTAATCCAGTAATCCCATTGCTGGGAATTTATCCTAAAGATATAAGCAAAGATATATGCACTGAATAAGTCCCTGTGGTAGATGCAGAAATGACCTGCCCAAACTCCCCTTCATAGAGGTTTGGCAGCCCAAACTTGGAAGGGGTGTTCAGAAGACACCTCCAGCTGTCAGTGCTGGCCTCAGGTGAGGAGCAAGCCCTGTCTTTGTTCAGAAATGCTTAGTTAACAACCGGAGTGTACGTTAGGCCCAAGTTTCTTGCAGTAGCTACATAGGATAGGGTGCAAAGGCGTGAAGGTGAACTGAAAGAAAAAGGATACTCTAGTTTTATAAGGTGGAAGGGGTGGGGATGAATGATGCCTGGGGCAAAGATTGTAAGAGAGAAGAGACTCTGGTGGCTGGGAAGAATTGAAACAGGAGACAGATACAATGGGAATTCTAGTAAAAGATCTGAGTTTTCTTATGGTTGGTTATTGTTCAAAAAAGTGTCTGGCCTCTGGGTGTAAAGATAGCCAACATCTGATTATGTGTATTTTCCTTACAGCTTAATTAGCAGGAAGCATCTCTCCTAGAAGGCAGAATAAAAAATATTAAATTCAATAATTTTTTATATTTATCCCATCTCCAATTATCCCATGTCAACCAACAAAAATACATCCTTTAGTATTAGTAACTAGAAGATAGTGATATTGTCAAACTGACATAGTTATATTCAGGAAGGTCGAATTCTGTATTTGGAAATGAAAGCTAAAGAGAAAAAAGAATCCATAATGTTAGAGATAATGATTAGGAGAAGAACACAAGAAGGGAAGTATGCATGTGCCAGAAAGCCGAAGGAGAAACAAGGAAGACAACGATCCCACGTTATATCACCCCTCCGAAAGGCAAATGGTCCTGGAGCCAGCAGGTGGTGTCCTGGTTAAGGGACTCAGCAGGTGCGTGTGCGTGTATGTCCAAAATCCCAAGAAGAGAATGAAGAGAAGGGATTGTGATGTGTCTATCCCTCCCCTCCAGAGGACGATTTCTCAGTTTCACTCTGTCTCTCTCTCTGTGTGTCTCTGGTGAATGTAAGTACCCTATGG
This sequence comes from Tupaia tana, assembly GCA_026018925.1. Lineage (NCBI taxonomy): Eukaryota > Metazoa > Chordata > Mammalia > Scandentia > Tupaiidae > Tupaia > Tupaia tana. Next base: position 75,263,162 of record JAKSZU010000005.1, on the reverse strand, counting down.
CAAACATCTGTCTAAAAAAAAAACAAACAAACAAAAGGTAGACATTCCTTTAGGAGGTTTGCAGTACACCCATAGGACTGTAAGTGTTTTGCCCAATGGACAAAGCAAGGGTCTTAAACTTGGTTTTGTTTCTTAATCTTTGTCATTTATTTTCTAAGATCTTACTCAAAATTCTAAATTTGACTTCTGACACTGCCGGTGGTTAACTGAGAAGGGATACATAATGAGATGAGAAGCCCTCAGTTTTATCAACCTTCCCCCTGTGTGCACAGACATCTCATTAAGAGATCAACCGAGATGGTGACTTTCAAAACAGGGGACCAACCCCATAATTTGACGAGCAGTTAGTTATTTTCTTTTTACTACAAAGATCTTAAGGGGCTTTTTGGTAGTTTTATTTTGTTTTAACATATACATTGTCTATCATTGAACTCAAATTATTTCATATAAATCTAAAGTCTTTTTTTTTTTTTTTGAGGTCCTGAATTCTAGCCAGAATTGCAAGACTACATTATAATTCTCTAAGTGATGCAGTGAGATCAAAAGGACTTAACCCTAGAATTAGGTTTAAAATAACTATTGGGGCTTCTGGGAAAGAGAGGAGAATGAGTGTTTACTAAACTTCTTTTCCGAAAACCCAATGAGATGAATAAAATAAACTGTTTTTCCCTAGAAGGATATCTTTAGTAAGGACAATCAGAGATAAAAATAGTCAAGCCCAGTTTTCCCTAAAACATGTTTACTTTTTTTGCTTTGTGTTTTTCTGTCTTCGTAGGGAAAGTCTACCTGATCTCTGATTCACTTTATTTGATAAGAGAAACGATGGAAGTCTTGGTTCATATTGTCCTGCTAAAAAGGTAAGGAACAGTATTTAAGCAAATGTGTATTCTATTATTAATACTTTAGATTTTTTTCTTTTTTAGAGTGAGATATTTTTCTATAGGGCGTGTGAGTTTGCTGGAAAGAGACAGAGAGAAAGCAAGAAATCACCCCCCAGCAATGATTGTGGCCACACCACGATTCCTTCTCCATTCTCCTCTGGGATTTTGAGCATGCACACACATGTGGCTGGCATGAATTTCAAGCCTCCAGGTCTGGACTTGAATCATGGTCAGCTATGTGAGAGTCCAGCAATGTAACCATTACGCCATCTCCTGGTCCTAATACTTTAGAATTGTAATAGCAATTGGGAAGCAGCAGTTAGCGTAATGGCTATGTCGCTGGACTCCCACGTAGTCAACCGCGGTTCGCGTCCCGGACCCGGTGACTTAAAACTCACGCTGGGTGCGTGTGCGTGCATGCCCAAGATCCCGAGAGGAGAATGGAGGAGAAGGGATTGCGGCGTGACCATCCCCCCTGGGGGGTGATTTCTCGCTTTCTGTCTCTCTGTCTCTCTCTGTCTGTCTGGCAAGCGTACACGCCCTATAGTGAAAACCTCTTCAAAAACAAACAAACAAACAAACAAACAAAAACATTGGGAACCAGCAGTTAGCGCAATGGCTATGTCACTGAACTCTCATGTAGTCGACCGCAGTTCACGTCCTGGACCCGGTGGCTTAAAACTCACGCCGGGCACGTGTGCGTACGTGCCCAAGATCCCGAGAGGAGAATGGAGGAGAACGATTGCGGCATGACCATCCCCCCTGGGGGGTGATTTCTCATTTTCTGTCTCTATGTCTCTCTCAGTCTGTCTGGCGAGCGCACACGCCCTATAGCAAAAACCTCTCCAAAATAAAAAAAGAATTGTAATAGCAATTCATGTTTATATTCTGAAATTAGTCCCAGAGAAAAAAACAGTCCATTCATTGTAGAAAATCCATAAAAGTTCAAACTACAATTTTTAGAACTCCTTTATTCTTCTATTGTGTGACTATGGGATGGATACCAATAATATTTTAGCACTAAAGAGGAAAGAAGAGTATCTACAGTCAATAATAACGTAGCATGTACTGAAAATTTGTTAAGAGACTAGACCTCAGGGCCAGCTGGTGGCGTGGTGGCTAAGGCACTGGATTCCCACATGGCTGACCACAATTCGAGTCCCAGCCCCAGTGGCTTGAGAATCAAAACAAATAATTAGATGAATAAATTAATAAATGTTTTTTAAATGTTTAAAAAGAGAACAGATCTCATATTTTTATCATAATATTCTTTAAATAAAACTAAAAATGTTTAGGCTATCTTGCGTTATAGTTATAGTTCAGGTAACTGGATCCCACGTGGCCAACTGTGTGGTTCAACCTTGCAGTTTGAGAAACATGTCAGGTACGCGTGCTTGCATGCCTAACATCCTGAAAAAAGGGAGAGATGAAGGAGAAGGGATTGGAGAATGACCATACCCCATGGGGGGGGATGCATGTGCTCGCGCTCACTCGCTCGCTCTCTCTCTTTCTCTCTCTCCAGTGAGTGCATGTGTTCTCTGGTCAAATTAAATAAATAAGTAAACAAAAAACTTTCAAGAAAAGAATTAAAGACTACAGAATGGTCTGGCATAGGAGATGAGAATTCCCCAGTTGTACTCCTGGGTTTAATGCAACAACTGGGCTGGGCCTCTATTTTAAGACCACAGCAATCTCTAACCAACCTCATTCTCACCTCTACATGGTGAGAAGAAACCTTAGCTAGGTAATGAGGTTCTTGGCTATTCGACAGAGTTCCAGCATGGCCATGAAACCTCTATCTGTACAGAGACTGGTCTGGTACTTTCTCCTCAAAATTGGAACAATCACAGGAAAAGAGACTGGCCTTAGAGACAGTGCAGTCAGAAGACTGTCCGTGAAACTAGGTGAGGGGGTCCCTGAATGCTCATAAGGATCGAGAACAAAACCAGGTGGTCCCTGAGAGAGCCATCAAATCTCCCACGAGACTCGGAATGGTCTATCCATGACTGCTACTAATATAAGTCTCTTTGGTCCCTGTGGACAGCAATAGACTAGCTGGGTCAAACTATTACAATCCTGTGTAAATGAACTTTTAAAATAAATAAATAAATAGAGGCCAGCAGGTGGTGTGGTAGTTAAAGGTGCTGAACTCCCACATGGCTGACTGCAGTTCAAGTCCTGGACCTGGCAGCTTGCTTTCTCACTTTCCCTCTCTCTCTCTCACTCTGTCCCTCTCTAGTCAAATCAAAATAAATAAAGTTAAATAATTCTTTAAATAAATAAAGTCCACTACATGGGGCTTCCTCTGGACAGAGAGAGAAGACATTTTATCTATTGCACCATTGCTTCATACTGAGACAATTAACTGGGGAGAAAACCCTACCCAAGACTTTGACATCAATCAAGGCTATTCATACCTGTTTTCTGCTGGACCTTTGCATAAAGGTACTGGTCAGAGCTATATGACTCCATTAGTATAAGAAGTACTATAGTGGGCCCCCTTTTTTTTTTTTGAAGAACTAGATTGTGGTCTAGATGATAACAAGAATAGACAGGAAAGGTCTGAAACTATACTGCATAAATGTAAAAGCCATTTATTATAGACAGAAAAAATTCTTCACTAGATATATTGTCTTTAGAAAACAGATTCCCTCCCTGGGGACCAGCAGTTAACGTAATGGCTACATCACTGGACTCCCATGTAGTTGACTGCGGTTCGAGTCCCGGACCCAGTGGCTTAAAAAAACTGGGTGCATGTGTGTGCATGCCCAAGATCCCGAGAGGAGAATGGAGGAGAAGGGATTGTGATGTGGCCATCCGCCCTGGGGGGTGATTTCTCGCTTCCTGTTTCTCTGTCTCTCTCTGTCTGGCGAGCACATGCGCCCTATAGCAAAAACCTCTCCCAAAAAAAAGAAAAAAGAAAAAGAAAACAGGTTCCCTCCCTTAATATGGACTTAGATTGTCCAGTGCTAGAAAATAACTTTTTGACCTTGGGATAGCTTGTGTGAGTATATATTTTATTCAAAAGATCTTCTTTTGGCAGAAAAGACCAAAAGACATCAGGAAGGATGAGAATGGTTCCTACCGGCCCAGAAACAGTACCTGTCAGCAAAGACTGTATCTGGCATGCCATCAGCCATGTTCCCACCACTTCCCTCAGAGTTCACATTCTGGAATATGTACTTCTGTGTTGGTTTTTATGCCTAAGAGCGTCTAATGAGTCCTAGAGTGAAACCAAGTCCTGTAGTAGTGATGGAATATTCTTAAAGAAAGTAGACCTGGGCCCTATGAAACATTTATGAAAGGTACTCTCTTCAATAAACGACAGCAGAGTGGCCCTTAATCAAGAAAGGCCAGGCAGCTGGATATACCTGCAAATGATGTAAGTTTTTAGCCTTACATTCTGGAAATATAGGTTTGAGGTAGTGGTGGACACTGCTGTATTCGAACGTCCTCCTGAAGTGTGGAGACCTGCAGGTGCATAGCTTGATCCTAGTGGTACCTTGGAGGATAGGCTAACAACCAGCCTGAGGCCCAATGCGGTCCGGGAAGGGTCACCGTTTGTCAAGGATGAAAAGACTGACTTCAAAATTAAAAATTCAGCAGAAGCAAATAACTGAACCCCTGACAGCTGGAAATGTACACTCTGGCTAGCAGAAATGCAAAGATAAATAAATACTGGTCACCTCAAAAAGGTAGACACAATTACATACCTGATAAACTACTAAGCCTATTCTAAGTTTAGTTAAAATTTTAGAAACACCTGCCAGCAAGTGGTACACCTCTGTCTCTCTGGTTGAGGTACTGGTTCCTGCATGGCTGACTATGAGATTTAAGTCCTGACCCACCAACTTGAAATATAGGTCAGGCGCATGTGCACATGTGCACTAAATCCTGAGAGGAGAAGGGGTTACATGTGGCCATTTCAACTTTGGGGGTGATTTCTCACTTACCCTCTCTCTCTCTGTGTGTCTGTTTCTCTCTGACAAGTGCACATATCCTACAGCAATAAACTAACAAAAATAAATGAGGGACATGTGACATTATTTTTACTTTATTGGTGGTTTGTAGAAATTTTATGCCATTTCCAAAATAACTGAAATGTGAAGTTAATCTTTCATTTTAATTTTTTAAATTTTACAGCAAAATAATTTTTACAGTAAAATTTCATGCCAGTAAAATTTTTCATCAAAGAGGTATTTCTGTTCCTGAAGTCCTGGTGCTAGAGTATTTACTGAATGCTAACCCCGCCCCGCCCCCCCCCAAAAAAAACAGGAGTTGAGTTATTAATTTTAAGATCTGTTTTCAATTAGTATCCTGACATATTCAGCCAACACAATGGGAGAAAATAAACTCTTCTTACACCCAACTAAATTATTCAGAATCAGACAATATTATCCTCAGTGTTTCTTGCCAGATCTGTTGAGTAGATCTACTGTCAGGTTAGGCTAGTAGTTATAAATCAAGGTGACACCCACCCTAAGCATCCATTTCTGGTTTGACCCTTTGAAAGAAACTCTAGGCTTGTAATTTTTAAAGCTCTTAAAAGCATGATTAGACTAGGAGCATATCAATTATGAAGGTAATATTTGCAATTATAAGATTTAGAAGAAGAATAAGGAAAACTTTTCAAAGCAAAGTCCAGCAAGATCTTGGTAATACTAGGCACAAATCTAACTCAACTGGCTTCGAGTAATGAGGTTGACGTTTCTGAATGTTATTACCCCTCCTGTATGAGAAAGTTTCTTAAAAATTACAAGGCACTGGATTTCCACATGGACCACTGTGGTTCGAGTCCCAGAGAAAGTGGCTTGAAAAATACACTTGGCACATGTGCGTGCATACCCATAATCCCAAGAGGAGAATAGAGGAGAAAGGACTGCGGCATGGCCATCCCCGCAGGAAGTGATTTCTCACATTTCCTCTCTCCGTCTCTCTCTGGCAAGTGCAAACACCCTATTGCGAAATCTAAACAAAACAAAACAGAAACCGACATGATGCTAACGTTATCTTAGTGTCTTCTACTATGCAAGGCAACCATATTCTACCAGTTCAAGAGATCACCAATGATTCTAAAACGGATAAGAGAGGGTTACAAATGGACAGTCTTTCAGTTACCAACAATAAAAGTTCAGGTTTGAAAATGCCTGAGACAGGGCGTGAAGTTGATTTAGTTTTAGTTCAGTTGCAATATTTACTTCTTGTGGGCCAAGTGCCGTCCTCGTTTTCCACCTACATGTGTCCAGAAGAAGAGCCAAATGGAGACACTGTCTTAGTCTTTCAAAGCAACAATAGAGAAGTATTCACAATATGACTCTCACCTTCTCTGCTGCAGACTCTGAGATACAGCCAGGTCCTACAGATGCACATGTAACACTTTGGTCAGTCACTTCCGTGTTTTCTCAAGCCCAGAGCTCAGAACTCTGTTCTCAGCACTGGCTGTTCAAGTATAGAAAGTGAAAATATATATTCTAATTTTCTTCATGGCATTTCAAATACAAATTAAAATAATTTTATACCATACTCATGTACTGAAAGTTTTTGACCTTGTTTGATCACTCCAGTACCATATCAAAAGTCATTAAAATTCAAATAGTTGTAAATGAAGCATAAATAGTAATAATAACTTGAAATGCTAAAATATTGCTCAGGGTGATTTAGATTTTGTAAACATTGTTATCAAAAAGAAAAACAGCATTCTTGGCCCCCAAGAATAAAAGATTTAGATAAAAATGTTTTCCTAATGAACAGTGTGCTTAGGTATAGTATTATTACAGGCAAGACCAAAATTCCAATCATCCTTGCTAAATTGCTCGTCTGCTAGCTTCAGCTGTTTCAGGCCTTTTTAAAGTTAAACACTTTCTTAGTCAAAGAAGAAATATGCACAGTTTTCTTGTACATGGAAATAAAATGTAATCTATTCATTCCATCTTGTTTAAATTCTTCTGAAAATTAGGTGAATCTGATGACTCATGAAACAAACTTTGAAACTATTTTCTTTTTTTTTTTTTTTTAAGAATTATTTACAGGGGGCTAGCAGGTGGTATGGTGGTTAAGGGAGCTGGACTCCCACATGGCCAACTATGGTTCTAGTCCTGGACCTGGTAGCTTGTTTTCTCATTTTCCCTCTCTCTCTCTGTCCCTCTCTAGTCAAAATAAGCTAAATAAGTAAAATTAAACTAAATAATTCTTAAAAAAAAAAAAAAAAAAAGAATCATTTACGGGGGGCCAGCAGGTGGCGTGGTGGTTAGAGGTGCTGGACTCCCACATGGCCGACTGCAGTTTGAGTCCCAGACATGGTAGATTGCTTTCTTGCTTTCCCTCTCTTTCTTTGTCTCTTCTGGTCAAGTTCAAAAATAATGATAGTGGGAACCAGCAGTTAGCCTAATGGCTATGTCGCTGGACCCCCACGTAGTCGACTGCGGTTCGCGTCCCGGACCCGGTGGCTTAAAACTCACGCCGGGCGCGCGTGTGTGCCCAAGATCCCAAGAGAAGAATGGAGGAGAAGGAATTGCGGCGTGACCATCCCCTCTGGGGGGTGATTTCTCGCTTTCTGTCTCTATGTCTCTCTCTGTCTGGCGAGCGCATGCGCCCTTTAGCGAAAATCTCTCAAAAAAAACCCCAAAAAACAAAGGATTATTTACTCCAGGTCAGCAGGTGCTGTGGTGGTTAAAGTGATGGGCTCTCACATGGTTGACCGGTTCAAGTCCTGCACCTGGCAGCTTGTTTTCTCTCTCTCTCTCTCTCTCTCTCTCTCTCTCTCTCTCTCTCATCAGATTAAAAAGATAGACCAGCAGGTGTTGTGGTGGTTAAGGTGCTGGACTACCAAATGGCTGACTACAGTTCAAATCCTGGCCCTGGTGGGTTGCTTTCTCATTTTCCCTCTTTCTCTCTTTCTCTCTCTTTCCCTCTCTCTCTGTCTCTGATGAGCTCATGTCCCCTCTAGCAAATTTTAAAAAATAATAATAAAAATAATAAATAAAAATAAATAAAACAATTCTAAAAAAAGATAATGATGAATAAAGTTAAAATTTTTAAAAAAGAATTATTTACTCAATTTTATTTATCATCATTATTATTTTTTAATTTGCTACAAGGTACACATATTCACCAGAAAGAAACACAGAAAGAGAGAGAGGGAAAGTGAGAAAACAAGCCACCAGGTACAGGACTTGAACCACTGTCATACATGTGGGAGTCCAGTGCCCTAACTATTATGCCACCCTTTGGTCCCTGTAACTATTTTCAACATAGCTATGGCAGTGTTTGGGTGATGGTAGTAATAATGGCTGCCACTGAGTGCTGGTCTCTATGTTCTTCTTTTATAATTTTCATACAAAACCTGTGTAAGTAAGTTCATTTTCAGAAGAGGTTAATAGTTTGTCCAAGAGCACTCAAGAGTCAAAGTCAAGACTAAACCCAGTTCTCAGACCAAAGTCTGATCCCCACTCATGAAGCAATAATTTTTAGAAAATTGTTAGATATTCCAAAGCCTTTATTTTTTAGAACTGCTATATTTTGTGCCTTAACTTCAGTATCTTGCTATCAATGAAGTACTATAAAAATAATGAAATTCTGTATTATCAAGACCACATGGGGCTAGCAGGTGGTGCAGTAGTTAAGGTGCTGGACTCGCACATGGCCAACCACGATTTGAGTCCTGGACCTAGCAACTTGCTTTCTCACTTTCCCTTTCTCTCTCTCTCTCTCTCTCTCTCTCTCTGTTTCTCTATGGTTAAATTAAATAATAATAATAACAAATAAATTTTTTTTAAAGATCACAAATTTCACTGTGAAGCAATTCTCAGTAGGAAAGGGTACTGTCTTAGTCCATTACTGTGTTGTTAACAGAAAATACCTAAAACTGGGTGATACATAGAGTTTTAGAGGCCAGCAAGTGGTGAGGTGGTTAAGGTGCTGGATTCCCACATGGCTGACTATAACTTTAGTCACAGACCCAGCAGCTTGAAGATCATGCCAGGTGCATGTGCATGTGTGCCCAAAATTCTGACAGAAGAATGAAGAAGAGATTATTACAAGGAGAGGGAGATTATCTCCCTAGGAGGTGATTTTTCACTCTCCCTCTCTCTCTCTCTCTCTCTCTCTCTCTGGTAATTGCATGGGCCCTATGGAAAAAAATACTTTTATTCAGCTCATGGTTTGGAGGTCAAGGTTCGGGGGCCACACCTGATGGGCATCTTGCAGAGTCCTGATCTTATCGCAGGAGAGTAGAGCAGAGTAGTTGTCTGCAAGTCTGTATTCTGGTCTCATTTTTTTCTTCCTATAAACCCACCAGAACTCAGCTGTGGGAGACTTCACCCTAATGATCGTAGTCCTAATCTCTTCCTAAAGGCCCTACTTTTGAACACCGTAATTTTACCAAGTTTTCATCTTCTTAAATCCATTACAATGGCTCAACACATTACTTTTGGGAAGACATTCAAACTGTAGCAGGTACTTCTTAGATTAGGTAAATATTTTTTCTTTCTTAGAAGGTTTTATCAGGGGGCTGGCAGGTGGCATGGTGGTTGGAGTACTGGACTCCTACATAGCCAACCATAGTTCGAGTCCTGGACCTGATGACTTGCTTTCTCACTTTCCCTCTCTCTGTCTGTCTCTGGTCTAATTAAAATAATAATAATTATAATAAAATTAAGTAAATAATTATTATTTAAAAATATGTATCAGTTGGGATTACAAAACTCAATGGAAGGACATGTGAAACTTCTTACCGAAGTTTCACCTCTTCAAGTGGGTTCTAGAAACTCACTATTTAACATGTGGTTCTGGGACCAACAGGCTTAGGATTATCTGGGTACTCACTAGAAATGCACAATTTTGGGTCCTGCCTGCTGGACTGCATTTTAACAAGATCTGAGGTCTCCTGTGCTCATTAAAATTAGAAATGATCTGCTCGATAACATACACCTTACCCAACACTGGGTTCTTCACTTCCATTGCTTTCTGTACTCTCGATTTCTTTGTTCATTTTATTTATTTTCCCTCACATAGAAACATTCTTTTAAAGAGCCCTCTGCTGATCCTGTACCCCTCAGTCCCATGCCAGCACTTTCGCAACCAAGTGCCTTACAGGTTTCTGTACTCCCTGGGTCCATATCTTCTCCTGTCACTTCTCAACCCACTGCCATGTACTTGGGTCACTTCCCAAGTATCACTTGGCTCTGCTACATATTATACACTGTGCTAGACTCTCAGGATAAAATGGTCTGCAAGAAGGACATGGGCCCTGGACTCGAATGACTGTCTTTGAAATTGTTTTGACATATATCACCACTGACTTCCTAAATTGCCAATTATAGTAAGCACTTTTTATTAATCATCAGTGCTGTTTTTCTAAGTCTGGTAATAAAGAGATTTTGCAAAAATATAAAACAAGGCTACTCTTTCAATTTAAAAAAAATTCTTAAGGATTATTTTATTTAACTTTGTTTTATTTATTTACTTATTTTAAATTGACTAGAGAGAGAGAGAGAGAAAGTGAGAAAGCAAGCTGCCAGATCCGGGACTCGAGCCACAATTAGCCATGTGGGAGTCCAGCACCCTTAACCACCACACCACCTGTCAGGCCCCAGAAAGGTTATTTTTTTAAAATAATTATTTATTTAATTTTATTCATTCATTCATTTTATTTTAATTTGACCAGAGAGAGAGAGAGAGAGGGAAAGTGAGAAAGCAAGCCACCAGACCCAGGACTTAAACTGTGATTGACCATGTGGGAGTGTCCACCACCTTAACCACCACACCACTGCTGGTTCCCAGAAAAGTTATTTTTTAATTTTATTTTTTAGAGGTGTTTGCCTTAGGGCACTTGCACCCTCCAAAGACAGAGGCAGTAAGAGGGAAAGTGAGATATCACCCTCCAGGGGAGATAGCCATGCCGCAACGCTGTCCATTCTCCTCTTGGGATTCTGGACATGCACATACATGCACCTGGTGTGAGTTTCAAGTCACTGGGTCAGGGGACTAGTGGATGGCATGGTGGTTAAGGTGCTGGGCACTCCCATATGGCCAACTACGGTTTGAGTCCTGGACCTGCCGACTTGCTTTCTCATTTTCTCTCTTTCTGTGTGTGTCTCTCTCTGGTCAAAATAAAATAAATGAATAAATAAATAAAATTAAATAAATAATCTTTAACATAAATAAATAAAGTTACTGGGTCAGGGACTGGAACCACAGTCAGCCATATGGGAGTCTAGCAATGTAACCGCTATACCAAAAAATTATTTTTTTATAGAAATGTTGTTTTGGGGATCAGCAGATGACATGAAGGTTACATTGCTGGACTCCTGTATAGTTGCCTGTGGCTTGAGTCCCAAACCCGGCAGCTTAAAACTCACACTGGGTGCATGTGCGTGTGTGCCCCAAATCCCAAGAGGAGACTGGAGGAGAAGGGACTATAGCATGGTCATTCCCCTAGAGGGGTGATTTCTCACTTTCTCTGTCTCTTTCCCTGTCTCTCCAGCAAGCACACAAACCCAATAGAAAAAATCTCTCTTAAAAAAAAGAAAATGTTGGGACAACCAGATGGCACAATGATTACGTTGCTCAACTCCCACAGTTGACTGCAGTTCAAATCCTGGGCCCAGTGGCTTGAAACTCACACCAGGTGCATGTGCATGGGTGCCCAAGATCCCAAGAGGAGACTAGAGGAGAAGGGATTGCGGTGTGGCCATCTCCCCAGGGGGTGATTTCTTGCTCTCTCTGGTGAGTGCATGTTCCCTATAGCAAAAATACTCTAAAAAAAAAAAAGTTATTTTTACTTTTTTTCCTCTAAAATATCCATTTCTTCCATGAGAGAGACAGTCAGAGACAAATCGTAGCCCCAACAAGGTCTTGACACCATAACCCACCCCTAGCTTCCGCCAGCACGCATCACGGGCACGTGTCTGCCTGGCACACCAAGGGAGGTCTCTGGATACAAACCTGGAAACTTCCCATGTGGGTCAGCCTCACATTTTACTTATGGACCACCAACTCGTCTTAAGTTGACCGTTTTAAAAATTTGCCAGAGGTCACATGAGCTCACTGAAGAGAGAGAGAGTAAGAAAGCACCCTCCCTGGAGCATGGTCACACTGCAATCCCCCCTCCACCATTTCTCTCTCCCTTTTATTGGATTCTGGACATGCTACACTCAAGTGTTTTTCAAGCCACCGGATACAAAAGTCAAACTGGCAGCCATGTGGGATCCATCTGCCTTAATCACTGGGCCATGGGCTGGCCCCCATTTTTCTTTTTCTTTCTTTCTTTCTTTCTTTCTTTCTTTCTTTCTTTCTTTCTTTCTTTCTTTTTTTTTTTTTTTTTTTTTTTTTTTTTTTTTTTTTTTTTTTTTTTTTTTTTTGCCATAATGCCATATATTTACCAGAGAGAGACAAAGAGAGGGAAAGTGAGAAATTACCCCCCCCCCCCGGGGGGGGGCAGGCCACAGACCCTTTTCCTTCATTCTCCTCTTGGGATTTTTAGCTACACATGCACACATGCCTGGCATGATCTTCAAGCAGCAGGTCTGAGATTTGAACCATAGTTGACCATATGGGATCCACTGCCTAAATCACCACACCACCTGTTGCCCCTTATTTTTACTTTAAAATGAACAAATATTCTTAAAATCTGTCTTACTCTCTAATACTTACAGAACAAAGCTCTGAGCTCCTCAATATTGTTTAAGAGAGTGACTTCTGAGATGAAACAATTTAAGAACAACTGGATTCTACTTTATTTTTAAAAAGAATTATTTATTTAATTTTATTATTACTATTATTTTAAATTTGCTATAGGGCACGTGTGCTCACTAGAGAGAGAGAAAAAGTAAGAAAGCAAGACGCCAGTTCTGGGATGTGAACTGTGGTCACCCCCAACCACCACGCCACCTGTTGGTCCCTGGAGTCTACTTTAAAACTATATAATTTTTTTTTAACAAATCTCCAATATTTATATAGCTTTTAACTATAGTATTAATATTGGAAGCACCAATAAATTAGCCTAAGCAATTTCTCTCTTAGGTTTTACCAATTGAGCTAAAGAAGAAGCTTTCCCAGGCCAGCTACAGCTTAATGCCTAATGACTAAGAGAGCTGGGCCCCATGTGGCCGGCTGTGTGGTTCAAATCCTGGCCCCAGTAGCTTGTAAAACATGCTGGGCATGTGTGTATGCATGCCTAAAATCCCAACAGGATGGAGAAATGGAGAAGGAATTGCAGCATGACTGTGTCCCATTGGGGAGTGTTTTCTCACTCTGTGAGTGCACATACCATCTGGCAAATAAAAAGAGTTGGGGCCGGCAGGTGGCATGCTGGTTAGTGTGCTGGGCTCCCACATGGCCAAATGCAGTTCAAGTCAAGATCTGGCACTTGCTTTCTCACTTTCCCTCTGTCTCTCTCTGGTTAAATTAAAAACTAATAATAATAATAAATTATATTATTAAAAAAAAAAAAAAACAGAAAATGTTGCTTACCTAGGCATTCCTTGCACAGCAAGAAAACAGGAAATGGTAACTGGTCCTGAAAACTGAAAGCCTTTACTATACTGTTTGTAGCAATAAAAATTCATGCTTTAATTTTCTGGAAATAGAAAAAAAACAAGGTAAAAACTAAAACAGTGGTCCAGGATTAGTGGTGCCATTGGTAACATACTGAACTGCAGTACTGGAAGACACATGGCTAACCATAGTTTGGATCCCCAGTCCTGTCTACCTGAAATACAATAGAGGTGCACTGAGTACCCAAGCTCCTGAGCTCAAAGCCTGGGGGAGGGTAAAGGGTAATCATGACCAGATGAGACCCTATCAAGTGTGCTTCTCTCACTCTCTCTTATGTGCATAAATGTTCTCTCCATCACGAATTAAAAAGTAAACTAAATTAAATCAATAAGGTGAATAGTTGGCTTTAAATATTCTTTCTATGGGGCCAGCAGGTAGCATGGTGGTTAAGGGCACTGAACTCCCACATGGCTGACCACCGTTGAAGTCCCAGACCTGGTTGCTAGCTTTCTCACTTTCCCTCTCTCTCTCTTTCACTCCGTTCCTCTCTAATCAAATTTAAATAAATAAAGTTTAATAAAATAATTATTAAAAAAATTCTTTCTATGAGTTTATTTTGCCCACAGCAATATTTTCTAAAGCTTTTAAAATCAATGTTTTGCTCTTATCTTGAATATTTGTACCTGATTTTCAAGTCATACCAGAATATGGCTATAAGAGCAAATATCTACCATATTCAAATAAATAATTTTTTTTTATCTTCTCCAAGCCTTGGTTTTATTTATTTATTGTTCATTTGTTTGGTTTTTCTTTTTTCCATTTATTTTTACTTTTTTCCACATTAACTTTACATATCAAAAAAAATTTTGCTCACACTCCATAGTTCTTGACAGTTAATAAACAACTTTCAAAATTTCAAAATACTAAAAAATAATTGGAATAATAATAATGATAATGATGATAGGGAAAAATAATGAAAAACTGTTGGATGATGAAATGGGGATTTTAATGTATCTGTATTGACTGATATGCATGGTATTCCTTCTGGTAAAAGAAATGTAATACACTGTAAAGTTATACATGATTCAATGTAATATAAACAAGATTATGGGACCAGCAGTTAGCGTAATGGCTATGTCGCTGGACTCCCACGTAGTCGACCGCGGTTCGAGTCCCGGACCCGGCGGCTTAAACTCACGCCGGGCGCGTGTGCGTGCGTGCCCAAGATCCCGAGAGGAGAATGGAGGAGAAGGGATTGCGGCGTGGCCATCCCCCCTGGGGGGTGATTTCCTGCTTTCTATCTCTCTGTCTCTCTCTGTCTGTCTGGCGAGCGCACGCGCCCTATAGCAAAAAAACCTCTCCAAAAAAAGAAAAAAAATAAATAAACAAGATTATGATAATAAATAAAATACTTTTTTAAATTTCAGAATACTGAGTTTTAAAGATAATGTTCAAAATATTTCTTATAATTCTGTATAATTTTGTTTGTGACTCTTTAACAACAGAGACAGCATGGTTTTAAATATTTTTGAGAAAATATTTACATATCAGCTACTCAAGTTGTTGCAGAGCAAATGCCCAGCATGCTAGTCACACATAAACCTCAATTCAACCCTGCCTACCAAGTATTCTATGATATACCATCTGCTAGCAAAGATCAATATCTTTTTCTCCCTTCAAAGTCTTTCTCAAGATAATCCTTTGATGTGGTTGCTCTTTTGCAATTTCTACTGATTACAATGCTGGGCTGAAAGAGTCCAGGTTATTTTATGGCATGAATTCTGTTGGCTTACTGGAGATCCACCTTAGTTCCATAGTTTCCTGATTAATCTTCAGGTATGACATTCCAGCCAAAGCCTTGCCCAATAATGAGTATTTCCAATTTCTGACTCAATGCAATGAGCATTATTGAACTTACGCAGATAATGCTTCTGCCACAAAATAATACTCCCAAATATTTCCAATTCAAGGGGGGTCAGGAGAAGAAAAGTTTATGTTTCCATTTAAAGAAACAAACAAGAAAAATATTTTAACAAATTGCTGAACCTATCAACAATTCAAAAGAAAGTAAAATGTTTAAATGGGGAAAACAAAGCATAGTTAAAAAAAAAGAAATCAGTAATGTTTTACTCAAAAGTCATAAAATTCTATTTTGCGATTTCAGTCTTATGTTCAAACTCTCTTCTGCTGAATATGCAGAGTTACTGTGGCCTAATCTTTCCATTTAAATCCTAGAAGTTAACATTCAATGTTATTATTTTTTTTTGAAGAGGTTTTTGCTATAGGGTGTGTGTGCTCGCCAGAGAGAAAGAGAGAGACAGAGAGACAGAAAACAAGAAATCACCCCCCAGGGGGGATGGCCACGCCGCAATCCCTTCTCCTCCATTCTCCTCTCGGGATCTTGGGCACACACGCACACGAGCCCGGGGTGTTTCAAGCCACCGGGTCCAGGACTCGAACCGCGGTCGACTATATGGGAGTCCAGCGACATAACCATTATGCTAGCTGCTGGTCCCTCAATGTTATTATTGATATTTCTGTCCCTAGCATTAAATTGGTCATTTTCTTGGTTGCCTTTCATTCTCTTATTTCTGTATGTATCTCTAGTTTTTCTGGTAGAGTGCTCCTTTCAGAACTTCTTGAAGACTGGGTCTACTATTGGCAAATTCTTTCAGGTCTTGTTTATCTGAGAATGTTTTTATCCTTTCTTTCCATAGGAAAGATAATCTTGCCGGGTATAGTATTCTTGGTTGAAACTGCTTTTCACTTAACACTTTGAATATATTTTCCCATTTTTTCCTTGCTCGCATTGTTTCTGATGAGAGGTCTGAGGTTAGCCTGATAGAATAACCTGTATAAGTAACATGATGTTTCTCTCTTGCCAATTTTAGTATCTTGTTTTTGTCTGTAAATTTGGCCAGTCTGGCTATGATGTGCCTTGGAGAAGACCTTGGGTTGATTCTATTAGGGGTCCTTTGTATATCTTGGGTGTGGATACTTGAATGCCTCTCTAGATTTGGAAAATTTTCTTCCAAGATTTCATGGAATAGATTGTCAATGCCCTTATCAGTTTCCTCACCTTCTGGGATACTGATTATTCAGATGTTTGGGTGCTTAATGCTGTCTAGTATTTCTTGTATAGTATTGACATTGGGGGGGGGGTGTATTTTCATGTTTTTTTGGTTGTTTTTTTTTTTTTTTTGAGATCAGAGGTTTTGCCTTCAACATCCGAAATTCAGTTTTCTGCATGGACTAATCTGCTTGTAATACTTTCGAGGGAAGTTTTGATTTCCTGAATGGCAGCCTTCATCTCTAATAGCTCCATTTGATTCTTTTCTATGGTGTGTATTTCCTCTTTCAGGTCATGGGAGAGCTTCAACACCTCCTGGAACTCACTGTCTCTTTTCTCCTTCATCTTCTGGAGTTCATTATCTCTCAGCTCTTGCATATTGTTTAGTTTTGTCACTACGAATATTCTGAATTCTCTATCAGACATTTCCACGAGTTCTACTGTACTGTCTGCACATGATGAGGGATTGTTCTTTTCTGTTAGTGGAGAGACAGTTTCTTGATTTCTCATGCTTCTTGTGCCTCTGCAATTGTTTCTGGTTATTCTGCGACAAAATCTATCCTCCGCTGTGCTTTGCAATGTGGTATCCACAGAAAGGTTAGGAGTTCAGATTTATAAAAAGAAATTTCTTCATTAAAACAGGAGGTTCAATAAGTGGTGAGGATTTCAATGACTCTAAAAGTATTCAGATGGCTTGGCTACTGTGCATCGAGGCCTACCTAGACATTCAGTGTGTGGAGAGTGAAGCTTAGAGTGGGAAAGTAAGGTTAAAAGCAAAAAGGAAAAAAAAAAAATAGCTAGATAAATACTACCAAAAAAGAAGGGGAAAAAAATTTTTTTACACATAAAAAAATGAACATGCCAAGGCATACCTCACCTTTAAAATGGCTTCTAAAATTAGCAAATGAAAGAAAAAGCCCAAGGTGAAGAGAAGTGGTTGAAAAATTAAGAGAAAAATTAAATTTAAAGAGAGAGTGTGAGACAGCCAGCCAGCCAGCCAGAGACAGAGAAAAGATGGAGGTCACCCTACCCTGAACATGCCAGGATACACCTCAGCTTTTTTTTTTTTTTTTTTTGGAGAGGTTTTTGCTACAGGGCACCTGTGCTCACCAGAAAGACAGAGACACAGACAGAAAGCGAGAAATCATCTCCCCGGGAGAAAAGCCACACCGCCATCCCTTCTCCTCCATTCTCCTCTCGGGATCTTGGGCACGCACGCACACACACCCAGAGTGAGTTTAAGCCACCGGGTCCAGGACTCGAACCACAGTCGACACATGGGAGTTCAGTGACCATAGCCATTATGCTAACTGCAGGTCCCAACACACCTCAGCTTTAAAATGGCTTCTTGTCTGAATATTTTGGGAGTCTTCAAATCAATAAATATTTAAGGTATTGCATTTTGTTTATAAAGGAAATCAGTTCCTCATAAGAATACATCTTTTAAATTGTACCTAGACCATGAAATATCATGTTTTGGTCTTGATGGTAAAAAAAATATAATCAGTGTAACATTCCCATTAACTGTGCACACAACCATCAAATAGACCCCCAAAGTGGTGGTGGGAGGAGGAAGCCAGATTGTTGGCTTTAAATATTTAGTTATCCCGGAGAAAGTACCCCTCCTGAAAAAGTACATTTGACTGCTTAGCCCTGAAGGAAAATTCAGATGAAATCTGTTTGTCATCTTTTACCAGAGGTAGTTAAGCTCTAAGGAAGCAATGCCACTTTCCATCAGACAGGTTTTACTACATTTTTAAGGAATAGTCTAATTTACAACCTTTGCATAGGCTTCCAATCTTTCCTGTTTAGGATACAAATAAAGCCTCAAGCAATTTGTTTTCATTCATCTTTTTGTCTCAGACCATGTACAAGACAGAGAGATCCCACCTTTAGCTCTTAAAGGAAAACTATTAAACATAACTTTAAGCAATTTAAAAAAAAAAAATTCATGATAGGGACCAGCAGTTAGCATAATGGCTATGTTGCTGGACTCCCCCACGTAGTAGACCGTGGTTCGCGTCCTGGACCCGGTGGCTTAAAAAACTCACGTCAGGAACCAGCAGTTAGCGTAATGGCTATGTCGCTGGACTCCCATGTAGTCGACCACGGTTTGAGTCCCGGACCCGATGGCTTAAAACTCATGCCAGGCACGTGTGCATGCGTGCCCAAGATCCCGAGAGGAGAATGGAGAAGGGATTGCGGCATGGCCATCCCCCCTGGGGGGTGATTTCTCGCTTTCTGTCTCTCTGTCTCTCTCTGTCTGGCGAGTGCACGCGCCCTATAGCGAAAAACCTCTCAAAAAAAAAATAATAATTCATGATAGAGTGTGTGTTTGTGCACGTGCACAAGAGAAAGAGAAGAATGCACCTCCACAGGGTCTGCTCATATGTCGATACTGTTCTTCTGGTCATCCAGCCCATGGGATCCTGGGCTCTTGCATGCGTGCCGGGCCTGTTTCAGGCAGCCAGAACAGGGCTTTGAACTGCAGTTGCCACGTGGGGTCTTGCTTCTCTGAGCAACACATTACCATGCACCACAGAGCCACAAATAAAGCCACTTAATTGTTTTAATACCAGCTATGTTTGCAGATTGATTAAAAAACATAGTTTTGAATCAAATCATTAAAATGTGCCATTCATATCACTTGGGATTTATTCTTGACCCATCAATTTTTATTTTACATAATGCAGTGTATACCCATACTGACCTTAGAGAAGAACTATATTATGTATTTCTAAGTAACTTTAATTAACTTGTTTTGAAGTGGACCAGCCAGGTGGCACAGTGGTTAAGGCATCTGGATCCCACATAGCCAACGGTGCAGTTTGACTCGTGGACTCCAAAGCTTGAAAAACACACCAGGTGTGTGTGCTTACATGCCCCAAATCCCAAGAGGCTAAGGGAGAAGAGACTGTAGTGTGGCCATCCTGAGGGGTGATTTCTCACTTTCTCTCTCTCTCCATCTCTCTCTGTCTCTAATGAGCCCACGTGCCCTATAACATATATAGCCCTATGGGTATGAGTGCACATGCCCTATAGCAAAAACCTAGAAGAAAATAGAAAACACTTCATTAAATAGCAGAAAATGTTTGTCATTTCCTTTACTCCTTTTGATTCCAAAGTTTGACCTTACTATACCCAATATGGGTATAAACTGAATTATTAAAAAATAAGAATCAAAGGGGTCAAGAATAAATTCCAAATGATGTGAATGACACATTTTAACTGCTTGGTTTAAAACTATGTTTTAACAACATGTAAATGTAGCTGGTATTACTTTGGTTACTACTAAACACCAAATGTTTTAGTAGTTGTAGTAGTTACTACTACTACAACCAAAATCTTGTAGTAACTTTGCTGAGGGCATAAGGAGCTTAATTTAAGATCTACCAGAGAATCTTTTAAGATAAAACTATTGAACTTTATGTCTATGTGTATAAATCCCTTTAAATTGGTTCTAAAAATGTTATACTTTTCAATATGGTTTTACTTACCTTCAGTCAAAAATTTACAATAGAGAATTTAGATTGAAGTTATTTGCCTTTTCATGACATGAACAAGTGTGAATGTGTATACACACATATATACATATATGAACATACATATACTTGAATATACACATACATGTAAGATGTGTGTAAATGAAGTACGTTTCTGTAAGTGGAAACACTTTCTAATTTCTGTAAGTGGAAATACTTTTTTTTTTTTTTAAGCTTGTTATAGTGTGTGTGTGCTTGCTGGGTGAAGAGAGACAGAAAGTGAGAAGTCATCCCCCAGGAGGGATAGCCCCACTTCAATCCCTTCTTCTCTATTCTCCTCTTGGGAACTTAAGCAGTCATGCACATGTGCCCAGTGTGATTCTCAAACTGCCAGGTCTGGGATTTGAACTACTCAGTGGCTATATGGGATCCAGCCACCTTAATCTCCCCGTCACCTACTGGCCCTTGAAACACTTTTTTTTAAAAGAGATTTTTGCTATAGGGCACATGTGTTTACTGGAGACAGAGAGAGAGAGAAAGTGAGAAATCCACCACCACCACCACCACCACCACCACCACCCCCCCAAAGGATGGCCACACCGCAATCACAATCCCTTCTCCTCTTAGGATCATGGGCACTCACACACACGGGCCAGGGGTGAGTTTCAAGCCTGTGGGTCCACTATTTAAACTGCGGTTGGCCGTGTGGGAGTCCAGTGACGTACCCATTATGTCATCTGCTGGTCCTGCCTTGAAAGTTTTTAACTGTGATGGAAATATGCCTCTTTGCAATTCTTACAAGCACCGGTCTAGACTTTAGGATGTTTACTTTGAAAGTTATAGAAGACAAGCATTAATAACTAAAAATACGTTTTAAACTGTTAAAATCATGAAAGAAGACAGTATGTTCTACACGGCCTAAAGGTAAAACTTACTTAATATGCACTATACACAAATCTAAGGTGCAATAAAAATAAATTTAAATCAGATGTTTAAATATTTTTACAAAGAATTAAAGATAGTTTTTAAGACATCTTTTTGTTTTTCTTAGAGGTTTTTGCTATAGGGTGCATGTGCTCACCAGACAGACAGAGACAGAGAGACAGAAAGCGAGAAATTACCCCCCAGGGTGGATGGCCACACTGCAGTCCCTTTTCCTCCATTCTCCTCTCGGGATCTTGGGCACGCACGCACACGCACCTGGCATGAGTTTTAAGCCACCGGGTCTGGGACGTGAACCGTGGTCGACTACATGGGAGTCCAGCAACATAGCCATTACGCTAACTGCTGGTCCCAAGTTTTTAAGACATCTTAAAGCTTGGTTTGCAATAGAATACAAATTACTTGTTTTATTTACAAGCCAACCTGGAAAATATTAGTGAAGTGTAATGGACTTCATAAAAGCTTCTCTGTGTTTTAATACTTTAAAAGCAACCCTGGTAGAAGATTATGTGGAGTCAAGTCCCCCAAATCTACCAAACAAAAAACATCTGATTTCAGTTCTCACTCATCTAGTTGCATCTTCCCCAAGTCTATTATGGTCATTAAGGGCATCACACAGAAATGAGCAATCCTTTCACTGATCTTAGTGTTTCTACAAGTTCCCATACAGAGACACTTATGTGTGTCACATAACCAGGACAGATTCTGAGAAATGCATTAGGTGGTGGTGTGCAAACGTGTGTACTTGCGCAACCTGGATGGAACAGCCTACTACGCATCTAGGCTACATGAAATTGTCTGCTGCTTCAGGGCCACGACGACAAAACATGAAATTACATCAAGCACAAGAGGAAATGATACAATCACGAGATGTGGGGAACATGAGCTGTGTGGGGCTGCTGCCAGCAGCAGGAGGGCCGGTCGGGTGAGTCTGAAACCCTCGTTTCTATCGAGCACTCTGGTATAATCGATGCAATCATTTGGAAGTAACAAAGAGCTAATTCATTCTGCAAGCTGCTGCTGTATTACTCCTCCTCAAAACCGTTTCTCCCATGTTCCCACTCAGGGATCCAGGATAACGCAGTGAATCTTGTATAGACATCTGCACTCAATTGTCGGTTCAGAACTTCATTCTGGATCAATCTGGTCTTTCTCCTACTTATTATACTTGAATCAACCCAGTCCTGTTTTTTTTATTTGTTTTGTTTTGAGATAAAATGCATACACATGGTGAAGTACAGATTTTAAATATAGAACTCAATGAGTCTAATAAATCTAAACACTCAAGTAACAGCTATTCACTATCCCCAAAAAATAGAAAACATCACCAATGCCATGAAGGTTTTTTTGGTGTGTGTGTGTGCTTGTGTGTCTCCTTTGTGAGAAAGAAAGAAAGGGATAGAAAGACAGCGACAGGCGTTTTTGACAGCATCTTGCTTTTTTGGGATCTTCCTGCCCCAGCCTCCCAATTAGTCAGGATCCCTGAAATGTGCAACCATACTCTACATTTGGGTTGTCCCAGGAACCTAATCCGGGCCTCCTATGTGGCTTCTGGTCTCCTAAGCAGTGGTGCCACCTTCCTGTCAGCCTGTTTGGGCCCAACTCTGTGTTTTAACTCAATTCTATAAATGCCCTTCCACCTTTTCAATGCCTTTCCAACTGTCCTTAAAAACTCAACCAAAGCTCTTCTAAAGGATGTCAAAATTCACTCATGTACCATCTAAATTACTACTATAGGGTCATCTGAAAAGTTGATGCAGTTTTGCATAGAAATATACATCATGACTTTTCTGACAACCCAATACTTTTTTTCTCTCTTTTTTAAAAGATGTTTTTGCCTTTGGGTGTGCATACTTACTGGAGAGACAGAGGGACAGTGAGAGGGAAAGTGAGAAATCACCCTAGGAGGAATGGCTACACTGCAATCCCTTTTCCACCATTCTCCTTCAGAGAGATTAGGGCTATATGCACATGCACCAGGCATGATTGTCAAACCACCAGGTCTGGGACTTGAACCACAGTCAGCTTTGTGGGAGTCCAGCAACATAACCACTATGCCATCTGCTGGTCTCCCTGACAACCCAATAGTCTTCAGACTCAGCCATCATCATCATGCACTGAACTACTACAGGGTAGTAGTTCCCAAATCTCTCTACCTTTATTATTGCCTTCCTTCCTTCCAAAATACTACCCTCATTGTTATCAAAGTAGTATTTTAAAACCATACAAGGGACCAGCAGATGGCATAATGGTTACATTGCTAGACTTCCACATGGTGGACTGTAGTTCAAGACCTGGATCCAAAAGCTTAGAACTCATGCCAGGCACGTGTGCATGGACACCCCAAATCCTGAGAGGACAATAAAGGAGAAGGGACTGCAGGGTGACAATCCTCCCTAGGGGGTGATTTCTCACTTTTTGTCTCTGTCTTTCCAGTGAGCGCACCTGCCTTATAGCAAAAATCTCTCTGAAAAACGAAACGGCTATACGTCATGTTAGGTCACTGTCCTGCTTAACCACTCTTACGGCATATCATCACACTTGAAATAAATCCAAATGCCTTTTCCTGTATCATTAAGCTCCCTCATTTCATGTTGCTTCGCCCACTGCGTGCTATGCTCTGTTCATATAAACTTCCTTCTTGGTTCTGTAACACAGTGAGACTTTCCTGTCTTAGAGACTCTGAATTAATGATTCTCTCTGCTTTTCTCCACTACCTATATCTGACCAGCTACTGTTTAAATCTTTTATTCACCATTCAGACCTCAGCTTCAAAGGCAGTGACTCACAGAAGGCTCCCCGGACGGGAAATGTACTGTATTAACTTCAGTCATCCTCTACCACAAATCCTACTTTACTACTTTACTTAACATCTGCCACTGGTATGCATCTGCATGTGTTTGTTACTCTGTAGTCTGAAATTCTACCTGGGGTCCCAACACAAAAATTGCCCATGAAATCTGAAAAGAATAAGAAAACTATTGCTACTTATCAAAATAAGTAAATAAATACAAAGCCTTCATGAGACAAAAAGGGAAAGAAAGAACTGTAGCTTTAACTAGGAGCAAAAAGAATATAAAACACAGGTTCAGTCAAAGTTTAATTCGCAGAAAGTTTAATCAGTTAAGTTAATGAAAATATCAAAATTTTTGAATTAGTGTATGGCAGCAGAAATTTAGTTCTTGTTGCAAATAATACAGTTTTGGTGTCCCCATCCCTGACGAGCTATGCTGCAGAAAGAGCAATGGCGTTGAATCTTAGCTCATCAGGGTCACGCTCCATAAACTTCTTGCAAACTTCTATGGCATCCTACGGAGGGGAGCATATAAATGTATAGATTATCAATGTGTATTTTACATATATATGATACACATGCATTTTATGTTTTTCTAATTCATACTTATTTTGTACTGAATGTTTCTTTTCAAATTTGACACTGGTTCACATAAGGCCCTGAAAACTTCTTTATTCACGATGGATTTTTAATACTAATTCAATTGTTTCTTATTGTATTTTCTTTTCTTTTCTTTTTTTTTTTTTTGGAGAGGTTTTTCGCTATAGGGCGCGTGCGCTCGCCAGACAGACAGAGAGACACAGAGAGAGAGAAAACGAGAAATCACCCCCCCAGGGGGGATGGCCACGCCGCAATCCCTTCTCCTCCATTCTCCTCTCAGGATATTGGGCACGCACGCACACGCGCCCGGCGTGAGTTTAAGCCACCGGGTCCGGAACTCGAACGGTGGTCGACTACGTGGGAGTCCAGCGACATAGCCATTACACTAACTGCTGGTCCCTGTATTTTCTTTTCTTTTCTTTTCTTTTTTTGCAGAGGTTTTTGTTTTTGATATAGGGCGCGTGCGCTCTCCAGACAGACAGAGAGAGACAGAGAGACAGAAAGCGAGAAATCACCCCCCAGGGGGAATGGCCATGCCGCAATCCCTTCTCCTCCATTCTCATCTGGGGATCTTGGGCATACACGCACACGCGCCCGGCGTGAGTTTAAGCCACCGGGTCAAGGACTCGAACCGCGGTCGACTACGTGGGAGTCCAGCAACATAGCCATAACGCTAACTGCTGGTCCCTCTTATTCTATTTTCTAAAAACACGGCAAGGACAAAGAAGCAATCAAATACAGAGGAAATGTTACATAATGATCTTTAGAGATGTTTTAAAAGCTATAAGAATATTAAAAGTTGGTGAGAGAGTTTAATTACTACCTCTAGCAAAGTTTCATCACTAGTTTTCCCATGGTTAATTGGAAATGGTTTCCGCCCATCTGTGGAAAAGAAACAAAGAGTTGAATGCTTAGCTGTGTTTACAGGATAATGTACTTTGTTTATTTTTAATTAATTATTTTTTAACTTAGTATTACTATTTTTTAAAATTTGACTGGAGGAGACAGAGAGAGAGAGGGAAAGTGATAAAGCAAGTCACCAGGCGCAGGACTTGAACTGTGGTCAGTCATGTGGGAGTCCAGTGCCTTAACCACCATGCTACCTGCTGGCCTCAGGATAATGTACTTTCAACATCTTTTTTCCTCTTCCCACAGCAAGGCAAGAAGAGTTTAAACATATTTTAAGTAATATATTCCAAAACAAATACTGTAAATATGCTTATTAGAACTGTGCTTCCATGTCTGAAAGCCTAAATTATCTTCATGAACAGGATATATTATAAATAAGCATTGGCTTTAGTTTCCCAAAAAGAATATACAATATTAATGAGCTCAGTTTTTGTTTGTTTGTTTTTTGTTATAGGGCTTGTGCACTTGCCAAAGACAGAGGGAGAGAGAGGAAAGTGAGAAATCACCCCACAGGGGAGATAGCCACACCACAATCCCTTCTCCTCCAGATTTGGTGCATGTAAATAAAGAGGGGGGGGGAACTTAGTTGAAGGTCTATATTAAGGGTGAAGATATAAATAAATAAATAAATAAATAAATATTTGGTGCATGTAGACACTTGCACCTGGTGTGATTTTTAAGCCTCCATGTCTGAGACAAACTGCGCAGTTGGTCATGTGGGATCCAGCACCTCAACCTCCACACCACCTGCAGCTCAGTGAGCTCATTTTTTAACAAGTTATCACCCCAGTTTTTACCCTTAGAAAGATAAAAGGCCTCTTTTGTCAAGGTAGACCCCCAGGCGAAAGTTGCTAGCATGCAGCCGGAGATCTCCTGAGCACTCTAGGTACACAGGTGCCCATGATTCAAGCTGGCTGAGGCTGGGGGTGGAATGCCACGTGGCTTCAGGACTATGCTGTGGGTGCTATATCTCTATCTCTCCATCTCTCTGCCTCTCTCTCTCAATTGTGGAACTATGATCCAACTTTAGAAAATGCTAAATCAGAAGATCTTCAGTAAGACTGACATGTTTACACCACTGAAAGGGAGTCATGCTGTCATGGCTTACATGCCACTACTACTGATCATAGGCCACCAATGCAGTAACACAGCACAGCAATCCAAGTAACAGGGTTATTTTACGGACCACCAAAGAGTTAGCCAAATTTACAATCACCCTGAATAAAGTAGTACTTTTTCAATATTATAAAAAAAAATGAAAAAGCCCAGAATTATAGTACTCATGAAGAAAAGTTAACTGATACTCTATATCCCAAATCTATAATCTCAACTATTTTATAAATGACACTTTACCAAGTTCAGTCCATTAAAAACAGCTTCTTCTGGGACCAGCAGTGACCGTAATGGCTATGTCGCTGGACTCCCATGTAGTCGACCGCAGTTCGCCTCCCGGACCCAGTGGCTTAAACTCACGCCGGGCGCATGTGGGTGCATGCCCAAGATCCCAAGAGGAGAATGGAGGAGAAGGGATTGCGGCGTGGCCATCCTCCTTGGGGGGGTGATTTCTTGCTTTCTGTCTCTCTGTCGCTCTCTGTCTGTCTGTCTGGCAAGTGCATGCGCCTTATAGCAAAATCCTCTACCAAAAAAAGAAAAAACAACCCAGCTCTTTCTATTTCTTTTTTTTTAAAGAATTATTTTATGTAACTTTATTTATTTAAATTTGGCCAGAGAAGAACACAGAGAGAGAGAGAGCGTGAGAAAACAAACTGCCAGGTCCGGGACATGAACCCCAGTCGGCCATGTGGGAGTCCAGTGCCCTTAACTATCAAGCCACCTGCTGGCTCCTACTTCCATGATTCCTAAGCATAATAAAAATTTCTGAATCAATAATGCATATTGTGATAAACTTGAATTGTTAAATACTACTTTTAAACAAAAGTATAAGTGAAAATAAACAAATAAATATATCTCCATTAAAGTGATATTACTATGTTATTAGAATTTGCTATCCACATTTTTCAGCTAACACTGAGATGAACATTCAAAATCCTAAAGAAATGGATCCCTTAATTAGAGTGCTTCAGGGACCAGTCAGTGGTGTAGTGGTTGAACCTGCTGGATCCACCCGACCACCTTAGCAGTTTGAGTCTAGGACCCAGTGGCTTGAGAAACATTCCAGGTACATATGTGTACTTGCTCAAAATCCCAAGAGGAGAAAGAAGAAGGAAGTGTTAGCATGGCCATCCCCCCCAGGGATGATTTCTCTCTCTCTCTCTCTCTCTCTCTCTCTCTCTCTCTCTCTCTCTCTCTCTCTCTCTCGCAAATACACATGCCCTATGACATCTAGAAAAAAAAATGAAACTTAATTCCTGTACTTCCTATACTTTGTAACAACCGTAAATGGGTCAGTCAAGGTGATACAACAGTGTATGTAGCACTCTGAGATGCTGAACCCACAAGAGCAGGATCTAGTTCCCACCCTGAGGAAGGTGGCTCCCAGCACACCCTGGGTAAGTGCACATGTGCCCATGATCCAGGATGGCCAAGGCTGGGGGAGGACCATAGCATGAAGTCCCTGTTGGGGGGAGCCTGTCTCTCCCATTCTCATGGAAGAAATTAACAAACTTGGGAGAAAAAAAAGAACCATAGGGGAATGTTTTTTGTAAGTATTACACAGAAACTCTTTTGATTATCCATATTTGTATAAACTTGCATTATTTTCCTAACCTGCAAAATACATTTCTCAATAATAGACCATAAAGCAGCTCCTTAAAATAAACAATGTAGGTTTATCTTTTCCTTAGTTAAATTATAAATCAACATGTATTTTCCTGGTTCCTACCATTTTTTTTTTGTATTGTATGTTGAGCTATAATATGTAATTTTCCTTCATATACAACTGTTGTTTTAAGTCATGTACAATTAATTTCAGACAACAGTATCATAGATTAAGATCATTAAATAATTGATCTTGAAATATCAAAAAAAGTAAACAAACTGAAACTATATACTATTTTGTTATAATGGCAACTTAGAGCAAAGATGAACTATAATTTTACTGTTATTCTAATCCTGAGGTTGGTTAACCACAGCCCATGGGCCAAACCTAGCTACTCTTCCTTTACACTAAAGAAAAAAAAAATTTTTAATTACATTTAATCACATATATCTTTACAGTGTCTTTTTAAAATTTACATTTAATCACTTATAGCTTTTTTTAAAACTTTATTTTTTTATTTTCAATTTGGTCAGAGAGAGAAAGAGTGAGAGAGAGGGCAAGTGAGAAAGCAAGCCGCCAGGTCCAGGAATTGAATAGTGGTCAGCAATGTAGGAGTCGAACACCCTTAACCACCACGCCACCTGCCGGCCCCAATCACATATATCTTTACACTGTTTTTTTGTTTGTTTTCTTTTGTTGGAGAGGTTTTTGCTATAGGGCCCATGCTCTCCAGAAAGACAGAGAGAGACAGAAAGCGAGAAATCACCCACGCTATCCACATTTTTCAGCTAACACTGAGATGAACATTCAAAATTGTGCCACGCCACAATTCTTTCTACTCCTTCTCCTCTCGGGATCTTTGAAATTACCCATATCAAAACACAGGAGTGTCTAGATTATCCATGTCAGACCACTTTAGATAAAGTAGAGGTCCTACAAATTTACAGAGTTTTGAAGCAGGAATAGGTCATTACGAAGGAATGAGAGTCATAACTTTTGACTTATTTTTCTTGTTTTAGTTTTGCTATAGGGTGCATGTGTGTGCAAGAGACAAAGAAAGCCCCACAGGGCAGTAAGGCCATGACACAATGCCTTCTCCTCCAGTCTCCTCTTGGGATTTTAGGTGTCTGCCAAGCGCACGCCCACATACATCGCACATGATGTTGAAGCTGCCAGGTCTGGGACTAGAACCATGCAGTTGGCCATGTGACAATCCAGTGCCTTAACTTCCATACCATCTGCTGACCTCAACTTTTGACTTCTTTTTTTTTTTTTTTTTTTGGAGAGGTTTTTTCGCTATAGGGCGCGTGCGCTCGCCAGACAGACAGAGAGAGACATAGAGACAGAAAGCGAGAAATCACCCCCCAGGGGGGATGGCCATGCCGCAATCCCTTCTCCTCCATTCTCCTCTCGGGATCTTGGGCACACACACACACGCGCCCAGCGTGAGTTTTAAGCCACCGAGTCCGGGACGTGAACCGCGGTCGACTACCTGGGAGTCCGGTGACATAGCCATTACGCTAACTGCTGGTTCCCAACTTTTGACTTAACAGCGACTCAAGTAAGCTAAAATATTAATACAACAGAATAATAACACTAATGTTTTCAAAGAAAATGATTTTCCAACCTAGAAGAATTTCACTCAGCTAAGCTAAGAACATCAGACATCCAAGAATGAAAAATATCTCCTTTCCAACTTCCCTTGAGGAAATTACCGGGGAGAAGGGTACTAAAAGATGAGTAAATGAAGAATGAGGAAACACATCAAGATTAAGAGTGAGTCAAAGGAAATCTCTAGGATAATAATAGAGACATCCCCTTATAACGAATGTGTACAAGACCTACCCGCCCAGACTGCAGCGGACAAGAAGGCACAAGAAAGCTAGTGCCGAAGGAGATCAGGTTAACAGAATGTCAGATGTTCCAATGAATTGAAAAAGTCAGACCAATGGGAAAAAAGCCTGAGAGAGACTTACTATTAAATACATTTTAAAAAACAAGTCAATAAGCAACACAAGACAATTATTATTATTGCCTTTAGAGAGATTTCTACTATAGGGTGCATGCACTCGCCAGAGACACAAATAACCTAGCACTTTTCTTCAGTTAACCTCACAAATCAGTAGGGAATGGGTACATTAAAAAACACTAGCATCATCTGTTAAACAACTGTTCTACAAAAATTAACTTGTGGGGGGTAGCAGATGCCGTGATGATTAAGGCGCTGGATTCCCAAATGGCCAATTGTGGCTTGAGTCTTGGACAAAAATCATAGCAGCTAGAATTATTGAAAAGGACTTCCCTTTTTTTCTTTATTTAACCTTTCTGTCTTTCTCTTACAGTGTTTTCTTTTTTAAACCTAGGGCACATGCAAATGCTTGCCAGAGTAGGAAAGGGAGAAATCACCCGTCAGGGAGGATGGCCACGCTGCGATCCCTTCTCCATTCTCCTCTTGGGATTTTGGACACACAAGCACACATGCCTGGTATGATTTTCAAGCCACTGGGTCTGGGACTCAAACTGTGGTCTGCCATGTGGGAGTCCAGCACCTTAACCATCATGCCACCTGCTGGCCCCCTATTTGGCCTTTTGTTAACCTAAGAAGATCCTGAGGTAAAGGATAAGAAGGATTTGTACCAATTTTGAAAACAATTAAGTTCTTCTGCCTGAATAAGTCATTTAAAATTATATGCTCTCCTGCAATAGATTCTAAAATAGTTCATTATAGTTAAATTAAAACAAAACAAACAAAAAACAAGTACAGGTATAAGTTAAAATACCAAATACTTAATTGTGGGTACTTTGACACATGCTTGAGGGAACCATTGTCAAAAACATAGGTTTCTGTAAAGATTTTCTAAAACTCAAATGGAATATATAGGGGCAGTACAAAAGCCTAAAAATTATTTATACTCATTGAATTAAAAAACTTAGTCATGGGACAGCAGATGGTGTGGTGGTTAAAGGCGCTGGATTCCCACATGGCCGACCATGGTTTAAGTCCGGGACATGGTGGCTTGCTTTCTCACTTTCACTTTCTTTCTCTCATTGTCTCTCTCTGGTCAAATTAAAAAATGATAATAACAAATGGAATTAAATAAATAAATGAAGAATTCTTTTTTAAAAAAACCTATTCATTACCAATTTTACATTATGTTTTTAAACAAAAGGCAATTCATCAGGATGTTGAATTTGGTGAACAATGTCAAAGTGATTTGCTGATGTTTCTTGTAATGGTTTTTATAATACTTTTCTGCTTTGCTAAAATACAAAGGTAGTATGCAAATATTCTTAAATTTTAACTTGCTTGAACATCAAAAAGTCCTTCTTTTTTTTTTTTTTTCTGAGAGAGGTATTTGCTATAGGGTGCATGAGCCAGAGAGACAGAGATAGAGAGACAGAAAGTAAGAAATCACCCCCCCCCCCCCCCCCAGGGGAGATGGCCATGCCGCAATTCCTTCTCTGCCATTCTCCTCTTGGGATTTTGGGCATGCACACACATGCACTTGTGTGAGTTTTAAGCCGCCAGTTCTGGGACTTGAACCATGGTCAACCCTGTGGGAGTCCAGTGACGTAACCATTTTCCATCTGCTGGTCCTCCCAGAATTATTTTTTTCCAAAAAATATTTATAAAGAAAACTGTCACTATGTAAATTCAAGTTTATATGGCAATCAATTAGTAAATGCAATAAATATCAGCAGTCCTGTTTATCATAAGTAGAGACTTTCCCATTTAACATTTCTCTCCCCAGGAAAAATTAAAACAATAATTCTTACCTAATTCATAGAGATGCCCATCTACATGAACTAATGCAATAAAATGAAGATCTACTTTTTCATCTAAACTTGGTGCCTAGAATAGGAGGGAAAAGTACATATTATACAGATTGGTAATCAAATCAATCAAGTACAAATAAACACATACAAATAATACCAAGTGACATAAGAGAACACTTAACCAGTAGAATTCCAAGCTTAATCTATGATATGGTGGACAAAGAGTATGTTTGTGACAATACTATACTCATCTGTCAAAAAGGGAAACACAGACTAAAAGCACATCTTTCTAGGTCTCAATTGATCTAAAGATCAAAAGCCATTGACCTTGGAAGTCTTAGCCCTCCAGCACAATGCCTGGTACATAGTAATTAATAATGCATACTGGTCAAATGAAAGGAATGTATGAACTAACTTCTGTACGTTTTCAAATTACAAACCTGTTTTAAAATTTTAATAATGCATAGAGTTAAAGAAACTCTTCTAAATTAAATTTTATGACATGAAGAGAGTTGTTTACTTAATGACTTGAATTTGATAAAACCGTGTTTTGAACAAGTGTAAACAGTCTTCAAGTAACTTTATTCATTCTAGATTCAAAAAGTTTAAAAATAAGTAGATGCACAAAAACAGAGATTAACGGGAGAAAAAGGGATAAGAACAAATTAAAGCACAATTCCTTGCAGCCTATAGTTTTTCTCTTGCTTTCTTGGATGATAAAGGAACAATCAAAAGTTAAAATTACATCTTTTTTTTTAGTTTCAATTTGCATGAGCAATATTATTTCTTAGACATTCAAATAATTTATGCAAAGTTAATATACAGATTAATTGGCACTGTTTATGATATGCATTAACTATACATCTAACAGTAATGTTACCTATCTATCAAATCTAAATGGTTTTAAATATAATCACTGTTAAATGCCAGTAGGACACAAATATTAGAAGCAAAAGTTTTGAAGTCATAAATACAATTATACCATATTACTTAATATCCTAGACAGAGTGAGAGAGAGAAAGTGAGAAAGCAAACCACCAGGTTCAGGACTTGAACTGTGGTCAGCCATGTGGGAGTCCAATGCTCTCATCCACCATGCCACCTGCTGGACTCCCATGATATTTAAAACCTTTACAGGTACAGTGATTCACATTAATCTTCAAAAATTATCTCACTGATAGGACCAGCAGGTAGCATAGTAGCTAAAGTGCTGGACACTCCTGCATGGCCAACCACAGTTCCAGTCCTGGACTGGTGGCTTGCTTTCTCACTCTCTCTCTTTCTCTGTCTCTCTCTGGTCAAATTAAAATAAATGAGTGAAAAATAAAATTAATTTCTTTTTTAAAAAATAAATAATTCTTTAAAACTGTATCAGACAGAGAGACATTTAAAAACTTATCTCACTGAAATTATGAACAGAAGAAACTCAGCATAAACTGATATGGCAAACTAGCTCTTCCTTACTTCAGTCTAGAACTACAAAATCCCAGTTGAAGAAATGAAGGCGATCTGGGTTTTACTGCAGCTCCCACGCTGGACTCCTCTCTCTAGTGCTGCCTCTTCTAGTGGTAACCCCTCAATGACAGAGAACTGCCACCAGTTTGCCATTGTTAAGACAGTTTGAGTTATCCCACATACAGAGACTAAGTAAATACAGTTGTGCTGGAGGTAAAAGTAGTGTAATTGAAGTCAGAGAATTGAGTCTGTACCCATTTACTGTGAACTTAGGGTTTCATATTGGTTTAGAGGTTTATGTCCTCTTTATTTTCCATCATCTAAGAAAAAACCTATGTCCCTTTTGAACATGATATTTCTTCAAATACTTAAGAGTTTCCTTACTTCCCTGGCCAGAGAATCAAAAAATATTAATGCTCACTCCATCCAATACCCTCATTTTTATCAATGAGCAAAAGATCATCTGATTTTTGAAGGCTAAACCTTAACAGTTATGGTAAATTCTTTTTAAAAAATAATTATTTAATTTTTTATTTATTCATTCATTTATTTTAATCTGACTAGAGAGAAATACAGAGAGGGACAGAGAAAGTGAGAAAGCAAGCCACCAGGTCTGGGACTGGAACCATGGCCGGCCATGTGGGAGTGTCCAGCGCCTTAACCATCACACCACCTGCTGGCCCCAGTTATGGTAAATTCTATTCTGTAACAAAAATAATAGAAAGAATCCTCACTAGTTTTTTAAGTATGAATTAAATTGTACTTATTTTTTACTCTCTCATGATGCAACATCCCATCTCCTCTTATCCCTTATTTACATGTATTTTTGTGTCCATTAAAAATTTTCTCATGTGGGGCCAGCAGGTGGTGTGGTGGTTAAGTGTGCTAGACTCCCACATGGCTGACTGTGGTTGGAATTCCAGACCTGGCGTCTTACTTTCTCTCTCTCCCTCTCTCTCTCTCTCTTTCTCTCTCTGTCCCTCTCTAGCCAAACTAAAATAAATAAATAAAGTTAAATAGAATAATTCTTAAAAAAATTTTTTTTTCTCATGAATGCTCTGCCCTACCCTCAAAAACTTTCTGGTATCTACTCTTACGCTCTATCTATGCTTTTAAATTCTTCAGTTTCCTCCACAGAGTGTGGACATTCAGGATATGTTAAGCAGGGACACAGAGTATTTGTCTTTTATAACTTGGCCTATTTCACTTAACATTATATCTTCTACGTTTGTCCACTTGGTGTTAAATGACAGGATTTTGTTGTTCTTTATGGGTGAGTAGTACTCCATCATGTATAGCTACTATATTTTCACGATGCACTCAGCAGTTGGGCACTGAGACTGATTCTATGATTTAGCTGTTGTGAATAATGCTGCAATAAACATGGATATGTAAATGTCTCTCTGAGTGACTACCTATCCTTTGGGTATATACCCAATCGTGGGATTGCCTGGTCACAGAATAATTCTAGATTATGTTTAGATTTTTGAGGAATTTCTATATTGTTTTCCATAGTGGATGTACTAATTTATATCCCCAGTAAAATAATTCCTTACTTAACTAGGAAATAATTCTTTTACTCATTTTTTAAAATAATTATTTTATTTAACTTTATTGACTGATTGACCAGAGAGGGACAGAGTGTGAGAGAGAGAGAGCAAGTTGCCAGGTCCAGGACTCAAACCGCAGTTGGCCATGTGTTAAGGACGGTCCAGCATTTTTAACCACCACACCACCTGCCAGTCCCATGTTTTAGTCATTTTAAGACAATTTAAAAAAGAATATTAAGTACCACAACTCTTTCGAGCTATTATGTTTTCATATATTATTAACTGCTTGAGTACCATGTCTTCTTTTTTTTTTTTTTGGAGAGGTTTTTTTCGCTATAGGGCGCGTGCGCTCGCCAGACAGACAGAGAGAGACATAGAGACAGAAAGCGAGAAATCACCCCCCAGGGGGGATGGTCACGCCGCAATCCCTTCTCCTCCATTCTCCTCTCGGGATCTTGGGCATGCACGCACACGCACCCGGCGTGAGTTGTAAGCCACTGCGGTCGACTACGTGGGAGTCCAGTGACATAGCCGTTACGCTAACTGCTGGTTCCCAGTACCATGTCTTCTTAAGAATTATATTATACAGCTTCTATTTTTCATATTTTGCCAGTAAATACAGTTGTGCTGGAGGTAAAAGTAGTGTAAGTGAAGTCAGAGAATTGAGCCTGTACCCATTTCCTGTGAACTTAGGGCTTCATATTGGTTTCGAGGTTTATGAGATGGGTAAAAGTATCTTATAAACTGTTAGGTACTATATAAAGTTCACACATTATTACAGTACTAATTACTAATGTTTGTGATACTACATTATCATAAACATAAGCAATTACCAAATATTTTGACTCAAAACTGTGCATATTGTACCTTTTATCCAAAAGTACACACTAAAACTACAACTCTGAAGAAGACAGGAAAAGTTTTCAACTATTATAAAAGGTAAAGTAAATTTCAAAACTTTTTTTGTTTTGGAGAGGTTTTTGCTACAGAGCGCCTGCGCTCAGAGAGACAGAGAGAGACAGAGAGATAGAAAGCGAGAAATCACCCCCCCTAGGGGGCATGGTCATGCCGCAATCCCTTCTCCTCTATTCTCCTCTTGGGATCTTGGGCACGCATGCACACGTGCCTGGCGTGAGTTTAAGCCACCAGGTCCAGGACTCAAACAGCAGTTGACTACATGGGAGTCCAGTGACATAGCCATTATGCCATCTGCTTGTCCCAAAACTTTTATTTTTTTAAGAGAGATTTTTGCTATAGGGCATATGTGCTCACCTGAGAGACAGAGAGATAGAAAGCGAGAAATTGCACACACACACACACACCCCGCCCCAGGAGATGGCCAAACTGCAATCCCTTCTCCTTCATTCTCTTCTTGAGATTTCTGGCACGCACATACACACGCCTGGCATAAATTTAAGCTACTAGGTCCAACACTTAACCCATGGTTGACTACATGGGAGTCCAGCGACATAACATTATGACATAGGCTGGTCCCAATCTCAAAAGTTTGAAGCATTCTGTTAAACTTCAGTATCTCTGATAAGCCTTTTCCTTGGTAAATTTCTATTAGTATTGAGAGTATAAAATCTACAATTATTCAACTGCTTAAAAATTATTTCACTGGGTCAACCCATGGCCTAGTGGTTAAGTGAACTGGATCCCACATAGCAACGGCTCAGTTTAAGTCCTGGACTCAGTGACTTGAGAATACGCCAAGTGTGTGTGCCTGCAAGCCTAAAGTCCTGAAAAGAGCAAGAAATGGAAAGGAATTTTGGTATGACCATTCCCCGTGAGGTGGTACATTCTCACTCCTCCACCCCCTACCCCCGGTGAACACAAATTAAAACATAATTCCACTAAAAGCAAGAACAATAAAAAATATATCCCAGTGAGTCTTCCATTTCAAAATATGACCAATAAATACCTATGTATAAAAGGCAAAAAACAAGCTATAGATGGGCTCATTTCTGCCTGAATACTTATGCAGAATACAACGTTTTGTAGTTATCTCAAAAAATGAAAAAGTATTAAAACAAATAAATTAGAAACTAACAAAATACTAAATTTCACGTTATACAAAATATAGTTTAAAGTTAACATATGGCACTTAATATATCCAAGTCACTCTTTTGAGTGTGTTATAGGATGTATTTTCAAGAAGTTCATGAAAAGTCAACTCTGCATGGGTTTAAATTTTTTACACCAAAATTAACTTGTACTTGATTCCATTTCCCATGAACTTACTGAAATATCCTTGTATTAGTTGACTAATTAATCATCATCTAAGCCCAATATATGGTTATACCCATCCTACTTTCAAGAACACTGAAACATTAAGTAACATGCTCTAGGTTGCAAAGCTAGCAAATGAAGTAACCTGGATTCAAACCCAGGGAGTGTGGTTTCAGAATCCATGTTCTTAGCCACTATGCTATGAAAATATTTATGAAGCTGTAAGGCAATGGACTTAAAATGAAGCAAAAATCAACATTACATAAAAACATATAAAATTGGAACTGCCCAATTTTATGACATATTAATTTATGTTTGGCCATATGGGAGTGTATCGTCCATTTTTTTAATTACAAAGAAAATTACTCATATTTAGAATCAAATCAGTTGTGCCCAGGTCAAAATTTACAAACTTAGGATTTTATCAATCCTTTGATCATCGAATTCTCACTGTGTCAGACAATGCTGGCAAAGTAGGGAAGCAACAAATATCTAGTGGATGAATGAATGAAAATGACAATGAATGTTGTGACCCAATGAGAATAGTGAAATAGAAAGATACCAGCTTATTGATAATCTGCACAAATGGAAGGCTAATTGATGACCATACTGTTATTTGGTGGAGGCAAATGTTTAAGGAAAACTGCCAAAAATTCACTTCATAATTTGAGTATAGTTCTATGTTCTTCTGGCTTCAAAAGTCAGGATGACTTATAGAAATGTTATGGCACACACCAAAGCTTTCATATACTGTATTTCCAGGTAGGCTCTTCCAAACCACAGCCATTGCCTTTAACAGTCTCAAACATCAGAAAGACAAGAGCTGTTTTTGCTTAATTCTGAAGTTTACTTCAATTAGAATTATCAGAACTCCATCATCAAGCTCAACATTTAAAATAATTAGCAAGATTTTAAGAACAAATATGCTTTTTAACAGTTTGCTAATATTGTTAGTCTATGAAAGAGAAATTATCAATTTGTGAGAAGCCTACATTAATACACAAGTAGAAAATCTTCACCTTCTACTTGGAAAAGATCTTTAGAAATTGAATAGGCAGGGAAGATCTGATCAAGATTAAACCAAGTACCTGAGCCACCTCAGGGAATAAAATAGCTTAGATGAAATACCCTACACCATGAAGGATTTAGATTGAGGATAGAGCAAGTAAAGTGACCCCAGAGCATGGCAAGAAACTACAGTCATGCTCAGAAACATGAAAATATAAAGTAATAGATGACAAAGAACTCAGAAGGTACACAGCATTTGTTGACCAGAGTCAACTAAATGATATCAGAAAGCTGAAGGGAAAGAGAACACATATTCACTTACACAGCTAACAGGAACTTAAACATTATCATGAATGTCGATCAGCACTCATCAAAAGGCAGGCGCCTTATGTTGGCAGGTTATGGAGTGGAAAGATGGATGTTCACCAAGGCACTGGCGAGAGTCAAGCTAGACTGCAAAGCATAGAGGTATGTTTGCAATCTTACTGGGAAAGAAAAAGCTAATGATTGAGTGAACCAAGAAAAAAGCACTCTGAAGACTGAAGACGTTTAAGAAAAATATCAGACTGCCCTTGTCACTGGAAGAAGAGATGGAAGATTGACTACACTTACAACAGAATGGAGACCCAAAGATGGTAGGCGTAAGAAGGGTCGCCAGCGACGAAGACGGAGAGATGGACTGGTAGCCTTTGCAGGGCCTACATGGTTACGTTTGACCCAGGGCAGGGATGCATGGTGACACAATGATGAGGCCTTCGTTCTGCAGTGGCTAGAATGAGGCTGTGATGAGGATGGCGAGGAGGACTACATAATTAAAAAAGAGAATATTTTACTTAGACCACGTTACTGGATGATCATTTATTTTTAAAGCAACGTATGGTCATACTTGTATTCATATGGTCTAGTACTTTTAATAACCATAATCTATATATGAATACTGGTTAAAAGCAGGTAAAGTGGAAATATATAACCAAGTATCAGGTTAGATGCCACAGCTCCTATAAAGTGCACATCAGAAATATTTATATATCCTCATTTTCATAGCACAGACTCACAGACTGAACATTTAAAAGCCACTAAAATGGAATTATCATATCAAATTGTCTTAAAATATGTAACATACACAGAAAAATAGCACATACAAAATACACACACAATAATAGCTGAAGAAAACAGTATGGTAATAGGTATTGGTAAACAGAATTTCTTGAAGAGAATAAGCTCTAAGGAGGAAAACAAACTTTAAAATATAAACAAGAATAAAACTAACACTTTGAAGCTGATGCCCTGCAAAAATTATCCTGTTCTGGGCTGACAAGTTACATGGAAAATATGATGGTCTTTTAGCCATCTTTTAGTAAACAATAACATCACTTAAAATACATATCACTTATTTTAAGTGAGGCAGTCTCTTTTTTAGCATTTTACGTATATCAATTCATTTAATCTCTCAGTTACCCACAAGACAGGTACAATTATTTCTATTTACAAATGAGGAATTAGAGCATAGATGAGTTAAGTAACATAATCACGGTCACGTGGCCAGCAATTGGCAGGTCTGGGATTCAAACCCAGGAAAATGGATTCCAGAATTCAATGATCTTAATCATTATGGTGTAGAGCCTAAATAACCAAGAGAAAAAATTTAATGCTAAATTAGACCAGATATTAATGGAAAGAGGAATAATTCTCATAAGGTTAGATAGTTTGGGGCTCTCCTTTTAAATACTATTATACCATGGAAGTCAAATTTAGTCCAACAGTTTTCCACCGAATACACGTAGTTACAATAGCTAATTTATTAGTGGTACTTCAAGTGATTTTGTAGTCGTCAACTTCAATGAACAACCGCCTGTCCATGAAATTTAAAAACTTAATTTAGGGTTAGCTCTGTAGCACAGTATTTAAGCTCTGTGCGTAGGGAGGTAGGACCCATATGGTTGACCATGGCTTAAAAAATACACGGGGCACACGTACATTCCTCAGATCCTGATAGGATGAGAAAAGGTAGGGAAAGAAAGGATCTCAGTGTGACCTTGACCCTCTGGAGTGTGGGGTGCTTTCTATCTATCCATGGTAAGCACATATGCCATAGGTAGTAAAATAAAAAAGAAAGAAAGAAATTTAAAGCATTATGAGAAAATCATAACCACTAACCACACTGACAAGAAAGGAAAAAAAAAACAACCAGTGACTTAAGTCCTCGATTAGTGATAACAGATTTCATTAACCTATTCTCTAGGAACATGAGTTTTGTTCTGGTTTCTATAACTCTTTTAATCCTAAAAATTCTATGATTCCATTTAGTACTTTCAGTCTATGTAAACAATACGCTTCTCTAAAATAAAGCTATCATTTTGATGGGAGTTTAAAAAAATATATCTGTATTGGGCCAGCAGGTGGCATGATGATTAAGAGTGCTGGACTCTCACATGGCTGACTGCGCTTAGAGTCCCAGACCTGGTGGCTTGCTTTCTCACTCACACACTCTCTCTCTCTCTCTCACTCTGTCCCTCTCTGGTCAAATTGAAATAAATAAATAGAAATAAAGTTAAATAAAATAATACTGTAAAAAAAAGTTTGTGAACATTTCAGCTACTTGTAATAAGAATCAGTTCATCAGAAATAAATTAATCATATACTTGATACTATATGAGAACAAAGGTATATATAATAAAGTGCACTCACATAATCTGGTCATGTTTGGGGGCTGGCAGGTGGCGTGGTGGTTAAGGGTGCTGGACTCCCAAATGGCTGACCGCAGTTCAAGTCTCGGACCTGGCAGCTTTCTCTCTCTCTTGTACCCCCCCACTCCTGCCTCTGGTCAAATTGAAAGAAAGAAAGAAAGAAAGAAAGAAAGAAAGAAAGAAAGAAAGAAAGAAAGGAAGGAAGGAAGGAAGGAAGGAAGGAAGGAAGGAAGGAAGGAAGGAAGGAAGAAAGACGATTCTTAAAATCTGGTCCTGTTAAATCTGATTACATTTACATAAGAAAGAGAATGGGAAGAGGGAATAGGAGAAGAGGAAGGTCAAATGAATAAAAAAGAGAAAGAAATAGAATAAAGGAAGGAACAGAGGGGAGGAGAGGTGACTAATGAGCAGTGAGAACTTTTTCTGTGACTGGGGAGTTAGAAATTACTAAACCGAAACTGTGCACTAAAAAATGTGTGGGGTTGGCTTCATGGCCAGTTGGTTAAGGGAGCCAGATCCGACGTGGCTAGATTAAAGTTTGAATCCTGGCCCTGGCAGTTTGAAAAACACACTGGGTGCATGTGAGACATAAATCCCAACACAATGGAGAAAAGATGGCAGTGTGACTATACCCTCTCTCTGTCTCTCTCTGGTGAGTGCATCAGAGATACATTCTGGCAAATTTAAAAAAAAAATAGACATAAAAATAGAGTGTTAGGTTGAGAGAAGTGAAATGAAAGAATTCTGGACAAAGAATTCAAAGTGTGAAAAAAAGAAAAGAGGTAGAAAAAGTAGGGCACGTTCAGAAGACTAGATTGTCAAGTCTGGGATTTAATTTTATCTTTAAATACAGTAAATTAATTACTTTTTCATAGATGTTGGCAGAAGACATGAGACTCCTGGGGTCAGAGAAAAAGAACTTTGCTACTCATAGCACAGCAAGGAACGTGCTCATCAGTATATGTGTGTCAGTTCACATGTGGGTAATGCATAGGGCCCAGAAGGAGGCTGTTCCTGTGGTAGGTCGCATTACAGATGAACACACAGCTTGGGAAAACTGCAGTTCTACAGCAGGCAATACACAAACTTTTCCCTTGTCTTTGAGTTAAAGAAATTGCCTTAATCCCTTAAGATTGCTTACTATCTATGAAAAATAAAATTTCAAACTTTAAGAATTTTTTTATTTCATTTTCTTTTATACATTCAATCACATTTAGCTTACAAAGTGAATATTTCAGTTTTGCCACTGTTTACAGTCTTTTTTTACTTCAAATTTTTTTGTTATTTTTTAAAAATTTGCTAGAGGGTTCATTCTCCTCGCTAGAGAGATAAATAGAGAGGGAAAAAGAGAAAGCAACCTTCTTTCTCCCTTCCCCTACAACCACATTGCTATCCCTTTTTCTCCATTTCTTATTTTGGGATTTGGGGCATACACATACATGTGCCTGGTGTGTTTTTCAAGCCACAGGATTTTGGGTACTCACATACACTCACCTTGCATGATTTTTAAAGCTACTGGGTCCAGGACTTGAACTGCACAGTCAGTCATGTGGGATCAAGCTGCCCCAACCTCCATGCCACCTAATGCTCTCAATATTTTCTTCTTTTTTTATTGAGACATTTTTGGCTATAGGGCATGTGCACTTGGTGGAGTGGCTAAGAAACAGAAAGTGAGAAATAACCCCCCCGGGGGGATGACCACACCACAATCCCTTCTCCTCCACTTTCCTCTCAGGATTTTGGGCACACATGCACATGCGCCTGGTGTGTTTTAAGCTGCTGGGTTTGGAATTCAAATCGGGGTTGACTATGTGGAAGTACAACGACATAACCATTACACCATCTGCTGGTCCTGGATGTTTTCTTCTTTAATGCTCCTGTTCTGCTTTAGGCTTTTGCTCTCCATGTTACTGACTTATCCCCATACTTGGGCACCTGTTTATCGGTGCTACTTCGATCACAGTGGGCACGTGAGGAGTCATTCTTTGTTGCTCTGGCTCAGCCTCTGTCACAGGTAGGTCCTCTGTCCCTGGATATCAAGAACAAGGCTTTCTCAGGGAGCCTTTTCTTCTTCAGTGCTAAGGGCTCTGTCATCCCAGGAAGGGTGATCTTTCCTAGAGTCCTTGGGCTTTGCTCTGCCATCTTTTCATTAGTCTATTTCATGAGAACCATTGAGGTATGTGAAGAGTGAATGTGAACTCTCTCTTTCGGACTACTTATAGGGATTTAGTCTCATATTAGCTTATGCTTGGCCATTAGCAGTTTCTTAAATTTTTCAGCTACTTTATTTATTTATTTATTTACAAATTGCCAGAATGCCAGAAAGAAAGAGAGAGAGAGGGAGAAAGAGAGAACTCCCAAATGAGTCCTGGTCATGCCACAGTCCTTCTTCCTCCATTTCTCCGTCCCATCAGGATCCTGAGCACAACTGCACATATGCCTGACATGTTTTTCAAGCTGTCAGGGCTCAGATTCAAACCACTCAGCCAGTGGGATCTGTCTCTTTCTGTACAGTGCTTAATTGCTGTACATTGGGCCCAGCCCTTTAGCTATTATTTTTTAAAAGAGATTCTCCCTGAGAGAGATAGGTACATACATAGATAGATAGGTATAAATATATATTTTTTTCAATTTTTGCCAGAGGGCAAACATACTTGCCAGAGGGAGGGATATAGAGAGAGGGAAAGTAAAAAAGTGACCCTCAAAAGGGGTGGCAATGCTGCAATCTCTTCTCCTCCATTTCTCCCTCCTTTTGCGATTTTCAGTACACACGTTCACATGCCCAGTGTGTTTTTTACTGGTATGGGACTCAAACCTCACAGTCAGCCATGTGGGATCTAGCTGTCTTAATTAGGACACCACAGGCTGGCCCCAGCCATTTCATTTTAACAAAAAAAGATAGTACTCTTCATGCTGCTTTTTTCATTACTCATATATCTGGGGCATTTATCTTTTTTTTTAAAGAATTACTTTATTCAAATTTATTTATTTATTTATTTATTTATTTATTTATTTATTTAAACTTGACCAGAGAGGGACAGAGTGAGAGAAAAGGTAAAGTGAAAAAAGCAAGCCGCCCGGTCCAGGACTTGAACCACAGTCAGCCATGTGGGAATCTAGCGCTCTTAACCACCATGCCACCTGCTGGTCCCTCCATCTTTTTTTTTCTTTTTTTGGAGAGGTTTTTGCTATAGGGCGTATACGCTCACCAGACAGACAGAGACAGAGAGACAGAAAGCGAGAAATCACCCCCAAGGGGGATGGCCACGCCACAATTCCTTCTCCACCATTCTTCTTTCCGGATCTTGGGCACACACGCACACGTGCCCAGCGTGAGTTTAAGCCACTGGGTCTGGGACGTGAACAGCGGTTGACT
The DNA here is from genome assembly GCA_026018925.1 of Tupaia tana. Lineage (NCBI taxonomy): Eukaryota > Metazoa > Chordata > Mammalia > Scandentia > Tupaiidae > Tupaia > Tupaia tana. The sequence goes on along the minus strand of JAKSZU010000005.1, from coordinate 75,219,185 downwards.
ATGTGGGAGTCCAGTGACATAGCCATTACACTAACTGCTGGTCCCCCTCCATCTTAATAAATACATCTCTACATCACTTTTCATAAAATGTATTATTTCTTAAATATACACACCATAAATACACACCATGATCTGGCACTACTTAGATCATGGTGGGCATGTGGGGAGCCATTCTTTGTACATTATTGTACATTTAAATTGCTTCTAGTTTTCTGGAATCATAAACTATGCTCTAATGAAACTGTTCACATGAATTTCTTTCTAGCTTTACAGGACAACAATAATAGTGAACAAGTGCTTACTATGGAGTACCAGATGTTCTAAACTACAGATTCTCACAATAGTCCTGTAAAGTAAAAAGTATGCTAATTTCTGTTTTAGAGATGGAAAAATAATTTTTGCCCAAATGTTGTATTATCATGGGTGACTTTGGCCCTCTTTTTGTTCACTGTGATTTCTCATGTAAACTTACATAACAAAGAAAGGAATGAGAAAACAAAGATGATGGGTCCAAAAGTAGACCCCGCTGAATGAATTTCATGTCAAGGGGTGTGTGTGTGTGTGTGTGTGTGTGTGTGTGTGTATCTGGCTAAGGTTCTACAACAGTGAAAATAGGATAGTATATCACTATATCACAATTACTTTATTCATAACTACATAGAGTAAGACTCTTGGGCAGAAAAGACTTTTATCTATTATCTTTTTTTTTTTTTTTTTTTTTTTTTTTTTTTTTTGCCATTGGGCATGTGTTCTCACCAGAGAGACAGAGACAGTGAGAAGGAAAGCGGGAAATGATCCCTAGTGGAGATGGCTACATCACAATCCCTTCTCCATTTTCCTCCTGGGATTTTGGACACATATGCACAAATGCCCAGTGTGAGTTTCAAGCAACTAGTTCTGGGACCCAAACTGTGGTTCGCCATGTGAGAGTTCAGCGCCTTAACGACCAGACCACCTAATTGCCCCTTATCTACATCTTACTGCCCCAATGCCAGCATATTAAGCACTCCTGGGATTGTTTTTTTTTTGATTTGTTGTTATTGTTTTGATTTTCCCATAGGGCACATGTGCTTACCACAGCGGGACAGAGAGAGAGAAGGAAAGTGAGAAATCGCTCCCCAGGATGATGGCCATGCTGCAATTTCTTTTTTTGGGGGGGAGAGGTTTTCGCTATAGGGCACGTGCGCTCGCCAGACAGAGAGAGACAGAGAGACAGAAAGCAAGAGATCACCCCCTGGGGGGATGGCCACGCCGCAATCACTTCTCCTCCATTCTCCTCTCGGGATCTTGGGCACACACACACGCGCGCCCGGCGTGAGTTTTAAGCCACTGGGTCCGGGACGCGAACCGCGGTGGACTACATGGGAGTCCAGTGACATAGCCATTACGCTAACTGCTGGTCCCCCATGCTGCAATTTCTTATTCTCCATTGTCCTTGTGTGATTTGGGACATGCATGCACACATGCCCAGCTTGAGTTTCAAGCTCCCAGCTCTGGAACTTGAATTGCATAGTTGGCCTTGTGGGATCCAGACACCTTAACCATCATGCCATTGGCTGGCCCTGTTTTTTTGTCTTATTGTTTTTTGTTTTGTTTTGTTTTGTTTTGTTTTGTTTTTTAATTGCCAGGGGGCATATATGTGCTCCAGAGAGAAAGAGAGAAGACATCCCCCAGTGGAGCCTGGTCACACCACAATCTTTATTTCTCCATTTCTCTGCCCCATCAGGACTTTGAACATTCACACTCATGTGCCCAGCATGTCTTACAGGTCACTGAAGCTGAGATTCAAATCATGGCTGGCCATGAAAGATCCAGCTTTCCATGTACAGCCCTCAACCACTGGATTATGGAACAGCCTAATACGCACTGATCTTAATACGTAAATTAATATTGGAAGTGTTCAACAACAAAATGAAAAATTTTAAATTTTTACTTGTCATATTTATTTCTATCTCCTAATGCTAAATGGACACTATATATGCATATTATATCCAACTATGCAATTTCTAAAGATAATTCATAATATATATATAACATTACACATCATATATATTTATAAATCCAAAGAAAGTTTATAAGATAATTCAGGACAAGACCTGTAAGCAATACCATTTAAGAGAAGAAAGGACTTTAAAATGAAGTGTGCTATTATGGAATCTTAAAATTCCTAGGTTTTCTTGTTAGAATTTCAAAGATGAAAGACATGTACACTCTTTTATTTATTTATTTATTTATTTATTTATTTATTTATTTATTTATTTATTTTTTGAGAGGTTTTTGCTATAGGGTGCGTGCGCTCTCCAGAAAGACAGAGGAAACAGAGAGACAGAAAGCGAGAAATCACCCCCTGGCGGGGATGGCCATGCCGCAATTTCTTTTCCTCCATTCTCCTCTCGGGACCTTGGGCATGCATCACACATGCACCTGGCGTGAGTTTGAGCTACAGGGTCTGGGACTCGAACCATGGTCGACGACATGGGAGTCCAGTGACATAGCCATTACACCAACTGCTGGTCCCTACTTTTAAATCTTTATAGTACTAGCTATTATTGTGATTGTTTAAATAGCCTAATTTAAATCACCCCTGCTTTCAGATATGAAAATTTAAACTATGAGCTGAAACTTGAGCTAATGTTTCACATTGCTTTCCATACTAATTGAAAAAGTTACTTCTTAAGTCTTTCAGAGAATTTTTTTGTTTTGTTTTGTTTTGTTTTGCCATACGGTGCATGCACTTGCCGGAGAGAGACACAGAGAAAGAGACAGAGACAGAGAGAAAGAAAGTAAGTAATCACCTCCTGGGGGGAATGGCCATGCTGCAATCCCTTCTCCTCCAGTCTCCTCAGGATTTGGGGCACAAACACACACAAGCCCAGCGTGATTTTCAAGCCATCAGGTCCAGGACTCAAATTGTGCAGTCATGTGAGATTCAGTGCCGTAACCTCCATGCCACCTGCTGGCCCCTTAATATAGACTCGCTATCTTGATTCTCCTGCCTCAGTCTCCCAGGTGGGACTACAGCGACATGATACACATCCAGCTCTTTCAAAGAAGATCTTGCTCACTCCGCAGGTCAGTCTCATGATCACAATGCTCCTGCTCAGCCTCCCTAGGTCGCTGGGATAACTGGTACATGCCATTACATCTGTTCGTTCGTTAGGCTGCACTAGGAACAGAACCCACGCCTCTCGTGTGGTCCCTGCCAGCTGAAGTTTCCTGGCAGCAGGTGCCACTGTTGCTGTGCCTTTCAGAAGAATCTTAAACCTACTTCCTTAGGATAGTTCTGAAAACACAGAAATGGCTTTTCAGAAGCCCCAGAAATGTTTAAAATTAGATTGAATATTACAGTCTTCAGACAGACCATTAAGGAATTTAGTAAGTGATTGTTACATGAAAGTAGTAAAGGTGTTCGTTTTCAACAATTCTTAAGCTTTCTGATTCTGACTTATGCCCTGAAAATATACACATAGAGAATGAGCCATAAGCGTGACAGTGTATTTCACACGTAGAAGGACAGGACTTTGTTCACTTAACCAAAGCCACGTAACTAGCCACTGTGAAAGCCAGAGGCAGAGTCGTGACTTCTAACTCCAATTCCAGTATTTTCCAGTACAGCCAAAGTCACCCACCTAGCAACTGTCAACTAATTTAACTGATTCATGAAGGCATGCCTAACTAGTTTTATTTGACTTACCCAAGAGCAATTCAAATCTATCTTTTTTTAAAAGAATTGTTTTACTTAATTTTATTTATTTATTTATTTAAATTTGCCTAGAGAGAGACAGAGTAAGAGAGAGAGAGAAAGTGAGAAAGCAAGCTGCCAGGTCCAGGGCTCGAATTACGGTTGGCCATGTGGGAGTGCTGGACACTTAACCACCACACCACCTGTCGGCCCCTCAAATTTATCTTCTAGTTGTAAAAGTTATAACTAGTTCAGGAAAAGAAAAAGAAAAACAAAAACAAAAACCAGGTCCTAAAAGCCAAATTACTTTTCCTTCACAATTAATGTCTATGTACTTTTTTGAATGAAAATAAATCAAGAAATTACTCTTAAACTGTTTAGTAATAACCACAGTATTAGAAATTCTATAAAGGCTAAAGGAAATGATCTAGACCATGGAAAAAAGGAGGCAGAGGGTATACCTCAAAGTATTTCTTTATTAAGAAACCAAGTGTTGGGAGGTTATTATAAATGCTTAAATCTAAAGTATTCTAAAATGGTAAGATAAAGTATGTAGAGTTTGGCTTATACCCAGAGCATTTCTCAATTTACCTGACATCCTGTTATTAAGAAAAATATCAGAGCCAGCTGCAGTGACACAATGGTACGAATGCTCTGTAATTCTGCAAGGCATAGGGACGATTGGGTTTTGGCTCCCAAGTTGAACTGTACATGCCAGACACACGCATATGCCTGCCTATGATCCTGGCTGGCTGAAAAGACTGGGAGCAGGGGGTGGGGGAGAATGTGCCATGAAACCCTATTGAAGGTGCTTATCTTTCTTTGTCTTTTTCACGAGATAAATAAATAAACTTGGAAAAAAGAAAAGAGGGCCAGCACATGGTATGGTGGTTAAGGCAACTGGAACCCACATGGCCAATCATACGGTTTGTGTCCCAGGCCCAGTGGCTTGAGAAACATGCTGGGTACATGTGCATTTGTGCCCAAAATCCTGAAAGGAGGGAGAAATAGAGGAGGAAGGATTGTGGTGGGACCATGCCCCATGGCAGGTGCATTTTCACCTTTCCCTTCCCCCTCTCAGTCTTTCTCAGGTGAGCAAATAGAAAAACACAAGGGGCCAACAGGTAGTACAGTGGTTAAGGTGATAAACTCCCCATGACTGACTGTGGTTCCAGCCCCAGACCCAGCAGCTTGAGAATCACGTTGGGTGCATGTGTGTGTGTGCCCCAAATCCCGGAGAACAGAGGACAAGGGATTGTGGCACGGCCATCCCCCTTGGGGGTGATTTCTCACTTTCCTTCTCACTGTCTCTTTCTCAGCGAGCACAACACCCTATGGCAAAAACCTGAAAAAAAAAAAAAAAGAAAGAAAAACAAAGCAAAACAAGATATTGTAATGTATACTGAAGAGATCATTAGCTGGTAGATATTTAAAATAATTACTGTTTTCCAAACTAAACCTAATATAGTTACTAAAAGACTGGTTTATGGGTAAAATTTCACATTTAGTAGAAGAAAAAAAAACTACACTGGCTAAAAAATGACTTAGCTATAAGGCAACGAAGAACAAAGTAATCAACATAGCTCTGAATGGTCATTTGTAATTTATTACATATTAGCATTAAATTTTAGCTGCATGTGAAAATAAATGATAAAATCTCTTTCCCTTGTTTGTTTTAGCAATTTGATTTACCTATACATTTTGTTGCCTTATGAACATGACAATACTGGGATCAGCAGATGGCATAATGGCTACGTTGCTGGACTCCCATGTAGTCATCTGCGGTTTGAGTCCTGGACCCAGTGGCTTAAACTCACGCCAGGCGCGTGTGTGTGCATGCCCAAGATCCCGAAAGGACAATGGAGGAGAAAGAATTGCGGCGTGGCCATCCCCCTGGAGGGTGATTTTTCGCTTTCTGTCTCTCTGTCTTTCTGGCGAGTGCACGCGCCCTATAGCAAAAACCTCTCCAAATAAAAAAGAACATGACAGTATTCGTAAGATGTGTGACCCTCAGCACATCAGTAACTCCTTAGTCTTCCAATCTGTAAAACGGGGTAACAGCTTTCTTATGGATCACAGTAAGGTACACAGAGGCCCTCCATTTAACAGGTATCTGGTAAATGATAACCATAATTACAATAATATAGCAGACAACTTTCTAAAGAAGTAATAATACCAGAAGCTGAGAAGCACAAAGAATTTCCATTGTGTCCACCTGTATGTTACTAAAGAGCAGCTGAAAAACTCTGAAATGATGCACCCAGAAATGATGCCCATTCTCTTCAGTATCCCCAATCTTTTATATTCAAGGCCTACAGCAGCTTTGGATTTCTAGTAGAAAACAACGTGCTCTACCTTCACAATACCTTCACAGAGTAGAAATGGCAACAATATACTGAAAAGAGTAAAACTAAATTCCCTTTTTTTAAAAAAACCTATTTTTTAAAGTTTAATATATTTATTTCTTCCAAGAGAGACCGATAACACCCCCCAACACAGTCTTCATGCTGCGGTCCACCCCAGCTTCAGCCAGTCCCAGGTCATTGACATGTATGTTCCTGGCATCCTCATGGAGGGTTCCAGATGTGAATCCAGAACCTTTCCAGGTGGTCAGCCTTGCAGGCTATATCACCACCTGGCCCCCTCAATTCCCTTAGTTTTATAACGAATTTTAGTTTCTCATTACCTAAGTGTTAGAAGTAATGATTCCTTTTATTGACCTGTTGATAAAATATGGAGTTGATCATAATAATGAAAATGGTTATTTCTTTCCTAAATGTAGCATTTCCTTTCAGGCCTTAGAAACAGTACTGTGTAGGGGTCAGCAGGTGGCATAGTGCTTCAGGTGCTGGGCTGCCACATAGTAAACCGTGGTTTGAATCCCAGACCCTAAGGCTTGAAACGAGTGTGCATGTGTGCCAAAAAGAAAAGAAAAGAAAAGAAAAGGAACAGTACTAAGTCTGAAAAATGGCACCTGAAAAAGAGAAGAACTGGAAGCTATTCTAGGGCAGCCAAGTGTTATGAAAAGATTATACATGCATGCATACATGTTTAAGGACATGTGTGTGCATATGCATGAAACATGCATATCCATACTGGGTCATCAGAAAAGTCATGACATATTTTTTTCTGTTTTCCCATGCAAAAATGCATCATGACTTTTCCAATAATCCAATATAAAACTTTAAAATAATAAATCAAAATTCTTAATTCCATATTAATTTCTGATGATTTTTGAGTAAATGTCAGTATAGTACATTGTACAATACAGTAAATTTAAGATTTAAACTTAAAATAGGAGAGTAAAAGCAGAGCCATGCAAAGATGCAAATTTTCCTACGAAGTATCCATATTCAGTTGGCAAAGACGTCGAAGTCAAATATGGGCTAAATATCAAAATACACAAAAAGCTACTACATGGTCCTATGGAAAATCTGGATAATGGTAAGTTCTCCCATTGCTCACCTAATAAATTGAGATGCCCACAGATTTCAAGATATTTTTGAAAGATTTTTTCCCCTACTGGTTTAACAATTGTGTTTCTCACTTGAGTTTAGAATTCCCCATGTTAGAAATCTCTATTAATATAATGACCTATATTTCTACATATTACATTAAACTCAAGCTTACCATTGTTATGCTATTCAAACTCATTCCCATTCTTTTCTCTACCATTTGAGAGTAACCCCAAGTAAGGTTTTAATTTATTACAAATTAAAAAACTAGATCTTAAATCCTAACATTACCATATTTCTAGAAAGTTGTAGTTTAAAACAAAACAGAAAAACCCCAAACGCAACCATCAACCATCCCCAAAATACAACCTCTACTCTATTTTTATTGCTGAAGGCATTTTTAGGTAGAAAAGTTATATCTAGTTAGATCGAGAAGAGTAAGCTGATGAGTTTGTTCCAACAGTTTTCCTTCGAAATAAGTACTTGTTTAATATCTCCACCTCTAAAACACTGAAACTGAAAAAGAAGAAAAAATGGAGGTCAGATGAGGAGGTGGGAGAGGGAAGGAGGGCAAAGGAGAAGAAGAGCTTTATTCAGTGAATGATATGCAGGAGAAAGAAAGAGACAGACAAAATGTAGGAGGCTGGGACAGGTGTCCCCGAGCATTCTCAGTTTTAAGAATGAAATTAAGTAAAATAAAGTAGCCCCCTAAAGATTTACTTTAAGTCTTACTAGAACAGAAGACAGAAAATGGGAACGTAAAGGAAAACAAAGATCACAGAACTCTAGCTTCACACTTCTTGACAAAAACAGACTACACAGCTTAAGCGGCACGATACTTTTCATCAACTTCATTTACTATTTCCATCCAATTCTTCCAAGATAATCAAGAACTTAAATCTTAAATTATACAAGAACTAAGTTTCTTCCTAATAGCAGTTTCTTTTAAAGTAAAAATAGAGAAGAAAATAAATCTCCCAGAAAAGAAAAATATGTGTCATCCTTAATTTGTATGCATGTAAATCATCTTGGTTTATTGGAATGATTTCTGCTATTTCCCTGTAATTCAATATAAGAAAAATAACTAAAAACTATACTTATAGTAAAATGAGCTATGCAAACTATACTTAGTTACTGAATAAAGATGAAACTTGAAACCCTTTTCCCCTACTGACAATCTGCACGGACTTGGCCAAAAAATCCAACAAGGGGGCCAGTTGGTGGTAAAGGCAACTGGATCCCACATGGCTGACTGTGTGGTTTGAGTCCTGGATCCAGAGGCTTGAAAATAACAATTAAAAAAAAAAAAGAAGAAGAAAGAAAGAGAGAGAGAGAGAAAGAAAGAAAAGAAAGAAAAGAAAGAAAAGAAAGAAAAGAAAGAAAAGAAAGAAAGAAAGAAGGAAGGAAGGAAGGAAGGAAGGAAGGAAGGAAGGAAGGAAGAAAGAAAGAAAGAAAGAAAGAAAGAAAGAAAGAAAGAAAGAAAGAAAGAAAGAAAGATAAATAAAAGAAAAACATTCTGGGGACTGTGGTATGGTCATTCCCCCTGGGGATGATGCTTTCTCATTAAGAAAGAAAGAAGAAAAAGAAAGAAAGAAAGAAAGAAAGAAAGAAAGAAAGAAAGAAAGAAAGAAAGAAAGAAAGAAAATAAATAAAAGAAAAACATTCTGGGGACTGTGGTATGGTCATTCCCCCTGGGGATGATGCTTTCTCATTTTCCCTCTCTCCCTCTCTGGTGAGCACAAGTGCCTTACAGCTAAACCAAACCAAACCAAAACATCAAACTAGGATTCTAAAAGAAAGTAGGATGTATTCTTTTTTTTTTTTTTTTTTTGGAGAGGTTTTTGCTATAGGGCGCGTGCGCTCGCCAGACAGGCAGAGACATAGAGACAGAAAGCGAGAAATCACCCCCCAGGGGCGATGGTCACGCCGCAACCCCTTCTCCTCCATTCTCTTCTCAGGATCTTGGGCACGCACGCACATGCGCCTGACGTGAGTTTTAAGCCACCGGGTCCAGGATGCGAACCGCGGTCGACTACGTGGGAGTCCAGCGACATAGCCATTACGCTAACTGCTGGTTCCCAAGTAGGATGTATTCTTAAGTTAAAAATACATACACACATGGGACTAGCAGGTGGCATGGTAGTTGGTGCTGGACACTCCCACATGGCTGACTGTGGTTCAAGTCCCGAACCTGGTGGCTTAGTTTCTCACTTTCTCTCTCTCTCTCTCTCTCTCTCTTTCTCTGTGTCTCTCTCTAGTCAAATGAAAATAAATGAATAAATAAAAATTTTAAAAAAGGTATTTCATTTAAAAAACATAAAATTGAAAAATAGAAATTAAAAAAAATACACATATGCTGGGACCAGCAGATTGCATAAAGGTTACATTGCTAGACTCCCACATAGTCAACCACAGTTTGAGTCCTGGACCCGGTGGCTTAAAACTCATGCCAGGCATGTGTGTACGCGTGCTTGTGCAAGATCCCAAAAGGAGAATACAAGAGAAGAAACTGCAATATGGCTATCCCCCCTTGGAGGGGGTGGGGGGGGTGATTCCTCATTTTTTGTCTCCCTGTCTCTGTTTCTCTGGTTAGTACAAGTGCCCCATAGCAAAAATCTCTCCTAAAAACACACACACATTTGCAGGGCCAGTTGGTGGCATAGCTAGCGGTTAAGGAGCTCGACTCCCATGTGGTCAACTCTGTGGTTTGAGTCCCAGCATTTTGAAAATCACACTGGGCATGTGTGCATGTGTGCTCAAAATCCCGAGAAGAAAACAGAGTAGAAGGGATTGCAGCATGGCCATCCCACCTGGAGGCTGATTTCTTACTTTCCTTCTCTCTCTGTATCCTTTTGGTGAGTACACATACCCTGCACATGAATACATGCAAAAACCTAAAAAAAAAAAAAAAATACACATGCACATGCATATGTGTGTATGTAATGTATCGTTAATTATATATACATATCCATGACCATACACTTAAAATTAGAAGTTACCTATTGCTTACCCATGGTCAAATAAATATTTTATAGATCTTAGATTAACATTAACCAAAATAGATTATCTCAATGCAGAATAATTACAATATTATTTTATAATTTAAGTGTGTTTCATAAACATTTACTCAAGATCTTTGAAGTATCATTAGTAATCAAATATATTATTTTCCTTTATCAAACAAGCAAAACTTTTTAAATATAAGTAAACACTGGCAAGGATTATTTTCTCAACTGTTATCTCCACTGACATAAAAGATCTTTGAAGACACAAACTATGGCCTTACTATATTTGTACATTCAGCAACTAGCACAATGACTGGCATGGCCAATGTTCAAACTGGTTACTGGGTTGATCAAATGAAAGACAATTTCATATTATTTAACAAGAACCTCAAAATGTTCATCCCTTTGACTGAATAATATAGTTGTATTCCCAACCTAAAGAACTGAAAATAATCTCAAAACCAAAAGTTAAAGAAATGAAGGGACCAGCAGTTAGTGTAATGGCTATGTCGCTGGACTCCCATGTAGTCAACCGTGGTTCGAGTCCCGGACCCAGTGGCTTAAACTCACACTGGGTGTGTGTGTGTGCGTGCCCAAGATCCTGAGAGGAGAATGGAGGAGAAGGGATTGCGGCACGGCCATCTCCCCCCTGGGGGGTGATTTTTCACTTTCTGTCTCTCTGTCTCTCTCTGTCTTTCTGGCGAGCGCACGTGCTCTATAGCAAAAAACCTCTCCAAAAAAAAAAAAAAATAATAAAAGTTAAAGAAATGAAAAGTACATTATGGTTCACTCACATGATAGCATACAGTCACAACTCATTATTTGTGAAGAGAGTTTGATTTAAAAAAAATGCTATGCTAAAATGTCAAGAAAAAGAATATGAAATTGCTTGATCCGAACAGTTTTTAAAAAGCACTAGAGAGCCAGCAGGTTAAGGCACTGGACTTCCACATGGCCAGCTGTGGTTCGAGTCCCAGGCCCAGTGTTTTGAAACTCACACCAGAGGTATGTGCCTGCATGCTCAAAATCCCAAGAGGAGAATGAAGGAGAAGGGACTGAAACATAGTCATCCCTCTCTGGGCGGGTGATTTCTCATTGTCTGTCTCTCTCCGTCTCTCCAGCACACACATGCACACTATAGCAAAAGTCTCCCTCTCTAAAAAAAAAAAGAAAAAGGAAAAAAAACCCACTTATATTTTACTTATATTCTAATAATATAAGTATTATTAGAATATTTTCCTCTGAATAGACATGACTTAAAATAAGGAGATCTTTTAATCAGCTATATGCTTTTTTCTTTTTTTTTTTTCTTTGTTTTTTTTTTTTTGGAGAGGTTTTTGCTATAGGGCGCGTGCACTCGCCAGACAGACAGAGAGAGACATAGAGACAGAAAGCTAGAAATCACCCCCTAGGGGGGATGGTCACGCTGCAATCCCTTCTCCTCCATTCTCCTCTCGGGATCTTGGGCACGCACGCACATATGCCCGGCGTGAGTTTTTTTTTTTTTTTTTTTTTGAGAGGTTTTTGCTATAGGGCGCGTGCGCTCGCCAGACAGACAGAGAGAGACAGAGAGACAGAAACCAGGAAATCACCCCCCAGGGGGGATGGCCACGCCGCAATCCCTTCTCCTCCATTCTCCTCTCGGGATCCTGGGCACGCACGCACACGCGCCCGGCGTGAGTTTAAGCCACCAGGTCCGGGACGCGAACCGCGGTCGACTACGTGGGAGTCCAGTGACATAGCCATGACGCTAACTGCTGGTCCCCCGGCGTGAGTTTTAAGCCACCGGGTCCGGGACGTGAACCGCGGTCGACTACGTAGGAGTCCAGCGACATAGCCATTACGCTAACTGCTGGTTCCCGCTTTTTTCTTTCTTTAAAAAAGATTTACTTATTTATTCAATTCCATTTGTTATTATTATTTTTAGTTTAGTGACTAGAGAGAAGGCAAGCTGCCAGGTCCTGGACTTAAACTGTTGTCAGTCATATTGGAATCCAGCACCTTTAACCACCATGCCACCTGCCAGCCTCATCAGCTAGATGCTTTAATGGAAGCCCAGAACACCATCAGTTTGGAACTTCCTGCCTACCTATTATTCTACAGTCATTTTGAAAAGACTTGATTAGCTAATAAGGTAGCTGGACTCCCACATGGCTGACTGCAGTTTAAGTCCCAAGCCTGGAGGTTTGCTTTCTCAGTTCCCTTCTTTCTCTCTGTCTCTCTTTGGTCAACTTCAAAAAATAATAATAAAATAAAATAATTACAATGAATACAGTTAAAAAAAAATTTCAGGGGGCCAGGAGGTGGTATAGTGGTTAGTCACTGGACTCCCAAATGGCTGACTGTGGTTCAAGTCCCAGACCCGGTAGCTTGAAAATCATGCCAGACATATGTACATATGTGCCCAGACTCCCAGGAGGGGAATAGAGGAGAAGGAACTGTGGTGGTATCATCCCCCTTGGGAGGGTGATTTCTCACCTTCCCTTTCACTGTCTCTTTGGTGAGTGAACACACTCTACAGCAAAAATCTTAAAAAAAAAAAAAAAAATGAAGAGCAAATGAAAAGCTATCAACTTATTATTTTTCATTCAATCTGTTTCCTATCCCAAGCGAGGCTATAAATCACCAATTTAGGCTAATACAATGCACACAATCATCTTGTCAAACTTTCATTGAAAATGTCTGCTTGGGCCCAGCCACCAGGGCACAGTTGGTAATGTGCTAAAGTACAGTCCTGAAAGCCACATGGACAACTGTGAGCTTAGAACCTCAACTTGGTCAATTTGAAACACTCTAGTCAGACGAATGTATGCACAGGAGCCCAAGATCCTAATAAGTGGAGTGTTGGGGGAGGGGATCAGAGCATGACTAGACCCTGTTGAGCGTGCTTCTCTCTCTCTTATGCAGGCACTCTATTTCATTAATAAAATAAACTTTAAGAGTCAGCCCCATAGCCTAGTGGTTACAGGAATCAAATCCCACATAGCTAACCACCATTCAAATTCCAGCCTAGCAACGTGAAAAACATGCCAGGTGCACGTGTGTACAAAGTCCCAAACAGGCTGAAGAAATGGAGAAGAGACTGAAGAGTGACCGCGCCCTGCTGTGCAGTGCTCTCTCCCTCTCCCTCTTTCTTTGGCTCTCTCTAATGAGCTCACATGCTCTCTAGCAATTAAAAAAAAAAAAAAAGTAGGGATCAGCAGTTAGCGTGATGGCTATATCGCTGGACTCGCACGTAATCGACCGCGGTTTGCATCCCTGACCCAGTGGCTTAAACTCACGCTGGGCACGTGTGCGTGCGTGCCCAAGATCCCGAGAGGAGAATGGAGGAGAAGGGATTGCAGTGTGACCATCCCCTCTGGAGGGTGATTTCTCACTTTCTGTCTGTCTCTCTGTCTGGTGAGCGCACACGCCCTATAGCAAAAACCTCTCCAAAAAAAAAAAAAAAAAAAAAAAGTAAACATGGGACCAGCAGATGGCATAATGGTTATCTTGGTTATCCCATGTGGCCCGTGATTCGAGTCCCGGACCCAGTGACCTGAAATTCACACCAGGCTCATGTGCATGTGTGCCCAAGATTCCAAGAGGGGAATGGAGGAGAAGGGATTGCAGCATGGCCGTCCCCTAGAGTGATTTCTTGCTTTCTGTCTCTCTCTGTCTCTTCCGCAAGTGAACATGCCCTATAGCAAAAATCTCTCTCAAAAATTAACAAACTTTTTAAATAAATAAATAATTTTAAAAACAAAGGGCTTGCTTGGAGGTGGAGAGGGGGTGACGAGTAGAGAAGGACTGGAACATGCATTCTGCAGCCAGACTGCCATACCTCAAATCTGGTTCTACCACTTAGCAGGAATGTGGCAAGGGACAAACCTTTTTGTGCCTCATGTTCTTCCTATGTAAAAGTCCCCTTTTATAATGATACCTCACAGGGCTTCTGTAGGAATTAAATGGCACACATATCAACCACTTGGGTACCATTATTAAAGAGAAACAAAGCTAATGACATAATTTTATTTTTGCTATCTACAACACAGAACAAAATGGTGGTTGTAGCAAGTGGAAAATAAAAGGAAAAAAGAAAGCATTTTCTCCATCACTAATATTTTAATTCTCTTATTATTTCGTCATTGTTATTCTTTTATCTTTCTAATTTTTTTTTCTTTTCTTTTTTTTTCTCAATTTGCTATAGGACATATGCACTCACCTGAGATAGTGGAAGAAAAAGAGGGAGCATGAGAAAGCACCCCCTGGAGGACAGAGAGGGTTGGCCGTGCTATAATCCGTTCTCCATTCTCTTCTAGGGACTAGGCACATACATGTGCCTGGCGTGTTTCCTAAGCCACCAGGTCTGAGACTTGAACCGAGCAGTCAGCCATGTGGGAACCAGCTGCCTTAATTATCACGCCATCTGCTGGTCCCTATCTTTCTAATCTTAAGTGAAAAGTGAAAGCAATACTTTTCAGTATAAGTTTATGAAGTATAAAGGCAGTGGGACTACCGCCAAGATTTTAGATTAGCCAATGTCTCCATCATAATCATGGTGTCATGGGGAAAAACATCTAAGTAAACAGCCAGTTACTCAATAGCAACATGCTATGGCTCGTCTTCTGAAAGAAAATACTACTGTATTTTGATGATTCAACTTACCTATTTCTCATTCAGTCTATAAATCTCAGCATGCAGTAAGTCTCCTGCCTCCTCTATTCCCATGAAAGCTTTCTGACAGAGAGTACCAATGATGCCAGCAATGGACAGCAATTGCCGTGACACTCTATTATTCCTGGCTCCTCTTCCACACCTCCATGCCCCAGTGACTTATTGCTGGTTCATCACTGTTTTCTCTGTACAGAGTTATCCAAGCTTGAACGCCCAAATACCAAAGACTCCAGATTTCTGCCCTAAGCTTTAGACACCTACACAGATGACCCCATACTCTTAAATTCAATGTGTTGAAAACAAAACACATGATTTTTCTCTCCATTGCCTATAAAATCCAAGCCCCCCCTTGATCTGGCTTCACCCTATTACTTCAGCATCATCTTCTACCACTCAGATCCATTTTTCTGAATGCCTAGTAAAATAAAATTACCACCTAATGTTTACTGAATGCCCATTAAATGCCAGGCACTATTCTAAGCAGTTTATATGATTAACTCATTTTCACAGTAATCCATAAGGTTGATGCTACTATCTCTACTTTGTGCTGAGGAAAGTTATCTTCCCTAAGCTAGTAAGTAGTTGGGTGAGAATACAAACCTACATTCTAAGCTCTTCTCTTTTCTCTTATATTTTTAGAGAGATTTTTGCCATGGGAGAGACGAAGAAACAGAAAGTGAGAAATCACTCCCTGGGGGGATGGCTGCGCTGCAATCCTTTCTCCTCCATTCTCCTCTCGGGATTTTGGCCACGTATGCACACACACCTGGCATGAGTTTTAAGCTGCTGAGCCTGGGACTTGAACTGTGGTGGACTATGAAAGAGTCCAGTAACATAACCATTACGCCATCTGCTGGTCCCTATACTATGTAATTTCTTATAAATGCTATGTCCAGCATTGTCTCAGAGAATCAAAGAACACATGACAAACAAGACCTGTGTCCTCATGGGACATACTTACTAGTAAGTGAGAACAACAAACAAATAAAGAAAAGGAAGAAAAATCTTACTATAGATTATTAAAAGGTGCCCCAAAAAAACAACAACAGGATATCATCATAGAAAGTAAGTCAAGTGGAACTAACTAATAATGAAAGAAAGCATCTCTGGAAAATGACTTTTAAGGTGAAATCTGAAAGATGAGAAGGTGCCAACTCTGCAAAAAAAATAGGAATACCTAGGAGTGTACCAGATTGTTAAAAAGTACAAATATGGTGCTTCGACTGAGCTGTGTTTCCCCTAAAAGCATTAAGTGGAACCCCTAATTCCAATGTGACTATATTCAGAGACAGGGCCTTCAATGAGGTAAAGTTAAATTAGGCCATAAGGATGGGAGCCTAATCCTAAAGGACTAGGTCCTCATTAGAAGAGTTAGAGACACTAACTATCATCTATCTATCTATCTATCTATCTATCTATCTATCTATCTATCATTCCCCACCTCCCCAACGTGCACAAAGAGGAACCACCGTGTAGGACACAGTGGAAAGGCACAAACCAGGAAAAGATGCCTCACTAGAATCCAACCCTGCTGGCACCTTAATCTTGGAGACCAGTATCCAGAAAAATTACCTATCTGTTGTTTAAGCCATGTACTCTATCAAATGTTGGTTTAAGCCACCAACAGTATTATTATGATAGCCCAAGCAGACAAATACAGATGAGAGAGATCTACAAATGCTTCACAGAAGTTGACAAAACACTGTGTGCTGGAATAGAGAGAACAGCAGAGATAACACTATGTCAGAGACACTTGAGTCGATAGACGGTAAACCAACCTGAAACAAGATGATCAGAGAGTAGTCCTTGGGGTGGAGGTTTCAAGCTGGTTGGTAAACAGATTTAAACAAATGTCTGATGTGGGCCTTGACTGGGAGTCACTAACATGTAGTAACTACAGACCACTATGTTCCACCTGGAATGCACAAAATAGTTCTACACAATAAAGAATTGAAGCCTTCCCCAATTTGTTTTTGTTTTTGTTTTTTGGAGAGGTTTTCACTATAGGGCACGTGCACTTGCCAGAAAGACAGAGACAGAGAGATAGGAAGTGAGAAATCACCCCCCGGGGGGGATGGCCACGCCGCAATCCCTTCTCCTTGGGATCTTGGGCATGCACACACACATGCCTGGCATGAGTTTAAGTCACTGGGTCTGGGACTTGAACCGTGGTCAACTACATGGGAGTTCAGCGACATAGCCATTATGCTAACTGCTGGTCCCAACCTTCCCAAAATATTAACAGTGCCCTAATGAAAAACAGTATCTAATGGGTGTGTTTTGTTTATTCAGAGTACTAAAGAAAACTTAAATTTGACCTTTTATTATAGTCTTTACATTAGCAAGGACAGTTGTGAGCTAATTCTGTCAAGTTAATATACATGTGCTGTATCTGTGTGCAAGAAACAGTATTAGATCATTTGGACCATGCACAAATGAACCAGACACCAGTCCTAGACCTAAGAGCCACAGTGAGGGAAATATGACCCCTTATTTCATCAAGCTAAGATACTATCGCTTATACGAGGCATCATGTTAAGTACCACTAAAAGAAAACAACAATACCAAGTAAGCGATGCCAGCAATTATAAGGTGCATCCTAATACAGAGTTGTTAAAATGTGAAAAAATATACATCTTCAACAAATGAAGACTATGCAAATAAGTAGCTAAAAGAAAAGAGTTTACAGAGGAATAAAATATAAATTCAGATCTGATAATCAGGAATTATATTAGTTGGGTCAATTTTTTTGTTTTTGTTTGTTTGTTTGTTTGTTTAGAAGATTATTTTGAAGTAGAGTCTGGAAGGATGGGCAGATGTAGAAAATGCAGAGATTAAGGGGAAGAATACTTTTAGAGAGAGGAAACTGTAAGAAGCAAATAGCAGGGCCGGCAGGTAGCGTGGTGGTTGAGGGTGCTGGATTCCCACATGGCCAACTGTGGTTCGAGTCCTGGACCTGGTGGCTTGCTTTCTCACTTTCTCTCTTTCTCTCCCTCTCGTTCTGTCTCTCTCTTATCAAATTGAAATAAATAAATAGATAAATAAAATAATTCTTAAAAAAAAGAGCAGCAAAGAATAACAATAATAAAATAAGAGATGGCTAGAGAAAAATATTCAAAGAGAAAGAAAAAATTAGAAAGATGCAGGTTAGAAACACCTTATATGCAGCTAGGCTAAAGAAGCTGAAATTGATTGCATAGGCCTGAGGAATGAATCTCAAATATATTTTGTTGCCCCAAATAGAATGATAATACGCATCAAAAATATGGGTCATTCCAGCAGTGTTCTCAACTGTCAGAGAGGAAAAAAGAGCAGAAGATAATTAGTTTTTACGGGAGTACAGATTCCACAAGCCCTCCAGAAATCTCAACTTCTCTACCTTGAGAATCATTGCTTTATGTACTAGGGAACCTCTAGAAAAATTTGAATAGTCAACTGATTCAGGTTACATTTCAAGAAAGGTAATCTAATAAAATTATGGGGAAAAAAGAATGAAAATTTAAGCAGGGTGCAGTGGTATGCAACTGTAAATTCAACTACTTCGGAGGCTGAAGCAGAAGGATTACAAGTTCAAGGCCAGTCTAGTCAACATGGAAAGAGACACTGTCTCAACACAGTGAATGAGAATTATAAGGACTGAAACTGCATAAGACACTGGTCTTCTGAACAAGAAGTTAAACAAATCTGTATTAGATTAGTAATAGTGGAAAGAATGTATGGTGAAACAATGTTAAGAAATAGAAAAAATAAAGAGATGAAAAGTTTAAGACATAAATAACAAAATCAACCAAGGACAATTTCTTTCTAAAAGATTGATGAGCCATCCAGGATTGGAAGGAATTAAGGAATTTCAGAAAAAAAAGATATGAACATCTTCTAAAAGGAAGTAAAGCCATAATTTGGATAAAACTTTAAAAAGAGGTTGCAAAGATAATTTATATCTATATAATTAAGTATATAATAAATATTTAATTTCTTTCATAGAAAGTGCACATATATGAGACAGAAAAGAAAGGGGTACCTACCTGGGGCCAATAGCACTGGACTCCCACATTGACAACTGTGGTTCAAGTCCCAGACCTGGTGACTTGAAAAATCACACTGGATGCATGTGCATGCATGCCCCAAATCTCAGAAGAGTGGAGAAGGGACTGCAGTGTGGTCATCCTCTCTGCAGGGCAATTTCTCACTTTCTCTTTCATTGTTTCCCTCTGTACTTCTTTACAGCAAACCCACCCCCCCCCCCCCCAAAAAAAAAGGGAAGGAGTACCCTCAACAGGGTTTCATCATGCTGTGATACTCTTCTTTCGCCTCCAGGTAGTCAGGACCTTTGAATCTGTATGTTCATATTGACTGGGGTTACATTCAGCCATGTGATTCCCAGCACTGCAAATCAATACACTACTATATTGCTAAGACTAAGTCAAAGATAAATAGTTTTTGAAATGAGTATTAAAACACTTAACTTCTTTATTATAAGTAATTCTTTTCATATCTTATAATGATCTTATGCTGATCCTCATCATCACTAATTTTAACACTAGAAATTCGCAAACAAAATGAAAGGCATAGTGCAGATTAAGAACATGCTTGGGATCTATGAAGCAATACAAACAACAGAGCATTTCCTTAATTTCAAAGCTGGTGTGAAAGTCATTTAGACATGCCACTTCTCTCTGTGTGTGTAAGTATCAACTGAGTCAAACACAGTATTTCACACCTTCAAAAGCAGCAGCTGAGAGCAACAAAGAAAACATGCTATAATTATAGAGGAAATTAATGTTCGAATTTCTAAATAGTTATACTGTAAACATTTATAGTCATCCAAGGTGATCTACGAATAATTACAGTTTATGTCATACTATCAAATTACATTCTCTCTTTAAAAAATTTTTGCCAGAGGGTATGTGTGCTCACTGGAGAGAAAGAGAGAAAAAGCACCCCACCCCGACCCAGCCCCAGATCATGGAGAATGGTCATGCTGCAGTCCCTTCTCCATCTCTCACTCCTTTCAGGATTTTGAGCATGCAGACACACACACATCCAGCATGTCTCTCAAGCTACCAGCTCCAGGACTCAATATACATGGTCGGTTATGTGAGATCTTGCTTACTCAACCATCAGGTCAGGAGCTGGCCCAAACATTCTCTTTAAAAAAAAAAAAAAAAAAAAAAAAAATTAAGATAGTGTGAACAGGGGCCGGCCGGCAAGTGGTGCGGTGGTTAAGGGCACTAGACTCCACATGGCTGACCATGGTTGAGTCCTGGATGTAGCTGCTTGCTTTCTTACTTTCTCTCTCTGTGTCTCATTCTCTCTCTGGTCAAATTAAAATAAATAAATAAATATAAAATAATTTTTTTTTTTTAAAAAAGATAGTATGAATAAGGGACCAGCAGATGGTGTAATGGTTACATCACTAGACTCCCACTCAGTTAACTGCAATTCAAGTCCTGGTCCCAGAGGCTTACAACTCACGCTGGGCACATGTGCGTGAGTGTCCAAAATCCAAAGAGGAGAATGGAGGAAGAAGGGATTGTGGCGTGGCCACGCCCCTGGCGGGGGAGTGATCTCTCACCTTCTTCCTCTCTGTCTCTGGCCAGCGCACATGCCCTATAGCAAAAAATCTCTCAAAAAACAAAACAAAACAAAACAAAAAAACAGTGTGAAGATTAAAATATATAAATAAAATCAGTATTGAAAAAATAAGGTATCCTTTCAAGCATTATTTTAGACATTTATTTATTTATCTATTTATTTGTGATTTTCAAGTTGCCAAATCCAAGACTCAGACTGCAGTGAGCCATGTGGGAATCCAGCGCTGCAACCACCATGCCACTTGCTGTCCTCCTTCTCAAGTATTTTTAAAATATAAAGGTGATATGATCTTGTACACTAAAAAATGCAGTTTCAAGTCACACATGGGATATAACTCTCTGGTGTTAACATTTAAATGTGCTATAAAATATACCAAATGAAAATGAATAAAATGTAATTAAACCCACTTGGTAATCAAACTATTGGGTTGCTAAGAAAGTCACAACACATTTTTGCATAGAAAAACACAGGAAAATATGTCATGACTTTCCCACAACCTAATTAAATACTTACTGACAGGGACCAGCAGATGGCATAGTTCAAGTTCTAGACCCAGTGGCTTAAAACGCACACCGAGTGCATATTTGCGCATGCTCAAAATCCCGAGAGGAGAATGGAGAAGGGACTGCAGTGTGGCCATCTTCCCTGGGGAGTGATTTTTCACTTTCTGTCTCTCTGGAGAAGAAGGCACACACACCATAGCAAAAATCTCTCTTAAAAAAAAAAAAAAGAAAATACCTTCTTACAAATTTCACCCAAGAGTGGTAGAGTGACAGCAGAACGAAGGAACGAAAGCAAAGAAGAGGGCCAACTCCTGGCATGATGAGCAAGGCAGCTGGATCCCACATAGCTGACTGAGTGGTTCAAGTACCAGACCTGGAGGCTTGAGAAAAACACTAGGCACATGTACATGCATGCTCAAAATCCTGAAAAGAGGGAGAAATGAGGAGAAGGAATTGCAGAGTGAATGTTCCCCATGAGAAAAACTTTCTCACTTTCTCTCTTTCCCTGTCTCTCTGCAGTGAGCACAAGCACCCTCTGGTAAATTAAAAGAAAAGCAGAAATGGTAAGAGGGAATGAGAAATCAATAAAATAAAAAGGTAAGAGGAAAGAAGAAGCCACCTAGTAGAACTAGCTCACAGTAAAGATGGTGAAGATCATTAACTGTCCTAGAACAGATTTACTGAACAAAGAGAACGATGCAGTTTTTTGCTAGATGCTGGGCATGATAAAAACACTTGAAAGCCATATAAGCTTACTAACTGTACAATGGTGCAGGTATTTTCCTCAAAATACCTGCAAATCAAAGGAAGATTAAGGCTACCTGTTAGCCAAAGCACACGGCACACAATTCGTAATCTGTCTAAATAATTAGAGGAACTGAGTTGAGATATCAAAGTATCATGTTAACGTTTTGTCGAAACTTCCTCTTAGGCTACTTTACGACTGCTTTTGCATAAGCAAATTCTATCAAAGAAAAAATAGTCAAGTAGTTCTCTAAGACCACATGTTCAGCAATAACACTATGGTTAAATTTACACATGGCAAGAAATTTTTGAAAAAAATTAAAATACCTCAGTCTGACCTTCATGAGCACTGGTTTCATGGGTAACTCGAATTGCCTGTAATAAGAATACAAGGTATTTACGGGAAGAAATGGCCATATCTGATGTTTTAATGAAAGCAACAAAACTAAAGCTTATCATCTAATGTCTTATAAAGAAACAACAAATGAGAAGAAATTCACCAAGAGTTAATAGTAGGCATTTAAAAATGCCTGTCTACATAACCAAATGAATTGCTGTGCTTTCTAATCGACAAATTTCTGAAGACTTAAGAGATGGAAATTTTGATTGTCATTTCTAGGTGTAAGTGTAACATACTTGATTGTTAGAACTAACACTAAACACTTTATTCGACTGAGACTAGAATAAAGTGAGTGAGTGACAGAGTGAGACGGAAGAAGCTTATCTCATCTGTTTCTCCTGGCTCCATGCTCCTCTGCAGCTCCAGCTGTAGTATTTATGCTCAATCATGCAGTTTCAGTTGGCGATTTAGAAATGTGGAGCAAAAAGCATGCACTTATCAGAAGCTATAAAATTTGGTTTCCTGAACTTAAAAAGATGCTTGGGTAATACCCACAATTAGCAAAGATGCAGAGAAATGAGGTCAATAGTAAATTCCAGGTGAATACATAACCTTTATGAATGGCAACTTGGTAATATGTATCAAAGCCTTCAAAACATGCAAACTCTGATTCAGCAATCTCTCCTCTAGGAGTTTATATATTGTACATAATTATACATAATTAAGGATGTTTGCGAAGATTTAGCTATAATATGTACCTTGCAATATTTTTCAAGATAGTGAAAAAAGAGGAAAAAACTAACTTTCTAATAATAATGTATTAGTTAAATAAAATACTATATTATGGAAAGCTATGCAGCCATTAAATGATAATGCCAAATATATACTTACTGGTATGTAATACGTTTGTGATAAGTGAAAAAAGCAAGTTATAAAACAGTATTACAGTGTGATCGAGTTTTTAGTTTAAAAAGTTGTGTATATACATATATACTCCCTATAAAAAATATTAAAGGTAGCTCCTCTCATTGGTGGGTTTATTGGTGACCTCCCTGTTGTTTATTTTTACGTAGAGAAAGATGCAAAGAAAAGTACCCAGGTTTTTTTAAAAAGAAAAAAACAATTAAAAATAATCAAAATATACACTGGAATGCTAAACAATGCTATAAAATCAATAAACTTATTGAGCACAAAGAGCACAAGGCATTATTCGGGCCAAATAATTTGTATTACACTGCTTCTAATTTCAAAGAATGTGTCTACTTAATAAAATTAATAAAAGATAAAAAGCTTGCAAAAGTAAAATTAATTTAAAAAATAATAAATATAAAAAACCATTTAGAAGTAGTTCTAAGAAATGACACAATCACTTAAAACTAGATTAGATGGCCCGTTTATTACAGTTACAGAATAGCTTGAGGATGGTCTAACGTCTACCCTTCAATCTTTTTCCTTTCATCGCCAGCCTTGTTCCAAATTTCCTGTGAAAGACACATAGGGGATTGCCAGTAATGTATTTATTACCCGGAGGAAATGATAAGGAATAGTCAATCCACAAGATAGTTTCTTAGATTTTAAATCAAACCACCTTTATTTGCTCATTCAGCTCTGGATGTAGGAAAGAAGTGCCAATTTATCAACATTATGGATACTTGGCATGAAGATACCTGAAAAGTACAAAAGACTTTTTCTGTGTGGATACAATAAAATCCATAATCGCTTGAAACTATAGTTTCAAGACATACCCTCAGTCTATAGATTCCTACAAAACTTTGCCCACATACGAGATCAAGAGATAAAGAAGGTACCGACGTCATAGTTCTCCAGGTATTTGGCTCGCTCTTCAGGGCTCATTGACACAGACTCTTCGAGGAATTTTTTCAAGGTTGATCCAGATTCTGAAAAATATCAAAGATACATTTGAAAAGGCTTGATATGGCAAGAAGACAAACCTATGAAAATAATAGAACCACGGTAAGTATTTTTCAGGTAAAATCCTTGCAATGGTAAGACAGGAATATAAGAATCTTGGGATAAATAATAGAGCCTAAGGGAGATATTCATTTGAGCCTTGATTATCAATGACACAAAAGGAGGAGAAGAATGAATACTTCTAACACATTCCCAAGAAGAGGGTGGGCACAAATGCTTTATTTTGCAGTTGGGAAGAAAGAATTAGAGCACCCCCTACTGTTCAAAGAAGTTAACTTATATAATGAGGGTAAAAACTAGCAGGTGGTGAAAAATTACTTACCAAAGTGCATCTTATCTTTATTGTTTGCAATAGCATGGATCAGTCCAATTGTTCCACAGGCATTACTAATTGTTTGCTTCATGAAATATACTGATGATGTAACATCCTGCCCCTGAGATTTTATTTTTTCCTCCTCTTCTGTTCTGAATACTTCATACTGAAAAAAAAGTCAACAGTCTTCATGTGGGAAAAAATATATTGAAAAGGACTCAAAGGTTTGTACAAGAAAAACTACTAACCATGAAACAATTTTTTTAATAAACTTGTACTTTAATTACATTGTCCACAAACTTTAAAAAAAAAAATTATTATTTATTTAGGGACCAGCAGATGGCATAATGGCTATGTTGTTGGACTCCCATGTAGTCGATTGCGGTTTGAATCCCAGACCCAGTGGCTTAAACTCACGCAGGGCGCATGTGTATGTGTGCCCAAGATCCCAAGAGGAGAATGGAGGAGAAGGGATTGCAGCATGGCCATAACCCCTGGGGGGTGATTTCTCACTTTCTGTCTCTCTGTCTCTCTCTGTCTTTCTGGTGAGCACATACACCCTATAGCAAAAACCTCTCCAAAAAAAAAAATGTATTTAATTTTATTTATTCATTCACTTATTTTAATTTGATCAGAGAGAGACACAGAGGGAGAGAGAGGGAAAGTGAGAAAGCAAGCCACCAGGTCTGGGACTCAAACCATGGTCAACCACGTGGGAGTGTCCAGCACCTTAACCACAACATCACCTGCTGGTCCTGAAACATTTGTTTTTTAAAATTTATTTTTAAGTTTATCTTATTTCTTTCATGAAAGGAAGAAAGCTGAGAGAGTATACAAGAGACAGAAAGACACCCTTGGCAGGGTCTCATCACACTAGAGTCCCCCTTGCCCCAGCCCTCCTGCTTGTTAGGATCTCAAGACTGTGTGCACCCTACCGGTTTGAGGACAACTCTGGATCTGAACTTGCAAGTGGCCACGTAGCTTCTAGCACTACCTATCAGTAAAACTACACTTGTGCCACTGAAATTGAACCAAAATTTATTTCTTAAAAAGAAAAAAGTTAAAGTAAAAAAAAAAACAACATCACCTTCTTGAATGACAAAATATTGAAAAATAGTAGTAGTACCGAGTGCTAGTTAGGGTGTAGGTGAAAAAGCACCCTTATATGCTATCATTAAAAGTACACTTTTGGGGACTGGCAGATGGCATAATGGTTACTTCACTGGATTTCCACATAGTCAACTGCAGTTCAAGTCCCAGACTGGAGGCTTAAAACTCACACAGGCACGTGTGCATGCATGCCCTAAATACCGAGAAGAGAATAGAGAAGAAAGGATTGCAGCATGGCCGTCCCCCTGGGGGGAAATTTCTCGCCTTCTGTCTATCTCTCTGTCTCTCTGGTGAGCACATGTGCCCTACAGCAAACATCTCTCTTTAAAAAAAAAAGTATACATTTGTACAACCATGCGAGAGGGTATACAGCAATATGTACTAACATTTGAAGTACTTACACTCTCCAATAAGCAATTGTCTTTGTAGGAATTTGGTTTAAGTCACAATCTTTGGGGTTAGATGGCACAGCAGCAACTAGACCACATGGGAAAGGCCCTGGTTGGTGTCCCAGAGCCTCCTTGTACAAACTGGGTATGTACACATATGCACATGACCTAGACAGGCTGAGGCCATGAAGACACTGTTGGAAGTGTCCCTATCTCATTCTGTCTCTCTCTCACTCTCTCACAAGAGAAATAAAAAATCTTTAAACAAAAATCATAATATTACAGCACATCTTAATTAAATGCTATAAAGCATTTCTTTTTCTATAGCGCACAGGTGCTCACTGGAGAGACAGAGACAGAAACAAAGAGACAGAAAGTGAGAAATGCCCCCCCCCCCCTTGAAGGGGGATGACCAAGTCACAATCCCTTCTCCTTCATGCTCCTCTCGTGATTTTGGGCAGGTATGCGTACATGCCTGGTGTGAGTTTATGCTGCCAGGTCTGGGACTTGAATCATGGTTGACTACATAGGAGTCCAGCTGTGAAACCATTACACCATTTGCTAGTCCCTATCAAGCATTTTTCTTAATTTGCCGGAGGTCACATGTGCTCACTGGAGAGAGAGAGAGAAACAGAAAGAAAGTGAGAAAGTATTTGCAATTCCTTTTCCTCCTTTCTCTCTTTTTTCAGGATTTTGGATACAAATGCACACGTGCTTTGTGTGTTTTTCAAGTTGTTAGGTCCAGGACTTGAACCATGCAATTGGTCATGTGGGATCCAGCTGCCTTAACTACCACATCATGTGTTAGCCTACTATAAAGCATTTTAAGAACAAAATATTAAATAAAATAAAGACTTACATATTGTGACTCAAAAATCTGCCCATGATCATAGTATGGTTATAGGCCAGTATATATTAGTGATTCCCATTTATGCTTTTTTTTTTTTTTTTGAGAGGTTTTTGCTATAGGGCACGTGCGCTTGCCAGACAGACAGAAAGACACAGAGAGACAGAAAGCGAGAAATCAACCCCCGGGGGGGATGGCCACGCCACAATCCCTTCTCCTCCATTCTCCTCTTGGGATCTTGGGCACGCACGCACACGCGCCCGGCCTGAGTTTTAAGCCACCGGGTCCAGGACTCGAACCGCGGTCGACTACGTGGGAGTCCAGTGACATAGCCATTACGCTAACTGCTGGTCTCCCCATTTATGCTTTTAACGTATTTGTATATGCATCAAAAAATCTGAAAAGGTGTGAAAAAAAACTTAAACAAACGTTAGATATTACTGGAGGACTTCCACTTTCTAATTTTTACATTTCTGTATTTTTAAAATAAATTAATTTAGTTTATTTATTAATTTATTTTAGGTTTAGTCCTCCTCTCAGGACTTTTTTTTTGTTTTTTTTTTTTCTTATAAGAGAGAGATTTTTTTTGTTATTGGGCACGTTTGCTTACCAGAGAGACAGAGAGACAAAAAGCAAGAAATCAACCCCCCACAGTCCTGGGGGGATGACCATGCCGCAATCCCTTCTCCTCCATTCTCCTCTCGGGATTTTGGGCATGCACGCACACACACCCAGTGTGAGTTTTAAGCCTCTGGGTCCAGGACTCGAACTATGTGGGAGTCTAGCAACGTAACCATCACACCATCTGTTGGTCCCATGCCTCTTGGGGTTTCGGGCATGGACTCACATGTATCCAACATGATTTTCAAGCTGCTGGGTCTGAGACTTGAACTGCGGTCAGCTATGTGGGAGTCAGGCACCTCAACCACTATCCTACCTGCTGGCTCCCACTTCTGTATTAATTATCACTGGCAAAAATATGTTTTATTATGAAAATCACATATTAATCAAATTTGTATAAAATTTATTATCATGTGCTATTACTATCTTCTGTAAGTTGTTGTAAACATATAACAATGAAATATAGCAATAACATAAAACAATGAAAGTCAATAGTATGGGCTGCACAGCTGGCCGGCTAGACCCACACTCTGCCTCAGTCACTATTAAATGTGTGACTTCAGAAAACTACTGAACATCTCCATACTTCAGTTTCCTGATTATAAAGTAGGGAAAAAAATAATAAAGAGGTTTAAAAAATGCATGATGAGGAGGAGAAACAAAAATGATTGTATTGCTTTATTTACTGTTTTCCTTTACTTTTCAGATTCCAATAGAGTGGGGGTCAGCAAGTTGCAGCTCATGGGCCACATCTGGCCTACTGCCTGCTTTCCGAAGTAGAATCTTTATGCATTGTCTGTGGCTGTTTTCAAAGTCAAATAGAAGAACTGCAACAGAGACTCTAAGGCCTGCAGAGCCAAAAATATTCACTATCTAGTCCTTTACAGAAAAACTGCTGACCCATGCAATAAAGAAAGCATACGACATCTTTAAAAAACCCAGAATTAACTGCTTTTTAGGGCAAGGTGGTGGCACAGCAGTTAATTCAAATGAACCCACAAGGGAGAAGTGCTAAGTTCACATTCTGAGACCTCCCTGCGTACATGTGTCCATGATCTAGGCTGGCTGAGATCAGGTGGATTGTGGTATGAAGTCTGTGATGGAGATCATGAGAAAAACGAACAGAAAAAAGAAATCTAAGAAACTGCTTCTAACAATAAATTTATCTATGCTTTTAAAAAGTACATTTTTTAAATGGGGTGGCTCAGTGGCACAGAGGTGACATGCTGCTCAAGTGATGGGCTAAGTTGACTGTCAACTCTACATGTGAACCCATGATCCTGGCTGGCTAGGAAGGCTGTGGCAGCGGTTGTGGTATGGAACCCCACTGACAGTGCTGATATTTCTCTTCCTCTATGCCCCCATCTCTCGCTCTCATGAAAAACATAAGTGCGCTTTTGGGACCAGCAGTTAGCATAATGGCTATGTCGTTGGACTCCCATGTAGTTGACCGTGGTTCGAGTCCCAGACCCGGTGGCTTAAACTCACGCCAGGAGTGTGTGCGTGCGTGCCCAAGGTCCCGAGAGGAGAATGGAAGAGAAGGGATTGCGGCATGGCCATCCCCTCGGGGGGTGGGGGGAGGGGCGTGATTTCTTGCTTTCTATCTCTCTGTCTCTCTCTGTCTTTCTGGTGAGGTCACACGCCCAATAAGAAAAAAAAAAAAAGCTCTCCAAAAAAAAAAACAAAACAAAACAAAAAAAATAAGTATGCTTTTAAAAATATGAATTTTTAAGGGACCATCAGGTGGCATGGTGGTTAAGATGCTGGACACTCCCACATGGCCAACTACAGTTCGAGTCCCGGACCTGGTGGCTTACTTTCTCACTTCCCCTCTCTCTCTCTTTCTCTCTCTCTCTCTCTCTCTGGTCAAATTAAAACAAATGAATAAATAAATAAAATAAATATTTTAAAAATATAAATTTTATAAATGTGCTGTAAATAAATTTTTAAGTAACATTTTTGGAACAAACCAACATCAACTCATTCCTGTAAGTTCCACTAATAAAAACTGTAGGAAGATTCAGGAAATAAGGCCTACATTGTTCTATACTGTTCTACAGTTTAGTTTGTTGCTTAATATTAATGTTCCATCTTGGCAAAGCAAAATAACATATAATAACTTTTTTTTCTTTCATTTATTTATTTTTACATTTTTCCACAAACATTTACTTTACATAGCAAAAAATTTTAGCTCATACTCCATAATTCTTGACAGTTTACAAACAACTTTCAAAATTTCAAAATACTGAATTTTAAAGATAATGTTCAAAATATGTTATAATAACTTATTGAGATGTAATGTTTAGAAATATATTCAAAAATTATACAAAGCAAGTACAGAAAAAAGGAAAGTAGCTAGAGTATTCCAAAGAAAAAAAACGCAAAATCGAGAGTCATACATATCAGAGAGAAGTAAATGTACAGCCTCTTCACCTATGATTCACTGGCTGGTACGCACTATTATAAAGAACACCTTCAAAACATCATCACTGACTTCATTTAACAGGTGATGAAAACGTCCCTGACAGTTTCTTTGCTTAAGTCATTCACAGCTACATGTTCAATTTCTCAGTTAGAACGCAGAAGACTAAAATACTCTGTGTCGCCTAAAACATACCCTAGATAGCTTCTCAATGTCTTTGTGATAGGTCACTTCTGAGCTGAAATAGAATTCTACCATATTTAAGAGACATCAAAAAGTGGCAGATACCACTTATATTCTTCATATTCTCTACCTAAGTGTTTGTTTATGTGAATATTTTGTAATTGTCTTCCTGCTAGCAAAAGATACAAGTTTTTGTTTCTTTTTTTTTTTTTTTTTTTTTTTTAGTTCTGATGATCCATTAAATGAAAAAAAAAAAAAAATCCTACTGGTACAGATCAGATGTTCTTTTTAATAATGATGACTCACTAAATTAAGGAGTTCAAATGCAATTTATTCTTTTTATAATTATTATTTAATTCCATTTTTTATTATTCTTTTTTCATTTGACCAGAGACAGAGAGAGAGAACGGGAAAGCAAGAGAGCAAGCCACTAGGTCCAGGACTCAAACCATGGTGAGCCACGTGGGAATCCAGTGCCTTTAACTACCACGCCAATTACCAGCTCCCAAATATGATTTATTCTTTACCAAGAAAAATAAAAGTAGATCATTAAAAAAAAAGTTTAGGAAATTTACAATTTAGGCCATAAACTCACATGTATTACAGCAGCTAAGAAAGACTTAGCTTTAAGTAACTGATTATTTTCAACTTTTTAACTGCTCTTTAAAATTTGTGTCCTAGGATATTTATCTACTGGCTTATTTCAGTAATCAAAAAAGTGAAAATAGGACACGCCGGGCACGTGTATGTGTATGCCCAAGATTCAAGTAGAAGAATGGAGGAGAAGGGATTGCCGTCCCCCATAGGGGGTGATTTCTCACTTTCTGTCTCTCTGTCTCTGTCTTTCTGGCAAGCGCACATGCCCTATAGCAAAAACCTCTCCAAAAAAAAAAAGTGAAAAATAACACTAGACTAAGAGAGATTAAACTTACGTAATCACTAAACGATCTCTAACTCTAAATTTCTAGAAATATTTCTTTTATTAAATAATTTGTTTCATAGAACCCTTATAAAGAGAGAGAAAATTTTCAATGTCATTTATTTTATAATGAACTGAGGCTAGTCATAGCCCACAGAAAGTGAAAATCAAATTCCTTAATTTTGTTGAGATTTTGATCTAACTACTCCAATCTGAACAGGTATCTGATTTGCATCAGTCCATGACCTGAGCACAAATATGCAAATCATTGATACCTCATTCCTCCTTGTTCGCTTTTACTTCATCTTTTATAACTACTGACTGCATCCTATTCTTTCTAAATTTAAAAATAAAACCCAGAAGGCTATAGATTCATAAGCTGTTTTCAAGTACTAGCTCCAGAATATATATATAGTTACAAGATATCATTTTAGAACAAACTGAATTACAGAAATTTGAATTTAAATACATAGATCTAAGAGCTATTAATAATTTCTAACACATCCTAAACCTGCCAATAAAACTGTATTTAAGTGTAGTAATTTCTGCCCAGACCAAGTTTATTTTAAAAATTATGTAACCCTGGGCTAGTCCTTGGCTTGGTGGTTAAGGCAGCTGGATCCCACATGGCTGTCTGTACATTTTGAGTCTCTATCTGGTGGCTTGAGAAATAGGCTAGGTGCAGGTACACACATGTGCCCCAAATCCTAAAAGGAGGGATAAATAAAGAAGAGATAAAGTATGACCATGATCCATGGGGGTGCTTTCTTGCTTCTCCCCACCCTACCAACCTCTCTGGTGAGCACAAACGCCCACTGGCAGTTAAAAAAAAAAAAATTATGTAACCCATATCATCATTTCTTTACATCCTTAAAACAAAGAGATTTCTTTTTATATCTATAGGAAAAAATAGGGTACATTTTATTAAAAACTTGACTAGAGATTCTTAATTCATATATTTTTTAACAGATCTAAGATTATTCCAGTACTAAAAATTTCTCAACTACATCAAAATGTGGTTACATATCACATCAAAACACACATAAACTGACATATTTTAGACAAGAAAACTCTGCTAGCTTAAATGACTAACTTAGGGACTGGCCTCATAGCTCAGTGGTAAAGGGAGTCAGAACTCACACGACTGACTGTGGTTTGAATCTTGGCCCTGACCTAGCCTTGATAAACATCAGACACATGTGCGTGCATGCCCAAATTCCTAATGGGAAGGAGGAATGGAGGAGAAAGGATTTTAGCATGATCATGTTCCATTACTGGGGTGTACATTCTCTCTCTCTCCCCCCCCCCCCACCATATGCCCTTTGTCCACCAAAAAAAAAAAAAAAAAAAAAACACTAACCTAGCTTTATGGTCAATTTGTAAATCAAAAACTAAACATCACTTTCAATAAAACATTTTTAACATTTCAACACTGCCAAGATTGCCTGATTTAATGAAGAGGACCATTTGTTCTTAAAAACTGTATTTTTACTTCAACAACAACAACAAAACTGTACATGGCTGAAACTGTATTCGATAATTACCTTTTCTGTAATAGGGAAGAGAAGTAACACTGCACAGACTGGTCTTGGTACCATGCTGAGGAGCTCAGGATCCATTCCATACACGTCTACGAACTGCCAGTTAGGGTGCAGACCTAATTGTTTGAGAAACTGGTAAAAAGAACAAAACAAAACAGTAGAATGTTGGTGGAGAAAGAAAAACAAGTTTAGTGTAATAGGGACACGACCAACAAGTACATACTATGTACCTAATAAATACAAGGTGATGTAATGTAAATATTACTGTGTTCAATAAGAAAGGAGTAAAGTGGCATTTATCAAAACATGCTATTTTTACTTGTTAACTACAACTTGGTAAAACTAGGTGGGAAAAATGATGCAGTAAAGCAAATTCTCCATGAATAGGGTAGGAAGAGAGAATAGTTTACATAATAAACATTTAAAGTTCAAAATATATGAAACAAACTCTCCTTTTTTCAGAATCTATTACTTTGGGGTAGACTATAATAAGCCAGGCCTACCAAATACATACTAGATGGCTTGGTTATCTTTTTAATTTTTTAATAGATTTTTACTATAGGGCATGTGCACTCCCCAGAGAAACAGAGACTGAAAGCAAGAAATCACACTCCCCCTCCCTGGGGAGGGGAAAGGCCACACCAGAATCCCTTCTCCTCCATTCTCCTCTTGGAATTTTGGGCACACATGCTCATGTGCCTGGCTTGAGTTTTAAGCAGTTGGGTCCAGGTACATGGGAATCCAGCAACGTAACCGTTACATCATCTGCTGGTCCCATTTGGCTTGGTTATCTTAAACTAATTCCCGATACTTGATTTTTAAGGAGAGTTTTAAGTTCTTGTAAGTGAATAATTATTTTAGTATAAGATCAACATAGTTTATTTTATTTACCAAAATTGTGTCTGAGGCTTAAGACACAGCACAGCTAAGAATTCTATCAATGAACCAAGAGTAATACAAGCCAAAAAAAAAAAAAAAAAAAAAAAGAAAGCCAAGTAACTTGTGAATACCAGAAAACCCTAGATAAAGGAAGCAAAGTAGTGACTTTCTGACCTCTAGAACACAATGAAAACACTTCACTGTTTCTCTCATATCTGCCAAAACAACTGTAACAGGCTAGGAGTTTTAGAAAACTCTTCTTATTTCAAAGGAAAATAAAATGTCAGACCATCATTTATCACATAGAGAAAAAGAAAAAAATAAGAAAAACAATGCCAATTTCACGGTAAGTTTTTTTTTTTTTTTTTTTTTTTTTTTTTTTTTTTTTTTTTTTTTTTTTAAGTTTATTTCATTCATGAGAGCAAGAGACAGAGAGAGACAAGCATCCTCAACAGGTCCCATGTTGTGATCACCTTCGCAGCCCGCTATGAAGCAGAAGCACCTCCATCTTTTAATTTTACATTATACTTGCTTCCTCCTTTTTCCCCACAGTAAATAGAATGATTAATAGTCTTAATGTCTGTGCTAACTAGCCTGAAACCCTTTTGTTTAGCTGTTCTTTAGCAATGTAACTACCAATCACAAGATCTCCCCGCCCAGAGCCATGGGGACCATTAGACAAAGGTCTGGAGAGTGCCCCTAGAAATTATTAACCTGCCTGATTCAGCTGCTACATGTAACTGCTTTCCCATAGGAACCCCACTCCTTTTCCTCTTCACCCCCTCCTCAGTTTCCATTGTAATCTCCCTACCAACCCAGAATTGATTTGATTTTTGCCTATATAAGCACCCCTCTCCTTTCACTCAGAGCTGCAGAGTTTTGAGAGGCATGAGTCCCCCTGTATGCTGCCGGCTTACTCAATAAACTCCAATAAGTTTGGCTACGTCTGGATGTCCTCTTACTTTGCACTGATTAGACCATAACAATTGGGATCATGGACACACATGCCTGAAATGTACAGGTCAACCAGGAAACTGAACCCGCAACCCTAAATATGGATCCAGCATCAGTTAAGCAGTGTGTTACCACCACACTACTGAGTCAGGCCATCAAAACTGATTCTTTCTCTTTTTTTAAGAATTATTATTGTATTTAAGATTATTCATCATCATTATTATTTTAATCTGACCAAAGAGAGACAAAAAGAGAGAGAGGCAAAGTGAGAAAGCAAGCAGCCGGCTCTGAGACTTAAACCATGGTTAATCACATGGGAATCCAGTGCCTTAACCACCATGCCACATGCCAGTCCACAATTAATTTGTACTAAATGTCTTTCCTGAAAGCTGATGACTTAAGAAGCATATACCATCACAGGTAAGTTTTAAGTAACAGAAAAAAATAATAGTAACACGAGAAAACAAATAGTATTGGGACCAGCAGTTAGCATAATGGCTATGTCGCTGGACTCCCATGTAGTCGACCGTGGTTTGAGTCCCGAACCTGGTGGCTTAAACTCACGCCAGGCACGTGTGCGTGCGTGCGTGTCCAAGACCCTGAGAGGAGAATGGAGGAGAAGGGATTGCCGTGTGGCCACCCCCCCCCCCTGGGGGGTGATTTCTCACATTCTGTCTCTCTGTCTCTCTCTGTCTTTCTGGCAAGTGCACACGCCCCATAGCAAAAACCTCTCCAAAAAAAAAAAAAAAAAAGAAAGAAAGAAAATAAATAGTATTTACAATGCATCATTACATGTTGTCTTAAGAATATATTACAGTACCCACTGATTTAACATTATCTAAAATTTTTAAATTAAAAAAGGGGTTTTGGGCATCTTGGATATTTGTCCCTGAAGATGATCACATGTAGTTAGCTCATCAAATTAGGTCTTGCAAAAGCAATGAAAGCCATGCCCAGTTACACAGTATTACTCATGTCCCACACAGGCAGGTTCTATAAGGCAAGCCCTTCCTGTTCCAAGTGCGCCTCTCCACATTGCTGTCTATAGAAGAGACTCTCTCTAATGACATTATGACTGGCCAAAAATAATGCCCTAGATGTGTTTAATAAGAAGTGTACTAAATTTAGGTCCAGCGGTTAGAGTAATGGCTATGTCGCTGGACTCTCGTGTAGTCGACCGTGGTTTGAGTGCCGGCCCTGGTGGCTTAAACTTACACTGGGCACGTGTGTGTGTGCATGCCCAAGACCCCGGGAGGAGAATGGAGGAGAGGGGATTGCAATGTGGCCATCCCCCTGGGGGGTGATTTCTCGCTTTTTTGTCTCTCTGTCTTTCTGGTGAGTGCACGTGCCCTATAGCAAAAACCTCTCCAAAAACAATAAATAAATAAAAGGAAGTGTACTGGATTAAAAATCCTCTCTCGGCAGAATGTGCTCAATACCTACTAGGTTCATTCTTGCATCAAGTCACAAGCCCAACAACAGTCCCGGGCAATACAGATCAATGAACTTTTCTGCATAACACACGTTCTTCCTCTGATGCCTACTCATGATTCCAAACTTTAGTAACGTTCACTAAAGCACTCCAAGTGACTTCTATTTCCTCTTTCCACCTTCTCTAATTTTCCTAGTCTGCTTTTCTCAGTATTCATTTCTATCTAGAAACTAAAAAGGATACAAAACTGGCTGCAAAATCCAAGGAAAAAAACTACTGTCTTCTTCCTTTTAATCCCATTGCCTAGCGCTGTACCAGCCTAAACCACGGACACTCAAGTTATATTTCCTGAACTGACCTGACAAGCCTATCTCTAACTGTATGTCTACGTATGTCAGTTAAGCCTATGTTTATCATGAATATTTAACATATATTTGTTTTTACCTGTGACAAACTGAAGAGGTAGGAAAGACACATTTGGCTCCTAACCTAAAACCTGGCATTCATTTCATCAACTCTGAAAACTACCTGCACAGGACTGACAGCCCATAATGGTGTACCTCATTAGGATCAGTAGATGGTGTAATGGTTATGTCGCTGGACTTCCACATAGTCGACTGCAGTTGGAGTCCTGGACCCGGCAGTTTAAAACTCATGCCAGGTACATGCGTGTTCATGCCCCAAATCCCAAGAGGACACTGGAGAAGGGCCTGTAGCGTGGTCTACCCCTGGGAGGTAATTTCTCACTTTCTGTCTCTCTGCCTCTCTGGCAAGTGCACACACCCTGTAGCAAAAATCTCTCTTTGGGGGACCAGCAGTTAGCGTAATGGCTATGTTGCTGGACTCCCATGTAGTCAACCGCGGTTCGTGTCCTGGACCCGGTGACTTAAAACTCACGCCGGGCACGTGTGCGTACATGCCCAAGATCCTGAGAGGAGAATGGAGAAGGGATTGCGGCGTGACCATCCCCCCGGGGGGTGATTTCTCGCTTTCTATCTCTCTGTCTCTCTCTGTCTGGCGTGCGCATGCGCCCTATAGCAAAAATCTCTCCAAAAAAAAAAAAAAAAAAACTCTTTTTGGAAAAAAGAAAAAGGTGTACCTCAACAAGGAACAGTGACATAAACACTGATAAGAAATTTTAAATTAAGGTGTTAATTTTATAGTCTACTGTTAAAAAATTATAAAACAAGATGGTACACAAAACAAATTTGCAGAAGTAACAGTTAAACACCTATGTGAAAAAGTAATCCAGACAAAATTGCTAAGTTACTGTGAAGGAAAAGGCTTTCATTGTCAATCAGCTCCATGTCAGCTAAAGCTTAGGAATATAAAAAGTACCAAGATTCAAAGGTTGCAATTGCAGTGAGACCGATTAGTATAAAACTGAGGAAGAACACAATGAATAACTCACAGCAGTTTACATTAAAATATAAAAAGATTAAGTTTTAACTAAAATTCTGTTTTTCTTTCTTCTTCCAACCTTATTTATGAAAGTCACGCACACACACAGGGCCCTGACATGTCACAATCTTTCCCTAGGCCCTCCAGCCAGCCAGGATCACAGGTGTTCCCATGGGCCCTCCTGTGTGCTCAGGTCACCCAGGATCCAAACCTGAAGCCTTCTCATGTGGTTCTAGGAGAGTATAATGCCACCCTACCACCTATGCCATCACAGCTGGGCTATACTTTTTCTTAACTTTATACTCATATCACCAATCAAATGAGATAGATATAAAAACATTTCATTCAACAGATATCTATTAAATACAGCAGTTACATTCTGTGACTCCAGGTCACTGAGTCAGACTCACAAAGAAATCATCATATGGGGGCCAGCAGGTAGTGTGGTGGTTAAGGCACTGGATTCTCACATGGCTGACCACAGTTCCAGTCCTGCACCTGGCAGCTTAAAACATACATCAGACAGGGGCCGGCAGGTGGTGTGGTGGTCAACTTACTCTTTCTAACCCATGGTCCAAGGAAATATTTTCCAACCACATACACAAAAAAAAATATTTATAGGGCCATCCTCCTAATGTGGCAGTCCAGGGCCATGCACAGAAAATTAGATCCCACCTGGCCAACTGCGGTTCAAATACCAATACCAGCAGCTTGATAAACATGCTGGGCATGGGTGTGAACATGCCCAAAATCCTAACGGATGGAGAAATGGAGGAAAAATGAAATGGAAGATTGAAATGGAGGACTGTAACATGGCCATGCCCGTGCCCATGCCCTACTTGGATGTGTTTTTTCTCTTCGCACGCTCTCTCTCTCTCTCTCTCTAGTGAGAGCACATGCCCTTTGGCAATAAAACAAGATTATTTGTAAATAATTTTTGAGACAATTATGTGTCAGGAGCTAGGAGTTTCACCTTCACTGCCACTGACAAGAAAGGTTTCTCTGTATCTTTTTACCTAGGAGAACTGAGTTTGGGAGATGAAGTGATTTCTCCAGGTCAGTACCAGAACCCACATGCAAGGCTGATTGCTTTGTTATCTACATACTTTTCTAGCCTTGTCTCCACTGCTCAGAGTATCTTTTTTGTATCCTGTTCTCTAAGTTTAGCCACAAAGATCTCTTAGGGTCATCAAAGGATTTATAACCAGGGCAAGCAGGTGGTGTAGCAGTTAAGGTGCTGGATTCCCACAGGTTAATGGTGGTTCGAGTCACAGATTTACCATCTTGAAAATCAGAATGATGAGTGTAAGTACATGGCCAAAATCCCAGGAGAAAGGGTTGCGTTGTAGCCAAGCCCCCCGAAAGGGAGGGGGTCACTTTTTCACTCACTGTTTCTCTCTGGTGAGCTCTTGTGCACTATGACAAAAACCTTAAAAAAAATCTATAACTACCTCTTTCCTACAGGTTTTTCCTATACTTCTCTATCTACAAAACTCCTAGCCCCTAATTGATAATGAATCCTTCTCATTCTTTAGGTGATAGTCAAATAACAAAAACTCTATAATTTAATAATTTTTTTTAATTAAAAAAAAATAAAATTCACTTGGGACCAGCACTTGGCGTGATGGCTATGTTGCTGGACTCCCATGTAGTCGACTGTGGTTCGCATCCTGGATCCAATGGCTTAAACTCACGCCGAGTGTGTGTGCGTGCATGCCCAAGATACTGAGAGGAGAATGGAGAAGGGATTGCGGTGTGGCCATCCCCCCTGGGGGGTGATTTCTCGCTTTCTGTCTCTCTGTCTCTGTCTGGCGAGCGCACGTGCCCTACAGCAAAAACCTCCCCCCCCCCAAAAAAGGATAAAGTGTGCTACTCAATGCTGCTGAGGCAGCCAAGAAATATGATGCCAGAGAAGTGACCGCTGGATCTGGCAAAGTGGTGACTGTCAGGAAACCTGACGAAAGCAGTCACAATGAAATGGGGGTTATGGAAACATGACATAGGACTGAATACAGATGAGGTAGTAGCAACAGTAGCTATGGACAATTTTTTTAAAGTTTCCAAAGAAGGAGAGCAGAGACAATGCAGTAGCTAGAGGAGAGCAGAGTATTATCTTTTTTCCTAAAATGGAATCTACTAACTAGACAATTCTTGTACATGGCTAGTAATAACTCAACAGATAGTCTCTAAGTCTTTATCTAACTCTGCATTTAAGTTAAATAAAAGTTGTGTTAAAGTAAATGTATGTACTTAGGAACACTATATTCCAAAGTTTGCCTCCTTGGTAAAAACACAAAAGTATTTCTAGAGGACTTCTATGTAAAAATCATTGGTGAAAAAACACTAAAATACACATAATGTGCTGCATTCAAATCACAGAAAATAAGAGATGGAAATCTAATATGGTCTCAAATGATACATGATTGCTCATATCTCAGACTGTACGCTCTACTAAAAAAAGGTAGAAAGGGAACCAGCAGTTAGTGTAATGGCTATGTCGCTGGACTCCCATGTAGTCGACCGCGGTTCGCGTCCCGGACCCGGTTGCTTAAAACTCACGCCGGGCGCGTGTGCGTGCGTGCCCAAGATCCCGAGAGGAGAATGGAGGAGAAGGGATTGCGGCGTGACCATCCCCCCTAGGGGGTGATTTCTTGCTTTCTGTCTCTATGTCTCTCTGTCTGTCTGGCGAGCACACACGCCATATAGCGAAAATCTCAAAAAAAAAAAAAAAAAAAAGGTAGAAAGTCACTGTGGTGCAGCGGAAAAGAGCAGTGCCCTGGAAGGCTGGAAGTCCCATGTCAACCATGGGTTCAGACACTGGGTTAGCCTAAGAACACCGGGTAGGCGCACTTGGATATCCAAGCTCCTGCAGAACTACAGGGCTGGAGAAAGGGGATCAGGGTATGAGGAGACTCTGAGGAGGGTGCTTTCTCTTTCTCTCTCATATGCGGGCATGTGCACTTTTCATCATATAAAAAAATACTTACAGTTCCTGATACCTAATTATCTGTAAGTTTCTATCTGCTGCCAACTGCTTTTTATCCTTTAAATGTGTATGCAAATAAGATACAGCTTTAAATTTGTTAATGTGTTCCTGTCACTAAGCTGACTTTATTCTAAGTCTGACTGTTGCATGACAAAATGCCCTTGAAAAGCGTTGACAAAGGACCAGCAGTTAGCATAATGGCTATGTCGCTGGACTCCCACGTAGTCAACTGTGGTTCGCGTCCCGGACCCGGTGGCTTAAAACACACCGGGCACGTGTGTGTGCGTGCCCAAGATCCCGAGAGGAGAATGGAGGAGAAGGGATTGCGGCGTGGCCATCCCCCCTGGGGGGTGATTTCTCGTTTTCTGTCTCTCTGTCTCTGTCAGTCTGGCGAGCACACGTGCCCTATAGCGAAAAACCTCTCCAAAAAAAAAAAAAAAAAAGAAAGAAAGAAAGAAAAGCATTGACAGCATACTAACCAAAGAGAGAGATCATTTCTTACCACATCTGAGATGCACCGTTACTAGTAATGTTGGACAATACTGATTCATACATGGTGGACACATTTTGAACATTCTTATACAACACTAGGCATCATTAGATGGTAAAATAGCATTTCCTCAAGCTAAATAATATAAGCAACTATCAGGTGGTAACAGAAGTAAAAATCCTATGACTCCATTAGGTGTAGAGAATAAAAGCGTGGGGATGGATATAGTTGTTGGAGTTTATTAATTCTATAAACTCTTTTTTAAATTGCATTATTTATTTATTTATTTTATATTATTTTATCTATTATTTATTTCTTTTGATATGGAGATAGGGGAAGAACAGGTACCCTGTCAGGGTCTTGCCATGCAGTGATGTTCCTCCCAGCCAGGGAGGGTGACAGGCACACAGGAGTGTATCCAGCACACTCAAAGTCACCCAGGGTCAGAACCTGGGCTGCCCACGTGGCTCCAGCATCACACAGCAGTGTCCTACCACCTGCACTACGCAACTGGGACTAATTTTCCACATCCTAAGTCAATTTAACATCTTCCATTTTCTATTCTTTGTTCTGCCTCTAACACAGAGAGAATATAAGCATAAATAAATAAATAAGTAAATAAAAACTCACAAATATTTTGTTTAAAACTATTGAGTCATTGGAAAAGTTATGATGCATTTTTGCATTGGAAAAAGAAAAATACGTCATGACTTTCCCAATGACTCAATACTTCTTAGATATTTGTTCATTATCCTACTAATGGCAAGTCTGTTCATGAATTTCTTCCATGATTAGAAGAGCTGGAAAGAGAGAGGCACCACCTGCAACAGAGTTCTAATGCTGAGATCCACCCTAGCCTGGGCCAGCCCCACATGATAGACAGGTATGTGCCTGGTGTACTGTGGGAGGTCTCTGAACTTGAACGGGGAACCTTCCTGTGCAGGACTGTATGGCAAAGCATCTTCTTTTAATGTTGTACCACCATCTTGCCCCCTACATTATTCTTAAATAAATAATTTTTAAAATTTATCTTTTTTTTTTTTTGGAGAGGTTTTTTTTTTTTTTTTTTCCGCTATAGGGCGTGTGCGCTCGCCAGACAGACAGAGAGAGACATAGAGACAGAAAGCGAGAAATCACCCCCCAAGGGGGATGGTCACGCCGCAATCCCTTCTCTTCCATTCTCCTCTCGGGATCTTGGGCACACACGCACACGCGCCCAACGTGAGTTTTAAGCCACCGGGTCCAGGACGCAAACCACGGTCGACTATGTGGGAGTCCAGCGACATAGCCATTACGCTAACTGCTGGTCCCTATCTTTTGTTTTTAATAAATAATTTTAAAACACATTGAACCACACCAGAACATGTCAAGTATAGTGTACAACTATATCCTAAATGACATCTTTCCTCTTTTATGTCTCCTTAAAAGCCCCTATCACTTAATGGTTATCTGTAATGATCTGGAGTACCCTGTAATTTGTTTGCTTTTTTTAAAAAAAATTAAGTTTATTTATTCCTTCCATGAACAAGAGGAGTCAGAAAGAAGGACACAGTATCCCTAAAAGAGTTTTGATCAGCAGTCTATCCCCAGATTTGGCCAACCCTGTTTCACAGATATGTGTGAGCTCCACACATTCAAGGAGGCCTTCACACGTGAACTAAGAGCCCTCACAAAGGAGGTCAGCCTCACAGCACTGCAACATTCATTCCTAACAAAAACACTCAGAAAACTAGGGGGGAAGGGGAACTTCCTTAGCCTGATAAAAAGCATCTACCAAAAACCCACAACTAATATATTTAATGGTGAAAGATCAAATGTTTCCTCACTAAGACA
Source organism: Tupaia tana (assembly GCA_026018925.1). NCBI lineage: Eukaryota > Metazoa > Chordata > Mammalia > Scandentia > Tupaiidae > Tupaia > Tupaia tana. The sequence continues at coordinate 75,176,953 of JAKSZU010000005.1, read as the reverse complement.
GAACAAGACAAGGATGTTCCTTTTTCCATTCTTTTCAACTTTGCATTGAAGGTTGAGCCAATATAATAGGGCAAGAAAATAAAATAAAGGCATACAAAAAAAAATTTTCAAGTCTATTCACAGAGAACAGAACTGTTGGTATACAAAAATCTCAAATTATCTACAAAAAAAAGGCAGTGAGAACTAATGCTGATAAATAAATTAATCAAGGCAGCAGGAGAGAAAGTTAACATATAAAAAACAAATAGTATGAATTGTACTTCTGAATACAGCAATGACAACTAAAAATTGAAAATTGAAAACAGTTTCATTTACATGGAACCAAAAGTCATTAAACACTACTAGGTATAAATACTTGTTCAAGATCTACAAGCTAGGGACTGGAGGATGGCCTAATAGTTATGTCGCTAGACGCCCATGTAGTCGACCACAGTTTGAGTCCCTAGATTTAGCAGCTTAAAGTTCATGCCAGGCATGTTTGTGAGCATGCCCAAAATCCCCAGAGGAGAATGGAGAAGGGACTGCAGAATGGCCATATCTCATTTTATGTTTCTCTGTCTCTCTGGCAAGGACATGTGCCGTATAGCAAAAAATCTCTCTAAAAAAGAGGGGGGAAAAAAAAAGATCTGCAAGCTGAAACTATAAAACATAGATGAGGGACCAGTAGTTGGCATAATGGCTGTGTCACTGGACTCCCATATAGTCAACTGTGGCTCAAGCCCTGGACCCTGTGGCTTAAACTCATGCTGGGCGCATGTGCGTGCGTGCCCAAGATCCTGAGAGGAGAATGGAGAAGAGGTTATGGCATGGCCATCCCCCCTGGGGGTGATTTCTCACTTTCCGTCTGTCTTTCTGGTGAGCACATGTGTCCTATAGCAAAAACCGCTCCAAAAAAAAAAAAAATAGATGAAAGAAATCAAAGACCGAAATAAACGATACTGCCATTATGGACTATGAGATTTAGTAATGTTAATATGTTACTTTTCCCAAAAACATAAGCTTAAAATTTTCACCATCAAAATCACAGCATGACTTTTGGTAGAAATTGACAAGCTGATTCTAAGATTTATATGGAAAGACAAGATAACTACAACAGCCTAAATTCTGAAAAAGAACAAATTTGGAAGATTATACTTTTCATTTGGGACTAGCAGGTGATGTGGAGGTTAAGATGTTGGTTCAAGTTCTGGACCAGGAGACTTGAAAATCACAGAACATGTGTGCGTGAATCCACAAAACCCCAAAAGGAAACTGGAGGAGAAGGGACTACAGCATGGCCAATCCCCTGGGGGGTGATGTGTCACTGCCCACCCCTTTCTCTAGTGAACACATGTGATATATATATATATATATCAAAACTGAAAAACAAAAACTTTTGATTTGAAGACCATATAAAACTACAACAATCAAAACAGTGTAGTACTGGTGAAAGACAAACATAAATCGATGAAAAAAGAATAAAAAGTTTAGATAGATGGTAAACTTATTTTTCACAAAGCTGGAAAAATAATTTTTCATTAGATCTGAGAGAAATATGCTTCTTTCATATGGCACTAAATCAGGAATTATAAATACCAATTTATTCATCTTTAAGATTTTTCTCTTGACAAAGACAAAACGTGTTAAGGAAAAAATGATCAGCAAATTTTAAAGGGGGGGAGGGTGTGCATAAAAGAAAATAGCATTCACAGGAAGCAACACCATAAGAATATAAAAGATAGGGGCCGGCAGGTGGTGTGCTGGTTAAGAGTGTTGGACCCCCACATAGCCAACCGCAGTTTGAGTCCTGGACCTGGCAGCTTGCTTTCTTGCTTTCTCTCTCTCTGTCTCTGTCCCTCTCTGGTCAAATTAAAATAAAAAATAAATAAAGTTAAATAAATAAGATAGTGACCAGGAAATGGCATAATAGTTATGTTGCTGGACTACCATCACTGGACTACCACATAGTCAACTGTGGTTCGAGTCTTAGACCCAGCATCTTAAAACTCATGCCAGGGAACCAGCAGATGGCATAAGGGTTACGTTTGCAGGACTCCCATGTAGTTGACTGCAGTTCAAGTCCCAGACCATGCGGCTTAAAACTGATGCAGAGTGTGTGCATGTGTGTGCCCAAAATCCCAAGAGGAGACTGGAGGAGAAGGGACTGTGGCATGGCCATCCCCCGGGGGAGTGATGTCTTGCTTTCTGGTTCTTTCTCTCTGGCAAGCAAACACACCCTATAGCAAAAATCTCTCTAAAAAAAAAAAGACGAATATAAAAGATACACACTAAGATCTAAGCTTTGTACATTTCTAGACTACAAAAGAAGTAAGAACTCAGAGAGTAAGTGTCATTTCAAAATCATAATAAACCTGAGAGGTTTGTTGCTTTACATTAGATAAAACCTTTTTTTTTAATGTAAGGAATTCATTACAAGCTTTGAAAATCAAAAGTCAATTTTTAAAATATGCAATGAATCTTTATTCCTTGGTGGTGAAAGAAAGATCCAGGGAGTATATGATTAACTAAGCTAAGAAGGCAGTAAAAAGTAAACAAGCTGTTAAGAATGAAAAAACGGGCAGCTGGTGGCATGGTAGTTACCGCAGAGGTCGACTGGGTAGTTCTAGTCCTGGACCCAAGGACTTGGGAAAAACACCAGACACATACGCGTATGTGCCCAAAGTCCCAAAGGAAAGATAATAAGGGACTGCGGTGTGGTCGCCCTCACTGCCTGATGCTTTCTCAACACACCCCCCACTCCCCACCAAGCGCATCTGCCCTACAGCAAAATTAAAACAAGAAGAGGGTAAGACAAGGCACACCTGAGCAAATCAAAGTTTACACTTGGTGGCACTGACTCTTCTTGGAACTGAGTGGCTGGGAGATGTTCCCTCTTTCCTCCCCACATTCCAATCCTCCATTTCCCAGCAAGAACTTTAAGGGTTGTAAGTGGCAAAGATACGGCGTGGGAACTCTTAAACCCCGCTTTCTGTGGCATAAACGCAACTAAACGTCCAGTTTTAAAAGACTGGAAGAGAAAGGGGGCGTGGTGGGGCAGAGAAGGGACTTGATGGAGCAAGAGGATGACTGCAAGATGATTTCATACCGAAGGCGGTGGATGACATTACCAAGACTGGGTGGGCGAGTTTCCAAAGCTTGGAGTCAGGAAGTAGAGGAAAATCAGTCACCCAGAAGGTACAGGGGTAGGAAAACTATGGAATCGGCACTAGCAGGACGCAAAACGAAGAGGAAGGCGGAATAGGAAGACAGGATAAAGTCCCTCAAACCTCAGACCCGGCGGCCCCAGGACACGTGAAGACTCGGGAATGGGACCAGAGGCCCGAGGCAGCTGGGGGCATCTCCGGGAGCCAGGTGTGCGGTAGACGTCCGTAAAAAGGGCTCATCCGCCTGAAGCAGAACAGGACGGGCCCTGGCGGAACTACAGCCCAGAATCCTTGGAAGCGTAGAGGTGGAGAGAGGCCACACAGAAGCTGACCCAGCAGGTAGCAAGGACTCCGGGGTCCCAAGCGACAGACACCTCACTCACCTGGTTGGTGACCTGAAAAGGAAACAGAACACGACTTAGAGACGAACTGCCGTGGGCTAGTTGCAGCCGCCTGGCTCCCTCCGCCCCGGCCCGGACCCGACCAGCGCTCACCTCGGGATTGGCCTCCAGCGGCAGCCAGCGCTGACCCTCCATGGCCCCTCTGCCCGGCCCCTCTTCGGCTCTGACAGCAGCTGCTGTCGCCGCCGTCGCTTCCGCCCCCGCGCGCCTTGACCTGGGCTCGTCCAACCTACAGCCCGCAGGAGGGGTGACTACAGAAGTGTGTGACAACCCTTCAGCCTCTTTATAAATTCCTGCAGACTCAGGTGTCAGGTATTGTATTTTCAATATAATTCACTCTAGAAGGAAGAAATAAAAGCCATATTTCTACTTCGGAATAAAACTCAGAACCCGAATTCATAGCGCGCGTCCCTCATGCTTGGACTCTCCCTAGCTGAGCCAGGCGCTCACGTTCTACGCATGAGCCAAGCTCAGACCTTAAACCACGTGCTCGCTGGCACCCTCGCTTTCCTGCAGTGTCAGCTGGAGGCGCTAGGGGGTGCGCCCCTGAGTCCTGTTCTGCGATGGAGGGACCAGTTGCTCCCTAGGAGAACACTGCAAGGCCAAGGGGAGGCCTTGCAGGCTTAACCCTTTGTCAGGCTGCACAAGCGATGTATTGTTGTCTGCTGTTCCAGAGTGAGGAGCATTTCTACATATCTCTTCAGTTCTTTTTGACTAAAATTGTTGAGTACCTACAGTGAATCAGACCTGGCCCTAGGTGTGTGGACACAAAGCTGAGTTCGCTACAGAATAGAAGTGGATAAGATAACGGAGAAACAATAATGCATGGGGTAATGACAGCATGGGAAGTGTTGAGCTACAGAGGAGTGCAGCTAAAGAGGGGAACGAGTGTCCAGAAGGCTTCCTGGAGAAAGTCGATTCCAGGAGCCTGGCAGGTGGCTGGTGAAGGTGCTAGATTCCCACATGGCAGACTGCAGTCTGAGTCCCAGACCTGGTGATTTTCTCACTTTCCCTCCCTTTCTCTCCCATCTCCTTCTCTGGTCAAGTAATAATAATAATAAAAATAATAATTAAATAAATTCTATTTTTAAAAAAAAGAAGGTGGATTCCAGACTGACTCCTGTGCATGTTAGCCAGGCAGAAAGGCGGTTGTTCTGAATAAGAAGGGAAAGTACATTCTGCCTGCAGAGCCTCTAGAGCCAAGGGCACTGTTTAGAGGTGATGCTGGAGAGGTAAGCAGCGGCAACCATACGGATAGCTGGGCTTCCTCATGAAAAGGCTAGGGAACCACTGGTGGGTTTTAAGCAGAATTTCTTTTTTTTCTTTTTTTTCTTTTTTTAAAAAGAATTATTTAATTCCATTTGTTATTATTAGTTTTAATTTGACCAGAGAGAGAGAGAAAGGGAAAGGGAGAAAGAAAGCCACCAGGTCCAGGTCCACGTGATGGGTCACATGGGAATCCAATGCCCCTAACCACTACACCACCTGCCGAACCCCCAGAATTTTTTTTTTAGTCTCTCTCCACTAGACTATAAATTCCAGCGATGTCTTTTTTTTTTTTTTTTTTTATTTCTTTTTCACACATACCCCCCCAACCTTGGCCCCAGGACCTACCTCAGTGTCCGATACATAGTAAATATTCAATAAATATCTGAGGAATGAATGTGGTAATCAGAACACCATTTGTCAATAATGTGGAAAATTTGCAACAAAGAATGTTGAAAAATTTTATCAGTAGCTGTGGGGAATGAGAAGTAGGCACAGATTAAAGAGATACTTTCTGGGACCAGCAGTTAGTGTAATGGTTATGTCGCTGGACTCCCACATAGTCGACTGCAGTTTGTGTCCTGGACCCAGTGGCTTAAACTCATGCTGGGCCCGTGTGCGTGTGTGCTCAAGATCCCGAGAGGAGAACGGAGTTACAGAACTGTTGGCAGTAGTTCAACGTTAATAAATTGACAATATTTATAAATGAGATTTTAAGCAGAAATACACATAAAACATGTATTGATTGGCTAATGAATATGTGACCAGGAAGGGGAACCTAATCTTTATTTCTCCTGGGAGCAATTACTCAGTATTTGTGAATTCAGTGTTCATCGCAACTTTATTGACCACCAACTCAAACACTGTACGTCTTTCTTTGATTTTTTTTTTCTTAGTTTTTGGTATAGTGTGCATGTGATTACTGGAGATAAACGAGAGTGGGGGAGGAAAGGGGTAAGAGTGAGAAATTACCCCCCAGAGGAGATGACCACGCTGCAGTCCCTTCTCCACCATTCTCCTCTTGGAATTCTGGGCATGCATGCCCACACACCTAGTCTGATTTTCAAGCCACCAGGTCTGGGACTCAAACAATACAGGGGCCATGTGGGATCTACATACCTTAGCATCTGTGCCACCTGCTGACCCAAGACATCTTTTTGAGTATGCATAATTTCATCATAGCAAAAGATTTTGAGTATGTATAATGTCATCATAGCAGAAGATTTTATTAAATATTATGTTTTAAATATGGTGGCATACTTGTGCAAAGCAACATAGAGACAAACTGCTTATTGCATATATAAATCTATGCACTTTCAGTAGCTTTAGCATTGAAAGTATAATTTTGATAGTTGTGAAAGACTATCAGGGTTCAGCATTTCCTACTTGATCAAACACATAGTTTCATTCTCTTCAGCAACTTGTGAATCATGCATCTTTGGCAATTCAGTAGCTTCTATTCAAAGACAGCAGGAAATTCTAAAAGAATGAACTTTTGATGCCTTAACAAAAGAACCACTTGTGACTCAAAAACTGCTCTCTCCTCCTTATAAATTTCTTTCCTATATTCTGAGAGATACGCTGCTTTCTCCCACCTTAAACTAAAATGAGCAACCCTTTTTCTTTATCTGCTCAAGCTTATCCACCCTTTTCAGAAATTGTCAAGTATGTTATCATCTTATAAGAAACTGTGGAATCGTCAGTCCTCCAATAATTCATATTGCCCTCATCAATACAAGTTTACAATCTGTTGTTCTACGTGCATGCCTATTTCCACATCTGGTAACATTTGTTATGCCAGATCACACATAATCTTTTAAAAGACATTTAAATGGCAATTAAGCATACTAAGTACACAGCCAACAATACCCACAATCAACAGAAATGTTGAAGGGCTATGACCAAGTTCATGTGTGTACCTGCACAAACAAGTGAGTCACAACTGCTGCATGGCTAGCTGTCACGGGAAGAAGCCATCTGATGCCATGAGCAATATGTTTCCTAAGATGGTAAATGTGAAAAAATGTGCATCTAAGAATTGATTCAGAGGCCAGCCACTACCCCAGTGCAGTGAACAGGCACTGTAGAAGAAGCTGATCTCGTATGGCTAACCCAGGTTTGTGTCCCAAACCCAATGATGTCACACTGGTGTGTGTTTGGGTGCCCAGGATCCTGACAGAAAAGAGAACTGAAAGAAAAGGGATCACAGTGTGACAAGGCCCCTTTGGGAGGTGCTTGCTCTCTCTCTCTCTCTTGCTCTTTTGCACTCTCTCTCATCCATGCATATGGGCCCAGCATTAAAAAATAAATAAATAAAAGGAAAGGAAAAAAATAAAAAGAAGATAAAAAAATTTGATATGACCTTTGTACAATACCTGACTTAACCAGATAAATTGGCCAACATTTACCAGCTCAGGGGATCCACTCGGGCTCAGTTCCAGCTGTCCCTTGGAATATGAGGATCAATCTCTCTGTACACTAATTCCTTCATGCCATACCACCTGGGCTACTCACTCTTACACTATCTGAATAGGAATGTCCCAGCTGTCTTGTCCTTCCTTCTGCTGTATGTGTGTCCTGTCATCTCTCTTGAGTCTGCATTGCATTGCCAAACTACCATCCTCAAACATAGCCTGTTCACCATACTTAAAAACATCTAATCTGGGGTCAGCAGGTGGCATGGTGGTTAGGGCACTGGATTCCCACATGGTTGACCACAGTAGGAGTCCCAGATCTAGTGGCTTTCTCTCTCTGTCTCTCTCTCTCTCTCGGTCTCTCTCTCTCTGTCTCTCTCTCATGAGCACACTTGCCATTTAGCAAATTTAAAAAAATAATAATAATTAATAAAATTGGGACCAGCAGTTGGCATAATGGCTATGTCACTGGACTCCCATGTGGTCCACCGCTGTCGGAGTCCCGGACCCGATGGCTTAAACTCACGCCAGGCATGTGTACGTGCATACCAAAGATCCCGAGAGGAGAATGGAGGAGAAGGGATTGTGGCGTGGCCATACCCCTGGTGGGTGATTTCTCGCTTTCTGTCTCTCTGTCTCTCTCTGTCTTTCTGGAGAGTGCATGCGCTCTATACCAAAAACCTCTCAAAAAATTACAATTAAATAATTATGTAAAAAAACTATATAAAATCTTACATAATTTGGTCCATCTATCCTCAGTATGGAATAATAATTCTCTCTACTTGATCATCATGCCTGCCTCCGTACTGTGGTCCTGTAATTTTACACTTAAGTCACATTTTTTTTTTTTTTTTTTTTTTTGGAGAGATTTTTCACTATAGGGCGCGTGCGCTCGCCAGACAGACAGAGAGAGACAGAGAGATAGAAAGCGAGAAATCACCCCCCAGGGGGGATGGTCACTGGGATCTTGGGCACGCAGCACACGCGCCCGGCATGAGTTTAAGCCTACGCGAACCGCGGTCGACTACGTGGGAGTCCAGTCATAGCCATTTAACTGCTGGTTCCCCTTAGGTCAAGACAAGACTCTATCAGTTCCCTTTAAATCAAAGATTGAAAACCATGCCCTGCAGGTTTCAGGTAAATGTGAGAAACCTAGCCCCAATGAAAGATCATGGCGCCTGTGACAAACTGGAATGTAAAAGTGTTTCTAAATGCATTCTCATTCAGAGTTTCTGATATAGTTTTTTTTTTTTTTTTGTCATTACTTTTATTTTTAATGTTCAGAACTTGTAAGGCAAGGAACAGAGCTTCCTTCCAGACACAAAAATTTTATAAATTCTCAATTGGCTGGTGAGGCCAATAGGGGTACTTCTTGTCTAATGTGGTTTCTGGGAAGACTTCATTCAAGTCCTCAATGGTCATCTGATCAAATGGAATTATGTTCATCTTCTCCAGCTGTTTCTGATATTCTTCAATCCTAGCCTTTGAGAGGGACACAAACTCAGCACAACTTTTCACGTCTTCCTTTTCTTCAGCATCCACCTGGACAGTGTATTTATCCTCTGGCACAGGAACCTTCAGGGCATTAAACTTCTTCTCGAAGTCATCCACCAAGCCTGCCTTGGCCACGTTGGCCTTGTAGTATGCCCAGTCGATAGCTGGCAGGGTCTCGGGTAGTGCAGCCAACCTGGAGGTGAGGGTCTCATTCCAGGTTTTCAGGGAGTTAGCAATAGCCTTTTGGTTTCAGGGTATTATTTCCCCAAAAGCTACCCAGTCAATAATTTTTAGGGCAAGTTTTCGCCCAGCCATCTTGCAATCCTTCACCAACCAAGTTTGTTTTAAGCATGTGAGTAGGTCAGACATGGCCCAAGTCTAAGGATTTTAAGCCCTGCTTTAAGCTCAAAAGCCTCTATGATGCTAAGATCAATAATTACACTTATTCTCAGTTCTCTATCTTTGCTTCTGCTGTGTATTGATTATAACCACTATCCACCTTGTCCACCACAACACACACACACACACACACACACATCACTTCACTTATATTCTTTTTTATTTTTTTGAGAGTTTTTTTTTTTTTTTTTTTTTTTTTTTTTTTTTTTTTTTTGCTATAGGGCACGAACCGGCGCCAGAAAGACAAGAGAGAGACAGAGAGACAAAAAGTGAGAAATCACCCCCCAGGGGGGGGATGTCCACACCGCAATCCCTTCTCCTCCATTCTCCTCTTGGGATCTTGGGCACGCATGCACATGCGCCCAGCGTGAGTTTAAGCCACCTGGTCCGGGACTCGAACCATGGTCAACTACATGGGAGTCCAGTGACATAGCCATTACACTAACTCCTGGTCCCATCACTTATATTCTCAAATAGCCTGAAGTACAAACAGCACATTCAATTACTAGAAAGCCCCTGAGAAGGATTTCAGGAACTGCACTCAGGGTTTGGAATATCTCTGAGTTTCCTGTAAATATTAATAGATTTGCAGACTGTACTTTAAAACCAGCCTGAAGTTTTAGCTATAAGGTGATGTCGTTTAACAATCCTGAACTTCTCATCTATTGAGTGGAGATAATATATGACCAAGATAACATATAGTTCTTCTTTGGAAGTTTTGCATATCAAGATGATAATAGCAGTTAGTATTACTCAGCACTTATTATATTCTGAACTTGACCCCCTGTGTTACACACATGATCTCATCCTTTAATAAAAGCCTTGTGAGAACTAGTTAACAGATACAAAATTGCAGGTAGATAAGAGGAATGAGATTTAGAGTACTATAGCACAGCTGTGTTACTAGAATTAGTGATGATGTATTTTTCTTTTTATAATTGCCAGAGGGTGCATGCACTCACCAGAGAGAGAGAACAGGGAGGAAAGAGATAGAGAGGCAGAGAGGCAGAGAGATGACTCGCTCCCCCGTGGGGCATAGTCCTATTACAGTCCCCTCTCCTACATTCTTCTAACCTTTCAGGACTTGGGGCACACACACATGCATGTGTCAAATGTTTTTTTTTTTCTTTTTATAGACCATAAATTAATTTATTTTTAATACCCATCATGCCATGAATTCATAGGGAATAGGTTCCAGAAGCTCAGGCTCCTTTCCATTGGTTCTTACAAAGTGTGCTTCTCTGGGTGGAGCAGGCTGGTGCTTTGGATGAACCCAGGTACCTTTCTCTTTGACTTCCTTCTTTTTATGACCATTTTCTTTACACGTTTTAGGAAGCTATCTCTGCTCTTAGAATGCTTAATATGCTCAATACGCACATTGATTCTCTTGGCAAGAATCTTGCCCTAAACTTGTTTGTTCACAACAAATGCCAACAGCATGCTGGGAACATTGTAGACTCTTCCAGTTTTGCCATGGTAACATTTGTGGGGCATTCCTTTTTGAACAGTACCCATTCCCTTGATGTCCACAATATCACCTTTCTTGTAGATTCTCATATATGTTGCCAAAGGAGCAAGTCCATGTTTTCTATAAGTCCTAGAGAATATATTTATATCGGGTGCTCTCCTCTTTCCCTTTGTGTTCATCATTTTGGTTTATTCCTGGAAGATGGAAGTTCTGGCCAAAAGCTCAGATGGGTTTTTCAAGGGATTTAAACTGCAGTTAGCTTAACCACTGTGCTACCGGGTAGCCCTTATGTATGTTTCAAAATAACTAGAAGAAAGGATCTCAAATGCTGACAACCCAAAAAAAAATGTCTGAGATGATAATAAAACGTGAGACAAAGTTACTAGCCCTGTGGTTTTTGTTTGTTTGTTTAAATACTTATTTCTTATGATTTTTTTCAAGCTGCCAGGTCCAGGACTTGAACTGCAGTTGATTATGCGGGAATCTAGCACTTTAACCACCACGTCACCTGCTAGCCCCAGTAGCCCTGTTTTTACAAATTAGAAAGCTGATATTCAGGATGATTTCCTGAAGTCACAGAGCTGAGCAGTGGAAGAATGATTTAGATTCGTGACTAGGAGACTCTAAAACTCTCACCTTTTCATTGTTATCCTCCACTCTATTAGTTTTCTACTGCTGTTGTAACAAAGGACCACAAATTTAGTGGCTTAAAACAGCACAAATGTATTATTTTACAGTCAAGGTCAAAAGTCTGATTTGGTAGCACTGGAAACTGAGGTGTCCACATTCTCCTGGAAGCCATATGAAAGAATCCACCTGTTCCCCATTCCACCTTCAGGGGTTGCCTACAGTCCTTGGCTTCTGGCCCTCTTCTAGCTTCAAAGCCAGCAAAGGCTGGCAGAGTCTTCTTGACATGGTCCGCTCTCTCTCGTTCCCTCCCTGTCTGACTCTAACTCCTCTGTCTCTATCTTCCACGTTTAAAGACTTGTGATTACACTGAACCTACCTGGGTAATCCAGGAAACACTTCTTTGCACATTAGCTGATTAGCAACCTTAATTGTCCTTTTTGCTATGTAACATTTTCATTGATTCTGCGACTAGAAAGTGAACACTGGGGCCAGCAGGTGGCATGGTGGTTAAGGTCCTGGACATCCACATTGTCAACTGCAGTTCAGATCCTAAACCTGTCAGCTTGCTTTTTCATTTTCTCTCTCTGGTAAGCCCATGCACCCTATAGCGAATTAAAATAATAATAATAAATAAAATTAAATACATATATTTTGAGAGATTTCTGCTATAGGGCACGTGTGCTCATTGGAGAGAGAGAGAAAGAGAGAGAGAGAGACGGAAAGCAAGAAATCATGCCTCGGGGGGGATGGCCATGCTGCAATTCCTCTTCCTCTCAGGATTTTGGGCATGTACGCACATGCACCCAATGTGAGTTTCAAGCTGCCAGGTCTGGGACTTAAACCACAATTGGTCATGTATAAGTCCAATAATGTAACTGCTATGGCTTCTGCTGGTCCCAGAATGAGAAAGCAAGCCACTAGGTCTGGGACTTGAACTTCAGTCGGCTATGTGGGAGTCTAGCACCCTAATCACCATGCCACCTGCTGCTTCTCCCCCAGCATCTTTTTATTTATTTTAATTTGACCAGAGGGGGATAGAGTGAGAGAGAGGGAAAGTGAGATAGTAAGCTGCCAGGTCCTGGACTCAAACCGCAGTTTTCCATGTGGGAGTCTAGCGCCCTTAACCACCACACCACCTGGCGGCCCCCCCCCCCCCCCCGCCAGCATATTTTCATCCAAGTTTTATTGCATCAGCCTCACCTGTCTCCTGTAGGATTTTCTTCTTACCCCTCTCTCTTCTAGGGAATCTACCAGTCACACAATTCTACTTCTTATGGACACAGTGGGCAGCTGGGGCATAAATGGCAATGTGTCCTCCTAGGCAGAGCACTGGTCTAGGGAGTGGGTCTGTGATCCAGGCCAGTCAATCAGAGCCCTTCTCTGAGAACTGCAATGGAAGGGTAGCTTCTGCTTTTCCATTAGATCATAAGCCATGAGGCTATGACCACAGAGATGCTGGTGGTCACATGTCTCTATGCATACACCAGTACTCTACCCACCAACAAATAAAGAAGCCACAGACAATGAAGTCAACACACAAGCAGAAGACTAGATATCCGAGAAAGAAAGACGGGGCCCTTTTGCTATTCAAAGCTCATAATTCTGTTGATCCTGCTCCTGGCTTCAGGCCTATACTTTCAGAGGTCATCTTGGTGAGAAAGTAATTTCTGCCATTTTTCTTAGGCTAATTTGAGTTAGATTTATACCACTTCACACAAATAAGCCCTAATATAAATACTTAAACTGAAATATTGTTTGTTTTATGTGTGTCAATTTTATTTCCTCCATTACACAGAAACCCTCATGAGATCAACTCATGCCACTGTTCTGCGAACATCCTTCTATGCATGTGACGGTATTAAGTTTTTTTGTAAGAGCTGCAAACATATTTTCTGATTTATAAGCCTTCCCTACATGTCATTATATAAAAACATATACAAATAAAAGTTATGTCTGTCCATCTTTACTTTTAGCATTTTTCTTGACCTTAATCATAAAATCATTACTTTCTTTTTTTAAAAAAATATTTATCTATCTGTCTATTTGTTGTCATTTTCAAGTCACTGGGTCCAGTACTTGAACTACAGCTGGCCATGTGGGAATCCAGCACCTTAACTACCACGCGACTTGCTAGCACCATAGAAAAATCATTGTTTCTCAAGTGTAAAGCTTACCTAAGTTCTGATCTTTTGTAACATGCATTTGTTTTCCTCCTACAGGGCACATGTGCTCACCAGAGACAGACAAAACACCCCACACCCGTATAGCGAATGTCACGTTGCAATCCCTTCTCTACCTCATCCTCTTTTTGGATTTGAGGCATACACACACATGCAACCAGTGGACTTCTCAAGTCACTGGGTTTGAGTCTCAAGTTATGTGGTTGGCCATGTGGATTCTGGCTGCTTTAACCACCAGATCATTGAGCTATCCCTGAAAGTTTTAAAAATAAACGGTTTGTCATATGTTGCTACAATATCAAGAACACAAACACAAGGGTTATAATTAGCAGTGACTGGCCTAAACACTACTAAAATTTTACTTAGATCGATAGACGTTTGGAAAGGGGCACTCATGTCTAAGAATAGTGAGTTTTATTTTTATTTTATTTTTAAGAGAGATTTTTGCGATAGGGTTTGTGAGATCACTGGAGAGGCAGAGACAAAGAGAAAGAAAGCAAGAAATCACCCCCCCCCAGAGGGGAATGGCCACATTGAAATCCCTTCTCCTCCATTCTCTGGATCTTGGGCATGTATTTACACATGCCTCGGGTGAGCTTTAAGCTGCCAGGTTCAGAACTCAGTTGACTAGGTGGGAGTCCAGTAACGTAACCGTTATGCCATATGTTGGTCCCAGTAATTTCTTAAAAATTGTAAAAGAAATACATGAAAAATTACAATTTTAACTTTAAAAATATATTGTTATCTTTTGTATTTTTTTACAGGGCCAGCAGATGACATGGTGGTTAAGGTGTTGGATTGAACATAACTGACTCTGAGGTTCAAGTCCTGGACTTGGCAGCTTGAAAAGCACCCTGGGTATGTCTGTATGTGTGCCCGAAATCCTGAGAGGAGAATGAAGGATAAGGGATTGCAGCATTGCCATCTCCTCAGGGGGTGATTAGTCACTTTACCCTTTCTTTGTCTCTCTCTGGAGTGCACACGCCCTATAGCAAAAATATTAAAAAAAATTTTTTTTGAAGTATTTTTACAAAGTTAGGATTTGGAAGCGAATTAGGGTGTGTGTGTGTGTGTGTGTATGTGTGTGTGTGTACTCCCACCCACCCTACCCCCAGCCATGGAGCATAAATTTAATGGTAGCTGAGAACTAAAGAAAAAAATTTTCTGACAAATGAAACTAATATATTAACCAATTGGGTGCATGACAGTGTCCTCTCTTTTCATCAGATTTCCAGAGGAAAGAAAGCATTGGGCTCTCTGAGATTTTGTTCCCAAGCTAATTAGTACATTTACAGTCCAAAAACCTTGAGCCAGTATCTTTTCCGGCCTACTCTGGGTGCTACATGCCAGCACTGTTTCAGGGGCTTTATGTGCATCAACAATGCACTTCTCCAATAACCCTATGAGAGGGGCTTCTGGTGGGCAGAATTCTAAGGATGCCCAGCCCCCAAAGATTCTCATACTCTGATTAGTCAAACAGTGATCTAGGTACTGCCCTGGGGGAACCTCACAGATGACTGTTTCTCCAACCACCCTATGGGAGGCAGAATTCTAAGGATGCCTTGCCCTCAAAGATTCCCACCCACAGATAATTTAATGAAACAGTGCTGTCATGTAGGGACCTTGTACTGTCACATAGGGCAGTGGAGACAGGACAAACCAAGGAATGTGCATGGCCTCTATAGAAGCTGAGGGGTAATTTCTTGCTTTCTATCTCTTTCTCTGTCTCTCTGCTGAGCGCATGAGCCCTATAGCAAAAATCAAGAAAATAGGACCAGCATAGAACTGAGTTCTGCCAACAACCTGAATGAGCCTGAAAGCAGGTTCTTCCCCTGAACCTCTAGTGAGGTCCAGGTCCTGCCATCACTTTACCCAAGCAGTTCTAGGTTAGAAAAGACAAAAGAGGCGAGCACTCCAGTCTGTGTAGCTCCTTGACTGGATTCTGGTTGTAGATGAGGAAGGAAATAATTTTAGAGAATACTGGTAAATAACAGGACATTTTAATTTGGTCTACTAATTAGGTAATAGTGTTAAATTTCCTGAGCGTGTGGTTATTTCAGAAAATGTGTTTGTTCTCAGAGATACATATTCAAGTATTTAGGAATGAAGTATCATTGATACAATATGGGCAGAGATAAAAGTGTAAAACCTTAACAGTTGGCGAATCTAGATGGAGAGACTAGTGTTCTGGGAACTATGACTGTTTTGTCCCCTGGTGCCGGCAGGTGGCGTGGTGGTTAAGGCAGCTGGACTCCCACATGTCTAGCTGTAGTTCGAGTCCCGGCCCTGGCAGCTTGCTTTCTCACCACCCCCCCCCCCCCCCCCCCCGCCCTGTCCAGTCAACCTCAATTAAAAAAAAAAAAAAAAAAATTAAATAATTCTTTTAAACATATTTTGCCCTTTAAATTTTAAAATTTTTTTGAGAGGTTTTTGCTATAGGGCACGAACTGTTGCCAGAAAGACAAGAGAGACAGAGAGACAGAAAGCGAGAAATCACCTCCCAGGGGGTATGGCCACGCCACAATCCCTTCTCCTCCATTCTCCTCTTGGGATCTGGGGCACGCACGCACACGCGCCCAGAGTGAGTTTAAGCCACCGGTACGGGACGCGAACCGCGAACCGCGGTCGACTACGTGGGAGTCCAGCGACATAGCCATTACACTAACTGCTGGTCCCCTAACTTTTCAAGTTTTAAAAAAAGTGGGCTGAAAAAAAAAAATCTCTGGATATTCAGCTTAGAAATGATTAAGGTGACTAGGAGAAGCTGGGAGACCAGATGGGAAGGTACCGCTGTAGCCAGGAGGGCTGGAGCAGGACAGAGCCGGGCAGGCTCAGCACACGCAGTCCCCTGCACCTCCCTCGCACACAGCTGCGCCAGTGACGGTCATCCGAGGGACGAAAGCTCATCACAACTCCAGCTCCCACAGGCGTTTCCCTCACAAGCCAAAATGCACGCAAGGGAAGCGGCTCAGCCTCTTCCAGATCTTAGAACCAAACAGTCGCGGTGTCCCCAGTACGCCCGGCGCGAGGCCCAGGCTGCGGGCCTCCGCCTGGAAGAGCCCATTCTACAGCCCAAGTGGGGAGAGGCGGCTTCCCAAAGTTAACTGGTCTTTCCCTCTACAAGGTATCTCACAAATGCTCGGCCTTTCCCTACAGTGCTGAGTCCTAACAGGGTATCTCCCTAAAACTGATGTGTAATTGAGAAAAGGAGTTAGAGTAACCTAGAGATGCTCGTTTATGCCCCCCCCTCCACGTCCGCTGAGTGCGCCGGACCGCAGAGGCAGGAAGAGAAAGCGGAAGGGTGGGCCTGGGGAGGGTCCGCCCGGCTTGCCAGGACGAGCTTCGGCGCTGGCCATGGAGGGGTCGGGGGAACCCCGGCTGGATGCTAAATCCAAGGTCAGTCCTGACAGTGAAGGGGCTGGAAGAGCTGGCTCGGTACCAAGACCTTTCCCTAAATTGTGTTTTCTGCTTCCGTTTCAGGTAACCAACCAGGTGAGTGAGCCGTCGCCCCGCCTTGTCTGAGGGTGGCGTCCTCTGGGCCAGGGCCACCGGCCCGCCCCCAAGGCTGGAGGACGGTGCACCGAGAACCGTCGCGGGTTCTAACCCTAGGCCAGGAGCGACCCTCAGCCCGCCCCCTGCATTGCCCTTTCCTCTTCGCACTGGGGATGGTAGCCGCCTTTCCCGCCCGTCCCAGCCCCAGAATGCGGATGACGAGTTTTTCTTTCATTAGGCCACGGATAACGAGAAACAAGCGTTTTACAATAGAACGTGATGCGTATAGAAGAAATTAACAGAGATGTCACTGCAAGCATTTTCTTAGTCGTTACTTTGAAGACTTAGCTTTTAGACATAGCTTTTTAACTTTTTAGAGTATATATTATGCTAGCAGTAGGAATTTGACTTTTTTAAGTGTATCTCTGTCTTGTTTTAAGTGTACCTGTACTGTTTTAGCTGGCAAACCGTTTTTAGACAAATGACTTACAACACACTTCATAGAAGAGTACTAAAAGTAGATTATTTTAGGTGAGAAGTTAACCCAAGTCCACACAAAACTGTGTGTTAATAGAAGTGAAGTAAGGGGGCCAGCAGGTGGCCTGGTGGTTAAGGTGTTGGAATTCCCACGTGGTCGTCTAAGGTTCTAGTCTCGGACCTGATGGCCTGTTCTCTCTCTCTCTTTCTCTGCCAAAACTCATGTGAAAAACAATAATAATAAATAATTAAAAATAAAAAAAAGAAGTGAAGTAAGAAATGAAGAGAATGCAGGGGCCGAGAAGATTGGCTGCTTGCTCTGTCTGGGTCATTTGTCCTCAGCTGCTTTTGCTGTCACTTTTGAGGATTCCTGGGAGGTAGGAGAATTTGGAGAGAGCAGCCTTCCACATGGCTTTGCTTAGAGTTACATGAGTTAGTGCATTTTGATTCAGTCTAATAAATCATTGTATCCCATTCACTTACATTATATCATGTATTTGTGTAAGAAGTCCTGAAATGGAATTAACTAGATTATAGAGTTTTTTAAGTTGAACTTCTTTTTTTCTGCTGTTTTACTTAAATGGATTATTGGGTTGTTGGAAAACTGATGATGCATTTTTTGCATAGAAAAACACCTGACTTTTCTGATGATCCAATATTACCTTAGAATTTTGGAGTTCAGAAGTCCAAAACTAGCTGTATAGGACTAAAGTCACTTGTGTAAGGCCACGTTCCTACTGGAGGCTATAGAGGAGTGTCTGTTCCCTTGTTTTTCCTGCGCCTAAAGGTTTCCTGCCTTTGGCTTGTGGTCTCTGCTGCCATCTTCATAGCACGTCTTTCCAGCCCCTGCTTAGGTGGTCACATTGCCTTCTCTGCCTCTGGCCCTTCTTCCTTCTTGTAAGGGTCCATGTGATTACATTGGGCCCACCTGGATAATCCAAGAAAATCATTCTATTTCAAGATTCTGAATTTTTGTCAAATCTTCAGAGCTCATTTTGTCAGGTAACATGACATACTCCTAGATTTTAGGGATTAGGATGTGGACCTGTTTGAGAGATCTTAAATACCCCCTCCAGGCCATCATTCACAGGTTATATGATTATTTGCAGTAGAGAAGCCAAGATAATTTACAAATAATTAATATGAGAGTTTAGCAAGGTGATACAGTTGTTTTTCTATAGTTCAGATACACAGTGTTGGAAAGTAAAATTTTTAAAAAGATGTCATTTACAACATAAATTATAAGGTACCTTGTAATAAGTCTAATGAAGATGTTTAAAATCTTTATAATGACAATCATAAAAAGCAATAGAGAGACTTCTAGTTTCTAGTCCAGTATGTAAGGAGTTTAGGAGTCATCACTGTTTCTCTCTTTTTTTTTTTTTTTTGAGAGGTTTTCATTATAGGATGCGTGCGCTCGCCAGAAAGAGAGAGACAGACAGAAAGCCAGAAATCACCCCCCAGGAGGGATGGCCACGCCGCAATCCCTTCTCCATTCTCCTCTTGGGATCTTGGGCACGCACGCACACGTCCCCGGCGTGAGTTTAAGCCGCTGGGTCCGAGACTCGAACTGTGGTCGACTACATGGGAATCCAGCGACATAGCCATTACACTAACTGCTGGTCCCAGGAGTTATCACTGTCTCTTAACAAGCAGAAACTGAGCAAACTGAAATATCAGCCTTTTAAAAGTATTTATCTTATTCATGTGTTCATGTAGGTGAGAGAGAAACATCCTTGTAAGGGTCTAATCATGTTATGCTCCCCTTTCTCCAGCCCTCCCAATCATCAGGATCTTGGGCACATGTGCATGTTTCCAGTGTGTTCTCAGACTGACCTGGGTATCTAAACCCAAAGTTGGTTATGTGGCTTCCAGTACCACAATTCAGCTTGCTACTGTCCTGGGGGAGCCCCAAATCTTAGAGAGCTTGCCCATAATGTTTACTGACTCCAAAGAACATACTTGGAAGTCTAGCAGGAGAAGACATAAATTTACTCATATTGGGGAAAATAAGATTCTGCTGAAGGCCAGGTGGAGAATGGTCTGTGCTGTTGTGATCGTAGGGTCAGGTTCTACACAATAACAAATTATTTATAAGTCAATTAAAGATCATTGCAGACTCCCTGCCTCTAAGACAGGAGTCTGGTTTGTGTGTACATTGCTTGAAGGTTACCTTATTGATGAATAGAAGCAGCATAGTATATTTAGGATTTAGTGCCCCTAATTTAGTGATGCTAATGTGTGCGGGGGTGCATACCTCTGGAATGGACCCCAGCCATAGGCTAATTCTGTGAGGTGAAGGTAAAGGTCACAAGATGTTCAGAAGGCCCAGTTGAGCCAATAGCTGGGTGTCAGGGAGATAAGGTGAAGGGGCAAGGGGAGCTCAGTGTATGGATCCTATTCTCAATTACTGATGGCACCGCCAAGTTGGGCCTCTCTGAAGCCCATTTTACCAAGGCTTTTATACCCATCACTCTTGTCAGGGTTGTCACTGATGTCTGTGTTACCACACCCAGTTTCCAGTCCTCATCTTATTTGACTTCTTAGCAATATTTGACACAGTTGATGTTCTCCTTAAAACACCCTCTTCATTTCTCTCAGAGTTATTCTCATTTCCTTCCTACCTTGCTGGTGGTTCTTTATCAAGCTCCCTTGCTAGATCCTCTTTGTAATCTGTTGAAGTATAGTTATCACTCAGTCTAATGGTTTTAGATATCTACATGCTCATGATTCAAAATGTATGTATTCAGTTTCAGTATCTCCCTTGAATCTCATCCTCATTAATTAGTTTCTTACTTGTCATCTTCCCTTGGAAGTGAGGCTTTTCAAATGTAAAACGTTCAATACCACAGACTTTATTCTCACTGCCTCCGATGCCCTTGACCCAATCTGTTTCCCCAGTGTTTCGCATCTCAGTAAACAGTCATGCTATTTATCTGATTGCTTAAGGTTAAACCCTTGAAGTTAATGTTGGAATTTTGGGACCACTTTTTTTTTCTGACAACTCTCAGATTATACATCAGCATATTGTTTTCTCTACTTAAAAAGACACATACTGTAAATTCACCTCCCTTTGCTGTTACCTGGGTCCAAGCTACTATCATCTTTCTCAGAATATTGTAGTAGCCTTCCAACTGGATGTCCGTGTTTTCTCAAACTTGATTTCCCACCCAGCAGTATTAATAAATTTTGCTGTCTAAATTAGACCACGTCTTTTAAATCTGTGCCATTAATTTCTATTTAAGGCTAAATCATATTTATTAGAAGGTTTGCTTTTAATTTGCATGTAAATGTTGAGTTTAGAATTTTGGAAATTCTTAATTCATGAACCTAACCCTAGCTTTATTTTATTCATGAATCTACCTTTACACAATAAATGTCTTGATGGCAGCTCTTCCTCATTCCTCACCTGACAGTTTCACTATTTTAATGGTCAGTGGATTCCAACATTATGCTCCTTGATTGCCTTTCTGCTTGAAGTGTTATAGATGTTTCAGTTTTATTATAGATCCTGACAAACAGGCAATATTTTACTGTACTATTTTACTGTGGATAGCAACAATGAAATTTCGCATCAAAGCTGAATAAGGGTAAGAAGAAGAAATTTCAGGGCTGACAGGTGGTATAGTGAGTAGTTAGGGGCGCTAGACTCCCACATGGCCAACTGCGGTTTGAGTCCTGGACCTGGCTGCTTACTTTCTCACTTTCTCTCTCTCTCCCACTCTGATCAAATTAAAATAAAGTTAAATAAAATAATTCTTTTTAAAAAAATATTCATTTATTTAATTATATTTATTATTATTCTTTAACCAGAGAGAGACAGAAATGTAAAGTGGCAAAGCAAGCCACCAGGTCTGAGACTCAAACTGCAGTTGGCCATGTGATAGTCCAGTGCCCCAACCATCATGCCACCTACAGGCCCTGATAAAATAATTACTTAAAAAAAAAATAAGAAATTTTGGGTTGATTTTTGGATATTGTCATTGAGCTGAACTATAAACTATGACTGCTTGCATTCTATTCTCACCACTTACTGTACATTTGTACTTAGATATCCCTAACATCATCTTGTTTTTAAAATTTTTTTAAATTTATGTATTTTTTTAGTTAAATTAAAAAAAAATATGTATTCATTTCTTCCTTGAAAGAAAGAGAGAGAAATGGCTCCCCCCTTGGAGATCCCCATGCCATGGTCCATCCCCTATTCTTGGTTGGCTCAAGTGATAGGTCTTCATACCAAGATAGAATATATGAGGGTATTTTGGCAACCTCAGAGCTCAGTTTGTGAAGAATTAGTTAGCTTTTTGATGACTTTTGTCAATTTTTCACACTTTCTCACATGAGCCTCCCACTTTAAGACAGATAAATGTTCTCTCTAATTACATGTTGACTGTTTCAACTATAGTTAGTTAATTCAGCTTAGTATTTATGAACTGTTTATTCCTTGCTAGATATATATTTATGAAATATGTAAAAAAAAGCATATTTTCCTCTCAATCCTAGTCCTGTTTATCCTTCAAAACAGAGCTTAAAGCTTATGTCCTTTGTGAAAATTTTCTCTGATCTCCCATGCTATAATAAAATTTTCCTTTCATTTAGAAATATGGTGCTCAGTGATTGTTTCTGATTCCCTGTACAAAATAATGAATGCCAAAAAAAGTACATAAAATATGAACAGTTTAATGAATCATTTTAAAGCAAATCTATGTGTAACCATAGTCAAAAGACAAAAGATGGAGCATTACCAGTACCCCAGAAGCTCGTCACCTGGCCCTCCCTGGTTAATCCCCTTCTCTCTACATTAGAGGTATGGTTATCCTTTTGGGACACTCATATTATTTCTTCATAGTTTTGCTTCCTGTTCCTCAAGTTTAAGGGAGTTAACTCACATAACCTTTCTTTTTGTTTTCTTTTTTAGAATGATTTGTTGTATTTTATTATTATTTTTATTTAAAAAAAAAATTTGACCAGAGACAGAGAGAAAGGGAAAGTGAGAAAGCCACCAGGTCTGGGACTCAAACTGCGGGAGTCCAGTGCCCCAACCCCATGCTACTTGCTGGCCCCTCACATAACCTTTTTTTTTTTTTTTTAAATATTTTTTTTTACTTAACTTTATTATTATTTTAATTTGACCAGAGAGAGAGAGAGAGGGAAAAAAAGTGAGAAAGCAAGCTGCTGGGTCTGGGACTTGAACCACAGTTGGCCATGTGGGATTCCAGTGCCCTCAACCATAATGCCACTGGCCAGCTCCTTCACATAACCTTTTGACTTGTTTCCTTTAATATTTTCAGTGTTAAGTGTAACTGAAGTTCATTTATTTTCATTGCCGTATGGCGTTTCATTTACTCATTTTATTACTGAGGAACATTTGGGTTGTTTCCAGTTTAGGGTTATTATGAATAAAGCTACTACAGATATTCTTGCATACGTGTCTTGTGTTTTTCTGTCTTTTTTTCTTTTCTTTTTTTCATGATTTTTGCTATAGGGCACTCATGTTTGCCAGAGAGAGACAGAGAAAAGAAAAGTGAGAAATCATCCCTCAGGGGGAGATGGCCACACTGCAGTCCCTTCTCCAGTCTTTCCTCAGGATTTTGAGCATGCACACACACATGCCCAAAATGATTTTCAAGCTGTCAGTTCTCGGACTTGAACCTCATAGCTGGCCATGAGGGGTCCAGCACCTTAACTGCATGCCACCTGCTGGTCCAATGTGTGTGCGTGTGTTTTTAATTACCAGAGGGTATGTATGTCTGAAAGAGAGAGCGAACCCCGTCACCCATGGAGTGTCATCATATCACAATCCTTTTGCCTTTGTTTCTCCATCTTGCAGTGTTGTGAGAACTCACATGTGCCCAGCACGTTTTTTCCAGCTGCCAGGGCCAGGTTTTGAATCACAGTTGGCCATGTGGGATCTGGCTCCTTATATACAGTACTTTGTAACTGCTGTGCTTTTGGGCCAGCTCTCTTTTTCACGGATACATCCATACTGGTATTGCTGGATCACAGTTTTCATAACTTCAGTTTTCCTAGGAAAAGCCACTTTTCCAAAAGATTGGCCCAATTTAGACTTCCATCAATAGCATATGACACTTCCATGGACTTGATATCCTTTTGCACCAGTACTTGGAATCATCAGGCTTATAGTTTGGTCATTTTGGTAGGGGCTTATTGGTAATTTCATGGTTTTCATTTTCATTTCCATGTTTCGTAATGAAGGTGAACACCTTTTCATACATTTATTAGCCATTTGTAATTTTTTTGTGGTTTTATTTACTGTTCTTTATTTTCATATAGAGAACCCTTCTTTAAAATTAATGAATACAAGGACCAGCAGTTGGCGTAATGCCTATGTCACTGGACTCCCATGTAGTCAACCATGGTTCGAATCTCGGACCTGGTGGCTTAAACTCATGCCGGGCGCATGTGTGTGTGTGTGTGTCCAAGATCCCGGAATGGAGGAGAATGGAGGAGAAGGGATTGTGGAATGGCCATCCCCCGGGGGGTGATTTCTCACTTTCTGTCTGTCTGTCTGTCTCTCTCTTTCTGGCAAGTGCACGCACCCTCTAGCAAAAACCTCTCCAAAAAAGAAAAAAAAAATGAATGAGTACAATCTTTATTATTATTAAAGGTGTTAACCTTTTACCAGCACCAGTTTAGCCTTAATGCTGTAGCAGTTTGGTCCAAAGCTAGTCTTGAGACAGGAGGAAATTTTGGTCTCCAGGCCAATCCCACCTTTTAGGCAAAGGAATATATTAACAAGCAAAACATTTTGCCTGGTCTTCATTCATTTGGTAGCAAAAGGACCAGCCAGATAGCAAGTGTTTCCTGAGTGCCTGCTATGTACCGGGCACCTGTCTAACTGAGCTCTGAAAACAAGATAGACGCAATTCCTCCATCCATGGTCTTATTAAGAGCTATGTTTATCTAATTCTGTTTTTTGGTATAGCAACACTGAATAACCATTGACAAAAATTAGATTTAAAAATATTGATGTAGCCAGTACTCAGTTAAGTATGTAGTCTTTGGAGTCAGAGTTTAGTTTCAGTTCTGGTTTCAAAACCATATGACCTTGCACATATTACCTGAAATTCAGATGTGTCATCCTTGAAATGGAAATAACAAGGTACAAGGCTATGGTGATTCAGTGAGGCATTTAATACCTGTGAGCTGCATAGCATGCTCATCACCAGGCAAGTACCCCTCGTGAACACTGATGAAATCTAAACTCACCTCATCAGTATGTGTGCTAATAAAAGGTTTGAACCTAAGGACTGTGGTGAGTAAAGGAACTGGAATGGTTCCCCTGTGTTTCTTTTTTTTTTTTTTTTCTTTTTAAATTTTTTTTTACATCTCCTTCCTTTTTTTTTTTAAATTTAATTTTATTTATTCATTCATTTATTTTAATTTGACCAGAGAGAGAGACACAGAGAGAAAGGGAAAGTGAGAAACCAAGCCACCAGGTCCGAGACTTGAACCGTGGTCAGTCATGTGGGAGTGTCCAGCGCCTTAACCACCATGCCACTTCCTGGTCCCGGTTCCCCTGTATTTCTCAGTCAATTTTTCAGATCGTGTGACATAGAACTTGGGGGTATGGAATGGGGGACAGCATTTCTGGAACAGGAAACTGAAGTAACAGATGTTCCAGAGCATTTACAGTTCCTTGAAGCATAGGGACAAAATGTAAGCCTATTAAAATCAGCGCAGAGACCAGCAGTTGGCGTAATGGCTATGTCACTGGACTCCCATGTAGTCGACTGTGGTTTGAGTCCTGGACCCGGTGGCTTAAACTCACGCCAGGCACATGTGCATGCGTGCCCAAGATCCCGAGAGGAGAATGGAGGAGAAAGAATTGTGGCATGACCATCCCCCAGGGGGGTGATTTCTCTCTTTCTGGTGAGCACATGCACCCTATAGCAAAACCTCTCAAAAAAAAAAAACAAAACAAAACAAAAAAAAAAACAGCGCTGACACCTCTTTCTTCTCCTCCCACTATAAAAAGTGGTAGAGATTTTGTTTTTAACTTTTTGCCTTTTGTAACTAGGACAGCCTTGCTTTCTAACTCTGTTATATCCCTTATTACCACTCCATTCTTCCTCTAGCAATATGAAAATGAAGGTATTTTCTTTTACTTTTACTCTGACCAGCGTTAAAACCGCCAGTGAGAGAGCAGTGAAATTGAATAAATACCTGGATTCGAGGCACTGTTACTGCTAATATGTTCTTTTGTACTGTTTTATTAAAGCTCATAGATTTTCAGTGGAAACTGGGGATGGCTGTGAGCTCCGACAGTTGCAGATCCCTTAAATATCCGTATGTGGCGGTGATGCTAAAAGTGGCGGATCATTCAGGGCAAGTAAAGAACAAGTGCTTTGAAATGACAATTCCACAGTTTCAGGTTTGTGATTTCATTCATTCAATTTTAGTTCATTTTTCTGTAATTGCTACTTAAATAGATAAGTGAAATCTTGCTTAAGGGAACATTTTAATGATTTTTTTTTTGCAAATTGATGTACTTTACAATGATTAACATACCCCAAAGATCTGAGCTTGTTTGCTTTGAGAATATGATAAACTAATTTCCATATAATGGGCTGAGTTTGTGTACTGAGCTGTTTGATCACTTTAACAGTACTCCTTTATGAATGTAATTAGGAAATTTTCATCTTCCCTGGCAGAATATTTACTTTGCAGTTAATGGTTTTGCTCTTATTCTTTTAAGAATTAATATTTAGGAAGGTTGGGCTAAATGAATCTTTTCTTTGAATAGCATTGAGCCTGAATTTTCTGACTAATAATGTTTATAAAATGCAGATCAGAGAACCAGTGCTTTTTGACTGGTTTTATCAGCTAAAGATTTAACTAATGCAGTTCAGTAGTCTTCCCTGACCACAGTTTCAGTTACTTAAAGTCAACTGTAGTCCAAAAATATCACATGGAGAATTTTAGAAACAATTCATAAGTCTTAAATCACACAGCATTCTGAGTAGTGTGATATTACCTCATGCCATCCCATCTCAGACATGAATCATTGCTATGTCCAATGTATCTACCCTTTATATGTCACCTACCCATTAATCAATCACTTAGTAGCCATCTTTTTTTTTTTAAATAACTATTTATTTTATTTTTTGTTTATTCATTCATTGATTTTTAATTCGACCAGAGAGAGAGACAGAGGGTGAGAGTGAGAGAGAGAGGAAGTGAGAAAGCAAGCCACCAGGTCCAGGACTCGAACCCTGGTCGGCCATGTGGGAGTGTCCAGCACCTTGACCACCACGCCACCCGCTGGTCCCTTAGTAGCCATCTTGATCTGATCGAAAAAATAGTACGGGCACACCTCCATATTCTTGAGGGATTGGTTGCAGAGCTCTGGTGAATACCAAAAGCTATGAATTCTCAAGTCCCTTCTGTAAAGAGTGTAGTATAGGGCAGCAGGTGGCATGTGGTGAAGGTGTTGGACTCCCACATGATCAACCACAGTTTAAGTCCCAGACCTGGCAGTTTGAAAATCACACTGGGTTTATGTGCATGCATGCTCAAAATCCTAGGATGAAATGGAGAAGGGACTGCAATGTGGCCATCCTCCCTGGGGAGCGAGCAATTTCTCACTCTCCCTCTCACTTTCTCTGTAGAACGCACATGCCCTGTGGCAAAAGCCTTAAAAAAATAGGATGTGGGACCAGCAGATGGTATAGCAGTTATGTTGCTGGACTCCCATGGAGTTGACTGCGGTTCAAGTCTTGGACCCAGCAGCTTAAAACTCAGGCTCGGCGCATGTGAGTGCATGCCCAAAATCCTGAGAGGAGAATGGATAAGAAGGGATTGTGGCATGGCCATTGCCCCTGGGGGGTGATTTCTTACTTTCTGTCTCTCCACCAAGCCCATGGATCCTATAGCAAAAATCTTTCTCTCAAAAAAAAAAAAAAAAAAAAGAAAAAGAAAAAAAAAATAGGATGTAGAATTTGCATGTAAGCTATCTATATTTGTGTGTGTGTGTTTGTGTGTGTGTGTGTGTGTGTGTATATATATCTATATATATATCTCTCTCTCTATATATAGATAGATAGATAGATATATAGATATAATGAATAAGGGACCAGTAGATGGCGTGTGGGCCCAGAGGACAATGGAGGGGAAGGGATTGTAGTGCAGCCATCCCTCCTTGGTGGTGATTTCTCCCTTTCTGTCTCTCTGGCTAGTAAGGTGTCCTATAGCAAAAATCTTAAAATAAATTTTTCCCCCCATAGGGAATAAAAAAATCCCTCACAAACGGAACTCCTCCCCATTTTATTGCTGTATAATTGACTAATAAAAATAGTGTAACATGATGATTTCCTGAATGTACACATTGTGTCACTATTCCCAAATCAGAAATCTGTTGCCACACGTAAGTCTTTTTTTTGTATGTACGTATAGTGGAGATAATGAAAATGTACTGTCTTGGCAAATTTCAAGTAAACAATGCAGTATTATTATTTTTTAAAGAATTGTTTAGGGACCAGCAGTTGGTATGATAGCTATTTCGCTGGACTCCCATGTAGTCCACCACCGTTTGAATCCTGCACCCAGTGGCTTTAACTCAAGCCAGGTGCGTGTTTGTGCATGCCCAAGATCCCAAGAAAAGAATAGAGGAGAAGGGATTGTGGTGTGGCCATCCCCCCAGGGAGGGTGATTTCTTGCTTTCTCTCTGTCTGTCTGTCTCTGACTTTCTGGTGAGCACACGTGCAAAAACCTCTCCAAAAAAATAAAAAGAATTGCTTATCTCAATTTTGTTTATTACTATTAGTTTAAAATTTGTTATAGGGCACATGGGCCCACCAGAGAGAGACACAAAGAAAGAGAGGGAAAGTGAGAAAGCAGGTCACCAGGTCCTGGACTTGAACCACAGTCGGCCATGTCGGAGTCCAGCACCTTAACCACCCGACAACACAGTATAACTTAAACGTTTATATCCTTTAACCACTGTCTCTCCATGTCCCCCACATTTCCCAGCCCTGGGCAACCGTGGTTGTACTCTCTGTTTCTATGAGCTCAGCTTTTTTAGATTTGACACACAAGTGAGATCATACAGTATATACCTTTCTGGGCTGGCTTATTTCATTTAGTCTACTGTCCTCCATGGTGACCCATTGGCAGCATTTCTTTTTTTTTTTTAATTGCTAAATAAAATTTCATTGACCACCATCAGCATATATTTTTAAAGACATAGTTACACATCACTTCATTCCATAACTAATTTGTGTATAAATTAAAGCAAAATACAGGAGTTGGCAGGTGGCATGGTGATTGAGGCTCTGGACTTCCACATGGGTGACCACAGTTCAAGTCCCAGGCTGGGTGGCCTCAAAATCATAACAAATAAAAAATGTTTACCCAAAAAAAACCAATACCTATACTCTATTTATTTATTTATTTATTTTTGCTCTAGGGTGCTTGTGCTCACCAGTGAGAGAGAGAAAATGAGAATCACCCCCCCCCCCCCCCGAGGGGATGACTACACCACATACCCTTCTCCAGTATCCTGTTGGGATTTGGGAAATGCACACATGCACCAAACAAGGTTGTCAAGCCACCAGGTCCAGGACTTGAACCATGCAGCAGCCGCTTTAACCTCCACACCCCTGCTGGTCCTCAAACACTCTTAAGTAGCAAAACATAAAATTAAGACAAAAGAAAAATACACATATATGAATCATTAATATCTTAATTGCTGAGGTTAAGATTCAAATTTGTCTTCTAGCTTCCTTGAAGGCACTGAAGAAAAAAGGAAACAGATTTTGTGGATCCCTCCCTTCTGAGATTAAAGAAAAAGATGCCTTCTATAGGAGAACCACCATAGCAGCTTAATATTTAAATGACAGAGAAATAGTCTTCTACCATATAAGCCATTGCCAGTTTGGGTTTCTTTTATCAAAATTGAACCCATGATCCTTTACCCCCCCCCCCCCCCCCCCCCAAAGGTTTTTGCCATAGAGTGCATGTGCTCACCAGAGAGCAAGTAAGGGAAAGTGAGAAATCACTCCCTAAGGGGACGGCCATGCCACAATCCCTTCTCCTCCTGGGATCATGGGCAGGCATGTATGTACCTGTGCCTGGTGTAATCTATTCTCTTTCTCTCTTTCTCTCTTTCTCTCTTTCTCTCTTTCTTTCTCTCTCTCTCTCTCTCTCTCTCTCTCCCTCCCTCCCTCCCTCCCTCCCTCCCTCCCTCCCTCCCTCCCTCCCTTCCTTCCTTCCTTCCTTCCTTCCTTTCTTCCTTTCTTTTAATTTGGCCAGAGAGGGACAGAGTAAGAAAGAGAGGAAATGTGAGAAAGCAAGCTGCTGGGTCCAGGATGCAAACTGCTGTTGGCCATATGAGAGTCCAGTGCCCTTAACTACCATGCCACCTGCCAGCACTGCCTGGTGTAATTTCCAAGCCACTAGGTCCAGGACTTGAATGGTGGTTGGCCATGTGGGAGTCTAGCACCGTAACTACTACACAACCTGCTAGCTCCAGAACTCACAATCTTTTAAAAATTATTTAATTTTATTTATTGTTATTATTATTAATTTTTAATTTGACTAGAGAGAGATAGAGAGAGAAAATGAGAAAGCAAGCTGCCAAGTCTGGGACTCAAACCTCTGTCGGCCAGGTGAGAGTCTAGCATTGAAACTACCACACCACCTGCTGGTCTGGAACCCATAATCTTAAAACAAGATACTCCCTACTTACCTAAATTTAGAATGGTTTTTGGTCTGGAATAGGCCTATCATTTTAGTTTTTATCTTCCATGTCTAAGACAGTGCTGTTATGAATCTTAAAATAACTGCTCAATTTGCTTTTTCAAAAATTTAATCCTGAGCTAATTATCCAACTTTATAATAGTATTTTGCTTGCAATACTAAATTTCTCTTGTTTGTTTCTTATAGCAACCTTCAGTAGTTGAGGATGTATTAATAAAATGCAAACCTAATATGGTTTATAGCCTCTGGTAATCAGATATAGTTAAAAGAATTACTTAAATATTCTATGAAAGTGAAATTAATACATTTTCTCTGTTTCTCCCCCAGAATTTCTACAGACAGTTCAAAGAAATTGCTGCAGTTATTGAAACCGTCTGAAAGCTGGTTATTTGGTTGAGAACTTGCTGTCGTCATTCTTAACACAGACTTCACTTTCTGCAGTAATATTGCATAAGGATCAAAGGATATTTATTGAATGAAATTACACTGTGGTTTTTCAATTTTTTGAAATAAGTCAAACAGGCTGGAATCAATGATGATTGTGCAACCTTGCAAAGGTGCTACACATGACTGAATTGAATGCTCCAAATGGTGTGCTTTGTGGTCTGTGAATTATATCTCAGTAAAAAAAAAGTCAAAGGAACAGAAGAATATAAAAAAAAAAATCAAAGGAACAGAAAAATCAAAAGAACAGAAGACAACACGAGTTTATGTATTAGAACAATAGTTTTAAAATGTATTGGTATTGGAAGGATTTTATGAAAAAAAGTCTCACATGGAGTCATATATATATAAGATATATGTACTGATCCTTTGTGGTTCATAAGCATGAGTAGGTTTTCACAGTGTTATGTGAGATGTGCCTCCCTCAAGCCTTGTTACCACATTGGCACTGTACCTGTCTGATGTAAAAAATAAATAAATCATAGATAAAAAAAAATCAGAAAATTATTATTTGGTTGGCATCACCTTACTAACTTAGTCTTATAACTGTCCCTTATAATAATAAAGGCAAGAGTAAGCTTTCTTTTCTCAAAGATTGGAATCAAGATCAGCCATTCCTTCCTTATATTTATTCGCAAATTCAGTTATTTCTGTTACCTGTAGTTCATATGTATGTCCGGAGATAGTTTTACTCTGAGTTCTGTATATTGGGTCATCGAAAAAGTCATGATGTATTTTTTCTATGCAAAAATGTGTCATGACTTTTCCAACAACCAAAGACAACTGAGTTAAGCTGTTAGCACAAGTTATTGTGTTAAATGGTTTCTGTTAAATTGAAGTTTATAAACCAAGGTGCCAGCAGGTGGTGTAGTTAAGGCGCTGGATCCCACATGGCCTCTGTGTTTGAGTCCCAGACCCAGCAGCTTGAAAAACATGCTGGATGTGTTTGCCAAAATCCTGAGAAAGGGGAGAAGGGATTGTGACATGGCCATGCCCCCTGGGGAGTGATTAATCACTTTCCCGCTCTCTCTCTAGTGAGTGCATGTGCCCTATAGCAAAAATCTTAGACAATTAAAACTGGGGAATTGGGAGATAGGATTTATTTCGAGCATTGACACTAACTTAATGCACTAAGGCAAGTCCCTTAACCTCCTGGTCTCATCGTCCCCCTTAAAATCATTTTATAAACCCCTTGTTAACACATTTTACAAAGCCACAGCAATGAACACTGTATGGCACTGGTCTGGGAATAAGCAAGTACAACGCTGGATACAGCAGTAGGTGGCCTAGAGAGAGATCAAGTCATTAGGGACAAGGATGCTACTGTCAGATGGGAAGCCATGTTTTACTTAATAACCGATAGATACTAGCATTCACAACATATGCAAAAACAAATGCCAGATGGATTAATGATTTCAATATAGGCGAAAAATATTAGAAATTTTAGAAAACATTTATGTTAACTCAATTTTGGGAAAATCCTATCAAACCAGATAGCATCCTCACAACTGTCAAATAAAATGTAAATCGATTTGAAAAATAAGAACTAAAAATCAGGGGTAGGCAGGTGGCATAGTGGTTAAGGGTGCTAGACTCCCACATGGCACATGGTGGTTCAAGTCCTGGACCAAGCGGCTTGCTTTCTCACTTTTCTTCTCTCTCTCTCTCTTTCTCTCTGGTCAAATTAAAATAAATAAATAGATGAAGTTAATAAAATAATTCTTTTAAAAAAACCCTAAAAATTATATTTAGGAAAAAAATAGGCCATAAACAAAGGCAAAAGATCAGTGTGACGTGAGTGTATAAGTTAGGCTTTGGTCTGGAAAGTGAATTGCTGTAGAAACTTTAAGTAGGAAGAGATTTGATACAAGAAATTCGCTTTTTACACTGTCAAACCAAGGCAACAAAAGGAAAAATCATAGGTGATTTTTAGAAAATCCAATAGTATGGGGACCAGCAGATGGTGTAATGGTTAAGTTACTGTACTCCCATGTGGCCGACTGTGGTTACAGTCCCAGATCTGGGGGCTTAACACTCACGCCGGGTGCATGTGCCTGTGTGCCCAAAATCCTGAGGAGAATGGAGAAGGAATTGCGGCATGGCCATCCTCCTTGTGGGGTGGTTTCTCACTTTCTCTCTCTGTCTCTCTGTAAAGTGCACACAGCCTATAGCAAAAATCTCCCCCACCCCCCAAAAAATTGAACAGTGCAGGAATTTCAGGTAAAGTCACTTCCAATATTTTCTGATGTTTGCAGCACAAACCAGGACATCACCTGGAAACCATTGCATACACTATGGCTGCCATCTGTCATGCATGTGTCAAGCATGTGCAGTGCAGTAAAAGCTTAAAAGCTGTTCTTTACTATTCCCCATTAACATGAGTACTTTTTTTTTAAAGAATTATTTTATTGGGGACCAGCAGTTGACATAATGGCTATCTCACTGGACTCCCATGTAGTCAACTGAGGTTCTAGTCCCGGACCCGGTGGCTTAGATTCATGCCAGACGCGTGTATGTGCATGCCCAAGATCCCAAGAGGAGAATGGAGGATAAGGGACTGTGGTGTGTCCATCCTTCCTGGGGGGGGTGATTTCTCACTTTCTGTCTCTCTGTCTCTCTCTGTCTTTCTGGCAGCATATGCGCCCTATAGCAAAAACCTCTCCAAAAAAAAAAAAAAAAAAAAGAATTATTTTATTTAACTTTATTTATTTATTTTAATTTTGACCAGAGAGGGACAGAGAGAGAGAGGGCAAAAGCAAGAGCAAGAGAGAGAGGGAAAATGAGATAGCAAGCTGCCAGGTCTGGGACTCAAACCACGGTAGGCCATATGGGATTTCAGTGCCCTTAACCACCATGCCAACTGCTGGCCCCAACACAAGTACTTCTTATTGGTGAAAGTTAAACAAGAACCTTTTTGACACAGGAATTGGTGTCAAAATTCAGTTGAAAGGCTTTTAGCATTTAGAGGGGAGTTCTATGTAAATAATCCTACTCTGATGGTAGAAGTAGGAATTATGGGGCCAATAGGAGGTATGGTGGTTAAGGTGTTAGATATTCTCACAGTTTGAGTCCTGGACCTGGTGGCTTGCTTTCTCATTTTCCTTCTCTCTCTCTGTATGTCTCTCTCTGGTCAAATAAAAATAAATGAATAAGTAAAATTAAATAAATAATATTTTAAAAATAGAAATAGGAATTAAGATATTTCTGCAAAACAATACACATAAACATTTCAGTTCAGGAATATATCTTTTTGACATAAAGACGCTAATATGTAAGGTTATTTGGCAAAATTAGCTAAGTGTGCATTTACTTCCTTTGAGCATATAGGAATACTACACTTCATAGCTTCCCTTGCAGTTTTATTAGAACCACATGATTGGCTAAAATGTCTTAAGCCATATTTAGTCTTGATCATAAATCATTCCTTGTCATCTTCCAAGCTCTCTCCCATTCTTGGTACTGGAAATGAGAGCTCTTAAAATTACTGAACCATAAGGTGGATCCCTGAGTCACTACTGGAGGCAAATTTCTCACGAAAACAGCCTGACTTTGTATGAGCTAGAAACAAACTTACATTATGGTGAGTTGGCCAGATTTTTAAAAGGTTTACTACAACAGCAAGTGAGAAAAAGCTGGATAACATGAAACATACGTATGGAGGTTTATTTATTTATTTATTTAGGTTTTTGCCATAGGCTATATGTGCTTGCCAGAAAGAGAAAGACAGAAGGAAAGTGAGAAATCACTCTCCAGGTGGGATGGCCATCCCAAAAATCCCTTTCCCATTCACCTCCTGGGATTTTGGGCACGCATGCATGTGTGCACAGTGTGATTTTCAGGTCTCCAGGTCCAGGACTCAAACCATGGTCAGCCATGTGGGAGTCCAGCACCTTAACCACCATGCTACCTGCTGGCCCCTGGAGGTTTTTATTTTAGCATTTCCTTTCCTTTTTTTTTTTTGAATTTGTTAAAAAAAGAATTATTTATTTTTATTTATTCATTCATTTATTTTAATTTGACCAGAGAGACACAGAGAGAAAGAGAGGGAAAGTGAGAAAGCAAGCCACCAAGTCCAGGACTCGAACTGTGGTCAGCCATGTGGGAGAGTTCAGTGCCTTAACTACCATGCCACCTGCTGGCCCCATATTATAGCATTTTCAATGGCAAAAGAACAAAATACAGCAAACACAGTGAATACTTGTCAATAAGAAAATGACTGAATAAATGTGGTTTATTTATACTATGGAATGTCATATAGCTGCTAAATTTCCCTTTGAGATATCTTCAGTATATATGTTTTATAAAACAGTTTTAAAATATGTTTGTGTGTACTTGAGCACTTACAGGAAAATTAAGAAAGGTATGGAAGGATGCATACCTGGTTGTAAACACTAATGGAGACAGTATCTGGAGAAAGAGGAAAAGCAATTAAAATACTTTTTAGTTCATGATGCATTTAAAAAGTATGTATCAAATTTACAGAACACTTGAAAATACCTGATTTTTTTTTTTTAATAATTATTTATTTTATTTTTTATTTATTCCTTCATTTATTTTTTTAATTTGATCAGAGAGACACAGAGAGTGAGAATGAGAGAGAGGAAGTGAGAAAGCAAGCCACCAGATTCAGGACTTGAACCCTGGTTGGCCATGTGGGAGTGTCCAGCACCTTAACCACCACGCCACCTGCTGGTCCCGAAAATACCTGATTTTTAAAAACACTTCATTTTAAGTATGCTTTTGAAAAATTCTTAATTTTTTTTAAAATTATTTTTATTGGGACCAGCAGGTGGCATGGTGGTTAAGGTGCTGGACACTCCCACATGGCCAACCACCATTTGAATCCTGAACCTAGTGGCTTGCTTTCTCACTCCTCCCCTATCCCTGGTCAAATTAAGATAAATGAATGAATAAATAAAATTAAATAATTAAAAAAATTTTTATTTAACTTTATTCATTTATTTTAATTTGACCAGAGAGGGACAGGGTGAGAGAGAGAGAGAGAAAGAGAGAGAGAGGAAAAATGAGAAAG
Source organism: Tupaia tana (assembly GCA_026018925.1). Lineage (NCBI taxonomy): Eukaryota > Metazoa > Chordata > Mammalia > Scandentia > Tupaiidae > Tupaia > Tupaia tana. Next base: position 75,141,393 of record JAKSZU010000005.1, on the reverse strand, counting down.
CAAGCTGCCAGGTCCAGGACTTGAACCACGGTCAGCCATGTGGGAATCCAGCACCCTTAACCACCATGCCACCTGCCAACCCTAAAAAATTCTTAATTTTAACAAATGTGTATTGCTCATAGAACAGGATTACTTGTGAACTAACTCCTTAGGTCTGGATAGACAAACCTGAAGTAGATCCAACTTAGAATTCACTGTGCTCAAAAATGGTGACCTTTTGGTTAGCTCAGCCTAAAGTTTTGTCCAGCACCACGGCAGGAAACTTCATTTTTACTGCTTACCTATTTCCTCTTTCTATCTTCCATTCTGGCTATTTCTTTTTAAATTTCTTTTTAATTTTATTTTTTATGCTCACACCCTGTTGGCATTCTGTGGGACTCTGCTGTGAATGCACTTTCTTTCTCAGTTTTCTGTTAGGTGGCCCATTGCTGTGAAGAGCCCAGGTCTGCTGCCTGCTGCTGCCCACCCATGCACTCAGATTCCCACCACTTGAGGAGTTAGCTTACTCACCATCTGTGCTTACTGACTGCCCATGGACATACTCTGGATAGCAGCACATTAATAGTTCCAGAATTGTGAGAAGGCAGAGTCCTCTTCTCCATGCTTTCCTTCATCCCATGGGATACCAGCCTCATTGTTCTCCTGGAAGTAAGAATAGAAACACCTCCATCTGGATTAAAAAACATACTAGCCTTCTCCAAATGTTCATAAGGTCCTTCTAGCTCCTCCCAACACCCCAGTTTAACACCTCTATTCACCCACTCCCCGTTTGTGGTGTAGCATTTCTAATTTAAGGTTTTATGCCAATAGTCTCAAAGATAATCCTGGCTCAAACACTGTAGGTGAAAGATTTGAAATGATGCATTTAAATTTAACTTTTGGATTTAAAAGGCAAGTTTTTTTTTTTTTTGAGAAAGAGATTTTTTTTATAGGGTACGTGTGCTCACTGGAGAGACAGAGAAACAAAGCAAGAAATCACGTCCCTCCACCCACAGGGGAATGAGCACACTGCAATTCCCTCTCCTCCAGTCTTCTCTCAGGATTTTGGGCATGTGCACACACACCCAGTGTGAGTTTTAAGGGCCAAGTCTGGGACTCGAACTGCATCAACTATGTGGGAATCCAGCAACATAACTGCTATGCTATCTGCTGGTCCCTAAAAAGCAAGTTTTAAAAATGACTTTTTATGTATTTATTTCCCAGAAGCACTTACACTTATGAGAGACAGAGAGAATAAACACGCACTCCCAGAGGGGTGGAATCTCCATTTCTCTGTTGGGTCGAGATTTGGGGGCATGCCTATGTGTGTCCCTGGCATGTTTTTCAACCCTCAGGGGCTAGAACTCAAATCATGGGGTGGCCTGCAGATTTTTTTTCATAATATAATTTTACCCTATTTTTGGCTTATTATGAGCTTAATTAACTTCCTTGGGCTAGTCTGAGAATTAATCACTATTTATAATAACATGTTTGTGGGAAAATGTACCTGAAGTTTCAAATACTTGAGTGTAAACTTTTGAAAAATAATTCATTCTCAAGTTGAGGAATGTATTAATGGGCTTTTAGTTTTCAGAAGGGTATAGGGCTGCCCCTGAATTCATGAAGCAAAACCCAAGTATTTTCATATATTCTACTGCTGAGATAGGTTAAGAAAAGCATCGGTTTATTTGGAAAGAAGGCCAGTCACATTTATTTACAGAGATTGAAACCTTTAACATGCTGGTGCCCTGTTTTTTGAAAAAAATACTAAAGCAGAATTAGTGTTACAATTTTTTTTTTTTTTTTAATAGGGGCCACTAGATGGCGGGGTGGTTAAGGGTGTTGGATTCCCAAATAGCCGACCATAGTTCAAGCCCCAGACCTGGCAGCTTGCTTTCTCACTTTCTCTCTCTCTCTTTCTCTCTCACTTTTGCTCTGTCCCTCTCTGGTCAAATTAAAATAAATAAATAAATAAAGTTAAATACACTCATTCTTTAAAAAGATATTTTGTGGAGGCCAGAATATGACATAGAGATTATGTCGCTGGAGTCCCACATGGCTGACCATGGTTCAAATCCCAAACCTAATGGCTTGAAAATCACACCAGGCACAGGTATGTGCCCAAGATCCCAAGAGGAGACTGAAGAATAAGGGATTGCAGTGTGGCCATTCCCACTGGGGAGTGATTCTCACTTTCCTTCTCACTGTCTCTCTCTTTCGCCAGCAAGTACATGCATCCTAAGGCAAAAATCTCTGAAATATACATATATATATATACACACACTCACACACACACACACACACATATACCCATACATATGTATATTTAGGATATATATACATATACATATAGTACTTTAGGCTTTTAAAAATAAACCATGTTTTATTTAGGTTTATAAAAATAATTGTGGAGATAGTACAGTGTTTTCATATATCCCAGTTTTCCTGTTATTAACATCTAATCAGTAGTATGGTATGTTTGTTGTTAAAAACCAAACTAGTATTTACACATTAGGTTTCTTTATTTTTTTTTTCCCCAAATGTCCTTTTTCCTGTTCCAGGGTCCCATCTAGGACACCACATTACATTCAGTCACCATGTCTCCTTGTACTCCTCTGAGCTACAGCGGTTTCTCAGAACGTCCTTGTTTGTGGTGGCCTTGACAGTTTTGATGAGAATTGGACAGGTAGGTTGTAGAAGGCCTCTCAAGTGGGGCTTTCTGCTGTTTCTCTAGACTGGAGTTGCGGGTTTGGAAGGGAGATCTTGGAAGTGAGGCGTTATTTCCTTCACATCATATCAAGGGTGCATCAAGAAACAGGATTTATGACTGGCTTTGCCAAACATTTGTCAGGTTTCTCCACTGTAGGGTTACTCTTTTTTTTTAAAAAAAAAAACAACAACAAAAGAAAACATTATTTTATTTGATTTCATTTATTTAAATTTGACCAGAGGGGCCGGCAGGTGGCATGGTGGCAAAGGGTGCGGGACTCCCACATGGCTGACCATGATTTGAGACCTGGATCTGGTGGCTTGCTTTCTCAGTCTCTCTGTCTCTCTCACACACACACACTTTGTCCCTCTCTGGTCAAATTAAAATAAACAAATGGATAAATAAAATTAAATATAATATTTTTTAAAAAATAATAAATTTGACCAGAGAAGGGGAGAGAGAGAGAGAAAGTGAGAAACCAAGCTGCCAGGCCTGGGACTTGAACCATGGTCAACCACATGGGAGTCCAGCACCCTTAACTGCCACGTCACCTGCCAGTCCCTACAGGGTTACTCTTTCCCCCTTCTTTCTACACTTTATTCTTTGGAAGGAAGTTATATCTGCAGCCAGTATTTGATGAGTGGGGGTTTCTGTCTTCCACCTTCTTTTATGGTGGAGCATCTATATATTTTACTTGGAATTCTTCTGTGAGGGAAGTTTGATTCTTCTCCCATAATTATCAATTTATTCAATTATTAACTTATGTCAATATGGGCTCATGCATATTTATTTTAAAATTAGTAACTGAATACTATATTTTTTTTGAGAGGTTTTTGCTATAGTCAGAGACAGAGAGACAGAAAGAGAGAAATCACCCCTCAGGAAGGATGGCCATGCCACAATCCCTTCTCCTCCATTCTTCTCTTGGGATTGTGGGCACGCACGCACACACGCACACGTGCCCAGCGTGAGTTTAAGCCACTGGGTCCAGTACTCGAACTGTGGCTGACTACATGGGAGTCCAGCAACATAGCCATTATGCTAACTGCTGATCCCAGGACACCTGAATACTATTTTGTTGCTTAAATTATTCCAGCTTCGGCCACCGGGAGCGTTTTCACTTGGCTCTTACACCCCTTTGACATACACCCTGTCTTTTATTTTACTTTATCACTTCCTTACTTTCTTACACTACAAATGCTCCAGGTTTATCCTATATATTTGCTGCCCCAGTCATAAAATCATCCATTTCTCCAGAGAGAGAGAGACAGAAAGCAAGAAATTGTCCTCCAGGGGGGATGGCCACACTGCAATCCCTTCTCCGTTCTCCTCTCAGGATCTTGGGCATGCACATACACGCACCCGGTGTGAGTTTAAGCCACCGGGTCTGGGACTCTAACTGCGGTTGACTACATGGGAGTACAGCAACATAGCCACTACGTTATCTGCTGGTTCCAAGACTGGCAAAGGAGGCCATGTGTTCAACCAAGTCGTTTGAATCTTGACCCCTGCAGCTTGAAAAACAAACACACTGGGCACCCGTGTGTGCATGCCAAAACCCTCTACAGGATAGAGAAATGGAGAAGAGATGGTGACATAACCACACCTCCATGTAGATGCTTCATCTCTCCTCATTGTCCATCTTTCTCTGGAGGGCCCTCTGGCAAATTAAAAATGTGTATCAGTCAGACCAGCTCTGGTGGCACAGTAGTAAAGCAACACTTCGCAATACTGAGACAATATAGGAAAGTCCTGGGTTTGTGCCCTGAGGGCTCCCTCTACACGCTGGGCACATGTGTGTGCCTGTAATCCTGGTTGGTGGGCCAGACCTGTTTGGTGGTTAGGACAGCTGGATCTCACATGGCAGAATGGACAGTTTGAATCCTGGACCCAGCAGCTTGAGGAAGGTGCAGGGCTCATGTGTGGTCATGTCCAGAATCCTGAAAGGATGGAGAAATGGAGGAGAAGGGATTGCAGCATGACCATGCCCCACAGCATGGGGGGGGGGGGGTGCTTCCTCATTTTACCTTTCTGTCTCTTTCTTTCTCTCTCCAGCAGCACCCACTGACCAAAAAAATAAATTCCGATTGGCTGAGGCCAAGTATTGGATTGTGGAGTGGGGACCCTGTTGGGAGTGCCTGTCTTTCTCTCTCTCTCATGGAAGAGTCAAAGAAATAAACTTAAAACTACACATCATTGGGAAAACAGTAAATCAAGGTGAATTGAGTGAAGAAAAAACATGTATAGGGCATTATCATCTACGATGTTTTAGGTTGGGTTGTAAATGCAACTATAAGCTTTTAAAATAATAAAAAAAAAATCTTAACCACCCATTAGAGTCACTGTAAAGTAAAAGAAAAAATATAGTTCAATTCAGGCTAAATTATTCAAGGAGAGAGGTCTGAATTTTGTCTATGGATCCTGCCTGACAAACATACTTTTCAGGGAGTCAGTTGTCACTGTGGACAATATCCTGATGACAGTTAAGAGTTTCTTATCAATAGTTCATGACACTACTTACAATGCTATTAACTAAAATCATTCATAACAAGTTACAGATATAATAAATTGTTATAGATTTTCTTGAATTACAATGTTTAAGGATTCTATAATTTTTCTTTTCTTTTAAAGAAAGCTTTTTTAAAAAAAAACTTTATTTATTTATTCATTCATTTATTTTTTAATTTGATCAGAGAGCAAGAGAGAGTGAGAAAGCAAGCCACCAGGTCGAGGACTCGAATCATAGTTGACCACGTGGGAGTGTCCAGCACCTTAATCAGCAAGCCACACGCTGGTCCCAGGAATCTATAATTTTTCATTAGTAACTTGTTTATATGCCATTTCTTATATTGGAGTACAAACTACTAATCTCCAAATTAAGTGATTCTCTTAAAAATTTTTTATTCATGATAGAATGCAGTTGCATGCATGTGAGAGGGACAGAGAAAGAGAGAGGGGGAGAAGAAGAGTGAGAGAGAGGGAGAGAGAGCGAGACAGAGAGAAAGAGAGACCCTTCATAGGGTCTGGTCACACTGCAATCCCATTCCTTAAGTCCTCCAGCCCCATATCTTGGATACTCACGCATTTGCCTGGCACGTTTCAGGCTGACCTAATCAGGGAGTCAAACTGTGGTCTGTATGTGGGATCTGGCTTGTGTTCTGTTTGTTTTTTTTTGTTTTTTTTTTTTTTAAGAGACCTTTTTTGCTATAGGGCATGTGTGCTCACTGGAGACACAGAGACGAGAGGGAGAAAGTGAGAAATCACCACTCCCCCACCCCCACTCCCCACCAGGGGATGGCCAAGCTGCAATCCGTCTCCTCCATTCTCCTTTTGGGAATTTGGGCATGTACGTTCCCCTCCTGGCCAGGGCTTGCCATGTGAGAGTCCAGCACCACAACCACTACGCCACCTGCTGGCATGCTAACTTGTGTTCTTTGAGTAGTACATTACTGACATTACAGCATGGTACTTAAGGGAACTGGACTACTACGTGGCTGATGGTGGTTTGAGTCCTAGACCTAGTGGCTTGGCTTGCTTTTTCTCTCTCTCTGTCCCTTTCTGGTCAGATTACAAGTGAATAAATGGATAAATAAAGTTAACCTAGTGAGCAGGTCCTTTTTTTTTTTTTTTTAATTTTGCTACGGACATGTGTGCTCACTAGAGACAGGGAAAATGAGAAACCACCCTCCCTTGGTGGGATGGCCATGCCGTAATCCCTTCTCCTCCAGTCTCTTCTTCTTTTTCTTCTTTTTTACTTAACAAAAAGTTTATTATGAAAAAGTACATGACCTTATTTTTACATCATAGTAAAACAGGCCCGTTGACGAGGGGACATGGGTTTTTCTGTCGAACAGTCATTATTTATACTCGTTCCAAGGTTTCTAACACGATGCTACTATTTCCTCATATTACCACCACTCCAATGTTGTTCTGTGGCCCACTAGTTGCCATCTCTACACATTCATCTATCACAGGATTCAGAAATGGATCAAATCCCTGCAATATTCCTTGGACATGTCTGCCACCATTTAATTTCAATGATAACTTCTTGTCCATACATTTTTTCAATTTGGGGGGAGGGTGGGGTGAGCTTTGCTCATGGTACCAACTCAGCGGGCTCAGAGATGCCTTTCCTCGTCTCTTCTTGAGCTTTTGGGCATACTTGCACATGCACCCAGCATGATGATCAAGTCTGGAATCTAGAACTTGAACCATGTAGCTAGCCATGTGGGATCTAGAGCCTTAACTTCCACACACCTGCTGGTCCCAGAGCAGGACTTTTTAAAAGATAGGCAGTTAAGACTGCTAAAACTCTGTTAAAGAGCCAGTGGGTAGTGTGGTGGTTGAAGTGCTGGATTCCCACATGGCTGACTACGGTTCAAGTCTTGGATCTGGTGGCTCGTTTTCTCACTTTTTCTCTCTTTCTCTTTTTCTGGTGAGTGCATAAACCCCATAGCAAGCTAGACAATAATAATAATAATGATAAATAATTATTGAAAAAAAAAAACTCTTTTGTGGCCAGCCAGTGGCATGGTGGTTGAAGTAGCTGGATCCCACATGGCCTATTGTATGCATCAAGTCCAGATTTGGCAGCTTGAAAAACAAACCAGTTGTGTGTACATCCACGCCCATAAGTCCAAGAGGGGACTAGAAGAGATGGGATTGTGGCATAGCTGTCTTCCCTGGGAGAGGTACACTCTCACTTTCTTCTCTTTTTTGATCTCTCTGTGTCACTGCTGAGCACATGTGCAATATAGCAAGTTAAGCAAATGAAAGAAATGTTTTTCTACACAGGAACAATGAAATTTAATCTAAAACTTCTAGAGGTACCTTGTTATACAGCCTAAAAACAATCAACCTGCTTTTGTTCTATTTCATTAATACTAATATTTCATTAAATCCAATGAATGAATGATGGCAGTATAAATTTAGCCTATATCCTCTACTATACCTATAATTTCAGAATTTAAGTATTAAATTTTTTTCTATTTTGCATAAGATGCTTGTTATGTATCATCAGTGAAAGGACATTTTACTATTTCATGTGTCACTCTCAAATGAGTGTGCTGATTTTATGAGGGCCTATATTTGATACAGGAGGTACTGCAGCTTTTGATTGAACCATTTTAGGGCACACAGAAACTGAGTATAATGGGTTGTATGTCTTGATTAGTTTCATCTTGATTTACATCCTTCTGAATTACAAGTGCCCTAGGAGAATGAAGCTATTAATCTTTGGCTAGTTACTATTTGAGCATATGAAGAATATTTGTTAAAGAGAAGCACTGCATGCCTTACTGTGTTTCAGATTTCTATGCCAAAGGAAAGGACAAAGGAGTATTATTCAATGTGTTGTTAAAGAGCTGTTATTAGGAAGAAAATAACTGCAGGATGTAGAAAGATTTCTGACTCTAAGTCACAATGATGCAGGCAATAATTTTGAGGAATTCAGACAGAAATGAACATTCTGGCACACAGAAGTTTCCAAATGAATGACAGGACAAGCAGGGAACCTAAAAAAAAAAAAAAAAACAGACCCTGGTTTTTTTCCTCCTTCCAATATATGAAATCCCTTTCACATATTGTAAAAGTATCTTATTTTTTGTGTGTGTGTGGGGGGAGGGATATATTTCATTTCTAGCAAAAATACCACCCACAGAGGGGAAAATCTTGCTTACTAATATAGATATACAATCATTCATCCATCATATGGATGGTGCCTACTCTGTACCATACATGTTCCAAGAGACAAGGATATTGAGATGAATGAAACTGACCATGCTGTTAACCATCCAAGATTCTGTGGTAATGGTTTTCAAACTTTAGGGTGAGAACATATCAGATGAGTTTGCTCCTACCTACAAACACTTACACAGTGTGTCAGGCACCGTTTAGGTGAGTTACAAATGCTCATTCATTTATCTTTATAATAATCCAGTGAGGTAGGCATTATTATCCTTGCTTTTACAAATGTGAAAGCCAAGATGCAAAATGCCAAGTAATGTGTCAACGATCAGACCTGGATGCTTACCCAGACAGTCTGACTTCAGAAACAAGAGTTCTTTTGTTTTTTGAGAAGTTTTCACTATAGGGCACATGCACTTAACAGAAAGACAGAGAGATAGAAAGCAAGAAATCACCCCCAAGTGGGGATGGTCATGTCACAATCCCTTCTCCTCCATTCTCCTCTTGGAATCTTGGGCACGCATGCACACGCACCCAGCATGAGTTTAAGCCAGCCACCAGGTCCGGGACTCGAACCGCGGTCAACTACATGGGAGTCCAGCAACATAGCCATTATGCTAACTGCTGGTCCCACAAGAGTTCTTATCTACCAAGTTATGTTTATAGAAATCTCTCTCTCTCTCCCTCCACCCTTTTTTTTTTTTTTTTTTTTTTTTTTTTTTTTTTTTTTTTTTTTTTGCCAAAGGACACGTGCACTCACTGGAGAGAAGGTGAAAATAAAAGTGAGAAATCAACCCTGGCGGGATGGCCACACCACATTCAACCCTGGATGGATGGCCACATCACAGTCTCCTCTCCTCCACTCTCCTCTTGGGATTATAGGCATGCATGCACGTGTACTCAGCATTATTTTCAAGCTATTGTCAGAACTGTTGTCAGCTATATGGGAGTCCAGCACCTTAACCACCATGCCACCTGCTGGCCCAATATTTGTATTTTTTAACAGCCAAGGAAATATAAACAAATCTCAGTGGTACAGACTTTTGTAAGCATATGGAGAAATTAATATGTTTATTAATTGCATCTATAAATTTGAGATCCATGACCTGTCAGACCATAGCTCTGTTTTTTTTTTTTTTTTTTTTTTTTTTTTTTTTGGCTATAGGGCGTGTGCACTCACCAGAGAGAGAGACAGAGACAGAGGGAAAGTGAAAAGTCACCTCATGGGGGGGGATGGCCCTGTTGAAATCCTTACTCCTCCATTCTCTTCTTAGTATTTGGGGCATGCACGCATGCACACATACTTTGTGTGATTTTCAAGCTGCTGGGTCTGGAATTCAAACCTCAGAGTCAGTTATATGGGATCCAGAACCTTAACCACCACACCACCTTCTAGCTTAACCCTCTTCTAAATCTTGAAGCCTATGGCCCAGCAACTATAAAATAGATTTTATAAAATAGTTAATTGAATCTAGTACGATTGCTGACAACAGGCAGTGTCCAAGCCAAATATATATAAGTCTAGAATTCACAATAACCCTGACTGTACATATGATGATATTAAGAAATTATTAGGACCAGTAGGTGGTGTGGTAGTTAAGGCCCTAGACATTCCCACATGGCCAACTATGGTTCAAGTCCCAGACCTGGTGGCTTGCTTTTTCAATTGCCCTCTCTCTTGCTCTGTCTCTGTTCAAATAAAAATGAATGAATGAATAAATAAAATTAAATAAATAATTCTTTAAAAAAATAAATTATTGTTAACTTTGTTGATATGATAATGATTTTGTTTGAAAAAACACACTGAGATACTAATGAATACTGAAACATTTGTCCTTTTTGAGATACTTTTAAGAGATAATAAACTGAATGAAATCATATCTGGAATTTGGTTTACAATACTACTACAAAAGAGAAAGAAAATAGATAGAAGTATAACTTAAGTAACATTGGCTATGGGTTGATTAATGGTTATATGAGGTTGATTAAATGATTTTTCCATTTCTCTATAGATTTTTCATAATGATGGTAAAATTTTGTAAGGTTTTTTTTTTTTAAAGAGAAATTTTTGGTATAGAGTGCATGTGCTCATCAGAGAGACAGAGAGACAGAAAGCGAGAAATCACCCCCTGGGGGGATGGCCATGCTGCAATCCTTTCTCCTCCATTCTCTTCTCAGGATTCTGGGCACTCGTGTTCACGGACCTGATGTGAATTTTAAGTTGTTGGGTCCGGGACTTGAACCATAGTCAATTATGTGGGAGTCCAGTGATGTACACTATGCCATCTGTTGGCCCCATAAATTTTGCAAGTTTTAATGAATTAATGGATCAAGGAAATGATCATCAATATTAATAGAGACAGAGAGCTAGCATGTGCCTCCTAAAAAGCACAATATTGCTTAGAACTAATCTTGTAAAAATAAACAACTCTGCCCTTAATCTGATCGAGATTCTAGATCTGTACTTTCCAATACTGTAGCCACTAACCACGTGTAGCTATTTAACTGTAGATAAGTAAATTTTAATAAAATGAAATAAAAATTTCAGCTCCTTAATTGCACACATAACAGTTCCAGTGTTCAATGGTCACATTTATATAGTGGCTACTGCACTGGACAATGTATAGAACATTTCAATCATGGCAGAAAGGTCTACTGGACAGCTCTGTGTCAATTTCCAGGAAATACAAAAAGAGAGGAACATGTTAAAATGACCCCATATGGAGGTAATTACCAAATCCTGACTGAGAAAAAACATTTTAAATGCAAGAAAATATAAATAATAAAATTTAAAAGGCAAAAAAAATTAAAATTAAGAAAAATGCAGCAGCTCACTACTTGACCTCAAAATATATATAACAAAACTGTGATAATCAAAACAGCATGATATTGGAACAAAAAAAGACATAAATCATTGGAACAGAACAAAGAAGTGAGAAATAAATCCCAAAACGTATTGCCAGCTGATCTTTGACAAAGGGCACAAGACAATGCTGAGAAGAAAAGAAAGTATTTTCAGTAAATGGCACTGGAAGATTGGATATCCACCTGCAGAAAAATGAAACTGGGGCCCACAGGTGGCATGGCGGTTAAAGGCTCTGGATTCCCACGTGGTTGACTGTGGTCTGAGTCCTGGACCTAGCAGCTTGCTTTTTCGCTTTCCCTTTCTCTCTTTGTCTCTCTCTGGTCAAATTAAAAAATAATAATAACAACAAATGGAATTAAGTAAATGAATGAATAATTCTTTAAAAGAATAAAAAAGGAAAAATGAAACTGGATTCCCATCTCTCACCATTAACAAACATCAACTTGAAATGAATCAAAAATTTAATTTAAAGCCTCAAACTATAAAACTACTGGTGAAAAACACAGAAGACACTTTTTTAGAGAGAATTTTGCTATAGAGTGCATGTGCTCGCAAGAGAGACAGAGAGAGGTAGAGAGACAAAAAGTGAGAAATCACCCCCCAGGGGTTTGGACATGATGCAATCCCTTCTCCTCCACTGTAATCTCAGGATTTGGGGCTCAAATGCACTTGCACTTGGTGTGAGTTTCAATCCTCCAGGTCCAGGACCCAAATTGCAGTCAGCCGTGTGGGAGTCTAGCAACATAACCATTATGCCATCTGCTGGTCCCATAAAAGACACTCTTATTTTTTTAATGATTTATTTTAATTTTATTTATTCATTCATTTATTTTACTTTGACCACAGATATATATATATATATATATATATATATATATATATGTACATATATATATATATATATATATATATATATATATAGAGAGAGAGAGAGAGAGAGAGAGAGAGAGAGAGAGGGGAAAGTGAGAAAGGAAGCCACCGGGTCTGGGACTCGAACCGTGGTTGGCCATGTGGGGGTGTCCAGTGCCTTAACCACCACGCCATCTGCTGGTTGCCAGAAGACACTCTTGAAGACACTGGAGTAGGTGATGACTTCTTATATAAAACTGCTAAAGCACAGGCAATAATCCCCAAAATAGACAAGTGGGACTACAACAAAATAAAAAGCTTCTGTAAAGCCAAGGAAACAATAAATAGAATGAGGAGATGACCCACATGATGGGAAAAAGTATTTGTAAGCTACGCTTCAGATAAGGGTGTGGTAACCAGAATATATAAGGAGCTCAAGTAATTTACCTGTAAAAAAGTGAGCAATCCAATTAAAAAATGGGCAAACGAGCTGAACAGACGACTCCCTAAAGAAGACATAGAAATGGTCAAAATGCTTATTAGAAACTGTTCAACATCTCGTTTTTTATGTAACATTTAAAAATTATTTTTTTATATATTTATTATTAAGGTTTAGTCATCCATACATCTTTTCAGTGTACAAAATATGTTGTTTTCCCAGCACGAATACACTGCATGTTAGTCAGGACATTATCCTACACATTATCATCAGCAAGGTTCAACATCTCTCTCTCTCTCTTTTTTTTGGCATCTCTCTCTCTCTTTTTTGTTTAGAGAGATTTTTGCTATAGGGTGCATGCACTAGCTAGAAGGACAAGAGAGACAGAAAGTGAGAAGTCACCCCCTCAGAGGGAAGGCCATGCAGGAATCCCTTCTTCTATTCTCCTTTCTGGACTTTGGGCACGCATGCACATGCACCTACACCTGGAGTGAGTTTCAAGCCAATGGGTTCGGAACTTGAACCGCAGTTGACTTCATGAGAATCCAGCAATGTAACCATTAAACCACTTGCTGGTCCCAACATCTCTTATTATAAGGGAGATGCAGATCAAAATCACAATGAGATACCACTTAATCCCAGTTAGAATGGCTATGATTAAAAAAAAAAAAGTACAAGTGCTGGTGAAGCTGTAGGGTAAAGGAAACCCTCCTACACTGTTGGTGGGAATGTAAATTAATACAGTCACTATGGAAAACAATATGGAGTTTCTTCAAAAAACCTACAAATAGAGTTACCATACCTAGTAATCCCACTTGTTGGTATTTATCCTAAGGACAGGAAAGCACTCGGTCAGAAGCACACACATCCATCTTTATTGCAGCAGCTTTCACAAGCACGAATATATGCAATCAACCTAAGTGCCCAAAAACTGTGGCACAAATACACTCTGGAGTACTATTCAGCAAGAAGGAACAATGTGACACTCATTTGTCTCAAAGTGGTTGAATAAGTGGTTGCTAAATGACATAAGCCAGACTTTGAGAAACAAACACCGTACATCCCCACTCAATACATACTGCAGTCTGCACTCTAAGAGAGAAGTGGAAAGATCTAAAAATATGGTAGCAGGAAAGATAAGTGTAGATATCAAAGTCTGTAGGGGAGAGGAGTAGATAGAGGGTAGGTGGCAGAAGCAAAAGGAAGAAACAATTATCAGATCCAAGAATATAAAATTCTCTATATTTTTAAAAGAATTATTTATTTAATCATTTATTTATTCATTCATTTATTTTAACGTGACCAGAGAGAGATACAGAGAGAGAAAGAGAGAAAGGAAGAGAGAAAGGAAGAAAGCAAGCCACAAGGTCCGGGACTCAAACCACAATCGGCCATGTGGGAGTGTCCAGTGCCTTAACCACCACACCACCTGCTGGTCCCAGAATATAAAATTCTCTATTAAAAATGATGTATACAGTAATATCCTTGATTTGACTACCATGAATAAATAAATACATAAATATTTTTTTCAAAAAATGGAGAAAAATGTAAGAAAAGAGATATGGAGGAAGAAATCAATAAATTAAAAGAGAATTAAGAGACATAGCCACCCACCTATTGCACTGCATGAATTTTATTTAAATTCTGATTTAAACATAGTGTAAAAGAAATTAGGAGCCAGCAGATGGTGTGGTGGTTAAGGGTGCTGGATTCTAACATGGCCAACTGTGGCTCGAGTTCTGGACCTGGCGGCTTCTTTTCTTGCGTTCCCTTTCTCTCTCCCCCTCTCTCTGTCTGTCTGTTCAAATAAAAAAATAATAATAACAAGTGAAATTAAATAAATAAATAATTCTTTTTTAAAAAAGAAATTATATCACAATTAGAGGAAAATGAACACTGGCCAGATATTTCTAATATTAAGTTGTTATTTTAAGGGATGATAATTGCATTATGGTTTTTAAGGAATGCTAAAATAGTTAGAGATGAAATGCTATGATGAATGAGATTTGGTTAAAAATAATTGGAGAGAGCCATTTATTATAATTATTAAAGTTGTATAATGGGGTGCAAGCAGGTGGCATTGTGGTTAAGGTGCTGGATCATACATGGCTGACTCTGGGTGCAAGTCCTGAACCTGGAGGTTTGAGGAACATGCCAGGAACGTGTGCATGTGTGCCTAAAATCCCTAGAGGAGTGTGGAGGAGAAGAGACTGCAGCATGGCCATATCTCCACCTCCCCCATGTGGGAGGAGCAGGGTAATTTCCCACCTTCCCTCTCTCTCTGTCTCTCTCAATGGCAAAAATCTAAACAGAAAAAAAATAAGTTGTGTAATGGGTATATTGGATTCATCATACTATCTATCATCTTTTCCATGTGTGTGACAATTTTTGTAATACTGTTTTTTAGAATTATTTAATTTCTTTTATTTATCTTTTTTTTTTTTTTTTAAACCGGAGAGAGAGCAGGAAAGGAAGAAAGCCAACCACCACATCCAGGACTTAAACCAGGAGTTTAAGGAGTTGTAGGAGACCAGTGCCTTAACCAGCACGCCCCCTGCCAGCCACTATAATTTTTTTTTTTTTAATCCTGGGACTTTACATGTCTCACGAGAAGTCAAAAGACACTAGCATTTTTAGTTTACAGACGTGTTTGTTCATACTCCAAGATCAGAGATGGAGATTTAATTTTCTAGAGCAATTTTTATTTTGCAGCTGGGGTAAATCATATGCGTTGCCATAATTGAAGCAGACTGTGAGCCAGATGATGTGCTTTTTATATTTTGATTAGTGATAAAAGAATTGGTAAGCAGCTTGTTCCATAATTATATTGGCAGTTAAAGACTCTTATTTAACTCTAACAAATTTCCAAAAGTAGTTTTATACTTGAATCATTTGGAAATACTATTTGGACTAAACCCCCTTAAAATTTTTCTCAATTTTTACTCCGTGATACTCAGTAAAAAAATTTTCTCAATTTTTTTTTAAATTGAGAAAAAATAGGACAGAGGGCTGTGTTAAGATGAATATAATAAATAATTAAGGCATGGAAAAAACAAGCCTTTGCAAGTCAGAGTATATTCTAAGGCAAAAATTATGGCTAGATTATATAGGAAACATAAATAAAGCTGCAAAATAATACATGCAAGTGATACCTTCTCAAAATTTCTAGTTATAAATTATGTTTCATTGTTAAAACTTCAAACAGTATCACTGAGTAAAAATTATATATAATAAATAAGTGCTTTTCTCTCTCTGTGTCTCTTTTTTTCTCTTTAATTTCACCAGGGGGCATGTGTGCTGGACAGGGAGAGACAGAGAGAGAGAAAAAGTCAAAGTGAGAAAGCGCCCCCAGAGGATGGTCATGCCACAATCCCTTCTCTTGTATTTTTTCCTCCTTTCACCCTGCCTTGGATTTTGGGCATACATGTGTTTCTCTGAGTTCAGGATCAAACTGCACAGCTGACCATGAAGAATCCAGCAGCCTTCACTACTCACCACTGGATGACCCAGTAAGTAGTTTTTTTTAATCTCAGTTTAAAGGGTCACACATCTAGTGGTCCAGCACAAATATATTGTTAGGTCTTCACAACTTTGTAACATGAATTGAGATTCCCTTAAAAAACAGGAAGCTCAGAAAGACTGGGCTTACATTATCCAGTGTCAACAACTGGATGGAGCTGAGTAGTAACTGCCCCTTTAAAACAGGGTTTGAGGGACAAGTAGTTGGTGTAATGGCTATGTCGCTGGACTCTCATGTAGTCGACTGTGGTTTGAGTCCCAGGCTCGGTGGTTTTAACTCACATCGGGCACGTGTGTGTGTGTGTGTGTGTGTGTGTGTGCTCAAAATCCTGAGAGGAGAACGGAGAAGGGATTGCAGCATGGCCATCTTCCCTGGGGGGGGGGGGGGGGGGGGGGGGAGGGGGTGATTTCTCACTTTCTGTCTCTCTGTCTCTCTCTGTCTTTCTGGCGAGCACATGTGCCCTATAGCAAAAAAACAAAGCTTCTCCAAAAAGGAAAAAACAGGGTTTGAATGAGACTGAGTAGAAAATTTCAATCATCTCAAACTTGATTAATGTTAAATATACCTTAATAATATAAAATAAAATCATGCCCATGCTCTATATATCTTATTTTAATTCTGCAATATTTTGGCATGTTAAAATATACGTATAGGGACCATCAGATGGCGAATAGTTACGCCACTGGACTCCCATGTGGGCGACTGCAGTTCAAGTCCTGGACCTGGAGGCTTGTGCTTACATACCCGAGATCCTTACAAGAGAATGGAGGAGCAGGGATTGTAGCATGGCTATCCACTCAGGGAGGGGGTGATTTTTGGCTTTCTGTCTGTCTCTGTCCCTCTGGAGAGTGTATGTGCCCTACAGCAAAAATCTCTATTAAAAAAATGTGTAAAATAGAAATTATTTTATTTCTCTGTTTTCCTTTTATTCCCCTCTTCTATTGGTAATATCTGCATTCTTGCTTGAAAGGCTGCTTCTATGCCCTTCGTACCCTTAGTAACTCCTATTTGCTCCTTATGACAGGTCATTCTGAATTTGCTAATAACCTCTTTTGTCTTCCTGTTCTTCTATCTCCTAGCATGTGATTTGAAGTAATAATTTTTTTGAGAGACTTTCTGGTACAGGGTGTATGTACTCATCAGAGACAGAGAGAGAGACAGAGAGACAAAAAGGGAGAAATTTCCCCTGAAGAGGGATGGCCACATCATAATCCCTTCTCCTCCTTTCTCCTCTCAGGATTTTGGCACGCTTGCACATGTGCCCAGTGTGACTTTCAAGCAACTGGATCCAGGACTCGAATTGCAGTTGACCATGTGGGAGTCCAACACCTTAACCACTATGCCACTTGCTGGCCCTGAACTAATATCTTTTTATTCCCAGATAATAACCATAAGGCAATCAGCAAGCTTGTACTGTTCATTTGTCCTCCCAAATGCCCATCCACTACTCCTATTTTTGCTATTTGTATTTTTTTTTTCTTCTTCTTCTTTTTTTTTGGAGAGGTTTTTGCTATAGGGCACATGCGCTTGCCAGACAGACAGAGAGACAGAGAGACAGAAAGCGAGAAATCACCCCCCAGGGGGGATGGCCACGCCACAATCCCTTCTCCTTCATTCTCCACTTGGAATCTTGGGCATGCACGCACACGTGCCCAGCGTGAGTTTTAAGCCACTGTGTCCAGGACTCAAACCACAGTCGACTACATGGGAGTCCAGTGACATAGCCATTACGCTAACCGCTGGTCCCTTCTTATTCTTCTTTATCTGCTAGAGGGCATGTGCACTTGCCGGAGAGAGGGGAAGAGAATGTATCCTTCAATGGGAACTGGACATACTACAATCCTTTTTCCTATTTCGCTATCACATTAGGATCTGGAGCACTATATGCACATGCACTAGACTTGGAATTAGGATTGAAACCCGTGGTAGGCCATGTGACAATGGGTCTGAATGCACTGTATGTAACCATTGTGCTAAGGGGTCAGGCCTTGATCATTGTATTGTCTCTATTATCAGCATATAAGGCCAATTACATATCATACTCTTTGTATCCATTGTTTAGTCTCATTTCCATAGGTCAATAGATATGTTAAATTTAGCTTGAGAATGCCTCTGTACTTTGAGTTCCTAGTGAGAAACTGCAACCTAGGTATTGTGGGATGGTGGTTGGGGTGCTGGACTCTTAAATGACCAACTGTAGTTAGTGTCTCGGACCTGATGGCTTGCTTCCTCACTTTCTCTCTCTCTCTGTTTCTCTGGTTAAAAAAAAAATAATGATGGGGACCAGCAGTTAGCGTAATGGCTATGTCACTGGACTCCCACATAGTCGACCGCGTTTTGAATCCCGGACCCGGTGGCTTAAACTCACGCCAGGCGTGTGTGCATGCATGCCCAAGATCCCGAGAGGAGAATGGAGGAGAAGGGATTGTGGCGTGGCCATCCCCCTGGGGGGGGTGATTTCTCGCTTTCTGTCTCTCTGTCTCTCTCTGTCTGTCTGGCGAGTGCACGTGCCCTATAGCAAAAATAATCCTCTCCAAAAAAAGAAGAAAAAAAAATGACGATAAATAACATAAATCTTTTTTTTTTTTAAAAATAGGTAACTGCAACCTAAGTAGGTATGTAAACTAATTGAAAGCCTACTTTAAGAGTTTATTTTTCTAACGAACAGTGGTATATCAGCCAATCACAGAAGCCAAGCTTCAGTCAATCACAGGTGGCCAACTGGTCATCCCAAAGACTCAATCCAAAAAGTGTCTTTGGCCATTCACCTCAAACAAGACTCATCCCACTTCTAGCATCATTCATGAGCTATAAAACATAGTAGTTGTTTTACTTTTGGGGGATGTATGAGAAACTTTTGTTGCGATGGCCATCATGGATTTCAATACTGGCAGCTATTTACTCACAAAGATAGGTATCCTGATTGATTCAGATGTGAACGTTTTTCCCCCTAGTGGCAACTGTATAGAGGGATCATCTTTTGTGCTTACATGTTTGTTTATTTATTTTTTAGAGAGATTTTTGCTACAGGGGATGTGGAAAGTCAGACAGAGAGAAAGAGAAAGCAAGAAATCAGTCCCCAGGGAAGACGGCCATGCCACAATTCCTTCTCCTCCACTCTCTAAGGTCTTGGGGACACACAACACACCCTTGTTTAAGCCACTGGGTCCAAGACTCGAACCGTGGTCGACTATGTGGGAGTCCAGAGATGTAACCATTATGCCATCTGCTGGTCTGCACTTAAGCTTTTATCAGAAGCAAGTCTTGATTCCTGCAGTAAACAGTCATTCAGGGCTAATAGGATCCTGGGACCGGTGCTTCTGGGTTGCTGAACCTCACCTTGCTGAACCTCAACTATACTTCACTTAGGTTTGTAATGCAGTCAGTTCTGCCTTTCTACTTTCTTAAAATGATAGATGTGTGCACATGCATGAAAAAGAAAGAGAAAAGGTGAGAGAAAGAAGCACTTTGATAGGGACTTTTCATGCCATGACCTGCTTCCCCACACCTGCCTTCTCCTCAGAATCTTGAGTGCCCATATGTGTGTCTGGCATGTTTTCTAGATGACCTGGAGATAAAGACCCATGGCTGGCCATGTGGCTTCCAGCACTTTAGTTTAGTACCCTATGGACTGCACCACTTAGGCTAGGCCTTCTTTTTTAATATATTTTTTTCCTTCCTCCCATTCTTCCTTCCTTTTGAGAAAAAGAGAGAGAGAGAAAAGCAGAGACAGGTACCCCGACAGGTTCTCGTGCTAAGATCTCTCTTCCTCCCACTGCCACCCCCACCCCTCAACCTCCTATCCAGTCAGGATCACAGGCACACACAGTACACCCGGAGTGTTCAGGTCCACCCGCAATACAAGTCCATGCCTCCCATGTGGCTCCAGCTCTGTGCAGCAGTGTCCTGTTGCCTATGCCACTGCGGCTGGGCTATCACTCCACTTGTCACATCTTACTTCCAGCTTGCTCCTTTGAAAGCTGGCCTTAATGGTAGTACCAGGGCAGGTGGGTCTCAGCACTGCAGTGAGCTCTGAGAATATCTTCTAAGTGGAATGATGAACATTGTCCAGGTAGGGAGGCAGAATTGTCCAAGGTCATCGACTTCCAGGGAGCCACCAGTCTACATCCGATCTGATGAAGCAATGCAGAGAAAACAAAGGAGAGAACACGAACTGAAGGTCATAGTCTGTAGGAACAGGGCAAGGCGTGAGGTGCTGAGGAGCGAATCTGACTTGGTGCCGAGACCCAGGGCAGGGTGCATTCCCTAGGAATCCCTTTACATGCCATTCTACATGCTGCAGAAACTGACAGCTGCTTGAAGAGCGTTCCTCTGAAGCATCCTTTCAGGACACAAGAGATTAGTTCGTTTGCCTTTCTCATTCTCCTCAGTCTCTCAACCCACCATCCCTCCTTGATTTCCTTTGGATCACCTCATCTCTCATTTTGCAGTGAAAACAGAAGCCATCAGATGAAACTTTCTCAAGTTCTTGAAACCACAGCTCAAATCCAATTGTTCCTGATGGGCTATCTTTCAAGTGACTGCAAGTGACACTTGTCACCATGACATGACGTGCATCACTATCTTCTCTGCTTCTGTAACAGCTGCTTCAGTTTTTTAGAGATTTTTGCTATAGGGCATGAGCACTCACCAGAGACAGAGACAGAAAGCGAGAAATCGCCCCACAGAGTGGATGGCCATGCTGAAATGCCTCCTCCTCCATTATCCTCTCAGGATCTGGGCATGCACACACAAGTGTCCAGCCTGAGTTTTAAGACACCGGGTCGGTTGACTATACGCGAGTTCAGCGACGTAACCATTCCACCCTCTGCTGGTCCCACTTCCTCACATTTTCCCAGTTCCCTATAATGATTTTCTTGCTCTTTGCTAGCTCCCACCAGCATTTCCTTCCCATCTTCCACACAGTCCTGGAACTGATGACACATAGTTCTTTTTTTTTTTTTGGAGAAGTTTTTGCTATAGGGCTTGCCAGGAAGACAGAGAGAGACAGAGACAGAAAGCGAGAAATCACCCCAGAAAGGATGGCCACGCCGCAATCCTTTCTCCTCCATTCTTCTCTCGGGATCTTGGGCATGCACACACGCGCCCGGTGTGAGTTTAAGCCACTGGGTCTGGGACCTGAACTGAGGTCGACTACCTGGGAGTCCAGCGACATAGCCATTGCGCCAACTGCTGGTCTCCTTGATGACACATAGTTCTGAGTTCTGTCTTGGCACCATCCCAATTCTACTCACTGTGTAGTGTCAAAGTTGTCTTTCACTTGTCTGCATCCCCTACTGGACAAGATCCAGGAGGATGGCAAGAAAAGTTCTAGTGCCAGGACCACAATATGCACTCAGTAAATATTAATAAATAGAGTGATTCTAATTCCCTAATGACTTTTAAAGTCACCACTGCTGTTTTATCTCATCTCTGTTACCCTAGCAGCCATTGCTGTCATTCAGCTGGCCCCTTCTTAGCTCTTCTCGTTCACGTGGTACCTATTAGCGTATAACCTGTATGAAGTTGGACAGCGAGCCGTATGTGAACCAAAATCCTCTTATCCAAAATGTGACTCCTAAAAAGATCCTTAATGTGTGTACTATTCAGTTTTCTCATCTGTCAAATACAGGTAATAGTAGTATTTATACCACTGTTGTGTGGAGATGCATGGCATAGAGTAAGAACGTAACAAATAGTGGCTATTATAATGATTTCATTTTAAAAATCTATTTATGACAAACTTATAACACTGGCTGCTTCCAGAAAGAAAATGGATAACTAGGACTGAAAAGAAGATCTGCATTTTGCTGTACATGTTTTTCGACAACTTTGAAAGATTATGCCATCTCTATATATTTCCCATTGGAAAAAACTGATTTGAGTAAAAAGATACTATATGCATATTTGCTCATCTTAATCTCTACTATTAATAACTTGAATGATATATTTTTTTAGTGGAAATTAAAGCTTGGAATAATTCATCCATGACAAACATTATTTTTAAGATTTTAGTGTTCATTAGAAAGCAATTCAGGGTTTAGCAGATGGCATAATGGTTACTGGATTCCCATGTAGCTGACTGCAGTTCAAGTCTTGGACCCAGTGACTTAAAACTCATGCCAGCACATGTGCATGTGTGCCCAACCTGCGGAGAGGAGGATGGAGAAGAAAGGGTTGTGGTGTGGCTATTCCCCTGGGGGTAGATTTCTTGCTTTCTATCGCTCTGGTGAGTGCATGTGCCCTATGGCAAAAAAAAAAAAAAAAAGCAATTACACAAGAAGCCCTTTTACAGGGGGGTAATTTTACTGTGGTATTAATACTGTTTTTAATGACAAAGGGTTTCACTAGGTTAACGAGTGAATAGTATCACTATTAACTAGAAAATAGTATCAATGTAAAATCCACATAATTTTGAAGAGCATAAATACGAGGTTTCACTCAGTGATAAAGGAGTAATGAGGGAAGTATTTAATCTCTCCATGCGAACACATATACAGTATTTTACAACTTGTGGTTTATCTCACATGCTTGGTTGATGTGGAACTATTAAGCCTCAAAGCATGCATTAGATAAACGCTCTTTATAACTTGATGTTTCCTTTCATCCCTCCAGTAGGATTTATGACAAGAGTTTTCAGACCACTAGAGATACTTAAACCTCAACCAAACACACTTCTGAATTATGCAATAAAACAAAAATGTGAATTGGTAAAGTTTCCCAGCCTTATGATAAGAGAAAAATCAGTTTCCTTTGGCATTCTAGAAAGGTCTAAATTAATTCACTGACCAGACATTTATCAATGCTCTGTGTGCCGAGCACTCTGTATTTGATTAGCAATTAGTTGCTATGGGCTCCATTCATTCTCTACAATCTTACACTCTTTACCCACTAATTTTGTACTCCAATTTCCTCCTTAAAAAAAAAGGTACTTTTATAGTTCTTGCTATTTCTCTGTCAGGAGCATTAAGAAGTAGTAGTTGTGCTTGGGGTACGGGCTGAATTAAATAAATAATTATTTAAATGTATAACATCCTAAACAATGTCCAAAGATAAGGTGTGGGTAAATTCTCTGAATATTCCATTGGTGCTCGGAAAAAAATTGTCATTCTCCCTTGTTGTGTTTAAAAAAGATAATGATAAATTGGGAAAAATATGTGAAACATACATTGTGTAAAATGCTACTTTCTTAATAGAGGGACATGCTGTAATTTGATCCTAGTTTAGACAGCAGGCTAAAGATAGGAGCATGAAATCCTTCAAAGAGAAACCTACATTTTTAAAATGAAAATATTATTAGTTGTTTATTTGCTATTCTTTTCTATTATTTCCCCTTCTCTATTTTCCCTATTTCTGGACCTATCTTTATTTACTTCCTTTTCTTCTCACATAATGAGCATGGTCCTTAATTATGTATTTTAACTGCCAGAGGGTATGCACCATAAAGAGAGAGAGGAAGGGGGGGAGGAGCTGGAGAGGAACAAATCATCCCCCAATGAAGCTTGGTCACGCCACAATCCCTTCATCTACCTTTCTCCATCTTACCGGGATTTAGGGTGTACAACACACACTAATATGTATGTTCAGCATGATTTCCAGGCCACTGGGGCTGGATTTGAACAGAGGTTGGCCATTTGGAATCTAGTTCCTTTAATCACTAGGCGACAGAGTGGGCCCATATTCCTTTCTTTTTTTTTTTTTTTTTTTTTCCCTTTGGAGAGGTTTTCACTATAGGGCGCGTGCGCTCGCCAGACAGACAGAGAGAGACATAGAGACAGAAAGCGAGAAATCACCCCCCAGGGGGGATGGTCACGCCGCAATCCCTTCTCCTCCATTCTCCTCTCGGGATCTTGGGCACGTATGCACACGTGCCCGGCGTGAGTTTTAAGCCACCGGGTCCGGGATGCGAACCGCGGTCGACTACGTGGGAGTCCAGCGATATAGCCATTATGCTAACTGCTGGTTCCCCATATTCCTTTCTTTAAGATAAGAGCATGATTTCCAAGCCACTGGGGCTGAATTTGAACAGAGGTTGGCCATTTGGAATCTTGTTCCTTTAATCACTAGGCGACAGAGTGGGCCCATATTCTTTTCTTTAAGATAAGAGTGTATTAATCTATTTCGCATGTAAACTATTAGTTTGCAATACACATTGTAGAATGGCTAAATCAAGCAAATATGCATGACCTCACATATTTGTCATTTTTGTGCTAATAACACTTAAAACTACTCTTAGCATTTTCCAAGAATACAATATATTGTTATTAACTATAGCCACCATGTTTTTCAACGATCTTTTAAATTTATTTCGACTTTCTAACTAACATGTGTCAACTTTGATCAACATCTCCATAGCCCTCCCCCTATTCTTATCCTATTCCTTGATCACCACTGTTTTACCCTGTACTTCTATTTTAGATCACTTCCTTAATATTTCTTGGGGTTACTCCATGCCATTTTTCCATTTTTTAATTACTTTATTTAACTTTATTTATTGTTATTATTATTTGTTTTAATTTGACCAGAGAAAGAAAGAGACAGTGAAAGTGAGAAAGTAAGCTTCCAGGTTTGAGACTAGAACTGTGGTCAGGCAGGTGGGAGTCCAGCATCTTTAACCACCATACCACCTGCTGACCCTATCATTATTATTTTTAATTTGACCTGAGCGAGAGAGAGAGAGAGAGAGAGAGAGAGAAAGCAAGTTGCCAGGTCCGGGACTTGAACTGTTGTCAGCCATGTGAGAGTCCAGTGCCTTTAACCACCATGCCACCTGTCGGCCTCCTCCATACCTTTTTAAAAGTTCAGTTCTAAGCTTTTTGGTCTTCATTCATTCATTCTTCTTTTTTTAAAAAATTATTTTGCTTGACTATATTTTTAATTTGACTAGACTCGGGGTGGGGAGGGAGAGAGAGATGGAAAGTGAGAAAGCAAGCCACCAGGTCTGGAACAGTGGTTGGCCATGTGGGAGTCCAGTGCCCTTAACCACCACGCCACCTGCCAGCCCCTCATTCTTTCTTTTTATGAACAATATATTTACCTGTATTAGACAGATGTTGACATAAATTGCTTTGACTATCATTTAATTCTATATATTTAAAAAATTTTCAAAACTTTTTAAAATCAAAGATGAAAATGTATACTATAATAGTCATATAATAAAAGCTGAGTTTTTTGAATTATTTATTATTATTATAATTACTATATTTTTTTATTTCATGGGGGCGGGGTAGGGAGAATGAGAAAGCAAGCTGCCAGGTCCAGGACTTGAACTGTGATGGGCTATCAGGAGTCCAGCACCTCAACCACCACAACTCCTGCTGGCACCATGGTTGAGTTTTATCAAATGGTGCTTTGGTCATTTTCAAGATGATTGTGTAGTTTTACTCTTTTGGTCTTTAAACTCTTTTAATGTAAATTACATTAATATTTCTTTTGTTCTTTCTTCTTTTTTTTTTGGAGAGGTTTTTGCTATAGGGCACGTGCACTCACCAGAAAGACAGAGACAGAGAGACAGAAAGCGAGAAATCAGCCCCCAGGGGGGATGGCCACACCACAATCCCTTCTCCTCTTGGGATCTTGGGCATGCACACACATGCACCGGTGTGAGTTTTAAGCCACCGGGTCCGGGACGTGAAAAGCGGTCGACTACGTGAGAGCCCAGCGACATAGCCATTATGATAACTGCTGGTCCCAATATTTCTTTTGTTCTTTCAAAAAATTTGCCAGAAGGAGTGTGTTTGACAGAGAGGACAGAGAGAAAGCATCCCACTGGGGTGTGATCATGTCACAATCCCTTCTCCTCCATTTCTGTTCTGTTGGGATCTGGGGCATTTACACACATGTTCCTGGTGTGTGTGTGTCTGTGTGAGAGGTTTTCTTTTTGAGAGATTTTTCTTTTTGAGAGGTTTTTGCTATAGGGTGTGTGTCTTTTCTTGCCAGAAAGACAGAGAGAGACAGAAAGATAGAAAGTGAGAAATCATCCCCTAGGGGGATGGCCATGCCGCAATCCCTTCTCCTCCATTCTCCTTTTGGGATCTTGGGCACACACACACATGTGCCCGGCGTGAGTTTAAGCCACTGAGTCCGGGACTCGAACTGTAGTCGACGATTTGGGAGTCCAGCAACATAGCCATTAGGCCAACTGCTGGTCCCCCCTGGTGTGTTTTTTAAGTCGTTGGGTCTGAGACTCAAACAGTGGGGTCAGCTATGTGGGACCTAGTCCCCTTAATCACTAAGCCATGAACTGACCCTAATATATTTAATTAAATGGTTTTATAATTCTGAGATAAGCTTACATAAACATATTATATGTGTGTATGTGTGTGTGTGTATTCCTAGATTTAATTTGCATTTTTTTGATTCATTATTTTATTACACGAAGTCACTATGTATCATTATAGCATAGCAGTGAATTTTCCCATCCTGAATACACTGCATATGGTTCAGTCAAAGATATTACCATACATGTCATCATCAACAGATAATGTTCCACTTTGGTGTTGATTTGCAAATTTTATTACAGAATTGTGCATCTACACAATTTGATTTACAATTGCATTTATTTTGCAGTTGTTTTCCATTGTTGATATTTGGCTATGATAGTGTTATACTAGGAGCTAGGAGGCTTTTCACTTTTTGCTCTACTCAAGAATATTTAAAATAACATAGAGTGTCCTCTTGTTTTTATTTATTTATTTATTTATTTATTTATTTATTTATTTATTTATTTATTTTAGTGTCCTCTTGTTTACGGAAACTTATTGGAACTTATTCAGAAGATGCCTCCACAGGCCAAGAGACCCAAGCTTGGCCATGCAGAACACTGAATTCCCTTGGTACCATGCTTTCTTCAGGAAAGGACATTTGAGTAAGTTGAGCCAACCATATTTACTCAGATCTAAGTCTGGAACTCTTTCCTGAGCAACCAGGATGGAAGTGCTCACTTTTCTGCTTATACTAGGAGCTGTAAGGACATCAGTCCGGAGTTGCTACAATCTGTTGTAACCTCCAGGAGAGAGGGAAAAACCAATTTGTAGGAGGTTATGGCCCATCTTGCTGAGTGCTTGTTGGCAGAAAGCAACTGAATGTGCTAGTCTTTAACTATGGAGTGGCATGAAGTTCTTCTGATGGTAATGGGTGGGCCCCGGAGATTCTGGGACTCTCTGACCTGATAGCTTGGTACAGACAGGCTGTGAAGAACATTCAGTGTAAGAAATCAGTTAACATCTTTGCCAATATCCGAACCAGGTCAACATTTGTGTCTTGGCCTACCTTACTAGCTAAAAATGGGACCAACCCAACAAAACAGAGCTCGGATATGAAAAAAGACTGGATCCTCTGAAGACTGGTTTGTGGGTAGGCCAGAGAGAGCGTCTGTTTTCACTAACTCAGGGTTCTTTGGTATTTTGGTTTCTCCCACTATACACATAATGTTAATCTGGATGATGCCAGACTCTTTACTGCTCCTCTAGGACAGTGGATGAAAGTTTTATTTCTTCCTTTTTTTTTCAAATTATTTTACTTAGGTTTATTATTTATTTAATTTGACCAGAAAGGGACAGAGTGAGAGAATGAGAGAGAGGAAAGTGAGAAAGCAAGCCACAGGTTCACAACTTGAACCATGGTTGACCATGTGGGAGTCCAGTGCCCCAACCACCACGCCACCTGCCCACCCTTAGATGAAAGTTTCCCACTGTTTGTTTTGTAGACAAGAGAGCCTGTCAGTCAGTGGCTCTGTCTCTAATCAGGGAGCTCAGCTTCTGCTCCCAAATTCTGTTAGCTTCAGCTCTAACCTCACAGGGACATTAAAATATGGTCCTAACTACCAACACTCATGTCTAGATCCAGTGACCTCATAAGTCATTAGTTTCAGCTGCCACTTACCACTCCAGTTTTGGCTTACATCTTCATTTCTGGCATCTGACAATCTCTCTCTCTCTTTTTTTTAAGGTTTCTCTCATAGGGTGAGTGCACTTGCCAGAAGAGACAATGAGAGACATTAAGAAGGAAAGTGGGAATTCACTCCTCAGGGGGCATGGCCACACTGCAATCCCTTCTCCTGGAATTTTAGGCAAGCATACACTCACACCTGGAGTGATTTTTCAAGCCTCTGGATCTGGGACTTGAACTGTGGTCAGCCATGTGGGAGTCCAGGGCCTTAACCAATATGCCACCTACTGGTTCCTGAAAATTTCTCTTTTTAATGTTCATAGTGAAGATTTTTTTCTATTGTATCGAACATTTTTATGTATTTGGATTGTGGAGGGTAGGAAGGCCTTCTTAATCAGGTCAATTTGTCTTATCAACTTGAAATTCAGTTATAATATATAGTATTCTATATCATCTTCCTTCTTTCTCACCCAACAAAAATATACTTTGTGTGGGGTGTGGGGTGGGGTGGGGTGGAGGTGAGTGAGAGTGGATTTCTTTTTGTTGCCTCTGCCTTCCTTTTTAGGCTAGACTTGACAACTTCCAGACCTCCCATAGGGCAGTCCTCTGGGGCCTTCACTGTATGATCAGCCAGTGCAGCAGCCAACACAGTCACAGCCCTGACCTCCTTGTCCTGACTGCAAGGCCTCTTGAGTTTGCTGAGTCTGGCTTTTCTGTACACTCTGCCCTTGGCTTCATGGAAGAATAGCCTGCTGTTCTCTTTGCCATGTAGGTCATGTAGGTCATTTCCAGAGGCTGCTTTAGGTCTCCTGCCTCTGTGCTCCTCCTATTCTGCTCCCTCTCTACAATGGGCATGCGGAAATGCTGAGGTCTTGCAGGTTTTTTACATTCATTCATTCATTCATTCATTTATTTATTTATTTATTTATGGAGAGGTTTTTGCTATAGGGTGCGTGTGGTCGCCAGAAAGACAGAGAGAGACAGAGAGACAGAAAGTGAGAAATCACCCCCAGGGGGTATGGCCACACTGCAATTCCCTTCTCCTCCATTCTCCTCTCAGGATCTTGGGGATCTTGGGCATGGGCATGAGTTTAAGCCACTGGGTCTGGAACTCGAACCATGGTCAGCTACATGGGAGTTCAGCGACATAGCCATTATGCTAACTGCTGATCCCAGAGGTCTTGCAAGTTTTCTAGGCTACTCCTGGAAAAGGACCACACAGGCTTCTGGGGTTCTATTGTGCCCCCTTTACTGACTCAGCCTAGGGAGACAGAGCCAAGATCCCCTCTGAAGATCCACAGAGCATAAACCCTCTTATTCCTTGTTTCCTTTCCACATCTCAAGTTTGAGAAAACTTTTAGTATCTAGAGCAAAAGAAACTCACTCTTACAACATATACTCTAAATCTTTTGTCTTTGCCAGGTCCTTAGCTTTTGAAGCCTGAAAGCTAAGAACGGGCTCTTTTGTTCTCTGTGTTCTGCTTTGTCATCCTTTCCCTGAAGCAGGAAGATGGCATGCCCTGGCTGCCTGAGCTAGGGGAAGGTTACAGGGAACAGGGAACAATGGAAGAAAACCCTATGAACTTGTCAAAATACTATCTGTAGCAGATGCTTGTGCTCTGTCACCCCAGCATAGCTCAATCATATATTTTTTTGAGGTATTCAATTACATTCTAGTATTTTCTAATTAGCTAGTGGAAATATTTAGTATATTAACCTGAAATTAGCCTATTACTATGATAGTATAACCTTTATACTTTATATATACACACACACACACACACACATATACACACACACACAGTTTCTACTATAGGATGTGTGCGCTCGTTGGGGGGGGGAGAGAGAGAGAGAGCAAGTGCGTGCGTGCACAAGTGAGAAATCACCCCCTAGGGGGAATGGCCACACCACAATTCTTTCTCCTTCATTCTCCCTTGGGATTTTGGGCATGCATGCACATGCACATGATGTGATTTTCAAGCTGCTATATCCGGAACTCCAACCACACCGTCGGCCATGTGGGATCCAGCTGCCTTAATCTCCATGACCTCTGCTGACCCAGCTCCATAATATTTTACATCATCTCAATCTACAGTTTCTCAAATTTGAATTTGTTATTTATTCAACTCCATTCATCCACTCAGTATTTATGAGGTACCTAGTAAGTGCCAGCTATTGTGCTTTCTGCTGGAAGAGGTATGAGGTAAAATCTCTCTCAGGATGCTCTTTGTGGTGAAAACACAGGCAAATCACTCAAGAATTCTAAGGAATGTGGTAAGAGCTATAATCGTGAGACATGCAAAAAAGGGAGAAAGAAGAGAAGGTCCCTAACTTTGGCCAGAGAAGCAAGAACTGTCTTCACAGAAGAGAAGATTCTTGAGGTGGGTCTTAAAGAATAACTGGTATTCAAGTAGTGAAGGATGAAGGGAATCCAACGTGTAGGGTGATGGGAAGAGAAGTTAATCAGGAAGAGGAAGAAGGGAGTGAAGCTTCATGAAGACATGAGCATGTAAAATGTTTGGGAACGAGGAGATTGGATGGGAGATTAGGGAGTGGGAGGCAAATATAACTGGAAAGACTAGAACTTTGTGCTTTAGAAAATGTGTCTTTACTTGGAGATTTTGAAGCAGAGAAGAAAGTGGATTTGGAGGGAGAATACAGAATGGAAGTGAAAGAGGAAGAGAGTGTGAGAGACTGAGCAAACCCATTTGTGCTTGGGAGCAGGGAAAACAAGCTAAGAGATCGTAGCAAACCAATTTTATACCATTATATTGGCTCAGGCCCTTATACTTTCTATGCGGTATAAACTTTTCAACCAGGATTTGACTGTATCTTACAACTTTTAAAAAACATTTATTTATCTCTTCCATGAGAGAGAAATAGAGAGAAAGAGCAGGAGAGAGAGGTAGACACCCCGATCAGGTCCCCATGCTATGATCTCCTGTCTCAGCTGACCAGATCATGAGCAGGCAGGCACTTGGCTCAGGGAGATCCCAGAATATGAACCCAGGATTTTTCCTTATGGGTCTAGTTGTGTTTCTGCTATGCCACAGCCTGGCTCCTCTTATAACTTAATTCATATGGACATCATTAATTTAGATGGACAATTAGAGAAGCACTTAAAATATATAAATGTTCACATAGTAGGTAAGGATGAGAAGCTTTTCATTTTTTGCTACACTCAAAAATATCACAAGTAGGGCTGGTCCTATGGGCCTGGTGATTAAGGAAACTGGATCCTACATGGCTGACTGTGCTGTTCAAATCCTGACCCAGCGGCTTGAAAAAGATGCCAGGCATGTGTACATGCATTTCCAAAATCTTGACAGGATAGAGAAATGAAGGAGAAGGGATTGTGGTGTGATCATGACCCAGTGGGAGATGCTTTCTCCCTCTCTCTCTGTCTCTTTCTCTCTCTAGTGAACACAAGTACTCTCTGGCAAATTAAAAAAAAAAAAATCATAGGTGGGGGTACCTCCAAGACTACTCATGAGATGGTTTTCATTAGTTTGTTGGAAATGCTTTTCACAAGCATATTCTTCTGGTCTTTTTTGGGGTGGTAGTGGGGGTTGTAAATATAAGGGCTGGAGGCCTCACCATTTACTAAACATCATAGACTTGCATATTCTGTGTAACACTTAGCAAATATTTTCTGGTTGCATTTGTCCTCTTAACTCTTTCTAATTTCAAGTGAGCGTGTACGTAGCTGAGCATTTTTTATGTGCATGTAGGTCTGTAAAGTCTTGCAGGTGGTACAACATTAGTAAGACGCTAAGAGCTTACCAGATAGTTTATGTATATACTGAGTCAAATGAATAAATGTATAAAGCAACTTATCTAATTATATTATAGAGTAGAACAATTTTATTTCACAGGACCGGATAGATGAATAACTAGGCAACACACAATCTCACAGTCTCCATGGCTTAACAGAACAAAAGTTTAGTTCTTACTCATGAGGAGTCTACTGTGTTGGAAATTCTCCAAGACAGCTGTCCGATGTGTGTTGGCTCGACACTCTGGGCTGCTTTGATCACAAATACTTTCGTATGGACATGATTCCACTGTGACTGCTGGAGATCCAGCGTGAGCTAGAGACTCTACTCCTGGCAATTAAATGCTCAAACATGTCCGAGTCACTCGTGTTGACTTTTGTGAGACTGCCAAAAGAAGTCTTATGACCATGGCTAACTTCAAGAGGGCAGGACAGAGCTCATGTGAAAGGATGCAGAGAAGGCAGATATTGGTAGACAGTAAAACATATCGAGATAAACATCACAGAAATGTCAAAAAGAAAGACTAATGGCAGTGCAGAACAGGAAGCACTCATGTTTAGCATGCCATGCAATAAAACCAATTCTGTTCTTCTGTCAATAAGTGAAATTTTGTTCTTTGTTACTTGACTTTCTTAGGTCAGTAGAACTAGCCTGCTGGAGCTCCACATCAATCCTAACTCCAAAGCTGGTTGGTTTGCTAGAATCTATTAGTATCAGGCTTTCCTGTTCGCCCCCCCCCCCCCCCATATCTCTGTTCTTTTCTTTATCTTTTATAAATCTCAGTAGCCTAGGGGAAAAGGGATCTGTGTAGGTTTTGTAAGGTTCTAGAAGATCTTAGTTTGCACTTCAAGTACTTTTCATTGCAGCTTTTTTAAAATTGTTATAGGTCATGTGCACTTGCCATTAAGAGACAGAGAGGGAAAGTGAGAAATCACTCCCTAGCTCCTCCGTTCTCCTCTGGGAATTTTGGGCATTCAGGCACACAGTGTGATTTTCAAGCTCCCAACCCAGGGACTCCAGCCAGGCACAGCCATGTGGGATCCAGTCACCTTAACCTCCACACAACCAGCTGGCCCTCCACTGCTTCCTGAAGATACAAGATTATTTTTGCACAAAGGTTTTTTTTTTTATTTTTTTATTTATTTTTTTATTTTTAGCATGATTAAACCAAATGATATACCCTAAGCAATTAATGTCTCCATCCTGAAGCTTAGATGCTAGTAAAAAGAGATATCCGGGTGCTCACATAAATTTAGCATAGGAATAATGGCAGATGACCATGTGCTTCTTATGTAAATAGGAAAAAATGGTCTCAGGTCTTTATAGAAAGTGAGAACATCACTAAACTAAAAACAATAAAAACAAACAAAAAGAAACGTAGCTTTTCATGCTTTTTCTAAGCATTTGGGAGAAAGTCAGGAACTTTGTTTTCACATTTATTTTGTGTCCAATTCTAAGTTATCATTGAATAAGAATGAAAGGAGAGAATGAGTCCCATTTGCTAAAATGGGAAAAAGGAATACTTTTCTACCTTGCTGTTTGAAAACTAAAATGGTCAAATTACCCCTAAATCTAAATTTTTTGGAAATATGCATTCCTACATGTAAAAGGGCCAGAAAGCTCAACATCACCTCTGAATCGTGGATATTTAACAAATAAGATGCGATTTCCCCATATTTCAGGACGTTTGCTGCACTAAGAACCAGAGGTTCATGTTGTCAAACAAGATGATATGAAATGAAAAACGAAATTACAGATATTTGATCATAAAATTGGAATTTAAAACACGAACTTTTGGAGATTATTAGAAAAGAGGATTCAGAATTAATACGCACCCTTTGGAAGGAATTGAAACCAAGCAAACAGCACTGTTTAAAAAAAAAATCCCAGCGCCCCATTGCCAGTGTACCCCTCTCCAGGGGGCAGCAGAGACGCCAAGGGGAGTACCAAGATCGCGCGACCTGAGAAGAGGCCAAGCTGGTCTGGTCAGTGCCAGTGCCAGGATCAGGACGGCTTCCTCAAGGGCGGGATGGAGGGGCGGACTGGGGCGGGGGCGGGAGGAAGAGGCGGAGAGGAGACTTCACAGACAAGCTTCGGCAGGCGACGCTCTCTGCCAGCCGGACGCGAGGTGGGGTAGCCGCCCGATTACTGAAGCAGCGGGGAAGGAAGGAAGGAGCGAGGGAGGGACGCGAACAGTGGGAGGAGGAGCAGCGAGCTGGCCTGCAGCGGCGGCGGGAGGAGGAGCGGCCCCCGCGAGGCCACGTCTTGTTTTTGTTATTTTCCATCCGAATAGTTCTCTCAGGCCCTCCGCGAGCACTGGCCGCGCCGCAGCCCGGCAGCCCGACCTTTCAGGTGACAGCCGGTCACCCTGGTAGGAGTCAGCTCCGCCCCAAGTCACCCTCCCGCCCACAGCCCCATTCCCCGCCCAGCCTGCCAGTGCTGCCCGAGGCGAGCGCGGCGGCCGCAGCGGGGCTGCAGCGCTGGAGCAGGCGACGGCGGGCCCTCGGCGGTGTCTTCTGACCCGGCAGACCCTCGGCGGAGGAAGGGGAAGTGCGGCGGAGGCGCAAGCCGGAGGAAGGAGGATGCCCATTTAACCCGCCATCTCCTCCTGTCCGCTGCCTGGCGCTTGCCTTGGTGCCCGCCGCCGGAGCCTGCGAGCCGCGCCCGGGGAAGTGCCGCATGGGGCAGGCCCGCTGAAGCGCCGAGCTCGGGGTGCGCCGAGGAGGGCGCGGGGGCCGGGCCGGCAGTTGGCATAGTTTCGGCGGCGCCTTCAGCGCGGGAGTTGGGGGCGCGGTGCGCCTGGCCGGCGGCCCGGGTGCTCTAGTGAGGCGCGAGTTATGGAGCTGCCCAGCTGCATTCAGGATGAGCCGTTCCCGCACCCCTTGGAGCCCGAGCCGGGCGCACCAGCGCAGCCGTGCCCGGGGAAGCAGGGCGACAAGCGGTTCCGGCTGTGGTACGTGGGGGGGTCGTGCCTGGACCGCAGGACCACGCTGCCCATGCTGCCCTGGCTCATGGCCGAGATCCGCCGGCGCAGCCAGAAGCCTGAGGCGGGCGGCTGTGGGGCGCCCGCGGCCCGCGAGGTGCTCCTGGTGCTCTGCGCGCCCTTCCTGCGTTGCGTCCCCGCGCCGGGCGCCGGGGCCTCGGGGGGCGCGGGTCCCACGGCGGCGCAGCCCAACACCGCCGTGTTCATCTTCGAGCACAAGGCGCAGCACATCTCGCGCTTCATCCACAACAGCCACGACCTCACCTACTTTGCCTACCTTATCAAGGCGCAGCCGGACGACCCGGAGTCGCAGATGGCCTGCCACGTTTTCCGCGCCACAGACCCTAACCAGGCAAGACTCGGGCTGGAAGACATGGGGGCGGTCCCGGTCGTGTGGGTGGGAAGCTGGGCTGGAGGGGCAGGTTCCACTCTGAGGACCGACTGTGGTCGGGCTCTTCTGGCGCGCACGCTCCACGTGGCGAGCTGGAGCGCCCGCACGCCCCCCTCCTGGGACCGGGGAGTAGGCGAGAAGGCGTGTGCGGGCTGGGCGAGCTGCGCGAGCCTGCTACCGGCGGGCGCTCGCAGAGGGAAGGGAGGCTGAAAGCGGTGCTGGCACCGAGGAGTTAGTGCGTCCGAGGAGGACGCGGGGAGAAATACGCGTCCCGGCAGGACGCGGTGTCAGAGTGTGACTGGCGATCGCTTCCTTGGTCTTACCGGTGTGTGCGTGTGCGCACCTGTGTGTGTAAGGGGGAGGAGGGGCGCGGGAGAGGGCTGGGTTCTTAGATGCTCCTCAGTACTCCGTCTTGATCGAGTTGCTGGTCGCGTCTTCTGCAGCAGCACCTGCAGGTCTCCTGTCCCGAGGCTATTTTTGAGCAGAACTTTGAGAAAAGTTACTGTATCTTATCAGGTTGTCAGCAAGTAGTATTTTGCGTTTGTGGGTGGAGTGCAAAGAAGACTTTTGTAGTCGCCCCCACCACACACACACACTTTGGAGACAGAATCAATACATACTTGGGTGATGTAAAAATCAGGGCAGAAGAGGTTTCAAATGTCATTTTAAAATGATTTAAAATCATTTATAAGCGATTTCAGTACATTTTTCTTTCTAATATCATTTTTTTCAGAGTTCACTACATGGAAGTATCCTGTTAGCAAACAATGAAGTTTTACTTCCTTAAAAACAGGTGTGGTCATTATCTCACAGAGAGAGGAATCTAAATAAAGCTTTACAGCAGTGATTATGCTTTTGAAAACAGTCATGATTTTTTTCTTTAATGTCAAGTTTTTTTGTTTTTCACTGTGTCAAAACTCCTCAAAATACTGTTTTAAAAATTGTTATTTAATGTTTGCAAAGTACTAAAGGTTCTTTGGAAAAAAATGGTCTCTAAATAGAAATAAAGTTTCAGGTTGGGCCATGTGGCCTACTTTTGGTAGCTGGGACATTAATAATCAGAGGAGAACAACATCCTAAAAATAAGGCTTTAGTTTTCTCTTATTTCATAATTCTAGTGTCTGTAATTGAAAGACTTTGTTCAGCAGTCTTTCACAATAGACCTGTAGCTGAGTTGAAGAAAATAAAAGTTTATTGTGTTAGATTTCATCAGTTACTTTGTAAGTAGTTCAATATCTTTTTTTTTAAATTTTAATTATTGCTGGCAGGCTTGTGCGGGCACCAGAGAGAGGGAGAAAAACAGAACCCCGCCATCTCCACCACCACCACCCTGGGGCCTAGTCAGTCACAATCCTTTTTTCTCCATTTCTCCATCCTGTCAACTCCTTGGGCATGGATGTACCTGCACCTGGCTGTTTGTCTGGCTTCAGGGCTGGGATTTGAACAGTCCTGAGCATTGTGGGATCCAGGCTTAGCTGCTTCACTAAGGAGCTAGCCAAGTAGTTGAATATTTTTTTTAAAAGTTTATTTAATTTTATTTATTCATTCATTTATTTTAATTTGACCAGAGAAACAGAGAGAGGGAAAGTAATATTTTAATAAATAAAATCTCAGGGTAAAGAGAGTGATTTTAATTTGTGTTCATTGTTGTAATTATGGTAAAATATATTCCTACAAATTATCTCAAAATCCTAACCATGATTAATTGACTTTCATTTTATGTTTATTTGTCCAAAATTTATTTTTAACTTTGACATATGTTGTTGGAATTGGGAAGTTTCTGACAGTTATCACCATCTTTATCATGTTAAAGTTTTCTAGTTCCGTCAGAAAGGAGGAGCAAATTGCATTTTTTTCCCCAGGGC
This sequence comes from Tupaia tana, assembly GCA_026018925.1. Taxonomy (NCBI): domain Eukaryota; kingdom Metazoa; phylum Chordata; class Mammalia; order Scandentia; family Tupaiidae; genus Tupaia; species Tupaia tana. Next base: position 75,104,442 of record JAKSZU010000005.1, on the reverse strand, counting down.
TTTAAGGAGTGTTTTGTGACTATTGGCAGTTTGTGTTAAAGTTATTTTTTTCAGATCTTGTACATGACAAGATTGCTAGTTTCATTCTTTCTCTCTTTCTTCTTTTCTCTCACCTCCCTCTCTCCCTTTCTTTCTTGTTGCCAGAGAGTTGGTACACTGGCTAGAAAGAGACAGGGAAATGGAGAGACTGAGGAGCACCCTTCAAGTCATGCCACACTCTTTCTACCTCATTTCTTCATCCTGTGCACATTTTGAGTGCACGTGCGCACACATGCCTGGCATGTTTTTTTCAAGCCACTGGGGCCAAGATTCAAACTGTATTCGACCATATGGGATCTAGCTCCCTAACTGTTAGGGTACAAGGTTGGCCCACATTATTGCTGTATAGTTTCTCTGATGGTCATGGCACCTTGGATTCACTAAAGTGGCCATTGAAGGACCAGGCAGTGGTACAGGATAAAGCAACTAGACCCACAGAGGAGTGATCCTGGGTTCCCAATCCAGGACCTCCCTGTGTCTGTGATCCCAAGGCTGGGAGTAGGTGACAGCATGAAGACCGGTTGGGGGTACCTGTCTCTTCTCTTCTTCAAAAAACAAACTTAAAATAATAAATGGCTGTTGAATCCTTTCTTGGATTTACTGGTAGGCAGTCAATTGAAAACATCCTTTTATTGAGCCAGCTGGTGGCATGATGTTTAAGGCAGCTGAATCCCACTTGGTTAACTTTGCTGTTTGAGTCCCAGACCTTGAGGCTTGAACATGCTGTGTGTGTGTGTGTGTGTATGTGTGTGTGTGTGTGTGTGTGTGTGTGCATGCCCAAAATCCTGAGAGCAGCATGGAAGAGAAGGGATTGTGGTGTGGCCATTCCTTCTGGGTAGTGATTTCTCTCTCTGTGTCTCTTGTGCCCTATAGCAAAATTGAAAAAAAAAAAAAAAAAAGTCCTTTTGTTTTATTTACCTCCATTATATATTTAAAATTTAGAAGCTGAATGTGCTTTTACTTACCAATAACGTGTTTAGGCTCATCTATCCCTTTTAGTCCATTGAGAGCCATGGAATCCGTATAGATTTATGATAAAAGAAAAACTATAACCAATTTTTCTGTTTATAGTCATTTCTCAGATGAGTCCTTGGTGATCTAAAGATATGAATTCCTATTTGTTTTGACCTGAGACTATTTCTGACATAGTCTCATTCATTTGAAGAGTCAGATGTGGTCTCCAGAGGGATTATCTCCAATCATTAATCAGGGGTTAGAAATTAAAATGCCTGGAAAGAAGGGTAAGTGAGGACCGTGGAGATCTGGGTAACAAGTTTCCCTTCTCATGGTGCCACTCAGTCAAGCTGGAAAGGGCATAAGCAGATTGCAAGCCCAGTATTTCTGGAGTTGCTGATTGCCTAAGAGAAAGTGGAAATCTGAATTTTTATGTATGACTCCACATTTTAAGATATTGGCAAATATATCAAAGATATAAAAGTCCTCTCTAGGCCAGACAAAATACGCCTGGGCATTGGCCTTAGAGATCCACTTTTGGTCTTTGGCCTTAATTCTTGTCAAGTTCACAGGTGCGATGGTTGACATGGTGTGCTGCTTGCCATGTTTCCTTTAGAGCATCCAGAATCACTCAGTATGGTTCCATAGTGCGAATAGTTAGGACTATCTTTTTTTGTTTCCTTTTTTTAATTCTTTTAGAGAAATGTTTTCTGTAGGGCTCATACACTCGTTGGAGAGACAGAGAGACAGAAAGTGAGAGATCCCCCCATCCCCAGGGGGATGGCCATGCTGCATACCCTTCTGCTCCATTCTCCTCTTGGGATTTTGGGCAGTCATGCACACGCACCTGGTATGAGTTTTAAGCTGCCGGGTCCAGGACTCAAACCGAGGTCAACTACATGGGAGTCCAGCTATGTAACCATGACGCCATCTGCTGGTCTTAGGACTGTCATTTTCGAAGAATTTACAAGTGAAACTCCCAGAAGTGGTGATTCTGCAGCTGGGTGTGTCTAAGGGAAGAACTGAACACATTATATAATAGTATCCATGCTTCAGTGAGAGTAGGCGCTAGACGGTTTTGCATATCCTTGAAATTAGGAGGAAAAAGACCTGGTGTTTGCTTTGCCCTAAGTTATACAGTTGAAGTGGAGAATTTAGTTGGACTTCAGATCATTGGTAAGAGCGTCTCCTAAGTGTTTTCTGTAGTCACTGAATAAAGTATGGAGGTAGCCTAGAGCAGGGGCCCAGCAGGCATCCCCAAATCACCTTGCCTCTGTTTTGTCTCTCATGCTTGTCTCTTTTTTGCAATGGGGCTATTTGCAGGATGGCCATCTCATTCATTGTTTGATTTGGGACAACTTGTATCGTGAAAGGGGGCACCACTAATTTATACAATCATAACAAGTCAGAAACCTGGATAGTTTGGGCATATGGTTTCCACAGGTCGTGTTTGTTTCACCGAGTTGAAAATTGTGGTTTCTAAAATAAGTGATAACGTTTTGCAGGATATCTATTCCCATGAACTCTTTTGAGGGTGGAGCTACATGACCTCTGTGTTAGTAGCTTGAATCTGTTGTGGGGAGCTGCCACAGTGAAGGGCCCTTTGGCTCCATGCTTCCCTGGTGTGTTGGAAACGTCGTAAGGATTTGTGTCAAAAGCCTTCAGCCAGAGCAGCCTAATGCACAGCTATTTCTCCCAAGTGTAAAGATAGGTAGAGGTGGAGGTTAGATCTCTGGCAATGAAGATCCATCCCTGTTTATTCAAGCCTATGTAGTCTTACACAGGAGGAATGTCACATTTCAGCCAAACTGAATATTTGACCTAGGAAAAGGGCCTAAGTATACATACTATTTTGAAAATTACACATATATTTTTAAAGGATTATTTTATTTAATCATTCATTTATTTTAATTTGACCAGAGAGAAACACACACACGCGCGCGTGCACACACACACACACACACACAGAAAGTGAGAAAGCAAGCCACCAGATTTGGGGCTCAAACCATGATCAGCCATGTGGGAGTGTCCAGTGCCTTGACCACAATGCCACCTGCTGGTCCCCAGAAAATTATACATATTTTTAATTGCCAGAGGGTAGGAGTATTTGCCAGAGCTGGAGGGAAGGAGGGGGAGAGAGAGAGAGAGAAAGAGAGAGAGAGGAAAAAGGACACCCCCTGTGGAGGGGGCACACTGCAGTTCCTTTTCCATTTCTCCAGTCTGTTGAGATTTGGGGTGTGCACGCACATGCTTCTGGGGTGCTGTGCAAACTGACAGAAGTGGATTTCAGACAGTGGTTAGCCAAGTGGGAGCTGGCTTCCTTAAACACTGGGCTACGAAGCTGTCCCTGAGTTATAGTTTTTAATTGACATGGTAGTTATATAGACACTCCTCTTTTAATGACTGAGTTATGTTCCTGCAACTTGGTCATTAGGTGAATTGGTCTTTAATGGAGGAGCTTAAAGGCAGGTAATATGTAGTGGTACTATATAGTATGTATTTTTCACAAGGTATCATGAGACACCACACTACAATAAAGTAATTCTACCCATACAAAAAGGATACATTATATGAGCACCAGAAAGCAACAAGGTGCACCATAACACAGTAATGTAAATTCTGCATAATCACTTTTACTTATTCTGAATACTACTATGGGTGCACAATAAAGTACAAGCTTATAAATGCAATATGTGGTCTTGTGTGATCAGGAACATTTCATGTAGTGAATACTAACTGACTGCTAGAATGAGACAAAGATGGAAACAGGGGATTCCTGAAACTTACACAGGCTGAGAAAGGCAATTTTTTGTGCTGGAGAACCTGTCATAAGTCCGAGTAGTGATATAACAGGTAGGTCGGTAAGTGAACAGTGACTGTATGTATTTATGGGGTACAGTGTGGTTTCCCAATACATAAATACAACGTGTAGTGATCAGATGAGAACAATAAACATATATACTATCTCAAATATTTATCATTACATTCTGTGAACATTTAAAATCCTCTCTTGTAAACTATTTGAAATTTGCATTGAAATGTAGTATGTATACTCTTTAAAATTCCACTGGCATAATTTGAGTTGTAGACTTTAAACTGGTCAAGGAATTTAGAATATGGGATTCTCTCTCAGATCTGGATGTTTTCACCTCTCTCTGATTCATGAGTAGTCTGGACTGGTACATCGGTCTCTCTCTTTTTTTAATTTCTTTTTTATTTTTTATTATTTTTTAAATATATATTTTTAACTTCAAGAAAAGCAGTTTTAACTTTATTAAATCATAGAAATGCTAAGGAACTTTGCTTAAAACTTAAAGCTAGGAAACAGGTTAGGATTCTCTTCACATAGTAGGTACATGAACCTATCAACAGCTCAAGACTGGACAAAAATCTTTAAATCCAGAAAACAAAGCCTAGAAGAAAATCAGCAATGTTTTAGTCAAAAGTCATAAAATGCTGTTTCACCAGTTCAGTCTCCTGTACTTTCTTTATCTTCTGTTGTGGTTCAATCTTCCCGATTAAATCCTGGGATATAATATTCAACTCCAGACTTGTCCCTACAATTGAGTTGGCCATTTTCTTAGTTTTTGAATTCTTATTTCTGTGTGTCTGTATTTAATTTTTCTGGTATAGCATTTCCTTGAGAACTTCTTGGAGATCTGGTCTGGTGTTGGTAAATTCTTTCAGGTTTTATCAGAGAACATTCTTGTCTTTTCTTTCCATATGAATGATAATCTTGCTGAATACAGTATTCTAGGTTGAAATTGCTTTTCCCTTAACACTTTGAATATCATTTTCTCATTCTTTCCTCACTCGCCTTGTTTCCAATGAGAGGTCTGCTGTTAGTCTGATAGGATATCCTTTGTAGGTAAATTGCCGTTTTGCTCTTGTCTATCTTAGTACCTTGTGTTTGTGGTTTTGGTCAATCTGGCTATAATGTGTCTTGGAGAATATCTTCTTCGGTTGATTCTATTTGGGGTACTTTGTATTTTTTGGGACTGGATCTTTGAGTGCCCCTCTAGGTTTGGAAAGTTTTTTTGCAGGATTTCATGGAATAGGTTATCAATGCCGTTATGAGTCTCTTTACCTTCTGGGATACCAATTATACGGATGTTTGGAGATTTAATGGTATCTGGTATTTCTCGTATATTATTCTCTCTCTCTGTTTTTTTTTTTTTTTGCAATTTTCTCATTCTTTGCGGTGGATTTTTCTAGGCCAGTGATTCTATCTTCTACATCTGAGATTCTATTTTCTGTAGGAGCTTGTCTGCTTTTAATACTTTCTTTTTATTTATTTATTTTTTTTAAAGAGAGGTTTTTGCTATAGGGTGCATTCACTCGCCAGAGAGACAGAGAGAGACAGAGAGACAGAAAGCGAGAAATAACCTCCGGGGGGATGGCCACGCCGCAATCCCTTCTCCTCCATTCTCCTCTTGGGATCTTGGGCACGCATGCACACGTGCCCGGCGTGAGTTTAAGCCACTGGGTCAGGGACTTGAACCGCGGTTGACTACATGGGAGTCCAGCGACATAGCCATTATGCTACCTGCTAGTCCCCCTGCTTTTAATACTTTCAAGGGAGATTTTGACTTCCTGTATTATAGCCTTCATCTCTAACAGGTCCATTTGATTCTTTTTTATAGTGTGTATTTCCTCTTTTAGATTTTGCAAGAATTTCCTCACCTCCTGGAACTTGTTAGCTCCTTTCTCCTGTTTCTTCTGCAGTTCATTCTCTCTCTTTTTTTCCATCTCCGTTAGCTTCATCATCATGAATATTCTAAATCCTTTATCAGACATTTTCATGATTTCCATTGAACTGTCTGTGGATGAAGAGGAATTTTTCCTTTCCCCTGGAGGAGAGGTATTTTCTTGCTTTCCCATATTTCTTTTTTTTTTTTTTTTGCAGATCATAGTGCTTTATTAACAGATTCATGTGTTCTTTTCCCATCCCTTTGATACAAAAAAAAAGTTTCAATCATCAGTTATTTTCATCTGACATTTCACTAAGTACAGGATTCATAATGTCAACACTATCAGATCAGTCATTCAAGTGGCCTGCACAAGTTCATCCTGATTGTGCCAAACACCCACTCAAAAAATAAGTTGAATAACAGATGCCTCCAGGTATACACAACCACCTTCGTTTCTTGAAGTGAACTAGCCCTGTCAAACAGGTCGAATCGCTGGTCTATGTAAATAAACTGGAGAAGACTCAGTTATACAGCTGTACACCTCAGCCAATGGCAAGTCCGTTCCAACAAGAACCCCTGTAGCAAGCTGCACACTTGTACAGTCCCTGCTGTCATTGCAAAAGCCCCTCTGGACAAAGCTGCCGTTTAGAATTTAAAACAATTGTGATGAGCTACAGTGTACCAGGTGGCTTTTCTCTATCAGAAACTAATTACAACTATTTTCCCTCGACAATTTTAAAGACAAAGTTGAAAATAAATATGCACGCAAACTAAAGTCTATCCTTCGAAGCTCAGGTACAAAGGAGAGCAGAGCCTGTGACTAGAGAAGATAAATTAGAAACATGAACTAGCAGTGAAGCCATCGCTTCTTCCAAATAGCAGGCAACAAGTTCTCCAAACCATCATTTAGATCTTTATTTAGTATTCATCTATTAATTGTCATTTTTTTAAATCTCCTTTGCTAATTATGAAATCTGGCCAGATACACCAATGAATTCTACTTAAATCATACTGTGTGAAATAAATAACCACTTCATTCCTGATGAAGAGAACTTCCTACTGACTTTTCAGTTTTGTATTTAGGAAAAAGGTTCAAGAACCTTTGCAGATTTGCTTAGAATCTCTGCTGGTATTCATGAAGGCTTTTTAAAATTAAAGTTATATTCCTTTCATTTGCTGATTATCTTAATCATGTGGTTTACAGACATTTAAATCTCAGGCATGAAGAGTGCTCTCGCTAGGTCTCAAGGGTGCTACCTGGATTTACTTACTGGAAAGCATCGGCTCCTCTCCTCCCCCCCTTCCCACCCTGCAAAAACATCAGCAGAATGATACTAACTTCTAGACTTAAGTATGAAGAAAATTAAAAATTGTTCAGGTTCGGGCTGTAACTCATAGTTACGAGGAATACCTATATATATATATTTTTTCTTTAGTTGTTAAATTTTCATGAAGGTAACATGAACAATAATAACAGCACAAAAAACATTTCAGCTAAGTCAGATCCTCCGAGAATGAAGGAGACATGATGGGACGTTTTAATAAGACATGGCACACTTAGCATCCATAATCAAAGCTTCAATTCCCTACTTAAAATTTGCTTGAAAATGGTAACAAAGTCTACAGCTGCTTTAAAGGACTATAAGATAACACATTTTAAAAGTCTATATAAACCATGGAAAGCACTTACAAATATTTTACATTCAAAACTAATCTATGGTGCCCATTTAATTTAAAAGTCCTCACATAACTGTGGTTACTTGCACTGTGTTTTTAAAAAACAGGTACTGCTACTAATTTAAGATAACCGAGAGACAGGACAGGTGTGAAGGATTCTTCTTGTTTCTTGGACGCTTTACTGCTTTCCCATATTTCTTGTGACCTGGTGGTGATTTCTAGTCATCTGATGCGTGGTGTGTTTCTTCCTAATTCTTGAAGTTCAATCTGAGCATTCAGGAGCATGCAGAAAGAGAGGATCTGGAATCTCTTTGCCATTCCGTTTTTATCCGTTTGTGCAGCAGATTCAGTGGGTATTGAGGAATATGTTAACCCTAATAGTATTTGGATGTTTGGCTATGGTTCCCTTAGATCCGTCTAGAAACACAGTGAATGAAGATTGAGGAGCAGAGTGATGAGATAAAAGGAAAAGAAAAGGAAATAGAGAGGGAATAAAAGAAAAAGAAGAAAAAATCAATAATTTTTTTTTTTTTTTTTTTAAAAAGGCAAAAAATAAAAAAACCCTAGCCAAAGGCTGGCTCCCTACCACTTACTTGAGTTTGGGGGCTGGAGGCTGAATTTTCAGTAGAAAATCTTCATTTCTCTCTTTTCCCTAACGTCACTAGTTCTCAGCAGTCATGGATGAATCTTCTTTTCTGGTCACCTCTTTTCTGTTATAATCACTTTTGCTTGCCTCCACTCTCATTCTGTGTTGACTCCATGGAAAAATCTTGACTGCGGTATCTGGGGGTAAAGGTGAAAATGTGTGCTCAGAGCCTGCCAGCCTCAAGGGAACATGGGATACTGGGAACCTATTGCTGAAGGTTGAGGCTGTTTGGGTTCAGGGCTTATTACAAATAGGAGATTCTCAAACTTAACTGTGTGTCAGAATCACCTGGAAGCCTGTTAAAACAGATCGTTGGAGTCTACCCTCAGTTTCTGATTCTATCAGATTCTCTATGGACACTCAAATAACTGACCTGGGAACCACAGTTTTAGAACAGTTGCCCTAATTATTTTGTTCATTCGGTTGATTCCAGACCATTTCTGTTTCCTTGGTTATTTTTCCATTCATTTTCAGACTTGAAAGTTCAAGGTGAACATGAGGAAGAATATCTGACTACAGGAGATTTTAAAGAAACTCTTCATTGTCTAGTTTAGTGACTTTGTTAATCATTTCTAGATTAGAATTTATTCTGCCTGGCATCGTAAGACATGCAAATGTTTCCCTTTCAGCCCAAAATTTTGAATTCTTCAGTTTTTTTGTTTGTTTGTTTGTTTTTTTGCTATGGGGCCCATGCACAAGCCAGAGAGAGAGAGTTAAAAATCACCCACAGGGGAATGGCCATACTGACTTTCATTCTTTCCACTCTCCTGTTGGGGTTTTGGGCACACAACGCACAGGCACCTAGTGTGGCTTTTCAAGCTACCGGGTCTGGGGCTCAGCTGGCCATGTGGAATCTAGGGCCTTAACCTCCATGCCACCTACTGGCTCCTAGACTCTTCATTTTGAGGGGCTGTATCCTAAGGTCGTATTGTTCTGGGTTTTTGCAAAAATTAGGGCTTTATTTATTTGTATCCTGAGAAACAACAGCATTCAATAAGGCATACTCTATTGAGAAGCTCTTTTTTTTCAAGGTGGAGTGAACTAATTGCTTGGAGAGAAAACATGATTTATCTTAATTTTCTAGGCTATCTAATATGTTATTTGCCTCATAGACAAATTCTAATTTAAATTTAATTGTTAAAATATTAATACCAATTTAATAACTCATGGGAATGTGTCATCTAAAGATGCCATTGGCTTGTTACATTAAAATTGTAATGTGATGGGGACCAGCAGTTGGTATAATGGCTATTTTGCTGTACTCCCATGTAGTTGACCGCGGTTTGAGTCCCAGACCCAGTGGCTTAACATGCCCGGTGCGTGTGCATGTGTGCCCAAGATCCCGAGGGGAGAATGGAGGAGAAAAGATTGTGGTGTGACCACCCCCCCCCCAGGGGGTGATTTCTCCCTTTCTGTCTCTCTGTCTCTGTCTTTCTGGCGAGCACATGTGCCCTATAGCAAAAACCTCTCCAAAAAAAAGTGTAATGTGATAGAATAAAGAATCTTCAAACAGTTCATGGAAAGATGTGTATTAATGGAAAAACTTAAGCATGAATTTCAAAATTTTTTTGCACTCCAACTCATACTTAAATTCTTTTTTTTTTTTCCCAACAAACTTTTTGAAGTCCTCTTGCATTACACTATAGTTTATCTGAGTAGCTTTTGTTTTTTTCTCTGTCTCTCTGGTGAAAGCATGTGCCCTATGAGTAGCTCTTTATAATGAATTTACTTAAAAGTGAATCTTTATTGAGCTCCCACTAGGTGAAGTTTCTTCTCTTAGTACTTATCCTAGTGTGTCACATTTTAGCATCACAATAACTGTATAAAATATGTACTGGTATTTCCCTCACTTTAGAGAAAGGTTAAATTATTTTTGCAAGGTCTCAAGACTTGTGATGGTAGAAGCAGATTCCAATTCACAGGCAGATTCTAAAGTCTGAACTCTTAGCAGTTACATTAGATTGCAGTCATTAACAATTAATTTTCAGGTGTCAGTGTTATAAAATGTTATACTATAACGTCCTACTCACGCTAAATATCTTCATAGTAAAATATGCTTATTAAATCTGTAAAGTTATAATTAATGCTGAATGCATGCTTGGGGATAGTTATGCCAGTATTACTATGTTTTAATAGGAAGTAAAAAGTCTGTTGTGTTAGGCTGAAAAAGTTGAACCCTGATTTTGTGTTTTTTTAGTGTTTTTAAGGAATGGCAGGGAAGTGAACTTTGAGTCTATTTGTAAACTGTATAGTTTAGCTTGGAATAAAGATCGTTAGGATATGTATTCTCAAAAAGGTACAACCATACATTTGAATACATTTATTTCATTGAATTATAAAGTATATAAATGTTATAAAGTTTTACAAAGTATAAATGATAATTACTAAATATATTATAGTACGTAAAGTATATCATTAAATGGTATAAGGCATAAAGTTGTAAGGTATAAAATGATGCGTCTTACTTTCATTATAAAACATGTAATGCAGAAACATTGGCACCAAGTTATGCCATCTGAATTGCTTTGGGTTAAAGAGAAAACAACGGTGGTGGCGGTAATAAAATTCTGTGCGTGTTAAAGCTAGGTCAAGCCCAGTGACCTGATGGGCTGTGCATAGTTTTGCTGAAGTTCAAGTAGAGACAAGTGGTTCGAAAACAGCCCTACAGGATCCTTAGGAGCATCAGTGTGTTGAACCTGTGGACTTGTGCTGCAGTCCTGATGTTTTGAAAAATAATATGTTTTAGCACATTAAAATTAGGTTATTAGTGTACATGGTCGTGGTTTTATATTTTTGTATTACTTTGTAAACTGGTTTTGGTGTCAGAGTTGTTTAAGAGCTAGAGCAGTAAATATATAGTTTATATCTAGACTTGTGAACATGTTTAAATAAAATAATAAAATAAAAATTCCAACATAATCATTTCATTATTTTATTTAAACATGTTCACAAAACTCTAGATATAAACTATTTCTTTTATATAAACTATTTATTTTATATCTAGACTTTTGTGAACATGATTAAATAAAATAATAAAATGATTATGTTGGAATCTTAATTTTCCTTTAAAAGAGTTCTGCACTGCAGAGAAGTTTGGAATGCTCTGGGTTTAAACTTTCAGACATTATTTAATATATCTTAGATATCGAAGCACTTATGACAGAAAGGAACGAAATATAGTTGGTTTACTTTCTTGACATAGGCTTACGCAACCCCAACAAAAGGATTTGGGGGTTATTATTATTTTAAAAGTTACTGATCTCTTTCTAGTTTCATTTCTTGTAAGATGGTGTGGTTGGAAAGAGGATCTCCAAGTAATGGAATCTTCCTAGCTAAAAATAGCAGCATAAATTTGCTGATCTATTGCTTTTATTTTGTGGCTACCCTTAATTGGTGGAGTCGTCTTCACTTCTAACTTTTGTGAATTTCCACATGTGTCTCAAAAAGTCTTAAAGTTAGAACCTTGGAACCTTTTACTATCAATATTCTACAATTTGTGGGTAATTTATTATCAGTTTCAGATTTTAGGCCAAACATAGTGCTTCTCACTGAGAAAATCTAGTAATCTTTTGCATCTCAGTTTTTTTAAAAAGAATTATTTATTTTAATTTAATTAAAAAAATTTTTTAGAGAGTTTTTTTTTTTTTTTTTCTTTTCGAAAGGTTTTTGCTATAGGGCATGTGCATGGTGACATATTCTATGTGTGGATAGCTTTTGATATATAAGCCTCCCAAACCTATTTAGTAGTCAGATTATTCTGCTAAACTTGGAATGGTATTTGGTACTTTCATTTTTTCTCTCTTCATGTAAATAAACTCTGTTAGTTATTATCAAAAGAGACTGTCAATTAAGAGCATATATGCTATTAGAGGTCTGGAAGTTAATTGGTATATAACCTTCATTTCTATTGGAAATTAGGTTGGAGGTAGGTTTTTGGTATTGTTTTGTTCATTTTTATAAGTGAAGTGTGAACCTAACAAAGTTAATTATATTTTAATATATGAAAAAGTAGAAGAGTTCTTTGGAGTAAAGAATATGTAATAATAATCTTTCTTTTTTTTTTTTTTAAGAGAGGTTTTTGCTATGGGGTGTGTGCGCTTGCCAGAAAGACAGAGAGACAGAAGGTGAGAAATCACCCCCCAGGGGGATGGCCATGCTGCAATCCCTTCTCCTCCATTCTCCTGTCTGGATCTTGGGCACGCACACACACACACACACGCCCAGTGTGAGTTTAAGCCACCTGGTCCAGGACTCGAACCACGGTCGACTACATGGAAGTCCAGCGACAGAGCCATTACACTAACTGCTGTAATAACAATCCTTAATTCCTTTAATTCCTTTAATCTTTAATATTCTCACTTAAATTTACCTTATACTTAACAGAGATTGTTCTCTTTCTTTTCTTTTCTTTTTTTTTTTTTTTGATCTACCACAATTATTCAGCATTTGATTTTATCTTTAGAAACTTTACCCTAAACTTCCAGGAGTCAGGTTAATAATTATAATGATATGTATGTGTCTTAAAATAGTTACTAATCATTCTATAATATTTTGCTTGGGTTTTTAGACCAGAGGTTCTCAAACTTTCGAGCATGTCACGTGAAGGGTTTATGCAATAACAATTGCTCAGTCTTCTTCCCCAGTTTCTGTCTCAGTAAGTCTGGGATCATGGTCAGAACAAGTTCTCAATTGATATAGATGCTGCTGGTCTGGGGACCACGCTTTGACAGGGAAACTGTGGCCTTTATTTTTGGAAATACCGTTTATTTGAACATAGCCTGATTGATTTATTGATATACTATCTACGCCTTTGTGCCACAGTGCAGGGCTGAGTATTTGTGTTGGGCACCCTGTGGCTGCCAAGCCTAAAATCTTTATTGTCTGGCTCTTTTCAGAAAAAGTTTGCTAAATCCTGCTATAGACAATTCTGTGTGTGTGTGTGTGTGTGTGCGTGTGTGTGTACACATATGTACCCAAAAACTTACATATTTTTATGCCCATTTTATAGATCAAAACCTAAGGACCTTAGCCAATAAGTGGCAGATTTGGAGTTCCAAACTTCTTGAAATCTACTTTAAATTTTTAATGATGACTCTCACATTTTTTTCCTTTTTTTAAACATAAAAGCTTCTTTTGTCACAGTCCCATCTTGCCTCAGGGTCCCAGCTGGGGCCACAGGTGTGCCACTATGCTGGCCTCTTTTTTTTAGAATAATTTTTGTTTAATTTTATTTATCATTATTATTTTTTTAATTTGACCAGAGAGAGAGAAAAACTGAGAAAGCAAGCTGCCATGTCTGGGACTTGAACCACAGTTGGTCATGTGGGAATCCAGCACCTCAATCACCACGCCACCTGCTGGTCTGCCAAGCACTTTCTTAGGTAGAGTTGGACCATGTTTCCCAGCTTAGCCCCCAACTCATGATTCTTTGCCTCAGCCTCCTAGTCACTGGGACAGGAACGTGCTCCCATGCCTGCCCTTCCCAGATTGATCCCTGTAGCCTGCCCTCTTCTCTGAGCTCCAGCTTTTTTTGGTATCTGAATACTTACTTGATCTGTGCAATTGAATTTCTGAGGCCTGTAATCTGAGAATTATATCTGATCCTCCTGTTCACTCTCTAATTTCATTCTCTGAGATAAGTCATGTTAACTCTACCTCCAAAACTTATGTTTAATATGGCTGCAGTTCATCACCACTGCTACTGCCTGCTCTCACCACCGTCGCCCCTCTGGCTGGGTTGGTGTCCTGCCTCTCATCTACTCTCCCTACTCTAGCCCTGCTCCCCTGTCAAGCCCTTCTTCCACAGAGCAGCAGGAGCGGTTTTTGTAAGACACCACCCCTATCAGGTCACACTCCAAATAATGTACGCATTTCTTCTCCCGTGATCCTGTGTGACTCAGCTCTGCTTCACAGTCTCTGATTCCTGCTCCCTTGCACACTTTACACGTTGGCCGGGCAAGTCTCTTGCCCTCTTTAAACACACTCAGCTCTTTGGATCACTTCAAAGCCTGAGCTTGTGTGGTGCCCATTCTTTGTTAGGTAGCTTATTGCTGAGGCTTCGGTTCTCTTCCTGAGTTGCAGATGTCATTTTCTCAGATTCACCTCCAGTGCCTCTATCTGCAAGAGGTGGGTATCCTAGTTTTTCAGTTCTAACCTTGCTATTGTTTTTCTTTTGACACTTACACATTTAAAATTAAACTTCTCCTTTTTAAATAATTATTTGATTTAATTTTATTTATTATTTAAAAAAAAAATTGACCAAGTTGAGACAGAGACAAAAAAGGGAAAGTGAGGAAAGTGAGGAAGCAAGCTGCCAGGTCTGGGACTTGAACTATGGTTGACCACATGTGAGAAAGTGAGAAAGGTTATACCTTTTAGTAGGGACCGTCCACACCACAGTCCCTTCTCTTCTATTCTCTTCTCAGGCTTTTGGGAATGCATGCACATGTGCCTGGTGTGTTTTTCAAACTGCTAGGTCTGGGACTTGAACTGTGGGGCTGGTCATATGGAATCCAGCTGCCTTAATCACTATGCCACCAGCTTCCCATCCTCCCAGGCCCCCCCCCCCCCCCCCTTTAAAAATTTTTTAACCACTTTACAGGGTACTGTTGCCACATTTGGAATGTAAGCTTCGTGCTGAGGGAGCTATCGACTGTTCATGGTTGCATGCCCGGGGCCTAGTTTTATAGCAGTAGCTCATTCCAGCCACTTGAAATTAACTAAGAATTGGTCTCTACCCTCAGGGAATGTTAGTCCACAGGCTGAGGTTAAAAATCTACTGGCAAAGATACATGTATGTTCCTGTATTTGTTTCCTTTAATTATCTTAACAAGTGTTTATAGTATGGTTTTCACAATTTTTTTTTTTTTTTTTTTTTTTTAAGGTTTTGGCCATAGGGGATGTGTGCTTTCGAGTAAGACAGTGAGAGGGAAGATGAGAAACCATCACCTATGGGGGATGGCCATGCCCAGTCCCTTCTCCATTCTCTTCCTCTCAGGACTTCGGCTTTGGCTATGCATGTACATGTACCCAGCGTGATTTTCAAGTTGCCAGGTTCAGGACTCAAACTGTGGATGGTCATGTAGGAGTCCTTAACCACTATACCTCCTGCTGGCCCATTTCACAATGTTCCCCCCCCCCACCCACCATTTCACAATATTTAAAAAGTATGATTGCTTATAATTTTAGAGACATCTATAGTATCTTATAATATTAAATGGAATTCCCCCCACCCCCCCCGCCCCCCCGAAAGGGCACTTATCCTCACCAGAGAGAGAGGCAGGGAAAGAGAGTGAAAGCAAACACCCCATCTACCTGCCATGGTCTTGGTGCAGACTCTTCTCCATTTTTCCATCCTGTTGGGACTTTGAGCATGCATATACATGCACCAGGCATGATTTTAAGCCCTGGGGCTGGGATTTGGAAGTACAGTTGGCCATGTTGGATCTGACTCGCTTAACTACTAGGCTCCAAGACTGACCAGGCAGGCATTTTTTATAAGTAATTTGGGTAGTTCTGAAATATTTTATAATTTTTTTTTGACTAATTTGAGAAGAGCTTCTGTCCTTCTTTTATTCAAAACAGAAAATTTACTAAACTGCCAATGAGAATGGACATTTCCATGGCCTATGTAAGTAAATCAAGCATTCAGGGACTGGAAGAAAACCAGTGTAGTTTTCTGGAAAAAGTAAAAAAATATATATATATATATATATACACATATCTATATCTATCTATATCTATCTATCTATCTATCTAATCTGTGTGTATATATCCTTGCAGTAGTTGGTTTATTTTTTTCATTCTCAGTCCTATCCAGTTATTTAGGTTATCCAGTGGAAACCTGATCTCATCTAGAAGGCTGTTACTTAGTTTCACAGTGCTTCAGAATGGCTTCTGTGAGTTTTTTTCTCCCAAATATAAAAGTAACCATTTCTTTAAACTCTGAGTTTTAAGCCCTATCATAACAGGGCACACCTAAGAGATGCCTTATTAAAGTCTTATTAAATCAAAAGAGGAAGTGAGATTTTGCTCTGTAGTGCGGTGGTTAATTCAGAAGTCATTTCTGTAGAAATACAAGCTGTTATATACATGTTGAGTTATGAGAGTTCATCTTCGCTAGCCTTGGCTTTGAGTCATGATGTATAACCTGTTTACTAAGAAACCAGTGAGGTTAATACCTTTTTCTGTGTGCTTGTGATTGTACCAATTCTGGACCTTGACAGTGGCAACTCACATAGGTATGCCCTGCAATTTTTTTTTAACCTGCTTATATTTTTCAGATAGCTTATTTTATTATTATTATTTTATAAGAATTATTTTATTTAGCTTTATTTATTTATTTACTTATTTTTAAATTTGACCAGAGAAGGACAGAGAGAGAAAGAGAGAGAGGGTAAAGTGAGAAAGCAAGCTGCCAGGTCCGGGACTCGAACTGTGGTCAGCCATGTAGTCCAGTGCTCCTAACCACCACGCCACCTGCTGGTCTTCAGATAGTTTATTTTTAAAAGCCATTCTGCTACCATGAAAAGGAATGATAACAAATGTCTCATGTATACTTAGCTCTCCATAATTCAAGTGGAGACTTCGAGCTGATTAGCTTATTGAAAACTTAAGTTTCCTCAGTACCTGATACTACACAAAGTGTGTATGTTTTCAGTTTTTGGTTCCTGCTCTCAGTGAACAAAACACTTGTTTGTCTAATGCAGATAGGGCAAATGTAGGAAAATCCTTTGTTTAGCCCATATCACTCTCTATTTTGAACATGTTTACTATGATCTGATTGAAAAGAAGTGACTGACTCCTGCTTGAGTTTTCATTTGCTGTTGGGTGGCTTCACAAAGGAGAAATACCACTTCTTTTTTTTTTTAAATGTGCTCTTTTAGTCTGGTTTATTTTTTTCATCATGTATAATCTGAATCCATGATTAGTTTGTTCCACAAGTGTCTCCAACAGAATTTTAATGTCCTAACTTAGGTTAAATAGAAGTGAGATATTAAAATAGATTTAAGGGAAATTCGTGTAACTTTTTAAAAGCATTATTCTCAACCATTTAATTTATTGAAAGATGCTGCTAGGGTTTTTGATTTAGCAACAGCATTCTTTTGTTTACATAGAGTTATGGTTTATTTGTTGTTTTGTTCTGTACTGGAAACATAAGTAAAGTTTTCTACATTATTTTCAGTCAGAGGTGGTGATATGGTTTTTTTGTGTGTGTTTGTAATAATATGCACATTTTCCTTGTCTACAAGGATACTCTGTCTACCATGAGAAAAGAGAGCTTTTTGGTTCTTTTCAGTATGTGTTACACTTTAAGAGTATGCTGAGGAGCTACTGGGCGTAAAGGATTTAGAGACCCAAATACATAGGCACTAGATGCCCCAGTTCACAAAAGCAGTCCTCCGCCACTGAACCCCATTCTCTCAGGGGGCTCAATAAAGGCTAACCAATCTGATGCATGTGTTGGCAACAGTCCCATGGACTGACACTTGTAAACAGCCAGTGCCAAACCCATCAGGTTCCCAGTGAGATAGACCAAACCCTGAAGAAACTTCTGGCTTGAACTTTCTAGCATCTTGAAAGTTGCTGAAATGGCCATAAGTGCCTGAATGGGTCTCCAGGCCATCATACACACCATCATAGTAGGGAAGATGGAGATAGAATTGCCTGCCAAGTACATGATGAAGAGGTTCATGGGAATCTGTTTGAGAGGACCCAAGGCAATGTCCCAGCAGCGCTTCTCCACCAGGATCCGATCTGTCTCTTGCACGCTGGTATCAGGCACTTGCTGGTCCAAGTAACCGACTGGGTACAGTGAGTCTCCCTGGTTACTGCCCCGTCACTCTGGCCCCTGCTGCCCCCTCCAGGCCCGCTCAGCTCAATGGCCCACGTGAAGCGCCGGCCTCGGTTGGCCCCCGGCCTCCCTGGGCCGTCATGGCAAATGCTGGTTCCTAAAGCCACAGAGCTGCTCACTCTGAAGGGTATGCTAGCACCCAGTCTACTCCAGTCCCCGACTTCTCTGTCTCCCCGAAAATACCGCTTCTTATCGGCTGTACAGATGTGACCTTGTGGAACAGAGATAACAGACTTCCAGCTAGAGAGGCTGGACTGAACCCAGCAAACTGAAGCTCTGGATCTCACTCTCCCATCATCAGTTATGTAACTCAAACAATCAGTTAATTTGGATACTGACTTAATGGTTATTTTTTTCTTCATTACCTCATTCACTTATTCACACATTCCCTCAACCATCCGTTCATTTGTTCAGTTATGGAGCGAACTGAATGTGTCCTGTGTACCTGGTACTGTGTTGGACACTGATAGGGAGTGTTACATAAAAACAAACACATGGGACCAGCAGGTGGCATGGTGGTTAAAGCTCTGGACTCTCACATAGCCAACTGTGTTTTCAGTCTCAGACCTGGTGGCTTGAAAATTATATCAGGCATGAGTGTGTGTGTATGTGTATGTGTATGTGTATGTGTGGGCTCAAAATTCCAGGGGGAGAATGGAAGAGAAGGGATTGTGCTGTGGCCACCCCCCCGGGGCGTGATTTCTCACTTTCCCTCTCACTGTCTCTGGTGAGCACACTTGCCTTATGACCAAAAAAACCTTAAAAAAATTCTCTGCTTCACATAGCTTACACTTTTGTGACAGAGAAAGGCCAAGGTCATTAAAGACCTGCCTGTTGTTGAAGCTGTGTGCCTGGCTCTGAAATCTGGCTCTTGGAACACCAGGCTCCCCTACTTGCGGCTCTGTTCCTGGTTTAGGTTCAAAAGCATGCCCCTCTTGGGACCAGCAGTTAGCGTAATGGCTATGTCGCTGGACTCCCACGTAGTCGACCGCGGTTCGTGTCCCGGACCCAGTGGCTTAAAACTCACGCCGGGCGCGTGTGCGTGCGTGCCCAAGATCCCGAGAGGAGAATGGAGGAGAAGGGATTGCGGCGTGACCATCTCCCCTGGGGGGTGATTTCTCACTTTCTGTCTCTATGTCTCTCTCTGTCTGTCTGGCGAGCGCATGTGCCCTATAGTGAAAACCTCTTCAAACAAAACAAAACAAAAATAAAAAAATAAAAAGCCTGCCCCTCTTAGACCTTTTTGTCCTCATTTGTATGTGGATGGTAAAATATGCCGGCCTCAAAGAGGATTGTGCGCATTATGGAAATTCATTTTTATAAAGCACTTCGAATGTGCCATGTAGTGAGTGCTCTTTGTATATTAGCTACATAGCCACAAATACCTGATTTCACACTGGGATAAGGGCTAGGAAGGAGAACAATGCGGTGGTGTGAGAGAATAATAAAAGGTGAGACCAGCAGTGGGCGTAATGGCTATGTCACTGGACTCCCATGTAGCCGACCGTGGTTCAAGTCTTGGCCGGGCGTGTGTGTGTGTGCATGAGTTTAAGTTTAAAAGAATAAGTTTCTTTCTTTTTTTCTTTTTGGAGAGGTTTTTACTACAGGGTGTGTGCGCTCGCCAGAAAGACAGAGAGAGACAGAGAGACAGAAAGCGAGAAATCACCCCCTGGGGGGATGGTCACGCAATCCCTTCTCCTTTCGGGATTTTGGGCATGCACGTACACGCGCTTGGCATGAGTTTAAGCCACCGGGTCTGGGACTTGAACCGCGGTCGACTACATGGGAGCACAGCGACATAGCCATTATGCCCACTGCTGGTTCCAAGAAATTTACTATTACTCTAGCTTGGGTTGTGTAGTAGACTCTTCAGTTCTCTTTTCCTAATGAAATCTTAAACTTCTGTTGAATCCTCTCTCCCTTGGCCACTCTGCTCATATGCTACAGGAAATCTGCTCCCATTCCCAGCTCGAAGGTGGGACTGAAATGGATTTGTCCAGGAATCAAGGCCCCAGCCAGTTTGTAAATTTGTCCCTGGAGATACAGTGGTTCCAAGGAATGTGTCACAGTTTGTGCCAGTACAAGACGGGGAAACTTTTCTGGGGGTTTCAGAGAACTTTTTCTCCTTGGTTGTCAACTGTAGATTTAAAGCCTGGAATACACTCAGGAGGGCACTGTTGTTAGAATTAGGAAAAAAACTACCTGAAGTTTGATAACATGATAAATGTGTTTACTACGTAGCTGTGTACTTTTTCAGTTTATACGAGTTGAGTTGAATTTTCTGCTACTTATTACTGAAGCAAAAGATAGGCCACAGATCTTTGAGATGACAGTAAGGATGACTCTTAGGCTTGGTCATTTTTTACTATTGGGTAGATTTGGTACAGTTTATAAACATGAGGAAGGCTGAATGGGGGAGATACAGGTTTCAGGAAAAAAATCAAGAATTCTCATATCTAAAATGAAAGGGGCTGGATATGAGCAGTGATTCGCAAACTTCCTCTTTTTCTGATGTAAGATACTCAAGAGGGGCTGGTAGACACATAGCAGTGAAATGTGATTCTTTTTGAGGTTGACCCATGGGAATGTTCCCAGTTTAGGTTCAAAAGCCTCCCCGAGTATACCACACATGCATGGGCCCACGGCCCAGGGCTGACCAAGGCTGGGGTGGATCATGGTGTAAAGACTTTGTTGGGAGTGCTGTCTGTCCCTTTTTTTCCTCTCTCTCTCTCACACAGACACACACACACACACACAGAAGAAATAAATAAGTGAACAAAGATGCTCAAGAAATATTACTGACATCTTTTCGTCAGTTATTTTGATCTTTAGAGAATTGGCAGTTAGCAGTACTGGGGTGATGAAATAGAATCTTGGTCAGGTGGTGTGAAAGGTGATATTCTATTGATTTTTCAACTTGGTTTTACAAAAGAATCTCCTGGGGAGTTAAAACAATGTATAAATGTCTAAGAGGTGTTTGGGTTCCTCTGTAGATATGTTGGGTGAGAGTCTCCATGGTGGGCCCTGGGAATCTATGTAAAATTAGAGCGTTGGGAAGAAGCTGATTTAGCAGTATATGCCACCTAGTTATGGGACACCACGCATTGGGGGATCCAAAGTCCCTTCCCAAGCAGGGTTTTTGATTACAACTACAGGAACCAATTTCAGCCAACCTAAACTCAGGAAACAGCAAGGTTCATAGGATTTGCCACGCTATAGCCTTGTTAAAATGCCGCACCTTTTATCATTATTCTGCTGTTTCTCAGCACCTCCTCTGGTCAAATTGTTATGACATATTTCCTGTTTCTTTTTTTTTTTTCCCTTTTT
Source organism: Tupaia tana (assembly GCA_026018925.1). Lineage (NCBI taxonomy): Eukaryota > Metazoa > Chordata > Mammalia > Scandentia > Tupaiidae > Tupaia > Tupaia tana. Next base: position 75,083,255 of record JAKSZU010000005.1, on the reverse strand, counting down.
TTTTCTGTATAGTGATAGTCAAAACAGTAATTCTGACTGCAGGCATATTGGCAATATTGTGAGCGTATTAACAGTTACCAAATGCTTGGGTGTTTGATTGATGGTTATTAGAACATCTGTCACTTAAGCAGCAGTTAAGAGATCACTTTACATATCAATAGCTTTGCAAGGTCGTTATAAGACAGGTGGTGGATGAGCCTCTAATTACAAGTGTAGAGTTATGTCCTGTAGTTCTGTATGGAAGAACTACCCAGGCTTGGCTGAAGCTAGATATTACTAATAGATGACATTGGTTGTCAGAGGCCTGAAGGGGGTCTTGGAATTGAGTCTAGAACACCTTGAAGCATAATTAGGAGCAGGTCACTAGCAGTGGAAAGGGGAGCTTGTCTGTCTGTGATGGGAAGAACCACGGGTACAGTACTGGCTCCAAGGCTGAGACAGGGCTCCTGAATAATGACATGAACTACAGGAAGAAATTACTTTAATTATTGTAATTAAGACTTTGTTTATGATCATTTGGGGGTCTTCATTGGCAGTTGGCCAATTTTCCTAAGGCGCTGAAGATTCACTCAGCTTTGAAAAATGATGCTCTAGGCATTTGGGTTGGGGGTGGGGTAGATTTAATTCTGCTTTGCCACATCTCTTTTATTTTTTTCCTTTATTCTTGGTAGAGCATGTGCGTATATGTTAATGTGAGAGTGGAAGAGAGAGAGAGAGAGAGAGAGAGAGAGAGAGAGAAGAGCGCCTTCAATGGAGCCTAGTCACTGTGATCCTCGTCCTCTAGTTCTTCAGCCTGTTGACATTGGGCACTTGTGCATGTGCCTGGTGTGTTTTAGCCTGATCAGGTCAGGGATTCAAACAATGGTTGCCATATGGAATACAGCTTTTTTTGAGCAGTGCATTATTGCTGCACTGTAGGCAGCTCTCCCCTTCCCTTCCCTTCCCTTCCCTTTATTCTCACAGGTTTATGAGTGGTGGAAGGAGAAAACTTAGGCCTGGAAGAAAGGTACATATTAACTCTTCCACCTAATGAAAGTGAGTTTTTCTTCTTTTTAGAAATTTTTTTTGCTATAGGGCGTGTGAGCTCACCAGAAAGACAGAAAGTGAGAAATCTCCCCCCACCCCCAAGAGGGGATGGCCATGCCACAATCCCTTCTCCTCTCAGGATTTTTGGGGATGTATACACATGTGCCCAGCATGAATTTGAAGCCACTGGGTCCAGGACTTGAATCATGGTTGACCATGTGGGAATCCAGCAATGTAACCATTATGTCATTTGCTGGTCCTAAAGTGAGTTTTCTGATGGGACTTCCCAGAAAGCAAGCAAGTTGTAAATAGAAAATTATTTTCTTTGCTTCTCAATTTTTGAGGTGATATACAATTTGGTAGGTATTTTAAGAATAGTATTAAGTTTTAGAACCTTGGACACATTTGCATTTATTTCTCAGTATCATTTACCATCCCTACTTGAAGTGTTTTTTTTTAAAGCTTTTTTTTTTAAGAAAGTATTTAATTTTACTTATTATTATTTAGAATTATTTTATTTAACTTTATTTATTTATTTTAAGTTTTGACCAGAGAGGGACAGAGTGAGAGAGAAAGAGAGAGCAAGAGGGAAACTGAGAAAGCAGGTCCAGGGACTTGAACTGTGGTCGGCCTTGTGGGAGTCCAGCGCCCTTAACCACCATGCTACCTGCCAGCTGGAATCATTATTATTATTTTTTAAATGTGCTGCAGGGCATGCACACACTGCAGAGAGAAGTAGGTAGGTAGGTAGGTAGGTAGGTAGGTAGACAGATAGGTAGGTAGATAGATCGATCGATAGAGAAAGCCGCCAGGTCCAGGACTCAAGCCACAGTCAGCCATTTGGGAGTCCAGCACCTTAACCACGGCTACACCTGCTGGCTGGGAAAAAACAAAAACAAAAATGGTATTTACTTAGAATTTTTTGAGGGTGATTTTTGGTTACATATTACACAGAGCCATGAGAATCTTGTAGCTGTCACAGTGTTTAATCACCCATGGCTTTTAGTAAATATTGGTTGAGGCTAATCAAGTGTGAGATTAGAATGTTCTAACCAGGAATAAGAGGTTTAAGTGATTTCCATGGAGACAGGTAAATGCTGGTGGTAGCGAAGGTTCATGTAAGTTATTAAGGTGAGCTCTTAAGAGTATACATGTTTGTCTGGGCATTTCATATTCCCTGACATGAGATCTGCGATTGGTTTTATGGAATGTGGAAGTTTCGAGGCCTGGTGCACAAGTTTAGGAAAAAATGATAAATAAGTAATATGTAACTGTGGTTCGAATGAGTCTACCAACAGTTCATGTGTTGGAAATTTGATTGTATTATGATGATATTAAGAGGAAATAATCTGATTATGGTATTGAAAGGTGGGGCCTCTGGGAAGTGATTAGGTGTCAGGACGGGGCCCTCGGGATTGAATTCTGGTAGATTTATAAGGAGAGGGGATGAGACAGAGATACGTGAACACAGACACTCGTGCTCGTCTATGCTCTGCTCAAGCTTTCTCCCATTGACTGTGAGCCTTCTGCATGTTATACACCAGCAAGAAGGTCCTCAGCCATTTAGGGTCACTGGATCTTGGACATCCGATCAGTGAGCTAAATAAACTTCCATTCTCCTAAATTACTCAGACTTAGATATTTCTGTTATTAGCAAGAAGATCGATAAGCTTTTTATAGATTTCTATTCTTCAGTGAAATATCTGTCTTAATGTGCCTGAGACGTTGTAAAGACAGTCTAGCTACCTCTCTGTAGGAAATGAAGAACTGAATGATTAAGAAATTTGAATGGTGGTGCTTTTACTCTCACCCTTAAATTTTAATAAAGAATGTGGCATTTAAAGGTTTAATCAAGTTAAAATTTTTATTAAATGGCTTCATGGTGATTTCCAAGTTGCTTAGAAATGTAATCATGTCGCTTTGAAAGGGCATTTTGGTGGAGCTGAGAAGTTTACAGCACCTAGTAAGTTTTTGAAGCTGTAGTATTTAAAGAAATTCATAGCTCCATTATGTGAGGAAATGGGATCTGGAGAGCATAGGATAATTGAAATCCACAGATAGTCCTTCACTTGGAGTCTTCACTTGGAGTCCTTTCTGCCATGAAGTGAGGAACAAATAAACACAGATGGTCTTGAATTCTTTCTCTTTTAGCCATTATTTGTGTTTCTCTCATGCTATTTATGGATTGTAGATTCTGGGGTTAAAAAAAAAGTTTTTTTAAAAATGGATAAACTGGGACCAGCAGATGGCTTAATGGTTAATGTAGCTGGACTCCCACATAGTTAACTGCAGTTCAAGTCCTGAACTTAGCTTAAAACTCAGGCTGGCTGCGTGTGCATGCATGCCCAAACTCCCAAGAGGAGAATGGAGAAGGGATTACAGTGTGGCCATCCCCCCTGGGGTGGGGTGATTTCTCACTTTCTGTCACTCTTTGTCTTTCTGGTGAGTGCACACACCCTATAGCAAAAATCATTCTCTTAAAAAAAAAAAAAAAAAAAAGGATAAACTAAATTTGAGTCCTGATCGCTTTGCTGATATTCAGTGGTCCCTAAACATACAGCAGAATAATTAGACTCAATTTTTGTAAGCTAATGGCTTAGGTGATCGACGGTATCAAAGATGGTGGTTGGCTATGCAAGGAAGTGCATTACAAATGCATGCAGCCTGAACTCATGTTGGCTATTCAAGGAAGCACATTTCAGATGCATACAGCCTAATCTTGTGTGAAGCTAGTGTCCAGTCTGGAAGACTCAGTCATCAGTGGAATAAATTTGGCTCAGTCATTTATTTCAGTTCTGTCTCTTCTCTCTCTGTACAGTCCGGAGACTCAGAGAACTCTTCAGTTCCTTACTGTGGCTTTGGCAGCTCAGCTCCTTCTCTATCTCTCCCACCCCACACCTAGGTGTGCTTTCTAGTCTCTCCGAATGTCTCCAACACCTTTCTTCATGACTGCCTGCCGTCTCTCCTCTCTATCTACACATGGGAGTCTTTTTCTTGCAAATGCCCTCTTATCCTGGCCTCCTAATCATTATAAATTCCACCCCAAATCCACTTTTTTCCTATAAAAATCTTTTATATCAGTCTTCATCTTTGATTTGAAAGTTTCCTTTTCCTATGTGTGCTTTCATCTATCACTTTATTATAACCATTGTCTAGCATTTTTTTTTAAGTTTATTTTCTGGGAGAGAGAGAGAGAGAGAGAGAGAGAGAGAGAGAGAGAGAGAGGAAGGGAGATGCGACTCCCTGACAGGGTTTGGTCACCCTGTGGTCCTTTCCCCAGTCTTTCAACCAGCCAGGATCACTGGGACACAGACATGTTCAGGTTGACCTAGGACCTGAACCCCTGAACCCCAGGCCTCCCGTATGGCTCCACTGTCACCTGGCGGCGCCCTTTGGTCTGCACCATCACAATGGAGTTCGTATAGTATTCTTACTGTTAGTTTTCAAGCCTCTCTCAGACCACTAGTTTGTAAACTCATTGACAGTAAAGAGTGCTGTATGTCTGAGCATATGAGGAATATAACCATTGACCTGGGCATCGAGAGAGTGATGTGGAAAAGACACACAGGGAGAGTGTCAAATAATTAGACAGTGAGGGGTACTACCACTATTTTAAGAAAAAGTACACAGAGAAAGAATGTAGGTTCTCAATAGGGAATTGGATAAAAGATATTTTATTTACACAGAAGAGAGAGAGATCAGGAGGTGGGTAGAGGAGGAATGTAGTGGCAGGAGGCAAAGCTAGTCCAAAGCAGTGTCAAACTCAGAGACTAACTAGAATTGGGAGGATTAGCAAGTGACTTAATCTATATCTCTTTCTCCCACCTATAAAGTGGAGATATTAGTACCAATCTCACAGAATTAGGAAAAGAAAATGAGATAATTCATATAAAGCATTTAGCACACCGCCTACAACAAAGAAAACACATGCTAGCAGTTTATAATTGTTATTATAGCTGTTATCATTGAATATAGGTTGAATATCCCTAATCCAAAATCCAATATATTTTCTAAAATCTGAAACCTTATGAGTGCCAATATGGCTTCACAAGTGGAGAATTCTGCATCTCATGTGGATGGTGGTCACATACACTGTATAGTATACCTCATTTTAAGATTTTATTTATTTATGAATACAGACAGACCTTAGGGATTAACCAGGGTCTCTCAGCCACTGCACTATTGATATTTTGGTTGACATGATTATTAGTTTGTGGGAAGCTGTCCTGTCCACAGTAGAATGTTCAGCATTATCTCTGGCCTCTATTCATTAGAGGTTTTTGGAACCCACAACCCCAGTATGACAACGAAGTGCCATCAAATATTGCCAAATCTCCTCCGGAGGATAGAAATAATTCCCAGTTGAGAACTTCCAAGTTAAATTTCAGGTCTAAATAGGAGACTACAGCAAATTTTCCTTAAAACTTCTCAAAGAAGGAACCAGAGTGCATTCTCCTACAAGCCCTGACCTCTGAGAAGGACTTAAGAGTCTTTTATTTGGCAGGCAGTACTAATCATAAGATGCATTTTGACTGCTAAAAATGTGAATTTCTAGGTACTTGCCCTAGAAATTCAGTTTCAGTAGGTTTGAGGAAGGGACTAGAAATTTTCTGTTGTCCAACAAAACAAGCACTCCCAGATGATTTTTATAAACAAGCAAGTCAGAACAGTGCTCTAAGACTGTTCTATCTATCCTCTGTCTACACACCTTAGGTAGAAAACTTTTTGATTAATTACATTACAAAAATCCTGAACTTTTTTTTTTTTTTTTTTTTTTTTTGAGAGGTTTTTCGCTATAGGGCGCTTGCGCTCACCAGACAGAGAGAGACAGAGAGACAGAAAGCGAGAAATCACCCCCCAGGGGAGATGGTCACGCCGCAATCCCTTCTCCTCCATTCTCCTCTCGGGATCTTGGGCACGCACGCACACGCGCCCGGCATGAGTTGTAAGCCACCGGGTCCGAGACGCGAACCGCGGTCGACTACGTGGGAGTCCAGCGACATAGCCATTACGCTAACTGCTGGTTCCCAACATTTTTATAAGCATAAAGAAAGGGTTCTTTTTATCTGGTGCTTGAAAAAAATAAAATAAAGATCTACTACAGCTGAAATACTGGACTGAGAAAGACTGTTTAGTAACTGTGTGCTCTCTGAGGAGTCTGAGGAAACTGACACCTCTGATAGCACCTGTCTCCCTGTTTAGAACTAGGATATTAGAAGAAGAAAGCACTGCATAAACTTAACCTGGGATCCTGTTTCCCATATCCTTTCAGACACTCCTTTGCCTCCACAGTCTCCCTCCTTACCTCCTTGTAACTCTATCTTTAGGATCTGCCCCTACTGCAGTTCCCCATGTGCATGAGGTAACCTAATTACCAGCTCCCTCATTTGGCATACCTGCCTCCACCAGCAGGCCCTGGGCTGGTCAGACTCCAGATCAGCTCCAGTCTCAGCAGGAAGCAATCATTTTGCGTACCAGCCTAGGGCAAGCAATGTCTTCATGTCAAGGACGTCTTCTTTCACTAGTTCTTTGTTTGCTTGTCAACTGCTCTGCAAACTTTCCTGCCTTTCCTCTTTCCCCAACACCAGCCTGATCTCTGTTCACTCCCAATTTCCTGCTGGCTAATCTGATTCCTCTCCTGTTACCTCACCTTTATCTTTTCTGTGTTTCTGGTTGTTTGGCTTCACTTTCTTCCATTCCCTTGTAAGATGTGTTTTTATGCCTGGATACTCCTACAATCTGAGCACCACTTATCTGAAAAGCTTGGGGTCAGAAAGTGTTTCAGCATGTATTATCATTATTATTATTTTTGGAGAGGTTTTCGCTACAGGGCGCGTGCGCTCGCCAGAAAGACAGAGAGACAGAGAGACAAAAAGCGAATCACCCCCCAGGGGGGATGGCCACGCTGCAATCCCCTCTTCTCTGTTCTCCTCTCAGGATCTTGGATATGTACGCACACGCACCAGGCGTGAGTTTAAGCCACTGGGTCCGGGACTCGAACCGCAGTCGACTACATGGGAGTCCAGCGACATAGCCATTACGCTAACTGCTGGTCCCATTATTTATTTTTTTTTAAGACAGATTTTTGCTATATGGCACATACACCCCCCAGAGAAACAGAAAGTGAGAAATCACCCCCCAGAGGGAATGGCCACACAACAATCCCTTCTTCTCTATTATTCTCTCTGAATTTTAGGCATACACGCATAGGCACCTGGCATGAGTTTCAAGTTGCCAGGCCCAGGACTTGAACTGTGGTCAGCTATGTACAGCAACGTAACCATTACGCCATTTGCTGGTCCCTGTCTTTTTTTTTTAATATTTGGGAATATTTGCATATATATATAATGAGATATCATGAGGATGGGATTTAAAATTCGCTTGTTTCATATACACCTTCCATGCACAGCCTGAAGGTGATTTTATACCATATTGTTATGTGGCAGTGTTTCATCTGCGACCTGTCACATGAGGTCAGGTGTGGAATTTTCCACTTGTGGAGCCATTTGGCACTCAGAAGGTTTCAGATTTTAGAACATACTGGGTTTTTGATTAGGGATATTCAACCTGTGTTCAATGATAACAACTATAATAGTAATTATACACTGCTAGCATGTGCATGTGAGCATTTCCTTTGTTGTAGGTGGTATGCTAAATGCTTTATATGAATTATCTCATTTTCTCTTTCTAATTCTGTGAGATTGTCACTAGTATCTCCACTTTATAGAGGAGAGTAAGAGATGTCAGTTAAGTCATTGGCTAATCCTCCCAATTCTGTTTAGTCTCTGAGTTTGACAGTGCTTTGACTTGCTTTTCCTCCCCCCACTACATTCTTCTGCTACTGTTAAATTAAACTAGTTTGGCCCAAAACAGCCACTGTGCCCCCACACATTGATTCCTATGGATAAACCAAAATCGTACCTGTTAGGCTGTTTTTCTGAGCTGGATGCTAAGTTAAAGCCAATCATAGCAGCTAGGCTTCAGTCAGTCATAGGCATCCCACCTTTAAATCGTGTTAATGCAGACAAACTTCAGAATGTAACCACTGATTTCTTTACCTCACTCCCTCACTTATGTTTTGTGTACGACACTTTCCTGTTCAGCTGACCTAAAAAGCTGAGTTAACCACGAGGCTGGCTGGAGCTGTCTGGAAGTCTGGGGACAACTGCCTGATTTAAATTGTGTTAAGATTTGTTCTATTAAAACTCTACTCTATTAAATGGGCTGGTTTATTTTTCCTTTAACACCAGACAGCATATGTGACCACCATCCATACTGAGATGTGGACCCTTTCACATACTCTGAGTGTGCTCTTGTACCCATTCCAGTGGGTACCCATTTCCTCCCTAGAAATTTTCTTGCATCTGTCACTATACATGAGTTTTCCTTGTGCCTGAACTTTATAGAATCACAGCGTGCACTCTTCTGTGTCTTGCTCCTTCTGCTCCACATTATGTCTTGGAGATATATTGTTGTGGCTGCATGTAGCATTAGTGTGTTCTTTTTGATTCCCGTGATGTGTATTCTACACTTCTGTTATCCACTCACTGTTGACTGGTTTTGTGTTGTTCAAGGTTTTGCCAGTTATAAATAAAACTCTTATGGGCATTATGAACATTGTTGTATATTTCTTTTGGTGTACATAGGCAGTCATTTTCTTTCCATATATTCCTAGCAGAAGTACTACTGGGTCTTAATATATAGATACCACCAAATAGGTTTCTGGAGCATTGTACCAGTTTCCTCTGTCAACAGTGTGTAGCAGTCCTAATATCCTTCCTAGGATCTAGTATTGTTACTCACTACATTTTAGCCATTATGGGAAGTATAGTTGTAACTCATAGAGTTTTTATTTTTTAAATTTCATTCATTATAATTATTTTTAATTTGGTATAGAGCATGTGTACTCACCAGAGGGAGACTGACAGACAGACAGACAGACACACACACACACACACACACACACACACACACACAGAAAGAGAGCTGCCCGTCTGGGACTCGAACTGTGTTGGGCCATGTTTAAGTCCAGCGACTTAACCGTCACACCACCTGTTAGACCCTCCCATAGAGTTTTATTTTTTCCTGAGAGATTTTTTTGCTAAAGGAAAGGCGTGTTCACCAGAGAGACAGAAAGTGAGAAATCACCCCTAGGGACAATGGCCACTCAACACTCTCTTCTTCTCCATTATCCTCTTGGGATTTTGGGCACACATGCACGTGTGCCTGGCACGAGTTTCAAGCTGCTGGGTTCGGGACTCAAACCATGATCAGCCATGTGGGAGTCCAGCACCTTAACTACCATGTCACCTGCTGGTCCCCTTCTGTAGAGTTTTAAATTTGCATTTCCCAGATGACTAAGCACCTTTTCATATGATGTATTTGCCATTGGCTATTCTCTTCTGTGAAAGTGCTTTAAAAACTTTGCTTTCTTACTGATTTGTAAGAGTCCTTTGTATATTCTATAATAGACATGAGTCCTTTATCAGATCTATATATTGTGAATACATTATTCTAGTTTGTTGCTTGCCTTTTCTAGAAGTTTGTAATTTTAATATAATCCAAGTGGTCCGTCTTCTGTTATAGTTAGTGCTTTTTTATCCTCTTTAGAGGATCATTGCCCATTCTAAGCACTTCAGGTCTTTGTGTTCAGGCCTGTGTTCATTCTACCCTTTTCTAGTGAACCAGAGTAAAAGATGTTTTGACTTTTTTCTTTTGGTTTAATACAGGTGGTCTAAATAGGACACTCTAATGAAAAGCTTATTCAAGTAAACTATTAGTGTGTGTGTGTATACATACATACACATACATATATATGTATGTATACATAATAAATAACTCTATTAAATATATATATATATATATATATATATATATGTATATAGAAGTTGTTTCTCTTGACAACTTGGGATAAGCAATTGGTTGGTTAATATTCTGGTTACAGCGTATATCAGAAAGGATATATTTCTTCAGCATTTTAAGCCTTGCTAACCTTTTGAAATTGGTCTAAGTCAAGGCTCTTTCATTGAATATAAGGGTGTATTAGTGAGAGTGGAGTCTCTATCCTCCCTCTCTCCTTCCTTCCTTCCTTCCTTCCTTCCTTCCTTCCTTCCCTCCCTCCCTCCCTCCCTCCCCCCCCCCTCGTTCGTTCGTTCGTTCGTTCGTTCTTTCTCTCTCTCTCTCTTTCTTTCTTTCTTTCTTTCTTTCTTTCTTTCTTTCTTTCTTTCTTTCTTTCTTTCTTTCGTTTTCTAATTGCCAGAGGGTGTGTGCACTCAATAGAGAAAAAGAGAAAGAAAGCATCCTTCAATGGGACGTGGTGGACACGCAAGCAAACATGCCCAATGTTTTTCTTTATGACTTTCTTTTAAAGAAAGATTTTTGCCATAGGGCGCATGCACTCACTGGAGAGACAGAGAGAGACAGAAAGTGAGAAATCACTCCCCGGGGAGGCGGCCACGCGGCAGTCCCTTCTCTTCCATTCTCCTCTTGGGATCTTGGTCACGCATGCCCACGTGCCCTGCCTGAGTTTTAAGCTGTCCAGCCCGGGACTCAAACTGTGGTTGACTTTGTGGGAATCCAGTGATGTAACCATTACATCATCTGCTGATCCTGCCCAAGGTATTTTTCACCACTGGGGCTGGGGCTTCAGCCTTGTGGGCGATTTGGGATCTGGCTTCCATTTCACAGTGCTTAACTACTGCACTATGGGTCTGGCTCTCTGTTCCATTTTTTCACTAAATCATACCCTTGTAACTTTCAAGTAGAGTCAGAATACACAGACACTTGTGCATTTGTCTGAATGCAAAGACATCCTAAATTTTTATAATTGTTTACTCATATTCTTTTATGTTTTCCATCCGTATTTGATTTGACAGTATTTTTGTTTCAGTTAATGTTTGGTTTTGTGTCCTGTAAGATTGTTTTTTTTTATCTTGAACTAATATTTTATCAGTTTATACCATATTTCTGTATATGAATGTAATGCCAATAGCTGTATAGTGAGTGCAAATTGGACTGGAGACAAAAGCAAGAGACTTACAAGGGTATGATTCAACTATGGGGGACACATTATCTTGGTATATGAAGGAGGCCCCATGGCTACAGTAGTGAGTGGGCTGTGGGCACAGGAGTATGTTTTGCAAAGGCAGTGAAGGGCAAGGGTTAATTTATGAACTCCTTTACGGGATGATTGACTAAGAAAGCTTTTACAGCTCTCCTTGAGCCATGTGGTTTGAAAGATAGGACAGGAGATAGAGAAAACCAGATATTCTCATCTTTTTGATCAATAACACAGAAACATTCTCTACCTTCTCTAACTGAAAAGTCAAAAGCAGAGGAAAGAGAGCCATGTATTTAACTAGGGAGAGAGCATATGTCCTGGTATTGATGTTTGCATTTTGCTAGGAGAGTACTGAATTTCCGAATTTGAGATCACAGTTTGGGAGTGGATAGAGGAATCTAATGCCCTTCGAAGATTATATTTGAGTAGGTTTCCAGTGTAGCTCTCAATGTAGCTCTATAAAGTATTTTATAGGCCACACTCATATTTCAAACGGGAGAAAACAAACAAACAAACTTAGATCAAATCATTATAAACTCTGGGAAAAAGAAATGAGACTTGCAGGTTCTTGTTAGGTCTTGCTTATTTGTATCTTGAGTCATCCTTGCACAAACATGCCAAAATCCACCCCATAAATATTGTTGAAAAGCAGCCTGTGAATTTGAAACTGCTTATTGCTTGATAAAGTTTCACAGCCTCTGTCTCTGTATGTTTTCTGTGGAAACCGAATATATGTAGTAAGGTGGAATCTGTGTTTAATTTTGGATACAATATGGCATCTTTTACTTAAAAATCTTTTACTTAAAAGTTGGGAGCAATTTTACATGCAGCTTTAATTCCATGCAAACATTATTTTTATATACTGCAGGAGAAATCATGCAAGAATTTAAAATAGAATATCTGTGCTAACATCTGTATTAATCTTTTGATGAAAGCTTGAAAGGAACTCTATTAAATAATATGAGTAGATATTTTAGGCTACTTTGCAGAATGGTAGAGTACCTACTTTTTAAAAAAATTACATTACAGATTTATTAGAAATAATATTTCACAGAATATTCCTTTTATTTTCATTTTTGCTTTATTATTGACAATGATTTCAACCATGAGTTTTGTTCAATAGTATTAAGAATCTTTTAAGATAGGAACTGTTTTCTCTTCCCTGAGGAAGTATATTTATTACTATATGTATAATTAATATTGTTTTAAGGAAATTGAATAGCTTAGTTTAAATATATATGAGTGGAACTCAAGTGTTTTGCAGTATTTGGGGAAGAAAATATGAATTGCTAAAAAATCTGTATTACGTTTTAATTTATATAATTTAATTATTATGTTAATAAAGACAGTGATGTATCATAGGTATTTTTTGTTAGCAATTCTCAGGAGATATAGTTTTGATTAGCCAGGAATACCTTATTACCAGCCTATTCTAACGTGCTGTTCAATGCTTCAGGAGACTTGGAAATAAAAAAAATCCTACCTAGAAATCTTATTTTTATTATTTATAAACAACTTAAGAGCAGGTTTAATTGATTTAAGGGTCATTTATTGTGTATGATTTTTATTAGTTACATTGGTAATAACAAAAAATAAACTTTGCCCAGTTGATAAGAGTTAATGTACCTGAAACTAAATTTCTGGAAATTTTGCTCTTTTCTGGTAGACAAGACTGAAATCTAACAATACCAGTATTTTCCTAAAAGGTATTTTATGAGCTTATGAAACCTGTATCTATAGAGCTTCTACATTGCATCATAGTGGCCACAGTTGTCATTCATTGCTTTTGCATCATTTTTTCTTGTTTTCATTCACTATTATTTAGTGTCAAATTCTCATGTTCTTCTAGAGGTATACTTCACTTAATGTAATAGCAATACTTTGAAAAGTTTTGTGCATCAAAATGTATTATTGTCTACTCAGAGGAATCCAGCCCTTTTGGGTTAAACCTTTCCATAGCATCTGTGACTTTTTTGGTAGTGACAGAAAGTGCATGAGTGCATGAGAGAGAGACCTGCTGTTATTAGTGTATAACACTGTGTTTGGTGCCCTAATTTTCTCTTGGTACATCAGTTTGTGATAATACACAAAGTTTTTTTTTTTTTTTTTAAACCAGGTAAGCTCACCAAACTTGAGTGTCCAAGGTTTTTATTGAGACTTCATTACACAGGCACGATGGATTGCATCATTTGGCACAAGGCTGAACTCAAACGTTTCCAGCCTCTCCACCTCTCCAGGGATCAGGCTGAAATCACATGACTTAAAGCCTTTCCCTCTGATCACAGGATTGGTCTTTTCTGCCAGGACCAGCCCCCATTCTGAGTAATCTTATTAGCACCAAGTATGAGCCACCTCATTAGCATAAATTATCAACTGTGGTTTGAGTGAGACATCACAAATAACAAAGGTATTTCCATAAACTGGGAAATTTCAAAGAGTTAGAAGTTACCTCTGATGGGACCAGCGGGTGGCGTGGTGGTTAAGTTGCTGGATTCCCACGTGGCAGACCTCTGTCTGAGTCCTTGAACCTCAAGGCTTGTATTCTCACTTTCCCTTTCTCTCTCATTGTCTCTTTCTGGTCAAATTAAAAATACTAATAGTAAATAAAATGAAATAAGTAGTTCTTAAAACAAACATGAAATTACCTCTCAGGAGCTGGGACATTCTCATAACGCACCCATCTATTCTCTACAAAAGCCTAGTGTATCTTATTTTATTAGATGCACAGAGGACTGAACTATGTATCATTTCTTTACCAGATTTTTTTTTTTGAGAGTTTTTTTTCGCTATAGGGCGCGTGTGCTCGCCAGACAGACAGAGAGAGACATAGAGACAGAAAGCGAGAAATCACCCCCCCAGGGGGGATGGTCATGCCACAATCCCTTCTCCTCCATTCTCCTCTCGGGATCTTGGGCAGGCACGCACACGCGCCTGGCGTGAGTTGTAAGCCACCGGGTCTGAGACGCGAACCGCGGTCGACTACGTGGGAGTCCAGTGACATAGCCATTACACTAACTGCTGGTTCCCCATTTCTTTACCAGATTTGAATTGTAGTGGGTATCAAGAGTTCTTGATTCAGAACCTTTCTCTGCCACTGATTATGTGACCTTGGGTAAATTACTTAAGTGTGTTTGAGCCTCAATTTTCTTATCTGTATAATTAATCAAGTAGCATCTATTGTACTTATTATAAAAAAGGATGTTTCTTGGGTTTTTTTTGGAGAGTTTTTTTTTTTTTTTTTTTTTTTTTTTTGCTATAGGGCGTGTGCACTTGCCAGAAAGACAGAGAGAGACAGAGAGACAGAAAGTGAGAAATCACCCCTCAGGGTGGATGGCCACACCACAATCCTTTTTTCTCTATCTTCTCTTGAGATCTTGGGCATGTATGCACAAGCACCTGGAGTGAGTTTAAGCCATCGGGTCTGGGACTCGAACTGTGGTTGAGTACATGGGGGTCCAGTGACATAGCCATTATGCCAACTTCTGGTCCCAGAAAAAAAGATGTTTTATGGAATGTTTGCACATAAAAGTCACTCTATAAAATAATTATTATAGATATATTTAATATATTGACATACTGACATTTATAATAAATGTAAATATATGTATGTTTTATATATGCTACACATAATCACTCTATTTAATATAATGTGTTGTATACATCATATTAATGTATTTGTAATACATATGAATTAAATATATAAATATAATTATATTTTGTATAAGTTGTATGTAAGATATATATTGTATGTGGATGTGTGTATTAGGAGAATTTAACCAAGAGACTGATAATATAATTGCTTTGTCATTTAGCCATTTCTTGCCAAACAAATCAAATAGTAACTGGTGTTCTAAACTATTATATTTGAATTAGTTTTGTGTTATGGATGACATCTATACATTCCTAAATATGGACTATAATTTTAAATTAGTACATTTCTTTTAGACTATCTGACTATCAATTTTTTTTTGAGAGAGATTTTTTACCTTAGTGTGCATGTGTTCGTTGGAGAGAAGAGACACACAGTGAGAGGGGAAGTGAGAAAACACCTCCCACCAGGAATGGCCATGCTGCAATCCCTTCTCCATTCTCCTTCTGGGATCTTGGGCATGCACACACACGCTCCTGGCATGATTTTTCAAGCCACTGGATCCGGGCCTTGAACTGTGGTTGTCCATGTGGGAATCCAGTGATGTAACCACTATGCCATCTGCTGGTCCTTACACTATATTTTTTATTACCTTTGTGTTTCTTTTCTTTTGACTGCTTTCATTATACCACTTACTTGAGGTTTGACCAACCCTAAATTCTTTTATGGTTTACATTGTTTATGTACATTTTTTGTGCTAATCCTTCCTTCCAATTAAAGTCACCATTTATTACGGGTGTTAAATAATCAATGTATAATACCTGAGGTTGTACAGTAAATGTTTTTGTCTGTCCACAAATTAGAAAGATTAGATTAGCTTTTTATACCTCCTCCATAGAAAATAAAGATACTACACTGGAATTTATGACCACTTTATACTATATTGGAATTTATGATACTATATTGGAATTGATGACCCAAATGCCCTAATTAACATATGAAAGTGCTATGTGTTCCAAAACTATGAGCATATGGTATGAGCATCTTTTTTTTTAGATTTTTTTTTTTTTTTTGGAGAGGTTTTTGCCATAGGGCGCATGCACTCGCCAGACAGAAAGAGAGAGACAGAGAGACAGAAAGCGAGAAATCACCCCCCAGGGAGGATGGCCATGCCGCAATCCCTTCTCCTCCGTTCTCCTCTTGGGATCTTGGGCACGCACGCACTCGCGCCCGGCGTGAGTTTTAAGCCACCGGGTCCAGGACTCGAACCGTGGTCAGCTACGTGGGAGTCCAGCGACATAGCCATTACACTAACTGCTGGTTCCAGTATGAGCATCATTTTGTAAACAATACATGGGCTAGCTCCATGACCTGGTGGTTATAAAAAGCTAGATCACACATGGTCAACTATGCAGTTTAAGTCACTAACCTGGTGGTTTAGAAAACACGCCAGGTACACGTACATGCATGCCCAAAATCCTGGAGGGAGGAAGAGATGGAGGAGAGGGGACTGTGGTGTTAACCATTCCCTATAGAAGGTGCTTTATTTTCTCCCTCTGTCTCTCTCGTGCGCATGCCCTCACCAGAGGGCAAGGAAAAAAAAGAAGAAATTAAAGAAGAAAAGCATGAAAACAAAAAAAATCAAAAACAGCCACAAACCTATATGAAACAGTGAACATGGTTTTCTAAAACTTGGCACATTGGTGACAAAGCTGAATTAAAACACTAATAAAGAAATGTAAAACTCTGAACAAATCTTTTTAAAACTTGTCACATTGCTTGATAAAGCTGAATTAAAAGACCAATTAAAAATGGGGAAATAGAATTGGAGATTTTTATTAATTGTGGCAGTAAAAACAATCAAAATGAGAAAGTGGTTTATGGAAAAATAATTTTTATTTCATAGTTTTCTGTGAACCTGTCAGTTAATTTTTATGATTAAATATTAACCCACATTACATTGCATAACTATTTCATAGACGCTATTGCAAATTGCTACAATTCGTTTTTTACTAAAGAAACTGGTGGAGGTTGAACTATGTTATATATTAAAAGACTTCAATCCCTCGTGTGAGTGAAGCGGAGGAGTGAATTAATTATCTGGATAACAGGGAAGAAGATAACATTTCAGTTGTGGTTATCTAGAAATGTCATGTGAAAGGTTTTTTTTTTTTCCTTCATAAAGTGTCCATTTCTAGCTTTCAGTATGGCCTGTTAATGTAACCAGGAAACTCGAGAAGGACCCCAGGGATCGTTTCTCAAGGGATAATTTCTTGACTTCTTCAACTACAGAACTGGTTTTATGTGATTTACGTACTAGGATCCTATGAAAGACATCTTTTAGAAACCACTAATCTAACAGAGTGTTTAGGGATTTTTAACATAACCTGAGCAGTACCAAATTATACTAGAACATAGAAAAGTAGTTGCAAAGAGGAGACAATGCAGGTGGCAAGAGAGACTAGTTTTTTCTTCACACTCCCACACTAAGAATGAGAAGACTGTAACGTTAATGTGATTGATGGGTTGCACACCGTATGCTATTTGCTAGGATGATGCTGTGCTTTTCAAAGAAATTGAGATCAAATTCGTATAAGATAAAGTGAACTATTTTAAGTAAAGCATACAATTCAGTAGCATTTAATACATTCATCATGTTGTTATCCTTCACCTCTATTTCTTTCTTTTTTTGGGGAGAGGTTTTTGCTGTAGGGCGCGTGCGCTCACCAGAACGACAGAGAGAGACAGAGAGACAGAAAGCAAGAAATCACTCTCTGGGGGGATGGCCACTCCGCAATCCCTTCTCCTCCCTTCTCCTCTTGGGATATTGGACATGCACACACACATGCCCGGCGTGAGTTTAAGCTACTGAGTTCAATGACATAGCCATTATGCCAATTGCTGGTCCATATCACCTCTATTTCTAAAACACTTTTTCTTTAAGGCTTATTGCATAGGATGCATGCGTTCACTGGAGAGAGATACAGGGTAATGAGAAATCACCTCCCCACCCCTCCGGGGGAAGAGGGGGTGACCATGCTGCAATCCCTTCGTTCCCCAGGTATTTTGGGCATGCATGCACATGTGCCTGGCATGATTTTCAAGCTGCCAAGTCCAGGACTGGAACCGTGGTTGGCAACATAGGAGTTCAGGACCTTAACCATCATGCTACCTGCTGGCCCCTCCAAAGCATTTTTATCCCTATGCTATGTATATATATATTTTTTTTTTTTGGAGAGGTTTTCACTATAGGGCGCGTGCGCTCGCCAGACAGACAGAGAGAGACATAGAGACAGAAAGCGAGAAATCACCCCCCAGGGGGGATGGTCACGCCGCAATCCCTTCTCCTCCCTTCTCCTCTCGGGATCTTGGGCACGCACGCACACGCGCCCAGCGTGAGTTTTAAGCCACCGGGTCCGAGACGCGAACCGCGGTCGACTACGTGGGAGTCCAGCGACATAGCCATTACGCTAACTGCTGGTTCCCGCTATGTATATTTTTTAATTGCCAAGGTCATGTGCCCTCCCGAGAGAGAGAAAGGCAGAGACAGAGAGGGAGACAGAACCCCACGATGGGGCATGGTCACAGTGCAATCCCTTCTCCTCCATCTTTTTATTCTGTTGGGATTTGGGGCCATGCATGCCCATGTACCTGTTATTTTTCTCGAGTCACAGGAGCCAGGACTTGTACCATTGTTGGCCTTCTGGGATCTGGCTCCCTTAACCAGTAGGCTGTGAGGGCTGACCCGCTATGCTATACTTTTAAACTTGTTTTACTGAATTTATTTATACTGTGCTTCTTTCTAAAAAGAGCTTAGGAGTGGCTTTTAATTAAGGGTGTTCATAAAATAGAAATGAAATACCAAAACCAAGCAAAGAGGAAGGAAACTAAAATGTAATCTACAAGTGTTAATGTAGTTTTTATTCAGTGCCAAGGTTTGACTCTTAAAGTCTCCCACAGCAGAGCACAAAGGTGCATCTGATAAGTTATCTGAAAGCAGAGAAGAATACCAGCTCCTTAGAGGAAACGGTTTTTCTTGACAGTCAGTTCTAAGTGAAATTTCTCAATTGGGACTTGATGCGACATTGAGTGACTACAGTTTCACAGTAGATGATGAAACATTTTTAGCACAGCTGTTTCTGAAATAACCTTTATAAAAGCAAAGACCACATCATTACTCTGTGAGGCAGTGATAGGAATTTTAAAGTTAGCAGAACCATAAGTATTTGACTTCTTACTTGCTTGATCACAAATTAGTTCAGATATTTATTTTCTTAATAACCAACAGGTAGAACATGAGGTAGCCAGGAAGTCCTTCTGAAGGCCTCAGGTGACTTTGCAGTGGGTTTTGTAGCTCCTGAAAGGGCTGGAGTCACCTTGAGCCAGGGATGTGTTTCCAGTTAAACTTAGAAATATTAGAGGACTTTTATAGGCAAAAATTACTTATTAGATTTGGCAAATTTATTATCAATGGTGGAAGTATGGAAAGATTAGGTAAATTTTATTGGTTCTATAAGCCTACTTTTAAAATATTTATCCTAAAGATTTTGCTAACTTACAGTACAACCAAGAGTTGATGAGAGTTCAAGTTTCATTATACTTGTAAGCTCTGGGTATAATTATTACCATTCTTATCCTAATATAATGCAAAAAAGGAATTCTATTGTTACTTTATTTTTTAATATGTGATACATTGATAGTCATGATGATATATTGGGTTGTTGGGGGAAGTCATGACAATGCATTTTTGCTTAGAAAAACATAGAAAAAATATGTCATGACTTTTACAAAACCCCAGTAGCTGGTGACATCATATTATAAACTGTTGGTTGTGATCTAATATTTTCCCCCAAACTTTTCATTTCAGAAAAGTTATAAGCCTGAGAAATGTGGAAAATAGTACTGTGGACACTGTATTCCTTCATGTAGGTTCACCAGTGGTTAATATTTGGGACACCTTAGGGTTAGGGTAAAAAAATATTTGGGACACTTTCATTATCTACTTTATTAAAATGCTGAATTATTTGAAAATTTTAGACATGATATCTACCTTTAAAAATAGGGACATTTTCTTTCATTCTACAGCTGCTGTTATCATTCATGACCACAGCCAAAAAATTAAGGACATTTTCTTTCATTCTACAGCTGCTGTTTCAGTCATTACCACAGCCAAGAAATTTTATGTTGATATAGGAAAGTTATCTGATATGTGGTCTCTATTCAGATTTTTCCATGTCCCAAACATGCCCTTCAAGGCTGTTTCTCCCTGCCACCCCCAATCCAGGATTCAAACAAGAAACAGGTCTTGCTTGCATTTGGCTTCCATGCCTCTTTAGTCTCCTTTTTAAAAAAAAAAAGAAAAAAAAATAGTTAATTTTATTTATTCATTTGTTTTAATTTGATGAGAGAGAGAGAGAAAG
This sequence comes from Tupaia tana, assembly GCA_026018925.1. Lineage (NCBI taxonomy): Eukaryota > Metazoa > Chordata > Mammalia > Scandentia > Tupaiidae > Tupaia > Tupaia tana. The sequence goes on along the minus strand of JAKSZU010000005.1, from coordinate 75,063,160 downwards.
AGAGAGAGAAAGCCATGAGGTTTGGGACTTGAACCATGGTTGGTCATGTGGGACTGTCCAGTGCCTTAACCACCATACCACCTGCTGGCCCCCTCTTTCGTCTCCTTTAATCTGGAAAAGTTCCCCCTGCCTCTATTCTTTCATAAGATTGATAGGTATGAAACATACAGGCCAGTTCAATTCTTAAAAGTGCCCTATAGTCTGGTTTTTGTCTATTTGCATTTCCTGTTAAATTCAGGTTAAACATTATGGCAAGGATGTTAAGTGGGTGAGCTTGTATTCTTCACATTGTATCACCCAGAGACACTATGTTATTCGTTCTGTAATTAGGATGCTGCATTTGATAACTTGATTATGGTAGTATTTAGCAGATCTTTCCATCTAAAGCTAACTGTTCTCCTTTGTAATTAATGAAGAAGCTGTAGGATGATACTTTGAGATATATTATACACTGCAGGGACTTAATCATTGTTGTAGTCTTGTCATCTCATTCAGGGTCTGGCATGGAGTAAATACATATCAAAAGTTTGTTAAATGAAAAAATGAGTTGGGACAGTGTTTTTCTTTTACTTTTTTGGGGGAAAGATTTAATTATTATTATTATTTTTTGATTGGTTGATTGATTGTTAGAGAGCACATGCACTTGCCAGGAAGAGAGAAAGAGACAGGTAGCAGAGCAGGTATTCTGGAAAGAAAAGGCCAGTGAAAGCCAATCAGAAACGCAGCCCTGGGATCGTCCATGCATGTGTGTGTGTAAGTGTGTGTGTGTGTGTGTGTGTGTGTGTGCAGGTGTGCATATACATCCTGGAGAAAGTTATTGAAGGTCTTTGTTCTTGAGGAACTGATTGTTTAGAGGTGTAAAGATTTCACGTAAGAAGCAATTCAAAAACATTGACAATAGAAGCCTGAAATTTAAATTCAGAAGGCATTTAGGAACAGTCCACTTCCATCCCCTCTCAGGTGAACTAACAGTTACAGGAATGTGTTGATTTTCTCAGGGTCACATAGTAGAGGTCTGGGCTGAAAACAATTTGAGTTTAGAAAAATCTTTCAAAGCCTTACCTACTGACCCTGATATTATAAAGGATAATTTATGTTCACAACAATTAAGATGGATGTACTGTAGTGAATTTCTTCAATAAGAGTTACAGTAACCTAATCTATTATTGTAAACATGCAGACAGAACAAGGTTTATTTCTGATTTATTTTTTTTCAAGAATTTTTAAATTTTATTATTATTTTTAACTTGCTATAGTCATCAGAGAGAGAGGGAAAGTAAGAAAGCAAGCTGCCAGGTCTGGGACTTGAACCACAATCAGCTATGTGGGAATCTAGCATCCCAACCACGCACGCCATCTGCTGGCCTGTCTCTCTCTCTTTTTTTGTTTTACGAGAGAATTTTGCTAGAGGGTGCGTGTACTCATCCGAGAGACAGAGAGAGGCAGAGAGACAGAAAGCACAAAATCACCCCCAAGTGCAGATGGCCATGCTGCAGTCCCTTCTCCTCTATTCTCTTCTCGGGATTTTGGGCACACATGTTCACATGTCTGGTGTCAGTTTAATCTGCCAGGTCTGGGACTTGAACCTGGGTTGACTATGTGGGAGTCCAGCAATGTAACCATTATGCCATCTGCAGGCCCTCAAATCTGATTTTTTGGAAACAATGGAGTTTCCAGATGTATACAGTTTGCACAAGGATGGCTACAGTGCTACTGAATTGGGTGCCATCTAATGGTTGGGGTTGTCCTTAAATAAAAGCATGAGTTTGCATTTACCTGTATTTAATTGATTCTAAAATGTGCATTTTCTTCCCACCTTTAATATCTCTACAGTCTGAATGTGTCTTACAATGTATGACTTCCTGAATTTGATTAAAGACAACAATCACTTGAAGGAGAGTCTATCATAGTGACTTCTAAAGCTTGAAATAACTTAGTTTTTCTTTTATTTAAATAATCATTTTTTGGGGGACGAGCAGATGGCATAATGGTTACACTGCTAGAATCCCACATAGTCGACTGTGATTTGAGTCCCAGACCTGGCGGCTTAAAACTCATTCCAGGCCGCAGAAGATTCCTCATGGCTCCTGGGAACTAGATATTTCAGGGGACAGGAGAAATGAAGATTTTCTACTCATAATTTAGCCTCCAGCAAGCAAAACTAGCGTGTGATCACAACAGAACGGCAAACAGATTCTAGAACACCTCTGTCTGCTTGCTCCTGAACATTGAGGCTTAACTTCAAGAATTTGAAAGAAACACACCATCCATCAGATGACAAGAAATCACCACCGGATCACGAGAAATATGGGAAAATGAGAAAATACCTCTCCTCCAAGGGAAAAGAGTAACTCTCCTTCATCCACAAGCAGTTCGGTGAAATTCATGGAAATGTCTGATAAGGAATTTAGAGCATTCATAATGTCGAAGCTAACAGAGATGGAAGAAAAGAGAGATAATGAACTGCTAAAGAGAAAGGAGAAAGAAGTTGCCGAGTTCCAGGAGATGAGGAAATTCTTGCAAGATCTAAAAGAGGAATTACACACTGTACAAAAGACTCAAACGGAACTGCTAGAGATGAAGTCTATAATACAAGAAGTCAAAATCTCCCTTGAAAGTATTAAAAGCAGACTAGATCATTCAGAAAATAGAATCTCAGATGTGGAAGAGAAAATGGCTGGCTTAGAAAAATCAACCACAAAGACTGAGAAAATGGCCCAAAAATTTGAGAATGATATGCGAGAACTACTGGATACCATCAAACGTCCAAATATCCAGATAATTGGCATTCCAGAAGGTGAAGAGACCCATAAGGGCATTGATAATCTATTCCATGAAATCCTGCAAGAAAACTTTCCAAACCTAGAGAGGCATTCGAAGATCCAGTCCCAGGAAATACAAAGGACCCCAAATAGAATCAACCCAAGAAGATCTTCTCCAAGACACATTATAGCCAGGTTGACCAAAACCACAGACAAAGACAAGATACTAAGATTGGCAAGAGAAAAACATCAAGTTACCTACAAAGGACATCCCATCAGGCTAACAGCAGATCTCTCATCGGAAACAATGCGAATGAGAAGAGAATGGGAAAATATATTCAAAGTATTACGAAAGAAGCAATTTCAGCCAAGAATACTGTACCCGGCAAGATTATCTTTCAGATGGGAAGAAAAGACAAGAACATTCTCAGATAAACAAAACCTGAAAGAATTTACCAGCACCAGACCAGATCTCCAAGAAGTTCTCAAGGGTGTGCTGTATCAAGAAAATTAAACACAGACACATGGAAATAAGAGTCCAAAAACTATGAAAGTGGCCAACTTAATCATAGGGACAAGTACGGAGTTGAATATTATATTCCAGAATTTAATCAGGAAAATTGAACCAGAACAGAAGATAAAAGTACATGAGACTGATAGGTTCATGCACCTACCATTTGAACAGAATCCTAACTTGTTTCCTGGCTTTAAGCAAAGTTCCTTGGCACTTCTTTGAGTTAAGTTAAAACTGGTTTTCTTAGTAGTAATGAGTGAACTCACCATTGAAAGTAGTTAGATTATGTAGGAAATTGTGTGATCAATGCAACGTGGGTGGGAAGGGAATGAAGGACAATTGTAGACACCGGAGGTGGTGTGAGAGGAGGGTGGGAAGGGACAGAGGGTCAGAAAGAGGGGTGGAAGTAATTCTAGGAACTAGTAATGGAAAATTTTTTGTAATGTGCATGATTGAGTCACTATGCAGTGTGTACTGGATGGGAGATCACATTTTGTATGCTGTGATGAAGCTTAGGGAAGGAACGTAAATTGAGTTACAAAAAAAAAGTTTCAGAAAAAAAAATATATATCTATTCAATGACTGCAGTAGGATATGTAGCCACAGCTAGGTGCTACTTTATAGATGCGTGAAGTAAGACTTGTGTTCATGGAAATGTGTGTATCACCTGTGTTTGCTATGAGGGTATTTGGATTGATTAGGGTCTTTGGCGTTACAATAAAATGTGAGGAGAAAACAGTATAGAAAGCAAACATAGATACCAGAGACAGTGTGGGAGGAGAGTGGGAGATGGTAGAGGGTAAGAGGGAGGGAATCAAGGTTGGGGGGGGGGGGGAAGCAAAACATACAGAAGACAAGAAATGGAAGATCATTTGCTGACAATAACATGTTTGTTGATGTGCTTGATTGAGACAATATATAGTGTACTCTGGATGGAAAATCTCATTTTGTATGCTGTAATGATGTTCAGTGAATGAATGCAAATAAATAAATTGAAATTAAAAAAAAAAAAGGGAAAAAAAAAAAAAAAAACTCATTCCAGGCCTGTGTGTGTGTATGCGCAAAATCCTGAGAGGAGAATGGAGAAGAAGGGAATGCAGCGTGGCCATCCTCCCTGGGGGCGGGGGGGGGGGGGGGTGTGATTCCTCTGTCTCTCTGGCGAGCACACACACCCTATAGCAAAAATCTCTCTCTCAAAAAAAGAAAAGGAATCATTTAATTTTATTCATTATTATTATTAATTTAATTTGCTATAGGGCACATGTGCTCACCAGAAAGACAGATAGAGAGAAAGTGAGAAAGCTAGGCACCAGGTCTAGGACTTGAACCGCAGTCGGCCCTGTGGGAGTCCAGCACCTTTAGCTGCCATGCCACCTGCTGGTCCCTAAAATCACTTAAAAAAAAAAAAAAAAGATTTCTAGACTAGCTCAGACCTATTGAATCAGCTGTCATTAAACTAGATTATGACTAGGATAGTAACATATTGTATGGCAGTTTTTCACAACGTCTCATCTGTTCACAGCTTTTTTAGGGAGTAACGAGTGGTAAATTTTATTTAGACTTGGAGCATTTTCGGTCATTACTAAATGTTGTGTTTCATGTTGATAAATTGTAAGTTTACCAATACAAAATATTTTCTTTCCTTTTATACAAATTACACATAGCTGATTTTAGAGCTGTAGGACCTTACATTTATAGAGGAGTTTATGGTTTAGAAAGCCTGTTTGTGTATATTATCTCATTGAATCCTTACAACCGTTTGTGAGGAAAATGTTCAACAGTCGATGTTATGCTTGTGGCACAAGGAAGAAAGTATTATGCTCAAGGTCCATATCTAACTTACATTCAGGTCTCCACAACAAGTCTAGTGCATCCCGGAGACAGGCAGTGTGCTATTCCACATATGTTAAAATATGAATTATTCAATTACAACTTCTGTTTTTAATTTTTATTAAAAACTTTTTTTAGGTTTTTGCCATTACGCTAACTGCTGGTTCCCATAGAGTACATGTGCTCACCAGAGAGAGAGAGAGAGAGAGACAGTGAGAGCGAAAGTGAGCAGTCACCCTCCAAGGGAGGTGGCCATGCCACAATCCCTTCTTTGTTCTCCTGGGATTTTGGGCACACATATATACCCACAAACGCATGTGTCCATTGTGATTTTCCAGCTGTCAGGTCTGGGATTTGAACCACAATCAGCCACGTGGGAGTCCAGCACCTTAACCACCTCGCTACCTGCTGGTCCCACAACTTGAGTATTTTTTTTTTTTTTTTGAGAGGTTTTTGCTATAGGGCGAATGTGCTCGCCAGACAGACAGAGAGAGACAGAGAGACAGAAAGTGAGAAATCACCCCCTGGAGGGGATGGCCATGCCGCATTCCCTTCTCCTCCATTCTCTTCATGGGATCTTGGGCACTCACGCACACGTGCCGGCGTGAGTTTTAAACTACTGGATCCGGGACTCGAACCGTGGTCAACTACATGGGAGTCCAGCGACATAGCCATTACACTAACTGCTGGTCCCCAACTTGAGTATTTTTGAGAACAGTTCCATGTATTGTTCTCTATGCTGCATGGGACACAGAGATGTACAATATATGTACCCACTGATGATTTCAAATTTTGTAAGGATGTGAGAAGTAGTTACCTATGTGGTTTTATTCTCTCATGTCTGCATATTTATTATTAGAAAAAATACCTTTATTATTAGAAAAAAATTGCTATTATTAGAAAATTTCATTTACAGTGTAGTGTGAAGAAAAATTTTAGGCTTTGGGATTGGCATTGTCCTGGGGTCAAGACTTTGTTCTCCATGGTTAAGTGTCTTTGACCTTACGCAAATGACTTCTTTTTTTGAGTGATATTTGAAAAATGGAGATGATTATTTCTATTTCAGAGACTTTATGAGGGATAAATTCGTATTATCTAATATGAATAATGTGCCTGGAAAACTGGCTGATCTATAGTAAGTAGTTAGTAAATGATAGCCATTATATAATGTAAGTTCAATATTTCTTTCCTGTTTTTTTCTTTCTTCCCATAGGGCACATGCACTTGCTGGAGAGAGACAGAGAGCGAAAGTGAGAGGGAAAGTGAGAAATCACTCCCTGAGGGGATGGCCACGCCACAGTCTCTTCTCCATTTTCCTCCTGAGATTTTGCACATGCATGTGCAGGCCTGGCATGACTTTTTTCAAGTCACATGTCTGGGACTCACATCGTCGATAGACATATGGGAGTTCAGCGCCTTAACCACCACACAACCTGCTGGCCCCCAGTATTTCAATTAAAGTGGAGAAGTGAAAACCCATAAATTATAATTAATTTACATTATAAAGTAATATATTGACAGAACATCAACACAAAGTTTGATATATGTTTTGTTTTATTTACTCTTTCTTCTTAGATTTGTGTACATCTTTTCTTTTCTTTTCTTTTTTTTTTTATGAGAGGTTTTTGCTATAGGGTGCGTGTGCTCGCCAGAAAGACAGAGAGAGACAGAAAGCAAGAAATCAACCTCCAGAAGGGATGGCCACGTAGCAATCCCTTCTCCTCCATTCTCCTCTCGGGATTTTGAGCATGCGTGCACATGCGCCCAGCGTGAGTTTAAGCCACCGGGTCTGGGACTCGAACTGTGGTCAACTACATGGGAGTTCAGTGACATAGCCATTATGCCAACTGCTGGTCCCAGAGTTGTGTACATCTTAAGGTGGCTTACAGAGACGATGGAGAGTGTACCAGAATGGTTTTAAATCCAGGATTCCAAGTTGCATCTGTGTATTCAATAAAATAAAGAAATGAAACCTGAATAAAAATTGATTTGTTGCGTGATACTATTAAAATTTTCATCTACTCTTTTTGTTTTCTTGAATTTTTCTCTTTACCTAAATTAATGATCACAGCATTTAATTTTTTACTACAGAGTGCCATTTGATTTTTATAATTATGTTGTTCCAGATTTCCTCCGACAACTAAATATATTTTGTTGAGGATTTGGGGATGCCCAACATCAGTGTTTAGTTTGCCTGTTCTCTGTTACGCTAGCAGCTAATCCTTCTTTCAGGTGTTTGTTTTTTCTCCTATCTGCTTATAACATGCTTTAAGAGGGCCGGCCCGTAGTACACAGGTTAATCTCTGCGCAGAGGAAGCGGGATCCCGTGTGACTGGGATTTGAATCCAGCCCCTGCTGCACCACGCTGGGCACCTACCTTGTTGCCCAGAATTCTGCTGGGATGGAATATTGGCAGAAAGGGGATTGCAACATGACCAAGCCCTACTGGGGGGTGCTTTCTCTCTCTTTCTCTGATATGTGTGTATGTGCCCAGTGGCATAAGGAAGATGTTCTAAGAAATCTTGAAAGTTTCTCCATTGTTGTGTCTTTATATTCTTCTAATTCCTACTGTCTAAATTTCATAGTTGTTGGTGTTGTGAAGTGCTTGGCAAGGTAGGCGGGAGGCATGCCAGATAGGAAGCCCCACTGTTCCTGGTCTCTGATAGCTGTGATTCTGAGTAGGGATAGGGCTCAGAGACCGATATAAAACACTGTTCTCAGGGTAGGTTGTTCTTTCAGGGTGAAAAGAGGCGTTTTAGGTGATTTGGATTGACATTCTTCCTTTTACCCTCATTGATAATCACTGACATAGAGAAGTAGAAGGAAAGTGGAGCAAGTCCTCTGCTATTAATAAATACTTAAGTTGTAATTTCACTTTGTAAGGGTATCCGCAAGACAGTGATTGATACATGTTTTATTTTCTGATAGGGAAACCCATCCCTGTATTCTGGACAGGTTATGATAAGAATTTTATTAATTGTAATTAATTAATTAATTTTAAAGAATTATTTTATTTAACCTTATTACTTATTTCAATTCGACCAGAGAGGGACAGAGAGAGAGAAAGCAAGAAAGCAAGCCGCCAGGTCCAGGACTCAAATTGCAGATGGCCATGTGGGAGTCCAGCACTCCTAAACGCCACAGCATCTACTGGCCCCCAATTTTATTTCTTTATATTTTTGGATAAATTAAAATTTTTTTAAAATAAATTCATTGATTTACTTTTAATCACATATATCTTTATAGTGCACAGCATTGCTTTTTCTAGTACAAATACCAGACATATCAGTCAAGACAGACATTACTGTATACATTATCATCAGCAAATAGCTTTTCATTTTTTTCGTCCCTCATCTATTCCCCACCCCCACATTACCCCATCCTCTTATTATCTCTAGTATCTACAGATAATAAGAATTTGTCCCAGCAGCCTACTTGTTCTTTCTCACACGTAGCAGTTGTTTTGATTTATATATAATTACATTTTTTATTACTTCATTGAGCATTATTTAGTACTTTCATATGCATTATAACAAAAATACTGAAATGCTTAACAAATTGATATGGAAAGCTCAGCCATGGGTTAGAAGCCAGGTACCTGGCAAATATAGTTTCTTTTGTGTCTCTGAATTTTGTTTTTATGTTCCTTTAGAAACTGTAACATAGCCTCCCATGTGGCTGACCACTGGCCGTTCAAGTTTTGGTTTGGTAGCTTGAAAATCACACTGGGTGCTTGTGCGTGCGTGCCCAAAATCCCAGGAGGAGAATGGAAGAGAAGGATTCCAGCATTGCTTTCCCTTCTGCGGGATGATTTCTCACTTTCCCTCTCACTGTCTCTTTCTCTTACTCTGGTGGGTGCATGCTCCCTGTGCCAAAAACCTTAACAGAAAGGAAAGGAAGGAGGGAGTGAGGTAAGACAAAAAAAGAAGGAAGGAAGGAAGGAAGGAAAGAAAGAAAACCATGGGACAAATCTTGCCTTTTAATTCTGACTCACTTCAGCAGGAAAAGAAAAGAGTTACATAGCTATTTGTCAGTGACATTCCTTACCACTGTTGGCATTCACTGTTGAAAGCATCTGCCTACTGGAGGGTACAAACAGCAGTTGATGGGCCTTGTGCTTTTCATCAACCTAAGAGGTAATGATATTGTTAGCATAACCAGGCTGAAGAAAGCATTCTCAGTCTCCATAGGATAGGGAGTCTGGACTGTTTTCTGTTTTATTTTTTACTCCCTCTGTCACCGAATCCCTTTTCTTCATTACTCCCATCCCACCTCCCAATCAGTCACACTCATTTAAATCTTAGTTTTACTTTTCTACTCTCTCCCTCCTTATTTTGCCAGAGGGCACAAGCACTCAACAGAGAGACAGAGAGAGGGGGAGAGAGTATCCCCGCCCCCCGTGGGGCGTGCTCATGTCCTAATTTCTTCATTTCTCCACTCTGTCAGGATTTTGGACATGTATGCACATACACCCACTGTGTTCTTCAAGTCACTAGGGTTGGAATTCAAACTGTGATTGGCTTGTCTAATGATTGTGGGATTTGACTCCCTCAACTCTCAGTTTTGGGATATTTACGCAGCATTCTCTCTCTCTCTCTCTCTCTCTCTTTTTTTATTACTGTTGATCTTCAGGATCTTAATAAATAATATGACTAACATTTATTGAGCATTATTTGATTCTCTACTGAACACTTTTTTAAAAAATAATTTTAGTTCTGAATGAGTCTGTGGGTAAATTTTGTTAGTAGGTTTATTCCCCAGATAAAGAAATTCAAGTTTTGAGAAGTTAATATGTTAAAAGAGCATTTGCCTAAAACAGAATATCACTTCCTCCTCTTTGACACCTAACATTTTGTATTTAGGCCACCCTATATAATTGAGGGAGTTAAAAAAAAAAAAAAGGTTATACGTAGTATACATTATGATGTTTGAAAACTTGCCTAAGTAGTTTCTGAAATTGTTATGTGTGTAGCCCTGAAATGAGAATTATGAATGGTGATTGCTAATTAAGTACATTTAGCTCAATTCTCTATAACAATTGAGCATAAAAAATTGAGTGTAGCTATAGCATACCATGAGATACAGAGATGTGTAAGAGACTCTAAATTGTCTTATTATGGATGAAACAGACATGTGCAATTAAGTTGTAATCTAGATCAGATGGGGATGGCCATTGTAAGTCGGGGAAGGGAAGCTCAGAATGACCTGATTGGTTTTTACTGGCAGAATTGGGGAAGGCAGTAGAGTTATTCTATTTCTGAGTTTAACTGATTCTGTTAAAGCTTGCAATTTTAAATTGGTTCAATTTGTTATGTCTACATCGTTTTCCAACAAAGTAGGTGTTGCTGTAGTCTGTACAACTGGTGCCTAGACATCTATGGACTATAGAAAATAAACCATATTTTAAGTATTTTTAGAGACCTTAAAATATAACACTTTCAAGGTACCTAACGGAGGGAAATTATTTGAAAAAAAATTTTTTTGGGGGGCTGGTAAGAATGCAGTTTTTGGGTGAGTCTCTAGCATAGTGGTTAAAGATCTGGATCCCATGTAACTGACCATCGTTTAAATCCAGGCCCTGGTAACTTGAAAAACATGCCAGGCATATGTGTGTGCATGCCCAAAGACCTGATGGGAAGGAGAAATAAAGGAAAAGAGATTGTGGCAAATTCATGCCCACTTGTAGAAGGGCTTTCTCCCTTTCCTCTCTTGCAATTGAAAAAAAAAAAAAAAAAAAAAAGATGAGAAGTTCCATTTTTATTTTTTAAGATTAATTAGGTTGCATTTTTAAAAAGTATGCACATAATTATAGCTTTTCCTATTAATTTATGATTTGTTATGGTACCTACTCTTGAAAGTATGGTGTCCAGATGAGCCTGCTAAAGATAGCCACTTTTGGGGCTGGCAGATGGCATGGTGGTTATGGGCACTGGACTCTCACATGGCTGACTGCGGTTTGAGTTCCGGACCTGGTGGCTTGTTTTCTCACTTTCCCTCTCTCTTGCTCTGTCCCCATCTGGTTAAATAAAATAAATAAATAAATAAATAAAGTTAAATAAAATAATTCTTAAAAAAAGATGGCCAATTTATTGTATATATTCTGTATATTATATATATATAGTTTTATAGTTATATGTTTCAAAGGCACCTAATCATGCCTGGTTCTCTTTTTCAATCACCTAGCATTTAGCAAAGCACCTCCTGATAGAAGGTAAATAAATAATGTTTGAATGTTTGTTAATTTTTTATTTTAAGAGAGATTTTTGCCATAGGGTGTGAGTGCTTGCCAGAGAGACAGAGAGAGACAGAGAGATAGAAAGCGAGAAATCATTCCCCAGAAGGAATGACTGTGCTGCAATCCCTTCTCCTCCATTTTCCTCTTGGGATTTTGGGCAGGCACGCACATGTGCTCAGTGTGAGTTAAAGCCATCAGGTCCAGGACTTGAACTGTAGTTGACTACATGGGAGTCTAGTGATGTAACCATTATGCCATCTGCTGGTCCCCTCTTCTTTTTTCTTTTTTAAGAGAGATTTTTGTTGTTGGGAGTGTGCAATTACCAGACACACACACACACACACACACACACACACACACAGAAAGCAAGACACAGAGACCTTCCAGGGGAGATGGTCATGTCACAATCCCTTTTCTTCCACTGTCCTCTTGGGATTTTGGGCATGCACGTACACGCGCCTGGTGTGAATTTTAAGCTGCTGGGCCTGGGACTCCAACAGTGGTTGACTACATGAGAGTCCAGTGACCTAACCATTACGTTATCTGCTGGTCCTATGTGAATTTCTATTGAGACATGGTGGTATAAACATGGGAAACTTCATTAGTGGTTTACTCTTCAATATGCATTTCTTCCCTTTCAGTCCAGCCTTTGTGTAATTCATAGTAACTGTTCATTCATTTGTATATCCCTTTGATTTAACCTTGAGGATTTCTGCCATGATACACTTAATATTATTCATCTTTTAATTACCAGTGTCTGATCTGATACGTGGATGAAAAAACACTAGTCTAATGAATGTTTACTGTCCTCTAAGTCCTTCATAATTGTTATGCTCATAAAAGATACAAGAATTCTTTAACAAAAGGTCCTGTTGAAGGTCAGAATTTTTTTTTTTCTTTTGCTAGTTGGCACATGCACTTCGCTAGGTCAGGGAGAGTTGGGTGAAGGAGGACTGAGAAATCACTCCACATGAGGGTGGTTATCCTACAGTCCCTTTTCCATTCTCCTCTTAGCATTTAGGGCCTGGAGTTTTTCTTTTTCTTTTCTTTTTTCTTTTTAAAAATAATTATTTATTTAACTTTATTTATTTATTGATTTATTTTAATTTGACCACAGACGAGCAGAGAGAGAGAGAGCAAGAGAGAGAGAGCAAGAGAGAGAGAAGGAAAGTGAGAAAGCAAGCTGCCAGGTCCCGGACTAGAACCATGGTCAGCCATGTGGGAGTTCAGTGCCCTTAACTGCCACACCACCTGCCAGCCCCAGGCCTGGAGTGTTTTTTTATGTAGCTGGGTCTGGGACTTGAGCCACACAGTTGGCCATGTGGAATACAGCCACCTTAACCATCATGCCACTGGCTGACCCAAAAGTCAGATATTGATTTTAATATTTAGTATATTATTTTCCAAGTAGTTTTGAATATTGTGTATATGACATTGATTTTCATACTGACCTAACTATACTTATAATTAATAAAATTGACCGTATTTGTTTCCTATTGCTTCTATAACAATTTACTGCAAATTTAGTGGCCTAAAGCAACATAAATGTTTTACCTCACATTTCTGGAGGTCAGATATCTGAAACAGGTCTTCTGAGGCAACAGGCAATGTGTTGGCAGGACTGCTTTTCCTCTGGAGACTCCAGGGGAGAATCTGTTCCTTGCTTTTTCCAGCTTCTGAAGGCTGCATAAATGCCTTGGCTTGTGGCCACCCTCCAGCAATTGCATCATTCTGACATCTGTTTCTATGATCATATCTCCTTCTCTGAATTTCTTGCCTCCCTCTTTCCCTTGTAAGGACGTTTAGGATTATGTTAGACCCACTGAGATAATCCCGTGTAATCTTCCCACATCAGGACCCTTAAATTAATCATACCTGCCAAGTCTCTTTTGCTATATAATTTGTCAAGGATTAAGACATGGACGTCTTTGGTGGGGAATCAAGGGTCTGGTTGCCACACTGATAAAACTCTTTTGGAAACTTAACTTGTTTACTTAAACTGTGAATTAAGCAACAATAGTAGTTGAAAAGAAAATTAAAAGGATGTCTTCTAAACAAGTTTGAGTGAGATATTTGTTTATACGAAGATTTGGACAGAGTTGTCTAAAATTTCTGTTATATACTCTCCATATCAGACAATCTTGTTATTTTGTATAATTAATATAGTATCTTTTGAGTGAGCAGCTTGATTTGCGTTGGAGAAAGAACACAAGTTTAAAAGATCAAGTGAATTAGGCTTACTGAGTTGTAAGTAGCATATTCAGGAAAGTGACAAAATACTAAATTTGAGCTGTGAAAAGTTAGACTTATGAATTACTTTTACAGGTATAATACTTGTATTTAAATGATTTAAAATCATCATAAATACCATAAGAATGAAGATTTATATATAAAGTTTAGTGAAATTTCACTTTAGTCTCCACCAGAAAACTGGAATTTCCTCTTGGATGAGGAACAAAGCAATATTTTTTTTCTGTGGCAAACATATTTATAGAACTTTCAAAGGGAAGCATTAATAATTATGTTGCTCAAGCTTATCTTCAACTACAGCAGCTAAGCTCTTTGCTCTCAAAATATATGGTTGGCTAATACGAAACATTTGGTTACCACCCCGCCCCCCCCAAAAGATAGCAAGTAGCTTTCCACTTAAATTACCTTTAACAGTCAATACTTTAATGTCATATCATATGTTCACTTCATGACGTAGGTACATAACTTAGGAGTCTAAGGGACTCAGATTAGCTATTGTTTATCTATAGTGGATAAGGTTGATGTTAAAATGCTACAAAGAATAAGTGAAAAGACATGCCGTATTTCTGGATGGAAAGTCTTAATATTGTCAATATTTTCCATTTAGTTTTGCTATTTGTAACTTGAATTCTCACTGTGTTATAGTCTTGCATGTTCTTTCTTTTTACACCGACCATTGTTACAGAATTCAGCTATGGGTTTGCTGGCTGTGTTTCCTAAAGTGACAGCTGCTTGGAGGATGTTGGTTGGATTTGCCCTGTTTTGTTTACGTAGGATGAAGGCTTTCCTTTCTCATCCTTAGGCATTTGTGAGTAACTAGACTTTTGTTAAGGGGATATTTCAGGAGCAGCTAATATTCAACGGCATAGATAACAAAATGTCTCTAGAGGAGATCGAATATAACTATTGTTCTATTGAATCATTTAAAATGTGATTTTTTTTTAAAGCATGATGACATTAGTAGAGATACTTTTTGCTTCACTCTTGATTAATTATAAGGCCCTAGGAGTTACTAGGGAAATCTGATTAATGGGGTAAGATTCAAGATAAAAGCCTGACTATGAGAATTCAAAAGACAGAAGTTGTCGGTTGAAAGAGCAGTTTATTATCATTTTACTTATTAGCTAGAGCAGAGTGTGAGAAAGAAGCTTCTGCCATTGGTGTACTGGGATTCTGCAGATTTTCTCGGCCATATTTGTTTAGCTTTTTTAGTCTCTTCAGGCTGAGAACATTTGCCTCTGTTGTAATAATTGCAGGTATCTTTTCTTTAAAAGTTTTCAGGAAGAGTTTTAAGAAACAGATGTACTCATTATATCAAGCGAAACTCTGTTTAGGCCAGTCCTCAACCAGCAGAGAGGGTTAATGCAACTAGTTCACGGCAAATAGCAGCAAGTTCTCACTGAAAAGGTCAGGCCACTTAACAGCCTGCTCAGTTTTATAGAGGAATTAGCCGCTACTGGGGAGCCTCTATTCTCTGAGAGTCACTCATCCCCTGGAGAACTGCCAAACTCTTCAAAACATCAGCTACTTTTTAGTGTATCAAAGCTCAAAAGTTGTATATTGGTGTTTGTGGAGGAGCTAGAAATCACCCGGCATTTAAAAAAAATCATCTGTAATGAGATTATCCCTTCTAGGAATTTACTCCAAGGGAATAATTTCCCTACTAGACTCAGGCAGTGTGTATGCTACTGCCAACTAAAGTAGATTTGGAAAAATCCATTTGTTTCAAAATAACTTCAAGTGTACAGAAACATTGAATAAGTAATGTAAGAATAGTACAAAGAACGCTGCCATTCCCTCGGCTCAGAATTTTCATTTGTTAGCATTTTTGTCAGCTTGGTTTTGTAATTATCCTATACTTCTACATTTAAAAATTTTTTGTGAACTATTTGAATGGATTATATATTTCAGTCACGTTGTCCTGCTACTCCTTAATACATGAGTGGGTCTTTAAAAACAGGGACATGTCTAATAGATAATCACAGTCCTACCACTGAGACCAGGAAATAAATGTCAGTCTATATCGTTGTTAAATTTAGAGTTTATTTCTCTGTGTCTTTCATGAATGACAGAAAGACAGAAAGAGAAAGAGAGAGAACCTCCAGCAGGGGTCTGATAACCCTGATCCAGCCCTAGACCTATTTAGCAATAAATATAAGTGACAGAGACTCTTCTGTGTTATATTTTTTAAAAGGTTTTTGCTCTAAATCCTTGTAAGAGAAAACATGCAAAGAACATGGGTACTGAGGTGAAGACAGGCCAGCTCCACTTCTCGCCAGCCCTGTGTCCATGCAGGATGTTTAAATCGATTTCACTTTACTCACCTCGAGAAGGAAGAGAATACCTACCTTATGATGTGGTTAGGAGGGTATAGAAAGTGCACCAGACACTCAGACATACTAGATCCCCTCTTCTGCATCTTTACTTGTAAGTAATTCTAGGTAAGTGTTAACTGTCCACTCTGAATTGTTTTCCCTGTACCATTTCATTTTTTTTTTTTTTTAATCTAACAGTAGTAATAAGTCCCCACAGCTCCCCAGTCAAACTTTACCTTCCCAGAGGGCTAGCAGAGTGCCGGATTACCCTGTCCTCTGTGTAATCCTTAACGCTTATCTCCCTTCTACTCATGATGTTTTATGTCTTCGGGTGGTGGTTGACATTCCTGCTATTTCTTGGGCATAATTATATTGTCTGCTTAGCACCACCGTCTGCCACAGGATAGCTTGCCAGAAAGACAGAGAGAGACAGAGAGACAGGAAGCAAGATTTTTTTTTATTTACTTTTCTAGTAGGCCATAGGCCCAGATACTCTTGGGTTCTGCAACATACTTAAATAATAACTTTCTAATAAATTTTTCTTTATGATGTTGCTGATTTTTAAAATTTTAACTTTATTTAGTTTACATTCATTCACTGTATATCATTGCACCTTACAAAATGAGTTTTCCCATCCAGAATACACTGTATATTGACTCAATCAAAGATGTCACCTTACATGTTCTCTTCAACAAATAATTTTTCATTTCTTGTTTCATATATAAATTTTACTTCTCTTTTCTCCCTTGATTCTTTCCCTCTCACCCTCTGCTATTTCCCATCCTCCTCTCACACTGTCTCTGGTATCTACAGTTGTTTTCCATGTGCTTTTTTCTTTCACATTTAATTGATTCACAAAAGATCTTAATTAAACTAAATAATTTCAGTAATAAGTGCAGTTGATATAAACATAGCTGTGAGCATATGTCTGACTTTAGGCATAAAGCTAAGTGAGTAGAACGAACATACTGTAAAGTAGCACCTGGCTGAGGCTACATAGCTTACTGCGGTCATTAAGTACATATGTTTCTTATTTATTTTGTTTGTCTGTTTGTTTTTTAAAAAGTCGATTCTTTTTTCTTTTTTTCTGATTCTTACTGTAGGGTGCATGTGCTTGCTGGAGAGAGACAGAGAAAGGAAAATGAGAATCATTTCCCAGGGGGATGGCCACACTGCAATCTCTTCTCCTTCATTCTCTACTGCACACACACACACGCCCTTTGTGATTTGTCAAGCTGCCACGTCCAGGAGTGGAACTGCGTTGGCCATGTGGGAGTCCCAACACCTTAACCATGCCACTTGTTGACCCCTAAAAAGTCTATTCTTTTTTTTGGTTTTGGAGAGGTTTTTGCTATAGGGGGTGCGTTCTCATCAGAAAGACAGAGACAGAAAGTGAGAAATCACCCTCCAGAGAGGATGGCCACACCACAATCCCTTCTCCTCCATTCTCCTCTCTGGATCTTAAGCACGGTGTGCACATGTGTCCAACGTGAGTTTAAGCCAACGGGACCGGGACTCAAACCGCAGTTGACTACATCGGAGTCCAGCGACATAGCCATTATACCAACTGCTGGTCCCTAAAAAAGTCTATTCTTAATCTTAGACAAGACCGAGGTGCCTCTCTTTTCATGAATACTCTTAGTACTTTTATCTTAATATGTCACATATTCTTTTTAAATTTATATCATGTAATACATGCTGACATGCAGAAGGCATGTCTGATGGTGTCGCAATAGCTATACCATATAGTTTGGCTGTATAGTTGGTTATGCCATCTAGGTTTGTATAAGTACACTCTATGATGTTTGCACAAGTACAAAAATCGCTTAAGAACAAATTTCTCAGAACATACCCTTTGTTAAGTGATGGATGGCTGTATATATGCACAAGTCCATGTCTCCCACTAAATTCTATTCCTAAAATGTAAATCGTCTAAATCCTTAGTACCAGTACCGATTCGGGCACATTGTGTATACTCAACTAAAGTTTAATTCACTGAATGACAAGGCAGGGATCCTTCTCCTTCTGACCTATATATAAATTATTTCTTTAAAAAAAAAAAAAAAACAAACTTACAAAAATTAAAAAAAAAACCTTTATATATTTTTGTTTATTTTTGCTGTAGGGCATGTATGTTCACTGGAGAGAAACAGAGAGAGAAAGAGAGAGAGAGAAAGTGAGAAATCATCCCTAGGGGGATGACTACGCAGCAATCCCTTCTCTATTCTCTGAATTTTGGGCACACATGCACGCACACACACAGGTGCCCATGTCTTTCAAGCTGCCAAGTCTGAGACTCAAACAGTGGATCTGTCTGTGAGGGATACAGCACCTCAACCACATGTTAATAATTTTTTAAAAAATAGTTAATTTTGTTTATTATTATTATTATTTAATTTGCTATAGGGAACGTGTGCTCATCAGAGAGAGAGAGAGAAAGGGAGAGCAAGCTTTCAGGTCCGGGAATAGAACTGTGATTGGCAATGTGGGAGTCCAGCACCTTAACCACCATGCCACCTGCTGGCTCTAATATTTTTTTTTTAATTGCCAGATGGCACATGTGCAAGAGAGAGAATTGCCCTTGGAGTATGGTCGCACGGCAATCCTTTTTCTTCCAGGCCTCCCTCCTGTGCACACACACGCACCTGGTGTATTTCTCAAGCTGTTGAGGCTGGGACTAGAATTACAGTCAGCCATGTGTGACCCGGCTCTTTTAGCAATTATACTACAGGGCCAGCTCCCAATTGTTCCTTAATAAAGATCTTCAGTAACAAGAATGCAACATAAAATTCCTTTTTATTTACTTTTATCATTCTTGTCAAATCTAATTATTAGATAATGAAGATTATTTAGAAAATTTAGAAAACAAAAGAAAATGTACAGGTAGTTCCTGTGTCCTGCCACCTGTATGCCACCTTGATAGATTTAAGACATGACGCCTATTTCCTCGAAGTTCTCAAATGAAAACTGCGTAGAACCAAAGCCAAGTCTCAGATTGTTCCTAATAGTAATTTGCCTGTATTATTCCTAGCTTCCACATTTCAACTAACACATTCCACTCATTATAATTTCTAGATAATCTTCTATAATTAATTGTTTAGAGGAATTTGGTAAAGCTGTTGCAAAGCCCATTGACAACCTCATTTTCCTCTTATTCTGTGGAATACTTCCAGGAATAGCTTGGTTTAAGATGGCCCCAGGTGTTCATTTGGGCGAGTGTGAGTCCAGTGCATTTAAAGCTGCATGTCTTCAGTTCACCTTGTCTCTGAATGAGAATCGGCAAGAATATTCTTGGTCATGATGGCAAGACGGATTGGATAGAGTAGTAGGGCTAGTGTGCGTAAACACTCAGGGATGGAGCTGCCTTGACCATATGAAGAGGAAGGGGTGGGTGAGAGAGGGAGGTGCGATGCCAGCAGAACCCTAATTACACATGAAAAAGCCTTAAGGGAGCAACTGTTCATATCTACACAAATCAACTGGGAAATAAAAGAATGAAAGATTCAAAACAGAAACCGCCATCTGCACATAGAATAAACATTTGGTAAGCTGCAATTTCTCCATCTGTCCCCTGCTCAGCCTGGAGTCCTAAGCTGGTGTAAAGCAATGGCACTTAACGAGAAGCCCTTGCAGTGTCCTCTTTCCTACTTATGCCAGTGTCCCATTCTGCCCTATAAATTCGAGGAATGACCTCTGGTCATGTTTGTAAAGAAGACAGGGATATAAAGAAAGAAAAGGGATTTTGAAGTGTGTGCTTGGGGTAGGAGTGACAGAACAGTGTGAATTATTTTAAAAAAATAGTCTCTTTACAATTCACAAAAATTTCTTAAGAAAGAAGCAGTGCTAAACTCCATTTCTCGGAGACATAAGTTGTCAATCTTTAAAACTGTATTTCATGGAGAGGAAGTGATGTCTTATAATCACTAAGTCTGTGATTTTTGTCACCTCTTTTCAAAACTACAGAGTAAACCTGGCAATTTCCAATTATAGAGTCAATCTTTGCTGAGATATAGCCACAGATAAAGTGAGAGACTATTTCTTGTAGATCTGGATTCTCAACTTTCCACATATATTTGTCCAAATTTTCTTCTCCTGTTTGCAAGACTGATGTAGTAAATGAGTAAATGGTCCTGCTTAATCCTTCTCCGAAGATTTAAAGTGAAATACTTTCATCTAATCTTGCTCATTCTGTGTGGACTAACTCTAGTTTTCCTTCTTTTCCAGATGGGCGTTTATGGAATACATTGCTATGTAGATTTAGAAAATTTAGCTAAAAGTCTATTCATTTTATTCAAGTTCTGACAGACTAGTCTGCTCTGAAAGTCTTATGGGTTCTAATGAAGGTTTTCCCTAATTCCTTTTGGCATTTCAGTGTCTTAAGGATTTTTAAAATTTAAAAAAAAAAGTATTCTGGGGGGAACCAGCAGTTAGTGTCATGGCTATGTCGCTGTACTCCCACATAGTTGACCGTGGTTCGCGTCCCGGACCCGGTGGCTTAAAACTCACGCTGGGCGCGCGTGTGTGTGCCCAAGATCCCGAGAGGAGAATGGAGGAGAAGGGATTGCGGCGTGACCATCCCCCCTGGGGGGTGATTTCTCGCTTTCTGTCTGTCTGTCTTCCTGGCGAGGGCACATGTCCTAAACTTCTCCAAAAAAATATTTTTTACAATTATTTATTTATTTAATTCTATTTGTTATTATTATTTTAAAATTTGACCAGAGAGAGACAGAGGGAGAGAAAGGGAAAGTGAGAAAGGAAGCTTCTAGGTCCAGGACTTGAACCATAGTCAACCATGTTGGAATCCAGCACCTTTAACCCCTATGCCACCTGCTGGCTTCCAATGTTCTCTTTTTTGTTTCTTAAAATTTTTAAAATTTGTCCCAGGTATTTTATTTCTTTCTTTACTACCCAACCTCTCCCCTCCTTTTTAAAAAAGTAGTAGTTCCACATAAATACATTAAAAATCATTTTAGAATTAATTATATATTTATTTTATTTAACTTTATTTATATATTTTTAAAAATTTGACCAGAGAGGGACAGAGTGAGAGAAAGGGAGACAGAATGGCAAAATGAGAAAGCAAGCTGCCAGATCCGGGACTCGAACCACATTTGGCCATGTGGTAGTCCAGCATCCTTAACTACCACACCACCTGCTGGCCCCAGGGTTAACTTTATTCATACCTGTTATTTATTTTATTGTATTTTATTTTATTGTATTTTATTTTATTTTACCAAAGATGTTTTTTAAGAAGAAAAATTGTGTAGACTTTTGTATCTGACAAAAATATAAATGCCTTGGAAGAAAGTCTTGGCAAATAGCATATTTCTCAGACTCTGGTCTTGAATGTTACAGAGCCAGATCAGAAAATCCTGAAAGCACTGGGTCACCCCTGGGTCACCCCATTTTATAAACAACACACACCAGAAGTTCTGATGACTTTATTAATGTTAGAACTTTGAGTTTATTAATTGGTCTATGAAACAGCCTCTCCTTGGGATTAGGTGGAAGTAAGATTTACTTTCCTATAGAGATTGTGAAGGAGAGGAAGTTTGCTTTGCCTTCTCCGGCCATTGATTTCCATACTGACTGACTCTATAGAGTAGAGTAAGATATTTTCAAATATTTAGCTTTCTTTCTTTCTTTTTCTTTTTCTTTTCTCTTCTTTCTCTTTTCTTTTCTCTTCTCTTCTTTTCTTTTTTCTTTTCTTTACTTTCTTTTCTTTTCTCTTAGGTTTTTGTTATAGGGCATATAAACTCACCAGAGAGACAGCGAGAAATCACCTGCCATGGGGGTTTGCCAAACCATAATTCCTTCTCCTCTGGGTATATATCCACACATGCAGAGTTTCAAGCGCTAGGTGTGGGACTTGAACCACCATTGTCCGCGTGGGAATCCAGCACCGTAACCACTACACCACCTGCTGGCCCCCACATTTAGCGTTCTTTGATGTGCTATACGAAAGGGAACATCAGCAAACATAAGAATGTCATGAATATGAATGATTAACAATGAAGAACTTAAAATAGGTAATGTAGAAGTTTGAGAAATATTGACTAGTTTCGATCATGATACTTTATGGATCCTTTCATGCAGTATGGTATTTCTGGGGCTCTTTTATATGTTCTTACATGCTTTTCTTTAGGGGTAGTTATGGGGTTTAGTACTTACCCAGCCATCATTACAAATGAATACTTCTGTTTGGCAGTATCTCTTAGTCTTGCTTGAACTTTAGAAGAAAATCCAAGTGGTAGATAATAGTTTTAGGTAGAGTTTAAAAAGACACTTTGAAGGGAATAGCAGATGGCATAACAGTTATGTTGCTGGACTCCCATTTAGTTGACCCTGGTTCGAGTCCTAGACTTGGAGACTTAAAACTCACACCAGGCATGTGTGTGTGTGTGTGTGTGTGTGTGTGTGTGTGTTTTGCTTTGCCTTCTCCGGCCGTTGATTTCCATACTGACTGACTCTTTTGGGTACAATAAGATATTTTCAAATATTTAGTGTGTATGCCCCAAATCCTGAAGGGAGAATGGAGAAGGGATTGTGGCATGGCCATCTCCCTGGGGGATGATTTCTTGTTTTCTGTCTCTTCAGCAAGCACACGTGCCCTATAATAAAAATCTCTCTCTCAAAAAAAGTAGTCCTTTGATAAAACTCACGTCACTTAGTTTCACAACAGCGTGGTAAGCAGTCTAAGGAGATGCCTTTATCTCAGTTTCATGGATGTGAAATAAGCTTTTATCTTATGGTTAGAAATCAAGCAGAAGACCTCACAACAGCTTCAGTGACAGGTTTGATATTAGAACACTGGATATTTGTTTTGATTATTGCTTCCAATAAATGATATTCTCTGTAAAAGGATATTGAACTTTATAATAGTTTGCAATAGAGTATTTCTTTAGATAAGCACATCTATAAACATTGGTAACTTGACTTGATATATCAATGTTTGCTTAAAAGGTGTGTTTTGTTTTATTTTATTTTATTTTATTTTATTTTTTTTATTTTAGTTTTTTGCCATAAGGTGCTTGTTCTCTGGAGAAAGACAGAGAGAAGGAAAGTGAGAAATCCCTCCAGGAGAGATGGTCACGCTGCAATCCCTTCTCCTCCATTCTCCTCTCAGGATTTTGGGCATGCACACACGCACATATCAAGTATAATTTTTTTTCTCTTTAAATTTATTTATTTTTTACATTAATTCACTATACGTCATTACAGCATACAAATGAATTTTCCATCCAATATACACTGTGTATTGGCTCAATCAAGCACATCAACATACATGTTTTCAGCAAATAATTTTCCAATTCTTATGTCTTGTATACTTTGTTTTTTGTTTTGCCATCCTTGATTCCTTATCCTTCACCCTCTGCCATGTCCCACCCTCCTCCCACATTGTCTCTGGTATCCATGGTTGCTTTCTATGCCTTCCTCTCCCATTTAATTGATTTGCTAATGAACTTAATTAGTCTAAATATATCCAATAGCTAGCACAGCTGATATATACCTATACATGAACCCCAGTCTGACTTTAGGCATAAACCCCAGTGAGTAGAATGAACATATTATAAAGTAGTACCCAGCTGGGGCTATATAGCTTACTGCAGTCATCAAATATGCATTTTTATAAAAATTTCGATACGAACAGTTTTACCGTTTTTTTTTCTCTTGCAACTTTTTTTTTTAATTACTTAACATTCATTCCCTGAGCATCATCACAATGTACTAAATGTGGTTTCCCATCTAGAATAAACTGCATAGTGACTTAGTCATGCATGTTATCATCAATAATATTCCATTTCTACTTTCATACATATGTATACGTATATATATATTTTTTACCCCATGTTTGACCCTCTGCCCTTTCCCACTCTCTTATTACACTATCTCTGCTATATACAGTTGTCTTCCATTCCTTTTTCCCCAACATTTTGTTGACCACACAATATCATAAGTAATCCAACTACTTTCAGCAGGTAATTTCAAGAAGAGTAGTTTTGAACTGGTAATGATATTTCCTTGAAACTTAAAGCCTAGAAACAGATTAGTATTCTGTTCAAATAGTAGGTACATGCACCTATCAACAGCTCAAGTCAGGACAAAAATCCTTTAAAACCGGAAAACAAAGCTTAGGAGAAAAGCAGCAATAATTCAGTCAAGTCACAGAATGTTGTTTCATCGGTTCAGTCTCTTGTACTTAATCTTTCTTCTGTTAAGGTTCGATCTTCCAGATTGGATTCTGGGATATAATATTCATCTCCAAACATTGTCCCTACAATTAAGTTGCCCATTTTCTTAGTTTTTGAACTCTTATTTCTGTGTGCCTGCATTTAATTTTACTGACATAGCACTCCCTTAAGAACTTCTTGGAGATCTGGTCTGGTGCTGGTAAATTCTTTCAGGTTTTGTTTATCTGGGAAAGTTCGTGTCTTTTCTTCCCAAATGAACGATAACCTTGCTGGGTACAGAATTCTCGATTGAAATTGCTTTTCCCTTAATACTTTGAATATATTTTCCCATTCTCTCCTTGCTCGCATTGTTTCCGATGAGAGGTCTGCCATTAGTATGATGGGATACCCTTTGTAGGTAACTTGCCTTTTTTCTCTTGCCAGTCTTAGTATCTTGTCTTTGTCTGTGGTTTTGGTCAATCTGGCTATAATGTGTCTTGGAGAAGATCTTGGGTTGATTCTATTTGGGGTCCTCTGTATTTCTTGGGACTGAATCTTTGAGTGCCTCTCCAGGTTTGGAAAATTTTCTTCCAGGATTTCATGGAATAGATTATCAATGCCCTTATGAGTCTCTTCACCCTCTGGGATGCCTATTATTCGGTTGTTTGAACGTTTAATTATATCTGGTACTTCTCGCATATTATTCTCAAATTTTTGGACCATTTTCTCAGACTTTGTGGTGGATTTTTCTAGGCCAGCCATTTTCTCTTCTACATTAGAGATTCTATTTTCTGTATGATCTAGTCTGCTTTTAATACTTTCAAGGGAGATTTTGACTTCTTGTATTATAGCCTTCATCTCTAACAGTTCCATCTGATTCTTTTGTAAAGTGTGAAATTCCTCCTTCAGATCTTGCATGAATTTCCTCACCTCCTGAAACTCTTCAACTCCTTTCTCCTTCCTCTTCAGCAGTTCCTTGTCTCTCTTCTCTTCCATCTCTTTTAGCTTTGCCATTATGAATGTTCTGAATTCTTTATCAGACATTTCCATGATTTCCATTGAACTGTGTGTGGATGAAGAGGAGCTATCCGTTTCCCTTGTGGGGGAGGTATTTTCCTGCTTCCCCATATTTCTTGTGGTCCTGCAGCGATTTCTAGTCATCTGGTGGATGGTCGGTTTCTTTCCAAACTTGGAAGTTCAAACACACGGGTTTTGTATGCTGGAGGCCCAGTGATCAGTGGGACATCTTCCTTTCTCCTAAAATGGCTAGATCGCAGGAGCCATGGAGCTGTCTGTCTCTTGAAGAAGGGCTGTTCTGGCTATCCAGTGTAATTTTCAAGCTGCTGGATATGGGACTTAAACTGTGGTCAGCAATGTGGGAGTCCAGTGCCTTGACCACCATGGCACCTGCTAGTCCCTACATTGTAGTTTTATAAGGCAGTGTTAATGGCCTCCTCATTTTCTACCCCAGCCAAGGGGTTGCAGTGAGATATGTATTCCCTTTGCTAGGTGTCATCTTCCCATTCACTCTGGCTGTTTCAGAGTGCCACTGAATGAAAGTGATGACCCAGGAGAGAATGGCAGTTCTTTTTTTTTTTTTTTTTTTTTTTCAAAAAAAAAGCATTATTTATTTATTTATTTAATTCATTCATTCACTTTTAATTCAACCAGAGAGAGGCACAGAGAGAAAAAGAGGGAAAATGAGAAAGCAAGCCACCAGGTCCAGGATTCGTACTGTGGTCGGCCATGTGGGAGTATCCAGCACCTTAACCACTGTGGCACCTACTGGCCCCAAGAATGACACAGTTCTGGTGTTGCATCTGAAACTGCCCTGTTAGCTTTGGATTGGGTTAGTCCTGTTTAAAAGAGTTGTTCCTGAGAGCTGGCTGCTTCGTTAATTCGTTAATTAATTTCCTTTCAAAGTATTTAATTTTTTTATCTGATAATTCCTGAAGCAATTCAATATTTTCTCCTAGGTTTGTTTGTTAAAAAATGGACTTTTCGAGGGGGTTGGCAGGTGGTGTGGTGTTTTTTTTTTTTTTTTTTTTTTTTTTTTTTTTTGGAGAGGTTTTTGCTATAGGGCGCGTGCGCTCGCTGGAAAGACAGAGACAGAGAGATAGAAAGCGAGAAATCACCCCTCAGGGAGGATGACCACACCGCAATCCCTTCTCCTCCATTCTCTTCTCAGGATCTTGGGCACACATGCACATGTGCCCGCTGTGAGTTTAAGCCACCGGGTCCGGGACTAGAACTGCAGTTGACTACATGAGAGTTCAGCAACATAGCCATTATGCTAACTGCTGGTCCCTGGTGTGGTAGTTAAGGGCGCTGGACTCCCACATGGCTGACCACAGTCCGCGTCCCGGACCTGGTGGCTTACTTTCTTATTTTCTCTCTCTTTTTCTCTCTCTGTGTCAGTCTCTCTCACTCTCTCACTCTGTCCTTCTCTGGTCAAATTAAAAGTAAATAAATTAATAAAGTTAAATAAAATAATTCTTTTAAAAAATTGACTTTTTGGGCCAGCAAATGGCATAGTAGTTATATCACTGGACTCCCACATGGTCAACAGCAGTTTGGGTCCCAGACCGTGTGGCTTGAAACTCACACTGGGCATGTGTGTGTGCATGCCCAAAATACTGAGAGCATAATGGAGGAGAATGGACTGCAGTGTGACCATCCCCCCTGGAGGGGATGATTTCTCATTTTTGTCTCTCTCTCTCTCAGGTGAGCACATGCACCCTATAGCAAAAACCTCGCAAAAAAATTTTTTTAACGAAAAAAAAAATAGACTTTCTTCAGCTCTTCCTTTCTACTTACCAGTTTCCCTTCAGGATATATGAAAAATATTTAATATTTTAGGTTGCTTAAGATACTCTTTGATATGTATTCATTAAAATTTGTAACCACAAATATCGTGCATATGTTACTTGCCCCTCCTAGGAAAGTCACATAATACCTCAATTTTGAGGGACTAAGTGGTGGCTTATTGGTAGTGCAACTGGACCCATTTGAAAAAGGTCCTATGTTTATTGTCCCAGACTTCCCTCGTGTGCTGGCCATTGTGCACGTGTCCGTGATCTAGGCATGGTGAGGCAAGAATACAGGCCACTCTTGGAGCCAGGAGGTGACGTGGTAGTTAAGGAGCTGAATTTCTGCATGGCTGAGCACAGTTCAAGTCCTGGATGTGGCAGTTGGTTGTATGTGCACGCATGCCCCAAATCCCAAGAGAATGGAGAAGTGATTGCAGGGTGGCCATGCCCCCTGGGGGGTGATCTCTCACTTTGCTTTTTACCATATCTCTCTCAGCTGTCCTGTTTGTGTTTATGGTGAGCCTCTGTCTGAGAAGGCAGAAACTTTTGCAGTATTGCCACAGATGAAGAGTAATTCTGTTTCAGAATGAACAAGATGAGCTAATCCAAGGAACTATGTTGCCAAAATCCATTTTGGAAGAAAATTGTTCCTCATTTATCTATTATATTTTTATTTCTGTTGTGTTCAGTATCCTAGATTTGTACATAGAATGATTTAGTTTATTATATAAGTATTGATTTTATTCCTAAGACTAAAGGAAACATATATTAATTCCTGACTTGTTTGCTTTTCCAGAAAAATCTATTCTAGATTTATATGAGCAAACATGTTTTTTTTTTAAAAAAAAGTAAGTGCTGGGCCAGCTGGTGGTGTGGTGGTTAAGATGACTGGATCCTGCATGACTGACTGTGTGGTTCGAGTCCAAGATCCAGCAGCTTGAAAGACATGCTAGGCGTGTGTGCATGCAGTCCCAAAATTCTGAAAGGAGAAATGGAGAAGGGATTGTGGTATGGCTATTACCTGGGAAGGTGTTTTCTCACTTTCCCTTCTTTCTCTGTCCCTCTCCTCCCTCAAGGGCATGTGCCCTCTGGTATATTTTTAAAAAAAGGGGGGTGTTTATGAGAAACATGCTGGAGGGATATGTTAAAAATAAGAAAATTTTACAGGCACATTTTGAATTTTCTTTCCTTAAAAGTCTTATTTGGTAGTTTGTATCAGATTTTAGCATACAATGGCACAAAATCAGATACATGTTCAAGATTTTTCTCACAAGGTGAAGCATTTATGCTACAATGCTTAAGGTTTGCTTGCTTTATCCTTTATCCCTGTACTCTTTGTCCCCTCCCCCTCATCTTCCAAAACCATAATTAAAAAAAATCCCATAATACTTAAGCACTTCCACTAGTGAAGGCTGTATATTATATACTCTGTGTTTTAATACATGTAGAGAATAGATGCCAGGTATTAAATGTTTGTTTTCTAACTTTATTTTTATGGTTCTTGCAGTCCATTCCTCATTTCAGCTCTTCCTCTTGCTGCTAAGTTGTCACAACAGTGTTTCCCAAAGTACATCAGAAATCATGGAGTAGCTCACAAGATGAATTAATGAGTAAAGTAATATAGCACTTTCTTTGTTCTATTCTAAGCAACATAGAACAAAAGAGTGTAGAACTGTTGGCCTTTAATAGTTTTCACTCAGTGAATAACAAACATTTCAATGTCAAGTAGGATGCAGAGATGAGTGAATACCTTGGTCTCAGTCCTTTAGGATCTTAAAAATCTAGTGAGATAGAGTGATATTTATGACTTATTTGAGATCGAATGTAAGAGTAAAGGGAGATGCCAAAGGAGGTCTATGTACAGAGGGATTTGGCCTGAAGCCTCAAGTTAACCATGGTGGGAGGGTAAGGAGCTTCTCTGAAAGTTCCATCTTAATTACATTGTTGATATGCACAAGTATTTAAAAGTCAGTATTTTGAAGTTTTTTACTCTTTCTGCTTTTATTTAAAGATTTTTTTGTTTGGGGATATTATTCCTTTCCTTTAGTTTGGACATTTATAGACTTTTGTGATTATTGGCAGACTTTGGATTGAACCAAATTGCTTCCAGGTTTGTATATTCACATACCTGTTTGCTGTCAGGTAAAAATTTGAGCCAATAGCTGGATAGTTCCTGGAAACAAGTGTTGCTGGGATATAAATTCAGGTGAATAAGAAAAAGCATTATTTCATTTTTTGCATTAATGCACTTTTTTGCACTTTTTAATTTTGATTATTTGTATTTATCCTAATATGTCTAGAATGACTGGCTTAACCATAGCTAATCATAACTAAAAGATATAACCTTCTCCCATTTATTAGCTGGATACATATTTTTTGTGATATCATCTAGTAATTTTACTCACTGTTAACTTTTGAAAAAATGGGGATCCTTCGAACCAGCAGTTGGCATAATGGCTATGTCGCTGGACTACCATGTAGTTGACAGCGGTTCGAGTCCTGGACCTAGTGGCTTAAACTCAGGCTGGGTGCGTGTTCATGTGTGCCCAAGATCCCAAGAAGAGAAGGAGGAGAAGGGAATTGCAGCGTGGCCATCCCCCCTGGGGGGTGATTTCTCGCTTTCTGTCTTTCTGTCTCTGGCTTTCTGGCGAGCGCACGCGCCCTATAGCAAAAACCTCTCCAAAAAAAAAGAAAAAAAAATGGGGATCCTTGATTCATTCAGCATTATCAAAAATGGCTTCTCCCTTTTTATTCATATCCTCATCAACACTTGTTATCTTATGTCTTTTGATAATAGCTATTCCAACAGGTGAGGTGATATCCCATTGTGGTTTTAATTTTCATCTCTCCAGTAGTTAGTGTTGTTGAGAATTTATATCTGTTGACTATTTGTATGTGTTTCATGAAATGTTTATTCAAGTCCTTTGTCAATTTTTCAATATGATTATTTTTTATTATTGAGTTGTTCCTTATGTAGTTTGAATATTAACCACGTATCAGATGTTTGCAGCTATTTCTCACATTCTTAAGTTGTCTTTTTATTCTGTTGTTTCCTTTGCTGTGAAAAAACTTCTTAGTTTCCTCTAATCCCATTTGTCTAGTTTAACTTTGGTTGCTGGTGCTTTCATGTTCATTTGAAAAACAAAAACAAAAAAACAACAAAAAAAATGATTATTCAAACCAACATTTTGGGATTTTTACCTATTTTTTTTTCTAGCAGTTTTGTAGTTTCAGATTTTACATTTAAATCTTTAATTTATTTGGAATTGATTTTTTGTATATGCTGTAAGATGAGAGTTTAATATTCTTCTGCTTGTGGATCTTCTATACTCCCATATCTTTTATTGAAGAGACTGACCTTTCCCATTGTATGTTCTTGGTTTCTACTGGGTTGTTCGAGAAGTCATGATATATTTTTTTCTATGCAAAAATGCATTATGACTTTTCTGACAATTCAGTATTTTAAAAATCAACTGAGTAAACGTGTATATTTATTTCTGGGCTTTCTATTTGTATCATTGGTTACTATGCTGTTTTGATTACTATAGCTTTGTAATGCATTTTGAAGTCAGGTAGTGTGATGACTCCAGCTTTGTCTTTTTTCCCTTAAGATTGCTGTAGCCATTTGGGATCTTTTGTGTTTTCATATAAATTTTAGGATTGTTTTTTCTATTTCTGTGAGCAAATGCTATTGGAATTAGAATTAGAATGCTATTGGAATTAGGGATTATATCTATAGATCACTTTGGGTAATAGGGGCATTTTAGCAATAGTATAAAAAATGATTTTTAAAAATCTCTTCTAGGGGCCACAGATGGTCTAGGAGTTACATTGCTGGACTACCACATAGCTGACTGAGATTTGAGCCCTGGACCTGGTTGTTTGAAAGTCATGCAGGGCTCTCTCCAAGATCCCAGGAGGAGAGTGAAAAAGAAGGAATTGTGGCGTGGTCATCCCCCCGGGGGAGGGGTAATTTCTTAGTTTCCCTCTCAATGTCTCTGTTTTTCTCTCTGTCTGTGGCAAGCACACATATTCTAAAAACCTCTTAAAAAAAAAAAAAAAACAAAGGAAAACTTAAAAAAAAGATCACTTATGAAGTAAGTCAAGGGACCAGCTGCTGGTGAAACAGTTGTATTGCTGAACACCCGTGTAGTCAACTATGGTTCAAGTCCAAGACCTGGTGGCTTAAAACTCATGCTGGGCACATGTGTGTGCATTCCAGAAACCCCAAAAGGAGAATGTAGGAGAAGGGATTGTGGTGTGGCCCTCCCCCTCACTTTCTGTCTCTCTGTCTCTCTGGCAAGCACACAAGCCCCATAGCAAGAATCTCTCTCTAAAAAGAAAAAAAAAAAAGAAGTCAATATTATTATGAGTTTCGAAATTCATTAAATGATTGTTTTCTTGGAACAGATCCCCTTCCACAATTCTTTTCAATTGTGGTAAAACATACATAAAACTTGCCATACTAACCATTTTTAAGTGTACAGTTTAGTAGTGCAAATGTTCACACTGTTGTGTGTACACTCTCCAGAACTCTTCTCATCGTACCAAACTGAAACTCTAGACCTGTTGCACAAGAACTCCCCATTACCTGATTCATAATTTTTAAAAATTACTTTTTTTTTGGAGAGAGAATAAAGTCTGTAGCATATAGGTAGAGAAAAGACTTCATTAGGAACTATATTAGTCAGATTAAAATGGAGACTGAACAGAAAAGCATCTGTGAAAGTTACTCTATAATGGAAATTTTTGTTTATAGACTTGTAGAGAAGTCTTCCTTCTCCTGACTTCAATACCTAGAATCAGTAGAGGAATTAAAATGTCTAGAATTGATCGATGCTTTCACCTGCTTTGGTTGGTTATTTAATCTCCTTCAACTCACTTCGTTATTTAATCTTCTTTCCTTTTACTGCTTTACAGCCTTCCTCCCTCCTCCCCAGGTTTTGAGAAAATTATTTTTCCTTTTGCTTAAAATTAATGTTAACTTCTGTAACAAGGTATTGGCCCTAACAAACCATCTGTTATTTGAAACAATACTTCTATGGATTTTTACTGTTGAGTAACTGAGTACGAATAAGCGTTTTTATGCTATTTTCTTTTGGCATTAAGTCATAGAAACATTGACTGAGATACTTCCTGAAAACTTGCCAGTTGGCTTTAAATAGAAAAGAAACACTAAAACATTTAGGTATCAATAACTCTGAAATTAAAAAAAGATAATATTACATGAAAACTGTAATAACTTTGGGCTAATTTTTAATAGCCTTTTTATTTAAATAATTATTAAATTTTTAGAATGAATCTAATGCTTTGGTGATTGCTATTATTCCAGTTCATGAGCAGTGTTCCCAAACTGAACATACCTTATTTATATTACTGCATATGTTGCTTTCTGCATGTCCACATGCACATATATGAAGGGGCTTCAGAAATTTCATGGAAATTATGTATTATGAAAAAAATGTGGATTTCAAAATTTTTTGCAACTTTGGGAGAATTGTTGTTTGAAACTCCAGCCCTGCCCCCAAGATAACTCTGGTACAATGCCATTATCTTTCCTCTGTTGACTGGGTCATTTCGCCTAACTAGTAGAGATTTTAACTGAAAATATTGGCCTGATTTTTTAAAAGTTTAATTTGAAGAAGTACTATAAAGTAAATGAAAAGAGAATTGGTAAACAGTTGGTGGCTAGACATATACACGAATAGAAAACAGATAAAAATTTATTTTAACAAAAATCTAAAAGTAGCTGAGTACTTGATTGAATTATCTATTTTGCTTGCATAGACAAATGATCAAATCAAAGATTATCTTGAATATTCTGTGACATTTACGAATGCACTGAGGAGTTATGAAAGGTTATTCAATAAACATACAACACAAGTGAAGCAAGTTTTTAAAAGATGGATTTAGTTATTATATAGAATTTAATTTTGTAGGGATTTTCTGTGATAATAAAAATTTTCTAGTAGAAATTCTCACTATTTTAAAATGAACTTCCATTTCTTTTCTCTGATTCAAAAATTAATTTTGCATTTGAATAGTTAATGAATTTCTGCCTGAGACAAAGGTAAAGTGCTTATGAAAGAGTTTTATGATGGAGATAAATGAACTAGGATTTGGAATTGTGAGTTAAAGCCTTTAATCTTGGTCATGAGGAAGAAAGGGCATGATTATTACAATAACTGTCACAGAGCAGTGACTTTATAAGTTTAGGCCTAAATTATTTGAGTTATTTTTCTCATAGCCCGTTTCTTTACATTATGGAGTTTAGGTTTAGGTTTCTTTACATGGAGTTTCCATGCCAGGAAACTCCCTGGGATTAGGGGCAGATGAATTTATCTTTGCTGAGTGTTTTACAGTGTGGGTCAGCAATGTGAGGCTCTTGGGGTAAGGTCTGTGTGTATTACAATAGTAACATTAAAAAAAATCCAGTAATTAGTACACTAAGTGTGGATATGTATGCACAATCTCTATATACCATGTACGGGGACAGAAAGTGTCTTTGTAGAACATCTGATGAAGTGAAAGAACATCTTATTGTCAGTGATTAATTAACCGTGAAGCAAATATCTCATATAGATTTAGAATGCGATTGTCCTTTGTTAAGAAAATTGTCTGTTGCGGACAGCAAGTGGCATAGTGGTTAAGGTGTTGGTCTACCACATGACTGTCTGTGGTTCAAGTCCTTGATCTGGTGGCTTGAAAATCATGCCAAGTGCATGTACCTAAGTACCCAATATGCCAGGAGGAGAATAGAGAACAGATTGCAGTGTGACCATACCCCCGGGGAGTGACTTCTCACTTTCCCTCTCGACTGTCTCTCTCTGTCTGTCTCTGGCAAGTACACGTGCTCTATGGCAAAAACTTAAAAAAAAAAAAAGTCTTCTTATTTTTATTTTTGTATTCCGTTTTCTAGAGGGTGCACACACTTACCAGAGAGAGCCAGAGAGGCAGAGGAAGAAAGCACCCCTCACAGGGAATGGTCATGCCACAATCTCTTTTCTGTTTTGCCTTCTTTTGGGATTTTGGGCATGCACACATTCAAACCCAGCATGTTTCTCAAGCCGTTGGGTCCATTTACCATAGGGGGGATGTGCACTCCCTGTAGAGAGGCACAGAGAGAAAGAGACATGGAGAGAGGGGAAGTGAGAACTCAACCCCCAGGGGGTGTCACTATCCCCTCTCCCATTCTCCTTTTGGGATTGTGAGCATGCACACATACATATGCCTGGTGTGATTTTCAATCCCCCACCCCAGGACTCAAACTGCTCATTTGGCCATATGCAACTCAGTTGCCTTAACTTTCTTGCCACCTGCTGGCCTGAAAGTTGTCATTCTTAAAGTACTTTCTTGTTTTTAAAATTAAAGAAAATTATGGAGGGGGGAATTTGTGAGAATTTTAATGGACACAAAAATGTACATAAATAAGAGAAAGAGGCTACAGGATGGTTATCACAGTGGTGGAAAATATAGACAATTTAATGCATATTTAATGAAATAATCAGTAGAGCTATTAACAGGTGCACAATATAATGTAATGGTTAATGTTGAAGAAGGTGAATATGTATTAAAGCAAAGGCAAAAGAAAATGAGATGCATCCTTATGCCTAAAATGACTTTATTGAAAATTTAATTTATTAGAAAAGTTTTTTTGACCAGAATCTAATTTGCTGATTCATATCATGTTTTCTTCCAAGCTGTAGCACACCACCAATGGAATACCATTAGTACTCCTTTGAAGTGTTGTTCTTAGCAAAAATAATTATTTTGGAATTCTTGTTATAGAACGTTTTGTAACAGGAAAGCATGTGTAAATATCCAAAAAATTTAGTAATACCATTTCCAACTCAGTAAGAAATTTCTGAGGACTCTCTACGAGGCCCTTAGGGATTATAAAGGTGAGCAGGACCCAACTCCTATTTTCAAGGACTTTTTTTTTTTTTTTTTCTTTTAAAGTTGACTTATTTCTTCCATGAATGAAAAAGACAGAGCACCCTATCAGGGTCCTGACAACTGTCTACCCCCAGCTTCAGCCAGTACCAGGTCACAGGCACACACATGCTTAGTGTACTCAGTCATGTCTCTGGACCTGAACCACAAACCTTCCCATGTGGGTTAGCCTCAGAGCATCGTATTTTATTGCTGCCGCACCTTCCAACCCCTTTCAAGGACTTTACTGAACTCATTATGGGGAAAAGATAGCACAGTTAATGAGCCCAGAAATGGAAGAGGAGGTAGTAAAATCGAGTACTGTGATGCCTCTGAGTAAGGAGAGATTAATGCTGTTGAAAGGAACAGAAAAGGCTGTGAGAGGAAGATGGTCTGCTTGTTTCATTGTCATTGTTCTGAGTTGCCATCTGTGCCAGAGATGTTTGCAGAAGTACCTCAGATATCTGTGCTGTGGTGGTCCCACCCTGTTTTCCTCCAGTTTGTCACTCCTCTGAAAGAGACTCGGAGCCAGATGTGGTAAGGGCTGTGAAGATGTTAGTGCTTCCCTACGGATGTGTGAGTAGGGTTTCCTTGACATGTGAGTAGGGTTTCCCATGATAAGTAAGTCTCTTAATTTAAATGAAGAGAGATATTTTTATTTGTTCAGTCTGACCATTCAAAGTTGGGATCTTGATAACCAGGTGTACATCTACTTCGGTTATTCCTACTGTTAGTAACTACTTTGCATTTCGCACTTAAGATCTGTTTTCTAATCAACTCTAATATAAGCTGCATTTCTTCTCCAGAATTTGTTTACCCTTTCCTCTTGAACAATTTGTTGCTTTAATGTCTTCTTGGACTATTTGTTTTCTTCCGGTTCCCATGGCATCTGCATGCCCCACTACATACAGTAGGTGTAACTTGTTATCGTTGGGTAGAATTCACAGGGATCTCAGGAAGCATAATTGTGTGGGATTTTTTGAAAATCTGTTATTTCTGATTATTTTCCAGGAAACTTTAATAGAGATCTGATTATGACTCCTGTGTCATAATCAGATTTTTGAAAAATATAAGTATCTGCATTTCAGGTTGGTTTAAGCACTTCTAAATTCTTTATTTGCCTCACCAAATTCCCACTGGAGGCTCCTGTAGTTTGAAAGTATAAAAAGGAGGATATGCATGTAGATTTTGTTAATTACTCACTGATGTAATGCTCTAAAAAGAAATTCAGTCCTTTCAAAGTCTAACAATTAGGCTGGCTCAGTGGCCCAGCAGTAATGCACTGCTTAAGTAAGGATGGATCCATGTGGAAGATCGTGGGTTGTCCTGAATGTACTATGCATGTGCACTTGTGATCCTGGGGACTGGGGGTCATGGCAGTGGACCCTGTTGAAGGTGCTTGTCTCTCTTTCCTTTCTCTGTCTCTTACTCTCATGAAAGGAAATGGGTAAACTTAAAAAAAAAAAAACTAACAATTTTGCTGACTCCATACTTATAATTTATGTATCATAAATTAACACGTTTTTCACAACAACTACCAAGTTTTGAATTGTAGAGACTATGTTAGAAGGCTAGCTACAACAGGCAAGCATTTATTGAAACTTTTCCAGGCCAAGTATCACTCAGATAAAGTGATGTCTTTTTTCTATTCCTGTTTCCACTGCTCTGACCAGAACTCAACCCCCATCCCTCCTGGAAGCTTGTAGTTTAGGAAATTAACTGCTTAGTTTGCCATTGAGGAATTTCCTGGAGCTGCTCTCTGACTCTAGCCTATTCTCTTTCTACCAAAATGTGTTACTTGCTCTTCTTGAAGTATTTTCTTACTTCTCCTCTTTCGTGGTGTTGGTTCATGCACTGTTCTTCACATTTCTGCTCAGTGAAATCTGGATTTTCCTTCAAAATCTAACTCCATTGCCACTTCCTCCATGAGTCCTTCTGATCCTTCTAGACCCTGTAATCTCTGCAAGTGGCCTGGCATTCTTCAAGTGCTTATCAGCCTTGGCATTCTACTGTGGTTATTTGTGTGTGCCCTATCAGCTCTGAGGAGAGACACCCTATCATACCATTTTTATTATCTTCCTGTGATGTCTAGCGTGGTATCATGCATATGGTGAGCAGTAAAGTTTTTTGTATTTACTGAAACTTGTGAGTCCCAGATGCACTCCCCTGTACAGTGTGATGGTAGCTCAGAGA
This sequence comes from Tupaia tana, assembly GCA_026018925.1. Taxonomy (NCBI): domain Eukaryota; kingdom Metazoa; phylum Chordata; class Mammalia; order Scandentia; family Tupaiidae; genus Tupaia; species Tupaia tana. The sequence goes on along the minus strand of JAKSZU010000005.1, from coordinate 75,026,148 downwards.
TCACAGTTAGCGTGGCTGTCCGTGTCAGCCCCACCCTTTGGAAGACTATAAATTGCTGTAAACTCCTACATGATCCTGTGGTTCTCATTCATTTCCTGTTGTAATTTTTGAAATATACCTATTAAAATATTTGGAGGATATTTTCCCTCATTTAATATTATTTTTAGTAGCAGTTCCTATGTAATTTGGAAGTATGCCTAGTTAAAACAAAGATATGTGCCTTGGTTTAATCTGTATTTTCTAACAGGTGGTTAACTACTCGGGCTAAAATGTCCATGAGATCTGTGATCTTAACTACAGACATACATTATTACAAGTCAGGAATTCATGGACTAGGGTATGAGTGTTTTATACAGTCCAACACATTCCCACCCCTGCCCCCAGCACTGGAGTACAAAGAGGCAAAGAGGGCAGAACTATAAAGAGGCAAAGGGATTGCTTAAAAACATTTTGTAAATTGCAACAGAACTTGACCAGCAAAAATAAGCTCCAGAAAAACTTTGTTATGCAATCATCTCTGGGAATTGTAAAAATTAGTTTCATAGAGTAAAGGGGTTAAGTAAAGTCATATTTAAATTTGAGTATCTGTGAAAGTTAGTTAGTTGACTTATATAATTAACTCTGTGTGAGCGTGTGTGGTTGTGTGTGTTTGTGTGTGTGTATGTAACAGAGAGAGAAGAGAGAGAGAGAGAATGAATAATTAAAGGAAACAAACTTTTAGATCAGTGATCCCATCTTTTGGAGACCTAATTCATCCCACAGGTGCCTTCGTCATTTTGGATACTAGCTGCCCCATCCAATCCCAGCCTTCCACCTTCAGCACAATTAAAACTACTAAAACAGGGGAGTTTATTAATTCACTGGAGTGGGAATTAATGTAATAATTCAAACAGTCCCTGCAGTATGTAGAATATCTTTGAATTCAAAAATCAGGAAAGAAAGACAAGCTTGAAATATTTGGCAGAACTGGCCTTCTAAGATAAATTATTAGCAATTGCTTATGTAAGGCTGTGTATTTATCTTGTCTGTATTTTTCTCTTCACTTTAGCATTGCTTGAAATACTGTCCTTTAAGTATTAGATAACTAATCTGTTTTAAAAATACAGATTTATTCAAAGAGCCTATGCGGCTACTTGGATTAATGAACCAGAAGTTTTGGCGTATTGGCTCAATGTGTGTCTTTGAGTACTTAGAATTGTTCCTGTGTTTTCTCTTTGTTTATCTGTCATGTTCCTGCGAGAATGGGGCTAGGTAGATCCACTGGGCAAGTGGAGAGAGGAGCCTAGCATGCCCTCCTGCCTTGCAGCAAGCCCAAGGCAGCCAAGGGCAACGTTCTACCTTTGAATGAAGTCCAGAATTTGGTTGATACATGGACTGAGTATTTAGTTACTGAACTGAGACTATTTTAAGGACGTTTGGTTATCTGATACTTGGTACTTAACTGTTGGACCTGTCCTAGATTTAATCCAGGGCCAGAAGAAGATCTAGCCCAGTGGAATGGATTTCCAGGAGTATTTGTGTAGGGAAAAATTTGTTTTGATGACTTTTGAATATTGCTCTTCCAGTGGCCTTGGGTCTTACTTCTCTCCTAGACTTTATGTTTCTTAAGGGTGGCCATTTGGAAATTAGGGCTTAGTCATCTTTGTAAATCATACTGAGCTGAGCACCCATTTGTTCAACACATATTTATTGAATAAATTAGTTCGGAAGTTAAGCCAAAGAAGATCTCTGAGTAAAAAATAAAACAAGTACAGTATACTTGTTAAAAGCAGACTTTTAATTTGAAAGTAGTAGATTCAGATTCACAGAAAAGTGACAAAGATCACAGAGTTCTCACATACCCTCTGCCCCATTGACTTCCTTGTTGACATCTGACCTGATGTGTATGCTACATTTGTCAACTACCAATAGAACAGTGATTCGTTTTTATTCATACTAATTCTGCTTCTTACAGGTTAAGGTAATAAAGGAAAGACTGTCAATAGTATCTATTTCAAAGAATAGTCATCCTGACTTTTGGATCAAAGTTTTATACTAATTGTTTAACTTTTTTATGAATGTGTTTTCTATTAGTTATGTGCTTTGTAACTTTAGTTACAAATCAGGAATAATGCACATTCCTAGTGAGTCCTATTGCTAAGTTGTTTGACCCTTGAGTTTCATGAAGTTATGTTTTTCTTTAAAATGGCTGAGGAGGAACTTGGGTTGTTACTTTTGGTTTGTGATGACGTACTTCATGTTGCTGCCAGAAATAACATGAATTAATAGTTAAAATCGCTTTGGATTCAGATGGTTTTATGCAAAATAGTAAGGGACGATCCAGTAAAACTTTTTGATCTAATAAATTTTCTCTCTAAAGACAGCCCAACCATTATATCTTTGATTCAAAGAAATTGTGTGACCTGGCCTATTTATCTTATTTTTTTATTTTATTTTTTTCTAATTTGTTATAAGGTGAGTGTACTGGCTGGAGAGAAACAGAGAGGAAGTGAGAATATAATCCCCAGGTGGATGGCTATGCCAGAGTCCCTCTTCCTCCATTCTTCTCTTGGGATGTTTGGTAGTCATGCACTGAGCTCGGAATGTTTTTCAGGCTGCTTGGTCTGGACTTGAACTGCACAACTGGCTGTGTGAGATCCAGCCAACTTAACCAACATGCCACTTGTTGTCCCTAATTCATCTTTTAAAACATTTCAGTGTTTCTTTTTACTTCCCATTTCAATGTATAGTAATAATTCACTGATTTATCCTTAAGTCTCATATTTGACTTTTTTTTCGTTGCACCCTTATATTCAGATAGGCTATACATTTTTGACTTTGAATGGTCTTTGTACACATTTTCTTCTTCAGTTCCAAATCCTTAGTTTAAAGCTGTCTCACCCTTTATCTGGATTATTAACACAACATCCTGACTGATCCGCCCTCCATTCCCTCCCACCCCCTACACCAGGCCCACACAGACTACACCACATACTAACATCCCATACCCTTTCTCCACAACACACACACACACACACACACACACAGAAACACACACACCTTTCAAATTCCTGCTCATGATCAAATCAATGGTCCTAAAGTATTTTCATCAGTTAAATACTAAAAACTTTCAGTAGATGGCTCCTCATGCTTATGGCATCTGGTTTGGGCTTTTCGGTCTGGCTTTGGAGGCAATTCACCTTTTAGTTTGCTTTTTTGAGAATACTTTGTATGCTATATTCCTGTCTGTAGAAGGAGATTTATGTGCTCTTTATCCAAACTTTCTACAAAATAAATTGGTCTTCATTTACAAAGCCAGCTACTTTTATGGCATTATTTAGAACTCATTTGAATTGTCAAGTGGCCTAGTTTAGAATCTTCCCTGTGATACATCAGAAACTGAGAAGGGGACCAGATGGTGGCATGGTGTCAAACGTGGTACCCCGCCGTGCTGACCCACACGGAAGGTTCTGGGTTCGTGTCCGGAGACCTCCTTGAGTATGCTAAGCATGTATGTACCCGTGATCCATTGGTGGCTGGGATTGGCCATGGCTGGTGTGGATCATAGCATGAAGATCCTTTTGGAGGTGCCTATCTCTCTGTCTCTCTTTCTGTCTTTCTCCGCCTTCTCTCTGTCTCTCTTGTTCATGGAAGAAATAGATTTTTACAACCTCAGAAAATTAAAATAAGAAACACACTATGTACAGCAGTGAAAAATAATGCAAATAAAAAGCAATACCAGATAACAACTATTGGGTTGTCAGAAAAGTCATGATGCATTTATTTTTGCATAGAAAAATAGGTCATGACTTTTCCGACGACCCAATATTCACATAGGATTTACACTGCAGTAGGTATTAAAGTTACCTATAGATGATTTAAAGTATAGGGAATATATGTATAGGTTTCATGCAAACACTGTGGTGTTTTATATCTGAGAGACTCAAATGTCTGCAGATCTCAATGTTGGAGGATGCCCTGGAACCAATTCCCCATGGATCCTGGAAGAACCACCGAGTATAATTTTTAGCTGTTGGGAGTTTCTGGTTACTCCCCACCATGAGTTCCCTAACTCTCCTCCTTCCTATGTGCTCTGATAGCACCGTGAACTTCTCATCTTGGCAGTTACCATATGGAGCTATAGTTGCCCCTTCCTTGCCTTGTCTGTATCCCCTACTGGACTGTAAGCCCTGTGGTAGCAGGGGGCTGTTGTGGGTTTGTTCATCCTACTCCCTTGCAGAGTGCCTTTCAAACTCTGGGTCACAGAATAACTCTTGGTTGATGTAATGAACTTTGTAAATACGTGTCTTACTCAAGGATTGTGATGTTGCTTAAGTGTGGATTATTACAACCAGCTTCTCTGCAGCCATGAGTTGGAAAGTGGGTTTGTTAAGAGGGAAGAAGCTAAATGGGAATTAATCCTAAAATCCTTTTCTGATAGGCTAAAATAAAGTTCCCAAATTAAAATATTTTGTGGCTGATGACCTGGTAAGACCTAATGACTTTATTAATTTCTTTGTTTGAGATCTACTGAATCTATTTAGAGATAGTTTGTTTTGTCATTTGACTTTATTTCTAAGGAGTAGAACACTAGAAGCACAGAGGGTTACTTACATCTTACACTTTATTTTAAAATGAAAGTATTGGATAAGGTGGAAAATTGTGTTGTTACTCAGTACGTGTTTTGTAGAAAGAAAATCTGGGTGAACTGGTAAGGGATAGCACAAACTGCTACAACCCTTGCAACATTTCAGGCCCTCAGATTCATTGTAATTTAGAGGCTTTTTTTTTTTTTTTTTTTTCCTGTGAGAATTTTTTTGCTATAGGGCTCATGTGCTCACTGGAGACACAGAGAGAGAGACAGAGAGAGAAAATGAGAAATCATTCCCCAGGGGACGATGGCCACAGGTCAGTCCCTTCTCCTCTGTTGTCCTCTTTGGACTTTGGGCACACATGCAGATAAGCTGCTGGGTCTGGGCTTGAACTACAGTCGGCCATGTGGAAGTCCAGTGAAGTAACCACTATGCCAACTGCTGGCCCTTAAGGGCTTCTCTTATTCTCCCATTCATGTCACCAGATCTCTGCTGTCCTCCTGTCTGCCTCTCAAGCCCCCAACCTCTTTGGATTACCTGCTCATTATTTGGAGAAGTTAAGATTAGTACCTTTTTAGTAAGTGAATTTCAGCAGGCTGATTGATTCCTCCTCAGTCTTCTGGAATTAACTAGAGTTAATATTGCAAAAGAAGGAAGTGCTTGTTGAGTCCTAGAAATCTTAAAGAACTCTGTAAACTTCCTGTGATTGACTAAATGGGCACAATCACTGCAGCTTCATGCAAGAGTTGTAACATTGTCCTTTGGAATACTTTGGTTAAGTGGCCCCTGCCATTGAAGAATTTTGAGAAGAATCCTTTCTCCGAAATAAGTGTAGATTTGAGAGGGGTTCTGAAGGCCCAAGGGGCAGACATATGGTACGTAATATGAGAAGGAGAGGGATATCTTCGAAAACTTTGTGGAAGTCCAGCAGGTAGTGTGATTGAGGCACTGAATCTCACGTGGCAGATGGCATGGTTCGAGTTCCAGACCCAACTTGGCCCATGTGCAAGTATGCCCACAATCCTGAGAGGAGAACAGAGGAGAGACTGTGGTGTGACCACCCTCCTCCTACCCCCGGGGTAGGGGACAGTTTCCCACTTTCCCTTTCTCTGTCTTTCTGTGGCAAGTGCACTATAGTTAAAATCTTTTTATTTTTAAAGTGTGGAAAATAGGTATTGTGAAAAAAAAATCTATGATAAATTTCATGTTTTTTTTTTTTTTTTTTCAGAGATTTTTGCCTTAGGGTATGTACACTCATGGGGTGTGGGAGAGACAGTGAGAGGGAAGATGAGAAATCATCCCCTAGGGTGGATAGCCATGGCACAATCCCTTCTTTTCCATATTCCTCCCAGGATTTTGGACATGCATGTACAAGCACCAAGCATGAGTTTTAAGCCACTGGGCCTGGGACTCAAACCGTGGTTGGCCATGTGGGAGTCCAGTGATATGTCTGCTGTGCCATGGCTTCAGATCTCAGAATTGTTGGCACCAGAGTAACTTGTACTTTAATTTCCCTGAACTTTTTGTCCCCTTCTAATAATTGGATTTTACATAAAACCTCCTTCATATTAAGTCATATTAGTGTTACTTCATTACATTACATTGTAAAAGTAGAATGGTATTATGCATTTAATTTTACTGTTATTTTAGCATCAGAATTCGAATTACCAGCATGTTTCTTACATACTTCCTTTTAGCAAGTATGCAAAGGTAAAGCAAAGGAGCAATTGTGGAGAAGAGCATTTAAACTGTTTGTGATTAAGTATGTGACACACTGTCAGGGCGCTTTTGGCTTCTTTATCTGTGGCCTGAGACAGCCTTTGCCACTTGGAGTCATTGTAAAGTGTCATTTGAAACTAGTTGAAGCATTAGGTTGTCAGAAAAGTCATGATGTATTTTTCTGTTTCTTTATGCAAAAATGTGTCATGACTTTTCTGATAACCTAGTATTTTGTATCTATGCTTAGAATATAGGTTATGAATCTTCTGTATTTCTAAAATGGTTATTTTTACTTTTAATCTCCAGGTGGTATCTCTGAAGAAAAAGAAAAGAAAAAGACAGATGTTTAATTTTTTTGGTAACCAGATATAGACCTGCACATCACATAGTGGCATTAATTCTGTGCAGTGTGCCATGACCCATCTTCTTAAGCAAATATAGCACGTGTGGAGTTTATTTATGGGTTTGACCTCTAGTCTTCATTGGCTTCTAGTTTATTTGGGGCATGATTCATTAGGGTGATGGGTTGTGATATTTAAGGGTTAGCTGAGGAGAAGGAGACAGAAGAAGAAACACTGTCCCAACTTTTGAAAAATCCCGAGGCGTGTCTACATGTGGATTACCATGTCTATTGTGGTGGTTCTGATTTTCTTAGACCATAGCAGAGGGCAGACTGAAAGCCTAGAACTATGAGTATGAAAAAGGAGATGGCCTTAATAGAGAAAGTCTTTTCAGTGGGACATGATAAAAATATATTAAATACTACTAATCATAGCTACCATTTATTGAGTGATTATCATCAACATTCACTGTGCTTTATATATATTAGCATATAAAGCTCACAGCAGTACTTTGGAGAGTGCTGTTACTTTATTCGTACAACACGGGCAACTGAATTTTAAAATTAGTGACAAGGATAAGATAAACAAAATTCGAGAACAAATTTAGCAATTCTGAGGCTGAGAAAAATCCTTTAAAACTCTGTCAAGTAGGTCAGAACATTTAAAAGAAGTTTTGCCTTCAAATTAATTTCCTCCAGAGGAGACATAGCAGAGCAAGTATGAATTAAACTAGTATTTTAACATCCTAAGATTAGAAGGAACTTTTGTAGCTGCTAGGAAAAGGTCTTGTTACTTTTGTTAAAATAATAAATGTCTAAAGAGAAACTGGAATTAAGAGAACATTTGTTGCCTCTTTGAAGGTCTTTGTTGATAACTGAGTACTGATTCATTAAGGAGATTTGCATTTTTGCTACCTAAAATTATATTTAGGATTTCGTTGTTTTTACTGTGAAACTTCACCAAGGTCTATCTGAATCAAACTGTGGAATGAACTAAACTAATGTGCAAAGCTTGAAAAGAGCCCAGTACTTTAAATTATTAATCTGAGTATTTTAAGGGAACAAAGAAAACCTGAAAACCTAATGAGTCTTTAGGAATAAATCTACATGGGAAAAAATGGAATTTTTCATTTGAAATGTACTACTGAAGTGGAATGAAAGAATTGGGAACCCAGCCATTATTTCTCTATTTTTAAATGGAAACACTTGAGCTCCCCGAGACTTGAGACTACAACAGTTTTAAGTGAATAAATATTTAAAACAAAAAATTATTGTAGAAAAGATTTGGAAACAAATTGAGCAAAGAGGAAAAATTTGCCCATATCATCAGCCATTACTATAAGATGAACATTGTTGAGATACTGGCATATACATTTTTAGCCTTAAAAGGAAATAAACATGTATATGTATATTGTTATGTGAAGAGACATTTATATATTCAGAGTGTAATTTTCAATAAGGTTTTCTTGAAGGCAACACTGGTGATATAACCAGTAGCTCTTAATGAAAATCTGGATAATTTCTCCTTCCTTCCCTTTCTCTCCTCACTTTCTTCATAGAAGGAAGAAGTTGCTCTGAGATGATTAAGACTTAAATGTCTATCTGGTACTTAGGATTCAGTCATATCAGACGTTTCTTTTTATACGTAGTTTTTTTTTTTTTTTTAAAGAATTATTTATTTATTTTTAATTCCATTTGTTCTTATTATTTTATAATTTGGCCAGAGAGAGCAGAGAGAGAGAAAGAGAAAGTGAGAAAGCAAGCTGCCAGATCCAGGACTTGACCCTCAGTCGGCCATGTTGGAATCCAGCGTCCTTTACCACCATGCCACCTGCTGGCCCCTGTGCATATTGTTTTTTCTTTTTTTGGAGAGATTTTTGCTATAGGGCGCATGCGCTTGCCAGACAGAGACAGAGAGACAGAAAGCGAGAAATCACCCCCCAAGGGGGATGGCCATGCCGCAATCCCTTCTCCTCCATTCTCCTCTTGGGATCTTGGGCATGCACGCACACACGCCCGGTGTGAGTTTAAGCCACCGGGTCCGGGACTCGAACCACAGTCGACTACGTGGGAGTCCAGCGACATAGCCATTACTCAAACTGCTGGTCCCAGCCCCTGTGCATATTTTTATACATAGTTTGTCATACATCTAGAATGGAAAGGAAGAAATAAAATTATTTATTTTTTATAGGAGATCTAATTGTGTATGTATTATGAATCTAGTGTAGATTAAAAAAATAATAAAAATTATTACAACTAGGGACCAGGCAGTAGTGCAGTGGTAATACAACTGGACTCACAAGAAAGATCCTGGATTTGTGTCCTGGAACCTTCCTGAGTATGCCAGGAATGCAGGTGTGTGCCTGTATCCAGGACCTGGACTGGATAAGACTGGTAGTGGATCAAGGCATGAAGACCCTATTAGGGTGCTCCCCCTTAACTGAAATAAATAACTAAACTTAAAATATTTTTGCCATGATTACAACTAATAAATGGGTTTAGCAAATTTGCAGGATACAAGAACAACATACAAAAATCAATTGTATTTCTATACATGAGCAATAAATATGTCAAAAATGTTGGAAACTAATATAACATCAATAAAATACAATAGGAATAAGTTAAAGAAAAGAAATGTGAAATTATTATACCAAAAACTACAAAACATCATCACAAAATATTAAAAATCTAAATAAATGGAAAAATACCCCACGTTCATGGGTTAAGAGCCTTATATTGTTAAAATGGTATGCTCAAATTGATCTATAGATTTAGTGCAATCCCTATCAGAATTCTAGATAGCTTTTGCTTTTTGCAGAAATTGACAAACTGATTTAAAAATTCATATGGAAAAGCAAGGAGCCCAGAATATCACAATCTTAAAACATAGGAACAAGGTTAGAGGATGATACTTCTGGCTTTCAAATTTACTATGAAGTTATAGTAGTTGAGTTAGTGTAGTGATCACAAAAGAATAAACATAGAGAACAGAAATGAGAATCCAGAAGTGAACTATTAACATTTATCAATTGTTGGAGCCAGCAGGTGGTGTGGTGGTTGAGGTGCTGGATCCCACATGGATCGCTGTGCTTTGAGTCTTGGACCTGGCGACTTGCTTTCTCACTTTCCTTCCCTCTCTCTCTCTCTCTCTCTCTCTTGTGCATGTGCCCTTTAGCAAATTAAAAATAAAATAAAACAATTCTTTAATAAACATTTAACAGTTAATTTTTGATAAATAATACGGTAGCTTTTCTCCTTCAGGATTTCCTGGGTTGTTCCTGTCTTTCTTCTTTATCTGGACCTTCTCTTTCCTTTCCTTTTATTCTCCCTCTTTTGCTGAAGTGAGGAATACATTTAGAAGTTTATGTGGTAGAGATAGAGGATATCCTCCTGCAGATTTTGAAGTCCTTGAGGCAAGAGCTGGTGTCTTATTCATCTTTTTAAAATTTAGCACTTAGCACAGGCCCTGGCATTAGTAAACATCCAAATAAATGTTGAATAAAAAGATACGCAGACAGATAAGTAACTGCTTGAAGAAGGTTTGCTGGAATTTATAGCTGGTACCCTCTTACCCAGGAGACCTGGATGAATAATTTCTCCTCCTTACACAGATTGGAAACGTTAAAGACACTTTAGCCAGCTCTTCAGCAGACAGTTTTACGTGAGTCCGTTTATCAAGAACCTGTGAAGTGATACATTAATAACTATCATGTTAGGTTCTAGTGACAGTAGGATAGGGACAATTGAAGTTGTTTGGCTTCAACATGCACCGGAAATAGTGTGCTACCCCTTAGTTGACCCTTAGATGCTGGGCCTGTGTCAAAATGTCCATGGTCTTAATTCCTTTTTTTTTTTTTCCACCGTAAAGGACTTGAAAGCCTGCTTGTGGGCACACAAATCATATATATATAGTGTCATATACACACTACTTTCTCAATCTGTCAGAAACTGGTGGGAAGCTGCCTGAATGTTCCTGAGCCATTCCTCTAATAAATTACTATTGTATATTGTTCCCTTTTGTGCCTCATAAAAATGTTAGTAAATAGAACTATATATCTCACAGAGATAAATTCCCCAAAGGCCCTTTATCCTGAAACTACTCCTGGATTACCTTGGGCGAACTACTGTGATGTGCTAAAATCTGACTGATCCTCTTATCGTCACCAACACTTACTTTCAAGGCTTTATTTTCTTGGTGTTTTGTGTTTTACTGCATTCCCTTTGAGAAAATTGTGCCGAGGTCAAAATGGAGGACGGAGGCATAAAATGTGCAGTCTGTTCAAGATAGCATATTCGTGGGTGTTTTAGCAAAGGCCTGCAATGCCTTAACTCAAAGGAGTTAGAGGGAAAAGGTGGTGCCCAGTGATCCTGGCCGTAAGTTAAGGATGGAAATAATACAATTATAAAGGACACAGTGTTTACCCTCTCACTGGCTGCAAAAATGTTTAGTGTTATGTTTCTGGGTTGGACTCTCTTGAGCTATGTGTATCAAATCAGCTTGTTAAAAAGCAAAGGCACGTGGAGGCATAGAACCCTCCCGGTTGCATGTTTTTAGACACTGCAGCTGTTTGAACGGTCTGAGCAAACTAATTTATTTATAATTGAGAAATCTATTTCTCCTATGTTAGTGCTTGTCTAGAACATCCTTCTTAAAATAATGGTAGCTTTGGGAAATGAGATATGCAAAGAATACAGACAGGTACATTTATTTTCAATTTAAAAAAAGGAAGAAAACACGGAAAAAGGTCTACATTCTTAAAAGATAAATGAAGAATGTTAATTGTGGTATGCCATGCATGAAGATTATCAAAACTCCCCCATGTTGATCTATTCTTGGAACTAAACCTTATTTTATATATAGTGATGATTTTAACCCTTCAAATGAATGAGTTTCTGGCTTAAAACTTTTCTGTTACTAGGGCTGGCAGGTGGCGTGGTAGTTAAAGGCGCTGAACTCCCACATGGTTGACTGCAGTTTGAGTCCTGGGCCTGGCGGCTTGCTGTCTCACTTTCCTTTTTTCTCTCTCTCTCTCATTCTGTCCCTCTCTGGTCAAATAAAAATAAATAAATAAATAAAGTAAAATGAAATAACTGTCTTTAAAAAACCTTTTTTGTTATTATTATTTATTGTCTTTTTTGGGGGAATTATAGTAGAGGATTATGATAAACTTTATTTGGTACTAAAGTTTAACAAAAAGTCAAAACCCAAAAATAAACAAATGCCCTTTAAATTCTTCCTTCCCTCTGGCAATTGCAGCTGGTTCATACCCTTTTAGACTTAAAAAAAAAAAAAAAGCCTAGTTATACAGATAGTTTACTATTTACAAGAGTTGAATTTATGAGTTTTTATTTTTTATTTTTAAGTTCATTAACTTTGTCCATGAATGAGAAACCAGTTTTGGAGTTTTTACTTTACCATGATGTGAAGCACTATTCATTTAGTAGAAACCATTCTTCAAGTACCCATATTTGTTTTTCATTTTCAGTAAAGTATTTTATAAGCTACATGAGCTATCAACACTTTATTATAAGATAGGCTCTGTGTTAGTGTCTTTGTCCAACTGTAGGCAATGTTAGTATTCTGAGAACCTTTAAGGTTGGTTAGGATAAGCTATGATGTTCAGTAAGGTAGGTGTATTAAATATATCTTCAACTTACCACATTTTTAATTTACAATGGGGTTATTAGGACCTAACCCCATCTTAAAGTTGAGGAGTAAACCATATATATGGTTTATTGTGATGTATAAATTATATCATTTTGTAAAAATTATATTGTACTTTCTTTACTATCCTGTAATTTGTTTTTAACCTAATAGTTCATGGTCTTCTCTCCATATTGATGAGATTTAATGAGCTGAATTTGTCCCAGTTATATCAATGAGAGTATTAGATACATGATGGCCCACATGTAAGAAAGATGCCAGAGGGAACCACACCCCTACCAGATAATTTGCCTGTCCTAATCCTTAGCCTAAATGGATGGGCCAGTACCTAGAGGTCATTCAGCAAATGTCAAATCAATTGCATGGATGCCGTCGATATCGAGGAAAAGTGGCAGCTGGTGGCCAATATAGCTATCCCCATTCTGTGTGTGGAAAGAAGGACAGCAGATGGATGAGTTTCTATTATTGTTCGATTAAAAACAAAATTGCCAGAGGGTATGTGTACTTGCCAGAGAGAGAGAGAGAGAGAAAGAAAAAGAGAGAGAGAGAGAGAGAGGTGGAGCGAGAAAGCACCCTTTGATGGGGGATAGTCATGCTGCAATCCCTTCTCCTGCATTTCTCCATCTTGTTGGGATTGGGGGCACACACACACATGCACTCTGTGTGTTTGTTGAGCTACGTGGTACAGAACTCAAACCACACAGTCAGCCATGTGAGATGCAGCTGCCTTAACCACTGTTACCACTGACTGGCCATGGTCCTCAGTTTTTATTTATGGGATTTCTTCCCCTTTAAAGGATGTTTCCTTTTGAAGTCATAAAAAAAATGATTTCAGAAAAATATTTTAAAAAATGATTTAGATAAATATGAAGAAGAAAATAATTATTCATAGTCCCTCATACACAAATACAACTATTAACATTTTGTTATATATGTCTTTTTCATACTTTGTATTAAATATTTTGTTAGAAATGGCCAGCAATTGGCATAATGGCTGTGTCGCTGAACTCCCATGTAGCCGACCGCAGTTAGAGTCCTGGACCCGGTGGCTTAAACTCACGCCGGGCATGTGTGTGTGCCCAAGATCCCGAGAGGAGAATGGAGAAGGGATTACAGTGTGGCCATCCCCCCTGGGGGGGGTGATTTCTCGCTTTCTGTCTCTCTGTCTCTCTCTGTCTTGTGAGCACCCACGCCCAATAGCAAAAACCTCTCCAAAAAAGAAAAAAAAAAGGCACTTTAGTGCTGTGCTCTTCATCCCTAAAACTCATCACCCCTTCTAATCATGAGAAAAACATCAATCAGACAAATCCCAATGAAAGAACTTTGTACAAAATGTTCTGTGAGTATGCCTTGAAGCTGTCAAGGTGATCAAAAATAAGGAAAGTCTGAGAAACCATCTTGCCAAGAGGTTCTTAAGGAAATATGACTAAATGTAGTGTTGTGTTCTGGATGAAATTCTGGAACATAGAGGACACTGGGGAAGAACCATGGCCATGTGGTTAAGTATGAAGTTTACTTAATAATAGTGTATCAATTTGGGTTAGCAAACCCAAATTAACAAATTGTGACGAATGTACTTTGTTCAAGAAAGATGCTAATGGTGTTACTGAATCAGCAGCTCCATTGCCCGGTGCGCACAAATGCCATTCACTTTGACACTTTTTTTTTTTAAAGAATTATTTTATTCAACTTTATTTATTTATTCCAATTTGACCAGAGAGGGACAGAATGAGAGAGAGGGAGGGAGGAAGGGAGGAAGAGAAAGAGAGAGAGAGAGAAAGAGAGAGAGAGAGAGAGAGAGAGAGAGAGAGAGAGAGAAAACAGAGAAACAGAGAGAGAAAGCCAGAAAGCAAGCCTGTAGGTCCAGGACTCCAACTATGGTCTGCCATGTGGGGGTCCAGTGCCCTTAGCCACCACGCCACCTGCCGGCCCCCACTTTGACACTCTTGAAGTGAGAGTTTTATTGAGCAGCCAGCTAGCAAGGAGGTGGGAGGAAGCCTCATACCGGTCTCCCAGATCATGAGAGGATGGGTTCTTTTATAGCACAAGGGGCAGACCGGGGTATGGGAGATGGCTGCTTGGCAGTCCAGGATGGGTTGATGCTGGGATGTGGGGTGATGTTGCTTTTCAGTCCTGGATTGTTCAGTGCTAGAATTTAAGGCACCTTCTGCTTCTGATCAGCTTCTCTGGAAACAGGTCCTATTCCTTTCATGCTGTTGCCTACAGCATTTTCATTCTTCCCGCAGCTCTGGGGACAGCCTTGAGTCACCTAGCCCTTTCGGGGTGCATTCATCCGTGTCAGCTGGCTTATACAACAGTTAGTACTAAAGTTTGCCCCCTTAGGCCAGTTCTAGCTGGTTACAATAGGAGAAACTGGGTATAGATTATAAGGAAACTTTGTATTATCTTCAAATAGTCTCTGTAAATCTGAAACTATTCAAAAATAAAATCATTATGTGTTGTAAGAATACTATGTGTACTATGTATTTGCTTTTTCTTTTTGTGTCACTATTTAAAAAAATGTGGTGATTGTTTACTATTCCTCAGAATGACTATGCTTTATTTCAGGTAACCATTTCTTTTGTATGGGACATAAGCATATCGTGTAAATTGCTTCCAATAAGTAGTCATGCTTTGGTAAACTGTTGTATCATTAATTTATGCTCCCTTAAAAAAAGGGAATTTCTTAAAATTTTCAAAAAGAATGTAACTTAATGAAATATATTTTATAATTGTGGGGGAATAGTGATAACTTTCTTTTTTTTTGGAGAGGTTTTTGCTACAGGGGATGTGCGCTCACCAGAAAGACAGAGAGAGACAGAGAGACAGAAAGCGAGAAATCACCCCCTGGGGGGGGGGTGGATGGCCACGCCACAATCCCTTCTTCTCCATTCTCCTCTCGGGATCTTGGGTACGCATGCAAACGCGCTCAGTGTCAGTTTAAGCCACTGGGTCCCGGACTCAAACCGCAGTTGACTACATGGGAGTCCAGCGACACAGCCTTTACGCCAACTGCTGGTCCCACTAGTGCTAACTTTCTGAAAGTGGGATTGTTGTGTCAAGTTATGTAAAGAGTTAAGCATTTTGCTCTATTGTTTTACAAAAAGCTTATTCTATTTTATAGTTACACCACCAGTATATATCAGTGCCTACTTTTTTTTTTTTTTTTTTTGGGAGAGGTTTTTTGCTATAGGGCGCGTGCGCTCGCCAGACAGACAGAGAGAGACAGAGAGACAGAAAGCGAGAAATCACCCCCCAGGGGGGATGGTCACGCCGCAATCCCTTCTCCTCCATTCTCCTCTCGGGATCTTGGGCACGCACGCACACGCGCCCGGCGTGAGTTGTAAGCCACCGGGTCCGGGACGCGAACCGCGGTCGACTACGTGGGAGTCCAGCGACATAGCCATTACGCTAACTGCTGGTTCCCAGTGCCTACTTTCATTAAACATCCAGCACTGTATACAATCTTTTGTTTCTTATCTTTCTCCAGACTAGTATCTTCCTGATTAAATCTGTACTTACTCAATTCTTTTAAATTTAAATATCTTTTCCTTATGTTTATCTTACTGGTTCTCATAAGGTGTATCTGTTCACATTCTTTTTCTCTCTTGACTCTGTTTTCCTGCTCAGTTTGCTTGAGCTGTTTAAATAGTAAACATAAAGCCACTAAGAGTAATTATTGGGCCAGCCTCCTGGCCTGGTGCTAAAGGGAGAGGTAGCCCACTTGGCCTCCCACACTGTTTAAATTCTAGCACTGGTGACTTGAAAACTCGGCCAGGTATATGTGCATGCATTCCTCACATCCTGACAGGATGGAGAAGTGGGGAAGGGATTGTGGTGTGACCATGCCCTATTGCTCTCTCCCTCTTCCTGTCTCCCTGCAACGCATGAGCCTCTGGCAAAATTAAAAACAAAACAGCCAAAGAGTAATCACAAAAAGCAACGTGACATTGGACTTAGTATGTACTGTTGTATATTGAGCTGTAGGAAATATACAAGGAATAGACTAGGAAGGAAAATAGTTGTTTTTCTTTTTTTTTTTTAAGTGATTAAAACTAATATGATTGATGGGATCAGCAAGTGGCATGGTGGTTAAGGTGCTGAGCACCCACATGGCCAACCTTGGTTTGAGTCTTGGACCTGGCAGCTTGGTTTCTCACTTTCCTTCTCTCTCTGTCTCTCTCTGGTCAAATTGAAAAATAATAATAAAATAAAATAAAATAAAATAAATAATTCTTTAAAAATATTAACGCTTTAATAAAGCTAATATGATCGAAATAGTAAATTTCATAAGAATACAAAATAGTTGGGACCAGCAGGTGGCATAGCAGTTAAGGTGCTGGACACTCCCACATGGCTGACCACGGTTCAAGTCCTGGACCTGGTAGCTTGCTTTCACACTTTCCCTCTCTCTCTGTCTGTCTCTCTCTCGCTCTCTGGTCAAATTAAACTAAATGAATGAATAAATAAAATTAAATATAAATAAATAAATAAAGTTAAATAAAATAATTCTTTAAAAAAAGAATACAAAATAGTAAGTAGTAAGTTTTTTGTATATGTTTATTTTGGAGCACCATGTGAATTTTGGGATTGTTAAGAATTTTTTTAACAAACTGATTTACACTTATGCCTTTATTCTTTTACGTACATAAGATCTTTAAAAAGTTTGTTGAAAATAGATATATGAAAAAATCATGCATGGATTTCAGAAATTTTTGTATTAATATACAAATATATTAATTTCACTTGTCCATGAACTTTTTTTTTTTTTTTTTTTTGGAGAGGTTTTTCGCTATAGGGCGCGTGCACTCGCCAGACAGACAGAGAGAGACATAGAGACAGAAAGCGAGAAATCACCCCCCAGGGGGGATGGTCACGCCGCAATCCCTTCTCCTCCATTCTCCTCTCGGGATCTTGGGCACGCACGCACACGCGCCCGGCGTGAGTTGTAAGCCACCGGGTCCGAGACGCGAACCGTGGTCGACTACGTGGGAGTCCAGCGACATAGCCATTACGCTAACTGCTGGTTCCCTCCATGAACTTTTTGAAGTCCCTTTGTATTTGCCAGATCAAAAATAGCAAGTTTTGTAACCATATAATAATATACAAAAATACCATAAAATATTTAGAATGTAGCTTATTTATGCAATATGAACAGAGCTATAATAAGCATATTTTATTTAGCAATCATGAAAAACTAGCTGTGAGCTAATGATTTTTTTACAGCCTCCGAAATTAGAACCAACAATTTTCATAATTCTGTCTCCTTGCTCAAAATCCCCACAAACTTTTCATTAAAAATAAAATGAGAAATATTGTGAAGCTGAGGATTCAATGGAAGAAGAGTGAAAAGTGCACTGATCCTGTGTCTGCTGGTCCCAGCTGTGTACAGGAATAGGTCATTATCCAAGGGTGAAAGGCAGTCCAGCCTCCTGGTTTGATTTATTTTGGACCTGCCTGCCGGGAACAGTCCTTCAGAAAAGGGCCTGGAGCAGGGGGCTATGTGTTCTTTCTCCATGACTGCAAATGCCAGACATACTGTGAAACTAGACTGCGGAGCTCGTTAACCCAGGGTCTGATGACTGGCAGCCTTCAAAGCCTCCTCTTGTTTTGGCAGGAGGTGGAAAATGTTTGGAGTCCTTATGTGTGTGTGTGTAACTTTACCTCTCTGCAAGCTCCATTTCCCCCTTTTGTGCTTAGGTAGTATATATTTTTAGATATCCCACATTTCCTGTATCTCTCTCTTTTACTTTCTTTGTAAATATTACTCTTTATTTTGTGCTAGCCTGTATTAAAGTATATATACAAAATAATTTATTAGAAATCTTTCCATCACAGACCATGGTATATTGTGTATGTGTGTGTGTGTGTGTGTGTGTGTGTGTGTGTGAGAGAGAGAGAGAGAGAGAGAGAGAGAGAGACAGAGAGAGAGATTACTAAGGATGGAAGATCACACGAAAAATGAAATGATTTTTAAAGTGAAAGTGTAGGTACCAAATAAAATATATGGACTGAGGCAGCCAATTGATTTTTTGTTTTTTAGAGGTTTATGCTATAGGGCGCGTGCGCTCGCCCGACAGAGAGAGAGACAGAGAGACAGAAAGCGAGAAATCACCCCTCCAGGGGGATGGCCACGCTGCAATCCCTTCTCCTCCATTCTCCTCTCAGGATCTTGGGCACGCACGCACACACGCCGGCGTGAGTTTAAGCCTCCGGGTCCGGGACTCGAACCGCGGTAGACTACGTGGGAGTCCAGCGACATAGCCATTATGCTAACTGCTGGTCCCCCACCAATTGACTTTTTTTTTTTCATTTATTTATTTTTACATTTTTCCACAAACATTCACTTTACATAGCAAAAAATTTTAGCTCATACTCCATAATTCTTTTTTTTTTTTTTTTCTTTTTTTTTTTTTTTTTTTCTTTTTTTGGAGAGGTTTTTGCTATAGGGCGCGTGCGCTCGCCAGACAGACAGAGAGAGACAGAGAGATAGAAAGCAGGAAATCACCCCCCAGGGGGGATGGCCACGCCGCAATCCCTTCTCCTCCATTCTCCTCTCGGGATCCTGGGCACGCACGCACACACGCCTGGCGTGAGTTTAAGCCGCCGGGTCCGGGACTCGAACCGCGGTCGACTACGTGGGAGTCCAGCGACATAGCCATTACGCTAACTGCCGGTCCCACTCCATAATTCTTGACAGTTTACAAACAACTTTCAAAATCTCAAAATACTGAATTTTAAAGATAATGTTCAAAATATGTCTTATAATTTTGTATAATTTTAAAACTCTATAACAACAGAAGCAGAATGGTTTCAAAAATATATATATACATATACATACAAATATATATATATATATATATATATATATATATATATATACACACACATACACACACACACACACACACACACACACATTTAGAGTGCAGACACTCGGTATATATTAAGTGGGGACAACATACAATGCCTCTCCTTCATAGCATGGCTTGCTTCACTCAACAGTAAGTCTTCCATATTCATCCACTTCCTTTCAAAAGCCAGGGATTTGTTGTTTTTTATGGATGAATAGTATTCCATTGAGTATATGTGCCACAGTTTTTCTAACCATTCATCAGTTCGTGGGCATTTAGGTTGTTTCCATGACTTAGCAATCGTGAAAAGTGCCGCAATAAACATTGATGTGCAAGCACTTTTTCAATTAAGTATTCTTCTGTCCTTCGGGTAGATACCAAGGAGTGGGATTGCTGGATCATATGGTAGTTCTATTTGTAGATTTTGGAGGAATCTCCAAATTGTTCTCCACAGTGGTTGTACCAATTTACAGTCCCACCAGCAGTGTAAGAGAGTTCCCTCTTCACCACACCCCCTACAGCACTTACCATTTTTTGTTTTTTTAATCTTAGACATTCTGACTGGGGTTAGGTGATATCTCATTGTTGTTTTGATCTGCATTTCTCTTACAATGAGGGATGTTGAGCATTTTTTCATATGCCTTTTAGTTATTTGTATGTCATCTTTAGAAAGTGGTTTTTTCAACTCATTCTCCCATCTTTTAATAGGATTGATTGTCTTTTTCTGGAACAGCCGCTTGAGTTCCTTGTCGATTCTGGTTATCAGTCCCTTGTCTGATGCATAGTTTACAAAAATATCTTCCCATTCTGAGGGCTGTCTGTTCACACTAATCACTGTGTCTTTTGCCATGCAGAAACTTCTTAGTCTGATGTAATCCCACTTGTCTATTTTAGGGATCATAGACTGTACGTTGGGAGTCTTATTTAAGAAGTTTTTCCCTACCCCAATGTCTCCCAGAGTTTCCCCGGTGTTTTCAAGGAGCAGTTTTATAGTTTGAGGTCTTAGATTTAGATCTTTGATCCACCTTGACTTTATTTTTGTCAGAGGTGAGAGGTAGGGTTTCAGATTCATCTTTCTGCAATTGGAGATCCAGTTTTGCCAGCACCATTTGCTGAAGAGGTTTTCCTTTTCCCACAGGATTGACTGGTGCCCCTTGTCAAAAATCAGTTGGCTGTATGTTTGAGCATTCATTTCTGGGGACTCTATTCTGTTCCATTGGTCCACCTGTCTGTTCCTGTGCCAGTACTATGCTGTTTTGATTACCACAGCTTTGTAGTATAATTTTGGGTCAGGGAGTGAGATGCCGCCCACTCCATTCTTCTTGTGCAAAACTGCTTTGGCAATATGGGGTCTTTTATGATTCCAGACAAACGTTATGATTGTCTTTCCTAGATCTGTGAAGAATGTGTCTGGTACTTTGATTGGCATTGCATTAAATAGGTAGATTAATTTGGGTAAAATTGCCATTTTGATTATATTAATTCTTCCAATCCAGGAACATGGGATGTCCTTCCACTTTTTTGTGTCATTTTCAATTTCTTTTTTTATCTTCTCATAGTTTTCCTTATGGAGGTCTTTAACTTCTTTAGTTAGATTTATCCCTAAGTATCTTATACTTTTTGTGGCTATGGTAAATGGAACAACTTTTTTCAGTTCCATCTCAGTCTGCCTGTTGTTCATATACAGAAATGCTATAGATTTCTGGATATTAATTTTGTATCCTGCAATGTTACTGTATCCATGTATTACTTCTAGAAATTTTTTTATGGAAACAATTGGGTCTTCTATGTACACAATCATGTCATCTGCAAATAGAGAGAGTTTCACCTCTTCTTTTCCTATTTGAATGCCTTTTAGTTTTTCCTCTTTTCTGATTGCAATGGCCAAGACTTCTAGTACTATATTGAAGAGGAGTGGAGAAAGTGGACATCCTTGTCTTATACCCGTTTTTAGTTGAAAAGCTTTCAGCTTTTCTCCATTGAGGATGATGTTCGCTGTGGGTTTTTCATAGATAGCTTTTATTGTGTTGAGAAATGGCCCTTCTATGCCCATTTTGCTGAGAGTCTTGATCATGAAGGGATGTTGTATCTTATCAAATGCTTTTTCTGCATCAATTGATATGACCATATGGTTTTTATCTTTCTTCCTATTAATATGGTGTATTACATTTATGGTTTTGCGTATGTTGAACCAACCTTGCATTCCTGGGATAAAGCCTACCTGATCATGATGTATAATCTTTTTGATAAGTTGTTGTATATGATTTGCTAGTACCTTGTTGAGAATCTTTGCAATCTGCTCCAATCGCTAAATTATTTGGCACCTTGTCATATAGTAAGAAAATTAATATTTGAATCTATTTTATTGTTCTTCTTGATTATTTTAGTATAAAATGGTTTATATTACTCATCAGTAAAATTGTTTAACCGTCTTCTCTCAAATCTGTATGTCGGAACGACTCTATTAGAATATATGTTGTATTTATCCTTGGCTTTGGGGCACCTTGGACAGACAAGGTACCTACAGGGTACACATATCTCAAATAGCTTTGCAGGCCTACCTGGTGATGTAAAGTGACCTGCAGTGCTGGAAGCCTCACGGTCCTGGTATGTATGTGCCACAGTTATTCAACCCAGTGATTAGTTTTAGGACACTTAGGTTGATTTCATGTTTTAACCATTGTGAATAATGCTGCAGTAAACATGGATGTGCAAGTGTCTTTCTGACTGAGTGTTTTCCTGTCTTTTGGGTAGATATCAAGAAGTGGAGATAGCTGGGTTGTATGGAAACTGGCTCAGATTCCTAGGTTGGTTTGAAAGTACACTGGGATGTGGGTGCCCAAGATCCTGAGGAGCTGGAGGGCTGAGGAAGGAAGATCTTAGGGTGATGAGACCATGTCTCTATCTCACTTCCTCATGGGTGCACTTGTGCTTTCTATCATGAATAAAATGAACTTTGTAATAGATGGAGGAGGATCCACCTGTTTGAGGTGATTCCAAGAAGAACTCTTAATTGAAGAGCTTATTTGAGCAGAACTATACGTTTTCATGATTTGAGTAACTCCTCACTGCTTTAACATTCAATTTTCATTAATTTATTTCTAATTACTTATTTTCCCATAAATAAATTCTTGATTTTAATTAGTTTAATTAAATTATAGACAACATTTTCCCATTACATTTAAAAGTGTGAGTTTATTTTGTTGCACAAAAATTGTTTTTATTTTTTGTTATTTATTTAATTTTATTAATTATTATTATTATTATTATTATTACTATTATTCCTATTTTAATTTGACCAGAGAGAGAGCAGGAGAGAGGGAAAGTGAAAAAGGAAGCTGCTAGATCCGAGATTCAAACCATGATTAGTCATGTGAGAAAGCAGCACTTTAACCACTATGCCACCTGCTGGCCTGTTTTTTCATTTTTTACACCCTCCACCATCCACTCTCTACCAACCACTTCCCCCCTTACATTCTCTAGTATCCACACCTATCCTCTCCACCATCACATTTTCAGATCTCTCTCAATTTCAGCCATGATCATATAGTATGAATTGAGTGTAGATATACACTGCACGTCTTTTTTTATTTTTATTTTTTAAGAGAGTTGTTTTTTGCTATAGGGCGCATGTGCTTGCCAGAGAGACAGAGAAAGTGCAACAGAAAGCAAAAAATCACCCCCCCAGAGGGGGATGACCACACGACAATCCCTTCTCCATTCTCTCAGGATCTTGAGCGTGCACACACACACACACACACACACACACCTGGTGTGAGTATTAAGCAGCTGAATCTGGGACTCAAATCACAGTTGGCCATGGTGGGGGTCCAGCGACATAGCCATTACTCCATCTGCTGTTCCTACAATGCATGCCTTTTCAAAGTTGGCTCACTTTACTCAACATTAAGTCTTCTATATTCATCCATTTTGAATGAAACTGTAGGATCTCATTGTTTCTTATAGCTGCATAGTGTTCTATAGTGTGTATGTACATATATATGTATATATATGTGTGTGTGTGTGTGTGTGTGTGTGTGTGTGTGTGTATACGCCACAGTTTTTCAACCCAGTAATTAGTTTTTGGGCTCTTCTGTTGCTTCCATGTTTTAGCAATAGTGAATAATGCTGCTGTAAACATGGATGTACAAGTGTCTTTCTGATTGAGTGTTTTGGATAGATATCAAGAAGTGGGATAGCTGGGTCATATGGAAGTTCTGTTTGCAGTTTTTTTTTTTTTGTTTGTTTGTTTTTTTGTTTTTGTTTTTTTTTTTTTTTTAGAAATCTCCATATCATTTTCCAGAAGACAAACTAACTTATATTCCTACCAACAGTGTAAGAGAGTTCTTTCTTTCTTTCTTTCTTTCTTTCTTTCTTTCTTTCTTTCTTTCTTTCTTCCAAGAGATTTTTGCTGTAGGGCATGTGCGGCCACTGGAGAGACAGAGAGACAGAGTGATAAATCGCCTGGCACAAGTTTTAAGTTGCCGGGTCCAGGACTCGAACCTTGGTTGACTACAAAGGAGTCCAGCAGCATAACCATTATGACATCTGCTGGTCCTAAGAGGGTTCTTTTCATCACAGCCTCATGGGCACCTTTTGTTCTTTCTATTTTTTATCTTATTCATTCTAACTGGGGTTCAGTGGTATCTCATTGTGAATTTAATTTGCATTTCCTTTTTGACAAGAGGCTTTGAACATTTTTCATATGCCTCTCGGCCATTCATAAGTCTTCCTTGGAGAGCCAATTTTTAAATTGGATAATTCATTATTTTTAGCATTATTTTATTTAACTTTATTTATTTATTTATTTATTTATTTTTTTAATTTGGCCAGAGAGGGACAGAGTGAGCGAGAGAGAGAGAGAGAGAGAGAGCCAGAGCAAGTGTGAAAGTGAGAGCAAGAGTGAAAGAGAGAGAGAGAAAGTGAGAAAGCAAGCTGCCAGGTCTGGGACTCGAACTGTGGTCGGCTATGTGGGTGTCCTGTGTCTTTAACCACCTTGCCACCTGTGGGCCCCCACATAATTAATTTTTTTAACGGGCGAGCTGCTTGAGTTACCTATATATTCTGGATATATATGAATAATTTGCAAAGCTTTTCTTCCATTCTGATCATTGTCCTTTCACTTTAATTATTGTTTCCTTTGCTGTGAGAAAGCTTTTTAGCGCGATGTAACCTGACTTGTCTATTTTGGGGACTATTGCCTGTGCTTTTGGGACCTTATTTTAAAAATCTTTGCCTACTCCAATATCTTCAAAAGTTTCCCCTATGTTTTCTACTAGTAGTTTTGTAGTTTGAGGCTTTATTGTGACCCATTTTGAGTTAATTCTTGTTAATGGTAAGAGATGGGAGTCCCATTTTATTTTTTCTTCAGGTAGATATCCAGTTCTTCCAGCACCATTTGCTGAAAAGACTTTCTCTTCTCCACTGCATTGTTTTGTACCCTTGTTCAAAGATCAGTTCGCTGTATAATTTGGGGTTATTTCTGGATTCCCTATTCTGTTCCATTGATCTATGTATCTATTTTTGTGCTTGTACCATGCTGTTTTCATTATCACTACACTTTGTAGATATTTTAAAGGTGGGTAGTGAGGTGCCTATTTTATTCTATAATAAACCATAATAACTTGGGCAAATCACTTTAAAAAGTTTCAGATTCCTTTACTTAATATTAACTTTAGACAAGAAAGAGATGGTCTCTTATCGCTCATCCATCTCCAACATACTGTAATTTTCAAAACTTTTTTTAAAAGTCCAAAACGAGAAAAATATGTTTCAAAGGAGAAGGTACACATACCACCCTTGTCCCTGCCCCAGCTCAAGCCTGTGTGAGAGCTTGTCCTAAGGCCAGCTCCCTTACCTGTTTTTAATTTCTCCTTTTCTCCCACTAAAGTAACAGTGTTTTCCCAAACCCCAAGTTTCTTTGCCAAGACAGCTCCCATAGTAATAAGGGAAAATAGTGTGGTGGAAGGCCCATCTGTAACTCACCTGCATAGGCTGTTTTAAGTCAGTACTTTGCAGGTAAGGACTATCCGTAAAGCTATTTCTAGTCAGTCCTGAATACTAAGTGTTCTTGGCATTGTGCAGCTTTTTCAATAACTTAAAGTGTATCAAAAGTAACATAGTACTTCATCTTTATGCAGGAATTTCATGATCAAGAGTTAGGTATGAAATTAAAAACACAATACCCAGGCATTAGGAAATTCTCCTTTTAGTAACAATTAACACAGCTTAATACACATATTCTCAGTCAGACAAAACACTTTTATTTTCCAGATTGTGAAATACTTTTTGTTTGGATTATTTATTTATTTATTTATTTTTGTGGTTTTGTGGTTTTCTTTTTTTTAGGTATCGGAGAACAAAGGAAACAAATTTAACTTGCTTTAGAATGTATCTATCAATCTATAAATCATGGGAAAACTACACTGTAAACCATGTAGACAGACACTTTTTCAGTGCTAGAGCCTGTAACACTTGTCAAATGTGTGAAAGGATTTATACTAATGGAAAGTGAACATTAATTAGTGAGGAGTTATTCAAGTGATTTGTCCAAGTTATTATGGTTTATTAGAGGCAGTTTGTTCTGGGTTTCTCCTATTTGACTTTTTTCCTGTAGCGTTCTTTATTCATGGGAGATAGTGGGTGGGACACAAAAGTGGAAAAGTGGCCTGACACCACTTGTGGAAGGCTTTGTGTGCCATGCTGAGGAACTTAAACTAATTCTATGTGTAATAGAAAGCTAGTGATTTTTTTTTTTTTTTAAAGAGATTTTTTTGCTGGAGGGCATGTGCACTCCCTGGAGAGTCAGAGAGAGAGAAGGCAAGAAATCACCCCCCAAGGTGGATGACCATGCAGCAGTCCCTTCTTCTCCATTCTCCTCTTGGGATTTTGGGCATGCATGCACATGCACCTGGCATGAGTTTCAATCTGCAAGGACTGGGCCTCGAACTGCAGTTGGCCATATGGGAATCCAGCTAGGTAACCATTATGCCATCTGCCAGTCCTTTAATTGAAAAAAAAGATAGGACCTTACTGTGTCATGATCCTCCAACCTCAGCTTTCAGGTCTTTGGGAACACAGGTACAAAGCACTGTTGCATTTGGCCTGTAGGTTGGACCAGGAATCAAACTTGTATCTCCATGTGGTCCCAGCCTTCAAATACTGTCTGCTAGCTGTGCACACCACTGGCTGTGTGCACCACCGTGACTGGGCTGCTAGTGGTGATTTTAAGCATGAGCATGATGATACTAGGTTTGCATTTAGAAAGAATGCTGTGATTTGGAGAATGGGTTCTGTTGAGTGTTGGTGGTGATTGATGAGTGAAGGCTTATATTAGGAAGCCACTGAGAGAAGTTTATGAAAAAAAGATGAGACTGAAAATAAAACGGTGGAAGTGTAGAGAAGGGCCTGGTTAGAGCAATATTAAAGAGGCAGAAAAATAGGGGTTGTTGGTTATGTGGGTATTGATGGGAGAAAATGATGGGAGAGAAATGTGGTGTTTTGGTTCTCCAGGGCACATGGCAAACCTTCTTACGAATTGATGTCCTAAACAAACAGCAGTTGCTTGTGTGCTCACTACCCTGCAATTTGGGCAGGGCCTGGTGAGGATGGCTTATGCTTCATGTATGTCATCCTGGGGCTGGCTGAGAATCTCTTTTGTGGTCCCTCTCTATGGTAGCTTTAGCTACCTCATGCCAGGACATTCTGTCTCATGGTAGTCTGTCTTCTTACTGGTTTTCTCCCTGCACTCAAAAGTAAAAGCTGAAAGCCTTCTTAAGACTAAGGTGCAGAAGTCCCAGCACATTAGTTCCACTACATTCCAATGGGCAGAGCAGTCACAGGGCCAGACCAAACTCAGGATGAGGGAAAATAGCTCCCCTCAAAGAATTGATGGACGATATTCAATCCACTACTGTGTGCCTTCTGGCCACAAATGATGTACATTCTTTCAAAGGCAGAATCCTCTCATCCTTTCCCAAGATGCTCAGCAGTTTCATCCCATTATAGCATCAGACTCAAACCCAATATCAGAATTTCATTCACTAAATTATGTCTAGGTGCCCATAAGGTTGGTTAAGTATAAGTTCTCAAGTGGAGAGACCTGTGAACTAAAAGGACAGGTTATCTGTCATCTATCTTCCCAAATGGGAATATAGGGACATTATAAGCACAACAGTGTATAGCCCTGTAGGTTATGGAACTGTGTAACAGGGACTGGTCCATAGCAGGCCTGAAATTCAGCCATTCCTCCTCTCCCAGGGCAAGGGTATACACCTTGATTAAGGCCCACTTCTCACTGGGAAAGGTTTTCAGCAGGTTCTTTGCTTTATTCCATGCACTTTTTCCTTACCAGTAAGACATAGCTGATGCTTGTAACTGAGACTTATTCAGCCTGCTTCCTGTTTATTGAAGTTTGAGAATTATGAGACCTAGTTTTACTTTGGAATGTCTCATTTCATTTAGTCTTAACTGGTATAGCTCCTGGAATTTTAATTAATTAATTTTTTTTAAGAGAGATTTTTGCTATAGGGGGCATGCACTCACCAGAGAAACAGAGAGAGACAGAGGGACAGAAAGCAAGAAATCACCCCACAGGGAGATGGCCATGCCACAGTCCCTTCTCTTCCATTTTTCTCGCGGGATATTGGGCATGCATGCACATGTGCCTGGCGTGAGTTTTAAGCAGCCAGGTCTGGGACTTGAACTGCGGTCGACTACATGGCAATCCAGCCATGTAAGCATTATACCATCTGCTGATCACAGCTCCTGTAATTTTTAAGGGCTTTCTATATATCCAATGACATTTGACTCTACTTGACAAAAGTCACTAGAAATATCTTTGAGATAGATGGGTTCTTCTCTCCTGTAGACTAGGTGTCAGGTTGCAGTGGGACAACACGCTTAAGGGATTTAGAAGCCCCTTGTCTATCTGAGAGGGTCTAGGAGATAGATCCTCAGATCTTTCAGCTTTAAAAAAGAGTCATACTTCCTTGATATTTTTCATGAAACTTTTTTTTTTTTTTTTTTTTTTTTTCTGGCAGAGCCCTATTTTGGTCTTTTGCCCTAAGACTATTTTTGACTTTGAAAGTCATTTGCTGAGAGAGACTGCAGATGAGAAGCAGTTTTGCTTTCAGACCCATAAAGTCTTTTATATTTCCTCTACTTTCTGCTTGAAAACCAAATAGTTCCTTCTTGGCTTCTCTAGTTTCTGCCTTTATCACAAGAAGCTAAAGGAAGCCAGTTGTGCTTTCTGCATTCTGCTTGGAAATCTCTTGACCTGGGTCTGCAAGTCCATTAGACATCGTTCTCTGGAGCACATTACTGCAGGCAGCACTGTCCTTTGTCACTTGACTCCTCGTGTACTACATGGGCTCCCTTTTCTCCAGCCTTCAGTAGCCACCTCCTCACTGCCCTCATGTCCTATTAGCAGTTACTGGAGGCCCTCCAAAGCCAATGGCACACGTTTTAGGTTTTATTTTGGCAGCAGCTCACTTCGAGATTCTGAATTTACCCTTGTTCATTGCCTAGCAAACACCCCAAACTTAGAGGCTTATACTGGCAACATTTATTTACTCACCACCCTGCACTTCGGGATCTCCTTGGGGAGAACAGCTTAGGTCTACTCCTTGTGGCTTCTGCTGGGACTGGGACATGTAAGGAGGCATCTTCACTTATGTCTGAGGCTCCAGCTGGATGGCCAAGACATCAGGGGGCTGGCCCGACTTCCTTTACTTTCCGTCTTTACATGGCAAGCTTGGGTCCCTTGTAGAAAGGTGGTCTCTCGATAGTCTGCCTTCCGGCATGGCTGCTGGCTCTTTTCTGCGTACATAAAGAAGCAGCCAGGCCTTCTTAATGACTGAGATGGGAGCTCTCAATGCTAAATCCACTGCATCTCACAGTTAGGGCAGTTATAGGACCAGGGAAGGCAAATAACCTTACCTTTCAACAGAACTATGAAGAATTTGTAGCCATCTCTAATCCATCATATTAGAATCATTCCAAGGTTTTTCTGGTATAAGGATTGGTTAGATTATGAAACTATTCACTGGGACTAAGTTTTCCTGGGAAAGTCCTGGTTCATCTATCAATACATGTCAAAGAAATCAAAACAAAAAGCAACATTAGACAAAACAAAACAAAAAACAAAAACAGAAAGGACAAGAAACCAAGCCCTCCCAGAGATGTGGACTGATTGACCTTCCCTCTCCCCGCTGTCTTCTCACATTACTATTTTCATATTTTCTATCAGTCGCCCCTGTTTCCTCTTCTATCAGATGTAGACAGTAGGTCTTAAATTTTATATCACTTGTACCACCTTTCCTTTTATTTCTTTTTCTCCACTTTCACATTGCAGTTTGTGGTATCTGTCCTTTGTTTTCTTTTCAAAAAATTTTTATGTATGTGTGTATGTGTGTGATTTTTTTCTTTGTTTAAAAACAGCTTCCCTCTGTGTCATGATCCTCTTGTCCCAGTCTCCCTGGTGGTTGATTTGACAAGCTAGTGTCATCATGCCCATGTCGCCATGCCCAATTTTTTAGAGTGGACTACGATTCAAACCGAGGCCTCCCACGTGACCTCTGCCTGCCAGCAGCAGTGTCTAAGATGCACTGCCATTTTTTTCATGCTGTTAATTTTGTATGCGGTTGAAATTGATTACCATTGCATCACATTGTGGTTATAATTAATTTCATGCTTTGTAGTTTGATTTTTAAGAGATGATCGTTTGTAATAAGTTTTATGCATTGTGACTATGTTAATAGTCATTCAAGAGTCAGTGTGCATGGTTATACTTCTCTTGTTTTGTGGTTCTTTGTTTTTCCCAGAGTTTCTATTTACCATTTCTTCCCTGACTTTCTCTGCTTTAATCAGACCTTAAATTTTTCTGACCTCTCACTAACTAACCTGTGAAATCCTATTTTTTAGATACTCAGCAAGGGCCCTCTGCTCCCCTGTTTCAGTTAGGACCGATGGCATTGAGTGTGTGGCATTGATGGCTTACTCCTAGGGGTTGGAGTCTGTATTTCTTAGATCTTATGACTTCCTGTTTCTTATTTTACTCTCTTGCTTTACTCTAGCATATCTTTAATTTTTTAAAGTTATATATTTACCTTTCATATGACACACACACACACACACACACACAGATAAACAGCTTACTTCAAGCAGGTCTTCATTCCACCCCAGCTTCAGCCAGCCTGGATCACAAACACTTGTACCTGGTGTGCATGGGGAGTTCTTGAGCTGTGACGTTCTCATGTGAAGTCTGGTGTCATAGAACACTGTGTTATTGTTTTGCCACCACAGCTGGCCCCTGTGTGAGCATATCCTTTTTACTTTTCCTTTCTTTCAGTTAGTCAAAGGGCACATGCATTCATCAGAGAGTCAGAGAGGGAGAGGGAGAAAGCATCCCCCAGTGGGGCATGGTCATGCTGCAATCCCTTTTCCTTCATTTCTCCATCCTGTCTGGATTGGGGTCATACCCTTATGCCAGGAGTGTCTTTCAAGCCATCAGGTTACGATTTGAACCTCACAGTTGGCTGTGTGGGATGTTGCTCCCTTAATCACTGTCCATAGAGCCAGACCTTCAGCGCTATCTCCAAAATGCTTTTGCACATAAACTTTCTGAATTCTTTCGCTAGGATTAGATTTTTTTTAACAACATTAAAAAAAAAAAAAAAGAAAGAAAGAAATGCCTAAGCATCTGGGCTATTGTCTCCTTAAGATGCTATACATAAATGTAAGGACATACGATGATTTATTTTTGTTGTTTTCCTAAAATCTATTTCATGATCTTTCATTTGTCCACTTAACCATTGTTGTTTAATTTTATTTCTTGCTGTTTATATTTTTAAATTTTAAAAGTTGTGACAAGACAATCATTATTGGTTTTCAAAAGATTAATAATTAATTACACTAGATGAACTTGTGAAATTCTACCTGCATCGTTTTACTGGGAAATCGTTAATTGCAAAGCTAATAGATAGGCTTCTTTTGGAGAAAACCACAAAATGTCTAAAGTATCCCCTTTTAATCCTTATTTAAGAATCTGTGCTTTTTCTCTCGTGAGATAAGGCTGGAATGCTTAAGTCACTAATTCAGAAAGGTTTGTCCCTGTGGGTGATCTTGAGCTTTTTCATTCCTTTAAAAACACTGTCAACAAGAGCTGGCAGAGTTTTAGACCTGGGCAGTGGTGTTCCTTAGGTCAGTTCTGTTACCGCTGGAATGGCAAAGGTCAAGATGTATTGAGATATAAACTCTATTAACAGCAGTCATGGCTGGAAGAAAAGTTTGCTTTATCGTTTTAGTGTAACGAATGGACTGTCTGGAAGGCTGTACTGAGTTTTTCACATCTGTGAAGGTGTGAGATTTGCAGCTTGTGGTTTTTAATGGAAGAACCTGGATTAAACATTCACCCTTTACATAAATTGTAAGCAGGTGAAATTAGCCTTTGGAAAACATTGCTTAAAAGCAGGCTCTGCACCAATTGCAGGCATGAGACAAACAAAGGTCCCTGCAGGGAAGCCCACAGCAAATGTGTTCCCAAAACAACCTGGTCCAGTGTATAAATAAGGAAGCTTAAATCAACTGACCAATTAAAATGGGAGGAACACAAAAACTAACTGATTCTAGAACCATGATACATACCAGGGTTTCACTTATTTTCACCAGTGGTTGTGAATTACATAAACCGTTTATGGATTCGATATTTCTAGTGACTCAGAGGAACACAAGGAATCTTTATAAATAACCTTTGATACAAATATACAGACATCTTGTGACAATGTTGGAGAAATGGATTTTTTTTATCATGACCCTTCCATTTCACCACTCAAAAAGTGTGTGAAAGGGGTCTTTTAGCTTAAACTCAGCCTTTTATTTTATTTTAAAGAATTCTGTATTTAATTTTATTTACTATCATTATTTTTTTTAATTTGCCATAGGGCACGTACACTCACCAGAGAGAGACAGAGAGAGGGAGAAAAATGA
Organism: Tupaia tana; assembly: GCA_026018925.1. NCBI lineage: Eukaryota > Metazoa > Chordata > Mammalia > Scandentia > Tupaiidae > Tupaia > Tupaia tana. The sequence goes on along the minus strand of JAKSZU010000005.1, from coordinate 74,994,012 downwards.
GAAAACAAGCCGACAGGTCCAGGACTTGAACTGTCATCAGCTGGGTGGGAGTCCAGCTACTTAACCACCATGCCACCTCCTGGCTCGTAAACTCAGTATTTTACATGTCCCCTCCTGTTTAGATACTTCACTAAGAGCCACAGCCTCTGTGGTGAAGAGGTAGGAGCCTAATTGTATACATTTTAGACCAACCGTTGTTCATTGCTAAGCACATACCAACTTGTTCATCTCAGGGAAATTCTACCTATGTCTTAAAACTTCTTGTCACAGGATTACTTTATCATAGAAAGGAATGAGAATGCTTTTTTAGAAAACATGTTTAAATATGATAAACTTATTTTTTTATTTCACACATTTCTGCATGCAAACACATTTCTGTGTAGCGTGCCTACACTCTGACTGTAAATGGTTGTTTTTATACTTGGGACCTTTTACACTCGATACGTGCTTTTTGAGTGCAGTGAGGGTTTTTTTGTTTGTTTGTTTTTTTAAACTCCTGCTGTGTATGCTGCCAAATTCTAACAAATGCTTTGCACATTGTAGCCTTTCAGTAAATATTTGCAGAATCAAATTAATTAGCTACAGTTCTGGTCTGTTGTGGTGTCCCTTTAATTAGAAGTCTGCACTTTGTTACTGTATCGAATGCACAGTAACCTTGCTTCCAGTGCTCAGAAGTATTACCAAGAACTTCTTTCTTTTAATTTTTTTTTTTTTTTTAGTTTTGTTATAGGGCATGTGGATTTGCCAGAGACAGAGATAGAGAGGGAAAGTGAAAAATCACCCTTGGGGTGGTGGGGGTTGGCTATGCCAACCATGTCCCTCCTACCCTAGTCTCCTTGGGATTTGGGGCACTCATGCACACATGTCCAGTGTGATTCTCAATCTGTTGGGTCCAGAATTCTAACCAAGCAGTTGGCATGTGGGATCCAGCGCCTTACCCTCCACATCACCTACTGGACTGCTAAGGATATATTTGATCTGCAACTTAATACTGAGAAGGAACAATGATCATATGAATGAATAGAACATAACAACTAGCTTTAGTACTCATTTTTAAAAAGATTTGATTGACACTTCTGGCTTCCATTGTATTTGAAATGTGAAATATTATTGTGCTTTTTAAAAATGCATGTATATTCTTGAAAGTCTTTGGCTTGCAGGTGGTTCTCTCTGAACATTCTCTTTTTCTTTTCTGTTTTTCTTAATTTTTAAAAAATTATACAGTTGAAAAACGTATACAGTTGAAACATCTGGCAAATAGATATAATTAGTACATAGCCGAAAATCATTATCATTATTATTAGTAGTAGAGGTTTTAGCCTTTGGGTGTGTGCACTTGCCAGAGAGACCGACAGACAGACAGAGACAGAAACAGTGAGAGAAAAAGTGAGAAATCATCCCCCAAGGGGGATGGCCATGCTGCAGTCTCTTTTCCTCCATTCTTCTCCCAGGATCATGGGCATGCACCCACTCACACACATGAATTTCAAGCCACCAGATTCAGGACTTGAATCACGGTACACCGTGTGGGAGTCCTGTAATGTAGCAGCTACACCATCTTCTGGCACCCTAAATCATTATTATTATCTTTATGACTGTCGATGCATTGAGAACTTCTTGTGTTTGATGTTATTTTACTTTTAGAATTAACAAGGGCTATAGCAAGATCTAAAATCTGTGGGATCTAAACTGTGATTCTGTTAAACCTACATTATTAAAGAAGTAGATACTGACTGTGGGTACACAGTACTTGGGCTGCGTGGGGGTTGGGTTCAGATCTCAGATCAACCTGAACACTGGGCGTGGTGGCGTGTGGCTGTAGTCCTAGTTAACTGAGAGTGGGGACAGAATGATCGTGGCATGGCAAGACGCTGTCAAAAACACCCACCTCTCCTCTCTCACTCTCTGTCCCTCGAATAAATGAAGGAAGGAAAGAAAGAAGAGATGGAGGGAAGGAAGCAAGCTGTGAAGAAGAAATATGGTAGTTTGATTTTGAACTCAATGGGCTTGAGATGACAATAAGCTTGTGTTTAAAATATCAGCTCTATGTTTAATAGTTCCATAATCTTTACTTCTCTGGTTTAATTATTGTACTCACCATGACTCCCTTGTAAGGTAATTTTAAGAGTCAACTTAAAATTAGCTGGAAAGCACCTTGTAAGTGATTAAGCTGTATATGTAAGATTATAAGTACTGGGAACAGCAGTTCTGGACCCGGTGGCTTAAACTCACACCGGGCACGTGTGCGTGCGTGCCCAAGATTCTAAGAGGAGAATGGAGGACAAGGGATTGCGGCGTGGCCATCCCCCCGGGGGTGGGGATAATTTCTCGCTTCCTGTCTTTCTGGTGAGCGCAAGCACCCTATAGCAAACCCCCCCCCCCAAAAAAAATATATATATATAAGTACCAAGTCTAAATGTTATTTCAAAGCAACTCAGGTGGACATTTCAGAAACTAAGTCATTGTTATAGGCTAATCCACATTTTCCCTGTACGAACTAAATATCTGTATTTTTCAAGACAGTTTTACTTATACTATTAAAGAATTTAGTTTTGGACCAGCAGTTAGTGTAATGGCTATGTCATTGAACATAGAGAGAAACAGAGAGAGGGAAAGTGAAAAATCAATCCCCGAGGGGACAGCCATGCGTCATTCCTTTCTCCTCCATTCTCCTGTCATGATTTTTGTGCATGCATACACAGTTGCTTGGCATGATTTTCAGACTGTTGGAGCCGAGACTTGGACTACTGTCAGCCATGTGGGAGTCCAGCACCTAAGCACCATACTACCTGCTGGCCCCTAAATGTTTTGTCCAGCAATGTGGAACCTACAAATGTGGAACCCTAAACTTCTGTGTTGTTGCATGGGAAAGTCTGCTCTTCCTAGATTTGGCCAGGACTAGGTGACTGTTACTATGTAGCATATTATCTGGTAGATCTGAAACAATGAGGATATCTATTCATTCATACTTGTCAAATGTTTGGAGCAGAGCCTGGCAGATATGAGGCCTTATATAATTTTTATTACATATGTATATTAAGAACTGATAAAATATTAATTGTCTAGTAAAAAGGTGGCTAAGCACAATATTTCAGAGACCAGCTTCGTGGAAGTGTGAAGGTAATGGTAATGGTAATGGTAATGGTAATATTTAGAACTCACTGATGTTTTAAAAAATATGGTTGTTTTATGAGCATTTAAAAATTTATTTTATTTTATTATTATTTTAAAATTTGTCAGAGGGTGTGTGTGCCAGGAAAAGACAGAGAGAGATGGAAAGAGGGAAGGCACTGCCTAGGGGGATGGTATACCACGATCTGTTCTCCATCTCTCCTTTTGGGAATTTTGGGAACACACACATATGTGCCCTCTATGGTTTTCAAATTGTTGTGTCCAGGACTCAAATCAAGCAGTTGGCCATGTGGGGTCTAGCTGCCTTAACCACCATGCCACAGTTTGACCCCAATTTTATTAAAAAAACAAAACAAAACAAAACAAAAAACAAAAAACAAAAACAAAAAAAACCCTTATTTCTGAGTGAGAATAGACAGACAGACAGTGGCAACTGCAACAGGGCCTTGGCATTTACTCCCTGCCACAGGCAGTCCTGACCGCGGTGACTCACATGCACTAGGTGTGGACAGGAAGGCCCCAGGCACTAACTTAGAGACCTGCCCATGTGAGCTCAGCCTTGTTACTGCCATGCTATCTTCTGGCCCCTGTGCACTTTTAAAATATGGTCTCTTTCTACTTATTTAGCAAATACATCTTTGTTGAAATCTTTGGTTTTATAGGGCTTATGTTTTAGTATGGGAAGACAGATGTGAAAAATAAAGAAGTGAAATACAGACCTTTTTTTTGGAGAGAGATTTTTGCTGGAGGGCATGTGTGTTCACTGGAGAGACAGGGGGACAGAAATTGAGAAACCACCCTCCGGGGGGGATGGCCACACTACAGTCCCTTTTCCTCCACTCTCCTCTTGGGATCTTGGGCACAAACCCACACATGCCTGGTGTGTTTTAAGTTGTGGAGTCTGGGACTCGAACTGTGGTCAACTACATGGGAGTCCAGCAACGCAACCATTATGCCCTCTGCCGGTCCTAAGAGCCTGTTCAATGGTGAAAAAATTATACAGAAGAAAATTATACAGAAAAGGGAGAGAGGAGGAGAGGAGAGAGAGGAAAAGATGGAGAGAGAATGAAAGAAAGAGAAAGTTTGAGGAAGTGTGGCGAGTGGCAATCTCACTGAGATGACAGCTGAGTAATGATCTGCAGTAGATGAAGGAAGGAAATAGGACTTCTGTGGACCCGAGGAGGAAACGTACTGGCGTGTTGGAGGAACACTTAGGAGGCCACTTGGCTGGGGTAGACCGAATGAGGGATAGGGCTGGGAGGCAGCTCAGAGAGTCCTAGGGCATCGGGTCGTGCAGGGCCTTGAAAACCGTTGAAAGACTGAAATGCCCAAGTGTAGTGAAACAGAAAAGAAGGGGACCGATCCCTGAATCCTGGGCAGCTCCCAGGTTTAGAGTTCTGGAAGATGAGAAGAATAAGCAAAGAGACTAAAAAGGAGAGCTAGAGAAAGGGAGAAAACCCAGGACACTGCGGTGCCCGGTGGGGACCAATAAAGGAGGTATTTCAAAGGGAAAGAAATGATCTTTTCTGTCAGACACTCCCAATGGGTCTGGTAAGACACAGGCTGAGAATTAATCATCTGGTTTAGCAATGTGACAGTCGTACCAGCTGCTTTGCTGCAGAGACCAGAGCAATTGCCTTGACCAATATAGATTCAAGAGGAAAGCGGGATGAGAAGTCGGAGACAGCCAGTGCAGACAACTCTTCAAAGGAATTTACCTGCCACTGGGCAAGGAGGTGGAAAAGGGGTCAGGAGAATTCTTGTAGGAGGAGAGAAAAACAAACAAACAAGACAACCACCCAGCATGTTTGTAAACTGATGGGAGAAGATAAAGCAGAGAAGGAAAGTTAATGATGTAGAAGAAGGGGAAGAATTGCCACGGCAGTGTCCTTCAGTACGGCGATGGCACCTGATGTGCAGGCGTGGGGTGTGGTAGTGAGCCTTAGCTAGCACATACTCATTCACGACATTGGGATAGAAGGCAGAGTCAGGGCACGCGTGCAGGTAGGTGGCTGGGCATGGGGGCAGGAACTTGGGAAGTGCACATCTTCTGGCAGTATCTGCACCTACTTCTATCAGCTATAGGCACTTTCTTTCCTTTTCTGTGGCAATTCTGCCACCTTTCCTCTTACTCTTTTCCTCTATATCCATTTAATGTTTTCGGTATCTTCCTTTATTTTTGATGTTTACTTTTTTTTTAAAAGAATTATTTTATTAATTTTATTCATTGTCTTTATTTATTTATTTATTTTGAAGTTGACCAGAGAGAGAGAGGGAAAGTGAGAAATAAAACTGACTCGAACCATGGTCAGCCACGTGGTTGTTTTATTATTTTATTATTATTATTATTATTATTTTTAAAATTTTTGTCACATGGTATATGCATTCACGAGAGACACAGAGAGAAAGTGAGAAATCACCCCCCAGGGGAATAGCCACTCCACATTCCCTTCTCTGTTCTCCTCTCGGAATTTCGTGCACGCTCTCTTGCATACACATGCCTGGCGTGTTATTCAGGCTACTGGGTCTGATACTCAGACTGTGGAGTCCGCCATGAAGTATTCAGCGCCTTAACCACTATGCCACCTGCTGGCCTGAAGGTTGATATATTTGATACGGTCTCACTGTGCTGGGATCTTCCTGCCCCAGTCTTCCAATTAGCTAGGATTACAGACATGTACAACTATGCCCAGTGTGTTCAAGTTGGCCCAGGTACAGAACAGCCCTTCTCTGTGGCTTCTAGCCTCCTAAGGGGTGGTGCTACCTGTGTGCCACTGCAGCTGGGCCTGTCGTTTTACACTAACAGACAGACTGCATTACCTTAGATGCTTCTTAACCTGTCATTCTTAAGACAGTACTTTTCTTACTAGACTACTGCATTTGTGACACCTAGATCCATATGACATATTGCCAGGCAAGAGTCCTCACTAGACAGAGTAATCCTGCTTCTGTTAGCTAGTTACCCTGCAGCCAACATGAATTACGAACAACTGTGAAAGGAGATTTGGAAAAGAGACAAAAGCATTCATCATACTAGCAATAGTTACATTTCATATTAAGGTTAGGTCATTTCACAGGCAACTATTAGTTTTTTTTTTTCTTTTTTGCTTCTTCTGAAAAAGCACAAAATGTAAAAACAGAACAGTTTGCAGAAAAGCCATTTTCTCTCGTTATTATATTTCCAGAGATAGTTTTTGTTTTGATACTTTGGATTATAGGAGAAGTTAAACTGCCTAAATAAATACTATGGAATGGAAAAATTGTATTTTTTAAAAGAATTTGCAGGGTATTTTTGAATTATTTTATTTGACTTTATTTATTATTATTAGTTTTAATTTGACCAGAGAAAGAAAGTGATAAAGCAAGCTGTCAGATCTGAGACTTGAACTGCAGTCAGCCATGTGGGAGCCCAGTGTCTTTATCCATCACACCAGCTGGCCCCCCAAAATCAAAATTTTACTCATTAAATCATTCCATAATTTTAGAAAGTTGTTCTGATAAATTGAGGCATTACCCATTATTATAATTTATAAACCCAATAAAAACATCAGTTATGTTACTGATTGGCAAGGGGTCCCTAATTATAGGCATCAAGATCATTTTGGTAGATGTTTTCTTGAAAATTAATCTTGTCATTTTAAGGAAAATAACTCACGATATTTAGAATTCTCAAAAAACATGTATTCCTTATTGTGGATTCAGTACCTTACCAATACTGAAGACCAATGAGATTGGTGGTGGTATTGAAAAAAATGTGGTATTTTGATACTGTTTAATAAGATGCATTAATATGTAAACTTAGTAAATCAATATTTCCTGAAAGACTAGTGCATTAGTTACAAAGTCAAAAGATTCATTTGAAGTGCAAGATAAAGTAATGGATTTATTTTTTCCTAGGTTTGTATCATAGGGCATGTGTGCTCGCCAAAGATGAAAGAGACAGAGAGATACAGAGAGAGGAAAAGTGAGAAATACCTGACCCCTCTAAGAAGAGATAGCCACACCGCAATCTCTTCTCCTCTCTGGATTTTGGGTGCACAGACACTCATGCCTGGAATAATTTTCAAGTCTCAGGGTCCAGGACTCAGCCATGTGGGAGTTTAGTGCCTTAATCACCATACCTCCTCCTGGCCCCAAAGAAATGAATTTTAATGGAACAGAATATAAAACATTCACTGACAAAGTTTCAGATGTCACATTGTCACAAACCATTAAGAAACTATCACTTGTTGGGTTTTAGAATAGTGTCAAAAAAGAATATTCATCTTTATCTGAAAGGACGCTTAAGGTCTTCTGTTTCACATTTATTTATATTTGGGTGAGGCTGGACTTTCTTATGGCAGAATGAGTGCAGAAACAGAAGAATAGATCAAAGAATTCAGCTGGGGCCAGCAGGTGGTGTGGTGGTTAAGGCACTGGACTCCCAAATGGCCATTCACGTTCAAGTCGTGGACCTGGCAGCTTGCTTTCTCATTTTCCCTGTCTCTCAGACATTTAAAGACACTTGCCAAAATGTCATACCAGTCTTCTTGCAAAATATCTTGTTTTATAAAACAATTTGTTTTTACAAAAATATGTCACAGGTTAAAATGTAATGATTTATCATTTTATATAAATTAATAAATATTTATAAACATCTCAGTTACAATTTCCAAAATGGTAAATACTTATATATTGGGTTGTCAGAAAAGTCATGACTTTTTGTATGCAAAATACATCATATTTTCCTACAACTCAATATATTGCCACATATAGAGAAGCTCTTAGGTGTCTCACAACCATTTTAAAGAGTGAGAATTGCTATTCTAAAAAGTACATTAAAAATTATAAGTATCGGGCCGGCAGGTGGGATGGTGGTTAAGGTGCTGGACACTCCCACATGTCTGACCATGATTTGAGTCCTGGACCTGGTGGCTTGCTCTCTCATTTTCCTTCTCTCTGTGTGTCTTTCTCTGGTCAAATGAAAATAGATGAATGAATAAATAAAATTCAATAAATAACACTTTAAAAATTATAAGTATCTAGATTACTGGCATGAAAAAAATACCTATGCCATGTTTTTGAGCACAAAGAAAAATCACAAAATTTTGTATTTAAAGTTACCCTATTTATTAAAAATTTTATACCTATGTTAACTATCTTACCATTGGCAGATGTGTGGAGTGGTGTTCCCAGCAATTTCGGTAGTGGCTTTATTTGGATGAATATTTTCTTATTTGTACTTGTCTTTATCGTTTTATTATTTTACAATGAGCACAAATTGTTAAAATAAGCAATAAAGCTATATTGAAAGCCACATTTTATTATTTTATAGTGTCATTTTAGAAAAATCATGAAGCAGAATAAAAAGTATATAACATGTTAATAGAAACTGTTCTTGTAATGCATTCGTTTTCAGAGATGCTACATAATATTTATTGGCCCATATTTTTTGCCCAGCACTTTACTGCGGCAGGTTGGATTTATGAATTTTAGATGATGTCACTGATAGCCTGACCAGCAGAAATTGATCTAGGTGTGGGTAATCTGGCAGTGCATTAACAACTTTGGTAATCCTTTTTTGTTTGTTTGTTTGGTGTTCATGAATAGGCCTTGTAGAGTAGAATTAAAGTGGTTATGTTCATAGAAGTACTGTAAATTCTTTAGGATCAAAGCGAGATGTGGGGGCTTTAGAGCACACACAGTGATCGCAAGCAAACACTGTTATGGAAGCCCAGTGTTTGATGTTTGGCTTCTGGTATAATCACACAGTCTTTGATCTCATCCTTCTTTCAAGATTGGAAAATGTCATATTCACTTTCTTGATTCAGTTAACATGATTTTGTGAGTGGGTTAAATACATCTACAGAATCTAGGACAGTTTCTTATCAGTAAAATGAGGATAATAATAGAATTATCTCAAAGAATCGTTTTGCATGTGGATTAAAAGAGAGAAAATAGATGAAGCATTTAGAACAGTGCCTAGCACACAAATGATAGCTATTTTCTAGAAACTGCGCACAGTAAGTTTGGAGTAAATACTGTTTACAAAGAGCTAACTTTTGCAGATACTCTCAAACTGTTTCTATGTTTCTATTAGAAAAAGCTACGCAGAGGTTATCAGCTTCTCCTCTTGGAGCAGGCACCTGCTTTTCAGGTGACATTCTTGCTTTAATACTATTTTCCCCAATGAAAACAAGCTGGATTCAGACAAGAACCTGTTTTCTCTTGTGATCTAGGAGTGAGATGAACCACCATTTTCTGGCCGACTCTTTGGTTGCTCATTCATTTGTTCATTTTTGCAAACATATGTTATGTATGAGCAATGTGCTAGAACCATGCTAGGGGGAGCTAAAGAGGCATGAGACCCATATGTGGGAGAGACAGTCGCATTGGCTACTAAATATAGTCGGTAAGTGTTCAGAGGAGAAACCCAGTTGCTGTGGCAATGTGGAGGAGTGGAGTGCTGCAAGAGAGCTGTGGGGAGGGTACCGGTGCAAAGGGGCCATAGGCAGAAGTTCTCCTGAGGCAAGCTGTGGACAAAGGGCTCCCTGGCTGAAGAGCACAGAAGGCTTTGTTCTTTTTTCTTAGTTGTTCCCTGTTGTCTGAGAACATCTTATCAGCTGATAGGCCTTAGAGGCATGGGAGATTTATTAGTGACTTTTTATGTTCTTAACATTATGTTTACTAGCTAACAGAAAGCACATGTGCTTACCCAGTATTTATAAGTTATGCAAAATTTTTAGAAATATTAAAGGCCAAGAGGTTTCTGAAAGATTTTTTCCCCCTTAATTTCTTTTAACAGTAACTAGAGGTTTAAATATGTAAGGATGATTTTCTTTATTTCAGAGATGTTGAAGGAATCGTCTTTCTTGAATTCATTTTTTTCTGAGCCAGGCACAAACTCAACTAATCATAAGAAAATCTTTTAACCAGTACCTGTGTAAAGAAATCTTTCATTATCATTGTATTTTTAAATATTTAGATTTGTATTTTTATTTTTTGTAGTAGCTGCTCCATCGCCTCTTCCTCCTCCTAGCCCTCTCCATCTTCTTACCCCTTCTGCCCCTTTCCATCCTCTTTTTCTTTCTCCTTCCTGTTCCCTCTTTAATCTTCATCTTTTCATGTTCCCAAATTGAGGTAGAATGTTTGAGAGTTTGGAGAGTTATCGTCAGGTTGATTAGGTGGAGCACTGCAAGGTTCCAGGAAGGAACTTACTTACTTACTTGGAGGTAAATTTAGAAATGGTTTATGAGCCAGAGAGCTGGAGAGGAGAAAGAATAGTTCAGGGGACCTGACAGCCTGTGTGTCCAGGAAGCATATAATGAGGTCAGAAAGCAGGATCAGCCGATGGTGTAATGATTATGTCACTGGACCCCCATGTCGTTGATTGCAGTTCAAGTCCTTGACCTGGCAGCTTAAAACTCAACGCCAGGTGCATGTGCACGCATGCCCAAAATCCTGAGAGGGAAATGGAGGAGAAGGTACAATGATGTGGCCATTCCCCCTGAGGGGTCATTTCTTGCTTTCTGTCTCCCCAGAAATACCATGCACTCTATAGCAAAAATCTCTCTTAAAAAAACAAACAAAATGAGTACTAAGCAAGGAATCTAGAATTTGGTAGGTGACCCAAAGCAACAATACAAATAATAAGCCAGCCCAAATATCTTAAGCACCATGAGGGTGAAAACAGAATGTTTTAGTAGTTCATTTATTCAACAGATGTTTATTGAGTATCTACTATAAGGCATGGGTTGAGGTACTGGTGGAACCACTCTTTAGAGAATTCAGGATGGGCTTTGGTCTAGCCTTGGTGGTACCCATTGTTAATTAACTGTGCTCTGCAGTCTGGGACCAAAGGGGAAGCCCAGATTTGATTCCTGGTCCAAAGGCCAATGTAGTGGTGTGTGGCTGTTACCTAGAGACAAAACTGCATTCACTGAGGAAACCAATACTATACTAGTAGCCTTATCCAGCGGCCTCTCTTGGGTCCTCTTTCTATTTGACTTTTCAGCTGCATCTGACGCTGTCAAACACCTTTTTCTGGAATTTCTTCATTATACTCTGTTTCTCTTGATGACTCTTTTAGCTCTTCAGTCTTCTCTGTTACTAGTTCTACCTCCCTCCTACATGAGCTATTTCATTTTAGTGTTCCTTACGCTTCTGTCCCTAGCCTCTCCTTACTTTTGCACATTGTCCTCAGTGCCCTTGAAAATGTGAACTCGATCAGATCACTGTCTACTTTAATGCTCCTCTTTTAGGAGTGTTCAGTTGAAAGCCCAACTAAGATGAGCTTGAGTAGAGCAAATTTCCTATTAAGAAGGAAGTGTCTTCTTCTGAGGCAATTGTCATCAGGCTAGCCCTAGAAATTTTTCTATTTCAACATTTACTTTTTTTTTTTTCTTTAAGGAAGCATCCTTTTATGCCAAACTAATGCATTTTTATTAAACTGGAATAAATGTTGACTTGTATCTCTTTTGGTATTTATCAAGCTTCTATGAGTTTTCTTCATTGGCTTTTTTATGTGATGTATCAATAGGCTTGCTAATGTTCATCTGTCTATTCTGCTACAAATATTACACGGTATCTGTAATATATGGTTGCCAAGCACTTGATTTATGAATTTCATATCCATATTCATAGATTGATACTGCAAACGGACACTGTTTTGGCCTTTATTTTATCGTATGATTATGTATTATTTTGTGCGTATCTGTATTTGTATTCATTTTAGAGTTTGCTCTATCACAGGAAAGAGCTTGTTTTCATGTTTGCAGGCATAACACCTAGCCCACAGTGCCTCTCATGCTCCTGTTGCTCTGAGAAGGAACTTGATAAATGTTTTTTTGGTTTGAATGGACCTGAAATGAGGGCAGTTGTAAAGAAGGTAAGATTTGTGGGTGACAATAGCCTTGATAGATACTTGGTCAATGAAGAAGTTGCTGGGGGTGGGAAGTTCATTTCAAGGTGATTTGCCAAAGGTATCAAGTCAGAATTTTCAGTTCAAGTCAGATTTCTATTGAGAAAAAGCTGAAGCAAAAACATGGAGCAGTTTCTTATATGCTAATTTGTCTTTGAAGGACTACAGAGGAAAATTAAATCACTTGAAAAGTTTTAAAACTTGTTATAAGCAATATATATATTATCCATTGCAATTAGTTTAAATTTAGGAGTACAGAGCTAAAGGTGAAAACAAGATACAGCTATTTAGGCCAAGAAATAAATGACTGAGGGTAATTATAGCCCTTTCACCCAGTGGATAGTAGGAAGGATTAGTGTATTAGGGAAGGTGATGGTTTCCTTACAATGAAGAGGAGGGCTTTTGTACATCATGGAGTTGTTGAGGAGGAGGAGGAGAGGTAGAAACATAATATTATTGAGAACTTTCTGGGGCTGGCAGGTGGTGTGGTGACTAAGGATTCCCACACGGCTGACCCCGCATGGATTCCCGCATGGCTGACCATGGTTCGAGTCCTAGACCTATTGGCTTGCTTTCTCACTTACTCCCGCCCCCCCACTCTCTGTTCTCTCTCTAGTCAAATTTAAAAATGATCATAATAATAAGTAAATAATTCCATTTTTTTCCCTAGAGAAATTTTTGCTATAGGGTGTGTGCACTGGTTGTAGAGATAGACAGAAAGTGAAAAATCACCCCCCTGGGGGGATGGCCATGCCACAATGCCTTCACGTCTATTCTCCTCTTGAGATTTTGGGCATGCACACACATGTGCTCGGCGTGAATTTTAAGTTGCTGGGTCCAGGACTTGAACCACAGTCAACTATGTGGGAGTCCAGTGATGTAACCATTATGCTATCTATTGGTCTCTTTTTCTGTCTCTTTACCCTGGCCTCATCATGTTGTGGTCCTCCTGCCTCCGACTTCCAAGTACCAGCATCTCCCAGATGGCCCATCGTTTTCCAAAATATGGTTGTGTAAGGCCCAGAGGACTTCTCGCAGCGCTTAACCAGCAGATATCTTTCACATTTTTTACCTATTGCTCAACCTGTTGGCTGGTTCTCTGTTTGTAATAGATGAAAGTCAAATATTAATAGATATTTTGGTATATAGAATTCCATTTTACTTAAGAGGCTGTAGAACTCCTAAAGTATTCAATTCAATCATCCAATATTTATTGAGTACTGAACTCCTATTAAGCATCGTGGGAGACATGAGTTGTACAGTAGGGAACAAAATAGACAACTTGCCGCTGTCATAGTCTAAAATTTAGTGAGGTTGGCAGACTTTAAATAGATAGTTACACAGATGAATATACATCCATACATTGTGAAATTGAAGATGTTTATTTCATTGAACATTGGAGATTTACCTTTTTTTTCTGAATTATTTATTTCTTCTTCTTCATCTTCATCTTCTTCTTCCTTTTCTTCCTCCTCCTCTTTCTCTTCCTCCTCCTCCTTCTTCCTTCTTCTCCTCCTGCTCCCCCTCCTTCTCCCTCTCTTCCTTCTCCTCCTCCTTCTTTTCACCAGAGGGACAAAGAGAGAGAGAGAGAGAGAGAGAGAGAGCAAGAAAGCAAGCCACCAGGTCCAGGACTCGAACCATGGTCAACTGTGTGGGAATCTAACACCTTAACCACCATGTTACCTGCCAGCCCTGAGATTTACCTTTTTTAACTAGATTTGTTGTTGTTGTTGTTTTTGTTGCTGGAGAGAGAGAAAGTGAGAAATCACTTCCTTCCACCTTGCACATATGCCTAGCATGATTCTCAAGCTGTCAGGTCTGGGCCTCACACTGTGGTTGGCCTTGTGGAAGTTCAACAGCATAACCACTACACTACCTGCTGGCCCTGATGTATTTTGAAAAGCTGTGTGTGTGTGTGTGTGTGTATAAAAATTCACATTTCTATGAATCAAGTACTAATTTAGCTTTGTGTCTTTGAGCTAGTAATCTAGCTTCTATGGATTTTCATGATCTTGTTTATTACAGAGTTATTTATAAAAGATATTGATGATGGGACCAGCAGTTAGCGTAATGGCTATGTCGCTGGACTCCCACGTAGTCGACCGCGGTTCGAGTCCCGGACCCGGCGGCTTAAACTCACGCCGGGCGCGTGTGCGTGCGTGCCCAAGATCCCGAGAGGAGAATGTAGGAGAAGGGATTGCGGCGTGACCATCCCCCCTGGGGGGTGATTTCTCGCTTTCTGTCTCTCTGTCTCTCTCTGTCTGTCTGGCGAGCGCACGCGCCCTATAGCAAAAACCTCTCCAAAAAAAAAAAAAAAAAAAAAAAAAGATATTGATGAAATTTTCCGATATTAAATTCAGTCATGGTGTTATATTATTGAGATGTTTATACACTTTGTTCTCAAAACCTAAATAATTTTACCCAGAGAGTAGAACCTAAGACTTGCTAAATAATTAATTTAGTCAGTTGGCATCAATAATTACAGAGCTGCCATGTTGGGAATTTTGAATGTTTTGCAGAAGCTTCGATATGGACCTTTGAAAAGTGTTGTAGAAATTCTAAAGTGTATTAAAGTCCTTATTATTCTATTAAATTACACATTCATGTGATGTGAGTTTTCTGAACTTAAAACAAGTAAACACTTAATGGCATCTAATCATTTTCCAATTTGTTAATACATTTTTTGAGAGGCCATGTGTATTCCACACCCCCCACCCCCATGAAGGGATGAGCAGACTATAATCTCTCCTCCATTCTCCTCTTTGAATTTTGGGCATCCACACACACATGCCTGGCGTGTTATTTAAGTAACCGTATCTGGGACTTGAACCTCATAGTTGGCAATGTGGGATCTAGCTGCCTTAAATACTATGCCACCAGCTGTACCTATTTTAAAATACTTTTGCAAGAATATGTGTAGTTTTACAGAAAATCAAGAAGATATGGGACCAGCAGTTAGCATAATGGCTATGTCGCTGGACTCCCACGTAGTCGACCGCGGTTCGCGTCCCGGACCCGGTGGCTTCAACTCACGCCGGGTGCGTGTGCGTGCGTGCCCAAGATCCTGAGAGGAGAATGGAGGAGAAGGGATTGCGGTGTGGCCATCCCCCCTGGAGGGTGATTTCCTGCTTTCTGTCTCTCTGTCTCTCTCTGTCTGGCGAGCGCACACGCCCTAAAGCAAAAACCTCTCCAAAAAAAGAAAAAAAAAAAAGAAGATAGACCAATTAATTTCTTTCAAATGGGGTTAATAGGACCTGTCTTAGACAGTTGTAAATAAGAATTAATGAGTATATGGGGTGCTAGCAGGTGGCATGGTGGTTAAGGACTCTGGACTCCACGTGGTGGTTCAAGTCCTGGACCTGGTGGCTTGCTTTCTCAGTTTTACCTCTCTCTCACTTTCTCTCATTCTGTCCCTCTCTGGTAAAATTAAAATAAATAAATAGAGTTAAATAAAATAATCCTTTTAAAAAAGTTAATGAATATAAAAACCTTAGCACAAGTTCTCATTCTTAAGCGGCTGTTATTATTGTGATCGCCTCTTCTTTCTGCACTGTATTAACTCTTGCACTAAAGGAAAGCTATAGATACCTGTTGACCTTTTAAATTAGTAGGAGGAAAAAAGTCCATGTCATCTCCAAATTTCTATAGTTGTATCACTGATTGCTACCATGAATCTGTTCTACCATTTAATGCTTTCTCTCATTGTTCCAAGAAACAGTGCAATGATTTCTTAAATTTTCGTTTCTTTTTTATAACTATGGTTTATGAAAAGCTAGAGATCAAGAGGAAGTACCATAAGAATGAGTAGGTGAATTTGGTGATTTTTTTCATATGCCAATTGTTTTAAAACAAAACATTTGAAAACACAGATTTAAAATGCAGTTGAAGACTTTTTAAGAGTTTTCATCAACTTTTAGTAAAATAAAATTTTAAATATATCAGCAGATGTTTATCTAAAGTTGATTTAGTTTGAAAACGGAGGTTAAGATTGGAGAAGGGATCAGGTGTAAAATCATGTTGATGTATTTTGCACTACCCAAATGTCACACATTACCATAGTATTATAGTACTACTCTTATACATGTCATAATATTATATTACATATAACATATAATAATTATAATTATGGATTTGAAACCTTAAGGTATGAAAACTCAAGGTCATGTGATTTTTATATTTTGAAAGGGACACTTAAGGCAATAAATGGGTCCTAGCAATTGGAATATTTTGCATGCCACTAAGATATTCGCAGACTCCTTTTATGTATTCATTGTAGCAATAGAGTTCCCAGTGAACTTATTAGGCCTGGTTTGATACACACACACATATAAATATAAATGGAACTAGAAATAGAATATCTTTAAAATGTTTTTGTGATTCAAATTTTTGCAACTTCTATTTGGTTCTTCTTTTATTATGAGAGAGAGTGGGAGAAGGAGTGAAAGAGAGAGAGGTATTTATGACAGGGTCTTGCCATGTTTTGTAGTCCTCCTGCCCCAGGCTCCCAGTTAGCTAAGACCACAGGTGTGTGCCAGCACACCTGGCCCCGTTTAGCTTGGGCTGGCTGCCAAACCGAGGCCTCCCGTGCAGCCTCACCACACTGTAGCAGCACTGTTTACTTGTGCACCCCGGTTAGGCATGAATGGTCTTTATCAGTAAAATCCTACTGGACTAGCAGAATAACTGAATTTCTCTGTTTTGGCTCATTTGACTCTATTAAAGAGAGTTGTTGAGACATTTTCTTCTAGAAACAAACGTGGTGTTGGTAAAGAATCAGAAAGTAATTTGTATGTCAGACTTTCCAAAGCTGTTATTCCTGTAGGCTCCAGCTCCCATAAAAAGATGTATTTCCTGGAGACAATCTGGTGCCTGTTTGACACTTAACGGTCTCTCTGTTTGAAATTGAAGCTTTTCCACTCTCCTACATAGTTTTTTTGTTTGTGCTTCACAGTTGAGTAGGAACTAGAGAACTGTGTAACTGTGTTATACTGAAGATATGATGTTCACACTTTGAATGGGGCAGAAAAACTTGTCTAATGTACATTGTTTATAAGGACAGAGATATATATAATACATGCCCTAGATAATTAAAATGAAAAGTTCTAGGGACCAGCAGATGGTATAATGGTTATGTCACTGGACACCCACATAGTTGACTGCTGTTCAAGTCCCAGACCCGGTGGGTTAAAACTGATGCCAGACACACGTGTGTGTGTGCCAAAAATCCTGAGAGGAGAGTAAAGGAGAAGGGATTGTGGCAAGGCTATCCCCCCCTGGGGGCTTATTTATTGCTTTCTGTCTCTCTCTCTCTCTCTGTCTCTCTGGCAAGTTCATCCTCCTTATAGCAAAAATCTCTGGGGAAAAAAAAGGAAAGAAAAGTTGTAGGGCCAGCAGGTGGTTTGGTGGTTAAGGTGCTAGATTCCCACATGGCTGACCATAGTTTGAGTCCCAGACCCGACAGCTTGAGAATTATGCCAGGAGCATGTACCTGCATGCCCAAAATCCTGAGAAGAGATTTGAAGAGAAGGGATTGCAGTGTGGCCATCACTCCCAGAGGATGATTTCCACTCTCCTTCTCAATGTCTCTCTCAGGCACTGCCCGCCACCACCCCCCACCCCCCACCCCCCGCCAAAAAGAAAAAGAAAACGTGTAGATAACAACAGTTAACCCTCAGCTGCTCAGTAAATTCAGCCTGTTTTTTTTTTTTTTTTTTCCCCTAAGTGAAATTTTTGCTATAGGATGTGTGCACTTGCTGGAGAGACAGAGAGACAGAAAGCAATAAATCATCCCCTGAAGGATGGCCATGTCGCAACCCCTTCTCTTTTGCTCTTCTCTTGGGATCTTGGGCACATGTGCACATGCTCCCAGCGTGAGTTTTAAGCCACTGTGTCCAGGATTTGAACTGCTGTCGACTACGTGGGAGTCCAACGACCTAACTATTATGCCATCTGCTGGTCCCAAGGAAAATGCTACTTAAAAATGTGACACTATTCTTTGTGTTTGGTCTATTGGAATTAATTGAATCTACATTTCCCAGGCTGAAATGTAATTTAAGAAACTTAATTTCATATTAATTATTTCTATTAATTAATCCCACTTACTTTATCGCCCCAGAATAATCCATGCAGAAACATATTAGAAGTTAAAACAAGTTTGAGTTGACTATTTGGGTTCATGTCTCTATTGCTATCTGTATATAAATGTAAAAGTTTACTTAAAGACCACCAGATTAACATAGTTCTATTTGGAAAACAAATTTATAACTTTCAGTGATGATTTTAGATGTATTTTACTGATGTTACCGTCAGAAGTGCTTTGTTATCTTGGGTGATAAGGAGTAATCCCATGTGTCTTTGAAGACTGTTCTTTAAGTTCTCGTTTCTTCAATTTGGAAACATTTTGAAATGCCTCATGCCATCCGATCTTTATTAAGTACATATGTCTGCAGTTTTGATGTGAGTCCTTTCTTTTTTAGAACTGCTACATGATTTAAATACCTTGAGTCACATCTTAGTCATATATATCTCCACATTTTCTTGGTTGAAACACTGTGATTGATGCCTTTCTTTCTCATATATCATTGATAATTATGACAAGAATACAAGTTGTTCTTGATGTCTCTTCTCCCTTCTTTTTTTTTGGTGGGAGTTTTTTTTTTTTCTTTTTTGCTATAGGGCACATGCACTCGCCTGAGAGACAGAGAAAGAGACAGAGACAGAAAGTGAGAAATCACCCCCAGTAGGGTATGGTCACGCCACCGATCGCTTTCTCTTTTTGGGATTTTGGGCATGCATGCATATGCGCCCGGCATGAGTTTTAAACTGCTGGATCTGGGACTTGAACTGCAGTCGACTATGTGTTTTATTACGCTATCTGCTGGTCCCTCTCCCTTCTTTAGTAATAGAATTTTAAACCAAGTGCATAGTCCTGTAGAGCCAGGGCTACATTTCTTAGCTTCTCTTGTTGCGAGGAGCTCCTTTAATTCTTGTCTGGGAAGTGTGAGTAGGTTTGTTGTATGGCAGCTTCTTAAGTTATTGCATTCATGACTTAAGATTTCAAGTAAACACTGGTAATTCAGTGTATCAAAGCCTTCCCCCTAAAATCATTTTCATTTACATATGTCAAAGATAAAACTTTTTTTTTTTTAAAGGTTTTTGCCATAGGGCACGTATACTCTCCGGAAAGAGAGATAAGCAAAGTGAGAAGTCAGCCCGTGGGGATGGCCACACCGTAATCCGTTCTCCTCTGTTCTCCTCCTGGGATTTTGGACACACACGCACATGTGTCTTGTGTGATTTTTCAAGTCACCTGGTGTCGGACTTGAACCCCAGAGGAGGGTGTGCTCCTTGTTCTGTTCTTGTCCTTATTCATTCCTTCATCACTCCCACTGCTCGGAATACAGTTGCCATTCTGGATCATAGGGTCGAGGTCCCCAAGGAAGAAAAAGAAGAGAGAAGGAACGGAGTCTTTGATACTCAGCAGCGAGATGGAGTACCAAACTATCCTGAGCCCCTAACAGCACTTCTGTGTGAGAGAGATGTAAACTTCTGTTTGTGAACTCAGTTGCTCTTTTGTGTTTCAGTCAAAACAGATAGACCCAATCCCAATGATTGGGCTCAACAGATAGCTAAATTCCTAAGTCCGCAGTTAGTCTCATAGACTTGTATACTGGGTAGGACTCTTAGAAACAAAGGAGAAAACCACTATCCCTGTGAAAGGAACCTGGAGTAGCCTCCAGAATGGGAGGAGAACAAGAGCTCATTAGCCACACCTCCAAGGGATGTCTATCACCGGAGACTAGCCACTGCTGGGGTTCTTGCTCTCCCAATCCTGGTTCTAATTCTCTTTTCCCTTTTGATTTCATTTTGTGTGAGTGTAGACTGACTTACCCAGTGAAGGGATATGGCCATCTGTGGTCTAGACTAACGTCCTTAATAGCTGGAGACCTCAGATGAAACACAGGTGTGTTTTATTTTATGTTTTTAGAAGGAAGCATCACAGATTGATCTGGCTTGGGTCACACGCCCTCGCTTGTACTGTCACTGGGCAACCTTCGGTTACCTGCCCTTAATTGTGACCACTTTGTAGAGGGTGGGGAGATTGGTCCAGAGGGAGTGTACAAGGTTTGGTAGATTCCCGGGAACCATTTGTTCTCAATTAAGGTGGATGCTCTTTAGCCAGAAGTGTCAGTTACAGCTGATAACTCATTCATAAATTATTTACCATTAGAATAGTGTTATTCTTTCTTGAAAGCAGTCTGTGTGTAAAAAAAATGACAGGGCTGTTAGTTTTGAGTTTCATTTCTATCTTTGAAGTTGTGATATTTGGCAAGATTGCAACTCAGATCCATTATTTGGGAAGGTTGACAGAAATGAATTCTGGCCACATTATCACACTACACGGGCTAAGGATTAGTAGCCCCTGAGCAGATTCTCTTAATTTCTCTTATCCTTGGTCATGTCGATTCTAATGCCAATGCTGAAACATTGCTGTAATCATTAATCCTTTTAATAAAGACATCAGGAAAAATTTTGGATGTTATAGCATTAAATCTGTTTTTACATCCTAAAAAATATTTTAGCGCCCCAATTCTAAAGTGAGATTTTTTTTTTAATAGAGATTTTTGCTATAGGTCATGCATGCAGAGAAACACAGAGAGATAGAAAGTGATAAATCACCCCCCGAGGGTGATGGCCATGCCACAATCCCTTCTCCTACATTCTCTTCTCTGGATTTGGGCATGCATATATATACTCCTGGCACAAATTTCAAAATGCTGGATCTGGGATTCGACCAGCCATTTACTACATGGGAGTCCGGTGATGTAACCATTACGCCATCTACTGGTCCCATGAGATCTCCTTTAATAAATTTAAATTTGAAAGTTGTAAAAGTTTTATCTTTGGGGCCAACAGGTGGCATGGTGATTAAGGCACTGGACTCCCACATGGCTGACTGGGGTTCAAGTCCTAGACCAGGTAACTTGAAAATCACACCAGACATGTGTGTGTGTGTGTATGTGTGTGTGTGCGTGTGCCCCAAATCCCAGGAGATTGGAGAAGAAGGGATTCTGGCATGTCTCTTTCTGGAGAGCACACATGGCCTATGGCAAAAACTTTTTTAAAAAAGTTTTATCTTTGACATATGTAAATAAAAATAACTTTTGCTGGAAGTCTTTTATATACTGAATTACCAATGTTTACCTGAAATCTTAAGTCATGAAAGCAATTAATTGAAAGGTGATGATGTCATAGATTAAGTTCTTTTGACGGGGAAGGACATGTGTCCAAAAGCTGAGTAGGGCCTGGTTTGGACTGGCCAAAGGCCAGTCATGACACAGTGCCTCTGCCAGGTGCTTTCAACCTATGGAGTGATGTTTCATAGACTTTAAAAGTGAAGTGCAAGTATTATCTTTATTAATTTGGTTTCAAGTCAGATGTTTGTGAGGCGCACAACAGAATGTTCTTTCTCTAGGACCATGGAAATCTCAAGATTTTCATTGTTTTCTTGACTCATAGGTGACAGGGAAATAATATTGTTTAAGTCACCTAAATATTATCTATGGTATCACTTTGCCAAACAACAAAAGAGAAGGGGCCTTTGATACTCAGTGAACAAAGAATACTTTCTAGTAACCATTGTTGGCTCTAAAAATGACTTTTATGATAAGAATCTTTTCTATGTGATGGATGTGAGCTATATTCCCAAACAGGAAGAAGAAATGAGGCCAGGCAAAGCCATAAGATGTCCTAGTATTAACTTTTTATCCCCAGGATCAGCCACTGTATACGCCATCATGACTTACGTCGTTTTGAAGAGTTTAAGTCTTTCGTGAGGGCCACTAATCACGCAGAGCATAACTCCAACGGGAATAGCCACTCTGTGGAGACCTGCACTTTTTATTCACCCTTGAAAAGTACACTTTTGGGTCAAAAATTAGGCATCTGATTGCTTGCTGTTGCCCTTCCTTCCAGCCTGGTTTTGGAGAGAGGCGAAATGTCTTTTCTTTTTTGTCCTTGGGTGGCCTGCAATTAGGATTTTTTTTTTTCCTTAAAGAAGGGAGACATACCTTTGGCGGTTCTTGACAATGTTTACAAGTAACTGAAATATCTGATTAGAAGTTCAAGGATGCCGTATTATTTTCATTTGCAAGGTGAAAACTCTGGTGTGGTGGTATAAATATCTGAAGTAACTTGGAAGGCCAGGACAAAAATAGGTTTCTGAGAAATGCACGGTGTTTTTTGTTTCCTGATACTATTACAGCTTTATCTACTGATCTCAGCTAGAGCTTGTCAGGGCCAGATCCCTCGGGGTTAGCCTTCACTCCTTCGCCTCTTTCCCAAGGCCCATTCCATTGCACAACTCAGCCTTGCTCAAAGGGTTGTCTTCTCGTACATTCAGACACTTCGTAAGTTAAAGCTACTTATTAAGTGTCCAGTTTTAGCATTTTGTTTAGACGACTTTATACCTTCATACATCATTTTAAAAGGATCAAGCTGTGTTTTTCATTATGTTTAATATATCCTGTTTGAAAATACCCAACTGAGCAAATATCAACTCTTGATTTTGCTATACTGTCATTTTTTTCCATCTGTTGTATTAATCATTTTACTGTCAAACTCATCTAATCAATTACAATGTGAGTTAACTTAATTGCCAGTGGTTCATTTTATGAGCCTAAAAAAGAGAGCAATAGTAATACTAATTTATATTTCAGTGGCATTTTTTCAATGTCTTGGTTTTCATTTATTTTGTGTTTTACTTAAACATATAGAAAAGCTCCCCCTAGTGTTTGTTGGAATAATTACAAGTGACATTGAACCAAACTGAAACTGTGAGCATTCAGCAAATACTAGAACTCATTGGATGAGTATAAAGCATCCTGTTGACTCTCATGCTGAAAGCGCTCTGTAGTGCAGCGGTGGTAACACAGTGCTCCGTGATGCTGAAGCCTCACGGGAAGGTCCCGGGATCGTGTCCAAGGTCTCCCTATATACTTGTACCTGCCAAGCACATTTAGGATCCTGACTGGCTGAGGCTGGGGTGGATCATGGTGTAAAGACTCTGTTGAGGGTACCTATGTGTATGTGTGTCTCTGTCTTTCAGAAGAAAAGAATAACTAAACAAGAAAAAAGAAAGTGCTTTGTGGTTGGATAGAGGGATCTGTGGCATTTGAAACCATGGTCTGATAGTGCTAGCATAAATACCATTTTAGGGGGATTTCTTAGATGCCCAAGTTCTATGCAATTATTAGGTCGTTGGGAAAGTCATGACGTGTTTTTCTATGGAAAAAATGTGTCATGTCTTTCCCAACAACCGAATATGGTTTGAAAGTAGAACATTAATTTTCTTGATTACATGGGTATAAGTTTTACTGGGACCAGCAGATGGTGTAATGGTTACATTGCTGGACTACCACGTAGTTGACAGCAGTTCGAGTCCTGGACCCCAGTGACTTAAAACTTAAAACTTTTAAAACTGGCTGTGTGTGTGTGTGTGTGTGTGCCCAAAATCCTGAGAGGAGAAGTGATTGTGGCATGGTCATCCCTGTTGGGGGGGTGATTTCTCACTTTCTGTCTCTTTGTCTCTCTCTCCCTGGCAAGCACAGGTGCTCTGTATCAAAAATCTCTCTCGGGAACCAGCAGTTGGCGTAATGGCTATGTCACTGGACTTCCACGTAGTCGACCGCAGTTCGCGTCCCGGACCCGGTGGCTTAAAACTCACACAGGGCGCGTGTGCGTGCGTGCCCAAGATCCCAAGAGGAGAATGGAGGAGAAGGGATTGTGGCGTGACCATCCCCCCTGGGGGGTGATTTCTCACTTTCTGTCTCTATGTCTCTCTCTCTCTGTCCAGCGAGCGCACACACCCTATAGTGAAAACCTCTCAAAAAAAAAAAAAAATCACTCTCAAAAAAAAAAGTTAAAAAAAAGTTTTACTTTCATTTTTTGATAACTTTGCTTCTTATTTCATCTTTCTTTTTAAAAGCATATCCATATATATATATATATGTGTGTGTGTGTGTGTATTTTAAATTGTTAGAGAGCTTGTGCACTCACCAGAGCGAGAGAGAGAGAAAGAGAGCGAGAGAGAGAAAGTGCCACCCAATGGGGCGTGGCCACATTGCAATCCCTTCTCCATTTTCTCTATCCTGTTGGAATTTTGGGCATGTACAAGAACATTCTCCATTCACATGTTTATTAAGCTGCCAGTGCTGGGACTTGAACCGCTGTAGACCATATAGGATCCATCTCTGTTAATCACTGCTAGGCTGACCGAACTTGTCCATATAAATAGGAGTATTGAAGAAAAGAAATATAACATTATTTTTTATAGGTGGCAAAAATATTTTACAGTTAAGCTATGTTGTTATTATTTTGTTAGGGTACAGAAGTGGTTGTTTTGCCTAACTGTATATAAAATATTTCCAAAATGTATTCTTTATATAATGTTTACAGAAGCTATATAAGATTGCTCCCAGTCTCTTCCTAGGCAGAGGGACTTTGCCTTGACACTCTGTCTTTCCCTTTCAAATGAATTCTCCCTGTCCCCAGCTCAGTTCAGCCTCTTCCCTTGGGCCTAGGTTTTGTCCCTTCTTGTACTAAAGACAGCGTTTCAGCAATTCTATTGTTTTTTACCCTAGATCATAAGTTTCCCCTTTACTATTAGATATTCTCATGGGAAGAAGCTCTCATTTCCTCCGTCTCTGAGAGAATTCTCTCGACTCATTTGTCCCTCCACCTCCTGCCCTCATAGGTGGTCTGTGTGTATTGTTTCAGATTTTATTTCTGATACTTCCTTTGAATCTACTCCAGTAAGGCTTTGCCCTCAGCCTCCACCAAAACTTTTCTTGTCAGAGTCACCTATGATCTCATAATGATTGCTCCCTTCTTGGAAACCTTTCTTCCTTGGCTTTAGCACTGTTTTCACCGGATTTTACCCCTGGCTCTTGCAATATTTTCCTTTGTTCATCTCTTTCCATCTTTCAAACTGTAAGCTTTGGTTCCTTAGGGCTTGGTCCTTGGAGATACTCTTCTCTCTGCTTACCTCTCTATGTCTCTGTCTCTCTGCCCTCTGTGGTCACGGTCTTGATAAACTCATCTAATCTCATGGCTTTAAATACCATTTATATGCTAATAACTTCCCGTTTTCCATCCTAGCCCTAATCTCTTCCCTGAGCTCCAGACACATATATTCAACTGCCTACTGTCATCTCCCTTTGGAGTCTGTAAGCTGCTCAAAATGAACATGTCAGAAACTAAGCTCCTGATCTCTTAAGCTTTTCCTCTGTTTCACTGTTGCTCTATTTTTCTAATTTTCCTGGCCCAAACCATGAAGTCATTTTTGCTACTTCTCCCTCTGTACCCCACACTAGATCCATCAACAGATCATGTTGTCTCTACCTTTAAAATCATACCCAGCAGCTGGCTAATGCATACCCAACCCCTTGCTCTTGCTCCCGTGTAGCCATCCTTGGCTCACTCTGGATGAGTGCTGTAGACCCTACTCATCACCCTTGTCCATTCGCTACACTGCAGCCAAAGGGCTCTTTTGGAAACATAACTAAGATCATGTCATTTCTCTACTCAGGATCCCATTGGTGTCTTTCTGCCTTACTAAGAGTAAAAACCAAAGTCCTTCCCAGGTCCTGCATGATTTAGATCTGTAATGGCCCCCGTGATAGCTCGTACTATAATCTGCTCATTTGCGTCCAGCCACACTGGTTCCTTGCAGTTCCCTGAACACACCACGTGAACTTGTGCTTCAGGCCCTTGGACATGATGTTCTGTCTGCCTGGACTGTTCACCCCCACATAGGTATATGGCTCATGTCCTTGCTGACTTCAGATTTTTACTCAAATATGGTCTTATCGAGAGTCCTTTCACTAAGATTGCAACTATTCTCCTTTAGATTTTCTGTCCCTTCAAATTTCCTTCTTCCCTGCATTTCTACTTGGAAATTTTCACTGTCCAAAAGTCTCATATTTTCCTTATTCTGTTTATTATTTTTTTCTCTCCCCAAATAAATTTCAGGAAGGCAGAGATTTTTAAATTTAGCAACAGCTTCTCACTTCTTTCATCTCCTTACAGAGCATAAATCAGAATTATATTTTAGATTTAATTAAAGATAGCATGATTTTGGTGTTCTAGCACTGTGTCAGGCATATTTGAGAGATTTTTGCTATAGGGTGTGTGCACTCATGAGAGAGAGAGAGAGAGAGAGAGAGAGAGAGAGAGAGAGAATGAGTAATAACCCCTAGTGGGGATGGCCATGCTGCAATCCTTTCTCCTCCATTCTCCTCTTGGGATTTTGGGCACACACGCACATGCAGCCAGCATGAGTTTTAAGCTGCTAGGTCTGGGATTTGAGCCACAGTCAAATATGAGGGAGTCCAGTGATGTAACTACTATGCCAACTGCTGGTCCCAGCTGGCATATTTGTATCATTAAATTTAATTTTCCCAGCTTACCTCTGTGCTGAGCATTATAATTCCATGTTATTTTTCATTATAGATGAAAAACAGAGAGTGTAGTGCCTTTTTTATATACAATATAGGGATTTAAGTGGGCCTCTAAACTGAAGACCTCTAGCTATATATTGTACACTTTTCTAATGTGCCATGCTATGAACTGTTTCCCTTTTGAAACAGTGATTTTATTTTTGAAAAGGAATTTGAAGCTTCTTTCTTATTCATTTATTTTTTTTTTGGAGAGGTTTTCGCTATAGGGCGCGTGCGCTCGCCAGACAAACAGAGAGAGACATAGAGACAGAAAGCGAGAAATCACCCCTGGGGGGATGGTCACACCGCAGTCCCTTCTCCTCCATTCTCCTCTCGGGATCTTGGGCATGCAGGCAGATGCGCCCAGCGTGAGTTTTAAGCCACCGGGTCCGGGATGCGAACCGCGGTCGACTACGTGGGAGTCCAGCGACATAGCCATTACGCTAACTGCTGGTTCCCAAAGCTACTTTCTTTACCTAATCTTTTGCCATCTATCTTTTTAAAAAAGATTTTTGCCATAGTGTGCATGCACTCGCAGGAGAGAGACAGAGTCAGTGAGAAGGAAAGTGAGAAATCATCCCCCAGTGGGGATAGGCCTTGCTGCTATCTGTTATCCTCCATTCTCCTCCTGGGATGTGTACCAGGCATGATTTTTAAGTCACCAGATCTGGGAGGCGAACCATGGTTAGCTATGTGGGAATGCAGTGCCTTAACCACCACACCACCTGCTGGTCCTGCTATCTAACTTCTTACAGCTCACCTTATTTCCTGTCTCTTAACATTTATATTTCCTTCTAGCACTAAGCTCGCACACTTCTGAGGCGATTCCATTCCCTTAATCAGATCGCATGATTTCTACATTGCATGATTTCCTCGATTGCATGGTTTCCTCTACACTGCTTGTTCATTTTGTATGTGATCACTTTTGCAAATTTGTAGTGGTCGTTAGGGTAAGAAGTGTTACAAGACAAAATTAGTACACATTTAGTTTAAAGATCTTGGTTTTGATTCACCATTCTCGATTTGGGCAGCCCCTGGAGTTCAAAGAACTCTGGTTTGCCATGTGGTCAGACAGCATTTATGGATAGGAAATGGATATGAGGTACAGGAAATGGACGTGAGGGACAGAGACAGCTCGACTGGTTACAGCTCAGCATTTGCTTTATTTGAACCTGGTTTGAACTGTTGATTGTCTGTGATTGTAGCGCAGCTGTAATAATTAGCTGGAACTCAGCCATTTGTTATAAAAGTACTCCTAGGCCCTGGCTTTTGACAGAAAGTGGAAGAATATGGAAGATTTACTGCTGAGTGAAGCAAGCCAGGTTATGAAGGAGAGACATTGTATGTCCCCACTTAATATATACCGAGTGTCTGCACTCTGTGATTGAAACTGATTGACCTAAGTTTGTACAAACACAAGAGATGGGGGTTAGTGCCAGAAGTGTTGTGAGTGGAGAAGCGGGACCTAAGGAAGGACATTTGGAGGAGGGATACGGAGACAGAGCATTGACCGGATGGGGAGGTGTGGTGTTATCGGTGGAAGATATTTTGATCAACTGGACTGGGGAGAAATGTTCACATATTGAAATGTTCACTTTGTAAGCTAAATAATATGATTGAATGTATATAAAAAAGTTAAAAAAAAAAGTACTCCTAGGGAGGCTTTCAGTTAGTGTACATAATGTTAGGTTGCAGTTTAAGAGGTAAGGACTCACATATAGAGTCACCTTCAAGGCTAAATTTAGTTTAATTTCACAGAAGGCACAAATCATATCTCCCACATAAGGAATTCAACATACGTGCTGTGAGACAGCGTGAGAGGGTAGAACTTAGCAGAAGGATTTAAGGAATTTATCTTTCTGATGTTTGTGCTAACTCAGAGGAAACATCAGTTAGAGAAGAACTGAACTAGTGAATTGGCCCAACTACCTAAGAACTAAAGCCTAGTCCAAGAGGAAAATCTCTTGACTTGTGGCCCAAGGATCAAAAACTAAGCTACTTGTATACTCTGGTATCTTTGGCCTCAAATAGTCTGGTCTCCTGTAGTCACATTATTTTCCTCTTTGTTCTATTAAATGGTAAGGATGTTTACATCTCTACCGATGTATGTGATTTGTTTCCATATTTGTAAAATAAGATGTTGGGGAATGGTGATTCCTTAACCACACCTTTAATTTTGCAATTGTGATTTAAAAATGACTGTATTACTCTAGTTCATTTTGGCTAAACTCAGTCAAAATTAAGCTTTATTTGACTGTGGGAAATTTACTTTAAAATAATAATTTAGACTTTAACCCATATGCAAAGACTCTCTGAAGTACTTTAGGAAAAAAAGTTAAAATGAGATTGTCAAATAGCCTTAAAAATAGTTAAAAAAAAAAAAAAAACCCAAAAAACAAAAACAACAATAGTATGGACTGGGTGTGACTTCAAGGCATCTAGGGCTGGTAAAAGTAGAATGGTTATTGTTTCCTTAATATAAATAACTGGGGGCCAACTGGGGGTGTAGTGGTTAAGGAAGCTGGATCCTATATGGATGACTGCTCTTGTGGAATCCCGAACCCAGCGACCTGAAAAACGTATTGGGCACATTTACGTGCCCAAAATCCTGAGAGGAGGGAGAAATGGAGGAGAAAGGATGTGGTGTGACCATCCCTCATGGGGTGCACTTTCTTGCTTGCACATTCCATTCTTGAGTGCATGCACATTCCAACAAATTGAAAATATACATGTAAATGAACAGTTTCCTGGTATGTATTTACATATACTTTCCATCATTTCCCATTATCTGAAGATATTTTAAATAGCCAAATAGGAATTGTAATATTGAATGACCAGATCAGATATTTCTCAAACTACTGAACTTTATTTCATGTTTTTAGATTTTCAGCATCTTTCCTATGTAGCCTGGACAGTCTGCAAACTAATCTTAATAGTTTGAAGGAAAGCAAATTCTTTTTGTTAGGTAGTTTTTTTTTAATTTACTTGAAATGTTCCCTAATGTTCTTCCTCAATGATTTTTTTTTTATTTACTCTTCTTACTATTAGGTTGTACACATGACGTCATGACCTTCCCAACAACCCAATATAATCTTAAAAAGATTAGTAATGAATCAAGTAGTTAAGCTTATATTAAAATAAAATCATTGATCTAAGGGTTTTTTTTTTTGGTGGTCATTTAAATATGTTTTAAAAGATTATTTTCACAGTTGTCTCCATTTTGAAGTGCTTACTGAAGTTCATTTTTTTAATCAATGAACTCTGAGGAGAAAAAGACATAATAGATTAACCTTCTCTTATCTCCATAATTAATAAGTGTTGGACACTTGTGATTATTAAAATAGCACAAGAAAGACAATAGTTATCACGATTAAAATGTTTCTTTTTTGAAGCAAGCTAAAGCTTTTGCTCCTAGCCCTGGACAATCTGTGTATTTCCTGATTGCAGAGTCAGGAAATACTTAACTTTTGAAGCAATAACGGTTACTGTGGGAAGTTTTATAGTTGGCTGCGTAGTGATAACGAGTTTAACAAATACAATGAGATTACTGCTGTCTTATTCAGAAAAAGAACTTCTTAAGTGCGACAAAGGGCTATACCGGGGACTTCACTGAGTTGGCATTTTTAGTGCCCTGTGAATTTGCAACTGGCTTCCTGACCAAGGTATCTTGCCTTAGTGTTTTTTTAATAACTGTCCAGACTTTTCTTATGTTTTCGTTTAGTCTTTAATACACCCGTATGTAGTAGTGGTAGAATTTGCTTCCTTTGAAGTCAGGTGAAATGTTTTTAAGCTATCAGTGTGTTTCCTAGAGTGGGATAAGTAACTATGATAATTAAATAATGAGAAACAACAGCATCATATCAAGGAATCTAGTGGTAGATTTTTGTCGGGATTGAGGAATTGCTTTAACATCTGAGTCTTCGTACTTGAATCTAAATAGTCTTAGTGAGGTCACTAAGGCGTAATGCAAAATACTAGCTAAAGGTGGCACTGTGCTGTTTCTAAGTATGAGATGCTTGCAAAAAGCCCTGTTCATATTATTGTTTGTTGAATGGATTATTGTGTGTTAATGAAAGCAAATAATTTTAACAACTTACACTATTTCTGGTTTGCTGCTAAAGAGATGATTTTCCCTTTTCTGGATGTATCTTACCTTCTATTTTGACATTGATCCAAAAGTGAACTCACAGAATTTAGATCTAGATGAGACCTTGTAGACCCTCTATTTAATTTCCCCTTCAATTTTTCTGAGGAAACTCTAACCTAGAGAGATGCAACAACTCTTCCCTAATGTACAGAGCAAAATACTGGCAGAGCTGAGATAGAATATAAACCCTTCAGTCCCTAGTTCGGTGTGGAGTCTTTTTCAGTGTTGTTTTGTGTTAAAGATGAAATGCTACCACAGAGTAGAAACCATGCCTTAAATTGGCTGTAAATTCTATCAGAATTTCTGGGTTATAGGCCGATTCTGAGTAATGGAGTTATTTGTAACTAAGTATGAACTAGAGCATGTAGCTTGAAGTTCTACATAGTATTTTTTGACATTCTGGAAACTCATAACCATTTTTTAGTTTGGGTGAACAATGAACAGAGTGAGAAGCCTTAGCTCTCTATTTTGGGGGGTGCCAGATCTCTCAACTATCAATAGGAATTTACTAAACCTCTATCAGTCCTAGAGAACTGCGTTTTTCGAAGTTCTCACCTGTTGGTCCCTAGCACTCATGTCCCTGTTTGCTGACAGCATTCGAGTTCTTCTGAGCACAGACCATTTTCCTAATGGTCAGAAAGAACTCCAGCAAGAAACCAGATCACCCCAACTCAGTCTTTCCCTTAAAAAGTTAAAATATAATGATACAGGAAAAAAAAAAGATGTTGAAAGATACCACATATATTAGAAAGATTCAGGTTCATTTAATCATTTTGCAGATGTACATATAAACATATGTCAGTTTACACTGTGCTAAAAGAGAATGCTATTATTTGAAAATATTATACATTTATACAAGTTTTGAAGAGAGATTTTATTTCAGGTATGCTGTTTCTGAAAATCCCTTAAATAACTATCTCAGTGAAAGGTTTCGTGTTCTCTGATAAGTAATTTCTCCACTATGGGTAATTTACTGTTGTGCATTGTCACTATGTCCCTCCTGGTGTGAGTTGAGTGTATAGTCAGGGGCCGTGTATTGACAAATTTTATACCGTGTCTTTCATGTAAGGATAGGCACAAACAGTGCCAAAGGTTGTGATATCCATTTCACAAGTATAGCTCTTCAGCTCAGGTCATTAAATACTGCGGTTTGTCATAAAGTGGGAGAACATATTAAAGGTAAATGGAATCTGTTTTAGGGTGTAAAGCTATACAGATTATTAGAAGATTAAATTACTTTTTCAGTTTAGAATTTAAGATGGTAAGTTTTGCTTTTATATATAAATTGAGTCATTGCTGGATTACATTGAAATGTTTAGCCTTTTCCTGTGGTCACAGGGAAGAGCCCTGGGAGACTCTAGAACTTCAGCCACTGGGGCTGGCAGGTGGCGTGGTGGTTAAGGGTGCTGGGCTCCCACATGGTCGACCGTGGTTAGAGTCCTGGACCTGGTGGCTTGCTTTCTCACTTTCTCTTTCTTTCACTCTGTCCCTCTCTGATCAAATTAAAAAGAAAGAAAGAGAGAAAGAAAGAAAGAAAGAAAGAAAGTTAAATAAAAATAATTATTTTTAAAAAAAGAACTTCAGCCACTAATTACTTTTTCACTGAAGAGCTGTCAGTATGATAGAGGAAAAAGGACAATAAGACAGAGGACTTAACACAACCATGTTTGAATTTATTTTACTTGCAGTCCCCGTTGTACAGTACCTCTTAAGGCTGTACCCAAATATTTAAATATTTGTAACAAGATACAAAACGAAAACAAAAAAACTACAGGTTAAAAACAATCCTACAGACAATGTTTCTACTTTTGTACTTTATAGCGATACTTTTGGAAATATAGAAGTTTGGGTTTAAAATCAGTTGAAAAGCATTTCATGGATTCCAGTTAGCAAAGATGAGACCATTTTCTTATGATGCTATTTACCCCAATAGATTCATTTACCTTTTGTAGGGTTAAATCAGTGATCCTCAACCTTTTTGGAACCAGGCCCTGGTTTAGTGGAAGACAATTTTTCCTTGGACTGGAGCAGGGGGGATGGTTTTAGGGTGGTTCAAATGCATTGCATTTATCGTGCACTTTATTTTTATTCTGTTGCATTGTAGTAATAATGACTAGTACCAATCTGTGGCCTGGAGGTTGGAGACCCCTGGGTTAAACGCTGCTTGCTCACTCTCTTTAGTTTTGACCTTTGTCAGGTAGGGTAAATGACATACTAAGTTAAGAAAATGACAGAGGGCCAAGGTTGTTAGTTAGGTGCTAGCACAAACACCTGACTTCCTGAGATGTGTTAAGTGTGCCGGGTGAGTCATGGAAACTGAGCACATGGATTTTATCCTTTCATAGGAAATGCTTGAATTGGCAAGATGAAATTCTTTCATTTTTAAACTACAAATGCTTCAGCAGTATATCCCAAATAATTATGAGAAAGAGTTCTAGATTTAGCGTCAGTCTTAGGAGATTTAAAGACATACCATAAATATCTAAATATGAAGTATCACTGAAAAAAATAAGATGATCTTCCCCCTTTTCTAAAGATTCAAAATTACCAAAGAAGGTTTTAGGGGAGCTAGTGTATATGTTGAGAACCTACTACGTAACAGGAATTATTCTAGGCTGCGGGGATATTTACAACAAGGAAAAAAAAAATGGAAAAAATAAGAGATGACCGCCCTCTTAGAACTTATATTCTCTTGTGTTGTTGGAAAAGTCATGATGCATTTTGCATAGAAGAACACATTATGACTTTTCTGATGACCTCTGAGTTTACATAATAAATTGTATGGCCTGGGGGGAATCCAGGAGAATGCTGGCTGTGTGTACATGTGTTTGTGCATGTATGTGTGCATTGGGGTGGGAGACACCTTGAAGTGCAGCCATACAAGATGACAATAGAGCACAGATATAGATAATATGAGGGAGTGAGCCCTGTAGATATGTGGGGCAGGTGTGTGGAGTTCAGAGTCCTCCAGGGAGGTCTGTACCTGGCATGCTGAAGGAATAGCATAGAGGCCAGTGCAGCTAGATCAGACTGGGTCAGAAGGGAACATAGATCAGGTCAGAGGAAAGGAGGCAAGGATGAAAAGATGGAAATCCAGGTTGACTATCTGAAATCATAGGGAGGATGTATAACCTTGGTGCAAATGTAATCTGGATGTGTGTCAAAGGCTAATGATGAGGGCCCTGCATAACAATGTAAGGTTCTTATCTCTTACCCTTAATGAACTGGAGAGCTGTTGTAGGGTTTGCAGATGAGTAATGTGGGGAGATAGAATTTCTCTTCTACCCTTTTAGGGTCTATCGCTAGGACTGACATGAGACAGATTAATAGGAAAAATATATTTTATTTAGTAACTTTTACATGCACATGAGGGGTCTTTGCAAGAAAAAGGAAGACCCAAAGAAGCAATTAGGGCCAAATGTTTATGTACTA
This sequence comes from Tupaia tana, assembly GCA_026018925.1. Taxonomy (NCBI): domain Eukaryota; kingdom Metazoa; phylum Chordata; class Mammalia; order Scandentia; family Tupaiidae; genus Tupaia; species Tupaia tana. The sequence continues at coordinate 74,959,904 of JAKSZU010000005.1, read as the reverse complement.
GGTTGGACAAAAGTAGTATATTGTGAAAATATGACAAGACAGTGGGATTTGGGCTAGGGCAGTTAATTGTGGAACAGTGACCAGGAAGATAGGGTTAATTTAATAAGGTTTGTTTGTTAAGTTTCTCTTGGCCTGCACTCCCCATCTCTGGTGATAAGAATGTATTACCTCTTCCTGGTACAGGGAGGACACTTTTCACTTGAGAGTTTTATCTCCTCCTTTCAGGAAGGAAAACAGAAGGTTAAAGTGCCCTTCTTGCATCTGGTGTTTTTCAGATGCCTTTAACTCAAAATAAATGCCAAAGTGATGTATTTGAATCCTAAAGTAATGATTTAATTTTTTGAAAGGATCATTTTGGCTTTTTTTTTTTTTTTTTTTTTTTGAAATTTTTGCCCTAGGGCTCATCAGAGAGACAAAGTGAGAAATCATCCTCCAGGGAGGGAGGAGAGGGGTGATCATACCACCATCCCTTCTCTTCCATGGCTTTTGGGCATGCACACAACAAGTTAACAAGTGCCTGGTGTGATTTTCAAGTCACTGGGTCTGGGACTCAGACGGTAGAGTCCACCATGCAATCTTCTGGCCTCATTTTGGCTTTTGAGAGTAGATTGAAGGGGGACAATGAGACCAGTTAAAAAGTGATTGTAGTAACTAGGTGAGAGATGATGAATAGTATTCTATTGTATGCACATCTATTATAAGCATTTTGATTATTTGTTCATTTGTTGAACACTTGGGTTGTTTCCAGTTTTGGGTGTTATGACTAAAGCTGCTTGAATATCCATGTCAAACCTTCGTGTGGGCGTATTTTCCCATCTTAAAGATGTACCTCTAGGAGTTGAATGGTTGAATTGTGAGGTAGGTTTATGTCCATAAACCTAAGCAACTGCCAAACAGTTTTTGAAAGCAGTTGTGTCGTTTTAAGTTTCTACATACAATGTATGAGAGTTCCAGTTGCTCTACATCTTTGCCAGCAATTGGCCTTTTTTTGATGTCAGGTATGCAGTGGCATCTGACTGTGGTTTTTGTATTTCGGGATGGCTAATGCTGCTGAGGGATGGGTGTCTAGGTTTTCCTCTCTTTATCCAGAAAGCTTATTTTATCCTCATTGTTGAAATTTTGGTTCGTTTCAGCTGAGGCTCCTAATAACTTTTTAAAATAATCAAAAGATACATTATGATTTATTAAACACTGGTAGTGGCTTATATAGTTTCACAGTGTTTTTTGGGGGAAACCAATAAATTTAAAGTAGGAAAGTATAACATTGCTATTCGATTTCAATTAATTTTCATTACATTTCGATTTTACCTTTAAGTTGGTTCTGTTAGGTATTGTAAGTTTATGCTTTATCTTGTGTAGAATCATTTGCTTTCTGTATTCCAGCACTTGGGATGAAAGTACGTCCCATGAGATAATGTGAGCTCTAGGTAAACATAAATCGTCTCAAATGATTCCACTAAAATGGGGATTTATTTTCTTCCAGGTTCCTGATGTCATCAGCAGCATAAGGCAATTATCTAAAGCTGCCATGAAAGAGGATGCCAAACCCAGCAAAGATAATGAGGATGCCTTTTACAACTCTCAGAAGTTCGAGGTCTTGTATTGCGGGAAGGTGACAGTGACCCACAAGAAGGCCCCGTCCAGCCTCATCGACGACTGCATTGAGAAGTTCAGCCTCCATGAACAGCAGCGCCTGCGGATGCAAGGCGAGCAGCGGGGGTCGGAGCCCAGCGAGGACCTCCTGGTCCTGGAGGCTGAGGCGCCTGCAGCTCTGGAGGACCGCCTGCTGGAGGAGGTGGAGGGTGTCACCGAACCCCAGCCTGCCTTGCCTGCAGTAGTCAGCCAGCCTGCTCTGGCCAGCTCTCGAGTTGGCATCCCAGAGCGGATTCTGGAAGATTCTGGCTTTGACGAACAGCAGGAGTTCCGGTCTCGGTGCAGCAGTGTCACCACCGGGTCCCTGCAGAGGAAAGTTCACGAGAGCAGCCAGAAACCACAGCCGCGAAGGAGACACGCGAGTGCGCCTAGTCACGTCCAGCCCTCGGATTCCGAGAAGAACAGAACCATGCTGTTCCAGGTACCGCCCAGGCCGGCTGCTGTTGCGTGTTTCCTCATAAATGGCCGGACAGAGCTGCAGGGCGTGCAGCTCCTCCTAGCCCTGCACTCTAGTCCCACTGGCCACGTCCGTATAGCGAATAATTCAGCTTGTATTTGTTGTCCCTCAGAAGCAGGTAAGGCAGGTGGAGAAAGCACAGGCAGGTAGAGGAGGGACCAGAGGCAGAGTGTGGATTGCAGGAAACAGGAACAGCGGAGGAAGAGGAGGAGAAGGAAGTCATCCGTGGGTCATCATGGAACCTGTGGGGAGAATAAGAAAAGATTACTTTTAGCATCTCTTACCAGCCGAAAGTCAGTTGGACAGAGGATTTAAAGATGTGAACTAGGAGAGTGTGATTAGCATGGAGAAGGGGGGATTTTTCTAAGGAGAAACGGAGGAAGAATCCAGACTCACAGGTGTATTTTCAGGTGAGAGCACACTCTGTAACACGAAGACAATTATTATTATTTATTTATATATATATTTTTGGAGAGGTTTTTGCTATAGGGCACGAGCGCTCACCGGAGAGACAGACAGAAAGCGAGAAATACACTACAATACACTTGTACTTTTTTTTTTTTTTTTTGGAGAGGTTTTTGCTATAGGGCGCGTGCGCTCGCCAGACAGACAGAGAGAGACATAGAAACAGAAAGCGAGAAATCACCCCCCAGGGGGGATGGTCACGCAGCAATCCCTTCTCCTCCATTCTCCTCTCGGGATTTTGGGCACGCATGCACACGCGCCCGGTGTGAGTTTTAAGCCACCGGGTCCGGGACGCAAACCGCGGTCGACTACATGGGAGTCCAGCGACATAGCCATTACGCTAACTGCTGGTTCCCTACACTTGTACTTTTAATTACATTTTTTTCCATGAACTCTTTGAAGTTTCCTCAAAAATAAATAATTGGTATTTTTAGAAATCATGGAATGAGGAAAGGTTGCATAGTTAATATACTATTTTTTTTCTATATTCACGATAAGGCACATGTGTACACACCCTTGGGAGACAAAGAGTGAGACACCTTCTCCACAGGGCCTGTTGTCGTTCAGCATCCCCCTTCTCCAGTCCTCTAGTCTCTTGGCTTCTGGGCACTCGTGTGTGCTGGGCAGGCAGGCCAAAGATTCAAACCTTTCTTTCTTCATGTGGGAGCTAGCTTTTCTTGACCAGTGAATTGCCGCCATGCCTCAGAGCTGGCTCTGAAATTGCATGTTTTGGGGACCAGCAGTTAGCGTAATGGCTATGTCGCTGGACTCCCACGTAGTCGACCGCAGTTCGCGTCCTGGACCCGGTGGCTTAAAACTCACGCCGGGCGTGTGTGCGTGCGTGCCCAAGATCCTGAGAGGAGAATGGAGGAGAAGGGATTGCGGCGTGACCATCCCCCCTGGGGGGTGATTTCTCGCATTCTGTCTCTCTGTCTCTCTCTGGCGAGCGCACACGCCCTATGGCATAAACCTCTCAAAAAAGAAAAAAAAAAAACGAAGAAAATGAAATTGCATGTTTTGGAAAATGCTCTAGTTTTTAGTCTGGGGGAAAAATACATTTGGGGGGGTATATTTACAATATAAGGCCAATATAATTTTCATGATTTTTTTGACAAAGGGAAGAAATGTTTTGAGGTAGCTGATATTTGGGGTTAATGTATTATTGGTTGGATTGAATGTTAGAACATGTGCAAAACAGGCATAGCTGGGGTACATCATATATATCAGTATTATGAGTTGAATATTTAATTGTGGTACATAAGATGTTAGGTCCTGGTGAGTTGAAATTAACCAGAATGCTTTTATTTTTAAGGTGGGGCGATTTGAGATTAACCTGATCAGTCCGGACACTAAATCAGTTGTGCTAGAAAAGAATTTTAAAGATATCTCCTCTTGTTCTCAGGTATGTATCTAAGGATCTCTCCTAGTATATAGAAAAAAAATCCAATTTCAAAAGCAACCATAAAGTAACTGGACTTAATTAATTACTTTTGAATTGTAATATTTAAAGAAAATTTTATTAACATGTTATTTTAAGAAAATTCACCTTAAACTGAGTGCTTGTGTGTTGTGTCTGTGCTAGCAACACAACCCTGACCGGGTTCCTCGTCAAGTGTCATAACAGTTTAGTCTCATTTTAGTCAACTCTTTCTCTTTCTAATGTCACTGCATCAGAGCCCTTCTGATGGAATTTTTGTGGTGGTGAGTTCTTTTGGAAATATCTTCACAGTTGGTATTCTCAGAATCTTGGGCAGCGAGACTGTGGGTGTAACTGAGTCATGCTTTCTCTTTATACCCTACTGTGCAGTAAAAGGAGAACTAGTGTTTTCAATTTATATTTATGTAAATGCCAAATATGGAAAAGAATGTTAAAGTGGTTTTTTTTCAACTTATTTTTTAATTTACAAACTATGGATTGAAGCATTTTTTAAATAACCGATAGAGCCAGTGTGTACAACATGATAAATTAGGCATAGACTAGATTAGTGTCTTAAAGATCATAGTCATGATTTAGACTACCTATCCAAAAGCTAGAGCTACCTACATATATCGTAAACATAGAAAAAAAATTGAAGACATCAAAGAGAAAGTAACTTTAAATGTGGAAAGGTTAAAAATGCAGAGACCTCTAAGGAGGTTCCTGGAATTGAAAATGAGTGTTTTTTTTCTATCCTAGTGACTTAATATATCTTCAAGGAGCTGGATCTTGCCAAGGTGTGTTTGTGTGTACGTAATTTGCCAGAGGACTCATGCATTTGCCAGAGAGAGAATGTGAGAAAGCACCCCCTTGTAGCCTGGGGCTTGGTCACCCTGCAACCCCTTCTTCTCCACCACTCCCTCCTTTCAGGACTTTGGGCACGCAAATACATGTGCCTGGCATGTTTTTCAATCCACCAGGTCTGGGACTCAATCCATGCCATTGGCCATGTGGAATCCTGCTGTATTAAATCACCATGCTATAGGCTGGCCTGTTTACCTATATTTTAATATTGAAAAATCATGACTACCTATTATATTTCCTTCTTTTATTTCCTTCTGTCTTTTTCTTTTTCTTTTTTAATTTTCAAGTTGGCATTGCTATGAGGTATGATATTCAGGCATTTTTCCCCTTGAAAATGGCAAGAGAGTTTTTATACATCTTGTTAATTACTTGCCCCAGTCTTCTAATATTTAGTTTTAGGTTTATTTTTTAATTATATGGAGACATAAAATTATGTCATGAATAAAAATGTTCTATTCTGATAACTTAGAGAACGGCAGCATTGAATATAGAAGTAATGTACCATAGATTTCTAAATTCTTACTTGAAGGATACAGAAATTGTAGAAAGATTATTTACTGAAAAATGTGTTTATTGAGTATACTTGCAACTATGTATTCACCGAAGGTCCCAGCAAGATCTTGAGTTCTGTGAGGGCAGTTGCCTTCTGCTATGGTGTTCGTTCTGGAAGGCATCAGCCTGAAATGTGCTAAGGTAAAGCGTCCTTATTAGCTGTTCAGTAGATGCTGAGTGAGTGAGCCCTTTCTGCAGGTTGGGCCCTTGTCAAGTACTGGAGAGCAGGTCACATTTGAACCAATTGTGGTTCCTGCCCGGGAACACCAAGAGGTATCCTCAGAAGCTGCATCTCCCATCTGCACACTCCTTATACTTCCCCGGAAGAAAACTAGCAATGTCCATTAGTCATCCAAAAAAGAATCAGCGAAACCAAATATATACAATTGGAAGTTCAGATGTGATTTCCATTCTTCTGTTTTATTATTATTTCTTTCAGGCAGGTTTTGTATTCTGATATTCTGGTTCAGGAAAATAAACAAGTGTGTGGAAGCGCCTTTCATCAGAGTAATTGTCAGGTTAACCATCCACTCCTCATCAGTGGTTTTGCTCTTACTGCTTCTTCCCACAGAAGTGAGCTGACACAATATGGTGGTTGTTTGCAGGAGCAGGCCTGCTTTTTAATATTGCACACCTACAAACAATTCTTTCTTTAAAATTGGTAGGACTGTTTTCCTGGCAAGCCTGAGGAATGAGGAAGTGGCTTTCTAACTGGAAACATTGCTACTGTCTGAAGACTCCCTAAGCTAACAAGGGCCTATGAATTTTTCCCATTTAGTACTAAGCTAGTAAAAGATACTCTCTAATCACTTATGAATTGCGCCAAATTGAGCTTACTTTCACTGCATGGATTGCAACTTCACTTCTACTCACTGACATGTTCTTTTCTCTAGAGTTGATTCCTTTATCTGGATCCCTTGGATAAATTGAGCTTATTATAACAACAATAGTGCTTTTTATTTACACATCTTCTAGGACCTAGAATAGCTATTTCTTAGTTCTAAATTTCAAATGTTTTTGACAGTAGGTGCCGTTAATATTATTTTATAATAAGAAATGGAGCCTCACATCGTTCATAAGCAGCCTAACACAGTATTTTATACCTAGCAGATTAGTTGAACCAAGATTTAAGCACAAATGTGTCTGACTCCAGAGCTTGGATTCAAGTGATTTCAGGACTTTTAATTTTTTGCTTACTTGGTTTTTTAAAATTCTGTGCTTGCTCTTAAAATAATAAAGTGTTATATGTATTAAGACTGAATAGTAGTCATGAATGATTCCAAGTTTTTTTTTTTAATAATCATTTTCTTTAACTTTATTTATTTATCTATTTTAATTTGACCAAAGAGGGACAGAGTTAGAGAAAGAGAGACAGAAAGTGAGAAAGCAAGCTGCCAGGTCCGGGACTCAAACCGTAGTTGGCCATGTGGAAGTCTAGAGCCCTTACTCAACATACCACCTGCCGGCCCTGTTTCCAAGTATAGTTGTGGTTTTTAACCTAGGACCAGGAAGCATAATGATTTGTGAATGTGGATAATTGACACCTGCAATAATTTCTTTAATGCATCAGATTTTACTTATAGTAGTGTGGCTGCTTTAGTGTCTATAAATAGACAAATATTACAGTATTTTAATGGATACTTTAGGTAACTGCATGCCATTTAATGCTTTATTGTCAGTTGTAGTTTTTCTCAGATTCTTAGCCTCATGTACACAAGAGCAGTGTTTTAATGATGAATCATTAGACTGCCGTTCTAAGGAGACAATAAATTGAAAACTCCATTACTTACAAATATAGAGTACGAGTTTATTACAAGACAGAGGATTATGCCATCAATGTTTTCCCTGTAGCCCTGAGTCACAGAATGTTTAGCAGAAACAAAATAACTTGAGTTGCTCTTACCCCTTGTTTTATATATCAACAGGCTGTCCTGTAAGTTTGTTATGACATTATGTCCCCTGTCACATGATTTCGAAGAAGTAGGTAGAACTGTGAAAGCATAGAAGTAATGTCAGTTTGCGGTGCTGAGTAAAAGGACGTATTCCCATAAATTCTGTACTGTGCTTCGTTCCCCACATGTAGGGTATAAAGCATGTCGATCACTTCGGCTTTATCTGTCGGGAGTCTCCGGAGCCTGGGCTGAGCCAGTACACTTGTTATGTGTTCCAGTGTGCCAGCGAATCTCTGGTGAGTGCTATCATTGCTGTCCATGTACTCCTGCCAACACAGGTTTATCTTGGCGCGCTCGCTCTCTCTTTTACTTTAGCTTTTATCTACATTGACTTTCTGACAACTTTATTCCCATGCCATGAAGTTTTTGTTTCTTCAGTTTCTTCTGGGATATCTTTTCCTTCTGTGCAACTTCCTCTTCTGGTTTAGGACAAATTTGCTCCTTTTCAGTGAGGATCATCGTGATGTGGTAGGGGGAGCTCACGTGTGGGTTCATCTGCCCATGAACTCTGTAAGCAGGGTGGCACATCTTGGGTGCCTTGTTCCCCTGATTATGTTCAATGACCAGAGAGTCTACTTCTAAACCCTTAAGTTCAGCATTACTCTCTGCATTTTTAAGCTTGTGCAGCAAAAACTCAGCACTTCTTTTTGGGCCACTGATCTTGTGCCCAGCCCCACTATTTGGCCTGTGCACATCTACCAGCTCCACCATTGTAGCAATGGAATAGCACACACGGCTTCTGTAAAGCGACATCCTTCAGATAGTTGGTGGCTTTTCGGATATGCATACCCTTGATGGCCTGGGCAGTTTCACGGATATTCTTAAAGTGAACATGAAGATTTGAACCTCTTGATTTGCATGACTTTGTGAGTTCTCTGGGTCAAGCGAATAGCAAACCATTTTCAAAGATCACCTCAGGCCGCTTACCTCTCTCTTTTTTTAAAGTTTATTTATTTATTTCTTCCAAGAGAGACAGAGAGAGGCACCACCAATAGGGTCTTCAAACCATGATCCATCCCCCCACAACCCCTGTCTAACTAGTCCTGCTTACAGGCTGCACATGCTCGGTGTGCACAGGGAGGTCCTGGGGCATGAACCCAGGTCCTTTCCCGTGGAGGTCTAGCAGTATCACCACTCTGGCACCCCTTGGCCCAATAAAATCATCTATTATGAATCCCGGCCTTACAAAATGGCCATCCATGGGAAAAGAACAGGGCATATAGAACTACGTATTTACCTTTCAAAGCAGTATAACACTAGAAAAACAAATGTTCATGATCATGTTTTCAGTCCAAATACTTTTTTGGGTTTACCAAATTCAGTCATGTTTCCATGATTATTTTTAAAAGATAGGAAAAGAATAGTGATAGGAGGAAAGCTGTTACTTATTCCATTGCTTTGGTGTTTTTTTTTTTTCCATTGGAATTTAAAACCCAATCCTTCTCTCTAACACTACCCTCCCCCAGCCTTCTAGTGTCGGGACAACTGGAGTGAAAGGAAGTATATGAGGCAGACTTGCAATTGCAGATGAATGACTAAAAAGCTGATTTTTTTTTCCTCCTCAAGGTTTTTATTTATTCTTTCCTTATTCTACCTGTGATTTTTCCCCCTAATCCTTTTAACATAAATCCACAAGTATGTACATCACTATTCTTTGAAGAATTTAGAGAAACGTATTTGGTCAGGCATATAATCTTCCACCAGCCTTTTCAGCAGGGAAACATACACAATTTAGACATAGACAGTTAGACCAGGCAGCATTGTCCCAGTGTCCTTAGCACACATTCCAGTCATTTCTGCTTCACCCTCCCCTTTACATTCCCAGTGTGGACACCGAGTCAGGAATGAACAGCATGGTTTGTTCATGCCTGGTGTGAGGCATTTGTTGACTAGTGCCCTTTGGGTTGCCTTTCTTTTTTTTTTTTTTTTTTTTAAGTAGTATAAAACTCCCATCACTAATAGTTCCTTATTCTGGAGAGTTCCATTTGAGTTTCATTCGCCCTCTAGGTAATGAGCCATACCTACGAAGTACCCACGTGTTGACCCACATGATTTATCAGGTGACCACTGATAAATAGGTCCAGTGTGAGAATGGAGATAGCGATTTGAGAACTGACGTTGTATGAATGCATAGTAGAAGGCATGGAGGTGAATGAGCACCCTGAAGGAAAAGAAGAGAAATAAAGTCAAAGGAAATCAATAACATGGCCTTGGAAAATGCCAATCAGTTACAAATTTGGTAGAAAATTATAGTCAAGGGTACTCTGCCACTGTATCCCACTCCCACCCACCCACTGATGTCACATGTCAGACCTCTCTCTGTACCTCTGCCTTCTAACCCTGATTCTTCTAGCATGTGCCAGACACATTATTCTTTTTCTTTCCTAAAACCTATCATATATCCCATATTTTTTACTTCTGCAGCATTATTTACTCATCCTCTCAGTTTAGAAATCCTAATGCATTTTCTTTTACATTCTGTATTTAGCTGCTCCCCAAAGCCTATTGACTTGGGATAGAAGTCTTTCTTTTATCCACTCTACAGTCCTTTTCCTATTTGCTACCTGATTCTGGGCATTCATCTTCTTTACTTGGACTCTTATATTAATGACCTCACTAGTCTCCCTGCCATTGCTTTCATCTGCCATCTATGCAGTGTCTGTGTTCTGCTAGAGTTTTATTTTTTTCAAAATTTCCTCACCAGAACCTAGTATATGCCTCAGTATTAAGGGCCAGAAACTAGATTGTCTAGTGCAGAGGTCTCCACCCCCGCCGCACATCCTGTTAGGAATGGGCCGCACAGCAGAGGGTGAGAGGCAGGTGAGTGAGCAAAGCTTCCTCTGTATTTACAGCCACTCCCCGTAGCTCACAGTACTGCCTGAGCTCTGCCTCCTGTCAGATTCTCACAGAAGCACGAAACCTATCGTGAGCTGTTTATGCAAGGGATCTAAGTCGCCTGCTGTAATCATCCAGTCTCCCCACCTCTGTCTGTGGAAAGATTGTCTTCTTTCTAGTCCCTGGTCCCAAAACATTTGGGGAACTAGTGCTCTAGTGTGTAGCCTAGCCTAAAATGTCTTTGTTTTTCTCCAGCCTCATGCGCTACTCTTAGAATATTTGCGTTCTTCCATGACTCGTTTCACACATGTCATTCCATTTCATGAACTATTCTCTGGACCTGACCACAAAGCCTCGATTTGGTGATTGCTGTGATGTTGCTTTTATGTTGATTTGCTGCTGAAACCAGCTGTTGATTAGTACACGGGACACTCAGGAGGTTAGGATTAAAGCAAGTGGCTGCGGCTCAGAAGTCCCTGTGCACTGCATGGAGTGAGAAGTGTACTGCATCAGAGGATGCCAGAACCTGGGCTCACTGCCTTTTCTATGGTCAGGTTGGGGAAAGGGTCCTCTGTTGGCCTGAAGGGTTCATCCTGTTACTAAACAAGGAGATTATACAGTGCTCTTGTCATTTACTCTCACATTCTCTTCCTCACTGCTTTGCCAAGCAGGCCTGGTTTCACTCTATTGTCACCTGAATACCCTTTCCCTCCTTTTCTACGATGTACTTTTCAGGATCCAGCTTAAATATCACATCAAACTGAAACCTTTTCTGATTCCTATTTTTTCAGGAACAAACTTCATTAATTGCTTATCTGTCTCTATTGATTCCTGCCAATCCTCACACTCATTTTTCTGATTACTTGGCCGTCTACTTCATAAGATTGTGACTTCCATGAAGTCAGGACATTGTCTTACTTGTATTGTGTCCTGGGCTTTCTAGGGTGGCAGATGCTTGCTAATTTTGCATCAGAGTGATTGGATCAATGTAATACTCCCAATTTTCAGGAGTCTTTTTCTACATATTGACTGATCTCTGATCATAGATAACTTGCTCTAACAGGAAGCCTTCTCATTTCCAATCTTTTTTATAGGCTTTGTCTTTACTTAGTTTTTGGTATTTTTAATTTGCCCTCATGCACGTCTAATGAGTGTTGGAGACAGTGAATCGCAGCAGAACGTCTGAGAGTGTGCAGCAGTTTTGCACTTCCCGTGTGGAATGACTCCATGCTCTGTGACTAGGCAACAGACTGGGCTGGCTGTGAATGCCTCCTGTTACTCAAATTGGAGTTTTGGTCTCATTATTCCTAACAACAGGCTCATGCGAGGCCCTTTCAAACCCTGTTTTCTCTCATTTTATCAGTGAGCATCTTAACTGAATAGTGAGGCACCAGAACTGCAAGCTGGAAGAAAATTTAAATGTAAATTTCCTGCACAATAGAGGATGGTTCAAACAGCTGACATACAGAACAAAATAAAATAGTCAATTAAATTGGTTTAAGCAGTGTTATGATTGATGAGGCTTGGCAGGTGAGTTAGACAACATACAGCAAAACCAGGCATGCTGACTGATCTTCTTTGAGTATGGAGAATACACAATTGGCCTTTTCTTTTGCTTCTCTGTAACAGTTATGAATTTGTAAACAGTATAGTATTGGGTTGTTGGAAAAGTCATGATGTCTTTTTCTATGTAAAAATGTGTCATGACTTTTCTGATGACCTGATATTTTGATGACTCATGGAGGAGCCATATTCATCAAATATTCATCCAATCTTCCTTCCTTCCTTTCTTCCTTCCCTCTCTCCCCCTTCTTTTCTTCCTTTTTTCCCATTATTTTTTAATTGCCAGAGGGCATGTGTGTTCTATGTATTTGTCAGAGAGAAAGAGAGAGACAGAGAGAAGGTACCCTTCAGTGTGGTGTGGTCATGCTGTAATCAGTTTTTCTCCATTTCTCCTTCACATCAAGATTTTGGGCACACATGACCATGCAGCCAGAATGTTTGCAAGCTCCTGTGACTAGGATCCAAGGTTAGCCATGTGAGATCTGGCTCCTTATGGACAGTGCTTAACTCCTGTGCTACAGGCTGGCCTTCTTCCTTCCTTTTTAAAAGATACCTATAGGGGCCAGCAGGTGGTGTGGTGGTTAAGGTGCTAGACTCCCACATGGTGGACCATGGTTTGAGTCCTGGACCCAGCAGCTGGAAACTCATGCCAGGCATGTGTGTGTGTGTGTGTGTGTGTGTGTGTGTGTGTGTGCGCCCAGAAACCCAAGAGGAGAGTGGAGGAGAAGGGATTGCAGCATGTCAATCTCCCCAGGGGATGATTTTTCACTTTCTCTCTCTCTGTCTCCAGATAGCACATGCGCCCTGTACCAAAAATCTAAAAAACCTATAGGCAGACAGCTTAATCTTGTTTAGCAAACCCTTGAAATTTGTAGAAAATATCATTTTTTTAAAAGGGCTTTCTCCAAAATTGGTTTAATGAGTGAAGAAAGTATAAGTTACTGCTGTTATTTCACAAGGAAAAAGTAAACTCCATGGATGAAGACAAAAATATTTAGGGAAAGTATAACTGAACAGAGGGAAAAACCCAACCTATCTATGGCTCAGAATTTGTACGGGTATAAAAGAAGGTGTATGGTTGATAGAGGAAGTTTGGTATTTCCTTAGAAATAAAATGTTATCATAATGGTAGAGAAATAAGACCCACAGTCTAGGAAATTATCTTTTACACCTCGTGTTGATTTCATTTGTAAAAACAAATAACAGATAAGGATTAAGCATTGTTTGGCGAACAAGCAACAAGACAGGCTCAGGTTTGGAATCTGCATTCTAAATAACAAAGAAAAGTTGAAGGTGTTTCAGAGAAGAGCAATAGTCCATGAAAATTAGATTTTCTTACCTGAAGAAAATTAAAGTAATTGGCATCCTTTAGCCTATAGGAGCAAAAGTACAGGCCATGGCTTTAGGGAGGTGAGTAGTTTCGGAGAATCTTCACGCACTATAGAACATGTAAATCCATGTATAATCTTCAGTCTAGCTACTGAAGTAGACCATCACTCCATTGCCTTGTTGTGAACAATTGTTAAAAAGAATGGATGGATGCCATTTCTTATTGAATGGTTAGAAAATTTAGATTTCTCCAGAGAATTAGACTAGGTGGACTTCTGATGGTTTTACACATTGGGTGATTCTTAGACTTAACTAAAATACTCTAAAATAAATGAGTTTGGTATGTAAATGAGCATTATCTTCATTGTAGATTTTGCCCTTCAAATCATGATATTATTTATGCCACTGTATACTTTTAATTTAATTTTGCATTATGATAATGATAATGCCAAGAATACTTTCTCTTTTTTGCATATGATTTATTTATTCTTTCCTCTTTCTTTACTTTTAACCTTTTGACACAACCTATGATGTTTTTGTTGTTGTTTCTACTAAAAAAATTATGGTTACACTGATCCCACATTAGAGTTTATAGATCACCTGGAAAAGTAAATGGATTTTAAAAAACACAACATTTAAAATTTTAGAAGTTGAGTGGAATTTTAGTAATATTTGTGGCTGGGAGCAGTTGGCAGCCACATTTTGGACACCACTGAAGTGGTCTCTTGTTTCATCTAGGAAAAGAACAGAAACACCAAAGTTCAGTATTTCTACCGGAGACTTTTTATGGTATTATTATTAAATGACAACCTTTATGAAAGCTATTATATTACTCAGTAAGTTTCTAGTCCTTCAGTGTCTTAAATGAGAAGCAAGCAAATAGAAACAAATGAACATCTACATAAATAATTAAAATTGCTTTTGAATACATAATAAGGCAAATGAAATCAAAATGCAAAAGCATTAAACATGCAGGGCTTTAATTTCTAATAATTAGAAATCTTGTTTTTCCTTTAAGGAAGAAAGAAGGTGGGAAAGAGAGAGAGAGAGAAAAAAAAAAGGGAGGGGAGAGAGACAGAGCTAGGTATTTCTGACAGGATTTCACTGTGCCAGTTCTCCTTGCCCCAGCCTTTTCATTAGCTAAGATTATAGGTGGACATGATCTTGTTCACGCTATTTGGGGTGGCCCAGAAATCAAAACTATGTCTCCCATGCAACTTCCAGCTTCTCATGTGGTGGCGCTACATCTGTGCCACCAAGGCTGAACTTTTATTTTTTAAATTATACTGTAAGTGAACATCTTTTGTGAATAACTCATTTTTATTCATGAATGACATGCAATTGCCCATAAGGCTTTAGAAGGTTGACGATATAACCTAAACAATAATGGCCGACTGCATATAGGGTTTGATGTCTTCTTTCAGTAATATTGGAAGAATAGTTTCTTTTAATTCCAGATTCCTTACATGCACAAATGCAGAATAACATTCAATCTTTTAAATGACTTAAACCATGCCAGAGGGGAAAGAGAAAGAGTGAAATATGGGTTTGGCATGATGGAAATGGTTAGGGTTAGTTCAGGTAAGGCTCTTAGTAGCTTGGCTAGTAGATCTTAGAATTTGATCTACATTCTATAGAGTGTGGGAAAGTGAGTGTGGCAGTTGTGCCAATGAAATCAGGAGCTACAAACTGAAGTCTGTGTAACGATGCATGAAGATGGGCTGTTGATTTCAAAGAAGCGGCTAGAAAACTAGAAGTCAAATTCAAACTTCTTGGGGGGAGGTGGAGGGTCTCTAAAAGAGCAAAAAAGAAACTCGCAGGCAGTTTGCAAGCTGCTGAGTGTCAACCCCAGCTATTAGAAGATGGTTAGAACTTCTCAGTGACACAAATCTGCAGCAGAATGACAATAAATTAAAGCTGTAGAACAAAACCATCAATGTTCATAGGTTCTCCCCAGCATTATTTAAATCAAACTCATTTTCTCCAGCACTTCATTAAACAGTTTTGTTTGTTTTTACACTCAAAGCGATCTAATAGAATAAAGTTAAATAGGGTACCTATTAGCCCAAGTACGTGTGAAACCTATTTCGTTGCTTCCTGTATATGGCAAACAAAACTTTCATAGGGATCTCTATCTGGTATACCATTTAATTGAACAAAAACCTGATCAACTAATTAAACCATCCATGAGAGCATAGCTCTCAGTGGGAGTTGAAAATAGCATTGAAATTGTATTACACGCTTGGAAATGGTCTTATTTCATTCAGCTTTCTAGTATATGTATGAGCGGTCTAACTTCAAGACTTATTATTTTCTCTCTGCCAGCTCCGTAGTCATCGCAGATCTGTTATTTATGATTTAGTGGTTTAGTCCGCATCAACAAAGGCTCCCGTGGCTGTGGGGTGTTGCACGTGTTGCCATGAGAACCACCTTTTATAGACCTGCGTTGTGTTTCTTCTTGTAGGTCGATGAGGTAATGCTGACTCTGAAGCAGGCTTTCAGTACGGCCGCTGCCCTGCAGAGCGCCAAGACCCAGATTCAACTGTGCGAGGCCTGCCCCATGCACTCTCTGCACAAGCTCTGCGAAAGGATTGAAGGTACGGGAGAAGGCGGCCTTGGCAAGAGAGGAGTTTGCTTTGGCATCTGGCAAATGAGAAAGTCCCTGCTGTCGCTGAATAGTTCTTTGTGTCTGTGTGAAATGAGAACCCAACGAATCATTTCTCACATCCAGTCAGATTTGACCGTGCTGTCAGTCTCTTTGAGGTGCTTGACTCTTTTTATCTCTGTCTTTTTTTTTTTTTTTTTTTCCCTTCTGAGGGCAAGCTCAGGGAAGGGACTTGTATTAATATTTCCCACGGTTCTTAAGACTCTGTTATGTACATAGTGGGAACTGGCCAAATATTTGTTGAATCAACAAGGAGGCAGAACCATCACAGAATTTCAACTGTTGACTTAGTTCTTTCTCCATCCCTTCCCCCATCGTGTGTTCCTTTTCTCTAAAAATTTAGAGCTATAATGAACTTATTCAACTTTAGAAGGACCCTTGAAAATGACTGAGATAGTGGAGTCAGTATCATAAAGCAGGGGTTTTTGTTTTCATTTTTGGATGTGTCCTGTTGAGGGAGGGACATGAGGGAGCGGTAACCCTGTGACTCAACTTTCCTTTCTTCTTGTTATCTTTTACTAACAAAAACAGTCACTAACTACTGCAGAAGAGAAGAACTGTAATTTTATAAACACTGGCTAAGTATCTGCTGTGGATTATACTGGGTGCTGGGCAGAGTGATTGAGACTTGGACTGTACCTCAGCGAGCTTACAGTCTAGAGGAGAGCACAGGCATGTTAGCCACTAAATGCACTAAATGTGTATAGGTTTCAAAATAGTTTGCTCATGGGACCAGCAGGTGGTGTAGTGGTTAAGCAGTAGACTCCCACATGGTTGACTATGACTCAAATCCTGGACCCAGAGGCTCGAGACTCACACTGGGTGTGTGTTCATGTGTGCCCCAAATCCCAAGAGGAAAATGGAAGGAAAGAGATTGCGGTGTGGCAATCCCCTCTGGGGCATGATTTCTCATTTTCTCTCTTTCTGGAGAGCACATGCTCCGTATACCAGAAATGTCTCTTTAAAAAAATTGTTTGCACCAAAATATACTTTATACTTCAATTTTATCTTTCCATGAAGATTTGAATTCATCTCATAGTATTTTGTTCTGTAGGCAGCAGAGAATCCTGGGCAAAATCTATGAACAGCATTATTATCGGCTGTTCATGGAACTCTGTGATCAAGGACTATTTAAATGTAATGTTCATTACTCTAAGTTTATAATTATCTTACAGAATGCACATTATTTTCAAACATATAACACATTTACAAAAATGGAATGCTCTTTGATGTATGGTAAAGGGAGCATTACAAACCTATGAGGGAAAGCCAAATACTTAAGAGATGGCATTGGATCAGCTCTCCAAAAGGGGATAGATTGCTTTTACTTATTCTACTCAAGAGACAGAAAGCAAGAAATCCCCCCCAGGGTGATGGCCATGCCACAATCCCTTCGAGACTCCATTCTCCTCCCGGGATCTTGGGCACGCATGCACATGCACTCAGTGTGAGTTTAAGCCACTGGGTCCGCGACTCAAACCGCGGTCAACTACATGGGGGTCCAGCGACAAACCATTATACCAACTGCTGGTCCCTACAATTATTAAAAGAAAACAAGAATACCCTTATTCTTTGATGAAGGAGTCTAAGACACAAAAATGCAAACACTATTAAAGGAAGATGGTGACAGATTTGAGGTTCTGAAAATTTATAGCATTTACATAACAACGACTGTTTATAAGCAACAATGATAAGGAGATAACAGATTTGTATCCAGAATTTGTATAAACTTTGCAATGAAAAGGTAAAACCACATAGCAGAAAATTGCACAAATTACATTAGGACACAGTTTGCAAGCCAGCAAGTGGAGTGGTTACGGTGCTGGATCCCACAGCTGCTGACTCCTTGGTTCAAGCCCCAGCCTTGGTGCCTTGAAAATCACCCCTGGTGCATGTCCCCAAAATCCTGAGAGGAGAATGGAGGATAAGGGATTGCAGTACCATCACTACTGTGGGGTGATTTCTCACTTTCTCTTTCTCTGTCTGTCTCTCTTAGGAGAGCACAGGCACCCTGTGACAAAATTCTAAAAAAAAAAAAAGAAGTTCTCAGAAAAGGAATTGAAAAGGCCCAGGAAAGAAAATGAGCAGAAACCAACCCCTCTGGATCTCAGAGAAATGAAAGTGAGAACAATAAGATATCATCAGGTCAATTGTTAGAGAAGTTGCAGGGATACTGGTACATTTATATAATACTGATGTATCTGTCTTGTACATACCCTATTAACCAGAAATGTCACATTCTGAGAGGAATGGTTGTTACAGAGGTACAGAAAGTACATTTTCAAGGTTGTATTATTTTTAAATAATGGAAAATTGGAAACAACCTTAATGTCCATCAATAATTAAAGTATAGGGACCAGCAGTTAGCATAATGGCTATGTCGCTGGACTCCCATGTAGTCAACCGCGGTTTGCGTCCCGGACCCGGTGGCTTAAAACTCATGCTGGGCATGGGTGTGTGCATGCCCAAGATCCCGAGAGAGAATGGAGGAGAAGGGATTGCGGCGTGGCCATCCCCCTTGGGGGGTGATTTCTCGCTTTCTGTCTGTCTTTCTCTGTCTGGCGAGTGCACGTGCCCCGTGGCAAAAACCTCTGCAAAATAAAAATAATTAAAGTATAATCATATATGAAGTAATTAGTGGGAATAAATTTGAACTGTATCAACATGATACATCTTAAAATTGTATTGTTGAGTAAAAAAGTAGCTTGTTGAATAACACATACTATATATATGTTGTATCTGCTAAACTACATATATAATACCATGTATTTAAAAAAAAAAAAAACGAAAAGCAAAACAGCTTGATTACTGTTAGATTTACAGAAACTCAATTAACAGAGACTCCATTTCCCAAGGACAAGACCTCAGAATGAGACACTGAAAGAGACGTTGAGTGTCATGGAGAGAGAGCAAAGATCCAGATTTGTCTTCCTGCACAACATGCATGTCAGCTAATATTCACGATTCTCAATATCAGCAGTCACTTGTCAGTGATTCCAAATGGGGACGAAGAAGGAAGACAAGACTGATTCATGGTGGAGGGAGTGTCTGTATTGCTAAAGAAAGAAACTCCAGCTATTTCTAATTCCTCCACTACAGAAACTTCCTGGGCTGTGGATTTAGTGACACATTTCCAATAACTATTCTTTCTTTCCATTCTTCTTCTTAGTCTTTTAACCTTCAAGTCATGTTGATCAGTCGCTATGCAGTAAACATTAAACAAAAAGCAAATAATAATCATGTGAATCAATGTCCTAACATTATCTAAGAGCCTCTTAATGAGAAATTTCAGCAAATAATAGGCTATGATCTTGAGTGGAATTGTACCATCAAAATGAGTTTTAGTTTTCTTTCTCCCTCCCTCCCTTTCTCTCTTTCTCTCTTTCTTTCTTTCTTTCTACAGAGGTTTTTGCCTTAGGGTCTATGTGCTGGCCAGAGAGAGAAAGAGGGAGACAGTGAGAAATCTCCACGCCCTCCCCCCCCAAGAGGGGATGGCCATGCTGCCATCCCTTCTCTTCCATTCTCTTCCTGGGATCTTGGGCACACACATGCACCCAGCACAATTTTGAAGCCACTGGGTTGAGGACTCGAACTGTGGTCGGCCATGTGGGAATCCAGGGATGTAACTGTTGATGCAATGTGCTGGATCCAGAGTTTTAGTTTTCTTCATGAGTTCTCAGAAGCATCACAGATTTTGCTTTATTGTTGCACAAAGAGAGGTGGAGCTGAGGGTTTCGGCAACTCGAAGTCCCACTCTGTTTTTCATGGTGGTAAAACCGGTCTTGTATCACCAGGGTAGAAGTATGTCAGCCCTGCAGGCCTTCTGACAGTCACGACGTGAATTCTTTGAAACCAATGTGTGTTTTAGAGTGATTCTCTCCCCTACTATCTGCAGAAATCTTCATAGGTCTTTAATTTTACAAAAGCAACACAACTGTGATCAAGTCGGTTTAATTTTACAAAAGCAGCACAACGGTGATCAAGTCGGTTCACTTCAGTTATCTTTCACCTCAGTTATTTTTTTTTTATTGCCAGAGGTATGTGTGCTTGCCAGAGCAAGACAGAGATAATAATAATAAAGGATAATTATTTAAAAGTATTTAAATGTGGTCCAAGAAAGGTAGCCTTAAAGTAACAAAAGTAACAAAAGAAAGGTAGCCTTAAAGTAACAAATGATTTAAAAATGTCAGTCAACCTATGGGTTTATTAAGTATTAGATTAAATATTATCTATGCCTAGATATCCTCTTTGTCATCAAAATATAGAAGCTATACTGTGAGTGGCACCTAACTCTGTAATGGAAATCTTTTCTTTTAAAAATGGATACTCAAGGGGCTAGACAGTGGTGCAGCAGTAAAAGGCAATGCTTTGCAAGACTGTCCCACCTGGAAAGGTTCTGGGTTCGCATCTGGAGACTCACTGAGTGTGCCTGGCACACGCATACCTGTGATCCAGGGCTAGCTGAAGACAGGGATGGATCATGGTGCCAGAGAGATCTGTGACCTCTTTCTATTTCACTCATGAATGAAGAATATGTTCTTTCTTTCAAAAGAAACATAGAATACTTGATCAGTTGAATCATTATAAATGCAAATTAACCTGTTTATTTTTACTTATTCTTTCTTTTATAAAAGTCAGGTTCTAAGTATACAGATTTTTTGTCCAAGACTGGTATTACTTTTATTTCTATAGATCCTAGGGTAATGTTAATTCACCCTAGGACTGAGTTTTTAGGGCTGTTTATTAGTATATTAAGTGGTGTCTGGTTGTGTTTGGTACCATTTAGACATTCTTTGTTAGTAATTCTAATTCCAGGATCACTGGGGGGGGGGGCTGGAAAGAGTTTTCATTTAGTTTTAATCACTTCACTGTCATGTTCCAAGGTTGTTGCTGGCAAGAACATGTCTCCTTGAGAAGATTTAAGCTCAGAGCCTGTTGGGGCAGGGTGATGTGCAAGGTATTATATACACGTAGATCTCAGCTGCTAGACTCTGTTTAATACTTTCCTTCATCATGTTCCTTAGGTCTTTACCCTCCAAGGGCCAAGTTGGTCATACAGAGGCATCTCTCATCACTGACAGATAACGAGCAAGCTGACATCTTTGAACGAGTCCAGGTAACATTATTTGCAGTTCCCATAAACAAGGTATAAGGCATGAGAATTGGATTCTGTTTTTGTGAGTTTTATTTTCTCAGTCCTCTATCTGAAGTTATAGACCTATGTCCTGTAGCACTATTTGGTAGAACTAGAATGCCATTCTTATCTTTCCTTCTAAGTGCAGTAAAAGCTTTTGGCTTTATATCTGTTTGTCTACCAGACAGATAAAGTCAAGAGAGATAGAAAGAACAGGAGAGGAGCTTGGTTTTCATAGTGTGGTCTTGGTTTGTCTCTTTAACAGAAAATGAAGCCAGTCAGTGACCAGGAAGAAAATGAACTTGTGATTTTACACCTGAGGCAGCTGTGTGAAGCCAAGCAGAAGACACACGTGCACATCGGGGAAGGCCCCTCGGTGAGAAGACGCTCTCCTTGGCCTGCTTGGTCATTGTTGTCGTTTATGTATTTGATTAAACTATTACAGAAGCCGTGAAAAGATTTTCTTCCCTTTGTGCTCTCATCTGGAAGATGAGTACCCAGTAGCTTTCAGGTTCGAGTGGCAAGCAAGACTAGAGGAAAGAAATAATTCAAGAAGAAAGGCTTGGAGGGTGCTGGGGCTTTAGGGGAGATAAAGTTTGCTATCAGAAAAAGATGTTTTAATACAAGAAATGAGCACAAAATGATGTAGTGGTGTGACCCAGTGTACTCCATGTGGACAAAGGAAGTAGGTGTGTGTTTTAGGGTTTTCTTGGGGATTGGAAGAGCAGACAGTCTGGCAAATAGGCAGAGGTGAATGATGAAGGCCTTAAGTGGTAAACCTGACTTTGTCATGGAAGGATTTCAGGTAAGAGTAAGAAAATCATATATGAACTTACAGTGATAGTTCTGCTGTTCCTTTGATTTGTACAGAAAGTTGGAGGGGAGGAGATCAAGAGAGTTGGGACTAACGCCATGTTCTCCAATTAAAATTTTGTAATAGAATATTCAAAAATTGATTTCAATTTTGCACAGACTTTATGAAGTGTAGACCATATGCTTGGCAATGGGATGAATAATGATCATTCTTTCATGCCATCTAACTAGGAGTTGAAATCAACATATAATCAGATAAACTAAAATATGATGTGATGGGTACAGATAAGACAGGTAACATTGGCACATAAACAGGTTGAATAATTTTGTCTTGAAAAATTATTTTGACTCAAGAGGGAGGCTGAACTAGAGCACTGGAGCGGTGAGGAGGGGATTGAGTCAGAGCTGTTTGAGGAGTCATGATTATTAGGACCTAGTGACTGGAAGGGTCTGTAAAGGGTTGGAGAGGCCATTGCTAGGAATGACTGCATGGTTTCAGCTTTAGGGAAACTGGATCAAACAAGGCTAGGAAGTACAAAAAAGAAGACTGGGATGGGTCAGGGGATGAGAATAAAAAGTGAGTTCTACTTGGAAATGTTTGAGATTCAATTAGAACAGATTTGGTACCCATAGAGTAATTTTCATTGATAGCATTAATAAGGGAGAGCTTTGGCATAAGGTTTGAATTCAAAGGAAGACATATTTGGGATGTGCTTTTCTTTTTCTTTCTTTATTTTTTTTAGGGGGGTGGCGGTGGTGGTGTTTGCTGTGCACACACACGTAGTATTTTTTCCAAGCCACCAGGTCCAGGATTCAAACCATGCAATTGGCAGTTCAGCGCCTTAATCACCCTGCCATTTGGCTAGCTAGCCCTGTGCTTTTGTTTTGATAGAGGCACCAAAGATCATAAAAGAGGAATTTGTTTTGTTTTGTTTCTAATTTTGCCCAAGGACATGCTAGAGGGCTTGCTGAAGAGAGAGAGACAGAGGAGGGAGAGAAAGAAAGCACTCCCACTCCTATCCCCTGCATGGAGCATGGCCACAGCACAATCCCTTCTCCTCCACCTCTGCCTCCATTTCGGATTTTGGGATTTATGGAGTCTACATCCATATCCTTGTCTTCTTTTCTTTTCCTTTTCTTGCTGGGGGTTAGATTCTTGCATTGGTAACTTCCTTAATGATCTGATGGGGTCAGCACTAACGTGGGCCTCTGTTGCCTGTTGCATGGCCTGTTTAGTTGAGTCTTTCAATCTCTGAGTCCCTGTCCTTTAGGTGTTCTTTGAGCACTCCTTTCAGATAAATCTCCCTAAAACTGTCCTTTCACGATCTGCTTATACATTCAAAGCATGATTTTTCCCATTGACCGGGTACTTAAAGGCTGTTCAAGGCTTTCTCTCCAGCCTCACTTTCTCATATTCCCTCCCACCATGCCCCTCTACAGACATGCACTGATTCTGTCCCTTAAGAAACCTAGTCTTGGGACAAGCAGTTAGCGTAATGGCTATGTTGCTAGACTCCCAAGTAGTCGACCGTGGTTCGCGTCCCGGACCTGGTGGCTTAAACTCACGCCAGGCGCATGTGCGTGTGTGCCCAAGATCCTGAGAGGAGAATGGAGGAGAAGGGATTGCGGTGTGGCTATCCCCTCTGGGGGGTTGATTTCTCGCTTTCTATCTCTCTGTCTCTGTCTGGTGAGTACATGTGCCCTATAGCAAAAACCTCTCCAAAAAAAAAAAAGAAACCTAGTCTTTATGATTTTGTCAACAACCATCCCAAGTTCTGGGGAAGTCTTTGTCCTTTCATTCCTGCCTGTCTGAATTCTGCATGTTCTTTTCCTCCTATCCATGGAGACCTTCATGCTTTTATATTTGATACCTACATGTGCTTCATATTGTTATTCCTCCCCAGGAAAGTTGTAAGTGTTCTTTCTTAAGTTTTCTGGTGCTAAGGGCCATGTATATACACAGTAGCTTCTTGCTTCAGTGGGATTAAAGCACAGACAGAATCTAATATAGTGGACACAGTATAGATTCTCATACAATTTAGTACTATTAGTGAGTACTTGTTGATCTGAAAGATAAATGACCCACTCACAAATGCAAATGGGCTTATAACAGACATTAGCGGATCCAGTTTTGTTTGGAAGATGCTTTGTTCTTTGAAATTTATGTCCTGTGTTTTCCTTGATAGTCTAGATATAAAATATGAATTTTGGAAAAGGATAATTGTAGTTGCTAATCAAAATAAAGCAGTAAAATGTGGCAACTCAGGTTTAATTTTTGTTTGGTGCAGCAGAATTGTATTAGTGGAAATGAAAGGCATAAAGAGAAATTTTATTTTTGTCTTTGTATTGTTTCTAATGCTAAAAGTTGAACTTTTCCCCTTCTAATCTTTGTGTTCACAGCGTGGAACCTAAATTATTGCTTCTTAATAGAGCCACTAAAGAATTCTTGTGTTTTTAATGGCTTAGTCTTAAGTCTGTTTTAAAAATCTTATTTAACCTTGAGGTTTTCCAAACTGACATTTATCTTTTTCTTTCTCTAGGCTATTTCGAATAGTACAATCCCAGAAAATGCAACAAGCAGTGGAAGATTTAAACTTGACATTCTGAAAAATAAAGCTAAGAGATCCTTAACTAGCTCCCTAGAAAATATCTTCTCAAGGGTAAGATCAAGTTGAACATCTTTTAGGTATATATGTCTGTTTTCTAACTGTATTGTTTCTTTATTAACTGGCTCACAGTATTTTTCTAAAAAGTCGTACTAAGATACATTTAATTTAGGGGACCAGTAGTTAGCGTAATGGCTATGTCGCAGGAATCCCATGTAGTCGACCGCGGTTTGCGTCTCAGACCTGGTGGCTTAAAACTTATGCCGGGTGCGTGTGCGTGCGTGCCCAAGATCCTAAGAGATTCGAGAATGGAGGAGAAGGGATTGCGGCATGGCCATCCCCCCTGGGGGGTGATTTCTCGCTTTCTGTCTCTCTGTCTCTGTCTGTCTGGCGAGCACATGTGCCCTATAGCAAAAACCTCTCCAAATAAATAAATAAATAAATAAATAAATAATTTAAAAAGAGATACATTTAATTTAGTTAACACTTATTTATTTAAAATAATTTCTCAAAATAATTTTTTTCTCATATCTAAATTCCGGGGTCTCTGAACCTAAATTTGAACAATAGCAATTTAGTAGTAGAAATAGGTATGTATAGAAAAGGAGAAGTAGAATATGCCCAATATGATAAGAACTTTATTTTTCACATAAAGTCATAAGAAGTCCATTATTTTGCCCATTCTTTTTTTTTTTTGGAGAGGTTTTTGCTATAGGGCACTTGCGCTTGCCAGACAGACAGAGACATAGAGACAGAAAGCGAGAAATCACCCCCCGGGGGATGGTCACGCCGCAATCCCTTCTCCTCCATTCTCCTCTCGGGATCTTGGGCACACACACACACGCCCGGCGTGAGTTTTAAGCCACCAGGTCTGGGACACGAACCGCGGTCGACTACGTGGGAGTCCAGCGACATAGCCATTACACTAACTGCTGGTTCCCTATTTTGCCCATTCTTAGAGACCAACTGGAAAATCTAAAAATAGTTTAAATTAGTGGAAATGTATGTATTCCATTTAGCAAATTTATATATTTTATTTAAAGATAAGGAAAATGGTTCCCCTTCTGCTTAATATTTCTTTTTCCAAATAATTCAGTCTTAAAGCTGGTAGGCAAGATCAAACCTTATAGGTGTCTTGAGGCGGAAGGGCAGTGGAACAGGGACACAGAATTCATGTCAGGTGCCGGTATTTGTGGGGCCTGGTGAAGTGTGTGGGAGTCCCCTGTGGTGAGGGCATTTGCAGAACAGGGCAACCTGGTTTAGGAAGTCAGAGAGGATGCATCCCTACAGAGGGAAGGCCCTGCATAGGCTGTTAGAACCAGAATGAGAGGAAGAGGCATTCATAGATTAGGTTCCCTACCTGGAAAGATGGAGACTGAGTAGGGAGAGGATGTCCATGCATGGGGGTTGCAGTCCCAGTGTGGGGTTTTGCAGACTGAGTGGGGTGAGGAGAGTGTGCAGTATTGGTTGTGGAGACTGGTTATACATAAGGGAATGATCAAATACGTAGATATATTACTTACCTGACACAGGGGCACAGGCAGAAGGGAATTATGGATGTGAAAATGGTGGAAATTACAATGAACCCTGTGTTGGATTGAACCTGGAGCTATCAGTGTGAAAACATGTGTTTATGTGTGTGTAGGTATATCTATGTGTGTGTGTGTGTGTGTGTGTGTGTGTGTATGCATATATACATATGTTTGTATGTGTGGGTACACACAGTTATGCACAAAATAATGACATTTCCATCAGGGACAGACTATACATATGACAGTGGTTTCATGAACATCCTATAGCCTAGGTGTATAGTGGGCTGTACCCTCTAGTCTGTGTAGGTACACATTATGATGTTCACACAGTGACAGCACTGCCTAATGATGCATTTCTCAGAGCAGTTTTTGAAATTGAGCTGTAACTGTGTGTATATATAAAATTTATTAATACGTGTGTGGGGGTGGATGGGTGGGGGGGTGGATATAAATTTGCGTGTATGCCCTTTGGCTCTGCCTACTGAGACAATCTGGGAAAGGCTCTTTAATACATATCAGATAAGCCTGATTGGGTCACATCTAAAACCCAGATTTTGGTTTCTATATATCCTCCACTAGAAGAAATCAGTATCTTGGGAACAGTGGTTAATTCCAGGACTGCTGAGAAAGTACAAGATAAATCTGGAACATCTTGATGTTCTAAATCAACAGTCCCCAGTCCTTTTGGCACCAGTATCCAGTTTTTGTGGAAGACAATTTTTTCATGGACCTGAGGGGAGGGATATGTTTTCCAGATGATTCAAGAGCATTACATTTATTGTACACTTTATTTCTATTATTACATTACAATATATAGTAAAATAATTATATAACACACCATAATGTGGAACCAGTGGGAGCACTGAGCTTGTTTTTCTGCAGCTTGGCAATCTGTCTAGGACCTCTTATAAGAATCTAATGCCACCGCAGATCTGATAGGAGGTAGAGCTCAGGTGGTAGTGCAGGTGATGGGGAGTGGCTGTAAATACAGATGGAGCTTCACTCACGGGCCCACTGCTCACTTCCTGTTGTGTAACCCAGTTCTTAACAGACCAAGAACCAGTTTTGGTCCGTGCCTGGGGGTTAGGGACCCCTGTTCTCAATGGTAAAGAAATGCTAAAGGAGCAGTGGTGATAGGTTATAAAAATATAAAACCTTCAAGAGACTTCCAATGTTGATATCTGAGAAAATGAGTATTAAAATAAATATTAGCAACACACATTGCATACAATAGTATACTATGAGTTCATTCCAATGAAAAATAAATGAGTTCATTGAAAATTTGATAAGGAAGAGAATATTTACTGCATGTAACTAATACTTATTACTAAGTGGAAATAATAAGTTTGCCAGGGAGAAGGCAGGCAGGCACCATATTAAGTGATCAAATTAAACATTATTAGCAGTAGGACAAATTGAAATCTGGTGCCACAAGATATAAAGAACACAGCATGCAAGAGGCAGTACCTGTTCCTGGTCATACAGAAATGTCAGTAAACCCAAATAAAGATACAGTCTACAAAATTAAAAAGTGTCAAGGTCAAAAAAGGCAAGACAAAAAAAAAAAAAAAAAAAAAAAAGGCAAGATAGCACTGACTGTTCCAGATTGAAGGACTCTACAGAAACAAAACCTAAGTTTAATGGATATTCCGAATTAGATAATTTTTCTATTAAGTCCATTTGTAGGACAGTTGATAAAACTGGAATGGGATCTGAAAATTAAATAGTGTTAATGTAACAGTAATAACTTCCTGGTTTTGAAAGTCATATTTTAATTATATATAGGAGAAGGCCCTACACACTAAAGTGTTTCATAATGATGGAGCGTTGTATTGGCAGCTTATTTGCATATGGTTTTGAAAAAAAAACCTTGTACTGTACTTATAATTTTTGTCTACATTTAAGATTATTTTAGAAGGAAAAAGGAAAAATGGTGATTATTGAGAACTTGTTTACTCACCTCACAAAACCCACTTAGGATGGATTTTTCTTCTCTCGCCTTTTTTTTTTTTTTTTTTTCCTCATGTGGTAATAAAAAGTAGCTGACTATTGGGTCAGAAATACTGCCATTGTGCCACAACATCAATAGGACTTTTTTTTTTTTTTTTTTTTAAATACCCAGCATATTTCACATGAATACCAGATAGTAAGACTGGTTGAATTGAGTGGTAGGTGTTTTTTTTTTTTTTTTTTTTTTTTTTTTTTTTTTTAAGAGATTTTTGCTATAGGGCATGTGTGCTCACTGGAGAGAGAGAGAAAGAGAAACATAAAGTGAAAAATCATCACCCTCCAGCTAGAATGGCCACACTGCAATTCCTTCTTCTCTCTTCTCCTCTTGGGATCTTGGGCACACATGCCTGATGTGAGTTTTAAGCCACCAAGTCTGTGACTCAAACCATGGTCAGCCACGTGGGAGTCCAGCACCTTAACCACTACACCACCTGCTAGCCCCAAGTACTGGATGTTTGAGTAGAGTTTCAAAATGTTTTCTTGATTACTTTCTTAAATTTAAAAGGAAAAAATAAAAAAGGTCTCTTGGCCTTTTATTAGCACAGCAAGTAAATTTTACCCTCAATCTATGAATGTATTCTTTAGTTATCTCCGAACTGCCTTTGAGGATTCAAATGGTGATATATATTCTTAATCTTTGAGAGGGTCTTTGGAATAACTAACTCTGTTTAAAAAAAAAAAGTTTAGTTCGGTTTAACATTAATAGCATTATGAGAGTATGTTTTGTCAAATTCTCAAATGCATGTAACATTTTTTTATTTGTACAGAAGAGCATTAGGACACAATAGAAGCATTAGTAACTTCTGATAGGTGAGAGTCCTTTTATTTTAGAGAGAGAGATATTTTTGCTATAGGGCATGTGTACTCACTGGAGAGACAGAGAGACAGAAAGCAAGAAATCACCCCCCAGGGGGATGGCCACACCGCAATCCCTTCTCCTGTGTTCTCCTCTAGGGATTTTGGACATACATGCACATGCACCTGGTGTAAGTTTTAAGCCACTGGGTTGGGGATTCGAACTGTAGTTGACTATGCGGGAGTCCAGTGATGTAACCATAACACCATCGGCTAATCCCTGATAATGTGATATTCTTAGTTTCATTTTTCTACTGTGTTTCAAAATACTCTTATAAGTATTCTCCTAAGGATTAAGGTTCTTCAAGTTTTAACAAAAGCCCTGTGGTAGACTTGGTCAGTGGTGAATGCTGTTATTTTATAGGAGGAAAACAGACTCTCTGAAAAGAACATTTAGGAGATTTGTTAGAAGTGTGTTAGTGCAACTTTTTATGAAATTATGCCCTTTTCCTTCAAAATTTATAGTTTCCTAATTACTAGAGTTCCTCCGTTCTTCCCTCCTTCCTTCTTTCCTTTCTACTTTTTTCCTTCCCTCCATCCCTTTCTTTACTTCCTTCCTTCATATCCTAAAAGAAACCAAGTTCTCTATAAAGTAAAACTATGTAAAAATACTGCTATATCCGTGTATTGGCTGTAAAATTTTAAAATTATTTTTTCTATTCTCAGAGTACAGTGAAAAGATGTTTAGAATTTTAGTCTAGGTTCTAACCAGCAAGTGCTGACCTTGACTCAAAAGATACTCCAGGTTGGGAATATGGCTGTGTGGGCAGTTCATGGAAGTGGTCCTGCAGCCAGAATGCCTGGCTAAAATCTGGCTTTACCTTTACGAGGGAGGGTGAGGGCTTTCAGAAAGTTCATGGGAATTGCATATAATGAAAAGGCTGTGTATGAATTTCAAATTTTTGGAGTATCAAAATAAACTGTTACTTTAATTCCATTTCCCATGAACTTTTTGAAGGCAGTAGTACCAAGACGACCAAGTTCCTTCACCATGGGTGTACTTAAGTCTCCTGCTAGGAGAGAGTGGGGATGATATACACACGCTGTAGGGATGTTGGGAGAATAAAGGAGGGAATGATGTAACACACTTAGAACACTGCCTGGCGTGCAGTTAGCCAAAAGGTTCACTGTTACTGGGAAGCAATTTCAGAGTACAGTTTACCAATTAAGTCTGAGCTATTACATGACTGTATTTGAGAAATGATTCTTTGAATTCTTACATTCTGTGACATACTAAGTAGCATATTTTTTGGAATGGACCATAAAATGGGGCTTATTACAGTTACAAAGTCTTCTTTGTAGATCTACAGGAATACATTGTGATTGTGTTTTACTGAATTATGACGCTAATAGAAATGGGCAGTAACCACATGCTCAAAATCTATATGGAGCTCCTCCTCTCTGGTCTTGTAAAAATGTAGAACCATAATTTAAAGCACTATGGAACTCTAATATTTGCACTAAGAGGAATAATAACATACTGACTGTGGTTCACCAAAGCCAAAAAAAAAAAAAAAAATCCACTTAATTACTCTGTAAAAACAAAGACAATAGACTAGTATAAATGCTTACATAAGTTATTATTCTAACACAAATGTAATACATTAAAAGGATATGAAATTGGGCTGGTCCTGTGGCCTGGTAGTTAAGAGAGTAGGATTCCACATGGCTGATTCTGTGGTTCCAATTTGGCCGCAGCCGCTTGAAAAACATGCCAGGCATATATGCGTATGTGCCTTAAATCCCGACAGGATGGCGGAATGGAGGAGAAGGGTTTGCAGTATGACCAGACCACACTGGTAGCTGCTGTCTCGCTCTTCCCTTCTCTCTCTGTCCCTCTCTGATGAGTGTATGTGTCCTCAGGTCCCCTCCCCCCCAAAAAAAAGAGTATGAAATAAGTGTAGGTTTCTTGAGAAAAAAAAAAAAGATTAAAAAAATTGTAGAGAGCCAGCAGGTGGCGTGGTGGTTAAGGGCACTGGAATCCCACATGGCTGACTGTGGTTTGAGTCCCGGACCTGACAGCTTGCTTTCTCACTTCTCTCTCACTCTCTCTCTCTCTCTCTCACACACACACACACACACACACTTTTATTTAAGTAAAGTTAAATAAAGTAATTCTTTAAAAAAATTGTAGAAAGGCTATGATAGTAAAAGAAGAACCTCCTCGTTATGAAAGCGGAGACTGATAGCTAATTAGTGGCACTCATTGTCAAGAGGAAGGTGTTCTATGATTTGATGTCTTTTTCTTTTTTTGGGGGGATTTTTTTTTTAATAACCTTTTAGCTGAGAAAAGAATAGATGGCTAGCTGAAACAACTGGCTTCAACATTTACTAGTTAATTAAAAGTTCATTTATATATGCCATCGTGAAACTCAGGCTATATCCTAGGTCAACACAATCCGTATAAAAGATTCACAGGATAAATCTATAGAAATTGAGGGTTAGACTTTGAAGAAAGTGCTGCAAATCAAGGCGTGTTTGTTTAAGCTTATTTTTTAGTGTATCTAAAGTGAATTTGGTAAGCAAATGATATCAATTAGTAATTTAGATATTTTTCATTCTTTTTTTCTATTTTCTTTTATTGTTAGAGGATGCATACTCATGAGAGAGATAGAGATAGAGAGGGAGGAAGAGAGAGAAAGAGAGGGAGAGGAGAGAAAAGAAGAGAGGAGAGTGGAGGGGGAGGGGAAGGGAGAGGACAGGGAGGGGAGGGGAGGGGAGGGGAGAGGAGAGGAGAGGAGAGGAGAGGAGGGGAGGGGAGGGGAAAAGAGAAGAGAAGAGAAAAGTACCCTCCCCTTGGGGTACGGTCATGAAGTGATCGTTTTTCCTCCATTTCTGGGCATGTACACACATGTACTCAAGAGTGTTTTTCAAATCTTCGAGGCCAGGATTCTAACTACAGTTGACTATGTAGGATCTGGGTCCCTTAAGTGCTGCACTATGAGGCTGGCCCTATATTTTCCTTTTGACTGGGGGTGAAATATACATAATATAAAACTTTCTATTTTAACCATTTTTCAGTATTCAGTTCAATGGCATTAAGTGCATTCATGTGATTTATGCAAACATCACCACCATCCATCTCCAGACCACTTTTCATCTTCCTGAACTAAAATTTTGTAACCCTTTAACAATTAACTCCCCACTTCCTACTCCCTAGCCCATGGCCACCACCATCCTATTTTCTGTCACTATGAATTTGCCCTGATTATTAGTGGACTCATACAATGTTTGTCCTTTTGTGATTGTCTTATTTCTTAGCATAATTTCTTCAGCTTTTATCCATGACATAGCATATGCGAGAATTTCCTTCTTTCTCTCTGGTTCTTTCATTTTTCTTTCTTTTCTTCCTTCCTTGGTAGGGTTTCACAGTATCATGATCATTCTACCTCAGCCTTACAGCTGGGATTACTAGCCTGTACCTCCACTCATAGCTCTTTCTTTAGTCAGGATCTTGCTCTGTTACTCAGGCCAACTTGACCTCATGATTCTCTTGCCTCAGCCTTCCCAAGTTGTTAGGATCACAAGTGGGTGCACATCACTGCCTCTGGCCTTTAGATTGGTCTGGGAATTGAACCTGGGCCTCCCATGTGGTCCTAGCTTGTCTTACTAGCACATGCCACCGTGCTGAGACTTTCCTTACTTTCTAAGGCTGAATGATATTCCATCGTATATATTTACCACATTTTACTTATCTGTTCTTCTGATAATAGACACTTGGGATGCTTCCCCCTTTTGGCTGTTGTGAATAATGCTGTTATGGATATGAGTGTACAGATATCTCAATCCCAGCTTTTGATTCACTTGAGCACATACCCAAAAGTGGAATTTGCTGGATCCTATGTTAATTGTATTTTCTGCTTTTAGAAGGAACTCTCATGTTGTTTTTCATAGTGAATGCACCATTTTCATTCCTACTAGCAACACACAAAGTTCTTAACTTCACTACATCCTTGTCAACACTTACAATAGCCACCCTAATGAGCATGCCCACTTTTATTTTCACAAAGATCATATTTCATAGGTACAAGGAGTTAGTGGACCTAATTTCCCTCTCCACTCTCTTCAATCTTGACTTTACATTATCATCATTTATGGAGTTTTTGCAAATTGATAAATATCTATGCCTAGCCCAAACTCAATTTAGCTTAGGTGTGGGATTGAGACATCTGTTCAGTTTAGAAGCTCTACAGGTTATTCTCCTATACAATCTTAATTTTGCAACTTAGCTCATTATTTGCAATGGTCCGTGCTCAAGAGTGGCCACTTGTTCTAACACTTGGCCCCATACAAGCAGCATTAGCATCATCTGGGAACTTGCTAGGAATATTAAATCCTACCCCTCACCCCAGACCTACTTAGTGAGATCTCTGGGGCTAGGATCCAGTAATTTGTTTTATAACAAGCCCTCCAACGTATTGTTGATGCAAGCAACTATTTGAGAAATACTGCTCTAGATAAGCGTAATTCTTACAGCACTAGCATCATAAACAAGGAACTGGTGTCTATTTGCATCAGCTGTCTGCATTAGACCATGTTTAGGGAGAATTTTAGTTGAAAAACCATTAAAGTCGGTTGTTTAAAGACCTGGCCTTAGAAGATTTTTATATTTATGATCTTGGGAAATTATTGACCTTTTCTCAGCCATAGTACCCCGTTTGTGAAATGTACATAGTAATACCAAATTACCTCACATTATTTTGAGGGTTGAATGTCAGTATGAGAATGTCACACTGTCGATAAGAGGTGGCAAATCCAGTGGTAAACTCAAAACCTCTGTCATTACCGAAATAGCAAAAGGGTTTTCAGAGTGTTCCTCCCTTTATCTCCATTTAGTGCCTTGGCATTCTGCACTTGCTCGGCCGTTTTTGAAGTGTCTCTTCCACATGCCTTGAATTGCTGTAATGACTCTTTCAGCAAGGGCACCGTCAATCTATTTTGGTCAAGGTGGATATTGTAGCTTTGTGTCCCAAAGTGATGCCAGATGCCATAAATTTTGTGACCTAACAAGGTCTTGCCCACACCATGTGCAGCAGAAGAGACTTGTTGGGAAAGCTGGCAGCTCCCCATGTTGTATAAAAGGTCACACAGCACAAAGGCTTTGTGTACTTCTGAAACTTCTCCGTGTTTTTGTTTTTTTTTTTCTCTTCCTTCCAATTCACATCACTTGAAGAATTTAGCTTGTAATTGCTGCCATTTTTAAATGTCAAAATATTTTACTTAGCCAACTATAGATGTTTATGAAATAGGATCCATTTTTAAAATGCTTAGAGGCTCAGCTCATTAACCATTAAAGAAGTGAGTCCCAAGGAAAGGGCTTGATATATGAATTACCAAATCATAAAATGATACAACTGTAGACACTGTCTGTCCAAAGGTGGAAAGACTGAATCTTGTATTCTGGTCATTTTCTGTTTTGTTTGTTTATTTTAGTTTAGGTTTTCCAAAAGAAAATATTTACCAACATGGGGTGTGAATGATTTTGAAAATAGCCCTCAGTTCATGCTTTCTTTGGAGTAATATCCATGGTCTTGGTGAAATGCAAGAATTTCATGAGAGTGATAGAGTATAATTTTAAAGTGAGTTTGTTTTTCTTTGTGCACACACATACACAAGATACACATGGGGGAAAATACTACTAGGAGTAAAACGTGTGATTGAAATTGACTTTCTAACCATGGAAATGATTCGATACCCATCTGGCTACTTTTTCTATTGTGACAGAATAACCTGTTGAAAATAACCAGGTAAGTCAGCATGTAAGTAGTAGCTAAAAATAGCAGACAGCAACCTGATCTTTCCTCTGTTTTCTTCTTGGCCACACACACTAACCCAGTAATTCATTAGACACAAATAGAGTTTATGAGTGGAAGTATGTCAATTATAGCATAGAACTGACATACTGACATAGCACAGAACTTAAAGAGGTTGAGGGCATTTGCAAAATTCACTTAAGCCATGTAGGCTAATTAGTTTTGTTTGTAATGCTGATTTTCATAAAGCTCTGTCTTAGGGAGGTAGTAATAAGTAAGCAATCGAGAGCTTTACTTTGATTTTTTTTTTTTTTTGGGGAGAGGTTTTTGCTATAGGGCACGTGTGCTCGCCAGACAGAGAGACAGAGAGACAGAAAGCGAGAAATCGCCCCCCAGGGGGATGGCCACGCTGCAATCCCTTCTCCTCCATTCTCGTCTCGGGATCTTGGGCATGCACGCACATGCGCCTGGCGTGAGTTTAAGCCACCGGGTCCGGGACTCGAACTGCGGTCGACTACATGGGAGTCCAGTGACATAGCCATTACACTAACTGCTGGTTCCTTTACTTTGATTTTTAAAATGTTTTTCAAATGCCAAAGATTTCATACACTCATTAGAGAGACAGAAATAGAGTTAGAGAAAGCAGCCCCTAATGGGGAGCAGCCACACTGCGGTCCCTTCTCCTGCATTTTGCCATTCTATTGGAATTTTGAACACACACACAGAATACTTTTTTAAGTACTAGGGCCAGGATTTGAACTATGATTAGCCTTGTGGGATTTGGTTCCCTTAATCACTAGGCTACAGGGCTGGCCCAATTTACGTTTTTTCTTTTGGACAGATTTTTTTGGCATAGGTCATGTGCACTCCCCAGAGAGAGAAAGAGACAGAAAGTGAGAAATCGCCCCCCAGGGGGATGGCCATGTTGCAGTTTCTTCTCCAGTCCTCTCAGGATTTGGGGCACACATACACACACACCTGGCTTGATTTTCAAGATACCTGGTCTGGGACTCACGGCTGGCCACATGGGAATCCAGTGATGAGAGAGAGAGACGGTAAGTGAGAAATCACTCCCCAGGGGAGATGGCCACACCACAATCCCTTCTGCTCCATTCTCCATTTGGGATCTTGGGCACACACGTGCCCAGCATGAGTTTAAGCCACCGGGTCCGGGACTTGAACTGTGGTCGACTACATCGGGGTTCAGCGACATAACCATTATGCTAATTGCTGGTCTCCTGGTCCCTTTTAAACTATGAATTTCCTATGTACAAATTGCAGCCCTGTCCTTTAGTTGGGCAACTTAATCTGTCAGAAATATAGTCTCCTCTGTGAAGCTAAATAACTATTATCTCACAGAACTGTTGTGAGAATGAAATGAGAAAATGTAGGATAAAATACTTATCATAGTGCATGGCATATGATAATCATTTGGTAATATTAAATCCGATATTTTATAATTGATGTATTTGGTCATCAGAAAAGTCATGACTCATTTTTGCCTAGAAAATGGAAAAATACATCATGACTTTTCTGGTTACTCAATCGTTTTTATTTAATAAGCCAATAGAGATAAAATCTATAGTATGTAACAATGAGGATAAATATTACTTCTACAAAACAAGATAGGATATCATAAATATAAAACAGCTAACTGAGAATAAGAAAGAACTCTTAAAACTTTCTGATAGTGCACATAGAAAGAAAAATTAAACACAAGACTGGGGTGAATAATCTTTCATAAAAAGTAAAACGACAAAGAAATGGACACTAGAAAAATAATGTAAAAAGTTAAACAATCAGTGTGGAGGCCCGAAATCAAAATGGTAGGAGCTCCAAGAAAGAAAAGAAAAAAATGCATTGCAAGAAATTTTGAAAAAAATATTTAGCCATTATTCCCAGAGGTAATGGACATGAGATTTTAGATTTAATGGACTCAGTACATAATAACTGAATGAAAGTCATGCCAAGGCACATTGTCGTGAAATTTAGATTCTGTTCCAAAGAGGAGTAGCAGGCCATTCACACACACAGGCTATCCAGTCACTGTGCGTTAACTTCTGAACCCAAAAGACACTTGCGTAATGCCAGTGCAATATGAAAGAAAGTTTCCAACCAGAATTATATATTCAGCCATCATGACATTTACAGACGTGTGACTGTAAAGACATTTACTTCTCAATCTCAGAAAGCACCTGGAGAATGTGTTCCACCGAAATAAGGAAGTAAACTGAAAAAGAAGAAGGCACAGAATCAGGGAAACAAATCCCAACAGAGTAAGAGGGTCAAGGGAAATATCTAGGTTGATAGTGAGGAATCTTATCAGGAAGATATATAGAGCAAGCCTAAATTGCAGTGCGTCCAGACTAGGCAGGCAGACAGAGCTTCATAGTTGACAGCTGAAGAGAAAAGAAAAGAGAAAAAGAAAAGAAAAGAAAAGAAAAGAAAAGAAAAGAAAAGAAAAGAAAAGAGAAAAGAAAAAGAAAAATGTGGGTCAGTAGGTGCTTTGGAGGTTAAGGTAGCTGGATCCCACGTGTCCAATCACGCTTCAGGTCTTGGACTTTGTGGCTTGAAAATCACACCAGGCGTGTCTGTGTGTCTGCCCAGAGAGTAGAATGGAAAAGGATCGCAGAATGGCCATCCTTCCAGGCAGTGTGGTGGGGTATGTTTCAGTTTCTCTGTCTCTATCTTGCTCTGACAAGTGCATGTGCCCTATAGCAAAAACTCAAACAAACAAACTAAGAAAAATGGAATTGATGGAGTATATGATGTTTGGCCCTACTGTGATTTGTTGGAGAGTTTTGTAATAAGTTCATGATGAGTGGAGAGTTATTAACTACATGAAAAACAAAATATACAATATAGCAGATGTAATCAGAGTAAAATATATAGCTCAGCTGTAGACAGTCTTTACTAAATTGTAATCTAAGCACAGGATACTGATTTAAGTGAAAAAGGTGGTATAACTATATTGAGAGGACAGGAAAAGGGAAGTGTGTGTATTGTGGGAGGTTAGTAATGATGTAAGAATGCAGAAGTCTCATTTTCCAAAGTTAGGAAGTTGATAAATAATACCTAAAATGGAAATATTATGGAATATTAGTAAAGCAGAATACTAGGAACATCAATGTAGACAGTTTCAAAGTGTGCTTCTGGGAGTGGGATTCACTGGGTGGGAGAAAAGGTAGGTGACTGCCCCTTTGCCTTGTAAGCTTAGGAGCACGTTTTGACTCTTACAACTTTTTGCGAGAATTACTTGGATTAAAAATTAAAATGAAATATAATCCCCTCTAATTAAGACCAAGAATGTATGGGGGAAAACTTTAAAGTTGTAAAGTACTATGCATGTACTGTGCTTTTTAAAAATTTTCACAAAGTCACCATCACATTGACCTGACTTGTATTTCCAGTCATTCCTTTTACAACTTTGCCCCAGGTTGTACAGAACTCCCCAGTCTGTGCTTTATCTCTTCCTCTCTCTCTCTCTTTAATTGGCAGAGTACAAGTGTGGTCACGTGAGAGTGAGGGAGAGACAGAGAGGGAAAAGGAGAAAGCACCCCTCCCATGGGGTGAGACGTGGTTATGCCACAACCCCTCCTCCTCCATTTCTCTGTCTTGCCAGGACTTGGGGCATGCATGCACATGTGCCCAGTGGTCAGCCATGTGGGCTCCACCTCTTTAACAACTAGGCTACAGGGCCAACCCTGCACTTTGTGCCTTAAAACCTTCTAGATGATGTGGTTCCAAACCTGACTTGTATCATCTTCCTGTATAAAGTGAGACAAATGGATGAAACGATCTGGTAGGTCCCTCTTCCCTGGGTCATCTATGAAATCCACACCAAAGGACTGTGTGAAAAGAAAATCAACAGCCAATTCACAAGCATTGAAGAAGACTAATACCCACGTCTTCATTTACTGAAGTCGCTTTGCACTACGGAATAATGAAAATCCATAAATATTAGAATGTGGTTGTGCTGGCTGGTGGCATAGTGGTTAAGGAGGCTGGATCCCACTTGGTCGACTACACAGTTTGAAGCCTCTGAGGCTGGGGAAGCAAACTGGGCATGTACATGTGCCCGAAATCTCAAGAGGAGAATGGAGGCGAAGAGAAAGCAGTGTGGCCATCCTCTCAGGGGTGTACTTCCTCACTTTCTGTCTGTCTATCTCTCTCTGTTTGTCTCCAGCAAGCATAAGTACTGTATAGCAAACTGAAAAAAAAAAAAAGTCTTCTTTTTTGTTTTGCTTTTAACCTCTGTTTGTTATAATCCTTAATGTGAATTGTCATGTTTGAAATCTTTAAGAGACTGTATGCAGGTTGTATGTATTAAGACATTTTCTCTATACGTTTTTTGGTTTTCCTGTACCTTCTAAACTTGTATTTATCTGTATGAGACATTGAGTTAATGGCTTTCCCTGATCTTATAGATGAATAATGT
The DNA here is from genome assembly GCA_026018925.1 of Tupaia tana. Lineage (NCBI taxonomy): Eukaryota > Metazoa > Chordata > Mammalia > Scandentia > Tupaiidae > Tupaia > Tupaia tana. Next base: position 74,921,011 of record JAKSZU010000005.1, on the reverse strand, counting down.
TTAACATTGTAACCAACATAACTTCAAAAGGCTTGGTCTGGGTATCCAGTTATATAATGGCTGATACAGAAATAGTGGAAATATATTGAGAATAGTTCATTTGCCAGCCTTTAATAGTTACTAATACCCAGCAAATTTAAGTGAACCACAAAAAGATTCCTTTTCCGGCTAACATGAAGAGGGAAACTGAAACTGTGTTCTATATTGGGTCCTCCGAAAGGTCGTGATATATTTTTGCATAGAAAAATATGTCACGACTTTTCCAAGGACCCAACAGTTTTGAAGTAAAAAATCAAACTGTATGAAGGATTCAATTTTCTTCCCTTCCCACAGGGAGCGAACAGAATGAGAGGTCGGCTTGGAAGTATGGACAGCTTTGAACGGTCCAACAGTCTTGCTTCAGAGAAGGTACCTGCTCGGAGCTCTCTAGTTTACCATTAATTGGGATGTAGCAAAATCCAACACTGATTATGGTAAAAAATTTATACTTAATTATTTTACTATGAATCCTTTATAGCTTTTTAAAAGATAAATATATGGAACGTTATTATTTTAAATAAGATGATTCTGGGTATTCCCGTGTTGCTTGTGATGCAGCTAAACTTTCCTATGTTGGGAAGGAACACATCCCTTCTAGGCTAACTGCCCTATCTGACTTTTGATTGTTTAGAGACTAGTACACGTTGAAGGATAGTATTTGAGTAACTGTTGACCTTAAGCCATAGGTTCCGTTTAACGCCCTCATTTAAAAAAATCATTTTCACTGCAGCTTTAGGCTTTTCTTTATCTCATAGACAACTTTCAGTAAGTTTGGTTTCCTGTTTCCTTTATCACGCAACATGTAACCTGAGGCTTATGTGACCTTTTTTTTTTTTAATGGAAAATGTTAAAAGAGTTTTATTAAATTTTCTGTTGATGGAATTAGGAACTTAGTCTAGCCTTGGGTCTATTATTGGTGACCCATGGTTATCAAGCTAAACATTCTCTGCTAGTGCGTGGTCTGAGAGGATCCACAGCATACCTGTCTAATTGATAGATTTAGCTCTACTCATGCAATAAGGGCACATTCCAGCATAGCTCACTTTTCATTCATTTCCTGTTTTTTATGACTTTTACAAGAAATTTACCTCAGGGGACATGTCGTTGGACAGAGACATCCACAGTGAAGGAAGATACTTAGCAGGCTTTATTTTATTTTCCTGAAGGCTTTGTTGTGTGAGAGTTGGACACAGCGCTGTGATACTGTTTTGACAGTACAGGAAGCACGCCCCTGATATGTCACGGAAATTAGGAGATACCTAGTACAGACTCCACCTCGGCCGGTCTCATCTTTCTGGCCACAGAGGAGGAAAGTACAGTAGCAATAGCATCAAACCACCAAGTGTCAGGGGAGAGCATACCTTTTCCTATCACCCCTTTCGCTTTCTGGCCTATCTGGACGGATGCTGCCTTACAGCTGCTTATCAGAAGAAACGGGCTGTGGTGATACTGATTAGCCTGCAGCCTAGATTGAGTAAAAGAAACAAAACAGAGTGTTGTCAGGACTCAGGAGGAAGGTGAAGCACCCTGTCCCTTTGGGACTCAGGGTTTCTGCAGGTCTGCTGTGACTGTGACTGAGGAGGAAATAAAGACTTCCCCTCTGCCTGCTTTTCAGGACTACTCACCGGGGGACTCTCCCCCAGGGACGCCGCCAGCTTCTCCACTGTCCTCGGCTTGGCACACATTCCCTGAAGAGGATTCGGACTCCCCACAGTTTCGGAGACGGGCACACACATTCAGCCACCCACCTTCCAGTGCAAAGAGAAAGCTGAATTTGCACGACGGGCGGGCCCACGGGCTGCGCTCCCCTTTGCTGAGACAGAGCTCCAGCGAGCAGTGCAGGTGAGTCCCGGCCCCAGCGCGAGCAGTTTCTCATGTCACCTCCTTTGCTCACTCTGGAGTTGAGATGAATCTTCATATTGTGACCACCTTTCAGTTTTTATAAACACTGCAAAAATGTATTAAATGTATCCACCTTGGTTACTAAGGGAAACAAGGCAAGGTTCAGATACTCAAAGAGAAGAGTCAATACATTTTGGATGGAAACTTTTTTTCCCCCTCCCTGAGAACAATGGCAAAAACAAGATATTATGCAGTCATTTTGCCTGAAAACCTGCTGACAACACATGTTCAGTGTCTTCTTGGTGATAGTTCTGAAAAAACAAGTCAGCAAATTTGGAAAACATTGCAGTGGAACTTCCTGTCAGCCTACTGTAAAATACGAGAGTTAAAAATAAATCACCTAAATTACCTTTATGAGCTAGTTGGCCAGATTTTATTACATAATGAATTAAAGCTAAATATTAAAATTTTTACCTCCTTAACCTGGAACAAAGCATTATCTATGAAGAAGTCTGTATACTATAATTTATCGGCCTTGTCCCCTAGAAATTATTTTCTATACTATTTAAAAAATAATTTTGACAAAATTGTTTGACATCTGAGGGTAGACAATAAAGGGATAAACCTGAAATTGTAGAAAGAATATACTTCTCATTGTGTAGCACAGACCAGGAATAAGATCTTCCAACTAGTTTTGTTTCTCTATCAATGAGTGTATCACAGGATACAGACCATAGGGTCAGATAGAGATGGTCGTAAGACGATTAAAAAAAAAAAACACAGAACTTGAAATATATAGAAAAGGCTAATTTTTATATCAAGTGTTATCTAATTTAACAGCTTTTCTTCTAAAAATGTCATTTTATTCTCATTATTTTCTCAATGATTTGAAATTTTAAAATAAGATTTTTATTATATATAAAAATAAATTAAATCAACACCTTCTTATCCTCATCTCTTTTATGTTTGTATGAAGGAGACTGAGTGCTCACATGTATACCAAGAGGTTTTGTTTTTATGATCACTTCATCTATATTATCCAAGGCAATGCATCTTTTGTTTCAGGAAAAAAATTACCTTCAAGAATAAAAACAATAATTATTTTAGATATAAATGATACCTCTATTATCCTCTACCTTTTGGCCAATTATAATATGTAAGTTCAAACCATTTCTATCAATATAAAAATATACTATTCATATCATTGTAAAGACTTGCTAGGGAAAGAATCTTGGGAAACAAAAACAAGCTCTCTGTGGAAGATTGGAAGACAAGACTTTTGATAAAACCATAATGGCACATTCTCCAGGCTTCAGAAAAGAATTTGGACTTTAATAGTTGTTAGGTCAAAGGTATTCTGATGAGTTCCAGTGACCAAACATGTTGTTCTGAAATATTTTGAAGAGTTTATAACTTTAAAATAGTTAAAGTCTTTGAACTACTGATAATCAGTTTTTCCTTCTGGAACTTATTTCCTGTAATTATTTGTGCTTTCCTACTTTATTCCTTTGAAGTAAATTTTGCATGTAAAAACAAACACTTTTTGTACTAAAATTGTTAAGATTTTTTAGCAACAAACACAGATGATTAGATATACTGCATAGATAAATTCAATTTGTGAAAGTGTGGAATGAGCTCATTGTCCTCTAAATAGAGAAATGCATGCTTCTTCTCCTTCTCTCTCTCTTTTTCTGTTGTTCACCATGTAAGATCCATCCCTGCACCTTTAAAGGAAAGATTAAATGACTAGCAAGAACCTGTTAATATGCTTTTTCATAGTAAGTGAAGATTTTGCTGAAATATACATTGAGACAAACTTGCTGTATTTTCTGTACTCAGCATTCTTCCATCAGCTCGACGTATTCACAAGGAGAGTAATTCTTCCTCCAGTCTTCCAAGTCTTCACACTTCCTTGTCTGCCCCTTCCTTCACTGCCCCCTCTTTCCTGAAAAGCTTTTACCAGAATTCAGGTAGACTGTCCCCACAGTATGAAAATGAAATCAGGTGAGATCAGTGTCCTCTGTTTGCAAAACAAAATTTTCTGCAGTGATATACTGATATATTACTAAAAAGTGGCTTATTAATTTGGGAGTGACCTTTATGCATCTCTGTGCTGTGCTTGTTCTAATCTATTTCTAATAGATTGGTTTCAATTCCAGTTAATGTTATTAAGAAAACGTTTCTAACCCAGTGGTTGCAGAGGTTTTTCATGACATGATTATCTTTTCAAATTATATATATATGTTTTTTTAATTTTATGTGTGCATTTCTTTGCCTCAGACTCCAAAATCTAAGCTGTGTATTGTTTGGAAGAAGACCTGGTGCTAACACGTACTAAGCAAACCTTCTCTGACGGTGCTTTATTTTTCCCTTAGTCTCTCTGGACATATTTTATAAAACCCAAAAGCCACTGATTGAAACAACTGTACTAAAGTGATCGATACAATATATATTTATTTTTAAGTACATAGAGTGTATATATACTTAATGACAGACTTTTTTCTTTCTGAATCTCGTTGTAAGTCACATAATGGGCACAGGATCATGTTGGTAGCAACTTTTAGAGAGCCTGAGGATTGGCTTGAGTCTTGTAAGCCATTCCATTTGGTTTTGTGTTTGTCCCCAGTATGGAAAATTACAGTCTATTACATCTTGTTCTTTTTGCTGCACAAAAATTAGATGTAGTGATTTTTAAAGATTTGTCTCTTTTAATTTGAAATTGTGCATGAAATTATATTGATCATTCATATTCTTAGTGGGGTCTTGGAAGCCTCTGGAAAGTGGTAAGCTAAGTTAGGAACCCTTCTAAAAGGGGCTGTTAGAAGTTCGTGAGATTCATTTCTGTTTTTGTGAATAGCTTGGTTCATTCATTTTTACTGCTGTTTAGTATTCCATTTAATATATAATATACCATAGTTTATTCACTCTCTTGCTGGTGAATATTTATATTGTTTCTAGTTTGATAATTGGCATTTCTTGGAATCAAGGAAAAGAATTGATGCTATCAGCCATCCCATGTGCCAGCAGAAACTTCTTGGGTATTGTTTTAGACTATTTTCTTTTAGACCTAGGAAATTCTTAAAAGTTAGCAGATGGCTAGGTAACCCTCAGCTAAATTAGACTAATCCTTGAATTATCTCTTAGTAGGTTTTATACCAGTTTGCCCATTTTTTTCTACTCCAAGAAGGATAATTAATATTGGATTAATATACCGATATACCTTTGAATCTGAATTTTCCTCTGAATTAGTACAAAGTCATGTTTAATCAGTGAATTTGATTTATAATAAAGAAGTAAATGAAGAATTTATCTTAAAGAATTTTTATAGACAACTGTATGGGAGAAGTTTTAAAGGAAGTTAGCCACAAAATAATATATGTTTGGAGTATGTAATAAATTTAGAGAACCAGGAATGTACATATATATAAATGTCAATTTTCTTTATATACTGTCCACTAATAGGAATAGAACAGTTTCAGTCAAACCTGTTGGCAATTTACTATTGTTATTTTAGTTAAAGTGAGCATATGGAGAATCATTTCCTACTGCAAACAGAATTATGACTAAAAGTGATGGTCAAAGGTTAAGAAGGTCAAAGGTTAGCTGTGAATATGATGTAGAGTACAATAGCAGGGACTTTTTTTTTTTTGGAGAGATTTTTGCTATAGAGTTTGTGTACTCGCTAGAAAGACAGAGATAGAGAGACAGAAAGTGAGAAATCTCTCCCCAGGGAGGATGGCCATACTGTAATCTCTTCTCCTTCATTCTCTTCTCAGGATTTTGGGCATGCACACACACGTGCTTGGTCTGAGTTTTAAGCCACCAGGTCCGTGACTTGAACCACGGTTGACTATGTGCAAGTCTAGTGACGTAACCATGACTTCATTTGCTGGTCCCTAGGGAATTCTTTTTTTAAAGAATGTTTATACTGTTTAATATAGGTTGTTCATTTGCTTTCAGGATTTCCTGCATAGTCATATCTTTTTATTTTGCAGGGGGAAAGAGGATTTTGCTATAGGGCGCATGCACTTGCCAGAAAGATAGAGACAGACAGAGAGACAGAAGGTGAGAAATCACCCCCCAGGGGGATGGCCACACTGCAATCCCTTCTCCTCCATTCTCTTCTCGGGATCTTGGGCACACATGCACACGCGCCCGACGTGAGTTTAAGCCACCGGGTCCGGGACTCAAACCACAGTCAACTACATGGGAGTTTGAATTTACAGAAAAGTTACAAAAATATTACAGAGAACGCCATTTAACTTTTTATCCAGATTAATCCATTTTTAACATTTTGCTTTATCATCTTTGTCCATTTATATATATATATATATATATATATATATATATATATATGTATATATATATACACATACATACATATGTATGCATATATATTTATCCAAGCTATTTATGAAGAGCTTGTGTGTGTTATGTACCTTTACTCTTAATATTTTAGGATGTATTTCCTAAGAACAAGGATATTCAAGAGCATGGTTTTAATCCAGTGGTTTCTGAACCCTACAGCTCTCATTCTTACCTGTTATTTCAGAGAGAATATCATGGAAACATAGTTACCAATGTGGACCTCTTCAGAATATGAAGGGAAGAGGTTCATAATACTATTAATTATAATTTTCTCATCACTTGCATACCTAATATCTTATTAGTTGTATAAAATGGATCTCTAGATATGTATAGTCAAGTGGAGAATAGGGTACATAGGTTGTAGGCTAATAATGCTATTAGTTTTTAAAAAATATTCATTTGAATTTTTTTCTTTTTTGGTAGAGAGATTTTTTTTTTTTTTTTTTTTTTTCTGTAGGTCTTGTGCATTCACTATAGACAGAGACAGAGAGAAAGCGAGAAATCACTCCCCCAGAAAGATGGCCATGCTGCAATCTCTTCTCTTCCATTCTCCTCTTGGGATCTTGGGCACGCATGCACACATGCCCAGTGTGAGTTTTGAGCCACCGGGTCTGGGACTTGAACTATGGTCCATTACATGGGAGTCCAGCAATGTAACCATTACACCATTTATTGGTCCTTTAATTTGAAATTTGAAAGTCACATTAAGTATCCTTCTCCAGGACCACTCTCCTGAATTATCAAAAATGTTTTAAGTTACTGCTTTTAAGCAGTTTAAGAAAAAGGAGACAAGATCTTTCTATTGATAATATTATGGTTTGTTGGTTAGTAAGTTTATTTGCACAGCATTGAGATGATAAATAAAAAGGAATAATTGTATTTTTCATTTTACCTTACTTCAAATTAAATTTAAAAAATTTAATGTTTAGTAGTTAAATGATAGTTGTGTATAGTGATTTCGTATATTTTTGTAATATTCATTTATCAGATAAACTCTTTCTAGCAACAGGAGTCTTTGTTAGTCTATAGTTACTTCTCATGTTTTAAGCTCATATTTTAAAAGTTACTTGTTTTGAAGTTCTTTGGTCAAAAGTAAATGATAGCTATTATTTCTACTCACCAAGGTTTTCAATGGGAAGATAGAACTTTTGCTGATGAAATACTTTATGATGCAACTTTGGCTGTATAGTTCTCTTACATTCGCTGATAAATGTAGTGTAATTGTCCATTATGATTCCTATCAAAATAGCATTATGTGTTATTTATTGACGATTTATGAGAATAAATCTGAATCCTGCTTTGGGATATATATCTCTGTGTGTGCTAATGCCATTCCTTGTTTTCCTGTTGTACTAGACAGGACACTGCTTCAGAATCAAGGTGATTAAAGTCTAAATATTCACAGATTCTTCCAGCTGAATATCACCATTATGAAAAGTGGTTTTGGTTGTGTTTTTAATGCATGCCATCATTGTGGTGCTCTGAAATCTATGTAGTACGGAAAATGTGACCCCTGGTGTAATCAAAGATTGCAGATAACCATATAAAATGTTAATTACAAAAAGAAATCCTGTTTCTACTCTATTCCATCTGGTAATTTACTTAGAGCTGCATTGTGGCCTTCAGTTGAAGCCTAATGGTATTTTCAGTTAATAGTGAATTTGCTAGTAGGGAAATACATATGTATTTATGTCTGAGGAGTTTATTCCAACTCCCAAAACAATGCAGAAATGAGGACCCTACAAGAAACATAAAATAGAATGTGGGTTTCACCTGAAGAGGATTATTAACCTGTTTCTCTTCCTCTTGATTCCTGTCACGTTGCTCTCTTTGAGACACTGTGAAAACCTACCAAATCTCCTGCTGGTGTGGACACAGGAAAGCACCTAGTTCCTTTTTGTGGAAGTCTGACCACGTCTGTGATGACATTTCTTCCTCACTCACATGTGTTTTGTGGTTCACATCCAGAATCACTGCTGAATAATTTACCTGAAATGGCTATCCTCCCTCTTTGTTCCAACTCCCACACCTGTTCCTGTGACAAACTTGGGACCAGCAGTTAGCGTACTGGCTATGTTGCTGGACTCCCATGTAGTCGACAGTGGTTTGAGTCCCGGACCCGGTGGCTTAAACTCACGCCAGGCACATGTGTGTGCGTGCCCAAGATCCCGAGAGGAGGTTGGAGAAGAAGGGATTGCAGCATGGCCATCCCCCCGGGGGGTGATTTCTCGCTTTCTGTCTCTCTGTCTCTCTCTTTCTGGTGAGCACGCTCCCTATAGCAAAAACCTCTCAAAAAACAAAAAACACATTCAAACATACATGCCCATCTTTCTATTTAGGGCCACTAACATTTAGATTTCTAGTAGCTAGAGTGAAAAGTGAAAACCGGGATTAAAGACTGGACTGGAAGGAAAAGGAGTGAAAAGTCCTCCAGAAATTATTTTGGCCACATTGATAAAATAGTGACTTTTTTTGAACTTTTGACCTACACTTCTATTGTAATGAAGTATATGACCATTTAAAAAATGCTATTTTTTTCCAAAGCCTGAAAGAAATGCTAGTTTTGCTTTACACCTTTATAGGTTCTACTTCAGATATAGAATTAGGAATTATATCTATTTCTCACTTTAGAGGTCATTAGACTTATAATTTCTGTACACATGGTTAGACTGAATGAACTCTAGAGAGATTTTATATTTTGCTTAATGTCATTTTTTCAATCTTCGGTTACACAGATGTGAATAAACATATGAGTCACCCAGAGATATTTTAAATTCTGATCAACAAAACTTTTTTTTTTAATCTGCATTCAGTGCGTAGAGTTTACGAACTAAAACTCTTTGTTCTCACTCTTTTTTTTTTACACATTGTTCCGTTGACTGATTTACCTCTTTTGACTCCTAGCTCAGATATGATATATTGATTTCCATTGGCATAGTTATTTTATTTAATTAGTGAAAATCTTCCATAGAGTGTCAGATATGTATCCAGTTGAAAACCAGAGGTTACATAAACTGTTGGTGCACCTGATGCAATTGTAGCTTAATAGTACTGTGGATTCTTTTGGGGAAAAACAAACAAAAAAAGAAACAAAAAAACTAGTTTCATCATATTGTTGTTCTACTCAGCCTGGCTTAAAGTCTTTATAAAGAGAATCTCTTTCAGCTTTTTGTTAAGTAGTTGCCATTACGTTAATCGAATTTTGTTATTTATCTTGAGTTGCAATTTAGATATAGCTTGAGTCAGTATGTAGTCAATAATTTGGATTTTAAGATGGTAGTGGTTTTTCGTTGGGTGCTATGAGGTTGGGAGTGGGAGGCAGTTTGCTGCTTACTTAGCACAACAACACTTTTTAAAAAAGTCCTGGCAGAAGAGTTTACCTTTGTGCAGAGTATATCCTTGTTGCCCTGGTAGAAAATAAAACATGACTTCATCCTTCGTAAAGCTGAGTCTCTGTATCATTGGAATATGTTCATTCTGTAGAATAGCCAATGAATTAATTCTTATTGAAATAGTAGGCAAGTATGCATTTACAATTCTGCATTAATATGAGTATAGTGTTAACTTAGTAATTGTTGTGGTAAAGCCTGAAACTGTTTTTTCAAGGTTATATTTTAAATTACCTTGAGGTTTTAGGAAGATTCACATTAGATCCTTAGTTTTCAATCAATGTTGTGTTCAGAAGACTTGGAAATAGCTCTCCCAGCCTACATGGTGGTACGCATAAGATGAATATTTTCTGTCCTTTGGAGACCTCATTTGTTTCACAGATTGTGGTTTTTGATTAATTAGTAAATGGTAATAAGGAGTAGAATACACAAGTACAAAAATGGGTGGGCATTCTCTAAGTTGTACTTCCTTCCAACCTATTTCTTTCTTTTAATTGCCAGAGTGCATGTGTACTCACCAGAGAGAGACATTGAGACAGAGAGAGAAAGCACCCCCCCCTCCAGTGGGGCATGGTCACATTACAATTTCTCTCTCCCATTTCTCTGTCCTGTTGGGATTTTGGATAGGTACACACATATGTCTGCATGTTTCAAACTGTTGGGGCCAGGACTCGAACTGTTGTCTGCCATGTAAGATCTAGCTTCCTTAACCACTAGCCATGGGACTGGACCCCTAATTATTTATTTTTAATTTCAGAAATTTTAGACTAATTATGGTGCAGAAGTTTGTTTGTTTTGTTTTTTTCCTGACTGTATCTCTTGGTTTATATCCCAAAAGAGGAAGCAGATTTTATGGAAAAATCAGAAAGTTGCTGTAATTTGTTTTATTATTTTAAAAATATAAAAGTGATTGTATATTCTACCATATTAAGATGTTTTTGATTTGGTTTTTCCATTTGAAAGTTAAAAGTATATACATTTTGGATTGCAAGTGTTTCAAAGCAATGAAGTTAGATATTTATGTAAGTGAAACGCTTAATAGAACCCTCAAGTTATTTCTCTGCTGAAATAAATTATTCTGCTGAAAAGTAGAAAGAGGGCAACTTGACCAAGAGGCTTAACTTAATTAGAGAATGGGGACCAGCAGTTAGCGTAATGGCTATGTCACTGAACTCCCATGTAGTCGACCCAGGTTCGAGCTCCAGACCCGGTGGCTTAAATTCACGCTGGGCGTGTGTGTGTGCGTGCCCAAGATCTTGAGAGAATGGAGGAGAAGGGATTGCACAGTGGCCATTGCTTTCTGTCTCTCTCTCTGTCTTTCTGGTGAGCGCACACACCCTATAACAAAAACCTCCACCAAAAAAAAAATTAATTAGAAAATGATTTTTTACACCAGAAATACAGAAGATCCTAGGGGTCCTAACATTTTTGCTTTTTGGTCCTACGGAGCTTTGCTGAGACTAGTGCAAAGATATTTACATTGGCACAATAAGCTTAGACTGCCTCGGTTAGGTGTCTGGATTCTCAACTACCTGTTCATGAATCCTAACTCCTTCACTTAGAATCTCTGTGACTGTAAGTTAACTCACCTCTTTCTACCTCAGTTTTCTTATTAAAAATGGGAATAGTATTACATCTCTCTGTACTCTCTGTAAGGGTGTGGTGAGGATGAAACTAATTCATATCTATAAAATGTGTACCAAGTTTTATTAAAGGAAAAGCTAAAGTGAAAACTAATGTAATAAAAACAAAAATAATTTAAGAACTTGAGTCTGCCCTATCACCTAGTGGTTAAGGGAGCCAGGTCTCACATGACTGATTGCATTTTGAATCCCAGGGTCTCCCTGTCCCCATAGTTTGACAGCCACACTGGACTCATGTGTGCATGCAGAAATCACAGTAGGAGGAAGAAGTGGAAGAGAAGGGGTTACGACGTGACCATGCCCCATTGGGGAAGTGTTTTCTCCCTCTTTCTCTGGTAGCACACTTGCCTCTGGCCAAAAAAAAAAAAAAAAAAGGTTTATACAATAAAAAAGTACCTTCCCCCACCCCCTTGTAGTTTCCAAATCAGGATATAGGAATGTTGGTGAGTAGTTTCGTATGGTTTTGATTTTTGGAATGACCACCTTAAGGATGCCAAATTAAGAACTGTTAGGTTATCAGGAAAGGCATCACATGTTTTTCTATGCAAAAATGTGTCTTGACTTTCCTGACAAGCCAATAAGTAGAAATCAAACAATAAACAGCTGTAAGTTGCATACCCACACGGACTGCTGTGGCCTTAGCTAGAACCCGACTTCTGAATACCTATCTTCTCATTTGGTGAAGCAGGGCAGCTTTTGCCTTATCTCAGCAACCAAACTGCTTTTTCAGGAGGTTGCTTTTTAGTGCAAGATAAAGGGTCAGTGGTCTATTATGTAAGTTCTTCCTTTCACTATATTACTTCGTATATTGACTACTAATTTTTGGGTCTTACCTGTCATTAAATTGCAGAGAGGGGAGGAAAACTTGTCATTTGGCTATTTATTTAGATTACAGGGTTAAAAATTTTAAGTGTTACAAGGGTAAATGTTTTGAGGTTAGATGTTCATATGTATTAGTTGGCTAACATAAGGATTTTTACCTGCCTACTAAAGCTTGTCTTGCATAGACAACAATGAAACTGATACGGGTACTACTCAGTTTTACTTTAGTACTTTCTAAACACTTCATTTGCCATTAACAGTGAGTGGAATGGTAATTTGAAGCAGTTTTAATACCAGCATTAAAATGTAAACATGGTAGAGTGCTTTGGCTTATTTTATTCTGTTTTTTTTTTTTTTTTTAATTTTGTTCCAGTTATTAAAATTTCAAAAGAAACTAATATTTGTTGAACATTTACATCCTGGGGCATTGAAGCAGGTGCTTTTACCTTGTGTTTCACTTAGCTTTCAAAGCTTAAATTGTAAATTAAATGTCCTTATGTAGGCAAGAATAATACTTACTAGAAGAAAAGGGTGCTATTTGTTGATCACTGATAGTATTGTCGTCGTTGTTACCTACCAGTACCTTCAACGAATCAGTCATGGCTTTGGGGAGCAGTTGTTAGAACTTTCTCTCCCAGAAGGACTTCAAGTTGTGATGACCAATAAAGGAATTTAAGAAGGTGGATCTTTTTTTTTTAACTCCTGACTTGTTAGTCTAGCCATTATTTTTTGGTGTCCATTTTACTTAACCTTCCCAGTTAATCTTTCTTTGGCCTAATAAAATACTGATTTGTTCAATGGATATTTGTTAAGCACTTGGTATTTGCCCGTTACTACACTAGAAGCTAGTAATATACCCAGGAACTGGGCATTTAGTAATAACTGCCAGTGAGATAGCGTTGCAAAAACACAGACGAGAGTACATCAACAGTAGTTATCGCGATGTAGCTATTATATAGAGAACCATTTTTTTGAACATTTTAAATAATTATCTAATTTTATTTGTTTATTATTATTACTGTTTAATTTGCTATAGGGCATGTGACTTACCAGAGAGAGACGTAGGGGGTGGGGGAAGTGAGTGAGAAAACAAGCTGGCCACATCTGGGACTCTAACCGCCATTGGCTATGTGGGTGTCCTGCACCTTAACCACCATGTTTCCCGCTGGCCCCAACATAGAATATTTGAATCACGGTTTCTAAAAGGAAAGTACTTGAATTAACGATTTCCAAAGAGGAAGTAAAGATGAACATATTTACTTGGTACTTCAGGGAGTTTTGAGCAGTGGCCACACATTAGGCTTGTAATATTATCCTGAGTACATAGCAAAGGGGGTTGGGCTGTATTGAGACGTGTTTCTGCTACTTTCTGAAGTATCGTAACACATCATGGCACTTCTTAACTGCGTGGCAGCTCAAAGTATATCCTTTTCTTAACCTCCACTTATCCAACCTGGAAGTATTATGCCTAGGAAGATCGATCTAGATTAGAAACAACTGAATTGCCTGACACTGTGAATATGGATACACAGAATAAAAACATGACAGGGAGATACTGAATTGCTTTCCTCACTGCTAGCTGCCTCAGTGCTGTTGTTCTCTTGAGTTTCTGAAAGGTCTGTGGCTTTTCTAGCTGAGTTTCACTTGTGACCTAAGTACGGAATTTCTGATTTCATCACAAGTTCTATAGCTGCACTTTTTTTGCTATGAGGGCTTGTAAATATTGGTACCTTAGTCATTTTCTCAGGAATGCTCAATGCCTGTGAAACTTTAAAAAGTAAAATATTTCTACCACTAGTAGCAACCACTATTACATGGTCTTCCAGCTGCAAACATAGTTGGTCTCGTGTAACTTTGAGTTACTTTGACCGTAGACAGTCCTAGCTTTACCCAGAGTGGTCCTTCCTGGGAAATGAAATTCTTAGAGCACATCAGTGTTTCCACATGGGAGTTTCACAAAGTTCTCATGTAGAATGACATGACAACCCCAATCTGCAGAAAGGTTGAGGGGAGGTGATTCTGGGGTCAATTGATTTAAATACGTTAGGAGATTTTCTAGATACTTTTTCCCTCTTGGAGAGTCACAATGTATGCCACATATTAACAGTCTCTACGAAGTCCTGCTATAGAGAATTCTGGTTAATATTTAAAAATTTAGCCTATCCAATGTTATTTGACACCAGTGGGTTTTTTTTTTTTAAATTTCTTAATATACCACCTAATGATAATCTCAAGGTTGACCGTTTTGCCTATATTTGGGTTATTTTCTGTCATGATCTAGCTATTGGCAGTCATCTATATGGAAATAGACCTTCTGAGTCATAGACAATTGGAAGCTACTCATATCTTTGTCAGCCCATTCTATAATGGCTATAAGAAAAGCTCTTTATGAGCCTTTTATGGGGTATTTACACTGTTTCAAATACACTATTAGTTTAGTTTCTTTAGGACAGAAAAAACTCTTTCATCACTTAAGCATTCTCTGGTCTGTGAGTACTTCTAGGCCTCAGATTAGAACTAGGACTGCTTGGTTGACTGCTGAGGAAATGAGTAGAAACAGAGCTTTTCATGACTGGGCTGTGGCCTGGATTGCAGTGCTCCAAGGATGTGGTGACCGGGGTGAGCAATGTGCCCTGTGACGATTGCTCCACTTTGCCTGTGGCTTTGCTTGCCATGGTGGAGCTTGTGAATGGCTTGTGCTACCATTTCATTGTGAAGTGCTGTGTTTTGCAGTCCTCCTTATGTGTTTGTTTGCTTTCTACAGTGATGGAGAAGGGAGAAAAAGGACCTCATCTACCTGCAGTAATGAGTCCCTAAACGCTGGAGGAACCCCTGTCACTCCTCGCCGAATCTCCTGGAGGCAGCGCATCTTCCTCAGGGTTGCTTCTCCCATGAACAAATCCTCGGCAATGCAGCAGGGTCCGTGTGCTGCCGGCTAAAGGGTTACTCCTTAGGAGTGCTGTCCATTTGGGAATGGGATGCAAATGCTTTGTGTCTAAAGAGATTTAAGTTATTACGGTGGAGAAGTAACTTCTCTTTCTGTATCTGATAAAATGGTTTACTTGTCAGTATTGTTAGAATGCATTAGACATCCAATACCTGCTTATTGAATGAATGAATAAGTGACGAGCTTTCCAAACTTGCATTTAGGCTTACTTCACATGCATGGGGAATTATGGTAATGCTAGAAAAGAAGTAGTAGATCTTTTTATTAATAGAGCCCCTTTTGATCTTTTAAGTTTATTTTTTTCTTCCCTGAGACAGAAAGGGAGAGAATCACCCCCACCAGGGCCTTGACATCATGATCCATCCCGTCTCAGCCAGTCCCAGATCAGGGCACACACATGCCCAATGTACTCAGGGAGGTCTCTGGATGCGCACCTGGAACCAGCCCATGTGGGTCAGCTTTGCAGAGCATTGTGTTTTACCATTGCGTCACCATCTGGCCCTGCAACATAGTCTTTTGCAAGAATCACACATAAAATTAAGTGACATAGAGGTACTGAACAATTAAAGAAGTGGATACAGTACACTAGGCAGACAGCAACCAAAAGAGATCATGGCTCTACCTTAGGCCTTGTAAAGAAATTAAAACAAAAATGCCCCAAAGGGCAAAGTAAAGATAAGGGTCAACAAAAAGATACAGCAATAATGAGAACACACATAATTATATATTCTTGAGAGCTAGAAAATAACACTTAGAATTTTGGAGAGAAATAAAGAAGTAGCTCCCTTAAAGGATTTTAGCATATTTCTCTCTGAAACTTTAAATATAGAGGAAATTAAAGTAACACAAGTGCATAAGCTTGATCTAATATATATACAGACCTTTGCCCTCTATAAAGAAAGCTCATTCATTTTTAGTATACTTGGCACATTCATAGAACTTAATTATGTGCTTGGCCACTAAGAGTTGGAAATAAATCCCAGACAACCATGATCATTTATACTAATGTATCTCTGACCACAGTACTGAAAGAAAGAAAGGATTAAAAGACAACTGGAAAATTTCTGTTTGGGAATTGAAAACTGAACAGTTAGAAACTGGAAGGGAGAAAATGAGATGAACAGAGCCCTATGTCAAAATTGTGTGAATTTGGAGGACGATTGATAGCCATGAATATATTCATCTAAAACTAAAGAGGCCAGGGACCGGGAGGTGGCATGGCGATTAAGGCGCTGGACTTTCACATAGCCAATTACAGTTTGAGTCCTGGACTTGGCGGTCTGCTTTCTTACTTTCTCTTTCTATCTCACTGTCTCTCTCTGGTCAAATTAAAAAATAATAACAACAACAAATAAAAATAAATAAATGGTTCTTTGGAAACAAACAAACAAACCAAGGGGGCCAAAGCTTAATTGTAGTGAAGTAAATTTTCAGCTCAAGAAGCTAAAAACGAGCCACAGAGTGAAGGAAATAAGTAATAAAGATAAAGGTCATATATATACATGTATGTATATATATATACATACATACAATTGGCATTATTAAAGATGAAATCAGATTCTCTGTGGTCAGAGAAAGCTTCACAGAAAAATTAGATGGGGACCAGCAGGTAATGTAGTGGTTGAGGCACTAGACTCCCATACGGTCAACTATGGTTTGAGTTTGAGTCCCGGACCCAGCAGCTTTCAACTCATACTGGATGCATGTGCATGTGTGACCAAACTCCTGAGAGGAGAATGCAGGAGAAGGGGTTGCAGAGTGAACTTTCCCTCTGGGGTGCAATTTTCTGCTTTCTGTTTCTCCAACAAGCACACATGCCCTATAGCAAAAATATGTCAAAAATAAAAAAGGAAAAGCAAAATTAGGTGTTTATTTAAACCTGTTGCTGAGAGAGTATGTTTCAGAGGGAATAGCAAAGTCTAGAGTCTTTTGAGAGATGTTTGCAGATGAGAGAATCATGAGACATTTAGCATGATGGATGCATAGGATGGGAAATTGAGACATGACGCTGAATGGGTATGTAAGGCCAGAGTCTCAAGGGATGTATGAGTGGACTTCACTGTGTTTGTGGAAAAATGGGATTAAAGTACAAGTTTATTTTGGTGCAAAGTATTTTGCAATCCATGTGTAGTTTTTTGCACAATACACATTTTTCTTGAACTTTTTGAAGATTCCTTCATATGTGCTATTATCAGTAGTTTGGACTTTGTTCTTTGGGATGTAAGCAATCATTGAAATGTTTAGTTTTATTTGCTTATTTTTTAATTGCTAGAAGGTATGTGCCCTTTCCAAAGAGAGACAGAGAGAGAGAGAGAGAGGAAGAAAGGAGAGGGAGAAAGCATCCCTCAGTGGGGCGTGTCACACTGCAATCCCTTCACCATTTCTCCATCCTATGGGGACTTTGGGCACACACACACACACGTGTACCTACTGTGATTTTCAAGCCACCAGGGCCAGGATTTGAGCCATAGTTGGCCGTGTGGAATATGGTTCCCTTAACTTCTAGACTCCAGGGCTGGCCTGAAGTATTTTAAGAGAGATGATTGTACTTGATAGTAGGACATAATTGCAGTAGTGTGAAGGATGGCTTGAAATGGAGGGAGAGGATGAGTTTTAGGAGATTGAGGGGTTGCGAGGGGCAAGAGCAGAGAGGCTGTGATGCTCGGCCTGTAAAGGTCCTGTGCTGCTCAGGTGCTGATCTCTGAGAGGATTCTGATCATTTGTGTAGACCTTAGGAGATCACTGGTGCCCACCCACTTCATCTTCTCATTTTGTACAGCGAGAGACTACACACAAATAAATTGCAGAAGTATCAGACTTTGGGGAAAGGCCAGCTCACTTTGGAGCACCTATCTTATAGGTCTTCTGTGTATAGAAAGAAGAAGTGGTGAAATGACATGCTTTTGTTTCCCTGCAAGAGGGAAATCTGGAAGGGGAATTCAGTCCAGTGAATGTACTTAAATCATTACTCACAGAAGCTAATCGTTACTGGGAAAGTGTTTTTTTGAAAACCTTTAAATATGGAAAGGAAAATGAGGGAGTGCCGACTCTAGAGAACACTGGTGTAGTCTGGGCTGCTCCTGAGGAATGCCTCTCACTGTGTTCTTCTCTGCAGATGGACTGGACAGGAATGAGCTATTACCCCTGTCCCCTCTCACGCCGACCATGGAAGAGGAGCCTATGGTCATATTCCTGTCTGGCGATGATGACCATGAAAAGGTTGAAGAAAAAAAGAAATCAAAAGAGCTAAGGAGTTTGTGGAGAAAAGCTATACACCAACAAATCTTGTTGCTTCGAATGGAAAAAGAAAACCAGAAACTGGAAGGTTAGCTATTCCAACAGGGCTAAATAATATGATATTAATAAGGGTTGGGTTAAATACACACGCTGACAGTCATTGCTGGATGATTCTCTATATATACACCTCTAGAGTATCTGCTGATGATAATTTTTCATTTCTTTTTGATGTTGTGGTTGTGACATGGGAAAGGTCAGATTAAGATATGTGCATTTAAAAAAAAATAGATTTAAAACATCAGAAGCCCTTAGAGTATATTTGGACAATACAGAGTGTAGATAATATAAGATCAATGTTTTTGATGTCACTAAAAGCTTAATATTGTGCATTACTTAAAAAAAAAGCCCTTTAAATATGAAAAAACAAATTCTCTTTTTGAATATGATTTTCAATTTATGGGCTAATTATATCCATTCACAATGGGAGAAAACTGTTTTATACAAATTCTATTTGTATTGCATTCAGGTGAGCTATTTAATTATTATTTATAATTATAATATTAAATCAGAGTTCCTATTTCTGTTAATGCTTTGTAGGTTTTCTACTTAAAAATTATATTCAAATTATTGCATTTATAAGTGAGGAATTTATAATAGCTATTGTTCCTTTTCTGGTACTTTATTGCTAAGTTTATGAATACCAAATGTTTCAGAATGTGTTTTTCAGCCTTTGAAAGAATGATGTAATTTATCCTGTACTGAAAAAAACACACACAAAGAGATGCCCAAACAGTATAAAAAAATCCAAAAAATGTAAAAATGTCATTATCTTGGGCAAATCACTTAAACTAAGAGTCTCATTTTTACATCTATAGAATAAAAGGTTTAGCTTAACTAAGTCCTTTGACTTTTAAAATTCTTGGCAAATGCGCAATTTAGGTTTTTATTTTTTCTCACTTGCTTTTATTGTGTTATTCTCCTAAAAGCTTTTTTAATATAGGTATTTACATTTTTGAGTTTTTTATCTGAAGACTCCTCTTACTACACCTACTATTCAATTCAGTTTTTATTTTATTTTGTTTGTTTTGCAAGGGCATGATTTATTTTTATTGCTGTAAGTAGAATGAAAAGTACATACAATTTTAAATAGTTTTAAGAAATAAATATTTTTCTTTAAAATTAAAAATTAAGTTTCTTATTATTGACGTAGATTTAATAGCTTGGTGTGATAAACGGTCTAGCCACTTGCGCTTTCTTAGATTTTAAGTGGAATTAAATTACCTTTTTTTTTTTTTTTTTTTAGCAATTTGTTACATCATAAACTAACTCATAAATTAGAAAAGAGGTTACAAAAGATGATCATAATTTTCTTAAGAAACTTAAAACATGAAATTATATTTTGTTTGAGAATATGCACAGATTCTTATTTTACATAGCAAAATATAGTTTTAGAATCATTTATTATTGAACTGGAAATGGCCTTAGAGATTATTTAACTAGATTCTTCATTCTACAACTGAGTTAGTGACCGGTTGGGACGGCTAAGGAATTAATCTAAAGTTAAACAGTGATATACTGGCAGAACTAGTACTAAAACTCAACTGTATTCCTCATGGTTCTTGAGCTTGTCCCAGTGTTCCAGGGTACATCTCAACTCTATGTGTTCATACAAGAAGATGGAGTGTTTGATGTAAAATAAGTGAATACATACGTGTCTTGAGGTCATGCTATGTAGTATTACAGTATAAGACAGGAGGTGACATTTAGAACATAATCTCAGAAACCATTATTGGTTTTTTTTTTATCTGTTTTTATACTAAAGGAACAGGCAAAACATTGCTTAACTTATTACAATTCTTGCCGTTTATTCTTGGTTAGTTGAGAGCGGATATGAACAGTTCTTAATCACCATCATAATCATCCTCGGGCCCTGTGGATGGCACAGAGTAGGCGCCTATGATTTTAAATGACAATGATTTGGAGAGAATTGATGGAAAAAAAATCTGAACAAGTAATATGTTTTGTCCCTCGTGAAGAAAATCTTCAGTAAAGGACTGTATTTATTGGGTTGTCGAGAAAGTCAGGATGCATTTTGCATAGAAAAACGTAGGAAAAGGATGTCATGACTTTCCCAGCAACCTAATATGACTAGCTTTGCTAAGCCTACTTCTTTCTCCCACTGTACAGAAATGGAAAGCAGATGCTGGTGAACAAAGCTAACCTGTATTAGAAAGCCATCTAGTGGTATCTAGCAGGAATGATTTGAGAGTGGAGTTAGCTCATGATTGAGTTTGGACTTTTAAGTAGGATTTTTTTGCTACCTTGCTTGAACAGCAGTCGGTTATAAGATGCTTCAATTCTTTTGCAATGGTTTAAAACATGCTAAGTGAAGAGTAACATTCACTCTGCTGTTGTTTTTGTGCTGTCGAGGACTTTGGATGCATGACCAAGATTTGTGTTGCAGAAGGTAAGGGACTGAGCTCTGTGAGCCTGAGGGAACACAGCTTATCCTGTTCACTGTGACCCTAGTAAAAGAGGAGGGATGTGCTTACATGTCCATTCTTTCTTTCTTCTCTTCTTTTGGAATCAGCTTTTCAGGATAAAGTCCAAATCCAGATAGTGGTTACTTTTGTAATAGGTTTGTTTGTTTGTTTGTTTTTCCATAGGGTGTGTGTGCTCCCTGGAGAGAGACAGAGAGGGAAAGTGAGAGATCACCTGGGGGAATGGCCATGCCAGAGTCTCATCTCCTTCCTTCTCCTTTCTGGATCTTGGGCATGCATGCTCTTGTGCCCGGTGTGATTTTCAAGCTGCTGGGTCCAGGAGTTAGACCGAGGTTAGCCATGTGTGATTCTAGTGCCACCACCTGCTGGCTTCAGTAATAGACATTTCTTTTAATGAGCACTGAATCTTTATTTTAGACTATCAAATGTGACAGAAAAATCTTTATTTTAGACTATCAAATGTGACAGAACTATATATTATTTAAATAGTGGAATTCGTATTAACTTCAGTGAAATGACTTTTCGTTTGTAAGATTTTTAAACAGGAGCACACAACTTACTATTGTTAAGGGCAGTGTAGATTACTCTGGAAGTGGTTATTAAAAATGTGCAGGTTGTAGTGGTCAAATATGAGGGTAATTCTAAAAGCTTGTTGAAAAATATAATTAAAGTATGAGTTTATTTTGATGCTAAAGGTTTCCAAAGTCACACATAGTTGTTTCATTTTATGCCTTTTCCATGAACTTTTGAAAACCCCCCCTTGTATTTCTGAAATCAAGGTTAGCACAAGGCATTGCTTTCATGCACGTCAGATATAAAATATTAAGGCCTTAATGGTGTTTAGGATGTGAGATATCAGGCTAGCAGGTGGCATGGTGGTTGGGGTGTTGGATCCCACATGGCCAACTGGGTGGTTTGAGTTCTGGACCCTATGGCTTGAAAAACACAGTAGGTGTGTATGCATGCATGCCTAAGATCCTGAGAGAAGGGAAGAGAAGGGATTGCAGCATGACTATATCCCCTAGGGAGTGATTTCTCATTTTCCCTCTCTATCTCTCTGTCTGTCTCAAGCTAGCACACATGCCCTGTGTAAAAAACCTGAAAAGAAAAAAAAAAGATGTGAGATGCTACTTCAGAGAAAATATATCACATCTGCACACAAATTGACATTTATAGCATAGCCAACATTTTTGTTTATGCTTAACACAGTTACCATGTGTTCTACAGAGTAAAACCTCTTCAAGTTATTCTTCATATATTCTCACACAAAATGACTCTAGTTGGAGAATCTTTCAAGTAGCATCACTTTCTTTTCAAAGTCCTCTTTTTGAGAAAATGATAGTGGTTGATTTTTAAGTCACTTGGTGTGATTTTACAAGTACAATAAGATGTTGGAAATATGTTTTGAAAACATAATTGGTCTCACATAATTTTTTTTTACTTAGCAAGCAGAGATGAACTCCAATCCAGAAAAGTTAAATTAGACTATGAAGAAGTTGGTGTTTGTCAGAAGGAGAACTTGATAACCTGGGACAAGAAGTTGTTAAACTGCAGAGCTAAAATCAGATGTGATATGGAAGATATTCATACTTGTCTTAAAGAAGGTATTTGAGATCATCTCAATAATCTTGTTTTGTTTTAAGAAAAATCTCAGAGTTGGTTTTTTTTTTTTTTAATTTGTGCAGCTAAGGCATAATTTGATCTTTATGCTTTGCTTGTCAAAGAAGGGAATAAACTTTTTTCTTCCTGTAGCATAGTGACTCAATTGATGAAATGGTACTAAAGAAGTTATTGTCCCCGAAAAGGAAGCAGACACCATTTTACACTCTCTTCCCTGCTCAACCAGCTGTTTTCAGCTCTGTGTTGTTTATCAAGGAGGAATGCATTGGTACAAATCTCTGATTATTGCCATAAAAATGCCCTGAACTTACAAACTTGACTTATTTCCACCATTTGGTTGGAAGTATTTATTTACATATATGTGTGTATACACCTGTAGGTTTGAATTTATATAGAGAGATTTATATTCTGATTCATCAGTCATTCAGATTTCATTTCATCCATTCATTCCTTCATTTATTTTGGAGAAGTTGCTTTTATGTAGCCACATACTACATTTCTTGTTTTAGCGCAGCCATGCCATATAAAATATCTAAACATCTTAAATTTAAAATTAAAACAAATAATTTAGATGCAATTTCTGTGATAGATTGGAGTAAAATGAAAATCTTCATGACCTGCATAAACTACATGTAAAATAAGATTTCCAAAATACCCATTGAAATCCAGTAATGAATCTAGTTTTAAAAAATTAATGTGTGAAATTGTTGTGCAGAGACGTTTAAATTAAGGTAAGTTTTGTTTTGTGAAATGCTACATTTATAAGCCTAATATATTCTGTTTGCTCAAAGTTTGGGGAATCCTGAAGATTTTCCCTGAATGTATTATTTGAGAGACAAAATAGAGGCTAATGGAATGTGTGTGAGGTAGAGATCACATCATTCTTTTCTTTTTTTTTTTCATTTTTTTTTCAGAGGTTTTTGCTATAGGGCACGTGCACTTGTCAGACAGAGAGACAGAGAGACAGAAAGCGAGAAATCACCCCCTAGGGGGGATGGCCACGCCGCAATCCCTTCTCCTCCGTTCTCCTCTCGGTATCTTGGGCACGCATGCACATGCGCCTGGTGTGAGTTTTAAGCCACCAGGTCCGGGACGCGAACCACAGTCAACTACATGGGAGTCCAGAGACATAGCCATTACGCTAACTGCTGGTCCCGAGATCACATCATTCTTAATATGAATTTTTTATTTTTTTGAGATAGTTTTGCTATAGGGTGTGTGCACTCGCCAGAAAGACAGAGAAAGACAGAAAGAGAGAAATCACCCCCCCAGAGGGGATGGCCACACCACAGTTCCTTCTCCTCCATCCTCCTCTTGGGATCTTGAGCATGCACATACATGCACCTGGCATGAGTTTAAGCCACTGGGTTTGGGACTCGAACCACAGTCGACTGTAAGGAAGTCCAGCGACATAGCCATTACACCAACTGCTGGCCTCTCTTCAGTATGACTTTTAAAGGTTTTATTTTTTTTAGGTTTTTACCATAGGATGCATATGCTTGCCAGAGAGAGAGAGAGAGAGAGAGAGAGAGAGAGAGAGAAAGAAAGAAAGAAAGAGAGAGAGAGACAGACAGACAGACAGTAAAAGGGATAATGATAAATCACTCCCCAGGAGAGATGGCCACTCCACAATCCCTTCTCCTCCATTCTCCTCCTGGGACTTTGGGCATGCCCTCACATACACCCAGTATGAATCTCAAGCTGCCAGATCCGGAACTCGAACTGCAGGCAGTCATGTGGGAGTCTAGCACCTTAACCACCCCGCCACCTGCTGGCCCCTAAAGATATTTTAAGGGGTGCTCATCTTTCCAGCTGTGTAAACGTGGGCAAATTACTTCGATTCTTTCTACCTCAGTTCTGCCATCTGTAAAGTGGGAAAAATAGTAATTACCCATAGGGTTGTTTTCTGGATGCGTGCATAATTCTCAGTAAGTAGATACCCTCAACAAATGTGTCAGGTGCTCAGTCAGTGGGGGCTCATGTTCATATTGCCTTTATTATCATTCTGAGAGGGTTTTGTTCCCCAAGATGTCAGCAGCTACAGGATTTGACGTGTCAGGATACGCTTCTCAGTATGTGGTATTCTGTGATCTTAGGGGGAGTGTGGTATGGTACAGCTGGCTGTTTTCAAGTATTTGTAGACAGTTCATCAGCGGTGATGAAGCAGCTTCGTTCTGGAGGTCCAGCCCATGCATTTTTATCTCTGCGATTGTAGGAGTTCCCAAAAGTCGACGAGGAGAAATCTGGCAGTTCCTAGCTCTGCAGCATCGCCTGAGACACAGATTGCCGAATAAACAGCAGCCTCCTGACATGTCCTATAAAGAACTCTTAAAGCAACTCACCGCCCAGCAGCACGCCATTCTCGTGGATTTGGGTATGTTGGTCGTATTGGTCATGACCTACAGGAGTACACACTCTTTTTGCTGAGGTGTTTGTTTTTGGTTTGCTGTTCTGGGTGTTGATGAAGAAGCCCTGCTGCATGTGCCAAGCTACTGACTGTTCCCCTCTGAGGGCACATTGGTCTAATAGCGGATGAAAAACACCATAAATGCCAGAGTATGAAATGAATTTTTCAGCTCAAAACTTTCCCTCGTATAGTTATCTTATCATTGAATGATTATAAAGGTCATATTTTGGGGTACCCTCAATTAGTGTATTTTGAACAAGTGACTTATTTAGAGAGATGGCTCTATCTTTTTTGTTTTGTTATTGTTAGCGAGCTCATGCACTCACCAGAGATAAGAGAGAGAAAGAGAGACAGAGGGAGAAAGAGAGAGAGAGTGAGCACTCTGGTAGGATATCTCCTTCCTTTCTCCATCCCGTCAGGGCATTGAGCACGCATTACATGCATCTGGCATGCTCACAAGTCACTGTGGCCAGGATTCAAACCATGGTTAGTCATGTGGGATCCAACTCCCTTACCCACTAGGCTATGGAGCTAGTTGGATGATTATATCTTAATGCTGATTTTGAAACAATTTAGAATAGCTTAAAAATTGTAACAAAAGTATACGAAATTGTATTAAGTATTTCTAATATATTGGCGAAAACAAGTCTTAAATATCACTTTCAAAAGCAATCCAGTAAGTGGTTATGTTGTGAAAATCATGATTGCATACCTGTAGTGTGAATGAAAAATTAGCCGTCCTAATGCTACAGGAATGGGTACCTATGACTTGGGGGGGAGTTTATGGCAGCATCATAAAGCAGTCTTTTTCACTACTGAATTTCAAATAACTTATGGAAGGTAAAAATGCTATCGTTTAAAACATTTTATCATTTGTAGGCCAGATGGTGGTTCAATGGTGGTGTGGATGGACCCTCATGGAACAGATTCTGGGTTTACGTTCCGGGACCTCCCTGGGTGTACTGGGCAAACAAGGCTATGTCTGTGATCTAGGCCACTTGGAGTTGGGGGTGGACCATAGTGTGAGGATCCTGCAGGGGTTGCTTGTGTCTTTTTCTGTTTTCAAGTATTTGTAGACAGTTCATCAGCTGCCTGTGTCTTTTTCTAAAAGAAAAAAAAAAATTATTTTGTCTTTAATTTTTCTCTAAATTAACCTACTTTATTAATATCTTAAAGTTTCTTTCTTTCATGAGATACACACACACACAGAGAGAGAGAAAGAGAGAAAGGCACCCTCAATAGGGTCTTACTGTGGTCCCCTCCAGCCTTTCCCAATCATTCATGATTGCAGGCTCAACACACACAGGTCAGCCTGGGAACTGAACCCCATATGGGTCCCAGTACTGCTGAGCTTTGCACTGTCACTGCATGACCTTGGCTGAACCTAGTCTTTTAAAACATCTCAACTATTGGGACGAGCAGATGGCGTAATGGTACGTTGCTAGAATCCCACGTAGTTAACCACGGTTTGAGTCCAGCTTAAACTCATACTGGGCTCATGTGTGTGCTTAAGATCCCAAGAGGAGAAAGGAGGAGAAGGGATTGCAGCCCTGGCCATCCCCCTAGCTGCTGATTTCTTGCTTTCTGTCTCTCTGATGAGCACACGTGCCCTATAGCAAAAATCTCTCTCTCTCAAAAAAAATCTAAACGATTCTATTAGATAGTATACATTGACACTGACTGTTTTCATCTGTATTCCTAAAAACTGATATATTTCAGGTGATCAGGTAGTGTTATTTGTGCCCACTTGGTCAAAAAAGATTACCTGTATTTAGAGTTATCTTCCATTGGGGGGGGCATGTGTGTATGTGTATATATACACACATACCCCCCCCATGTGTGTGTGTGTGTGTGTGTATTCATACACACATATAAATCACTGGCCAAAATCTAGTTTCTACCTCTGTTCCTGTTGAATGACAAACACCTTTTGTTGATGCTGTCATAAAACTAAGTATTTTTCCAGCCCAGTGACTTAAAAAGAGACTTTTATGGAGACACTAAAGCTTGAATTCTTGTCCTGATTCTGCTACTAATTGTTATATTAGACAAATTACTTTCAAGTCTTGATCCTCCCTATAAAAAGGGGACATTGAACTAGATAATCCCTAGGGCCGCTTGCAGGTCTGTGGTTCTGTGACCATAACTTGGTGAAGCGATCAGGGTTAGTCAAGATGTCTAATAAAGAGAGGGCAAGGATGAGATCACAGGACAGGCTAGTCAACAAGAATGGAGCAATTGATAGAATCAAGTTCTTGGATAGATAATATATTGATGGCTTTTCTTTAGCAAAAGTGTTAAGAAAGTAAAATCACTTTTACGGTTGTTTATTTTACTTGACTTTTTAATCTATGTTTCTTCAGTATGTTCTTTTCTCATATTTTTCCACTATTTACTCCTCAGAATTAATTTTAACCATCCCTGGGAGAAAATCACTTTTGTGCATATGTGTTAGAAAATGTGATCTGTCCCATGGAATGCTGGTTTTTATATTAATTCAAGTTTGCCTTGATTTATTGTCAGAAATTTTATATTCTATTCTCCTGGAACCTCTCCTGGATAGCTCATTGATTTGTTTATAGATTTATATTTTCTTTTATTTCTAGAAAGATGTGCTGGTTAGCTTAAAATGTTTGCTCCTATATCACATATGTGGGGATAAGGTGGTAGTCCAGTAGGTAGAACTGGGGACTTACAAGAAACAGACAGAAAGTGAAAGATTGACTTTTAGCGCTCCTAGTGAGATAGATACTCTAAGCAGTGCTGTCTGGTTTGGGAAAGAGTGTTCGTTAATTTGTGAAGGTCACTGAATTGTAATTTTACTCTGGTCTCCAAGGCACCAGGGCACCTCAGAAATATTTCTCTTATTTTCCTCTGCAGGAAGGACATTTCCTACTCACCCTTACTTTTCAGTTCAGCTTGGGGCAGGGCAGCTGTCACTCTTTAACCTCCTGAAAGCGTATTCTCTGCTGGACAAGGAAGTGGGCTACTGTCAGGGGATCAGCTTTGTGGCTGGCGTCCTGCTTCTGCACATGAGTGAAGAGCAAGCCTTCGAGATGCTGAAATTCCTCATGTATGACCTGGGCTTCCGCAAGCAGTACAGACCCGACATGATGTCACTACAGGTGAGGCGACGTTCTCCACCTGGAATGCAAATGACCAGAAGAAGTAGTAGCCCTCTTCTAAATTACTTCCAGATTATTAAAATGGACCCATTGACTTGAGATGTGGGTCTGTGTGAGGCGCATGCATTAGTTCACTGTTTTAGGGTATGACTTGGGATTTGGCTAAACTTGTAAGTGTGAGAGACCTGAGATACAATAACTTTCATGTAAAAGTATTTATTTTCATAAAAGCACTGTAAGAAAGGGAGGTGGCGGGCACTTAGGTTTTTATCCCTGAAGTCTACAGGTTCCATGGAGAAAGTATCCAGTCAACTTTATTCACTTTTCCTCATCTCGTCAGTTGAAAAGGATCATAGATCTTTTGTTTAAAATCTAAAAATATAAAGTATTGTTAAGATTTTTTGGTATGTGAAGTGAGGTATTCCCTGTCACTGCTGTCTTTAACCTATTTTGAACTCCATGCTTACACATTTTTCACTTCTAGTTTATTACTTTCTTAAGTTTCTAACAGCCATTTTAATGTTGTCTATAGTTATGATATCTAAAAGAAGTACTGCCTTGCAATTGAAAGCTTTCAGAGGTAAAGTATGAAGGAAGACTTTAATGAGAGGACTGTCAGGGTTCTCTTCCTTTGAAATAGGTCCACATTGGGACCAGCCTGTGGTGTGGTGGTTGAGGTGCTAGACTCTCACATGGCCGACTGTGGTCTGAGTCCCAGATCTGGCAGCTTGCTTTCTCAGTTTCCCTCTCTCTCTGTCTCTGGTGAGCACATGCCCTATAACAAACATAATAATAATAATAAATCAAATAGTAATTTAAAAAGAAATAGGGGGAACCAGCAGTTAGCGTAATGGCTATGTCGCTGGACTCCCACGTAGTCGACCACAGTTCGCGTCCCAGACCCGGTGGCTTAAAACTCACGCTGGGCGCGTGTGCGTGCGTGCCCAAGATCCCGAGAGGAGAATGGAAGAGAAGGTATTGCGGCATGACCATCCTCCCTGGGGGGGGTGATTTCTCGCTTTCTGTCTCTATGTCTCTGTCTGTCTGGCGAGCGCACACGCCCTATAGCAAAAACCTCTCAAAAAAAAAAAAAAAAAAAAAGAAATAGATCCATATGACTCCTAGTTAGTTGTAATTCTAATAAAAGAAGTAAGATACTTTAAAAATGTTTTTTAAAATACTTTTTTCTTCCTGGTTCTCAGTGATCAGTTTTTCCATTTCATATTTCAATTGCCAGTTGATAGGCAAAAAGAACTGTGTTTTTATACTCTTAACTATTATTGTGAAAGGTATTTTCTAGAGTGTTAAGTGGAGAGGAAGGGATCCATTCTTCTTTACGTCCTTGAGATGAAATTTTGGCTATGGATATAGGACTTGGCTCTGAACATTGAGTTTTCTGGTGTGAGTTCATGTGGAGAGTTCACTGGGACACAAAATTACAACGATTGGATTCCTAGTTGGTAGCTATTCATAGATCTGTTTAACTAGTCAAATCATGGCTGTGGAAGTTTTATTTTTCACTTTATTTCTGAACAGTTTAGAGAGGCAACTATATGTTGGATTTAAAACATGGGCACTCTTCTAAGTAGTTAAGTAGCTCTAATTTTCAGAATCAACATTTTTGATGTTGAAATTCATTAGAATTTTAAAGAATGGGGACTGGCAGGTGGTATGGTGGTTAAGGCTGCTAGACTCCCACATGGCCAACTGCAGTTCGAGTCCCAGACCTGTCGGCTCACTTTCTCATTTTCCCTTTCTCTCTCTCTCTCTCTGCCCCCCTCTGAATAAATAAATAAGTAGATAAATAAAGTTAAATAAAATAATTAAAAAAAAAGAATTTCAAAGAATGGAAAGTACCTGTGATTAGTGTACGATTTTGGTCCATAGATAGAAAAATACAGCTATCAGTTTAAAAATGTAATGATTTTTTAAAAGTGTATTTATTATTATTTTTGAAATTTTGCTATGGGCCACATGTGCTCATGAGAGAGAGAGAGAGAGAGAGAGAGAGAGAGAACGAGAGAGAGAGAGCGAGAAAGTAAACCGCTAGGTCCAGAACTCGAGCTGTAGTTGGCCATATTGGAAGTCCAGCACCTTAACCACCACACCATTTACTGGCCCCAAAGTGCAATGATTTTTATTCAATATTTGACATTACAAAAATGTATCCAAAATAGATTTATACTTTAATTTAATGTGGCTTGCAGTTACCCAAAATTTTTGCTATAGGGTGCATGTGCTCATCAGAGAGACAGAGACAGAGAGACAGCCAGAAATCATCCCCCAGGGGGGTTGGCCACATGCAGTCCCCTCTCTGTTCTCCTCCTGGGATCTTGGGCATGCACGTACATGCGTCTGGTCTAAGTTTTAAGCCACTGGTTCTGGGACTCAAACCAAAGTCAACTGCATGGGAGTCCATCGATGTAGCCATTCCGCCATCTGCTGGTCCCAAGTGATACTACTTTTGTTATTTGTTGAATGTATGTGAATTGTTATTAAATACATAGTAATAAAAATCAAAGTTAGTGTATTTTATGCATACTCAAATAAATGCATAATGTTTTACTTTTCTTCTCCCAATTAACTTTAGATTCAAATGTACCAGTTGTCCAGGCTCCTTCATGATTACCACAGAGACCTCTACAATCACCTTGAAGAAAATGAAATCAGCCCCAGTCTTTATGCTGCCCCCTGGTTCCTCACATTGTTCGCCTCTCAATTTCCATTAGGATTTGTAGCCAGAGTTTTTGGTAAGAAATGCCTGTGATTAAAAGGAATAGTGTTATTTATTCCAAGAAATATACCTCAAGCCATATGGTGCCCTGAATGTTTTATGTTACACAGAATAACAAGTTTTAGTGGAATTTAACAAACATGCCTAGCCCTATTCTGATAGTAATTTAAACCCATATTGATCCAAAGAAAAATGGAAAGAAAAAGAAGAATTGGACTTTTGTATTTGAGTAAGCTATAAGAAACCTCTTACTTTACTTTTTATCTAAAAGAGTATACTTTTTATTCTTTTTTTTTTTATCTAGACTGAGGACTTTGTATAATTTTCTAGATTTTCATACACATCTTTCCTACCCCTGCTTTTTTTATTTTTTGTTTGTTTGTTTGTTTTTTCTCTTTTCCTTTTGGATTCTTAAACCTGGATTCAAAACACATAGAAGCATCTTCTCTGACTGAATCAACGGAAATACTTAACTCAGTGTTACTTCTAATGGCATTTCTTGATCCGATGTTCTGTTGTTAACACGGTAACTTTAATCTCTGTCCCATTGTTTATGTACTCTCAATGCAGTGGTGGTAGCCAGTATCTAAGACCAGACTCAGGAAAACACTAGTACAGATGGTCAGGCAGTGACAAGTTGCTGAGCACCTGTCTTAGGCCAGTCACAGTGTTAGGCTCTGGAAATAAAGGGTGAAAGGTGGTTTATGCTCCTTTGGGAGCCCTTAAATCTATTTACAAGTCTTTAGTGAGGTTTGGTTTAAGTGAATTATTTAAAAAGAAAAAAATCAAGGAGAAAAGATATCAGCTATTTCCTAGAGTTTTATTCTTAGGCTGTCATGTTGGACCTCAACAGCTTGAGGAAGGGCTCCCAGAATTTTTCTGTCCTGCTCGTCTATCTGGTATCCAAGGTCAAAGTCATCAGTATTTATTCACAACTGTGCTTTCACTAAACTGGAGATTTTGCACAAATTGTATTGGTCCTATTGTGGGTCACTGTCAGAATAGAAACTAGAATAGAATACAGTAAAAGTATCAGAGAAAATTACAAATAGCAAGAAAAAATATTTGGAGAAATGTGTGTGCATATATATATATATATATATATAGTTGCATATATATATATAGTTTTGAAAATATATATGTAAAATGTATGCAGATACTACAGTGTACGGTATTTTTTTTGTTTGTTTTTTTGAGAGATTTTTCGCTATAGGGCGCATGCGCTCACCAGATAGAAAAAAAAGCGAGAAATCACCCCCCAGGGGGGATGGCCATGCTGCAATCCCTTCTCCTCCATTCTCCTCTCAGGTCTTGGACACGCTTGCACATGCGCCTGGCGTGAGTTTAAGCCACCGGGTCCGAGGCTCGAAACGCGGTTGACTACATGGGAGTTCAGCGACATAGCCGTTACGCTAACTGCTGGTCCCAGTGTACAATGTCTTATTGGGGGCTGTGGTTTAAAATTTTAAACACGCTGTTAGTGGTAATACATTTTGCAGACAAAGTACAGCTAAAAGAGTGAAATCAAGTATGTTGAATTCAGTGTTCGCCTGATTTCTCTGATGTACTGAGTATACCTGATAGCTTTTTTCCAGCGAGGTGTTTTCAGGAGCTTGGGTTCCTAGAGTCTTCTAGAAAATCCTTTTATTTGTTTATACATGTATGTATATTTCTCTTCTCAGAGAACAATTTATCAAATCAAAATTATATTTCTGGGCATCATTGCCTCTTTGACTTATCTTTGGAAGTTCAAGGAACGAATGTCCTCAAGTAGTCTGTTTCTTGCTATGAGGATATGAATGATGCTGTCAGCTATATGATAGCTGCCCAATCCCTTTGAATTTCTTAAAGATTAGTGTCTGTCAGAAAAGGGAAGATGCATGAGCAAGAAGGCTGACCATGTTTAAAGTAAAGCTTTCATGTTTCCCACTTTGGCAAGGACCCCCATTATATTATAGATGAAAGAATGACAGAGATTGACATAAACTTTCATACAAAAATATTTAGTAATTTTCAAAACTTTTGCATGTTTGTATTTGTAAGGAGACAGTTCAGATTTAGGGTAGCTTTTCTTTCTTTTTTTGAGAGTTTTTTGCTACAGGATGCGTGTACTCGCCAGAGAGACAGAGAGAGACAGAGAGACGGAAAGCGAGAAATCACCCCCCGGGGGGATGGCCATGCTGCAACCCCTTCTCCTCCATTCTGCTCTAGGGATCTTGGGCACACACGCACATGCGCCTGGCATGACTTTAACCCACCAGGTCTGGGACTCAAACCGCGGTTGACTACATGGGAGTTCAGCAACATAGCCATTATGCTAACTGCTGGTCCCTTCTTTTTCTTTTCTTGCTTAGGTTATCTGTTTGTTATTTTTTTTTCTTCAAAGGTTTTTTAAAAGTTTATTTATTTCACGCGAGAGAGAGACAGAGAGACACAACCCCCCAATAGGTCTTCACACTACTATCCATCCCCAGCTTCAGCCAGCCTCGGATCATGGGCATGGATGTTTTTCTCAAGGTAGTGTCCAGATGCAAATCAGGAACCTGCCCATGGAGGTCAGCCTTGTAGAGTGTTGCATTTTTCCAGTGTACCACTGTCAAGTTCTCAATGTAAATTTTTAAAAAATTTCTTGGTCTCTTACAGATTTAATTACATATTAATTGGTTCATGCACTTTTAAAATGGTAATGAGGGGGTTAGCAGGTGATATAGTGGGTAAGGCACTAGACTCCCACATGGCTGACTCTGGTTTGAGTCCCAGACCTGGTAGCTTGAATCTTGTCAGGTGCACACGTGGCATGCCCAAAATTCTGAGAGAATGGAGGAGAAGGGATTGTGGTGTGGCCATCCACCCTGAGGGGTGATTTCTCACTTTCCATCTCTTTTTCTCTGGAGAGTGCATGTGCCTTATTGCAAAAATCTCTCTCTCTCTCTCTCAGAAAAAAAAAAAAATGGTAATGAGAGTTTGAATACTACTGATTGGGGAGAGTAATCTTAAGTATCAGTGGATATTTAGTGTCTATGAGATTTACCTAGTGTCCATGAAATTTGCCATTAAAATTATAAATAATACCTAGACAAACATATATTTTGTTCTTTTTTTTTTTTTTTTTTTTGCTGTGGCTTTCTCTGATATTTCTAATAAGTAAAGGGCAATTTTTAAACATCTACCTGTCATATTAATGTGTTTTTGAAAAGGTAGGTGGTTTTGACCAGTTTTGTTTTGCAAAATATTCTCTGGGCCGGCTCTAGTAGTAAAATAACCTTTAGCACAAAGAATATGCTTTTTACAATAATGGATGCATAATTTTTTGATCATGAAAATTATATCTCTTCTTTTAGATATTATTTTTCTTCAGGGAACTGAAGTTATATTTAAGGTTGCACTCAGCTTACTGAGCAGCCAGGAGACACTTATAATGGAATGTGAAAACTTTGAAAATATTGTCGAATTTCTTAAAAGCACGCTACCTGATATGAATACCTCTGAAATGGAAAAAATTATTACCCAGGTATGATTTAAGTAATAGTAAGACATAGGATTATATAGTAATTTATCTACTGATTATATATTGAGTGTTTTAGCATGAAAATGTGTTTTTGCTTGATCAGTTTAATTTATCTTTGAATTTTTATTTCTTTAATCTCATACATTTTATTTAGAAATGAGACTATTGTGAAATGTCTCCACTGTGATGCTATCTGGCTATGCAAAGGAAATGTGGTTTATGTTACATAATGAATTTTCCAGGAATGTTTTCAATTTAAACCAGTGCCAAGACTGAAGATAGAATCGTCAGAGTCAGGAAGACTTGGGAATAAAATGAAACCCACCTATAATTGAGCAGATTTCAAAAAGTTCATTGACAAACGGAATTAAAGCATGAGTTTATTTTGGTGCAAAGTGTTTGGAAGCCATATATAATTTTTTTCATGATACATGTTTTCCAAAAATTTTTTGAAGACCCTTGTACAAATATAGATAGATGCTCTTTAACTTATAATGAGGTTTTGTCCCAACGAGCCCATCTTAAGTTGAAAATACCATTACGTTGAAATGCATTTGATACACCTAACCTATCAAATATCGAAGCTTAGTCTCGCCCATCTTAAACATGCTCACAACACTCACGTTAGCCTAAAGTTGGGCAAAGTCATCTAACACAAGCCTATTTTATAATACAGTAATGAATACTTTATGGGATATATTAATTACAGTACTGAAAGTAAAAAACAGAATGCAGTTATTATTTTAAGCCAAAGCCAGTGTCAATTCATAAAAACAAAAAAAATGGTAGCTTACACCATTGTAAAATCAAGAAGTCTTGAGTTATCCTACGTTGACGACTATCTTGTTTATTCTGTTATAAAATAAATGAGGAGGTCACATGGCAAGAATACAGGCTTTGGAATTACGTGGTATTGGGTCTATAACTTCTTCTAGCTCTTTTATGAGTTGTTTGACTTGTCCATGATACCCTTCTCTTCTGAACTCTAGTTTTCTCAGCTCCAAAATGGGATAATTCTGATCTGAGAGGTTTTCTGAAGTGTACATGAGGAGACTTGATGTATCAGTTAGGGTCCCTGCAGGAAACCATCTCCCTCTGGTGATTCAAATGAAGGATCCGTTTACAGAAATGTGGGCAGTGTTTAGAGAACCCAACGAAGATGTCCAAGTGCTCAGGAATTAGCATCAGAAGGAAGCCGTTCCTACCCCTGTACTGAGGGGCACATGGAAGATGTGATAATATCACCAAGCCCAGTGAGAGCCAGAACCATGGAAGAGGGGTCTCTGGTGGCCATTGTGCTTTTTGTGAACTAAGCAGTGAAGGAATATAAAGAAATTCCCCAACCTTTTTCTCCTGCCCCATCTGATCCCCTGCTAAATCCTTCCTCTGATTGGCCAAAGCCAACCAGAAGCCAGCTAGAGAGTAAGTGTGGGGAATACACAAGCCCGGGATCTGCCCAGCAGAATGGTGAAGGCAGAGAAGGGATCTGGGAATCAAATGGAGAGTAATCTGCACACTCTCTGTCGGGTCCCTAGTTCGTCATAGGGAGTTGAGGTTAAATATTGACCTACTTAGATAATATGAAACACTTAAGACCAGCTTTGTGGATAAGGTTGTCATGCTGGAAACACTTGGGTAAGCAGAAAGAAGACAGAGTCTAGAGCAAGAGGAGGAAAGTTTGAAATCTTGTTCTGGGCCCTGCCACCTTCTAGCTGTGTGACTTTGGACAAGATGCAACCTCTCTGAGTCTCCTACAAAATGGGAATAACAATAATAGCTCATATTATGTTTTTATACTATTTTTAAAATAATTATAATCAATAAAGTTTTTTTAAAAGCACACAATATTCATGCTATGAGTTCATATTGTCACATGTCAAATTTTCTTTCCATTACGTGGAATCTAAGTCTGAAGCAGATTGTGCTGTAAATCTCTACAGATTTTTTTTTGTGTGTGGTTGTTAAAATACTCTGTAAGCTAAAATATATAGCTTTTATTTACATATTTACTTTTTTACATGGTCTTTAGAAGTACAAGAAAACTTTAGAAAGTTTGTGGGGAAATGGAATAATAATAGGAGTTTATATTTTGGTGCAAAAATATGAAATCCATGCATAGTTTTTTTAGAATACACTTTTCCCTTGAATTTTTTGAAGGCCCCTTATTGTTTTTTTGTTTTGTTTAGTTTTGTTTTTTGACTGCTAAGTAAGAGAGATTGTGCTTTTAGAGATTGGACAGCAGATATCACCTCTGTTCTAAAATTAATGAGGAAATTGTCAGTTTTACAGATTACTACTGTAAGATAAATGGGTAGAATTTATAGGCAGGTAGATTTTTTTTTTCTTCTTTTTCTTTTTTTTTCTTTCTTTTTTTTTTTTTTTTTTTTCTGCTATGGGGTGAGTGTGCTCACTGGAGAGAGTCAGTGACAGAGAGGAAGTGAGAAATTACCCCCCAGGGGGGAGCCATGCTACAATCCTTTCTCCTCCATTTTCCTCCTGGGATTTTGGACACACACACATGTGCCCAGCATGATTTCCAAGCTGCTGGGTCTGGGACTTGAACCGTAGTCAGCCATGTGGGAGTCTAGCACCTTAACCACCACTATCTGCTGGCTGCTAAGCAGGTAGTTTTTGACTTAATAGTATAATTTTCTAGCAATTAGAGTTGATTAACTATGGAATGAGCTGCTTATATTAAAGGAAACTTTGATGTGCTTTCTGTATGGAAACTGTAAAAAATGTAAAAAATGCAGAAAAGCACAATTAAGAGAACAAATCATGACATCTAGAGATGATAAGCTTTGAAACTTCCTATTAAACGAATCTTTGCTTATGTACACATATAAATATGTACAGTTTTTATATAAATCAAATCATATGCTCTATGTTATTAATGCAACCTGGTATTTAATAAAAATATATGTAGAATAGCTGACATTGTTCCATGTTGGTAAATACAGATCTATTTCATCATTTTTATAGTTGTATAATAGACTATGGTATCAATACTCACTAGGTAAGGAGAAAGATGATATTGTTTTAGTAGGATAACGAGTTATTCTAGAAATTTTATGAAAATTCTGATATTTGAGGGAGGTTTTTGCTATAGGGTGTGTGTGCTCGCTGGAGAGACAGAGACAGAAAACAAGAAATCATTCCCCAGGAGGGATGGCCATGCTGCAATCCCTTCTCCTCCAGTCTCCTCTCAGGATTTTGGGCACGCACGCACCCACATCCAGCATGAGTTTCAAGCTGCCAAGTCCAGGACTCGAACCACAGTCGACTATGTGGGAGTCAAGCCATGTAACCGTTATACCATCGACTGACCCCAGCAAGTCAGATTTTTTATGGTTTCTTTCTCTCAGTAGCGTTACTGTTACCATCATTGTATAATGGCGGCTGTTGTATCACCTTCCTCCTAGCAAGTTTAAACTGCAGAGGGGTTATCAGTAACTTCTTAACAAACTGCTTTTTTATTTGAGGGTAATATGGGGGTGCAGTGGCAGCCCTAATTAGCCTTACAGCTCTAGGCAGTGCTCAGGGTGAGCAATTTTGAAACCTCTCTGTGAGGTAGAATATGTAAATGACACCTAAGACGCTCACATGCAATAGAAAATGGATACATAGATTTATTAAGACCTTTCTGCCCCACTGACAAATTAATTAGAAATTCTTTTTTGGTCTTTTTATTATGGAAATGCCCTGTACAATTTTGCTTATGAATCAGCCAAGATAATCTCTAACTTAGGTAATAATTACCCAATAACTAATGTTGTTTATCTAATATGCTACATTTGGGAAGATGGATACAAGATTATGAATATCTTGGTTCCAATTTTTAATACCCTTGGGCATTAATTCATTCTAGTGACTTGGCCTTATTATGAGAGTGTTTCAAGTGCATAGAAATAATCTATCTGTTTTAATATTGACAGTGTAATGTATATCTGATTTCTTCCTGTGTGGACAGTCATACCTGTTATTCTTCCTTTCTGTGTTCCTCATTAATAAGTGTGTGGAAATGTATTGGAATATTCCAGAATTCACAGACCATGTTTTGGTGTACATCCCAAAGTCCAAACTAAGCCACAGTGTTTTCCTGGCAGGTTTTTGAGATGGATATTTCTAAACAATTACATGCCTATGAGGTGGAGTATCACGTGCTACAGGACGAGCTTCAGGAATCTTCGTATGCCTGTGAAGATAGTGAGCCCATAGAGAAGCTGGAGAGGGCCAACAGCCACCTGAAAAGACAAAACATGGACCTCCTAGAGAAATTACAGGTAAAGGCATCAAGCTTTGATGAGGAGAAATTGAGATTTGAGTGCTTCCTGCATGTGTAGAACTGTATCAGGAATGACAGGAATATGTGTGTGTATTGACTCCTGGTTTACCGAGGCCTGTGGATCAGACCATGTTCAAATGCTGTGGGAGATATTGAGTTCTCGGAAAAGTTGTGATGCATTTTTCTATGCAAAAATGCATCATGACTTTTCTGATGACCCAATACAAATACACTTATACATTTAAATATCACTTGAGGAGAGAAAATGTACATTCACAAAGTAGTTAAATGGCAGTCCAAAGCAGAATCTGGTTTGGGCTAGCCTGTGGCATGGTGATTAACGTGGCTGGATCCCACATGGCCAACTATGCAGTTTTGAATCCCGACCTGGCAACCATGAGAAACATACCAGGTATACATGTGTGTGTGCCCAAAATCCTGACAGGAGGGAGAGATGGATGAGAAGGTGTGACCATTCCCTGTGGTGAGTGCTTGCTGTCATTTTCTTCTCTTTCTTTGGTGAGTACCTGTACTCTCTGGCAAGTTTAAAAGAAGGAGAATCTGGTTAAGTTTCTACTGGGTGTTGTACGTATTCAGTTGAGTTCAAGGGAGCAATTGAAAATGAGAAAGTGGGAAAGTTGTGTGTGGGGGGGTCTGGGCCTGAGCTATTTTGAGGGTTGCTGAAGGCAGTAAGCGAGGAGAGTCTTTAAGCTGAGTGGGCAAGGGAGCGGCACCGACAAGGATGTGGCGGAGCAGTGATTGGCTTGGTGTGTCACTTGGAGATTTAAATTGTGGGAAGTAGCACTAAAAAAAAAAAAAGAAAGGCAGAATTGTAGGTGACTTTCCATCAAGAGACTCAAAAAGCATGACTTTAATCCTGTCAAGAGGAAAATCTCTCAAAAGTTTTTATATTGTGCTTTAGATCAGTCTGGAAGCCATGATGAGGACAGAATAGGATGAGGAGAGAAGGTAAGGAGGGCAGTGAGAGAGATTTGCAAAAACTTGATTGGGGATGATGATAATTGTGTACAGGCAAAGAGATAGAAAGAGAAGGAGACATTTCTGCATGAATTAAACAAAAACATGTAATAGGGCTGGCAGGTAGTGAGATGGTTGAGGGCACTGGACTCCCACATGGCCGACTGAGGTTTAAGTCCTGGACCTGGCAGCTTGTTTTCTTGCCTTTCCTCTCTCTCTCTCTCTCCCTCTACCCCTCTCTGGCCAAAGTTAAATAAATAGATGAGGTTAAATAATTCTTTTTAAAGAAATGTAACACAGCGTTCCTGTAATCAAAGAGTTTACAGTTAATTGGGAATATGAAATATTGTTTATTTGACCTCACTCGCATAAGAGCAGGCGGATGCTAAGCCATTGTACATATGTAGACTGGTTTTTGTTGCTGACTATGTACAAATGCATTAAGCAGTTTATTATAGAGTAATATTCTGATTCTTTCTTACCTGATGTGCGCTGCATATCCAAGCCCTGGGGATGTGGCTTAAGCTTGTCAGGGAAGGGGAAATCAGCTCTGAGTCAGAAATTAAATGCTTCCAGGCACTTTGGTTTCTACTTATACCCTCCCCGCCTCCCTAACACCACGTCTGCCTCCAAACTAGAAAACATGAAATCTCTGCTTTCATGTGATCTCCTGTCAAGACCAGCTAGGAGAGAAATAGGTTAGATGGGGTGAGGGGGAAGGGTTCTCTAAAGTAGTCGCTCCCTAAGAAAAGGAGCACGTACCTGTCTTCACTTTCGTCATACATTAATGCTTCCTCACACAACATTTTCTCTTTCCTACTCACGAAATAGACAACTTAGTCTGTTTTCAAAAAGATAAACCGCTGATATGCTTTATTACTTGCAATTTCCATGCTGATAAGTTGAAACATTTCCTAATTAGGGAAGGTAGGTGTGCACCTGTTTTACTGTTATAATGATTCTTTTTTTTTTGGAGAGATTTTCGCTATAGGGCATGTGCGCTCGCCAGACAGACAGAGACATAAAGACAGAAAGCGAGAAATCACCCCCCAGGGGGGATGGTCAAGCTGCAATCCCTTCTCCTCCATTCTCCTCTAGGGATCTTGGGCACGCACACACGCCCGGCGTGAGTTTTAAGCCACTGGGTCCGGGACGCGAACTGCAGTCGACTACGTGGGAGTCCAGCGACATAGCCATTACACTAACTGCTGGTTCCCATAATGATTCTTGATGGTTACAGACTTTTTCACTGACAGTTCAATGTCATTATCATCAAGTTACTTGAGCACCCCTCAGGCACACATAAAAACTGACAGAATTATCCCAAGTATTTGTTTAGAGAGCCCTGCTTTTCCTGTCAGCTAAAAGCCTCTGTTAGCACTGCAAGGAAGTGTCAGCCATTTCCTGTTTCTACTTTAGTCAGGTCAGGTCCCACTCACGCAGGGGTACCCCAACAGGTGTGGAGTGAGGACATCTCCACTGGGTTGCCTTACTCTGAACTCAGGAGAGGAGGTAAATCATGTGATAAGTTTGAGAACTTAAAACATTTTCACTTCGTGGAGGTCTTCAGAGTATTTGCTTCATATACTATTGTGTTCAGTCATTCAAAATAACTGGTAAGTATGCAAGGCCTTACTGCTGCTCTAATGAAGACCTAGTCTTCCATTTTGATTTAGACGATTTTTCTTTTTCTTTCTTTCCCCAAATAGGTGGCTCATGCTAAAATCCAGGCCTTAGAATCAAACCTGGAAAATCTTTTGACCAGAGAGACCAAAATGAAGTCTTTAATCCGGACCCTGGAACAAGAAAAAATGGCCTATCAGAAGATCGTGGAGCAAATCCGGAAGCTGCTGCCCGCCGATGCTGTCGCCACGTGTGAACTGCTGCTGAGAGACCTCAACTGTAACCCAAACAACAAAGCCAAGATGGGAACTAAGCCATAACTGGAGCTGTGTGGTCTCAGCAGAAGTGTCCCTTAGGCTGCTCCAGATAGGGGGGGCCTGCACGCTGCAGGCCCCTGGCTGGACACTGGAGCTGGTGGAACCACCTCACCCTGGTGCTGAGCCCTAAACGCAGGAGACCTCGCTCTCACCAACGCAGGCCAATCCTAAGCCATTGTACATAGGAAGACTGTTTTTTGTCTTTGTTGCTGACTATGTACATATATGCGAAATGGATCTGAGTTCATGCTCTCAGATAAAATGAGGAGATGTATATTTAGAGCTTTTTTTTTTCTTTTTAGTCAAAACTTCATGAAATCCTCGCCAAAGGGAAACTAAAGTGAAATTCCCCAGGGACACAGATGAAATCTTTTTTGTCTATATAGTGAAACAAAGCTAGAGCATCTTTCTATATTGAAACATACTTGAAAAAAATGAATGTATTTTTTTCTCCAAAGAACAGCATGTTTCACTCAATGATGGAAAAGTGGAAACGTTGATGTAACTCGATGTGTATTTGTCTTAAAAATTTACTGACATTGTCTCTGAGAGGAACATAACCCATTGCTAGTTATGCTCCTGTGGGGTCTTGGGGAAGGGAGGGGCCTTTCTCCCCCTGCCTGCTTCGTGCCAACTAGCGGGTTGCATCGGCACACATTTGTGTCTGATCAGGTGTACTTTAGACATACTTAAGAAAAGGCAGGGCGTCATGACCAGGTCTACCCAGCTCAAGGTAAAGGACAGTGTTGCTAATTTTCTAGCAAATTAGACCAGCATTGTTACTCAAACAAAATCCTATATTAGACCTCAGCAATATAATTTAGGACTTAAATTGCCTAGATTGCCTTTTTATTTAAATGACTCCCTTAGTGGTGAATGGACTTCCCTTTAATTGATGCCACCAAGGGACAAAGCTTTGCTATTTCCCCTCTGCCCCAAACTGTGAGAGCTCTTCATTTAATTCTCTCTCAAATTTAGGGTAAGGAAATACCGTTAAGATTGATTTTCTAAAGGTGACATGCTGTGTAGAGATTTTTTGTTTTCGTTTTTTGCCAATCGACAGAATTGAATAAGCTCTTCATCATCTTCCTCTTTCATGTGAAAATGTTTGAGAACTGTGAAATGTTTAGGAACGAACTGCCAAGATGCAATGGAAGGGAAGGGAAAAGTGGCACTGTGCCTAGCTAAAACCTGCAGCTGTGCGTTCAGACTCCCCCCTCCTCTCCCTACAGCTACCTTATCAGGGGGCATTCATGCATGCTGAGGGTATGGAAGGAAAGCAACTTTCAATGTACACAGACGATTCTCCACTTCCAAGATGATTCTACGATAGTGCCTCTGAAAGTAGATGCAGTATTTTTGCCTCTTAAACAGTATCTATCATCTCTGCTTTTTGCAGTATTTGTATTTTTCACAGATGGATTATCTGGGGTAATTTTCTTCAAAGGGAGTTTGTTCTACAGAAGCTGAAATGTATTAGAGTAGAAGAATTAAACTCTAAAGGTTTCAGAAACCCTTAATGAGTAGATGACACTTCTGAAAACCCCTCTGCAGTGTAGGCCAGTGTAAAGGTCACAACTATAAGGTCAGCATGCTCTTGAATCCAAGCATTTTCTTAAAAGACAACAAAGTCTTATTAGTAAACTTAATGTAATTTCTAGGATCTAGAAAATGCTGATTCTAGATACCCCAGTCATTTGGAAGCCACTAATTGATTTCTTGCTTGGATTTACTGAAAATTTCTTTATTTGTAGGAAGAGATGTTTTCCTTTCAAGAATAGGACAACAAATTTCATCTTACTGTCTGGCGATTAAAAATTACCATGTGAGTGTGATACTCAGGTGGTCACCAAGGAATCTTCGAGTTGCGGAAAGACACTTTTCCTTTTGTTACTCAGTTTAAGGTGAACTTTATTTTGGATGTTTAGAATCAACATTAATGCATCGTATTATGGTGTTCAGAGATTAAGGTGACTTGGATACAATATTTTCTTTTGAAATTGGATTTTCTTTTTCATTGGTGATTTTTAAAAACATGCTGCACAAGTTATGCTTCATGCATTGTTGCATCTTCATCAGATTAATGTACTGTCTAGTTCATTTCCAATAAATCCATTACTGTAATTTCCTTGGCTTACTGGTTTTTACTTTGCTTTCTTTTGGGGAGAGAAGCTCTGAGTTAGATTCCTTTACAAGATCTGCATAGGTGGGATTGTTACTGCTTAAAATTTAATGGAGGTCAGCCCAGCATGTGGCAGTGAAGGTAGTTGGATCCCACATGGCTTACCTCATGGTGTGAGTCCCAGACTCAGTGGCGTAAGAAACACAACAGCCACATGTGCATGTGTGATCCAAAGAGGAGTGCTTTCTCACTTTCCCTCTGTCTCTGTCTCTGTCTCTCCAGCAAACACACATACCCTCTGACAGTATATACATATATATATATTTTTTTGTTTTAATGGACATATTGATGATTCTTTCTAATAGTATCTGAGCAACAAAGATAAGAGACATTTATGAAAATACATTTTTACGATTTTCAGTTTCTTTTCCAAAGAATCCTCTGGCAAGGGACTGTAGAAAGAAAAATACAATCACACCCATAGTTTTGCATTCTACCTCTTTTGTAGTCTAGGCCCCCTCATAGGTCACAGAGGAAAGACCACACACACACACACACACACACACACCCCTTTCTGTGTGGATTAGCTCCTAAATAAAAATTAAAGGCACTTATTGATTATGAGGGCATGAATATATTTATTCAAAATATATAGCTTTTAGAATATTCACAAGCGTGTTTGTAGTCCATTAGAAGCATAGTATTAATGTATCTTCTCACTAACCCTAGGACTAAAATTTTCAATTATTTTGTAGTACATATAGTAAACATTTTGAGGAGGCACTGTAGGCTTAATAGTGTAGTCTCTTTCCTTTATGATAGAGAGAGGGAGAGAAAGAAAGGGGAGAGGAACATTTTGGAGGACTCCCTGTGTCACAGTGCCCCTGCCCCTGACTCCCAGTTAGCTAGGATTCCAGGCATGCATATCCATACCCAGCATATCCAGGTTTGCCTG
Organism: Tupaia tana; assembly: GCA_026018925.1. Lineage (NCBI taxonomy): Eukaryota > Metazoa > Chordata > Mammalia > Scandentia > Tupaiidae > Tupaia > Tupaia tana. The sequence continues at coordinate 74,876,549 of JAKSZU010000005.1, read as the reverse complement.
GGAGCCAACCCGAGGCTTCCTGCGCAGCTTCCAGCCTCCCATGCAATGGCACTACCTGTGTGCCAGTATGGCTGGGGCCAGTACAGTCTCTTAATATTCACATTGACTTACTCATTTATCACCACATCACCCATTTGTTTCTCATGGTGTTAGACTGGGAATAAGAAATTTGATGTGGTAGCTGATTTAGTCCTCTGCCACAATGTAACCCGCTCATGAGCTGCAATGTAATAAAGAAAAATAAATAAATAAAACACTAGATTTAGGGTGGGAAGTTTTAAATCTGAGTTTGATCACTTTTATTTATTCATTCAACAGTTCTTGGGAGCCTATTCCAAGCTAGAGACCAAGTATTCAGACATGGAGAAGATACAGTCCTTGTCCCCAAAGAGTCTTGGTGTAGGATGCAGGGAAGGGAGAGGGGGATTGGAAATCAGGAGAGTTTATACTTTAGGAAGTACGCAAAGTGATACAGACAAGAGTCCTTTCAGCCTGGACAGGAGGGGCTGAGGGGCAAAAGCTTTGTGAAGAAGGGGTGCTTGATCAAAATCTGGAAGAGCCAGTGGAAGTTGACGAGGCTGTGTCAAGCAATATATAAATGAGAGAGGGTGTATATAAAGTAAAAATCACTTTTTCAAAAAGTTTATTTATTCTATAAGTGAGACAGAGAGAGATAAAGACAGGGATAGCGCCCTTGACAAGGTCTTGAACCTGCAATCCACCCCCAGTGTCAGCCAGCCTGGATTGTAGGCACATACATGCCTGGTATGCTCAGGAGGATCTCCAGATGTGAAGTGGAAATTTTTTCACATGGGTCTGCTTTGCAAAATGTTGCATTCCATCTCTGTGCCACCACCCAGCCTTCAGAATGCATTTTTTAATCCCAAAGCATTAATAGTATATTAGTGAATATGCAGTAAGTAGTAATTGAGCATGAAGGCTTAGGACATTACTGTAAACTACTTTAGACTTTACAAATACTGTACATGTAGGCATGTAGGCTACACTAAATTTATTTTACAATTATTAATTTTTAAATGCATGCACCAGAAAGAGCAAGGAAGCACCCCCGTATGTGGCCACAATCCTTTTTCTTCTATTGCTTTGTCGTGTCAGGATCTTGGGTACACTTGCACATGTGCCTGGTATGTTTTTCAAGCTTCTAGGGCCAGAATTTGAACTGCAGTCAGTCATGTGGGATCTAGAGTGCTCTTCACAGTGCTTAACCTTTATGCTACAGAGCTGGCCTTTTTTTTTTTTTTTCTTTCATGAATAATAAATGAATCTTAGCATCCTGTAACTTTTTTACTGTACAAATTTTTTGACTCTTTTGTTATGACACTTAGCTTAAAACACAAACACATCGTATACCTGTACAAAAATATTTTTTCTTTACATTTTTTATAAGATTTTTTTCCTATTTGAAGTATTATCTCTATTTTTCTGTTTTAAACTTTTTTTTTTTTTTTTTTTTTTGGTTAAAAATCGAGACACAAAATGGCATACACACGAGCCTAGGCCTATGAGGGAGAATCAGGATCATCAGTATTTCTGTCTTCCACCTTCACAGATTGTCCCTATTGGATCATCAGTAGGGTCTGTGATGAATTCACAATGGAACATTAAATCAAGCGCCAGAGAAACTGATAACACTGGCGATGTGGTAAACACAACATAAACGAGGCTGCTGCCAGCACCACAAGCCCTACTGTTTTGCAATCAACCTTTTTAAAATGTAAACTGAGGCAAAATATGTAAAGCAAAAGGAGTTTAATTGGCCATAAGTGTGAGGACTGCGCCTGGCACGCAGCTGGGATGAACATCAGGTTGCCCTGAACCTGTGCACTGAGGTCTTAAAATCTTAAGCAGGTTTTAGTGGCAAAAACCACAAGCAGGGGGGAAAGGGGAGGAGAGAGTATACCAGTCATTCTGAGACAGTTATCCTTGGTACAAGGATCAATAGAAAGGGTGGTGTCAGTCCAAGGTTGGACAGGGCGGTCTGTGGGCAGATGTTCTAGCAGATGTAGTCCTGCCTGGTTGCAGTGGGCTTTGTGCAGAGTTGTGATTCTGGAAGGGTTCTGTAAATAACAGTTCTTGTTATCAGGCTTACCAACATGAGGAAGACACCTCCTCCCATGGCCTTCCCCAGATTGCTTTAGTCAGGGTTTAGCACAAATTCACATGAATGACTCCATTTTGATTCTGGCAGTTTTCACGAGTAGAAGGAATACACTCTAAAACAACCATTAAAATGATAGTATAGCAAATGGAACAACCAGTGACATGGGTGTTTCTTTTCATGATCAAGTATTCTGTACTGTACGTTAAGTACAGTACTTTTATACAGCTGGCAGTGCAGTAGTTAAATCAGCATCACCATAGACACTTGAGCAATGTATTGAGATAGAGTGTGATTATAGCCACAATGTTACTAGGGATAGGGTCTTGTCATCCTCATCATTTTATGGGACCACTGGCATACACCATCACTGGTGGAAACTTTGTTACGTGGAGCCCAGCGGTAAGGGTAGTTAAGTGTAGTATCACAGGGCTGTCTGGGAGATCAGTTTCCTAGTCAAAGAGGTCTCTGTCAGGAAGGACCATGTGGAGTCTGCGATTTACCTAGAGGGCAATGGGAGCCACTAATAACCAGTAACCTAGAGAGACCTCAGACTTGCTCCAGTCCGTTTTACACATGTGAACAGAAACTAGAGAATAGGAGACTACAATCAGGTGAATGCAATAAAAATCTAGGGAAAAATGAAACAAAACACTAAAAGCCTGACTTAGGACAGTGATCTTTGGGAAAGAGAGTCACCCTTGACTTCTTCCTCTCTGACCCAGTCATTGAAGCCTGCAAACTTTGTCTGCAGAATTTTTGCCCATCTTTCTCCATCTCTATTGCAGTTACCGTAGTTCGTGTCCTTTGTCTCGTATGCTCAACCAAGACCATCCCCTATGTGTACGGGCAAACTCCTAAGCCACAGATTTTGAGCCCTTTGGTTTTAGCGTTGCTGAATAAGAAGTGCAAGCAGAAGAAGGGATGAATGTCTCAGGCAAAAAGGGGAGAAGAATCTAGAATTTAGAGGGAATTCACTGGAAGTGTATCAGAAGGAAGAAAGCAAAATAGGAGTATTTCCTATGTTGACTTGCACCACCTTGGGCATATTCAATTTTCTTTTTATGTTTATGTTCTATTTTGTCTAGCAAACAATTACTCTGCTTCAGTCTTCTCTGCTCCCTAATTTAGCCTTTCTATAGTAAATTGGGTACTTATAGGGAGAAACCAACATTCACTGTTTAACAAATCCATTAAAGCTTGTGTAATTAGAGCATTCATTAGGACTTTGAAAGTGCTTATATTTAAAATCACAGGGCAAGGCAGGAAGGGAGGTACCAGTGACCTGAGTGAGCTAATATGCTTGGTTCTCTTCTTATTCTTTTGAAACTAAACTTATTAGCAGCTATGTATGCCCTTGGATAAACTGTTCCACTTAGTCAAAGAGTGAAAGGATGTATTTCACATGCTGTTTTATGAAAGGATTACAAGACAAAATACAAGTGTCAATTTGGAAAACATACTTGCTTACAATTGTATTTTTCTGTTCTCTACTCCTCCTGAGCAGGAGAAAATGGGCAAAAGAGTTATTAAAAGCAGCGTACTCTGCCTTGAGGGCACTGCTTCTATCAAAAACCCAATTCTTGTGAGCCAATGCTAATCCTCTTTTTGAAGGATTGCATGTGGAGGGATGACAGCCATGTACTGTTTTCCTATGCGGGATAGCTTTACCTGTGGCAGGCAGTGTCAGACAGTGTGAGTGAACCCCCATGCTTGTGTGGGCATGTCACTGGACTTGTCACCAGCCCAGGCTTATTTGTGTACATGGTAGGTTGCATGGGAGAACTGGTTCCACCCGTTACGTTATTGGATTGGTAACCTCATGATGTGTTGGTAGCATCTGTGAGATCCAGCTCTCATGACTCCGAAGCAGATTTGTTTATTACCTCAGATTTTCCCAAAGAACGCCTATGGGTGTTAAAAGCTTAACAGGTTTTGTGATCAAATATATTTGAGAGACAGTAGATTAAACTACATTACACAGAATTCTTCACTGCTGGGCTTTACAGAAACTTTTACATCTGCAGGTCTTCAGGAGGAATACAGAGTGGGCGAGGAGGCCACGTTGCTCAGTATCATCCTCCCCCGGTCTCAGCCAGCACTGGATCACAGGTGCACACGTACGAACCCAGCCTACACAGGGAGATCTCTAACGTGAGTCAGGAACCTAATGTGAGTTTGCCTCATGAAGCATTGCATCTTACTGCTGGGCCTCTATCTGACCCATCTTACAGATTTCTTACTGAATTCTCATACATAAACCAACTCATAGCATTTAGCCAGTAGTCTTTTCCTTGCAGTCTGGGCACGATGAATTAGGAAAATGTCAATTTCTATTCTAACGGAGTCTATTAAAGGCGAAGGAAATTCCTGGATAGAGATTCTCAATCTGTATTCTTCAATTGCCATCGTCACCCAAAAGCCCACGTGGTTGTCCAGTCTAGGTGCTTTGGGGAAGTAAGGGAGAGAAAAATGCCTTAATGTTCTCTGGCAGCTCAGCTCTGCATTCTCCATCTGTTCTTATTCTTGGACTCTAGCTGGAAAAGATGACCGTGGAAGGAAAGGAACCAGAAGTACAATGTTTTGGCTTCATGGGCTGTTGGAGGGCAAACGGGATCATGGAAACATTCTGAGTATATCTATCCAAGATCAACCATAAATCGGCTTTGCCCGACATGGTTTCAGATGTTTTTGTGTGACTGAAATAATTATGTAAGTTGACTGGATCTGAATCAATCTGAAAAGGGGCTTCTAGGGGCCGGCGGGTGGCATGGTGTTGAGGTGCTGGATTCCCATATGGCTGACCGTGTTCCTAGTCGCAGACCGGGTGGCTTACTTTCTCATTCTCTCTCCCTCTCTTTCTCTCTGTCTCTCTCTGGTAAAATTAAAAGGTTAATGTTAATAAATAAAATAAAAAAAATTCTTTAAAAAATTTTTTAAAAAAGAAAGGGGTTTCTAAGGGCATGCAAGGTGTATGATAGGAAATAAATTTTGCTTTATTTTGAGGAACAATGTGGAGAAAGAAAGGACCAACAGATTAGAACAAGGGATTCCTGGGATTACACCTGTGCTTACAATTACACTGCACTGGCCGACTGCTTGAATGAGTTGGTGAGTGAATGGAAGAAATCACAGTGTTTTGTATTTTCTAGAAATACAAACTAGTATTTGATAAAGTAATTGAGCAGTATCATTAGTAAATTTGGGGCCATTTGCCTGTGACTGAATGACCTAGAATTTCTAGGAAATAGCCTTCCTTTTTATTAGGAGGATAAAAGATGGAAAATGACTCATTGTGGATGTACTTCTTTGTTAACATCATTTAAATGAAGGCATTTCAAAGCATTTATGTTGGTTGCTCTAACATCTTTTCCTCTTCACCTTGGAGTTGCATCATCTCTTGATTTTTGAGAATTTACTTCATTAGATCAACTAACACATGCATTGTACGTTCTAGCATTAGTGTGCATAGAATTCAGCTTGGGAGATTGTAACTTATTTTGTATTAATAATGTCATTGTCTGAGCTTTGAATCAAAGGAATAATCATCACCCACAAAGTGCGATCTGAAGAGCACTGACTAATCTCTTGCATGTCTCAAATTTGCATCACCGAATTTAATTAAATTCAGTTCATGTACATTGACTGAATAGTTGATGTGTGTGTGTTCTAGGGGAGAGATAAATACCTACATTTTAGCTTGGTGAATACCACAGTAAGATATGTTTGAAGATTTATTTGTATATAGGCAGAAAAGCAATGGAAAAGCAAGTACCTTTTAACTGAGCTTTACAGAGTCAGAAAAAGATCAACGGGGAACCAGGGTTTTTGTGTGGATGCCGTGGTGTGGGAAGAGGGCACGTGAATTATCCAGGCTAATTCCTTGATGAGTGATTCCCCAAAACACTCATAATCTTTGATGACTGATTCTGCTTCTGAATCCTATGACAAGGAGGGAGAAGGTAATATTAGTATAATCTGAGAAGTATCCCACATACTGCCCTCCTTCTAATGAAAGTAATAGCCGCCATCAGTGGTGAATTTTCCAGTGCTTCAGGGTCCCTTATTGGTGTGAGGAACTTCCGTGCTTCTGGACCGAATTCTGTATTGATAATTTCATATCATTCCTTTTGAAGGGGATGATATAAAATTACCTGACATTCAGATCCCACAAATTTGGATCTATTCCTAGCACCATTTATTGTATGGCATATCAATTAGGGTTTAATCACAAGACATAAACCACACAGTAATTTACACAGGGAATGTTTGATAAAAGATTTTTGATAGTTTTTGTTTTTTAATTTGCCAGAGAGTGTGCATATTTGCCAGAGACACAGAAACAGAAAGAGAGGGAGAAAGCACCACCTAGTGGGGCATGGTCGCAATATAATCACTTCCCCTCCATTTCTTCATATAGCTGGGACTTGAGGCATGCACTCAAATGTGCCCGGCATGTTTTTCCAAACTGCTTGGTCCAGGACTCAGATTACTCAGACATACGAGATCTGGCTCCTTTAGCCACCAGAACACAGAACCAACATCATTTTTTTTTTTTTTTTAATGTTTTGCCATAGGGTGTGTGCACCTACCAGAGAGACAGAGAGAACATTAGAAGGAAAGTGAGAAATCATCTCTCAGGGGGATGGCCATGTTATAGGATGGGAGAGTGCTGAACTGCATTGTGTAAAATCCTTGGTTCTTTGGGTCCAGATCACCAAAATTACAGACCTGTCCCTATGCACAAAATAAAGCCACAACCATGATAAAAGTAAGTAGAAAACAGAATTTAATAGGAAAAGAAGATTTTAGAAAAGAAGGACACCCAAAAGAATTTTGGGTGGGAAGGTTGCTAGGGAGCAACTGCATTTGAAAGTGGTTTAGGTGTTATTACCAGAGGCGATCATGAATATTTAACAGTTGGAGATCTGTCATACTATCTATGTCCTTCGTTTGAATTTAAGGGCTGTCTCCTGTGCTTGCACATCTTTCTCACAGGTGAAGAATTTGAGGAATTTGATTACCTAACTGTGCACACCCAGCGTGAGCCATGATGATAAGAGCATCCTAATTAGGATGAACTGTCCAATTAGTTTATTGCCCCACTGGGAATCAGGATGTTGACCAAAATGTCTGGTTGGGTCTTTGTGTATTTGAGGAATGATAAGAGGGAAATTTACAATCATCCCTGTGTGTCTTCCTCAGGTCTCAATGAAGAAAAATGGGATTTGCCTGGCCTTCTTGGCGCCAGGAGCTGGGTAGGAAGAAGGCATTTTTATGGAGTGTTTGGTTAGAATTCCTGATAAGTTGTGATTGATGTGGGAGGTGTCCTTCTACTATTCTCTTAGGGCTGCCGGCTCATTACTAACTCGCTGCTTACCGCAGCCACGCCATAATCTTTCCTCCTCCATTGTCTTCCTGGGATTTGGGGCATATATGTATGTGTGCCTGGTGTGAATTTCAAGTCACTGGGTCTGGGACTTGAACCACCATTGGCCATGTGGTAGTTCAGAGCCTTCTAAGCCACCTGCTGGTCCTTTTCTTTTAAAGACAAGATCTTTCTTGGACCAGCAGATGGCATAATGGTTATGTCACTGGACTCCCAAGTAGTCAACTGCAGTTTGAGTCCTGGACCTGGAGGCTTAAAACAAACTGGGTGCATGTGCATGCATGCCCAAGATCCCCAGAGGAGAATGTAGGAGAAGGGATTGTGGCGTGGCCATCCCCGTGATTTCTCGCTTTCTCGCTCTCTGTCTCTTTGTCTCCAGTGAGTGCATGCTCCCTATAGCAAAAATCTCTCTCAAAAACAACAACAAAACAAAACGACAAGATCTTTCTGTCATGATCCTCCTGCCTCAGCCTCCTGAGTAGCTGGGATGATAGGCATGTGCCACCACACCTCGCCATTTTTCAGATAGTCTTTCTATGTTGCCCAGGACAGTACCAAGCTCCCGAGCCTTCTGCCTCAGTCTCTCCATCACTGAGATTGGACCAGAAATCAATCCCATGCCTTCTATATGGTCTTAGCCCCCAAGCCTAGTGTCATAGCAGCAGTATGCCCCACAGCTGGGCCTAACAGAAAGATTTATTACCTGTAGTAGGGAGTTTGAGTAATGCGGGGTTAACAAGGAGTGGAAGGAAGTTTCAAGAATACAGAACTAGCCGATACAGGGGGCTTAAAGGAAGCACCAAGGAAGGAACAGATCTAGAAAAGCCTGTCCCTGCACCCCAACCTCCACCCCAGGTCGAGTCTCACAGCGCAGTGGAAAAGGCACAGCTGTGGCTCTCTGGATGGTGGAGAAGATTGCTGAGGCTGTGCAGCTGTGCTAGGAGGGCCAACAGGTGGGGTAGTGGTTAAGGTGCTGGACTCCCATATGGCCGACTTTGGTTTGAGTGCCAGTCTGACAACTTCAAACACGTGTATGCCCAAAAGTCCAAGACAAGAATGGAGAAGTGTGGCCATCCCCTCTAGGGAGTAATTTCTTGCTTTCTGTCTTTCTATCTCTCCAGCAAGCACATGCACCCTATAGCACAAATCTCTCTCTAAAAGAAAATAATAAATAATAATAAAAAATAAATTTAAAAAGTAAAAAAATTAAAAAGGGGTGCCAGGGAAGCCATGGATGGACTGGGAAGAGCTGGGTTAGCGGCACTCTCCTGCTAAGGGAGTGTGGAGAGCCATGCACAGGAGGTGCCCTGCACAGACAGCACCACAGAAGCCTGGTGCTGGAGGAGCTCTGGCCTGCAGGAGCCTCTACAGAGGAGGGTCACGGAACCAGGAAACAAACTCTGTCTTCCTGTAGGGTCCCTCAAGTACCCTTTATCGACAAAGTTCAAATCTGACCTGAATACAAACTGTGACAGAGAAGCACAGGATCCACCTTGTTATCTCCGAACTGAGAACAAGAGCTAGATTTGCATCTCAAAGGCAATCCATTCATAACCAGCCCTGATAGTGCCCACGTGTAGGTCATTGACATGACCTCATTTAAGTCTTACACGAATCCTGTCTGTCCCAAGTAAATTTTATTAGCATAAAGCACTGCTTGTGAATCTAAGTATTTCTGAATATACTGAGAAATCTGGGTTTCAGGACCTATTGTGAGGAAGACCGCCCAGAACCATAAGGTGTTTCCCATAAGACCACGTCTGAGAGGAGTCCCAAGAAGCGACTAGAAGAAGGGTGGGGGAAAGGATCTGCCGGTCATTTCAGCTTTCCTGACAATTTCAGCCACGAGGATTTGTTCTTGGCATCAAATCTGGAAAATAAGACATACGGTAGGATCTTGGCTAAGAGTTTAATTAAAAAATATTCCAATTCTGTTGTATTTAGCCAATACTTCGTGGCAAAGAACTGAAAATTTGTGTTTCCTCTGTGCTCCGTCATCAATTAGCATGATGATTTGGGGCTTTTTTTTTCTTCAGTGTATGTGGCTGAAGTTTGAATGGGAAAATATAACCTTAAAACAAGTTTGCAACTAGGTTTCAAAAACATAGTTTTAACAGTTAAAGTATATAGGGATTAATTCAATTGTCGAGTGCTCTAATGAGTGTTATTACAGAGCTCTCCACTAGATGACACTGTTGTTTCAAGTTATTTGCATCGACCTTTGCTTTGAGCGGACTTTGAAGAGGAGCAAGCTACTTCAAGACATTATGCGGTTCACCCTTCTGCTTCCAGGTAAAATGTCTCAAATATAGGAAAATATAGTTTACTTAGAAATGCCTTCAGGGAAACTACTTAAGTCTCCCTTTGTAAATCCCTAAAACTTAATTCTCTTTATTGTCAAGAAATTGTTTTATGTATTAAATCTATATTTTTAATACTGCTGTTTAAACACATTTCTTCTTCTGTTCTCACTGGAGATGAAGAAAAACAGATCATCATCCTATATATAAAAGCCTTTCAAATATAGAAGACCAATATAAAATTTCTTTTCATCTTTCTTTCCTTAGGGCAAAAAATAATATAATTTCTTTAACTTTTTATCACATTTCTTTGTCATTCATTTTGCTTGATATTTCATGATTTTTGATGAGCGTTAGTTTTCAAGTGGACTCTAAAATACTCCAAGGGCTTTAGAATTTGTTCATGGCCAAGTCATATGTCAGTTTCTAAATGGTTCAGCCATGTGATCTGACAACAGTTTCTGGGGTTCTCCGACAAACCCAGATAATGAAGCTAATGTTGGCGTAAGTTACTTCACTCTGTTATTTACAGTAGAGGCTGAGTGGACAGGCATTCATGACTCTGACCTGTCTTGGACAAACTGTCTTTGAATGTGCTATGATCACTTTCGTTTCTGGACCTTTGCACTGTTATCTCTCTGCCTGGGATGTTCATCACATTCCCACCCATTACTGTCCCTATGCACCGTCTACTTTTCTTTGTAGAATTTGCATGCATGTGACAATTGAAATATTTACGAGCATTTGTTAATATCTTTTTTCCCCCCGTAACACTTTATTAAGTTAGGGATAATGTCTGCTTTATTCATCTATAAAGTGCCAGCTCTTGGCTGGGGATATGGTAGACACAAAATAGAAACTCAGTAGGTCTATCTTAACTGATTATTGGTCTAATTCTCACTTGTTTTGCATCCTTTTCCAGAGAGAGAACTATTTGTAGCAGGGCAATTTTCAGGAATCGGGAAATAGACAGGAGCATGACTCATTCTAAGATCTGAGAAAAAAAAAAAAAAATGGACCTTTATGGGAGGAAGAGAGCTATACACACCAGTCTGGTGAAGAAGGTCAGGTCAGACTTTAGAGTCTATCCCATAGGCAATTAAAACTATTGATGGGTTTTTAAAGAGGGAAACGATAAGGTCAGATTGTCACAATTTACCAAGAATGTTGAATGGTTTATGAGGACAAAGGTCATTCGTGCTGGTAATTATAGTTGTAATCGCCACATTGAGCCTACTCTTCCTTAGTAATTTTCTTTCCAGCTGTGATTGAGGTTATTTTGACCATGCTTTAGAAGCCTTTCACACAATAGAAATGATGACAATGATGTGGATAATCACAACACAATAGCTGACAGTTGTTGAACACTTTATTGTGTACCGAGTACTGGACTAATCACTTCATAAGCATTTTATCAGTGATCAGATTTTAGCAGACATGACAATCATGTTATTTCTTACTAAATATTGCTAGGGCCCTACATTCAGAGCTTCTGATTCAATAGTGTAGGTGGGCCCTGATAATTTTGTGTTTCAGGTAATATCGCAGGAGATGCCAACGTTGCTCGTCCAGGGGCCACAGACCGAAAACCTGAAAACTGCATTGTAGCATTTAGCTGTCAAGACAACTGTAAACATTAAGTACTATTGGGCCAGCCAGTGGCTAGTGGTTGAGGGTGACTGGATTCTATACAGCCCACTCTGAGGTCCCAGTCCTGGACCTGGAGACGTGAAAAATGTGCTGGGTACGTGTGCATGCAACCCCAAAATCCTGAGGGGAGAATGGAGGAGAAGCAATTGCAGCATGGCCAGCCCCCTGGGAGTGCTTTATCATTTCCCCCTTCTCTTTCTCTCTTAAGTGAAGGTAAACACACCCTATAGTAAATTTAAAACAAAAAATAAATACTACTATTCTATTTATAAACGAGGAAACTGAAGCTTAGAGAGAGTGAGTAACATAGAGACAGAGCTGGTAAAGGGTAGAACTGTCCACACCGGTTTCCTAACTCAAAAGTTGATCTTAACCCCTAAAGCAATGGTTTCAAACTGTGCATCAGAATCAGCTGGGGAGCTTGTTAAAATTCAGGTACCTGAGTTTAACCACTATGTAATAAATCAAATATTCTAAAGTAGTATGGGCTATCTTACGTGACAACCTTCTTGAAGGATTCTAATGCCTGACAATTTTGAGAAATAGTTCATTTGGTTGCACATTGTAATCTCTTGGGAGTTCAAACAAATACTGATGCCTGGCCCCACCCCCAGATAATCTGATTTCTTTTGGGTAGGATGTAGCTTGGGAATTAGGTTTTTACAATATTCCCCAGGCGATTCTATTATGCAGCTTGAGAAGTGAGAGAACACTGCATCAAGATTGTGCCTCTCGAACTTGACTGCTCATTTCTGAGACACTCGCAAATGAATTCATTATGCAAAAGAGAGGTTAAAGCCAGAAAAGAGTCAACGTCAACTTTTAGTAGGAAGGAATCCCGAAGGCAGAAGTCCTGGGTTTTGGGCCAGCTCAGTGGCACAGCAGTAATGTGCTGCTTGAGCTGAGCTGTATCCAGGTTCAGTTCTCTGACTGAGCTGCATCTGGGTTCAGGTCTCTAGCTGGCATATACACACAGGGTACATGCACTCATAATCCTGGAGATTTTTTTTTTTTTTTTTTTTTTTTTGGAGAGGTTTTTCGCTATAGGGCGCGTGCGCTCACCAGACAGAGAGACATAGAGACAGAAAGTGAGAAATCACCCCCCAGGGGGGATGGTCATGCCGCAATCCCTTCTCCTCCCTCCTCTCTGGATCTTGGGCACGTACGCACACGCCCTGGCGTGGGTTTTAAGCCACCGGGTCTGGGACACGAACCGTGGTCGACTACATGGGAGTCCAGCGACATAGCCATTACGCTAACTGCTGGTTCCCAATCCTGGAGATTTTGAGGTGAGCCCCTACTAAGGGTGTGTGTCATTATCTCTCTTATGAAAGAAACTTAAAAAAAAAAAGAGAGAGAGAGTTTTGGGCTTAGGTTCTATCATTTCCTAACTCTGCTATGGTTACAGCAGAGTTGAGTAAGTCACTGAAAATGTTCTGAGCCCCAATTCCCTTATATGTAAAACGAGAATAATGATCAGACTATGTACTCTACCATTGCATAGCTTTATTGCGAAAATGAAATGAGATCACATGGCTTTAAGACTTTATAATCTCTTGAATACTACACCAGTGTGAGGGATTATTTTTGCTATGTTCAAGGGAGAGTTCTCACCAAGGATCTATCCTGGCTGGCAATAAGTAAGGCTCGTTTATTTTTTTCCACCTGCAGAAGCCATAATTCTCAGCTCATATTTAGGTAATTATGTCAAATATATTTCCTTGGATTCTTTTTTCTGGCAGTCATAAACAGAGATGAAAATCTCTTTTATATCGTTGGTATGCTTTCCTGAAAGCACACAATTATGGGCAGGACTAATGTGTGGAGAATGCTTAAAGGCAGTTTATTGTGACTTGCTTAGGACATAGAACCATCTGAAAAGCCATCACAGAGGAAAAAAGTCACTCACAGTCTAATTTAAATAATGGCTGCATCTTTGCAATAATGTCAGACTGTGACAGTTTATAGGTTTTAGATGGCAACTCCTGCAATTTGTGAGAACAGATCATCTGCCAGTGGACCCAAAGTTACTATCCCATGCACATTTGTGAATTTTTAAAGGAAAATTGAATGGGCAGCTGCCTTTACAACCAGGTAAATCTAGGTGTGAATGTAGCCATCAGGTGACTTTTTTTTTTTTTTCCTTTAAAAAAATCATCTGCTTTATGAAGCTCTAATTCTCGTTGCCCCATTTCTCATTTTCTAGTTCCTATAATGACTCCTTGGAAAAGTGGTAGAAAATATTGGGGAGGGGCTGAAGAAATATCTTCATGAAGATGGAATTGGGAGAATTGGAAGCCATTTTCTCACCCTTTGTACACAAGTCCATGTTGACTCTGGGAAGTTAGGGAGGTCCAGCCTGGAGGGTCAGTTGATGTAGAAGGGATGACAGAATGAATTAAAGAAAGATTTCCATTGATGCTTTTCAACAATGAGCTTTCCTAACCCCTTGCTTCCATAGAGATGTGATTTCTTCCCCTGTATGCAAAATCTGTGAACCAGGCAGGATGGGGAATGAGTCTGGACCCTTTGTCCATCTATCTCCATGCACAAGGAATGAGGTCCTGTGAATGGGGCAAGGTCACTACTCCTTTTGTCCTGGGAATAAAGGGTGTTCCCAAAAGTGAAGGGTAGGATATCTCTTTGCTCTGAATCTGGAGTGAAGATGACAGAGATCCAGGGCTGAAGTAATAATTACTGTTTATAGAATAAAGATTAACAAAATTTGTTTATTGAATTCCCCCAAAGGGCACTTTCATTTTGGATCCTAGCTTGTTGAACTGCAAATGTTGTAGTATTTTCTGACAAATATTTTTGAGTTGGCTCTGTGGCCTGGTGGTTAAGGCAACCAGATCCCACAAGGTCTACTGTGCAGTTCAAGTCTTGGCCTCAGAGCTTGAAAATGTGCTGGGTTGGGGCCAGAAGATGGCACAGAGATTATGTTGCTGGACTCCCACATGGCTGACCATGGTTCAAGTCCCAGACTCAGTGGCTTGAAACTCATGTCAGGTGAGTGTGCATGTGTGCCCAAGATCCCAGGAGGAGAATGGAGGAGAAGGTATTGCACTGTGGCCATCCCTCCTGAGGAGTGATTTCTCACTTTCTCTCTCACTGTCTATCTTCCTCTCTGCATGCACCCTAAGGCAACAATCTCTAAAAAAAAAAAAAAAAAAAAAAAAAAGGAAAAGCATGTTTGTGTGTGTGCATATGTACCAAATTCCAGCAGGGTGAAGAAATGGAGGAGAAGGGATTACAGCAAGACTATACCCATTGGGGGGGGTGCTTTCTCCCTCTCTCCCTCTCTCTCTGGAAAGAGACACACATTTAACAAACTGAAAAGAGAAGAAAAAAAGGGAATTTCAAAAAATGTTTTCAACTGGTTTGCCAATAACCTTCTAACTACTACATTTAATGGTGTCATCAGTGTTCACCTGATTAACCATTTGGCATTGATGAACATCCTACTTAGCCTTCTCCATTTACATGGCTTCCTTGCCTACGATCAAAGCCCAAAAGTAGGATATATGAAGGAAGTTGGACAGTGGTTAGAGAAATAGAAAATAAAACCTGTGCTATGAGCTATTAATCTGGGCTTCCATAATGTTTTGTTCTTTTCTCAGTAATAGTATTTACCAATTTGTATTGTAAACTATTGCCTTATCCTATTAAACTATGAAACCCTTCAGGGCTAGGTGGTATATTACCTCACTCAGTACACATGGTACTGGTACATAATAGGTGTTTCATAGATGTTTATTAAATGAATAAATAAATTTTGAATCAACATATAAAAATCCCAGTGGAGATCAGGAATTTAGAAGTACTTATATTTCATACAGTGTTCTGTTTTAAAATAAGTATGTATCAGCTAACATGTTACTTTACTTGAGAATATAGTCACATTGCTCTCACTTCTCAAAGCTTTTAGGATCATGAAATTCCATTTTGGGAAAAAGTTCCATACTTTTCTTAAGATCTATTCCACTCCGTTCAATAAGCTCACTATTTTATTTAGTATAAAAGAGTCAGCATACAGTCTCATGGCTCAATGGAGGATCCTGTTTTTAGCAGTCCTTGTTTTTTTTTTGGAGAGGCTTTTTGCTATAGGGCGCGTGCGCTCACCAGACAGACAGAGAGAGACAGAGAGACAGAAAGCAGGAAATCACCCCCCAGGGGGGATGGCCACGCCGCAATCCCTTCTCCTCCATTCTCCTCTCGGGATCTTGGGCACGCACGCACACGTGCCCGGCGTGAGTTTAAGCCACCGGGTCCGGGACGCGAACCGCGGTCGACTACGTGGGAGTCCAGCGACATAGCCATTACGCTAACTGCTGGTCCCAGCAGTCCTTGTTTTGGTTGATTGAGTCCTTATCTTTTTCTGCCTGTCTTTCTTTTCTTGAATCTTTATTGAGTACCTTCTCTGGGCCACGTGCTATTCTAAGAGTCTTGTCTCATGTGTCTTTGTCCCTATCACAGTGGGGCAGCAATCTGTTGGCTGCCCCAGGTCTCTACCTGGGCCTCAAACAGTCTACCTTGTTCAGAATCCTCAGGTTACCCCTTTTGTATTAGTCTAATTGGATTTACATGGGGGATTGGGTCTTGAGGATCTTCTAGACTCAGCTTTATACTGTGCTGGAATGAGTCCCTTAGCAGACTTCAGGCCCTTTTTGAAAGAATGAATTACCCCAGACTTCTTGTACTTTCTTGGAACATTCCACTTGGGATGTTTGGGGTCTTTTCCTACAATCAGGCCATTGTCAGGGTTATTCCAAATATTTTAATAATGGATTTCAATAACGTAAAAGATTATGCTCACCTTCTTTTTCTCCTAGGAGGCTCCTAGACCCTTTTGTAAATTTGTCCACGTCCCACAAATGCTGACTTTACTGATTAAGGAATATAGGGCGGGGGAGACTTTGTTAGGTTCATAAACCTTTGTTTTATATTCCTCTGGCCTCCTGGCAATAGGTGGCTGCTAGCCTTACTTTTATTTATCTTAGAAGGGTCAATCAAGTGACTCTTCCCTGAAATAGAAAAGCCAGTTTATATATAAATACAAGAGTTATTAGAATAAATATTTATTTTAGAATTTCTTCTCAACTCTTTCAATATCCAAAGAGAGCGTTAACAGTAATAATAACTGAAATGTAAGATCACAATGTATGACCTTATCTTTTCGTATCTTTCTCAATAAAAACATGCTATTTGAACAACAAAATATTAAAAGTTAGTTAAATAGAGATATAGAGCAAAATAATTCATAGTTTTAGAGTGAAAGATCTCAACCACACACACCAGAGCTGGAACTGAAAATAAGACATGAAAAAAATCTCTAGGTTTAATCCTCTATTACTTCAAGCCCAATTATAGATGAGTTTATAAAAATACCTCGTTACTACACTATTTACTTATTTTCTGAAATGCAGGTGCTAGTGACAAAGCATACATACAATTCAAGGACATTTGCTCTGCTTAGGTTGTTGTGTTAGGGTACTTAAAGGACAAATATAAGTTTAAACTATAGTGTATCCTCCATTTCGGAATTTTTGTTATTTTTTATAAACCATAGAAATAGAAAAGTAGTCGTCACTTTTGTTTTCAAACTATTATATTGTAGAGGTCAGCAGGTGGAGTAGTAGTTAAAGTGCTGGAATCCCATATGACTGACTACAGTTTGAATTCTGGACCCGGTAGCTTACTTTCTCTCTCTATCTCTGGTCAAATTAAAATTATAATAATAATGATAAATAAAATTAAATAGATAATTCTAAATAAAACAAACCAAATTTATTGTAAATCTAAAATTTTCTAAGATGGATAAGTCATCGGTTGACATTTTTTCAGGAAGCCTAGAAAAATCATTCAGGCAATTTTTTCCATACATATTATTATTTTAAAATATAATTTTAGATATCAATTTAATATTGAAATATAGCATCAAAGCAAAACAAACCTAGATCAACACTTTATTCTTTTAATGCAAAGTAGAATAGTTAATGGTTTAAAGTGATTTAAACCATTAACTGTTTGACATGTCCTTTGTCAGTAAACCTGGGATACAGCCTAAATGCTGTACAAGCATTTGAGAAAGTCAACATCTACATGATGTGCTTTGGGTTCACTAAAATTTGAAATCCCCCCTATCAGTTCAATATGGTGAGAGAACAGCTAATTTATTCTCAGTTCTGGAACTGAAGCTATGACCGTGCAGTCTGTGATAACTCACTGTCCCTGCACAGCTGGAAGGATGCAGAAATGATTTCATTAGGAAGAAGATTCCAAGTTGGAAGATAGTTACTTTCACAAATCTCATAATAAAAACAGATTTTTGTACCTCCCATGTGCTTATTCTGCAAATATGTGGCAATTTCTGTCAGCTAGGTTTCATTTTCTAATTTGATCCTGGTTTGAATGTGAAACTGATTTGAATAAGTTAAAGGAAGGGTATTAAGGTTTTTTGGAGAGTACTCAGAAACTTCATTATCCTCTGTAGCCTCTTTGTAGTCGAATGTCACAGAATTCAGTGGGCAAGAGATCTCTCGTATTATGTCATATCTGTTAGATTATTTCATGAGTCAATGAGTTACAGAATGAGGGGTTGTTTTAGTTGGAAAAGACTGTGGTGATTTATCTAGTCCTGTGTTTCTAAACTGGTTGGAACTGTGGTGGAGGATAGGGTGGGCAGGAGGCCCAATGCGTGGGGACATTTTCTGGGAATTCTTTCAAAAGCCACAGGCAAGGGACCAGCAGTTAGCGTAATGGCTATGTCACTGGACTCCCACGTAGTCGACTGCGGTTCGCATCCCGGACCCCGGTGGCTTAAAACTCATACCGGGCGCGTGTGCGTTTGTGCCCAAGATCCCTAGAGGAGAATGGAGGAGAAGGGATTGCGGCGTGGCCATCTCCCCGGGGGGGTGATTTCTAGCTTTCTGTCTCTCTGTCTGTCTGGTGAGCGCATGTGCCCTATAGCGAAAACCTCTTAAAAAAAAAAAAAAAAAAAAGCCACAGGCAAACCTTCTCTCTCTGATCTGTCCTAACCTCCCCCCAGTCATGGCAGGCAAGAATTTCAGAGGTGGGAATGCATACTCACAGAAGCTTCTTAAGGGATTCTGATAAAATTGGCCAAGAACCATCAATCTCATATTCATGTTTAAATAAAAAGAAGGAGAAAGAAAAAGGAATTCCAGAGAGGTAAAGTAATTCCTATTAGTAATAGACTCAGACCAGATAACTAATTTTCAGATTATTTTTCTTTTAAATCTAGTCGAAGATTTGAATATATCAATGTCTACTACTATCTCTTTCCTGTATAGATACATACAGTCCAAGGGGTGGTGTAATTATGTTTGATTCTTTCCTCATTTGTAAAGGTGTTGGGTAAGCAGAATTCCTGAAGAAGGACTGTTCATTTGTTTTGTCCTATTATGGCCCCAGCATCTATCTGTAATAGGGTGAGTTCATTCAGTCCCTATATATGTCTGTAAATGCCACTAGATAAGTTGTTTAAATTAGCTTTTCATGAAAATATTAAAATTCTAAGTCTTGAATACATGGATTCATGTTATTGAATCAGAATTCTCTATTTTTCTTTTACTTTATAGATCTTTACTACATAAAATATGCACCAACTATGAATAGTTTAAGAGTAAGTTTTAATATTAACTTCCATTTCTTTTTTAGTCAGTGAGTGCTGGCAACACATAGCCATACGTCTAGTGGAATTGCCCACTTCTGGTCTGGGCTAGCCCCTGTTTCTGGCTTCAGGGCTCCTCTATTATAGACTCACCACAGTCTACAGTGGGATGGCTGCTTTAGCAGAATTCATGGCACAAAATATGGAAAGCTGGGAACCAGCAGTTAGCGTAATGGCTATGTCGCTGGACTCCCACGTAGTCGACTGCGGTTTGCGTCCTGGACCCGGTGGCTTAAAAAACTCACGCCGGGCGCGTGTGCGTGAGTGCCCAAGATCCCGAGAGGAGAATGGAGGAGAAGGGATTGCGGCGTGACCATCCCCCCTGGGGGGTGATTTCTCGCTTTCTGTCTCTATGTCTCTCTCTGTCTGTCTGGCGAGCGCACGCGCCCTATAGCGAAAAACCTCTCAAAAAAAAAAAAAAAAATGGAAAGTTGATCTTTGCTCATTCAAGGTGTAATATCTATTGACTCAATCTGGTTCAAGTACAATGATTTCTTTATAAAATGCTTTGTAAAAGGCTGGCCACTTGCTTCACTAGATATGAAGTATTGAGGATATGCTTTCTGTTTCTCTTTTATCTGAATGCTTAGTGTCTATGTTCTATGTCATCCGAATCCTCTTTGCCAAATTTGTCAAGTTTTAAAAAAATGCAAGCAGATGAATTTAATCTTCTTGGATGGGAAGAACCACTTATTGCTTAAGGACTCGGCAGAAAATAAATGGCTTATTAGATTTGGAAAAAAAAAAAAAAGACCCTTTTGATATATACCTAGGCTTGGAAATGTTCTCATGTAAGCATTTCATATCCAGTATGTGTTGGCAATGCATAAGTAGGTCCACTCTTGCCCATAACTCGGGTCACATACATTATTGGGTCATTGAAAAAGTCATGATGTGTTTTTCTATGTTTTTCTATGCAAAAATGCATCATGACTTTTGTGTTAACCCAATAGTTAAAATTCTCAAGTAGCCGCATTTTACAAAGTAAAAAGAGGGGCGTGGTGGCTAAGGCACTGGATTTCCACATGGTCAACCACAGCTCTAGTTCTAGACACAGTGTCTTGAAAATCATGCTGGGTGTATGTGTGCATACTCAAAACCCTGAGAGGAAAACTGAGGAGAAGAGAAAAGGGATTGCTGCACGGCCATTCCCACTGAAGGAAAGAGGGGGGTTCATTACTCACTTTCCTTCTCTGTCTCTTTCTAGTGAGTGGAAAGACAAAATCTAAGGAAAAAGTAAAAAGAAGTAAGTAAAATTATTATTTTTATAATGCCAGAGTACATGTGCACATGTGCGCGCGAGAGAGAGATAAAGCGCTCCCCCAAAGGGGTCAGGTCATGCCACAATACTTTTTTTTTTATTATCATCATAATCTTCTTTATATTACATTGGATTACATATAACTTTACAGTGTATTACAATGCTTTTTCAAAAGGGAATGCCATGCATGTCAGTCAATATAGAGACATTCATCTCCCCACTTCAACATTCAATATCTTTTCTATGTTTTCCCCAATCATTATTACTATTATTATTCTAATTATATTTTTTTAAAACAGTCAATCACTATTTCTCATTTTGCTTGTAAAAAGACTTTGCCCATCATGAAATACTTCTCAGACCAATCCAGTTGAGAATACTTTTCCCACAGATTCTCTCTTGTGTCATATCTTGGGCACACACACAAGCCTGAGGTTTTTCAAACTGATTGGGCATGGGCCCAAACCCTGATAGGCCATGTTGGATCTGGCTTCTACACAGCACCTAACCATTATGCTAAGGGATTGGTTGTTTAATTTCAATAATACATTTTGTTTAACTCAATATAGACAAAATATTATAATTTCAACATATAATAAATATTAAAAAATGAGATATTTCACTCTTTTCTTACTAAATCTGAAATCTGGCATGTGCTTTCAGCATAGATAACCACTTTGCTTTATTTTTGTGTTTGTGCTCTTAAAGATTTCCCTTCAGCCACTCCAGCAGAGTCCCTGAACCACTTCTAGTTTGGAACTGCCTGTTTCATATATCACCGTTTGCTTAAATAAGCTCTTGAATATTTTAATGTGCCTCAGTTTATCTTTTACCAGTTTTATTCAAGTTTTCTTGAAAGAAAGAGAATGTTTGTCAAATAATCAATGGTCAAAGATAAAAAGGTCAATGTGGGAACCAGCAGATGGTATAATGGTTACATTGCTGGACGCCCTTGTAGTTGATTCTGGTTCAAGTCCTGGACCTGGCAACTTCAAACTCGCACTGGGCATGTGTGCATGTGTGCCTAAGATACCGAGAGGAGAATGGAGGAGAAAGGATTGCAGCATGGCCATCCTCCTGGGGGTAAATTTCTCACTTTCTGTCTCTTCAGTGAGTGCACGCATCTTATAAAAAAAATTTCTCTTAAAAATTAAAAAAAAAACAAAACCAGAAAAAAATGTCAATGTGATTTATCAGTTCTCACAGATACCACATTTAGCCTATGAATGAGTTAAATTTGACCCACCAAGAAAAGGCTGATTTGTGACTTAGCTAAATAAACGATTATGTAGAAATTAAAGTTTTTAATAATGCATGCAGACAATAATGATTTCACCCAGTTTCTAATAGGAATCAGTATGTAGGAGATTTTAATTGTAATTGACAATGTTAAGTAAACTGTGCTGATACTGATAAGTGTGAAGTTGCTCTTGCACTTCTACACTACCCCTTGAATTTGATAACAGCATGGTACTGGCACAAGCATTAGTGGCAATACTTAACTTGAACATATAGTTTTGAGGTTCATATTTGGCTTCAAAGTCAAATTTAATGTTTCTAAAAATGATGAGCCAGTTTTATCAATATAAATGTGAATATGAGGGGAAAATGATTTATTGGTACTCTATTTAATTCTTGGAAAATGTTAAATATGTTTGAAAAAACAGGCTTATGAATTTTTTTTTATAAAAAATTATTTATTTTATTTTGTTTATTCATTTATTTTGACCAGAGGGAGACACGGGGTGGGTGCGCGGGGGAGTGAGAAAGTAAGCCACCAGGTCCAGGACTCGAACCATGTTTAGCCATGTGGGAGTGCCCAGTACCTTAACCACCAAACCACCTGCTGGTCCCTATGAATCTGTTTTTCAATCAGAAATGTTATGAAATCTGAATACAGATCAAGTATTGCCAAAGAAAATTCCGTTTAACATCCACATTGATAAAACTGGTTGATCTTCTTTAGACGCATTGCTTATTGACTAGTTGGCAAATATTCTTTGTTTCAAGATAATCTTTAATGAAAGCGTTAAAGTAATTTATAAATCAGGCAGTTTCAAACTGTAAGTGGGTTGACTGCTGGAAGCAGTTGAAGGGAAAGCTTTCATAGGGAGAACACAGAAACGGAGTGACAGAATTATTTGATGGGTTAAAGGGGACCAGTAGCCTTGTTTGGATCATTTCGGTGGAAAGTCCCTGGTTAGAGGTTAGACTGGTTAAGCTTAAATTTCATTTCCCTAGAATATGACTGCATTGAGTCAGGCATTAATTTGCTAACATAGGAAACCAGCGTGCTGGAGCTGCCTCTCTGATGGTCTCCCAGTAAATTATTATTTTTATTATTTTTTGTAGAGGTTTTTGCCTTAGGGCATGGGTACTTGCTAGAGAGAGACAAAGACAGTAAGAGGGAAAAAGTGAGAAATCACTCCCCAGGAGGGATGGCCATACCATAATCACTTAGCCATTCTCTTCCTGGGATCTTGGGCATGCACGGACACATGCCCGGCATGATTTTCAAGCTGCCAAGTCAGGGACCTGAACCACGGTTGGCCATGTGGGAGTCCAATAACATAACTGCTGTGCCATCTGCTGGTCCCCCAATTAATTATTTTAACAGAAGTTAACAGGATAATACATTTTTGTATTATGCTTTCATTACCCTAACAAACACTATTACCAAGAAGACATCTTTTTTTAAATTTTCTTTTTTTAATTATTAATTTACTAGAGGGTGGTATGCTTGTCTGAGAGAGACAGAGAGAGAGAAAGTGAGAAAGCACCCTCTATGGGGGATGGTCATGCCACACTTCCCTCTTCTCTGTCTCTTCCTTTGGGATTTTGGGCACACAGGCACACATACCCCATGTGTTTTTCAAACCACCAGGTCTAGGACTTTAACTGCACAATTGGACATATGGGATCCAGTCGCCTTAACCACCACACCACTGGTTGGCCCTGGTAATATCTTTTAATCTCTTACCTTCTGTTTGTTTTAACAATTATATTAACTGGCAGTGATTGATAATTTGCAAATATTAAACAATATTATCTGTGACAGTTGCCATAGAGTCTGTTCCAGAAAACAGCATAGTATTTTTAATATGTTTTATCCAGTGGAAGAAAACAATAAGAAAGGAAATGCCAGTCTCTCATTTTAAAATTTCAATAAACTGGATTTTTGACCTCACCTAGCTGGAGCACTCTCTGTCGTGGTAGACATATTTTTTTTGTATCTTGCTGATATTTTTTTGACAGATGTAAAAGATTTAAAATATATATTCTACCAGTTTGATTTTTCAGACAACATTTCTGCACAAATTTGGTAGTCCTTCAAGAAAACAGTACATTTGGGGAATTTATAAAGGATGTGGCTTTAAATACTAGTCATATGCTGAAGACTTCAACCTACAAGTATGCATTGCACAATGATGTCTTGGTCAACGACAGACTGTCTGTATGACAGTGACTATACCATATAGTCTAGGTGAGTAGTAGGTTACCCCATCTAACTTTGGGTAAATAAGATGGTCTATAATGTTCATACAACCAAATCACCAAATGACACGTTCCTCAGAATGCGTCCCTATTATTAAGTGATGCATGACTGTATATTATATGCTCAGCCCTGTCCTCTTTACTGGATTCTAGATTCAAATATTCAGTATCTACTTAACTTTTCCAATTTTTATTTTCCTGGACTGCAAATTTGTTTAATGGTATAATTTTTTTTCAGTCGACTATCCAATAAAAACTCTGTGTACTAACCAAAGAAGATAGTCTCTATTTCCTTTTTAAAAATTAATACATAATAATTGTGTCTATCTTCGTGGGGTACCATGTGATTTTTCAGTTCAGGAATACAATGCATAATGATTAAATCAGGATGATGAGTGTATCTATCATCTCAACCCCTGGATTATTTTGTATTGGGAGCATACAAAATCTTCTTTTCTAGTCACTCTGAGATATACAGTAAATTGATATGCTGTAATCTTCTACTATAATTTATAACACTAAGACTTGTTCCTTTTTATCAATCTGTAATTTTGTTTTCATTAATGGGCATCTCTCTGTGCCCTCTGTCCCTACCCTTCACAGCCTTTAGCGGTTATTCATTTACTCTTTACCTCTATAAGGTCCTGTTTTTTAGTTTCCACATTGATAAGAACTTGTAGTATTTCTCTTTCTGGGCCTGGCTTATTTCACTTACATAATGGCTCCCAGGTTCACCCATGCTACTTCAAATGACAGAATTTAATTAATGCATTCTTTCATTCTTTTTGAAATTATTTGCTAGAGAGTGCACGTGTTCTCCAGAGAGTCCATACACTTGCCAGAGAGAGTCAGAGGGAGAGAGAGAAAGCACTTCTTAGTGGGGTATGATCACACCAGAATCCCTTCTCCATTCTCCATCCCATTGGGATTTTGGGAATGCCACATGTGCCTGGTGAGTTTTTCAAGTCACTGGTGACAGGATTTGAACTGTGTGATTGACCATGTGGTATCTTCTCCCTTAACTACTAGGTCATGGGGCTGACCCAGTATGTTATTTTATTTTATTTATTATTTTTATTTGAGAGGTGAGAGGTTTTTGCTATAGGGCATGTGCACTCGCCAGAAAGACAGAGACAGAAAGTGACAAGTCACCCCCCAGGAGGGATGTCCATATCGCAATCCCTTCTCCTCCATTCTCCTCTCGGGATCCTGGGCACACATGCACACGCGCCCGGCGTGAATTTAAGCCACCAGGTCTGGGACTTGAACTGCGGTCAACTACATGGGAGTCCAGCGACGTAGCTATTACGCCAACTGCTGGTCCCAGACCAGTATGTTATTTAAAAAAATGGCTGAATAGTGTTCCACTGCATATGTAAGTGCCATGTTTTCTTTATCTACTTGCTCTTGATGGACACTTAGGTTGAAGCTATACCTTGGCTATTGATTAATGCTACAGTAAACACTGGGATGCAGATATCACACTGATTTTTCTCTCTTTTAGATATATGCCTTGTAGTGGGGTTGCTGAATCAGATGAAATTTTCATTTTTAGTTTTCGAGAAACCTCCATACTGGGACCAGCAGTTAGTGTAATGGCTATGTCACTGGACTCCCATGTAGTCAACCGCGGTTTGAGTCCCAGACCCAGTGGCTTAAAACTCATGCTTGGTGTGTGTGTGTGCATAACCAAGATCCCGAGAGGAGAGTGGAGAAGGGATTGCGGTGTGGTCAGTCCCCCGGAGAGTGATTTCTCGCTTTCTGTCTCTCTGTCTGTCTCTGTCTGTCTGGCGAGCACATGTGCCCTATAGCAAAAAAAAAAAAAAAAAAAAAAAAGAAAAAGGGAACCAGCAGTTAGCATAATGGTTATGTCGCTGGACTCCCATGTAGTTGACTGCGGTTCGTGTCCTGGACCCGGTGGCTTAAAACCCACGCCGGGCGCATGTGCGTGCATGCCCAAGATCCCGAGAGGAGAATGGAGGAAAAGGGATTGCCACGTGGCCATCCCCCCTGGGGGGTGATTTCTCGCTTTCTGTCTCTCTGTCTCTCTCTGTCTGTCTGACGAGCGCAAGCGCCCTATAGTGAAAAACCTCTCAAAAAAAAAAAAAAAAGAAAAGAAATCTCCATACTGTTTTCCATGATGAATGGCTGTTCTAATTTATAGTCTCTCCTACAAAGTGAAAGAGTTACCATTTCTCTTTACCCTCACCATCCTCACCAGCAGTTTTTCTTTCTTTCTTTCTTTCTTTCTTTTTTCTTTCTTTCTTTCTTTCTTTCTTTCTTTCTTTCTTTCGTTCTTTCTTCCTTTCTTTTCTTTTCTTTTCTTTTCTTTTCTTTTCTTTTTGTCTTTTTGATAATGACTATTCTAACTGCGGTGGAATAATATTTCACTATGGTTTCGGCTTGCATTTCTTTGATGATTAGTGACGTTGATCATTTTTTCATATGCTTTTTGGTCATTTTTATGTCTTCTTGATTCTCTCTCTTTTTTTAAAAAACTTTATTTATTTATTTATTTATTTATTTTTATTTGACCAGAGAGAGAGAGAGAAAGAGAGAGGGAAAGTGAGAAAGCAAGCCACCAGGTCCAGGACTTGAACTGTAGTCAGTCATGTAGGAGTCCAGCACCCTTAACCACCATGCCACCTGCCGGCCCTTCTTGATTCTCTTGCCAAACTGCCCTTTCACCTAATTTTCAATAAATAATGACTCTAGGCCAAAAATTTGGGAGCTATTTTTGACTTGTCTCTTTTCTTAATTTTCTATGTTTAATTCATCAGTAAATCCTGTTACTTTACCTTTTGAATGTGTCCTGAATATGACTGTTTTCCACTCACTCTATGGTTACTACAGTAGTTCAATATCCTCTCTTGGGCAGGCCATTGCAAAAGCTCTGCAGTCCCTCTGTTTCTGTTTGTAACTTTTGTACTCCATTTTTAACATATCAGTAAGTCAGGTCATTCCATGCTCCTCTTACATCGCTCCAGTGGATTCTTGTCTCATCAGAATTGGATCCAAAAGCCCTTAGCATGATCTCGAAGGCCATATGTAATCTCACTCCCCGCTATTTGTCTGTCCTTGCCTCCTATCCTCCTCCACTTTTACTTGTGAGCTTCTTCCGCAGTAGCTCTCTTGTTCTTCAAACATTTGTAGTTCTGATTTGTTGTTGTTGTTTGTTTGTTTTATAAAGAGCATGTGTGCATACATGAGAAAGAGAGAGAGAGAAACGGAGGGGAGCACCTCCATGGGAGTCTCTTCATGCCACGACCCCCTTCCCCCAGTCCTCCAGCTCCTTCGGATCCTGGGTATTCATGTATGTGCCCGACACCTTACCAGGCCCACCTAGGGATCCTAAGCAGTGGTCACCAGATGGCTTGTAGATTTGCAGGGCACTTGTGTTAACTGCTATGTCACAGCAGCTGAGCCCCTCCAGGTTTTGAGCCTCCTGTTCTGTCTGGAATTTGCTTTCTTTGATAGCCAATAACTTGTTCCCTCACTTTATTCATGACTATACTCAAAAACCACTTTATCAGGGAAGCTCCCTTGAATGTCCAACATAACGTATGTGCGCCTCTTTACATTGCTTTATTTTTCTTTATAGTACTTATCACATTACACATTTATCTATGTCTAGCCCCCTACAATATAAATGTCAGCAGAGGAAGATATAAATCTGTCTGTCATTTCTTTATTTCCAGTAACCAAGTCCGCATCTAGCACATAAATACTCTGTGAGTAATTGTTGAATCAATAAGTGATTTATACTTCTACTGATTGAAATTTATTCCATAGATAGAAATCTTGGAATATCTGGAGTTTTTATATCACTCTATTCTGAATATAACTTATTTGTTTGTGGTGGCTAAAATGCAAGAAAAAGAAATTATGCTTTGAAAGCATCAACTGGGGGCCGGCAGGTGGCGTGGTGGTTAGGGGTGCTGGACTCCCACATAGCCAACCACGGTTCAAGTCCCTGACCTGGTGGCTTGCTTTCTTGCTTCCCCATCCCGCGCCCCTGCCCTCTTCCCTCTCTCACTCAGTCCCTTTCTGGTCAAATTAAAAAATAAATAAAGTTAAATAAAATAATTTTTTTTGAGAGGTTTTTGCTATAGGGTGCGTGCGCTCGCCAGAAAGACAGAGAGAGACAGAGAGACAGAAAGCGAGAAATCACCCTCAGGGGGGATGGCCACACCACAATCCCTTCTCCTCCATTCTCCTCTTGGGATCTTGGGCACGCATGCATACGCGCCTGGTGTGAGTTTTAAGCCACCAGGTCCGGGACGCGAACTGCGGTCGACTACATGGGAGTCCAGCAACATAGCCGTTATGCTAACTGCTGGTCCCAATAAAATAATTAAAAAAAAAAAGAAAGAAAGAATCAACTGTTATTTTGATGTTATGCTACATTGCATGTTGTAGGTTTAAACCATGCCATGCAATCAGCGTTGGCCCATGTCTTTTAAAATTGGAGTGAATGGTCCAGTTCGCAGAAAGATCAGATTTTTCTTTCGGTTCAATCTTACTACAACAAGCTCTGTGTCTACTGTAAGCAAATCTTAGGTTTCTGGTTTGTGCAGGAACTAGCTTTCTTATCCCTGTACTGATTCAGATTTTATAGTCACAAACTTTGGTGCACAAAGATATAACTGTATTGCCAATAACATTTTATTTTGGAGCCCTGAACTCCCATTCTGAATGTGGCATAAAACTCAGTCCTGTAGCCTCCTGAGAATTTCATTCGCAGTCAGTGATTTCTGTTACTTCAGACTTAGTCCAGTCACAGTAAAGGACATTTTACTATTTGTTCAACTTTCCCTGTAGATTTGAGGGTTCACTGTGTGGTGGGAGAGAGGGCGGGGGTAGTGTTGGTGGAGTGGAAACAGTTGTCTTCCCTCTTCTGCTGGCGAAGGAACTATTATTTTGGACCCTCAGTACAGGCTATGTGGGGACTCCTTGAATCATTGTGAGACTTGGTAGGTCCCGATTTGATTTCTTCACCTTTTGGAGCTGCAGTCTTTGATGTGAAACTTGTCCCCACTGGTCCCTGGTAGAGACTGTCCATACTGTATCTTTCTGAGCGACACTTCTCTTATTTCAGCTTCAATTTTGGCCTCTGCCTTTAGTCTCTCTCATAAAAACGTGGTTGTATTTACGTTTTGAACTCCTAGTATTATAAAACCCAAGGGTTGTCTCCAATAGTTTTGTACCTACGTAAGCCCTCTGCTATTTCCAGTCTGTACCACTCAGATGCAGAACTTCTCTCTGACGTTTGCTGTGTTCCTGAACTGTACCTAAGAGCCACATCTCAGATTTTTTCCTCTCTGGCATGCCTTTATTTAAAAGATGCTCCACTGGTCACATCACTGGACTCCCACATAGTCGACCAGGTTTTACCTTAAAACTCATGCTGGGCACATGTGCATGTGTGCCCAAAATCCTGAGAGGAGAGTGGGAAAGGGATTGCAGCATGTCCATCCCCCCAGGGGTTATTTCTTGCTTTCTGTCTCTCTCTCTTTCTGGTGAGTACAGAGGCTCTATAGCAAAAATCTCTCTTAAAATAAAAAAGGGACCAGCAGGTGGCATAATGGCTATGTCGCCAGACTCCTACATAGTTGACCATGGTTCCAGTTCTGGATCTGGTGGCTTAAACTCACACCAGGCGTGTGTGCGTGCATGACCAAGGTCCCCAGAGGAGAATGGAAGAGAAGGGATTGCAGTGTGGTCATCCTCCGAGGGATGATTTCTCGCTTTCTGTCTCTCTGTTTCCGGCTGTCTTTCTGTTTATCACATGCACCCTGTAGCAAAAACCTCTCCAAAACAAAACAAAAACAGAAACAAAAAACAAAAAAACCTCCATTGTCCTTTTTCCAGCTCCAGCTTGTACTTAAGTGGGTAGAGAGAATACCTCTGGTTTTCTCTAAAAACTCTCTCCATTTATACCCATGTCAGAGGGTCTTTTCTAGTCTTGCTAATCTTTACAAAAGGGCTGAAGCAAAGTAAGTAATACAAAAGCATGTATTTGAGCCAGGGTTAGGAGGACAAGCACCACAAAATCCAAGTTGCCCTGAATAATATGTGCCAAGGTCTTGCAGACTTTGGAATGATTTTTAAAGGAAAAGTCATGTATGAGAGGAGGGAGTAGCGAGAAGTCTTGTAGAGCAGTGATGGACTAAATTCTATGAGAAAGGGAGCAAGATGCCTTCATGATCACCTGAGCCTATTTACTTAATCTTAGGCAAAATCAGGAGGTAGTGAGTCTGGAAGATAAAGGAGGCTTGTATTTGGGCAATAGGGATGTTCATAAAACAAAGAATTCAATGCATTTAGGTAACCTCTTGAGCTATTTCAGGCACCCATTCCCAAGAAAGCCCCAAGAAGTACAGTTTTATTCCCTTATACTGCTGACTTGGTCAACTAGAATCTCCTGTTTTCAGAAAAAAACTATTCTATTTTGGGTTTTATCAGCTTTGAGAAAGTTTCAGTTTGATGATGTTACATTTCAGCATGGGCAAGTCTATTTTAATCTGGTCTGGTAGGACCGAGAGTAGGAGCTTTGTCCAAAACAACAGTCATCTAAAATTTCTATTTAATGGTCTCAAGGGTGAGCACAAAATAATGTAGGTAAAAAAAATGGTCCTGACTTTTTAGAAAACTGTCTAAAATATGAAGGTGAGCACATGAAAATATTGAGTGTCCTTTCAGTAGAGTACTGGGCATTGTCTAGTCCGTGGTTCTCAGCTTGGAGGGATTTGTCAAGAGAGGTTTTTGATTGTTACAACTGGGCAGGGCAATACACTATTGGCATCTAGTGGGTGATGCCTGGAATGCTGCACAGGATGGCCCAGAGGATTATTTGGGCAAAATGTCAATGTTGCCAATGTTGAGAATTCATCGTCTGATGAACCTCATGGGAATTACATGATATTATAAGGGTAGGTACCTTTGATTACTTTCTATTGACTAAACTATTTTATATCACTGGAACAGTTAACTTATTAAAAACTATTAGTAATGTTAATGATTCTTGTTTATTGTAATGCAAATGGATTTTGACTATTAGAGATACTACTGGTGTCCACTTGTGGAAAACATCATCCAAATTATGATATTTTAATATAACATAATAACAACGTATGTCCATTATGTCAAACTTATTTCAGCATTCCTGATTGCTTTTATATATCTGTTTTTCAAATTAGTTTTGGTGGTCCGGCCTAGTGGTGCACTTGCTGGTGGATGGAACTGCAGTGCTCTAAGTCACACGGCTGACTGTGGGTTTGGATCTATAGGTGTGTATTCAAGTGCTTAAGATCTGGACAAGCTCAAGTCTGGAGTAAGGAGATGGCGCATGATAAGGCCCCATCAAGGGTATGTTTCTCTTGCTTTTATACACACACTCAAGCACTCTCTACCTTGACCAAAACAAATTAAAGCTTAAAAAAAACCCTCAGGCAGTTCTTTTAAAGATACTCTTTTTTAACTGGCTTTAATATCTTACTGGTTTCTTCGTTAATGAACACGTTGAAAAAACTCTTTGACACATGTTAAGTTTATCCTGGCCGGCGAGTCATTTTTGATATTCTGAAAATTATCCCTTACACCTTGCTCATAACTCCTTGCTCATACTAAATATAGTTTTTATGCTAGGATTGTGACTTTTGATCTTAGAGGTCAAGAAATTTGTTTCTTGTTTTTGCTTGTTTTTTTTTTTTTTTTTTTTTGTTCTATATTGATGTCCCAAAACTGTGGGGTCTCATTGCATCATTGCTGGGACTGAAATATGTTCAGAGAAGCCTGGGAATCAAATGAGGCCCTGAGAGCTCTTTTTAAAAACATGACCATAACACCAGTACTTATACCTCAATATGGATTATAATTTAACATTAACAAACCAGAGTCCTGAAGTTTCATGTGTTTTTAAACTCTTTGAATTGGAATCCAAATAAGGTCCATACACTGCAGTGGTTGAGATGTCCTTTAAGTCTTTTTTAATATAAAGTTTCCTTCCACATCTTTTTATTTTCCTTATAATTGCATTGTTGACAAAATGTGATCATTTATCATGTAGAGTTTCACATAACTTGGATTTTGTTGATACCATCTTTGTGCTGTTGTTGTCTGTGTTTCCTATAAATAGGCATTAGATTGACAGGCTTGATTAGACTCAGGGTTGATTACTTTGGCAGGACACTTTATAGGTGGTGCTATGTACTCTCATCAGGAGCCTCAACTTGTTTTCTGTTTTTGTGATGTTAGCAGCCATTCTCTCTATGAATCTACCCATCTATATCTTATCTCTATCCAATCTCTATCTCTATCTCTATCTCTGTATTCCATTCTGGCTGCTATATCAAAACACCACAACCTGGGTGGCTTATAAGCAGCAAGAATTCTTTTTGCATGGTCCTGAAGGCTGGGCAGCTAGTGATTCAGGGACTGTTTGGTGTTTGATAAGGGCCTAAAGAATCATTTCCTGGTTCATAGATGGCACCTTCTCTGTGTCCTCAGATAGTGGAAGGGGCAAACAAGGTCTCTCAGGCTCTTTTATAAGGCACAAGTCCCATTCATGAGATGACGTAATCACATCCCAAAGGTCTCACCTCCTAATGGCACAAGGCTGGTGATTAGGTTTCAACGTACATATTCTGGAGAGACACGGATATTCAGACCAAGACACCATGAATCTATCCTCCTGCCCTGAACCGGGACCCTCATTGCATGCCCCTTCCTCTCTGGAATGAATCAATGAGTCAGGTCATGGAAGGAAACATCCAGTTAGAACCAAATCCAATGTCACTTTTTTCAAAGTCTCTGCTACTTCTGTTGAGAGAATAATCAAGAGCCGTCAGACCCCTCACCCTTACTATGGGATGGCAGAAGGAGAAATCAGGCATGCATCCATTATATTATTTTTCTTGTCATTTTGAATTACTAGGTGGCAGTTTTGAAATACTGTACATGGCTGAAGATGGCCTGAAGTAAATACCATGTCTGATGCTGACAGACAATAGATTTTCCCAAGCCTAAAGCATGCAATTTTTAAAGCTCTCTTTTTCTCCTCCTCTTTCTTGAGGTGGAAGGTATTATTTCACATAAAAACATAATAAGCTTTAAGGATATAAGCACATAAAATACATTTGAAAGTCCTATCTACATTTCGAATTTTTGCTTTCATCTTCCCTTTTTTTCCTCCTTGACATCATTTTAATCACTGTCTTAGCCTTTTATGTCCCAGTCCAGGATATATTGATTACTGTTTTAATCTCCTTTGATGGTCTATTTCCCCATTTGTCTTCTTTAAAATGCAACTCACTTAGTGTTTGAAAAGGGATATGTCTCTTCTCTATCATTTCTTTTTCTGGTTATCAAGACCCCCTAATTTCCTACCTACATGTACATTTAGAGTGAGACCATCTGGAGAACTTAGATGAGTCAATTTTGGTTTATATGTAGCCTTTTTTTCACACTCAGTACTATTCCTGGACATGGGAGCTGCTGTGGTTTTTTTCTTATATATATTCTATTGAAGTTTCTTATTGAGATTTAAAAAAAATTTGTTCAGTCTCATTGATTGATTACGCAAGCATGGGGAATACATATATTACATACAATGCAAGAGAAACAACTTTTTCCTTGTCATGAAAGTAAAATTTCTTTATCTGGCATCAAATTCACTACTTTTAATCTGATGTCTCTATTTCTTTCAGCCATGAAATTATTCTTTTAACCAGAAACCAGGTGCTAAACCCTTTCTCCTCCATTCGCCTCTCAGAATTCTGGGCACACACACACGAGCTCAGTGTAATTTTGAAGGCACTAGGTTCAGGATGTGAACTGTCCAACTGGCCATGAGAGATCCAGTGCCTTAACCTCCATGGTACCTGGTAGACCCTATATTGTTTTTGGACTCTTCCATTCTCATTGTGGCTCTCATGGTCTGGAACTGTACCTCGTTACCTTGACTTTAGTCAAATCTCTTT
This sequence comes from Tupaia tana, assembly GCA_026018925.1. NCBI lineage: Eukaryota > Metazoa > Chordata > Mammalia > Scandentia > Tupaiidae > Tupaia > Tupaia tana. The sequence continues at coordinate 74,842,662 of JAKSZU010000005.1, read as the reverse complement.
ATTGATCTCTCTTTTCCTTCTCTTCAGTGCATTCTGAACTTCAAGGTAATTTTCCAACGGTATTAGTTCAGCTAGGTCCATTTTCTCTTTCAAACATCTTTAGTTACTAATGCCTCACTTACAGCTGTATTTCTCAAAGTTTGTGGCCACAAAATGTGGTCCTTATCTTGAGCCAAGGTAAAGATTTGAAATGTTTTAAAAACAAAGTGGAATTTGGGAGCTTCACTTGTCCTCCAAGAGATGGCCATTGTGGTGGTTACCATACTCACTTGGCTTTAGAACATCCCTTCCCCACCTCACAATTTTCCCCCCATAGTAGGTCACATGCCATCGCTTCACGAGGCATCAGTTTGGGAACTACTGGTCTGTGGTGCAAACTGTAAATCCTTGGACTGGCCTTTGGCCCTTCTATAGACTGAACACCTTGTATTTTCTCAGCCTTTCTTTCTCAAACTCTTTTCACAAGTCCCCTTCAGTCTCCAAGATAAATCATGCACCTTCTTTCCTTACATATTTGTTTATACTGTTTCTTTCTCCTAGAACATACCACCCTACTTCTATCTCTTGATAGATTATCCTTTATTTCAAAGAACTACTAAAGTCCAAAAGAAAAAATAAATAAAAGAAATAGAATCAAACTTGTCATTGGGATTCCATGGAGAATGATAAGAGAGTGGGGAAAACCAGTTTCTGGAGGGTAAAGAGGCTTGTATTATGAACACCAGGATGTTACCTCCCCACCTCTGTGCCTCCTATTTATCCAATCCTTTGGCTTACACCCAAGATCCAGGCAGCTTCACTCTTTTATTTATTTATTTATTTATTTATTTATTTATTTATTTATTTATTGAGAGGTTTTTGCTATAGGGCACATGTACTCACCAGAGAAACAGAGAAAGACAGAGAGACAAAGAGAAATCACCCCGTAGGGGCGATGGCCACGCCACAATCTTTTCTCCTCCATTCTCCTCTCAGGATCTTGGGCATGCATGCACACATGCCTGGTGTGAGATTAAGCCACTGATTCTGGGACTTGAACTGCAGTTGACTACATGGGAGCCCAGCAACATAGCCATTACGCCAATTGCTGGTCCCAGGCAGCTTCACTCTTAATGAGAGCCTCCTCTGAGGACCCAGGGAAGGAAAAGAACTTTAAAGAAAACCCACTGGCTGGGGAAGGAGGGCAAGTTAATTGTGCTGTAGCTGTATCAAGAGATTTTTCTTGCCTGTAGAGATGGTGGAACAAGGCTGCAGAGGCTGGGTGGGGAGTTTAAAGGTGCTGGTAAATACAAGGATGACAGTGGAGCAGCAGCTCTAGAGACTGTAATGGGAAAGGGATGTTCTCTGAAGGCCAGACTGTTCTGAGAGTTTTGCACATTGATGCATGCATCTGGGAAGTTTGTGCTTCTTGCTTAGTGGCTAGAGGAAAGTGGTGATGAAAGACATGGTAAAGAAAGAGGATATTTGGTTTATTGAGCTATTGGGAGTGCACTATTGCCCTTTTGTTACTGATAATTGATGCCATCACTATGCCACAGGAATGTAAAATATCAGAGTAGTATTTCACAGCTTATACAATGAAGTTTATTTACACTTTCTCCTTTCTTACAGGATCCCTGGAAGTAGAATGAGATTTATGTGCAATGAGCTTATTGGGGAAGTAAATTTGGAGGAGTAAAGGAAGGGAGCTTGAACAGAGGGAGGAGCTAGACTACAATGTAGATGGGGAAAAGTCCTTGGCTGGGAATAGAGAGAGTTCTTTTTCTTCTTTTTTCTTTCTTTTTTTTTGAGAGTTTTTTTTTTTTTTTTCTTTTTTCTTTTGAGTGTATATGCTCATTAGAGAGACAAAGAGAGAGAAATAGAAAGCAGGAAATCGTCCCTTGGGCAGATGGCCATGCTGCAATCCCCTCGCCTTCATTCTCCCCTCGGAACCTTGGGTATGCACACACATGCACCTTGTGTGGAGTTTCAAGCTCCTGGGTATGGGACTCAAACAGTGGTTGACCACGTGGGAATCCAGTGCCATAACCATTACGCCACTTGCTGGCCCCTTATTTCTTCTTTTTCCATCTAGGTTCCTTTTTTTCCCCCCCTATCTAATTGCCTTGAATGGAACCACCAGTAAAGTGCTGAACAGGAGTGCCCACTAGAGTAGGTACTCTAGGTTTGTTTCAGATTTTAGGGGAAAAGTAGCTGTGGGTCTTTCCCAAGGTTCTTTACTCAGTTAAGGAAGTTCTTTTTCATTCTTTGTTTGTTTATTGAATATTTTTATAATGACACAGGGTTGGATTTGTTAAATACCTTTTCTGGACCTGTTACGAAGTTTTTAATTTACTCCCAGAGTTGGAATCTTTAGTTGTTTGGTGTGGAAGAGCCGATTGACAAAACTGAAACTAAGTGTCACAAGTGGAGCTTTATTCAATGGTCAGGGAATGGAGAAGCCAGAGACAAACTCACAATCAACATCTTTTCTCATCTTGAGCAGGGAGTTTAAGATAGGGTAAATGGGATAATATGGAGAAGGGATAGGCTCACAGAGGGAAGGAATATTCAAAGTTTTTCCTAAAAGAGGTGGGGACTTTTTAGAATCTCAAAATCAATTCCCTGTTCCCCTTTTAAGCATTCTTCTTGTGATTCCTCAGGAGATTATAAACTGTCTTGATGCTGATAGGTATCATTTCGTATGCAAACGACATTATGATGAAGTTCGAGGTCTTCCAGAATTATTGTAGTGGCCATCTTGAAGAGGCCCACCTGTTCACACTGGTTCTTGGAGAGAGAATGTTATCTTATTCACAGGCATATAACCTATTAAAGAATAACACTATTTAGAGAGGAACTGGGATATTGGCATGGTCATGGTCAATGTAGTAGGTGACAGATCTGCTGTGATGATCATGTCCTTTTTTCTATTTAAATAGTATGTTACATTGATTGTCAGATATTAAACTAACCTTACATTCTTGGAGTAAATAGTATATCATGGTTGTGGTATATAATACTTTTTATTTATTGGGTTGTTGGGGAAGTCATAATGCATTTTTGCATAGAAAAATACATCATGTCTTGCCCAGTGACTTAATATTTCTAGATGTAGCTCGCAAGTATTTGATTGAAGACTATAGTGTCTAAATTTATAAGAGGTGTTGGTCTGTAGTTTTCTTTTTATGTGATAACTTGTCTGGTTTTGATATTAGTATAATACTGGCCTCACTGAATAAGCTTGGAAATTTTTCTTTTTCTTTTTTTTGGAAGGGTTCGTTAGACTTGCCGTTGTTCTTTAAATCTTTGATAAATTTACCAGTGAAGTCATCTGCTGCTGGTATTTTCTTCATAAGAAGTTTTAAATTACTAAGTCAATCTTTTTTGTGTTTATTATTTTTTAATCTTAAGGTATTTTTTAATTTAAATTTATTTATTTACATTCATTCACTGTACATCATTACAACATACAAAATGAGATTTTCCATCCAGAGTACACTGTATATTGGCTCAATCAAGCACATGAAATACATGTTATTGTCAACAAATAATTTTCCATTTCTTATTTCCTGTATGTTTTGCCTTTTTTCCCCATCCTCGATTCCCTATCTCTTACCCTCTGCCATCTCCCACTCTCCTCCCACATCATCTCTGGTATCTGTTTGTTTTCTATACTCCCCCCCCCCCCCCCACATTCTATTGAGTCACTAAAGATCTTAATTAATCTAAATGTTTTCATAGCAAGCACAGCTGATATATACATTTCCATGAACACAAGTCCAACTTTAAGCATAAGCATCAGTGAGTAGAATGAACATCCTATAAAGTAGCACCTAGCTGGGGCTACATATCTTACTGCAGTCATCGAATAGGTATTTTTAATGCATTTTTTTTAATTTCAAGAAAAAGAGTTTTTTTTTCTGAAACTTTTTTTTAACTTAATTTACATTCATTCCCCAAGCATCGTCACAGCATACAAAATGTGATTTTCCATCCAGAATATACTGCATAGTGGCTTAATCATGCATGTTATTATAAAAATTTTCTATTTCTAGTATTTTTATTTTACCCCTATTTCTGACCCTCTGTCCTTTCCCACCCTCTTCTCACACTATCTCTGGTGTCTACAGTTGTCTTCCATTCCTTCCCCCCCCCACACTGTATGGATCACACAATTTCTTAAATAATCTAATTACTTTCAATAGAAAGTTCACTTGGTACTACTAAGAAAACCAGTTTTAACTTAAATCAAAGAAATGCTAAGGAACTTTGCTTAAAACTTAAAGCCTGGAAACAGGTTAGTATTCTATTCAAATAGTGGGTACATGAACCTGTTGACAGCTCAAGACAGGACAAAAACTCTTAAGACTGGACAACAAAGCCTAGAAGAAAAGCAACAAAATTTTAGTCAAAAGTCACAGAATGCTATTTCACCAGTTAAGACTCATGTACTTAATCTATCTTGTATCATGGATCGATCTTCCTGATTTAATTCTGGGATATAATATTCAACTCCAGACTTGTCCCTATAATTAAGTTGGCCATTTTCTTAGTTTTTGAACTTTTATTTCTGTGTGTCTGTATTTAATTTTACTGACATAGCACTCACTTAAGAACTTCTTGGAGATCTGGTCTGGTACTGGTAAATTCTTTCAGGTTTTGTTTATCTGGGAATGTTTGTGTCTTTTCTTCCCAAATGAACGATAATCTTGCTGGGTACAGTATTCTTGGTTGAAATTGCTTTTCCCTTAACACTTTGAATATATTTTCCCACTCTTTCCTTGCTCGCATTATTTCCGATGAGAGGTCTACTGTTAGTCTGATGGGATACCCTTTGTAGGTAACTTGCCATTTTTCTCTTGCCAATCTTAATATCTTGTCTTTGTCTGTGGTTTTGGTCAATCTGGCTATAATGTGTCTTGGAGAAGATCTTCTTGGGTTGATTCTATTTGGGATCCTCTGTATTTCTTGGGACTGAATCTTTGAGTGCCTCTCTAGGTTTGGAAAGTTTTCTTGCAGGATTTCATGGAATAGATTATCAATGCCCTTATGAGTCTCTTCGCCTTCTGGGATGCCTATTATCCGGATGTTTGGACGTTTGATGTTATCTAGTACTTCTCGCATATTATTCTCAAATTTTTGGGCCATTTTCTCAGTCTTCGTGGTGAATTTTTCTAGGCCAGCAATTTTCTCTTCTACATCTGAGATTCTATTTTCTGTATGATCTAGTCTGCTTTTAATACTTTCTAGGGAGATTTTGACTTCCTGTATTATAGCCTTCATCTCTAACAGTTCCATCTGATTCTTTTGTAAAATGTGAAATTCCTCTTTTAGATCTTACATGAATTTCCTCTCCTCCTGGAACTCTTCAACTCCTTTCTCCTTCCTCTTCAGCAGTTCATTGTCTCTCTTCTCTCCCATCTCTGTTAGCTTTGACATTATGAATGTTCTGAATTCTTTATCAGACATTTCCATGATTTCCATTGAACTGTGTGTGGATGATGAGGAGTTATTCTTTTCCCTTGGAGGAGAGGTATTTTCTTGCTTTCCCATATTTCTTGTGGTCCTGTGGTGATTCTAGTTATCTGATAGTTGGTGTGTTTCTTCCTAATTCTTGAAGTTCAATCTGAACGTTTAGGAGCAAGCAGAAAGAGGTGATCTGGAATCTCTTTGCTGTTTTGTTGTGATCACTTTGTGCAGCAGATTCAGTAGATATTGAGGTATATGTTAACCCTAATAGTATTTGGATGTTTAGCTACAGTGCCCTTAGATCCATCTAGAAACACAGTAAATGGATATTGAGGAATGGAGAGATGAGAAAAAAGAAAATGAAAAAGAGAGAGAACAACAACAAAGAAACAGAAAAAAAAAAGCAGGGAAAAAACCTAAAAAAATATAATTATTTTTTTCTTAAAAAAAAAAAAGCACAAATTAGAAAACTGCATGGTGCACAAGCTCTGCGTGAAATGACTAGTCTGCAGGAGCCATGAGGAATCTTCTTCTGAAGACTTGCCTCCCGCCTCTCTTGCCCTGAAATGACTAGTTCGCAGGAGCCATGAGGAATCTTCTACTAAGTCAATCTTTTTGTTACAGCTTTACTCAAAATTTTTTTGTTTCTTCTTGAGTTAGGGTTGGTAATTCATATTTTTTCAGAAATTTGTCTGTTTCATCGAGGTTAGCTAATTTTTTAAATTAAAGTTTATTTATTTCTTTCATCAGACAGAGAAAGAGAGACAGGCAGCTCCAACAGTTCTTCATGCTATGATCCACCCTGAGACTCAGCCTTCCAGGGTCATAGCATACATGTACATGCCCAGAGTGTTCAAAGAGGTCCTGGGACACCAACCCAGCATGTTTCCCATGTGGGTCCAGTTGTCCACTGCACCAAACCTTCCTCTAGGTTATTTAATTTGTTGGTTTATTACTTTTTATAGCATTCCTTTCATAAGGTCTTTATAGGGAAAGAGGGAGGTTGGAAGGTAAGAGTCAGAGATGTAATCATAGAAGGAGGAGTTGGAGTGATATGGGGCCATGAGCCAAAGGGTGCAGACAGACTCTAGAAGACAGAAAAAGAAAGGAAATGGATTCTCCCCCAGAGCCTCCAGAATGAACAACTGGAACAATTTCAATTACCCTGTCAGCTCTGCTTTTAAATGGTAAGGGTTTTAGAGAAATTTTGGTGGTCTCATTCACTATAGCATGGTGCCTAGGATATTAATAAGTTCTCAATATGCATTTGTTCAGTGAGCTCATTTATGAACCATAATTCCCTTCTGTATATATATATATATTTAATTTCCCCTCCTCCTATGGAAACCCAGAATTTCCAAACAGGATAGAGCTCTCATCTATCTAGGATGTCTTGTCAATGCTTCAATTTTAGCTCCATGAGACTTCATTTTAACTTCTGACCTTCACAAATAGAAGATAATACATTAGTCTTACTGTCATGGTCAGATTCTGATGAGGGTTCTCTCCCTGGCTTATAGATAGACTCTTTTTGTGTCCTCACTGATCTTTCCTTGGTGTAAATGCCTGGAGAAAAAAGAGCTTTCTTTTGTTCCCTCTTCTTATAAGATCACTACTCTTATCGTGATCTTAATGACCTCCTGTAATCTTTATTACCTCCCAAAGACCTCCTCTCCAAATACCATTACACTGGGAATAAGGACTTCATCATAGGAATTTTGGGGGAGACACAACTCCATTTATGGCAGTTTTGAACCTTAGCTTTAACCATTTTTTTTTTTTTGTAATTGGAAGAAATATGACTCGTGTAGGTGTTATTAATTTAAAGTTTTTTTTTTTCCTTTATAATATTAAGTGGAGTGGAATTTCTTGCTAACAAAGGCTTCTGTGAGCTAATGAGTTTCCCCTTGGGATATCTGTGTGTTCAGATTTTAAGTTTACCTCACTTGTCTTTTTGGAGCTCATCACTCACTCTCAGGATTTAAAACTGAAGCCTTTTACTTCTACTTAATTTAAATTGCACAAGGGATGTTAGAATGTAAAGTTTGGGGTTAGTTCATGAGACTAGCAGGGAAAACAGTTTAAAGTTAAAAGGAAAGGAATCCACTCATAGAAGTCAAAACCCTGGGAAAACCACACACAGAGGGCCAAATGGCTTTCTTTGGCTGTTGGCTGATTTCTTGTGAATTAGAGGTAGTGCCAAGAAACAGGAGGACTCAGAGCCCTCCCTCTGCCAGGCTCTGGGTATTTCTTGCCTCTTAACATCTGTGCTAGTTAGGCCTTACTATAAATTTGACGAGATTTCTTCCTGAACTAATCACGAAGCCCCTCAGGGCAGCAGATACTAGTTTTTGAGTCTGTGTCTTCTCATCTTCACATAGTAACATGTGCAGAGTTCACAGCGCCATGGTTCCTCTCCTGATCTGAAAAGAGAAGATGTGTTCCCCCAGAGAAGAGTAGCTTACCTTCATTTTTTCCAACCATTGAGCGTGGCATGCCAGGCAATGGAAGATGCTGGGAACAAATAAGGCTGTGAGCAAAATGGACAAAAATTCCTAACCTTCATGGAGCATATGTTCATGCTTTGTATATGAGAGGATTTTAAAAAGTTTATGAAAAAATAGAATTAAAATATGAGTTTGTGCAAAATACTTTGAAATCTACGCATAACTTTTTTTTTTCATAATACTCATTTGCCATGAATTTTTTGAAGACCTCTCATATTTGACATTTCTTTTTTTTTGGAGAGGTTTTTGCTATAGGGCACGTGCACTCACCAGAAAGACAGAGAGAGACAGAAAGAGAGAAATCACCCTCCAGGAGGGATGGCCATGCTGCAATCCCTTCTCCTCCATTCTCCTCTCAGGATCTTGGGCACGCACACACACCTGCCTGGTGTGAGTTCAAACTACAGGGTCTGGGACTCAAACCACGGTTGACCACATGGTAGTCCAGTGACATAGCCAGTATGCCAACTGCTGGTCCCATATTTGACATTTCTTCACATTATAGTTGTACTGTCACATTGAATACTTTATTTTTTCAATTAGAATTGGAGTGTTTACTCTAGTTTTAAATGGTAAGGATTTTAGAGAAATTCTAGTGATCTCATTTGCTATAGCATACCTAGGATCTCATAGGTACTCGATATATATTTGTTCAGTGAACTCATTTATGGACCATGATTCATATATATATATATATATATATATATATATATATATATATATATACACACACACACACACATATATACACACACACACACACACACATACACACACACACACACACATATATATATATATATATATATACACACACACATGTATATACATATATACATATATATATTATGGTCCATAAATGAGTTCACTGAACAAATATATATACATATGTGTGTGTGTGTGTGTGTGTGTGTGTGTGTATATATATATATATATATATATTGAATTTCTCCTTCTCCTGTGGAAACCTGGAATTTCCAAACAGTATAGAGCTCTAATTTATCTAGGATGATGAAATAAATTCTGTGGCTCATCCATAGACTTTTAACTATATATAGCTGACTTTCTAAAACCTGCAAGGCTGAGGACTCCCATTTTCACAGCACTGTATTCCCACTAGTATTAACCTTTCCTTACTCTAGGATCATAGCCTTATGGCCAGTGGTGTACTAGAGACAACTCCTACCTGTTTTATAATCTGATTGTGAAATTTGGGGGATTTTTGTAAGATAGTTGGCATCACACGGTGGGCTGAAGTTAATCACGGTGAGGAATATTTGCTTTGTATAAATACTCCTACCTTAACTAGTTTCAAACTAGCACCATAGTGCCATACAGTATATAATTGAGAAGAGATATACTCTGGTGGCTTTTCCAAACCTGTGTGAGCTGGCTACAGGATAGCACTTAGGTAAGCTGCTGACAGTCTAATAAGTCCAAGCCAGAAATCCTTTACAAGTTGTAAGCAGGCTAACTCAATTGGAGTTCTGTTTTAGATGAATCTATGTCCAGGCTCACTTTAATAGGGGGCAATGGCATTGGTCTTTTTCCTTCAAGACTATGGCAACATTTTATTAATAGCTACATGGAAGAGGAGTGTAGCAGAAAAAGGGGTGAATTTGTAAACCAGTGAATTAGTTTGCTAGGACTCCCACAACAAAATACCACAAAGTGGGTGGGATAAACAACAGAAATCTATTTTTTCACAGTTCTGGAGGATGGAAGTCCAAGATCAAAATGTCCCCAGGTTTGGTTTCTCTTGAGGTCTCTCTTCTTGATTTGTTGATGGCCACCTCTTAGCTGTTTATTCATGTGGCATTTTCTCTGTGCTTTGTTTGTGCCTTCTTCTTTGTATAGAAAAACCTGCCACAATGGATTAATGCCTCACCCTTAGGACCTCATTTAATCTTAATTACCTCTTTAAAGGCTCTCTCTCCAAATACAGTCACATTAGGGGTTAGGGTTTTTTTTATTTTTAGAGATTTTTGTTGTAGGGTGTGTTTGCTCACCAGAGAGACAGAAAGTGAGAAATCACTCCCTGGGTGGTTGGGGGGAATGGCCATATTGTAATCCCTTCCCCTCCATTCTTGTCCCAGGATCTTGGGCACACATGCACACATGCCAGGAATAAGTTTGAAGCTGTTGGGTCTGGGACTCAAACTGTGATCGACTACGTGGGAGTCCAGTGATATAACCATTATGCCATCTGCTGGTCCTGGGGGTTAGGGATTTAATATATGAATTTGGAGGGAGTGAAAAGATAATTCAGTCCATAACAGCTAATGAGGGGGTAGATTTGTGACCCAGTGGATGTAGGGGTTGAAAATGGATTCTATGGTGGTTCCCAGAATTATAGATTGGATGGTTTACTGAAAAATTAGGAAAATAAAAAAAGGAGATTCTAGGAGAATGAATGATGATGATTTCTGCATCTTTATAAAATTATATGTAGCACTAGCTTATTTTTTAAAAGTTTGTATTATTTATTTCTTCCGAGAGAGACAAGTACTCTTAACAGGGTCTTGTCATGCACACCTGCCCCCGCTGTTTCACCCCAGCCTCCCAGCCAGCCAGGATCATGGTTCGATCTGTGACATACCTGGAGTGTTCAGGTCAGCCAGGAATCTAAAGCCAGGCGTTCCATATAGCTTCAGCACTGCATTACCTGAGCCAGTGCAGCTGGGTCGGCAGCTTATTTTTTTTATTTCACCTGGTGGATACTTGCATATGATAGAGGATCTCTTTTTTATCCCCAAAGCTGTGAAGATCTGAAAAATGTGGGGTCCTTCATAGGGTTGCCAGATAAAAGACAAGATGTTCATTTTAATTTAAATTTTAGATTAATCAACTTATTTTTAGCATGCCTATGTACTAATATTGCACAGGACATACTTCAACTAAAAGAAAAATCATTGTTTATTTGAAATTCAAACTTAACTGGAAATCCTGCAATTTATTTTCCTCCTCATTAGGGAGACACTTTTGATTGGCAGCCCTCAAATGGTGCTAAACACTGTGAAGGCTCCTGCTGGCAACAGTGCAATGGCCCTAGGGTCTTAGTAATAGAAAGTGTAGGTATGAATTTCACATGGGCTTTGTGTGTAGCTGAAACAGGGAAAGCAAGAGAGAAGGTGATCAGAGAAAATTGAGTGCAAGTCACTAGAAAACGTCCTAAATGTGAATGTATGCTACTATCTGTGTAAGTGGGTCCGTAGTTAATTGTCACTGACTTGAAATGTCTCTTCTGGAAAAATATTTTTGGAACTACCTTTCTCTAATATTTTTCTAATGTTCTTGTACCATTCTTCACTTCCACTGTTGGCCAACTATAGTTTTAGGAAAACAACTTACACATCTTTCTAACATTAGATTTTGTAATTCTGTTACTCCAGGAACATCCTGCTTTAAATCAAATTTTTGGTCTCAATCCCAAATTCCTCTGAGCAGAGCCCAGCTGACCTTACCCCTCCTGGGTGAAGTATGGAACATGTCTGTGTATGTTTTCCACACCTGGGGTCTGTCTGGCAGGCGTTTCTGTCACAGCCTGGTCTTCCTGAAGCCTCCTGGGAGGTGACAGGAATCTGGAGTGCAGATGGGCCTCTGTCTCCCAGGCTACCCTGGCCAAAAGTATAGCCCCAGCTATTGGGAGGATAATCATGTCCATGTGGAAGTTTGAACATGTGAAATCATGAAAGGGTGAGTGTAATGTAGTGTACTTGATGACATATTTGGATGATTCTCTGAATAGAACACAATTGAAATTTAGGTAAATGGGGTTATCTATGGACCTAAAATGTTTTCAGATTGTTTTGCAATTTCGTAAAGGTGCGCTTTTTGGGCAGAGCATATATTAATCACCCGTGTGTTTCTCAGCACATAAAAAAGGTAAGTCATCATCCTCTCCACTCTGCCCCTGCCCAAAGCTCTTGTACGCCTGTGTTCTGAACCTTTGCAATGGTGCCATCATTCGTGCAATAAGCACCAAGAACACAAGAACCTATCCCTGACCGCAAGATCACATCATTTCAATCCTATTTCACAAAGTGCCGGCCAATCTGCCTTTGCTCTGAGTTCCTTAGGGCTACCGCTCAGCTGAAGAATTGTCAAGGTCTCGTCTCTGCATTAACTAGTATAAGGATACTTTAGAAACTTCATGGAAAATGGAATTAAAATATGATCTTATTTTAGTGCAGCATTTTAAAAATCCATGCATGGCCTAATATGCATTTCCCATGAGCCTTTAGAAGACCCCCTCATATTTTGTTGGGGGGAGAAAACAGGGGAATGGTCTGCATTGATTTTGTAGTTTTCTATGTGAAATAAGTTTGACCTTGTGCCTTATTATTCCTGTCTTTTTTCTTGATAAGGTGACTATAATAGCCACAAGGGTGATCACACATGAGAATCTATGTAGCCTAGAGAAGAAGAACATGTGCTTTGGAGCCAGTCTGCTCAAGTTCAATGCCCAGCCCTGCCCCTGTGTGACTGAGGGCAGGGAAATAACATTGTGTCTCAAAATTTTTTATGGGTCAAATTGTGATGATAAAAATAGAGTTATAATAAGTATAAATAAGTGCCTTGAACAAAGTAGTTACTCTATACATGTTGACTCAGTACAATGGTGAATTGAGGGGGATGTTTGGCCTGAACCTGTCTCTCACAAAATCTCCCACAACTTGGGAACTCCCAGGGGTGCAACTTGACTTCTCATGATGGGATGCTACTTCTGGGAGGCCCTTCCCTAGGCTCGCAAGTGCCCAGTGGGATGGGATAGGTTCTAGGGAAGAACTCTGAAATGTATCTCTAGATTAGTGTTTCAATGGAGAAACCAGGATCCATGAGATGCTGAGACCAGGCACACAGTGTCAGCCTGTCCCTTACTGGGGACTGCTATGTCATCTGCTGGTCCCCTAATCTCTCAATTTTATCAACAGGCTTACACACATTACACTTTACTAAGGGAATCTACTAGAAGTTATTAAGACTTAGTTCTTTAGGGACCAGCAGATGGTGTAGCAGTACACTGCTGGACTCCCACAGGGAAGTGGGACTGCTACAGGGACTCCCCAGGGGCAGAGCTGGGCATTGAACTTAAGCAAACTAGTTCCAGTCTGACCGTGGTTTGAGTCCTGGACCCAGAGTCTTGAAACTCATGCCAGGCACGTGTGTGTGTGTGCCCAAAATCCTGAGAGGAGAATGGAAGAGAAGGGATTGTGCTGTGGCCATACCCATACCCACAGGGGTTATTTATTGCTTTCTGTCTCTCTGTCTCTCTTATGAGTGCATGTGCCCTATGGCAAAAATCTCTTTTAAAAAGAAAAGGTCTAGTTCCCCCCCCCCAAAAAAAAAGAAACCCGAGGGACTTAAATATTGCAGTCTTTGAGAGAAGGAAGAGAAATGGTGTCATATAATGAACAGGTGTTTTTCTGGTTCTTAATGACATAGATATATTAGAACTTCCATTGTAACAGCTTTCTCACATGCAACATAATGCCCCCTGCTTAATTTTTTTCACATAGTGTTTCATCCTGGGTTATAAATGATTTAAAATGTAAACCCAAACAATTAGAGTATATGGTCCCTTCTGCTAAGTTTTAAGGCTGTAAAGATGCAACATACATTAGCGGCGTGACCCCTTGGTTTATTTCTTGGTATTGTTTGGATTTTAAGATTATTTGGCGAGTTGGTGATAACCTGGCATTAATCTACTGCAATGTCTCATGCCTTATTTTCAGAAACAGTCTGTCTTCATATCCTTTGAAAAACATGTGTTTTCTGTTCTCTTAAAAAAGATTCTCAACTTTTGAGATTCCTGACTTAAATCTGCAGAGTCAAAGAAATGCCAGCTCCTGAAATTTGTTCATGTGGATTTTGCTGAAAAAAATAGGGTGAGGGATGGGGCTGGTTTCAGATCTTTGGTGGGAAGGGCACACTGAAGACCTGGCGTAAACTTCCTTGCCTGTGTCACTTTCCTGACCGGGTGACACTGTGCTTTCTGTAAGTAGATGGCTTCTCATTTGGAACAAGTTACATATCAGAAACCTCAGAGAAGGCGTTCCTTTGTTGTACTATTCATCCAACATGATCGCTAAGAAACTTCCTAACTTGTGTCCCAGAGTGAACTTTGGCCTTCTTTATGCCAATGTTTTGAAATATACCAACAGTCCTGCGGTCCTTCAGATTCCTTGGAAGTGGAGACTTCAAAATGGCCATTCGGTGGACCACTACAAAGAGGGGTTTCTCTCTGTGGTAGACTCCTTTTCCTCCCTCAGTAATCAATTGGGTGGTGAAGATCAAACTGTTCTGTGGTCTGAAAGGAGGTTGGGGAGCCGTAGATAGGATATAGGCCCTTCATGGCTGGATATTCTTGTGGGTCCTGGGTAGCTGAAGGTAGTGCAGGAGACAAAGGGGTTGCCCCAGAGGGAGGCTGTCCTTCAATCTAGCAGAAACCTGGGGCTCTGCTCCCCTTTTCCGGTAAGAGCGGAGAGCCTCCTCTTAGCCACCTGACGCAATCTGCCTCTAGCCATGTCCCTCAGTCTCTTTTTTCTGGTCACTCCCTGAGCCCGCAGGTATCCAGCAACCTCATGAGCTTCAGAGCTGAGCGGGTGGAGAAGGCACCCAGCATGAGGTTAAGGCTTTGCAGAAGTCTGGCTCGTTCAAGTCCATTTTCTCCCCTCCGCATCCTTCTGCGTTTCTAAGGGAACGTTTCTATTTTTCTTCTGCGTTTTCTTCCAAAGAACAATTAGGGGAGGAGAGCTATAGAAGGCGTGAAAAGAGTATGCACTTTATCATTTCTTTTGGGGTCCTGACTTTGGAGCAGCCGGACTCCAAAAACCTTCTTGACTAAATTGATGCACGATTTGCTCTCAGGCTCTGCTCGGGGAGACGTGCAGGGAGCGCCTTGCACCTGTGGCCTCTAGATGGCGCTGCGACCACACTCAGCCGCCCAGGAAGCTGCCGCACCTGGGGTTGGGCTCCGCGGTCCACACAGAAAACCCGCTGTCACCCGCGCAGGCAAATATTAAACCTAGCATTTTATGCATTTTGAGAAAGAAAGTCTTTCTATTTAGGTTTATTTCAGAGTCTCTGGAGATATGTTTGGAAACCCCCTTTGCCACTGAACTCATCACTGTGGCCTTTTATTCACTTACAAAATGCTTCCCCAGAATCCCAGCTCAATTACCTTTTGTCTCCCCTCTGTCCTAATACTCTGGTCAGATGCATGAAAAACATGACGTCCCCTTTCTCTCCCACAATGGTTTGTCTTTTTTGTTTTCCAGAATCAAATGGAAGGAGCATCCTGGCCATCTAGATACATACACATGCCTGTGTATGCACATTACATGTGTATACATGTAAGCATATTATTTCTATACACATATATCTCATTTATTTTTGCCCAAAGGATCGTACACATAAACATAAATGCATATTTTCCCCCCTTTGGACAAAAGTAAATATTTGTGGACAGAATCGTCATTAGTCTACTGAAAGCACATGTTTACTTCTAATTTTTTTAGGTCCAACATCTGAAAAAGGGTCATGAATGTCTGATAGTTAATCAGTCCAACAACTATTATGGTGACTGACTGCTGATGATGTGCAAAGTCTTGTACTCTGTGTTGTGAGGAATACAAAGACAAATAAGGAGAATTTACCACTTAGTCCTACCAAATAGCCTATAGACAATTAAAAAATTCTCTCTGTTGCTAAAGATATAAATTAGGTCCCCAGAAAGGACTAAATTTACCTTAAGTTGATAGGATAATTTACCTTTTCTAAAGCAGTTCCACATGTGTTATCTTGGGAACAATACTTTGCAAATATTTTACATTGTGGCTTACATTCAACAATAATATAAATAAGAGACCAACAAGTAGATATTAAGAAATAAGGCATGATCAGAACTCAGAAGGCTAGTCATAACTGCATCTATGTTGCTCTCTATTGCCTACATATACTTTTTTCTTCCCAGAAAATATTTAGTAGATGTGGATGGGAAAAAGGAACAATTTCTCTGGTGGGAAAGCAAGTGGACGGCGTGTGTGTAAGCGCGCGTGCGCCATGAAATGTCTTTCCAGAGGTCTTGGTCTGTTGCAATAGCCTTGCCAATCCTTCAATTACTGTTTTTCTTTCATGAGAAATTGTTACTAGAATGCACTCACCCTTTTAGGGAGCTGTGAATGTGGTTATAATTGCTTGTTTCTAAGATAATTGGCCTGACTGCATAGCCCTGGAAAAGTTACTTGAACAAATGGAATGTGGAGGAGAGCCTGAGCTGCATTCAGACTTAATCTCAGCTGTGAGGCCTTCCTGCTGCCCCGACCATTGTCCTGGTGAAAACACAGTGCATTGCAAGAGAGAAGAAACCAGAAAGCTCTACAAATAAGGCCATTTCAGAACGCGATGACCACTTGAGCTTTGACATTTCCTTGAGGGAGGAATGTTCCTTTGATGGTAAAATGACCCATTTAGCTTTAGATGGGCTCAAATCAAGAACTTGTGAATTACTAGACTCTCTAGTGGGTTCCATTTCTCACTTTATAGAAGACTCTGGAGATTCAGGATCTGAATGTTATCTGAGTCTGCAGGAGCTATGGGTGGGAAAGAGAATGGAGAAAGGTTGATTGATTTCAGGTGTTAACTCAATGCAAAATTATCTAACATCTTTATTATTGGTGCTGTCAATAGCCTTTGATGACATTGATCAAAGATTCGTGCTAATTCATTATAAGCTAACATGAAATGGCCATGTTCTTAGCTCTTGGGGAGAAGCTAAAATACACTTTCACCTAAATATATATGCTCCTAAAGTGTTATAGGATGTGGGAACCAGCAGTTAGCATAATGGCTATGTCGCTGGACTCCCACATAGTCGACCGTGGTTCGTGTCCCGGACCCGGTGGCTTAAAACTCACGCCGGCCGCGAGTGCACGCGCCCAAGCAAAAACCTCTCCAAATAAAAAAAAAAAAAAAGGTGTTATAGGATGTTGTTAGCTTTGTTTTTTTCACTCCTAAACTTCAGGCTTTTTACTTTTTTAAAAGAAAAAGAAGGTTCCAGAAAACTCCGTAAGATGCATATCTGTGTAATAACAAAAACTTGGTAACCAAAAAAGTTTAAAGAATCTTTAATTTGTGAAGAGCAAGAGAATAATCACTCGCAGGGGAAAACAGAGACCAATGTAGTAATAAGGTGAGTAACCCAATCAAGAACACCTAATTTAATAAAAGATTGCTCGGTCATTCCAGGGTCCATGGAAAGAAAGAAACACTCTCTGGAAAATCAAACCAACAAATCAATATTGTCATTCAATGTATTGTTTTCCTTTTTTAAAAACAACTTTATTTTTGTGTTAAAGACTTAGAGGGGCTGGCCAGCCAGTGGCATGGAGGCTAAAGAGGCTGGATCCCACATGGCCAACTGTGTGGTTTGCATCCCAGACCCAGTGGCTTGAGAAACATGCTGGGCACATGTGTGTGCATGCCCAAAATCCTGAAGGGAGGGAGGAATGGGAAAGAAGGGGTTGTGTTGTGACCACTCTTCATGGGGAGGATGCTTTCTTACCATCCCCCAACCCCTATCTCTCTCCAGCGAGCATACTCGCCCTCTAGCAAATTAAAAAAAAAAAAAAAAAGACTTACAGGGTCATAAGATAATTCAGATTATATGTACTGTCAGGACTGATAGTATATGAATTTGACTAGTTTGAAGGAGGGGTTGGGAGGGATCCTAAGAGCTGCTAGCTACCAGAGAACTTCCTGTAAAACTTGCTTGATTACAATAGGTGCCCTGCCAGGCTGTTCACGGGAGCAGGGAGCGCTGTGATTCATTTTGCTAAGTATTTCTTCAATGACTAGCAATTGAAGCATGTCCTTTCAAGCTATCACTTACTTTTACAAAGAGTTACTGTAAAACTAGAGACATAGTACACTTCTTTTTAAAAATTCTTTTGAGCCATGAAACTGCAATTATAATTTTCTACCATATCAAACCACAATTACACAGCCACTAAGGGAAAAAAGGCATACCTGTATATACTGACATGGAAAGACCTCAAAGATGCAAGTAAAACAATCAACAAGCAGGAGCTTACACTTGAAAAAGTCCATGACTTATTTAGCTACCTAGAAAAATGACTAGACACATTCACTCTGAAATATGAATTTGGTTAACTTTGGTGAGAAAAATGAATGTGTAAGGGGTAAAAAAAAAAAAAAAAAAAAAAAAGGAACTTGTGGGGCCAGCAGGTGATGTACTGGGTTAAGGTGCTGGACTCCTCATGGCTGACTACAGTTCAAATCCTAGACCCGGCAGCTTTGGAAATCACGCTGGGCACCTCTGTATGTGTGCCAAGACCCTGGGAGGAGAATGGAGGAGAAAGGATTGCAATGTGGCCACTTCTCCCCGCTCCCAGCGGGGGTGATTTCCCACTTTCCCTCTTACTGTCTCTGTCTCTCTCTGGCGATTGCATGTGACCTATGGCAAAAACCTTAAAAGATAAAGAACTTCTACATTTTATTCCCTGTATTTTTATGATTTTTTTTTTTTTTTTTTTGAGAGGTTTTTGCTGTAGGGCGTGTGCGCTCGCCAGACAGAGAGAGACAGAGAGACAGAAAGTGAGAATCACCCCCCAGGGGGGATGGCCACGCCACAATCCCTTCTCCTCCATTCTCCTCTTGGGATCTTGAGCACGCACTGACACGTGCCTGGCATGAGTTTAAGCCACCTGGTCCGGGACTCGAACTGTGGTTGACTACATCGGATTCCAGCAACATAGCCATTACGCTAACTTCTGGTCCCATGATGTTTTATTTTAGAGACGGGCTCTTGCTCTGTTGTCCAGGCTGGCCTTGAATTCAAGATTCTCCTGCCTCAGCCTCCTGAGTTGCTGGGACTGCAGGTGTGCACCGCCGTGAATCTGGATGTGTGCCCAGCCTGAGTCTTTTTTGCTGAAATGTATTAATGTATTATTTATGTAATAGTTTTTAAAAAGATGACTATAAATGGGATCGCAGTGATTTAGACGTGTTAGGGAAAGCACACCTATTACATCTTTTGTTTTATATTTTGAATATGTGTGTGGTTAAAAAACAAAATTTTAGACAAACCAAAGTTTAACAGAGTTTATTTAAACAAAGGGTGGATGAACTGAGTTGGGTAGTCTCCCAGAAAATGGTTTCAGGGGGATTCAGGATAGCCACGTGGTCATGGGATATATACATTTATGGAAAGGGAAAGTGACGTGTGCAGGAAAGGGAACATGACTTACAACAGGTAAAGTGAGGGAGTGAGGCAAAGAAATGATTGGACTGGTTACAGCTGGATGGTAGGCTGTCTGAACAGCCTGAAAGGGGGGCTTTCTGTGACTGACTGAAGTATGGCTAGTGTGAGGAGTAACATAACCAGCTCAGGAAAACAACCTAACATGTACGATTTCAGCTTATCCATAGGAATCCAAGCGTGGGAGTACAGTGGCCGTTTTAGGCTAAAATCGTTTAGTTTAACAATTTCTCCCTTTTTGGTCAGTGTGTACCATAGGTATATATGTATAATTTTTTGTTGCTCTGTTATTTACTGTAGTGCAGATAAGAAAAGAAGGGGTTAAGCCATCTAAGTCATTTTTAAACGCCTGGATTGTTGCAATCAAAGCAATCAAAATCCACTTCCACCTTAGCCCTCTGCCGCCATTCATCAAATAGGCCCTGCTCTGCTGGGAAGACAGTGTGCTTCGCAAGTAGGAAACGTCCAGCTGCAAATGGTTTGCAAGGTGCTGGTGGGGGAGAAGTCTACTGAGGATTCCAGGAGAAAGCCGTCCATACAGCTGGTCCTATTGTGGGATGCCGTGTGTGCTTGTTTTTTTTTTTTTTTTTTTTTTTTTCTACTGTGAAACCTTCTCCCAATAACGGGACATCCTGGAGATAATGAAAATGTCCTGGCATGCACAGTGGGCATTAGAAGTGAGTGTCTGACTAATTCCCACATGGAGGAAATACGCATCGGGAGTTCTTTCTGAAGGAATAGGGATTCCGAGGGAGCCTGCCGGGGAGCTTTTTGTTTCATTTGTGTTGTCAGAAGCTTCTTGGTCACTTCTTCTGATGTCTTACTTTCCTCCAGTGTCTGTTACCAAATCACAATTTTAGGTCAGGGAAATTCTGTGCTGGCTCCAGTGTACAGGCTTCTTGGTAAGGGCAAGAAAGATACTTTTTCTTTCTTTTAAATCTGACCTGTCTCTCACCTTTTTAAAGCCAACGCTTTCTGCATCCCCTTAACCAGATATATAGAAATAGATTACAGAACAGTGACATATAGAGCCATATTGCTTTCATTTTCCTGGGGAAGAATAGCGCTGATTACTTTATCAGTTATCTATTTGAATCTTTCGTCCGTTTTCTCCCTCCCTGTTATTCTGAGAGTCAGGGTTGCAGCCACATCATTTTTGGGTTCAAGCAGGAATAAAAGCTGATCGAGGGACTAGGGAAGGAGTTGGATAGAATCCTTCCTTCACAAAGCTATCCTTGTGGAAGGTTTGTTTGTTTTTTACTGGAATCTATAAAGTGAATACTAATTCTCCACTATTTTAAGAGAAGCACTTGCTCTTAGAAACTGAAAACAGGCACTAGCCTTGGTAAACACCAAATGTTTCTTTCCCATAGAACCCAAGATTCAAACCTCTACCAAAGTGCTTATAGAATACTCAGTTTCATATCCAAAAGGAGACTTTAAACTGGCAGAAGAACATATGAAAGTTATAGTTCAAGAAGTTAGTATAAGAGAGTTCTTCAATGATCTATAAGTGGAACTACCATTTGATCCAGCAATCCCACTTCTGGGTATCCACCCAAAGGACAGGAGAATGCTCATTTGGAAAAGTGCTTGTGCATCATTGTCTATTGCAGCATTATTCACAATTGCTAAGACGTGGGACCAACCCAAATGCCCATGAACAGATGAATGGATGGAAAAGGTGTGGCACATATACTCTATGGAATATTATTCAGTTATAAAAAACAATAAGACCCTGGCATTTGATAGAAAGTAGTCGAATATGGAAGAGCTATTGCTGAGTGAAGCAAGCCAGGATATAAAAGAAAGATATTGTATGTATCCACTTAATATATACCTACTCTGTGTACTTTATGGTGGAGATCAAAATATTGGAGGGCATAAAAGCAGTGAAAATAGATATGGATGCTGAAGACAGTGTGGAACAGGGGACAGGGGAGAAGGGAAGAGTATAGAGAAAGCTAGCAAGAGAATAAATAAAGAGGTATGACATTAGTGGGACCCAGAAATGGTTTATTACCTGTTGATGATAACATGTATTCTCAACTGGACGGGTCTGAGAAGTATTTCACGCTGGGTAAATTCTCTTTATAAGCCAAATGACATGTAGTGATTAAATGTTTTAAAAATAGTGAGAATAAATAATAATATCTGAAAAATATGATGAAAAGCTATTCGATGATGATGTGGATAGTAATGTCTTTGTCTCGGTCGATATGCATGGTAATCATGTTGGAAAAAGAAATGTAATACGCTGTAAAGGTATATATGATTAAACGTAATATTAAAATAAAAATGTTGGTATATAAAATACGATGTGAAAAGTTAAAGAAGAAGGACTAATGTATATAAAAATAACTAATATTCTCCAGGTTAGAGAAAAATAGTAGGTGAAGTCTTAGGATGGGTCTGCCAAGGCTACATTCACTTTCTCTGGAGGCAGATAACACTACCAGCACGAGGCTGATCCACTGCGCCTTGGCTAAGTTGGACAGACCATAGACTGAATGCTTGGCCCAGAAACATCCCTTCCAGAGACTGGGGTAGACAGCAGGTTCTGCACCAAGGGCTTTATTTTTTAAATATACCCCGATGCATTTCCCTGTTTCCTTTGCAAAGTCCTCCTTCTGTTTTTGTCTTGGAGAAGGGAAGGCAACAGGCTCAGGTTCAGGTGTCTGTGTTCTCCCTATAAGGATGCCTTTTATTTATTTATTTTTATTAAAAATTTTTAAAGAATTATTTAATGTATTATGTTTTAAGAAAATGTGACGAGAGAGAGAGAAGGTGAGAAAGCAAGCTACAAAGTTCAGGACTTGAACCAGGATTAATCATGTGGGAGTTCAGCGCCTTAACCATCGGGCCACCTGCTGGCTCCTAGATACCCTTTGTTTATGTTACCAGAGTCATGAGGCACTTCTAGGCCACAGAGTAAAAATAACTGAGCATGGGGTTGAGGCAGATGGGTCCAAGCAGAGTACAAAAGGTCAATAGGATGTCTTTAGGAAAATTAGGAAAACATTCTCTCTGAGTGGAAGATCTAGAGAAAGGCACCCTCTGTACGGAGGCAGGAGGCCAGGTACAGGCTTGGTCAGCTGACCTGTGCCTTTTTGCAAAAGTCAAGGCCCTCTTTCTCCAGTCTGAAGCAGTCCAATGCCAGAGCTCACTGGTGAGCTCAATGCAGATTGAATTTTGGGCCCCACTTGCTCCCTCGGCCAGAGTCCTTCATGCAGTGCACATGTAGCTCAACCGTACACAGGAGCTACATGTGTACGGTAGCCCAAGATTCACTTTCTAGAGTCTCCCTGTTCCAACGTAATGTACAGAAAGTGACCAAGATTGACCAGGCTATTGAGGTGGGATGAGGAATGCTGAGGGAAATGGCCGATGTGTGGTAGAACCAGTTGCTCTTGCCATAAGGCACCCAGGGACCAGGCAGGACAGATTTCATGGAGAATTCACACAGGTGGCCAAGACTCCATAAATACCAGTTTGAGAAACACTTACCAGTAACTATTATTAGGTTCTTGAATTCTCATCATATTCTGGACTTTGGATTTGCTTTAACTGGAGCTCTGATTTTTCACACAAGTTGGGTGTCAAGAAACAGAAGTTATTTCATCAACATCCCCTTCAATCCCACATATGCTCTTCTGTTTAGACATGAACTTTTTCTCATATTTCTCTGCAACCAAATTTATGGTTTTATGCAACACGGTGGTAATCAGTATTCTCATTCACCCACTCCAATATAGTCAGGTACATTTGGGGGGGACTTCCAAAAGTTCAACAATGGAATGAAAGAACAGTTTATTTTAGTGCAAAAAAAGTTGTAACCTATGCATAATTCTTGCATAATATGCATTTTTCTGTGAACTTTCAGAAGACCCCTTTTATGTATTTTTTGCTAGGATCATGCGTTCCAGTTTTCATTAGGGTTCCTGAATTATTAAAACACACACACTGATTAACTCATGGTATCAGAGAAGGAATGATCATGTTAGACCCATGAGGAACTTTGAGACAAAAGTTATTCTACAGTCAGGTTTGGGAAAGACTGCATAATATAGTCTGTTGTAATATCTTCACTTTCATATTATTAAATTAGAGTTTGTGAACATTTTTCTAATGACTCTTGAGCCTTATTTATCTGAGTATGCACTAGACTTATAAACAATATAGAAGAGTTCTATGAAAATATCTTGGCAAACACTGCTTTCTTCAGATTTAAGATTCTCAGATCTGAATAAATAAACTGTTTTCTGGATATTTAAAAATGTAGTATATTTTCTAATTGGTTTATTTTCTATTTGGAAAAACATCTTTCCCCATTTTAAGCCAACAGTCTTCCATTTTGTCAAGTGGCCTAGGCATATCTGGTTTTCGTTGTTAATAGTTCCTCTTTTGGAATAAGTTGTGTTTACCATAAATTCTATTTTTTAAAATGACTTTGATATGAAAAATAAATTAAAAAATATTTTCATCATTTCACTTATGCTTGGGCTTTGCCACGTATGAAGTATTTTCACATTCATTATCTTATTGATTGTTGCTATGACACAGTCATTTTAAACAACCTTGCAAATAGTATTTAAAAATCATTAGGGTCATTAATATTCTATTTAGTCTGCAAAAATTTCAAATAGCTGACTCCTCCATATCACAGAACTAAAAGAGTATATAATTTTTTCCCGTAGCAAAAATGTTCAGAGCTTTTGCTTAAATACATTATGAGATTCATATAAAAAATAGAGTGCAAGGAAGGTGAAGAGTGGAAGAATTGTTTACTATTACTGCTAGAAATCGTGCCCTTTTAAAAATTAGGTTCTTCTTGATTTAAATTCTAGCCATGCCATGTCTTCCAAGGCCATTATATATAACATATCCTTAAAGATTCTGGAACTTTAGTTATGATATTCTCTAGCAAACCCCAGTAAATAAGTATTTTGAGAGAAATATTTTCTTCAATTTATATGAGGCATTTATTAGAGGGAACATTATATTAAAATTTTTTTTTTTAAGAGAGAGATTTTTGCCATAGGGCGCATGTGCTCACTGGAGATACAGAAAGAAAGTGAGAAATCCCCCCTAGTGTGAAATGGCCATGCTACAATCCCTTCTCCATTCTCCTCTTGGGATCTTGGGCACGCGGACACATGCACTGGTGTGAGTTTTGTCACTGGGTTCAGGACTAAGACTGTGGTCAACTACATGGAAGTCCAGTGATGTAACCATTACATTATCTGCTAGTACTAAGGGCATATTATTTTTTAGAGTAGCTTTTTGGTTAGAAGTTCCAGGATTTATTAGTTGTTTTACTTGTATATTTATCTCCAGAAAAGTAAGAAATAGATATATGTTGAAAAATAAAAGAATGAAGTAATAGCAAATTTCTGGAACTTATATCCCTTTTTCATATTTTCCCTCTGATATCTTTAACACGTGTGTGTGTGTGTGTGTGTATATTATGATTATATTAAGTCTGAAACAGTTGCATTTAGATCTTAATAATTCCCATTGAATTTATATAATTTTTACTTTATAAAAGTACAATTGACAAACAATAAATTGCCTATGTTTAAAGGATACAATCAATATTATATATATATGTGTGTGTGTGTGTGTGTGTGTGTGTGTGTGTATATATATAGTTGTCAGAAAAGTCATGATGCATTTTTGCACAGAAAAAAATATGTCATGACTTTTCCAACAGCCTAATATATATAAAATAGTCACTACACACATGATACACATTTCCATCATCCCTTAAAAGTTTTCTTATGCTCCTTTGCAATCATCTCTCTCTTTCCCCTGTCCCTAGGCGACCACTGACCTGCTTTCTGTCATTATCATTTAGTTTGCATTTTCTAGGACTTTATACAAATGAAATCATACAGCATATACATTTTTGTGTCTGGTTCTTTTGCTCAACATAAGATTTTGAGATTTGCCATGTTGTTGAGCACATCCATAGTTGTTAAAACATTCATTGTGCTTGGAAGATGTTTGTCAGCAGCTTTTGTTGCTGAGTATTACTTTATTATGTGAATATTCATATTTTATTTATCTGTTTACCTGTTGCTATGCAATGGGTTGTTTCTAGATTTTCTTTTTTTCTATTATGAATAAAACTGCTATGCAAAATACCTAGAGTAGATTGGCTAGGTAATACGGTGGGTGTATGTTTACCTTTTTGTAAATTTTAGAAGTTTGGAAATTTCATTTATGATAACATCTCAATGAGTTACAGTTTCCTAATCATACATTCAAAAAATATATTGAGTATATATTTACTGCTCCAAGAGATGAAGGAAACAAAAAGGCATCTTTTCTATTTTCACTTAGCTTGTGGTATGGTGTGGAAGTCAGATGTTATTTAAATAGCTATTCGAATAATTGCATTATTATACATTGGCATATGAACTTTGAAGGCAAGTAATGTGATTCTGTAAAAGAACATAATACAGCAAACTGGCTTCCAAACCTGAAGTTAGGGAAGACTTCCCGGGGAAGTGGTAATTAAGGACAAGTGATGATAAACTAGGCGAAGTCTGGAAGGGACAGCTGGTAGGGAAAGCCTTTCAGAAAGAGCTAAAGGCCCTGAGGTTAGAAGGAACAGGTACAACAGAGGACGGAAAAGGCTCAAGTGTGTGGAAATGGGAATCAGATCATGCAGGTCTTGGAAGACCTTCCTCATGAGTGGACCTTTATTTTAGAAAAGCTACAATATTTTTTCTTCCTGTGTCTGGCTTATTTCATTTAGCATAGTATCCTCCAGCTCCACTCATGTTGTGGCAAATAAGTAGATTTCAGCTGCTTATGTTACCAATAAGTAAGTAAGTAAGTAAATAAATAAATAAATAAAATAACTATGTAATATGATAGATATGTCAATATGCTTTATTATAGTAACATTTACTATCTCTATGTATCCCAAAATAATATGCTGTAAACCTCCAATATACATGCCAAGATTTACTGAAAGACAAAGAAAGAAAGAAGGGAAGAAAGAGAAAAAAAGAAATAGAATCTGGAAGCAATTGAAAAGTCTTAAACAGGAAGATAATATCAGGTTTGGATTTTGTAAAGATCACTGACCCCAGCATAGAGGCCATCTTATAGTGGGTGCTGTAATAGAAGGATGTGGAAGACTAGTTAAGAGGCCATTGCAGTGGTGCCTGAATTCTGAAGTGATGGGCAATGAAAAGGCGTCGGACAGATGGATTTGAGAGCTGTCTGAGAGAGAAAAGTGACAGGTCTTGGAGATTGGTAAGAGGAGGTGTGCTGGGCAGTGCGGTCAAGGTCACTGGCTTGTACAACAGTGTTATTAACAGACATAGAGTCTACAAGAACATGGTCAGGTTCAGGGGACTATACAGAGTCTTTTTTTTTTTTTTTTTTTTTGAGAGGTTTTCACTATAGGGTGCGTGCACTTACCAGACAGAGAGAGAGAGACATAGAGATAGAAAGCGAGAAATCACCCCCCAGGGGGGATGGTCATGCCGCAATCCCTTCTCCTCCATTCTCCTCTCGGGATCTTGGGCACGCACGCACGCACGCATGCGCGCCCGGCGTGAGTTTTAAGCCACCGGGTCCGGGACGCGAACTGCAGTCGGCTATGTGAGAGTCCAGTGACATAGCCATTACACTAACTGCTGGTTCCCCAGAGTCTGGTTTTGAAAAGTTGAGTTTAAGGTATATCTGAATCATCCAAGGGGGCATGGCAAGAAAAATACATCTGTGTGGATTTGTCTTGAGATTTAAGAAAAGATTTGGGCTAGCGCCATAAGCAAATATAAGGAGGTAAGAATCAAAATGTTAACATATTAAGGATGACCTGGTGCCACCTATCAAGAGAGAGCTAAAGGCAGAACAATTGTTTTTGAGCATTCATGGACCTAGGTGTACCTTTTTTTTTTTTTGCTCCTCAGATTTCATTTTAAAAATTAAATCCAGAATGTATTTCATTTACCTCCTCAAACTGATATAAAATCTTTCCTAAAAGTGAAGTCTAAAATATGTACTCTAATTAGGTAGGAAAAAAAAAACAACTCTGTGACATTTTAAGTGCTTCTCTACTTAAAAGTTTAGCGACTGTGTTTCACAAATTCAAGCTCTGGTCCAAAGCTTTGGTGTTGAAATCAAAGAACAGATGCTTTAGCTCATGAAGGCCATGGAAGTCCACCGACTTTGCCATGGGACACGGTAATTAATGGCAAAAGGAGCCATATGTTAAAACTTTCATGGGTTGGGTGGGAGGCAGTTTTGTGGCTTCAATGAAAGGATTTAAACTCAGATATCCATTTTCTTTCTCCCTGTGCATTTTACTATTTCCATGTTCTCCTGGATAATTACCAGAAGCACTTGTACCACTCACTATGAATAGCCTTGTCATCTTTTCCTCCTTCATCCTGCTATAAAGTTGAAATGCTGAATTTATGACATTGCAATCATTTTCATGGCAACAGACTGTGGCATCATAAAAACGAGATTATGATGACTTCACGGCAGGATCAAACAGAAGGAGAAACTGGGTTCTATGCAGGAAAAGCTTTTTTTTTTTTCCCAGACACAAGTAGTTTTGATGACAGCAGGGAAAACACAGAAAATTATTGCTGATGTAGGAAAAAGAAGTCCCTAACTGGTCATATGAATGTTTCTTTCACCTATGCTCAAGTTGTAAGTATGTAAGGGGTCTTTAAAAAGTTTTTATAAAATGTGTATTATAAAATAAAATAAAACAAAGTAGTGCCTGTTTTTCAATTGTTTTTTGAAAAAATATAAACTTCTACTTTAAATATATTTTTCCACAAACTCTTTGAAGTCCCCTTGTATTTTAATGGACTGAGTCAAACTTTTTGATGTTTTTAAAAACATATAGCTAACCATGGAAACTTGTATAGATACTGGAAATTTTAAGTGGTAGATTCTTAAATAAATGTTTCTATCACTTACTATTTGGCCAATATACAAAAGGGGAGCAAAAATATTTTTCTGCTGTTTGAGAGATCTGAAAACTACAATATATTTGAGACCTAAAGTTTTAGTAATGTCGTTTGATTTCTTTTACAATTAAGTTGAATTTTTGATTTAATTAAAAATGCTTCAAATTACTGTCAAAATCTAGTAGATTGCAAACAACCATATATTGGATAGAATTATATATGTTTTGTCCATGGTAATATTTATTCTTCTCACTATCACATATCACAGCACCATTTTTTCATTATATTTGAGTTAATTTATATTCTTTTATCCTTAGAAACTTTTTTTCTCTTTTATTGCTAGAGATGGCATGCACTTGCCAGAGAGAGAGAGAGAGAGAGAGAGAGAGAGAGTGAGCAAGCTGGAGAGAAAGTACCCCCCTCCCCCCCCACATCATATAGTCCTAATAAGACAGGGTAAAAAGTGAGAGACAAAAACCAGGTCCACCTTGACAGCAAGGTTTCAAAGAGAAGGAGTTTGAGCTGGGAGATAGAGGGAGGAAAGTAGGAACCAGGCCAAACTCAGTAACAACCCTTCACGAGGAAGGGTTGTTCCATCCACCAAAATTGAAACAGCTTCATGGTCACACATTGTCACGCATGTCCAGCAGTGCCACGAATGACCTGCAGGGAACGTTTGTTTCATAGCATACTAGGAAACACACTTATGGGAGATTTTAGATGCCGATAACACATACATCCTATGTTCAAGCATGTTTAGCTGTAGAGCATGTACACAAATGAGCACCCTTATAAGGGTCCTCAAGACCACCCCTAAGCCCTAAAAAATCCAACCCTTTTATGAATATGCATGTAAGTCTCCCATGAAGGAAGATCCCCAGAGACACTCAGTACTGTCTCCTTCTCTGGAGAAGATCGCTGTGCTTGTGGAGTGTATTTTTATCTTTGCCCAATAAAATTTGCTTTGCTATCTGATACTAGCTTGAATTCTTTCCTGCAAGAAGTCGAGAATCTGAGAAACCCTCTCCATTGACAACATCACAATCCTTTTTCCTCCATTTCTCCGTCCTATTAGAATATGGGGGATACAAGCGCAGACACCAGGCATGTTTTCTAAGCTGCAGGGCCCAGCGTTCCAAGTACAGTTGGCCCTGTGGGATCTGGCTTCTAGCGTACAACACTTAACCACTGCACTGCTGACTGGTCTTAGAAAATATTTTCTATTGAGTGGTTTATTTTACATTCCAACAGTGTTTTGTGACATAATATATTTTATATGTGTCCTGTAGTTGAAATTAACTCATAGTATTGAACACTGTCCAAGAGTCAGGCATTGTCTTCATCCTTGCATATCTCACTATTCCATCTTGTACATATTAAAGAGTATAGCATTCCCTGGTAGTGGAATATGTGTATGCATATGAGCTACAGAGGGAAAGAAAATACTCTTTCGCCCTTCCTTACTTTCATCAGACAGAAAGCTCAGAGGTCGTTGCCTAATGGCAGTTCCTGAGAAATTGTCAAAATGTATTTTTGGGCAAAATGATCCAAAAATTACTAGGAGTTATGCTGACAACCTGCCTCTATGTAAATGTCTTAACATCTGACTTCACTTTGAGATTTTGCCAGAATGTGTAGAATTAATGTGACACATGGAAAAGCTATATTCTTCTCTCATCTTTGTCTACTTTTGAGAATGTTTTGCAAAAGAGCCTATGGCATAGATAGGTTCAGAGAAGAGACTTGGTTGACCAATAGATTTTACTTGTGTCTTGATTCTGGATTAAACTATATGCATAAGATAAACATTTTGTCAAATATTAATATGGAAAACTCAGTTTTCTTTTGGTTCATATTTTCTTGGTATGTCCACTTGTCTCTTTTTTTAAATTTGTATACTACGTTTTAATCTGATTTTTGTAGATGGACAGACTGCTGGATTATTTTTTAATTAAACCTGTGCGTGTTTTCTGGTTGGTGAATGTAATCATTGATATTTATGAATTTTTTTCTTGTTTTTAGTGTATTGCAGATCTTTCTTTAGATCTAGCAGTCTTTCTTTTACATATTTGAGTGCCCTGGCATTGCATGCATAAATATTTATGATTATTATTTCTCTGCCTTCAATTGTTTCAATTGAGAGGTCTGCCATTAGTCTAAAGGAGTAAGCCTTGTATGTAATTTGGCATTTCTCTTGTCACTATTAGAATATTGTCTTTGTCTTTAATTTTCATCAGTTTGGCTATGATGTGCCCTGGAGAGGATCTTATGTTAAATCTATCTGGTGTAATTTTTATTTCCTGGATTTGGATTTCTGTATGCTTAAGTTTGGAAAGTTTTCAGTATATCATGAAAGATTTTTTATTTTTTAATCTAAGCACTACATTTAGTACTTTATTTATTTTTTAAAATGTAATACATAATCCTTGGGAAGCTTCTAAAAACTTTTTTAAAAATTAATTTTATTTTTTTGTTAAAGATATTTTTATCCACATTATCATCAACTTTTTAATAATTATTTTATTTAACTTTATTTATTTATTATTTTAATTTGATCAGAGAGAGACAGAGAGTAAAAGAGAGGAGAGAGAGAGAGACAGAGGGGAAGCAAGAAAGCGGGCTGCCTGGTCCAGGACTTGAACCACGGTCAGTCATGTGGGAGTCCAGCAACCCTGGCCACCATGCCATCTGCCAGTCCCGTCATCAACATTTTTATGCATAGAGATCATACAATGGCTACATAAATTGGGTTGTATGAATATACCATAATATTGACTAATAATAATGAGTAACAAGTCAATATTGGTCAAATTAGTTAATATTGGTCCACTATTGATAATATCCCTGACTAATAGTCATTTATAGTTTTTTTTTCATATTTTATTGATTCACAGAAGAACTTAACTAATCTAAATACTTTCAATAACAAGTACAGTGGATATAAACATATCTATGAAGACATGTCTGACTTTAGGCATAAAACTCAGTGAATAGGATGAACATAGTATAAAGAAGCACATAGCTAAGGCTCTATAGCTTACTGGGATCTTTAAATCTATCTATCTATCTATCTATCTAGATATATATATACACACACACACATATATATATATATGTATTTTAATTTCAAGAAAAACAGTTTTAGTTTTCATAGATATTTTCTAAGCCTTTGTCTCTTCACTTTCTAGAATAGTCATAATGTAAATACTTGACCATTTAATCATATCTAGTATATCTCATATGTTGTCCTCATTTTTTCTTAATTCTTTTAAAATTTTTTAAGTTCCCCTTAAATCACATATATCTTCAGAGTGTACATTTCTTTTTCCTGCATGAATAACATACGTATCAGTCAAGACAAAGTACAAATATATATTATCATCAGCAAATACCTTCTCATTATTTTGTCACTTAAACATACTTTCATTTTTTTTCTTCCCCTTTCCCTCCCTTCCTCCCATACTAAACTTTTTCTTTTCACATTTTATTGTTTCACAAAAGATCTTAATTAAACTAAAAATATGCACAAAGCTAAAATCTAATGACAAGTGCACTGTAATTTTCTTCTAAAATATTTTTTCCATCTCCACTTCCCCTTTTACTAAAGAAAGGTATAAACAAATTTATTTGAAACAAACAAACAAAGAAAAATCAAGAAGCCAAAACTTCAGTCTCAAATTGGTCTGTTATTTGCACAAAACCCCATAAGAATTCAAATTCTGATGTTCTGATGTAAGGCAACAGATACTATTTTATTATTGAACTTATGCAAATAACCATTCTGCCACAAAATAAGAATGTTTACAAATATTTTCCAATTGCAGAGGGGTCAGGAAGGGAGAAAAGTTTATTTTTCAATTTTTTAAAAAAGGAATTTAACAAACTGCTGAACTTATTAACAACTCAAAAGAAAACAAAAATCCTTAAATCTGGACGACAAAGCATAGAAGAAAATCAGTAAATGTTTTAGTGAAAAGTCCTAGAATTCTATTTCATCAGTTTAGTCTCATGTAATTAATCTCTCTTTTGTTGAATTTGCAGTGTTACTGTCTGATCTTTCCATTTAAATCCTGGAAGTTAACATTCAACATTATTATTGGTATTTCCAGACTTGTCCCTACTATTAAGTTGGGCATTTTCTTGGCTGTTTTTGTATTCTTATTTCTGTGTGTCTGACTTTAGTTTTCCTGGAATTGCACTCCCTTCAGCACTTCCTTTTTTTTTTTTTTTCTTTATTTGGAGAGGTTTTTGCTATAGGGCGTGTGTGCTCACCAGAAAGACAGAGACAGAGAGACAGAAAGTGAATCACCCCCCCCAGCGGGGGATGGTCAAGCCGCAATTCCTCCTCCTCCATTCTCCTCTTGAGATCTTGGGCACGCATGCACACACATCCGGCATGAGTTTAAGCCACTGGGTCCAGGACTCAAACTGCGGTCGACTACATGGGAGTCCAGTGACACAGCCATTATACTAACTGCTGGTCCCTCTTCAGCACTTCTTGGTGAGCTGGCCTGGTGTTGGTAAATTCATTTAGGTTTTGCTTACCTGAGAATGTTTTTGTCTTTTCTTCTCATGTGAAGTATAATTTTGCTGGGTATATTCTTAGATTAAATTTTCACTTAACATTTTGAATATATTTTTCCATTCTTTTCTTGCTTGCATTGTTTCCGATGAGAGGTCTGATGTTAGCCTGATGGGATATCCTTTGAAAGTAACTTGACATTTCTCTCTTGCCAATTTTAGTGTTTTGTCACTGTAGTTTTGGTCAATCTGGCTATGATGTGCCTTGGAGAAGATCTTCTTGGGTTGATTCTTCATGGGGTCATTTGTATTTCTTGGGTCTGGATATTTGAATGCCTCTCTAAGTTTGCAATTTTTTCTTCCAGGATTTCATGGAATAGACAATCAATGCCCTTTTTAGTTTCTTCACCTTCTGGGATACCAATTATCTGGATGTTTGGGGGTCTAATGGCATCTAGTATTACTCATATATTATTCTCAAGTTGGGGGTTATTTTCTCAGTCCTTTTGGTGAGTTCTTCTAGGTCAGGAGTTCTGTTTTCTACATCTGAGATCTGATCTTCTGCATGATCTAATCTGTTTTTAAAACTTCAAGGGAGGTTTTGATTTACTGTATTACAACCTTCATCTCTAACAATTCTGTTTGATTCTTTCTTATGGTGTGTATTTCCTCTTTTAGATCCTGCAAGAACTTCCTCACCTCCTGGAACATGTCTCTTTTTTTCCTGCATCTTCTTAATTTTGTTGTTTCTCTTGACTTGCATCTCTGTTCACATTGTCATTATAAATATTCTAAATTCTTTATTTGACATTCCCATGAGTTCCACTGTACTATCTGTGGATGATGATGGGCTGTTCTTTTCCCTTGGGGGAGAGATATTTTCTTTGTTTATCATATTTCTTGTGCCTCTGCACTGGTTCCTGGTCATCTGATGGATTATACATTTCTTCCTACTTTCTTGGAGTTAATTCTGAGCATTAGAGGCATGCGGGAGGAGACGACCTGCAATATCTCTGCGGTTCCATTTCCCTCACCAAGCAAATGGCACTTTTGTCGATAGAACTGTATATTGCAAAGGTCTCCCAGTTTCTAAAGAATAGGTATACTTGGGCTGACTGCAGGGTTTCAATGGAGAATTGAGATGTGTGTGGGAAGAGGTGAGCTTTGTTCTCTCTGTAGCTCTGTATTTTTCACTTCTTCTCACTTTGCAGACTCTCTTCTCTGATTTTTAGTTATTTGGTGGTACATTCATGTTTGTCTAAATTGTTGGAGCTTTCTGCAACTGTAAGCTCGTATGCTTCACTTTACTGTGAGGTACTTCTATGCCAGTTTGTCCTCTACTACTGTGTTTTGCAACACGGTATGCACAGAAAGAGATTTGAGTTCAGATTTATGTAGATGAGTTTCTCCCTTTCTGTAGCAGTTCAGTGAAAGTTGAGATTTTCTATGATTCTGAAAGTATTCAGATGTTTGGCTACTGTGCACTTAGACCTGTATAGACACTCAATGTGTGGAAGCTGAGAATCAAACTGAGGAAGTCAAGTAAAAGAAAAAGAAACAAAGGGAAAAAGACAAAAAAGAAAGAAAAAGAAAGGGGAAAAAATGAAAAACATTAAAAAAAAAAAAGACACAAAATGAAAACCACAAGGTGCTCAAGAACATGGCCAGGCCCACCTCAGATGAAAATAAAAATGAATTCTGAAATTAGCAAGATAAAGGAGAGATCAGAGACAAAAGACAGGACTCACAGATTTAAAATATGGAAAATTTCGAGAAGGAAAGAGAAGACAGAGACAGAAAGAAGGTAGAGATTGCCCTACCTCGCTTAAGTGTTGGGCTGGAAGGACAGGTTTCAAGCAGAAGCTCTTCAGTTAAAGGAGCAGGGCCAGGGCAACCTCAGATGAAAATGGATTCTCGCTTGGGTATTGGGTTGGAAGGACAAGTTTCAAACAGAAACTCTTCAGTTAAAAGACTGATTTTTTTTTTTTTAAGAGAAACTTTTGCTGTTGGGCACATGTGCTCACCAGAGAGACAGAAATAGAGAAATCAGCCCCTAGAGGAATGGCCACACCGTAATCCCCTCTTTTCCATTTTCCTCTTGGGATTTTGGGCACAGACGTACTTGCAGTTGGCATGAGTTTTAAGTCACCAGGTCTGGGACTCAAACCATAGTTGACTATGTGGGAGTCCAGCAATGTAACCATTACACCATCTGCTGGTTCCTCACTATTTATGAATTTATGTATTACTATTTATTAGAATTTTCTTATGTTATTTTACTTTGTATTTTCTGGTTGTAAAGGTACGCATTCTATTTTAATACTTTGGTAATTGGACTTACTTAAAAGTCATTCTCATTTAGTCTCTCTTTATTTTTAAAACCTTAGCAATATCTATATTTTGCCCAAATAAGAAAATGATTATACACACTCTAATGTCTTTAGCTTTACCCTATTCTCCACATCCATGAGAGAACCTCCAACAAGGCCTGATCATGCTATAATTCATTTCCCTTCAATTCTCCATTCAGTCAGGGTCCTAGTATCCTGGTGTATTTTTTCAATCTACCAGGGCTGGAAATTGAACCCTGGTCAGCAATGTGGGATCTGGCTTCTTCTACACAGCGATTAACTACTATGCTACAGGACCAGCCCTATCTTCATTATTTCTTAAACTACATCTTTCCATTCTTTCTTTCTCCCACCCCCAAACACCAGAACTTTTTGAAACTCCTTTGATGCAGATATTGATGGTTTTACTTCTATCATCTACACCCCTTACCTTTCACCCACATCTCCTTATCTTTTCCCTCTGCCTTTTGGGAGTTTCTCAATTTAAACTTTTAGCTCACAAATTTATACAACCATTTCTAGCCTATTGTTCATCACATGGTTCTATTTTAAAATTTCAACTATTAAATTTTTATGACTAATAGTTCCAGTGGGTTCCTTTTCTTATGGTTTCTTGTTTATGTTTCATGGCACTAATAACTTCCCCTAGCTTCCAAAAGATATTTAATGCCATACTTATTTAAAATTCTTTGTCCTTTCCAATAATTTTGCTTCAGAGACTGTTCCTTTTGCTGTCTTTATAGTGGTCATGCTGCTCAGGTGTCTAGTTTTTGACCTTGTGAGTTTGTATCTCTCTAGGTGGATCAGCTTCTCTCTTCTGTGTTTTGGGAAAAGGTTAATGGCTTTGTCCAGATATGCATCCCCTTTGGTGGACTTAAGAAGAAGAAAGAATTGAGTTTAAGATTTCATGAGGATAGGGTTTATTTTGGTGCCTCCACACTGCAATTTTTTTTTTTATTCTTTTTTTTGGAAAGGTTTTTTGTTATAGGGCACATGCGCTAGCCAGAAAAACAGAGAGAGATAGAGGGACAGAAAGCAAGAAATCACCCCTCAGTGGGATGGCCACACTGCAATCCCTTCTCCTCCATTCTCCTCTTGTGATCCTGGGCAGGCACACACACACACCCTGTGCGAGTTTAAGCCACCCAGTCCGGGACTTGAACTACAGTCAACCACATGGGAGTCCAGTGACACAGCCATTATGCCAACTGCTGGTCCCCACACTGCAATTTCTTGTAGTGAGGTGTATAATTGTTCCTTCAGGGTGTCAGGTGGGACTGGCGTGGCGACCATGGTTAGGCTTGGGTTGCAGAAGACCTGAAGGGTTCTCTTTCAGACTAAGGTGTGAATGGAAGCAGAAGATATTTATATTTAAAAGGACAGAATTATTAATACAATTATAACTTTGGAACAGTATAGGAGAGTGTGACCAGTGTCTGAAACTGGAGGCAGTCCAGTGAAGTGGAAGATTCAACTTGGCCCTACAGGCATATTATAATCTGACCTCTTGACTATGGAAATGATGTTATAAAAAAGAAAATCTGAATGATTTTCTTATTCAAGTTCAGAATGGTTATATAGCAGTGGAGACAACTTGCAACAACAGAACATTGACTCAGGAACTGCTAACAAATGTACAGTGCAGTGGTGGTTCAAGGAATTTTGTAAAGAAGGCGAGAACCTCAAAGATGAGCATAGTGGTTAGCCATTGGAATTTGACAGTGACCAATTGAGAGCAGTCATTGAAGCTGACCCTCCTACATCTACATAAGAAGTTGCTAAAGAAGTCAACTTTGACCATTTTAAGGGTTGTTCAGCTTCTGAAGTAAATTGGAAAAGTGAAAAAGCTCAGTAAGTCAGTGCCTCATCAGCTGACCAAAATAAAATCGTCATTTTGAAGTGTGGTCTTCTCTTAGCCTATGCTACAACAATAAACCAATTCTCAATTGGACTGTGATATGCGACAAAAAGTTGATTTTATGACAACTGGTGTTGACCAGTTCAGTGGTTGGACTGAGAAGAAGCTCCAAAGCACTTTCCAAAGCCAAACTTGTACCGAAAAATGGTCATGGTCCCTGGTGGAGTCTGATCCATTACAGCTTGCTGAATCCTTGGGAAACTGCTACATCTGAGAATTACGCTCACCAGACTGATGAGATGCACTGGAAACTGCAATGCTTGCAACCGGCATTGGTTAACAGAAACGGCCCAATTCCTTTCCGCGACAATACCTTACTGCATGTTGCACAACCAACATTTCAAAAATTGAACAAATTTGGCTATGTAGTTTTGTCTCATCTGCTATACTCACTTGAGTTCTCATCAACTGACTACTACTTCTTCAAGCATATCAACAGTTTGTTGCAGGGAAAATACTTCAACAGTGGGATGCAGAAGAGGCTTTTTAAGAGTTTGTCGAAACCTGAAGCATGGATTTTTATGCTATAGGAATA
The DNA here is from genome assembly GCA_026018925.1 of Tupaia tana. NCBI lineage: Eukaryota > Metazoa > Chordata > Mammalia > Scandentia > Tupaiidae > Tupaia > Tupaia tana. Next base: position 74,805,153 of record JAKSZU010000005.1, on the reverse strand, counting down.
AACAAATTTACTTCTCGTTGGCAAAAACGTGTTAATTGTAATGGTTCCTATTTTGATGAATTAAAGATATGTTTGAGCCTAGTTATAATGATTTAGAATTCACCTGGTTGGCAAGTGGAGTGGTGTTGGGGTGCTGAACTCTCATCTGACTGACCGCGGTTCAAGTCCTAGACCAGGTGGTGTGCTATCTCACTTTCTCTGTCTCTTTCTGGTCAAATTAAGAAATAATAATAAATTTTTAAAAATTTAAATTAAAAAATTAAATAAATAAAATAAAATTTGGGGCTGGCAGGTGGCATGCTGGTTAGGGGCGCTGGACTCCCACACTTGACCATGGTTCAAGTCCAGGACCTGGTGGCTTGCCTTCTCACTTTCACTCTGTCCCTCTCTGGTTAAATTAAATAAATAATAAATAAAGCAAAATAAAATAATTTTTTGGAGTATTTTTTTTTTTTTTTTTTTTTTTTTTGCTATAGGGCACGTGTGCTCACCAGAAAGACAGATAAAGACAGAGAGAGAGAAAGCAAGAAATCACCCTCCAGGGGGGTTGGCCATGCTGCAACCCCTTCTCCTCCTTTCTTCTCTTGGAATCTTGGGCACGCACGCACAAGCGCCTGGTATGAGTTTAAGACACCAGGTCGGGACTTGAACCATGGTCGACTACATGGGAGTCCAGTGACATAGCCATTATGCTAACTGCTGGTCTCACAAAATAAAATAATTTTAAAAATAAAATAAAATTCATGGTAAATAAAAAAAAAAAAAGAAGAAGAAGACTGTGCTCTTTAGATTCCACATTGATTGCTACTCTGATGGCATTTTACTGGTTAACGTTTTACCTTTAAATACTCAGAAAGAAGTAGTATCTTGAGAAGGCAATGTGGTGGCTTAGGGAGGAGACCGAGGAATGAAAGCTGCCTCCTTTTTGTTAACACTAGGCACATGAGGCGTTTGCTCTAAACTGCTGTTAACCATGAAGCCAGAGTTGAGACTAGTTTCCTCAGAGAAGCGCCAGAAAAATCTTATAGTCAAGGCCTATGAGAGATAAAAAGCAGAATTTAAGAACTTGCCTTCAGCCTACCCTCTGGTTACCAACTCCTCCTGTGACATTTCAGGTCAATTTTAGTTTCCCCAGTACTTCTCAGTTTTTGATAATGGCAGCTTAATAATCCCTTTCCTCTACCATAGTTTCTCCATAGCTAATTTGGAGAAAGGAAGTAAATACTTACTTGGTAGCCACTCTCTTTTATGACGTCATAATGTTCCCAAAAAACAGGTAGTTCTGGATTCTGGAACTTTCACGCCTGTAGACTCCATGTTCTTCGAAGGCAGGAATTATGTTTGCCTAGCTGTCTGTTTTTCTTCACTTATCTTTGCCCATTTTATTTTTTACTTCTTTATTATTTAGGATAGAGGTTTAACTGTGACACTCAAACAAGGGAGAAATTTGTTTTCCTCTCAAGAGGAAATTTGTTTTCCTCTGCAGACGACTGGTAGTAAGTAATCTAGAGCTGATACAGTGATTTTGCTTCACAAAATTCTGACTGGCTAGATCCAGTCTCTTACCAGTTCATCTCTCTGTCAAGTCCAAGATGAAGTCCAGGATGGTGATACCACCTTGTAAGAAGCAAGATGAATGCAGTGTTGAAGAAGGATTCATGAAGGATAGAATCCAGATGTTTCCTGCAGAAAGATTCCAAGAAGCTGCCCCATAAAGCTCATCTTTACATATAAGCCACAACTTAATTGCATAGCTATACTTAATTGCAAGGAAACTAAAAAATTCTTTTCTGTGTTTGGTCACATACCCAGTTAAAAGTTCTATGACTGTGGAGTAAGTGAAGAATAGGTCCTGGAAAAAACCAGCCATCTATTATATCTTCCTTTCTTCCTTAATTTATCTTGTTTTCTTGGTTTATTTTGTCCCTTTCTCTCCTTCATTCTTTCTGCAAACATTATTTACTTCCTAGTGTACACCAAGGGCAATATTAAATGTTTTATAACCCCAGTATTTTAGCTTGCATTGCATCATTTATCTGGAGGACAAAGATACTTTACTATATTATGAAGAAATCTCAAGGAGAAAAGTACAGGCTAGATTGGAAGTTATATTTGTTATGTGAAAACAGTTTCTAACTTTACAGATAAAGAAACAGACTCAAGGAAACGATGTCAAAGATTTAAGTTGAATTCTACTTCTGCAATTTACTAAGCCGTTACAGTCATTCAACATTTATTCATTCACCAGAAATGTCAAGTGCTGTATCAGGTACTAGGAATTCAACAATAGACAAGCAGATACAATCCTTGCCCTCAACTAGACTGGAGATTGAAGCCCAGTTGAGGCAGTCAGGCAATTAACCAAGGAATTAGAGAGAGCATGTGTACTCCAATGTGATAGGTACGAAAGCTCCATGCCTTTTCCGTTAGACTACAATGCATTTCAAACAAAACAAAGTAAAACTTTTCTTTCATTTGTGTAGTGCTCCCCATTGTAGCAAATATTTCTAGGTAGTGGGTAACTGAAAGAAAGATGGAGGGCTCTCCAAGCAGGGGAATATTATGACTTGAGTCACAGAGGCAGACATAGTTTGGAGGTAAAGGGATCAATTAAACCAGAGTCTAAGCTATATTTAGAGAATGGGAGGAAAGAATTTGGAGAGGTGGTTATCAAACCAGGAAGAGGGAGATGGCAGCATAGTAATAACACTATGTACTCTTTCAGGGTGGCCTGCATGGAAAGGGTCTGGGTTTGCATCCAAAAACCTCCCTGATCAAGCCAGGCACCCATGATTAGGGACTGAATGAAGCTGGGGGTGAATCACAGGTGGAAGACCTGGTGGAGATGTTTGTGTCTCTGTTTCTGTCTTTCTCTCTCTGTTTCTTTCGCTTATGGAATACAAAAATAAATTAACTTAAAAAACAAAAACAGAAACAAGAGGCCAGCAAATGGTGTGATGGTTAAGGGTGCTGGACTCCCATGTGGCCTACCGTGGTTTGAATCCTGGATCTGGCAGCTTGCTCTCTCACTTTCTCTCTCTCTCTCTGTCCTCTCTGCTCAAATTTAAAAATAAGCAAATAAGTAAAGTTAAATAAAATAATTATCTTTTTTCCTTTTTTTGGAGAGGTTTTTGCTACAGGGCACATGCGCTCGCCAGAAAGAGATAGACAGAAAGCGAGAAATCACCCCCCAGGTGGGATGGCCATGCCGCAATCCCTTCTCCTCCATTCTCTGCTCGGGATCTTGGGCACGCACGCACACGCACCTGGTGTGAGTTTAAGCCACCGGGTCCAGGACTCGAACCGTGGTAGACTACATTAGAGTCTCGCGACATAGCCATTACGCTAACTGCTTGTCCCAATAAAATAATTCTTGAATAGGAAAAAAAGGAAAGAAAGGGTCCAGCAGGTAGTATGGTGGTTAAGGTGCTAGATTCCCACACAGCCAACTGCAGTTTCAGTACTTGACCTGGTGACTTGAAAATCATGCTGGGCATGTGTGTTCATGTACCCAAAATCCCAAAAGAAGAATGGAGAAGAAGGGATTTCAGTATAACCATTCTCTATGGAGGGGTGTGTGGGGGGAGGGTGATTTCCTACTTTCCCTCTCCCTGTCTTTCTCTGGTGAGCACACATCCCTATGGCAAAAAACAAAAACAAGAACAAACAAACAAACGAAAAACAAAACCACAAAACAGAACCCCACAAAACAAAACATAAAGACCCATAAAGAGCTTTTAGTGGCACATTGAGGTGTTTAGACTCAAAAAACAGGGATCCTCTTCAAGTTTATACCTACAATAATGGCTTATGGGTGGATCCTGGAGACATTTAAGTTTGAAGACTGGAATGTTTACATTGGGAAGAAAAGTGGTAACTGGTAGACAATAACTCCTTTAGGCAACACCACACGCAGAAAATAATTCCCATTCTTGCATTTACCTGAGGGTCCGATATGGCTGCTGGTAATCTAAACACTGCCTTTACATTTTAGGCAGGAGGAAAAAATAGGAAATTCTGGGCTAGTGTCCTTTTAGTATTTAAGAATACTTCTTAGGAGTTGCCTACAATATTTTAAATTTTATTTCATTGGCCATAATTTAGTCATGTGACCTCATCTAGCTACAAGGGAAATAGAAGAATCTAATCTTTTGTTCTAAGAGGCAATGTGCTCAGCTCAAATCAGCATTTTGCTGCTAACTGGGTGAAACCTTGATTCTTGTTAAGAAAGAAGGAAGGACTGAGTATTAGAAGGCAACCAGACCCGTCTTGGCTTAGCCTAATTAAGGGAAACATGTCCAAAAGTCTATGGCTGCAAAACAGGATAAAGGTTAAGAGACTTTACACCAGGTAGATGTTATGCGAGGAAAAATTGTGGAATAAGGAGGAAAAAGGACATAGATAGCCCAGAAGTTGAGAGTCAGAATATTCTCAAGTGAAACGATCTGAGAAACCTCCCATCTACAGTGTCAACAGTCGGCATTGGCAATGTGACCACTTTGTGCCAAGCCAGATTGTAGGGCTATTGCCCTGCTGCACACTCTGGGGAGCACCACTCACACAGACTATCAAACTATCGGGCAACATGGCAGTGGCTTGGCTGTGATCACAGGGAGTGGGAATGGGTGGATTCTGACCATGTGATCTGACTTCGTTCTTTAATGTAAGGGGTCTTAGCAGAAACAGGCAGCTCCAAGTGTTCTTCTCAGGGCACAGTTCATTGTATCCCCCCCGTTTCTTCAGCGATGACACTTAACAAAGTAAAAAAGAACAAGAGAAGGGAATGGGAGGTCAATTAGGCTCTGTTTTTTTTTTTTTTTTTTTTTTTTTTTTGAGAGTTTTTTTTGCTATAGGGCACGTGCGCTTGCGAGACAGAGAGAGACAGAGAGACAGAGAGACAGAACGCGAGAAATCACCCCCCAGGGGGGATGGCCACGCCGCAATCCCTTCTCCTCCATTCTCCTCTTGGGATCTTGGGCACGCATGCACATGCGCCCGGCGTGAGTTTAAGCCACCGGGTCCGGGACGCGAACCACGGTCGACTATGTGGGAGTCCAGCGACATAGCCATTACGCTAACTGCTGGTCCCAATAGGCTCTGTTTTAAGTCGGCTTGGTTAACAGTGTTCATTCAGTTAGCTTCATGCAGCTTAGGAAAGATTTGGAAATCCTAGCTGGAAGCTTTAAGTTTTTATCAGTATTTTTGAACTTCCAACTTGGAACTCCCTATTACAGGCAACTTTTATCTTAAAGTGAGGGGTTTTACAGAGGGTTAGAAAGAGAGAACAAGAACAATGAGAAGCAGCAGCAGTGTGGTGGGAAAAAGTCCGTCGAACTTGGGAGTCAGACACATAGATTTTAATTCCAACTCGTGGTTTGCTAGCTAGGTGATTATCATTTAATTATGTAATAGTTCTGAGTTTTAGTTTTCTCATATATAGAAAGTAATTATAAAATAATGATCACAAGATTGCTGCAAAATATAAAGGAGTTAGTACATAACAGTACGCAGAGGCAGCCTGTATGATAGGAACACTGAAGGGCAGCTGTGAAAATCTGACATTGGTGATAAATTGGATTCACTACTTTCTTGCCAATATCCTTAGTCCCTCCCTAGTCCACCCTCCATCTCATCCATCCCATGTGCCTAGTGATGCCCCAGACTTGTCTCCCCAACTCCTGCATCTGTGTGTTGGGCAGAACTGGGAAAAAGCCACACATATTGCTGCCACAAAATTTTATGGTCACTAACCTTGATTTGATCTTCAGTACTGCTTACTGGTTCTTTCTTTCTTTATTTTTTTTGGAGAGGTTTTCGCTATAGGGCGCGTGCGCTTGCCAGACAGACAGAGAGAGAGACATAGAGACAGAAAGCGAGAAATCAGCCCCCAGGGGGGATGGTCATGCTGCAATCCCCTCTCCTCCATTCTCCTCTTGGGATCTTGGGCACGCATGCACACGCGCCCGGCGTGAGTTGTAAGCCACCGGGTCTGGGACGTGAACCGCGGTCGACTACGTGGGAGTCCAGCGACATAGCCATTATGCTAACTGCTGGTCCCAATAGATAGGTATTTTTGACAGGGTGTCACTATGTGATCTCTGCCCCAGCCTTCAGAGAATTGAACCTGAGCTTCCCTTATGGCCTGGGCCTCATGCTGTGATGCCCTGCCATTTGTGCCATTTGCACTTAAAAAAACAGTCCTCCATGCTCCAGAAACACCATTTCTCTTTCCCTGCTCTTGCTCTATGGTTCTCTCCCCTTGGCCCTCATCAAGTGACTTTACTCTCCATTTTACAGAGAAATATAATTCTCTGCCAGCACTTAATCTGCATGCTTACCTGTCTTCACCTTGATTTTTTTCCTCCTTCCTTCTTGTTGATGGAGAGGTGGTCTTCATCTGATAGGCAAGTCCTCTTCTTTTGTTTTTGTGGCCAATCTATTCCTGTCTGTATTCTTGAGGTTCTTGCTTCATTGATTATCCTTTCTCTTCTGTATCTTTACACTTTCTCTTCAACCTAGTTTTTTCCTATAAGCTTAAATATGCTTTACTTTCTCCTATTATAAAAATAAAATCTTTGGGACCAGCAGATGGCATAATGGTTACATTGCTGGATTCCCATGTAGTCAACCTTGGTTTGAGTCCTGGACCTGGCGACGTAAAACTCATTCCGAGTACATGTGCATGCGTGCCTAAGATCCTTAGAGGAGACTAGAGCAGAAGGAATTATGGCATGGCCATCCTTCCTGGAGGGTGATTTATTACTTTGTCTTCCTGTCTTCTCTCTGTCTTCTGGTGAGCAAATGAACCCTGTAGCAAAAATCTCTCTAAAAGAAAATCAAAACCTTTCTTAACTAAATTTTGTGTTTCAGCTGCTGCCAACCCAACCAAGTAGTATTCCATTGTCCAAAGCCAGCCACATGACCAGGTTCAATGTCAATAGGATGGAAAATTATCCACTTTCTACAGGGAAACGTTGTATGTTACAAGGTAATGAGCAGGGATTCATAATCCTTCCATGAGGAAAGTGAATAAAATGTAACCTACCACATCCTCATTGCCAGAGAATGTCTAAATTTAGCATTGTTATTGCTAGATTTTTTTTTTTTTTTAAAACCAGTCTCTTCAATCTCATTTCTTCCTTTACCACTCCAGTCAAACTGCTCTTACTGAGGCCACCAGCTATTTCTCATTGCTATAGCCAAAGAGCACTTTCCGGTCACATAGTACTTGGCTTTTTGCCAGCATGTGGAAACACAGACTACTCCCTCCTAGAATGTCTTCCTTTGGCATCCATGACTTTCCCAGTTTTGCCCTGTCTCTCTGGCTGCTTATTCTCATGGTCCCTTATGGGCTTATTTTCTTAGGCAACTTCTTAAATGTGGGTAGTGATAAAAGTTTTCCCCATGAGAACCTTGTGGATCAATACAGAGGACTAGGGCAGTACAAGGTGGGTCACACAAGAACTAGGGGTCAGAGGGTGCTGAGGAGGGTGATGGGTCAGAAGTGGCCTATCGGGAAGGTACAGCCCAAAGTCAAGCAAAATGCAGCAACATGGTGGCTTTTCTTTGGGTACCTGCTTAAGTATTGGTGCTGTTCTATTTCATGTCCATCCTTTTCTCACTTTATACATCCCTCAATGATCTCTTCTACTTCCAATTCTCCAGTTATACTCTGCATGTCTATAGGAAGTTTGAAATGCACCTAGATGTGTGAAAGTAGTTTTTCTTATTTTTGATAACAAACACAACTGTGCTCAACTTTCTTCCCCTCAATCCTGCTATTGAGGAGAAAAATGAAATTTATCAATTAAACTAACCCTTTATTTCCACTTCTTATGTCTTTTTAAGGCAGCTATAAACTTAATCTCCTTTTAGTATGATTTCTTTTCTCTCAAGGAGCCTTCTTTCCTCAGTATTGCCTGTCTCCCAAGAGGGAGCTGGGATGTAGGGTATGTCTGTAAGTCTTTTTCCTCTTGATGGAATCAAGGATGTAACTGGTTTATTGAACATAGTGGATTCAGAAGGGTAGAAGCTGAACATAGCCTTATTCTTTCTCCTACCACGTATACTCTCTTGTTTTTCTCTACTCATTGGAAGAAATTTTGGCCAGATCTTGAGATTTTTCTTGGTTATATAATAGAAAACATGGCTTACTTTATTAATCATATAACATCAAATTCCAGTCTAACTTTCTTCTCCCCAACTCTAGTTGTGCCTGCCTAGAATTTTCTAGAAAGGAAGGATTAGTTTCTTCATTTTTCCTAGGGTTGGAAAGAATTGTTTTTATACACTGGCTAGCTATTTTTGAAGCCCTTCTAGGAGAGAGGGAAGAGGTAAGAAAAATAGAAAAGATTTTTACCTCAAGTTCACTTTTTATCTGAGATTGAGAGAGGGCAGGCATCAGTAGTAGTTTCTTTCTCTCATAAGGCTTTTTTGGTGTGCTTTTAGAGATATACCCATGGCTGGGAATTGCAAAGATGCATTTTGCTTGCCTTTGAGATGTACCTCCTGTGGCAACCACATCTGACTCTTCACTCTCCTCAGTGCCCACTGCCCCCTGGCTTCTGAGACCCACCCTCAACTTGGCACTATGCCCCTGGTCTTCAGGGTTTTCATGGTCAAATCTGTTATCAGAAATGTACTTTTTGAAAAATATAGATAAGGGTCTTTCTCCTCCTTCCTTTCTCTCTTTCTTTCCTTTTCTTTTAAATGGTGAAAAGAGTGTAATTAGAATTAGCCAGATGGACTCACTTTAGATGATCCCAGTTTTGTTGGCGACATCCAAAGCATCATAATCGGGAGCCAGTTGCACATATGCCTTCTTCTCTCCATCAGGACTGACTAGAGTGATGACCTTGGCTACATGAATGCCATAGAGCTTCTTCACAGCCTGTGTGATCTGGTGTTTGTTGGCCTTGACATCTACAATGAGCACAATCGTTTTGTTGTCTTCTGTCTTTATCATGGCAGACTTGGTGGTCCAGGGGGAACTTGAAGATGGCATAGTGGTCAAGCTTGTTTCTCCTGGGGGTGCTCTTCTGAGGATATTTGGACTGCCTTTGCAGCCAAACAATCTTGGGCCTCTGGTGAGGTACGGTCCTCCTCCTCCTCCTCCTCCTCCTTCTTCTTTTTTGGTTGGTGGCTGTGGATGCCTTTCAGCACTGCCTTCTTGGCCTTCAAAGACTTTGCTTTAGCTTCACCTTTGGGAGGGACAGGAGCTTCCTTCTTCACTTTCAGCGCCACCTTGGCAAAAAAGGTTCCTCTTCTCTCTTTCTAACTCCTCTATTACTTCTCCTCTCCTGCTGCTCCTCTACACTGTTCCCTACTCTTATTCCTTTCCTTTTCATCCTCCTCCTTATTTTTCTCCAGAAAAAAAAGCCATGAGTAAATATGGGGTTATAAAATAAGTATAACAAGCCTCGCTTACATTATTTGCAGTGAAATCTACAATTCCTTCCCATAAGTAACTCCAAATGCATTAAATACATGGTATCAGAGAGTAACTGAGGAGAGAAGTTAATGAATGACAATAAGAAGTAAAAAAAAAAAAAATCCAATAGAGGGGTTGGCAGGTGGTGTGGTGGTTAGGGGTGTTGTACTCCCACATGGCCGACTGCAGTTCTAGTCCTGGATGTGGCGACTTGCTTTTTCACTTTCTCTCTCCTCTCTCTCTCACTCTGTTTTTTTTTTTTTTTTTTTTTTTTTTTTAACTTTATTTATTATTATTATTATCATTATTATTTTCCAGTTTGATCAGAGAGAGAGAGAGAGACAGAGAAAGAGAGAGAGAGAGAGGAAGTGAGAAAGCAAGCCACCAGGTCCGAGACTTGAACCGTGGTCGACCATGTGGGAGTCCAGCGCCTTTAACCACCATGCCACTTGCCGGCCCCTCTCTCACTCTGTTATGCTCTGGTCTAGTTAAAATAAATAAATAAAAATAAGTAAATAAATAAAGTTAAAATAATTCTAAACAAAAATCAAATAGATAGAGTACTCACTAATCTTTTGGCAAAAGTTAAACAAATATTTTTCTTCATAGTGACAAAGATTCTTTGCTTGACTAAACTTTATTCAGGCATCCAAACCTTCTAGAACATTTTATGTACTTCCTTGTAAAATTCAGTTTTAGCAAAGAGTCTTGCTAAGTCAATTTAGCAAGACTACCAACCCTCAGTCTGATTGCTTTTAATCAATGATCAGATTCCTTATCCTGCACCATCCCTCAGGTGATATCTGATTACCTGGTCTGTCTTCAGCAAGAATCCTATCAGGTTGGTTTAATCAGAATCCACCCTAACTCTGATTTTTCCTCTTGGAATAATTTTCCATCCATTGTCCCTGACTCTGGCCCTTGGCTATCAATTCTCCCTTGCCCATGCCATGTTCAGAGTGGAGCCCAATTATTCTCCCCCACCGCTGGATCTTGTTGTGGTGGTCCTACTGCAATGGTCTCTAACAAAGTCTCCCTTACTATGCTTTAAGAAGTATCATTGAACAACTTTTTCATTAACAATAGTCTGAATAAATGTTCAAGATTATCTTGATTATCAATGCTCAAATTATCTTTAGTTTATATTCTTTTACTCAACATGCTTATCTGTTATCAGTATACTTAGGACTTTTGACCTTTTTGTTCTTGAAACCATGTAAAGCATGTTGCTGAAACTCAAACTTGGATAAGATGCTTAACTGATATATATTATGCGTGTGTGTGTGTGTGTGTGTGTGTGTGTGTGTCTGTATCTATCTATATCTACATATCTTAGGCAGAAGAATTTTAAACAAAATTACATGAGAATGTTATGGATCTAAATATTGATAAGTTCTTAAAACCATCTATGCCCATTTGAAAATCTACCTATATACCCAGGGATACCTGTACTCCCATAACTACAGTTTTAGAAGTGACCTCACCATTTCGCATGTGTTGAGTGTTCCTTATGCCAATCATTTGCGATTCCTTCAAGGCTTTTTGCAGAAGCTCTGAGCAACAGGGAATGTCATATTTCACTTCCCATTTCACACCTATGTACATTGCCCTGGGAGGAGAATCTATAGCTCTCATTAGCTTTATGAGGGGTCCACTTTACCCAAAAGGGTGAAGAAGTGTTGATTGACAGATTGACCTCCTTTTATTACCAGACATCTATGGATGCAACATATGACTCTAGATTGCATACTGTCCATAACATGTCTGCCTCATTTTGATTCTGCAGACCAAATGGTCTGCTTCTGTCAAGTTCCCCACAAATCCACTGGGGACTCAGCTGCCAGTCCACAGGGCATAGAGTGCAAATTAGTTATTCAGGCTCCACTGGCAAACAGCAAGAGCACTACGCAATCTGTCACCCCACCTAAATATCTGTGGCACAAACAATCACTTAAACATGATTGTAGTTATTTGATGCTACAACTTAATTTCATGATAAAATGGTATGTATGTATGTACGTATGTTTTTTTTTTTTTTTTTTTTTTTTTAAATCTCTGCCAGTTCTTAAAAGATTATGTTGCACAAAGGATTTGCTTTGCCTGGAATCAGGCATCCATTAGTGATTTCTACATCATGTACATTTAACGTGGGATATTTTTGTAGGCAAGTAAAAAAAACAAAACAAAACAATAACAGAACTATGTTTTGTTTTCTTTAGAAAATGCTGCCAAGCAAGCAATGTTAAAGGAGTCTGCTTCTGGATGGGTGCAGAGGTAGTGGGAGAGAGGGGAAATACTCATTTGAAAAATTCTGCAACCATGCTGAGATCTACACAGGTAAAAAGATGACACAAAGGAAGAGAGAAAAGTGCCTCCTAATCTAATGGAACTAAAGGAACCACCAAGCTGTCAATTCACTGAGCTGTGGATGTAGAAACAGAATGGAGCCTTTCAATTCTGCTGCCTTCTCCCTGGGGTTAGAGACCGGTTGCCATGGATATTCTGGATTCCTGCAGCTAATGGGAGGGAGTTCTGTAGCTTGGTGTCCTGGGGACCCGCCAGGGTGAAACATGAAATGGAGGCCTGTGGGTGTGTGGTAGAGAGCTGGGAGGCAAGGGGTCAGAGGGGTGGTTTCCAGCAGAGTTAAAGCTGATTTTATTTCAAGTCACATTCATTTGGCAATCTATATTTTCCTGGAAAAACAGACCTTTTTGTCCCTCCCCTACCGAGCAAAGAGAATCTTCATCTCCTTAAAATGGTTACGATCACAGCACTAAGTAGTGTATGCTATAATTAGATGTGCAATGATGGTTCAGAGAAGGATTTCTTTTTTCAGCATAATTTTGGGGGGGAAGGAAAGGGGAAATAATTTTAGTTTGGATCAGAGATTGAACTGTTTAAAATGCTGTATGCTCTCTCTCTCTCTCTCTCTCTCTCTATATATATATATATATATATAACAAATAGGGTGAGATAGGGTGAGGGAATAATAAAGTTTCTGGGCCAGCAAGTGGTATGATGGCTAAGACACTTGTCTCCCACATGGCCTGCCACAGTTTGAGTCCTGGACCTGGTGACTTGAAAAATCACACCAGGGGCATGTGTGTGTATGCCCAAAATCTTGACAGGAGAATGGAGAAGGGATTATGGTGTGGCCATCTTTCCTGGGGGGTGATTTTTTACTTTCTCTCTCTCTGTCTCTTTCCAGTGAGCACATATGCCTTATGGTAAAAACCTTAAAAAAAAAAAAAAAGACAGGTTCCTATTCATTGTATTTTGCTGAAAACAGTATTTGGTGCCTGGCTTCTCCTTTCTTGCTAGTAATTCATTGCAATATTAGCTTTTTCTCTACTCTTTGTGTCTGCCTTTCTCTCTTTTTAACCAGGGCACGGCAAAAGCATGTTCCCCACTGAAACCTGTTGCGGAATTTCCCTCTTTGGCTGGATAATAGAGCTCTTTAAAGCCAAGTTCTTCGACAGTGGTGACTAATCCTTATAAGCAGAAAATGTCTCTGCTCTAACCTTCTAAGCCTTCTTCTCTACTTGACATCGAAACTACCGTGTAGTCTTTATTAGATGATTTCAGGGAGCAAAATATTCAGCTGCTACTGTCAATGCTGCCTTTTCCTTCAGCCTTCACTGAAAGAGTGGTTCCAATGCAGAGTTAATAAATCAGCAATGGAATAATCACCAGTGCTGCTTGACAAGGGGAGAAGTATAGATTGAAAAATAGAACTGTTTTTGGATTTTAATATGTGTCTTGCTTTTAACACCTAAAATGGTATTTACTTGGCACTCATTATGTAGCTGATTGGCAAAGGCAACAGAGAAAGGTTGGCCTCTGCTGATCCTTGATCCTGAGAATAGAGCTTCAACTTTAATATTATTGATCTAGAGAAAGCAGAGATTTGGACACATTCTTGTGAGCCAAACATAAAGAAGTTCCATGGTTTGGGATTTCGGAGAAGTAGCTTTTCAGACTCCAGTAACTGTTGGCCAAAGAAATGCATTTGAGTTTTTGTCAGTCCTCAAGAACTACTGCTATTCTGTTGCAAATCCCTTTCTCCCTATTGACCATTCTTTTGCCTTTTCTGCCTTATTGACTTAATCCATCAGACAAGGGGAATACCTCATGATCATCTACTGACAAAGCTGTCTACACCCTACCTCTCCCCACAATCGAGGCACCTGTGGTGGTCATTCACAGCTCCATATCTGGGCATCTGTAGCTATTGGCACCATTTAGTGGCCATCAAAACACTCCACCTTTAACCCAGAGATAGTGCATGACATGCTCAGGTCTCCTCTGCCAAAGGACTAAAAAGCATTGCCTGAATGGGGACTTGGAGGGTACTCCCAGTTGCTGATAGTCAAAGAACCTTATTATGCTCTTTCAGAAGAAAAAAGAGGTCATTAGGTTGCTTAACTCTTTAACAGTTGGAGGAATCAAAAGATCTAGATTTTAGTCCAGGCAATAGTGGGCACTAATGGTGTGGCCATAGATAATTGATAAAACTTCTCAAGAATCTTTACTTTTCTTAAGTATAAAATAATGAGTTTGACCTATATGATGTCTCAGTGCAGTTTCCAATTCCTGATTTTATATGAGAGTGTATAACCTAGAGATGAGGAAGGAAAAACTGCTCATCCAAAAAAGAAACCAAAGAGAAGCTTGATAGATTTAAAGGACAAAAAAGAAAAATCTGTTTATCCAATAAACATACAAATGTTATAAATAAGAGGAACATACATAACATGAGACAAAGGATTATAATATCTTTATTATATAAAACCATTTTAAGAAAAAAATCAGTTAAGGGCACAGACAAATTACGAAAATACTTAAAAATCTAATAAAGTGAAAAAGATGTTAAAAATGAAAAAAAATCAATAATTATTTTTAGCCAGAAAATTTACAAAAAAATTATATATAATATTTAGTGATGGTTGGGACCAGGGAATGGTGTAATGGATATGTCACTGGATCCCCACGTAGTCGACCATGGTTTGAATCCCAGACCTGGCAGCTTGAAACTCACACTGGGCATGTGTGTTTGCATGCCCAAATCCTGAGAGGAGAATGGAAGAGAAGGAATTGTGGCATGGCCATTCCCCCCCTGGGGGGAGATGTGATTTTTCACTTTCTGTCTCTCCTTCTCTCTGTCTCTCTGGTGAGCGCACGTGCCTATAGCATAAATCTCTTTCTCTTAAAAAAAATTAGTGATGGTGAGGATGGAGTTCAGGTAAGGACAATGTTATTCCTCTTACCTTAGCCTTTTGAAAAATCATTGGTAATATAAATTTCTAAATATTTTCTGCTAAATATTTTTCCAATAAGTTATAAAGCAATTCCATTTTCAGGAATTTATCCTAAGGAAATAAATAATGATGCCTAAAATATTTAGTTCCGGTTTTGTTAATTATAGCAGACTATTGGAAGAAAAAATCTAAATGCCCAACCACTGGGGATTGGTTAAATAAGGTACACTCATATAATGAAATATTATATAATAAGTTAACAAGATGGTATATAAATATTTCTCTTTAAATGGAAATCATTTTATACTGTATTATTGTTTGAAAACAAATTATCAAATAGTATACAGAATATTATCAATTTTTATTAAAAGAATTATGGATATATGTGAATATGGGCATTAAAAACAATCTTGAGGGACTAGCAGATGGCAAAATGGTTACATTACTGGACTCCCATGTAGTTGACTACAGTTCAAGTCCTAGACCTGGAGGTTTCAAATTCAAGCTGGGCACATGTGCTTGTGTGCCCCAAGTCCTGTGAGGAGAATAAAGGAGAAGGGATTGTGGCATGATTTCCCTCTTTCTGTCTCTCTGTCTCTCTGACAAGTACACATGCCCTATAGCAAAAATTTCTCTTAAAAAATATCTTGAATGATAGAGTCCAATGCATTAGTTTTTTTTTTTAAAGAATCATTTTTATTTAACTTTATTTATATATTTTATTTTAATTTGACCAGAGAGGGAGAGGGAGAGAGGAAGAGAGAGAGAGATTGAGAGAGAAAAAAAGTGAGAAAGCAAGCTACCAGGTCTGGGATTCGAACTGTGGTCAGCTGTGTGGGAGTCCAGCACCCTTAACCACCATGCCACCTACTGGCCCCCAGTGCATTAGTTTTGACTTTCTGTACAGCAATCTATGAATTTACTTGCATTTTAATGTTTGAAAATGTTTATTCATTCAGCCCTTCCATGAGAGAGAGAGAGAGAAAGAGAGAGAGAGACAGAATGAGACAGAGAGATAGACACCCACTCCAGGGTCTCCACATTGGAATCTACCTACAGTCTCAGCTCGTCTGTTTCATGGGAAAACCGAGAGCCTTTCCATGTGGGTCCAGTTGTGCCACCACTGTGCCACCACCCATTCTTGCATTTTAACTTTTCAATCTTACTTTTCTATAATGAGGAACTTGTTGCTTTTGGAGTAAATATCATACCACTTAATAAAAGACTTAAAATTCTAACATTTTAGGGGAACGTAAGAACTAATTTCTAAACTGGCACACCTCTATATATAGAATTGTCGTGGTAAGGACAGATTGACAAATCTCTAGTAACGATGTCAATAAAGGCAGTGTGTTCTCATTCAGATCGATATAATTCAAGAGACAGACATACTGGATGTTCATTTAGAAATGTCAAAGTAATGGGAAATGTGAACAGGTATTTGTCATGTTGAATGTGAGGACAAATAGGTTTTTAATAGTTCTAAGTATTCTCAGATCTGAAAGAACAGTTGCATTGGTCGGAGCAACAAAAATGAAAGACATTTTCTTGGATTTGATTCTAAATAAATAAAAAGTATCATGTAGTAAAGTATATATACAATATTAATACTCACATGGGAAATGTTAGGAGAGTTCAGAAGAACATATTTCACAAAGTTTATTTTATGCTTGTCTTTATTTGAAAGCAAACATATATTGGAAGAAATTTAACTGTTATAAATTCACTCTGTCTATAATGTTAAATGATGGCTGGCAATCATAGCCTAACAACAATTATTTATGTAGATGACAAATCACTTCAGAAATCACTGAGGAGTTAAACTGTCCAGCATGCTTTTTTTTTGTTTAACAGCCACAATTTCTATTTAATTTTAAAACTTTTTTTTCATTTGTTATTTTCCTCCTGTTGTGTTTTCTAACTGTTCACCTCCCTTCTTCCCCCAACACTACCCCTGCCTGATCCTGATCTTAACCTTTCCCAACCATTAATCTGTTCTCCATTTCTAAAATGTTGTCATTTCAAAATGTTACGTAATTGGAATCACACAGTATGCAACTTTTGGGGATTGGTTATTTTCCCTTCACCAAAATCCCTTTGGGATCCATTCAGGTTGTGTACATCAATTAATTGTTCTCTTTTTTGTTGGTTCATATTCAATGGAAATTATGCATTATAATTTACTTGAACATTTACCTATGAAGGGCTTCTGGGCTCTTTCCAGTTTTGGCTACTATGAATATGCTTCTATATTATTCTCATATAGGCTTTTGTGTGACAAATACTTCTATCTATCTATCTATCTATCTATCTATCTATCTATCTATCATCTATCTATCATCTATTTGTTTATTTTTAGTTTTTACTATAGGGTATATGCATTTGCCAGAGAGAAAGAGAGAGAGAGAGAGAGAGAAAGTGAGAAATCATCCCCCAGGTAGATGGCCACACTGCAATCCCTTCTTTTCCATTGTCCTCTTGGCATTTGGGGAATGCACGTGAACATGCACTGAATAACCATTCAAGCTGCTGGGTCCGGGACTCAAATAGTGCTGTCAGCCATGTAGGATCCAGACACTTTAACCTCCATGCCACCTGTTGGTCCAAGATTTTCATTTCCTTGGGATAAAAGTTGAATTTCATTGTAAGTGCAGATTAATAAGAAACCCCATACTTGTTTTTTCAGAGTGGATACACAATTTTATATTCCCATCAGCAATATTTGGTATCTCTGCCTTCTTTTTTATTTATTTTTTCTTTTTATGATTTTTGCCATCGAATGCATCTACTTGCTAGAGAGAGAGAGAGGGAGAGAAATTTTCCTCCACAAGTGATAGCCATACTGCAATCCCTTCTCCTCCATTTTCCTCTCAGGATTCTGGGCATGCAAGCAAATGTGCCAGTGTGTTTTCAAACCAATGGGTCCAGAACTTGAACTGTGGAGTGGGCCAGATGGGATTCGGCACTTTACTCACCATGCCACCTGCTGGCCCTCTCCTCATTCTTATGAACTCTTGATGGTGTCATTCTTTTTTCTTTTTATTATAGCCATTCTGATAGTTGTATGCTGATATCTAATTGTTTTAATTTGTACTTCCTGATGACTAATTTTGAAAAAATGTTCACGTGCTTATTTGTCAACTATATATCCTCTTTAGTTAAATGTCTACTAATGATGTTTACCTCTTTTCTAATTGGATTTTAAAATCATTGAACTTTGGGGCCAGCAGGTGATGTGGTGGTTGAGGTGCTGGACTAGCACATGACCAACTGAGGTTCGAGTCCTAGACTTGGTGCCTTGCTTTCTCACTTTCCCTTCTTCTCTCTCTCTGGTCAAATTAAATACTACTACTACTACTAATAAATAAAATTAAATAAATAATTATTTAAAAAAGTAAAATCATTGAATTTTGAGATTTCTTTATATATGCTAGTACTAGTCCTTTGTTGGAGCTGTGCTTTGCAAATATATTTTCTGAACCTATAGCTTATCTATTTGTCATCTTCACATGGGCCATCATTGATAAAAGTTTTTAATTAAGATTTATTTTGTCTTTTTATGGACTGTATTTTTAATGTAAAGTCTAAGAACTCTTTGCTTAGATCAAATTCCTGAAGATTTTATATTATTTATTTTAAAATAGTTTAATAGCTCATGTTTTACATTTAACCTCTTAAACCATTTTTGGTTAGCTTTTGTATAAAGAGTGAGATTTAAGCCAAGCTTATTTTTTTTTTGTTTACAGATGTCCAATTGCTCTAGCTTATTTCTTAAAAAGGCAGTGATGGCCCCCATTGAATTGCCTTTTTTCCTGTGTAAAAAAATCATTGAGAATTTTATCAAATGCTTTTCCTGCATCAGTTGACATTATCATATGATTTTTGTTGGCTTGTTGGTATGTATTACACTGATGTGGAACTACCCTTTAACCTTGCATATCAGAATAAACCTCACTTAGTCATTTACATAATTAGTCATTTGTATAATTATTTTATACATTGTTGGATTTAAATGACCATTATGTAGAGAATTTTTGCATATAGTTCATGAAAGTGATTTGTCTTTTGTTTTTCTTCTTGTCTTTCCTTCTGCCAGCCATTTCAACTTAGCTGAGTTTTGGCAGTTTGTATTTTTTTAAGAAACTAATCTGTTTATTCTAAGTTATTAAATTTATTAAAATAAAGGTTTTTGAGGTATTGTATAATTAACCTTCTTAATGACTGCAGGATCTGCATTAGCTTCTGTTTCATTCCTGATATTGGTAATTGTGTCATCTCTTTTTATTTTTGTCAATCTTACGAGGAGTTTGTAATTTTTATGGCTATTCTAAGAAGAATTGCTTTTTGTTCTATTGATTATCTTTGCTGTTTTTCATTTTCAATTTTATTAATTGCAGATATTTTCTTTACTATTTCCTATTTTCTACTTGCTTTGTGTTTATTATTATTATTATTTGCCTTGAGTTTATTTTGCTCCTTGTTTCTTTTATGTAGAACCTAAGATTATTAATTCAAAATTTTCCCTAATTTCTAATGTAATCATTTAATGCTATAAATTTCCCTCTCAGCATTGCTTTAGCAGTAATACAAGATGTTCCATTTTTAAAATTTCATTCAATGCTATATATTAAAAATATTTTTTTTCTTTAAATACTTCTTTGATTCATGGCTTATTTAAACGTATGTTCCTTAATTTCCATATACTTAGCAATTTTACTGTTGTCTCTCTGTTAGTGATTCATTTGATTTCATCATGGTCAAATAATAATATATTATTCATAATTTTAAATTTTTTCAGGAGGACGTTGAGCTTGATTTATGCCCCAGATTATAGTCTGAGGTATTGATTATTCTTTCAGTACTTGAAAAAAAATAGGTATTCTGCTGGTGTTGTTGGAGAGTCCTATATATGTCCATAAGACCCTGTTGGTTGATTGTATTATTCAGCTCTCTTAGGTCCTTGTTGATTTTCAGTTTCTGGGGGGAAAGTGTTGAAACCCTCAACTGTAATTGTGGATTTGTCTGTTTCTCCATTCTATTCTCAGCTTTTACTTCATGTGTTTTCAGACTCTGTTATTTGATGATGACACATTGAAAGTTATCTTTTCCAGTTGCACTGATACCTTTATCAATATGTAAGTTTCTTCTTTGTCTTTAGTAATTTTCTTAAATGTACTTTACCAAATATTAATATAACCACTTCTGCTTTTTCAATTTAATGTTTTCATGTGTAACTTTTTGCTGTGGTTTGAATATGTCTCCCCCATATTCATATGTTGAAATTTGGCTGCTATTGTGACCATCTTAAGAGTGTGAAAATTGGGACCTGCAGTTAGTGTAATGATTATGTCACTGAACTCCCATGTAGTATACAGTGGTTCGAGTCCCGGATCCGGTGGCTTAAACTCATGCTGGGCTTGTGTGCATGCATGCCCAAGATCCCAAGAGGGGAATGGAGGAGAAGAGATTGCAGCGTAGCCATCCCCGTGGGGGGTGATTTCTTGCTTTCTGTCTCTCTCTGTCTTTCTGGCGAGTGCACACACACCGTATAACAAAAACCTCTCCAAAAAAAAAAAAAAAAAAAAAAAGAGGGTGAAAATTGAATTTGTCTATGATATTAAGAGATAGGGCCTCTGGGAAGTAAACCTTTATTCTTTATAAACTACTCTGTATGTGTTACTCAGTTACAGTAGAAGAAAGATATATGAAGACACCTTTCTATTCTTTTACTTTCAACAAACATGTCATTGAATTTGAAGCAAGTTTCTTATAAAGAGCATGTATTGTGCCATTTTTTTCTCTTTATCCACTCTGCCAATCACTGTGTTTTGATTGGTACCTTTAGATCCTTCACATCCATGGTGATACCGTTATGTGAGTACCTAAAGCTATCATTTCAATATTGCCTTTTGTCTTTTCCCCTACTTGTTCTGTATCTCTGTTTTTCCTTTTTGTCTTTCTATGGATTACTTAAATTGTTTTTAGAGAAATTATCAAGAATCTTGATTTATTCATCATGTTTCTGAATGTAAATCTTTGTGTAGTTTTCATAATGATTGCTTTGGGTGTTATGATATACAAAGATGGCTTTTTACAATCTGTTGGTATAGAGAGCACAATCCCTCCCCTCCCTCTCCAGATGTCCCTGTCCTAATCTTCAAAACCTGTGAATACATCACTGTGCATGGCAAGATGGAATTTGCTTGTGTGGTTAGGTTTGGATCTTGAGAAGAGACATTATCCTGGATTATCTGGGTGGCCCAATGTAATCCCAAGGGTCTTTATAAGAGAGAAGCAGAGGGTCATAGAAAGGAATGTGATGATGAAGGCCAAAGTAGGAGAGTCACTCGAAATTTGAGGATGCTATGCTGCTGGCTTTGGAGAGGGAGGAAGGTGCTGCAAGCCAAGGAATCAATTGTATCCTGGAAATTTTGTCTTATGTTAGGAGTCTCTGGGTCCTAATTAAATGTTATTTTAGCAAGTTGTCATTCTGTTTAGTATGCAGATCCTAATATACTTTTTTAGATTGTTGCTAAAATGACTGCTTAATTTTTAGAGCTGTTGAAGTGTTATTTTGATCTGCTTATCTTTTGCTGCTGGGGCTTCCACTAGTACCTGCTGGTGTTGCCTGAAGAGATAGAGAAGATTCTCCCAAGCTGAGCTGCCAGGTGTCTCTCAGTGGAGAAGGAGAATTTCAAGCCTGTGGGGAGTGGGGGGGTCAAAAGTGCTTCCTAGACTTTACTCCTTGCTGTGCCTGGGTGCGTTTTCCAGCCCACCTGGGTATCTCTGGTATCTCTAGTGAGGCAGGGAGAGTCTTAGGTCCAATGGAAAAGAGAGCAGGTGGTTCCTCTTCATGAGCCACTCATTCTTAGTGGGCTCTTAGTGACTCTCATTGCCAGTACTGGGCTCACCTAGTGTCAGAGAGGCTCTCATTCAGTCAGGGGAAGGAAGGCGCCTACCTGGCCTGGCATTTGTTGTTAGTTGGAGGTCTTAAAACTCAGTGTTTTGGTGACTTCGAAGTTCTGTTAGAAAGTGGAGAGGCATGCAACAGCCCGCCACTATGTTGTTCATTTAGTCATGGGCTCTTACCACCTTTCAGAGTTCTCCAAGAAAGTCTATGCATTATGATCTGGACTGAAAGTTGCTGTTCAGCTTTTGATCATACCAAATTGGTTTTTCCAATGCTGAGAAAGGAGAGAGAGAGAGAGAGAGAGAGAGAGAGAGAGAGAGAGACTAGTACATTTGAGAAAGTAGAGAAAGGTATTGCAAGGGCAATGAACGAAGGAGTATGGAGTGAGATGAGGTTAGAGAAGTAGGAGGGTCAGGTCATGGAGAACATTATAGAGCATGTTAAGGAGTCTGGTTTTACTCTAGCTCAGTCAGAAACCTTGTAAGATTTTAAGCAATGGCATAACTAGACTCATTTTTAATTTTAGAAAAACCATTTCAGTTTCTGTGTGAAGAGAAATGTTGGGACTTAGAAATGGAAATAGTGAGACATGAAATTGTTGCCACTAGGCTGCGACATGATGGTTAATTGAACAAAGACAGAGCTGGAGAGAAGCAGAAAGATTAGAGATAGATTTGAAGGTATTACCTGCAGGTTTTTGTGATGGATTGACAGTGGAGCATAAGTGAAGGGGACATGTCACAAATGCCTCTCAAAGTCTGGCTTAGTAAACTCTATGGGTGAAAAGAGACAAGGAGAGGAACAGGTATGAACTGTATATCAAGACCTGAGTTTGACACAGATTTTTTTTTTGGAAAGTTTTTGCCATAGGACAGGTGCGCTTGCCAGAAAGACAGAGAGAGACAGAGAGACAGAAAGCAAGAAATCATCCCTAGGGGGGATGGCCATGCTGCAATCCCTTCTCCTCCATTCTCCTCTCAGGATCTTGGGCACACACGCACATGTGCCCAGCATGAGTTTAAGCCACCGAGTCTAGGACTGGAACCATGGTCAACTACATGGGGGTCCAGCGACATAGCCATTATGCCAATTGCTGATCCCAAGTTTGACATAGATTTTACATATTTAAATAGAGATGTTATGTAGATATTTGTAAATACCAGATCTCAAGCTAAGAAGAGAATGGGTGACAAACACAAATGAAGGACATATTAGATAATAGGTAATGCCAAAACTGAGAGAGCGGATGAGAGCACCTTAGAGAAAACACTTAGTAAGAAGAGCAGAATGCTCATTTGAGAGCCCTGAGGCAAACCAAAATGTAGTTGTTGTGGGTAGGGCGAGGAATACGCCAAAAAAAATAAGCAGCAGCAGCCGGAAACAGATAGGAAGAAAGCCAAGAAATGTTTTCCATCTCTGTAAGAATTTCTTTCAAATTCTTATCACATTAATCACCCATATGGATGATAAACAAAGTACGGAGTCACACAAACACTCCTCCACATTAGGTAAAGACGTTGTTCTCTAATTATCCAATTTCTTTGCTGCCAATTCACATTAAAATATTATCTTTAGGTAAAGTTTCTGTGTGCACACAAACACAAAACTCTGGAAGATATTATAAAAAAAATTAACAGATGATATCTAATGATGAAATTATAGGATTGTTTTTACCTTCTTCATCTCACTTTTCCAAATTTTATATTCTTTCTATAATAGATACATCAGGAAAATTATTTAAATTTATTTGTTCATTTTCTTTGGGAGAAACTCATGTTTTATTATTTCAAATGGGGTAATTCATCTGAGTGTTATGATACCACATGATTCTATGAAGCATTTCAACTGGCTCTTTGAGTTGGATATAAACAATTTATTTGCTTCTCAGTTATCTTCAGAGCTTCCCATACAGATTAGCACATAGTTCTTTTTAAATAATAATGAAAGACAGTGGTACATAAAGAGTATGAAAGCTAAAGTTAAATGATCTATGTTAGAATTTTATTTTGGTTTTTCATATCTCTGTTATGTGGGATATATTGAAAATCAGACTATTAGTATCTTGAAGAGTAACCTGAGAGTCAAGATTAGATAAAAATGATGAGTGGCACAATCTAGAACATGGTGGATATGAAAGCTCAGGCTGGGGAGATCAATACCTGGGTTGGAAATGTACCCGTCACGTACAAATGGACCATCTTCTGCACTGCACTGAACCTGTCTGCTACATGTTTTGTACATGGCAAGTAATGGTCTTAGTAGAACCTACTACGAGGCTAGAATGAGACAGTATACGTACAACATTTACAATAGTGGGAGTACTTAACAAATAGTATTTTGAATACACTATTATGATAAAAAGATTTCGGTTCAATGATTAAATCTTAAATGTCACATGGAGCAGGAACCAGGTCATGCTCTTCTTTTGTATGCAATAATTTATATGCTTAATAATTTTTATAATTTTGGGTGATTATTGAAATACGAAAATCCTTGTGATATAAGGCTAGAGTAGGAACTCTTTGATCATATCTTTGGTTTGTTTTGCTGGGTTAGTTGGTGCTTTATTTCCCTTTTGGTACCTAAGGACTGATACCCAGGTGATACCGACAATTCTTTGTATACCTCAGGCAACTACTCAATGTATACCATCATATTTCTGGTCCTAATAGTTTAGATTAAAATAAAAAAAGACATGTTTGTTTCTAAACCAGTTGATTCCAGGGGTACTTATTACAGTGACATGGCTTATTTAGGCATTGAATAAACTCTTATACTCTGAGAGCAAAGAGAAAGAAATTGTGTTTCTTATGAAAATTAAATTGAATGCTTTGGAAAGACTTGATAAAAATGAATTCCTAAAAATTACTATATGGAACCAGCAGATGGCAGAATAGTTACGTTGCTGGGCTCCCACATAATCGACTGTGGTTTGAGTCCTGGACCTAGTGGCTTAAAACTCATGCCAGGTGCGTGTGTGTGTATGCCCAAAAGCTCAAGAGGGGACTGGAGGAGAAGGGATTGTGGCATGGCCATCCCCCCCGGGGATTATTTCTCAGATTCTGTCTCTCTGTCTCTGGTGAGTGCATGCACCCTATAGCAAAAATTTATCTTAAAAAAAATTATATCATTAGGTATGGGCAGTGCAACAGCAATATATTGGAACATCCATCTGTACTGATATTGCTTCACAAAATGTGTTTGTTTCCTCTTTAAGAAATACAAACCGGAAATCATAGATGATGGATAATAAGTATGATTTATGTGTGTAGTTTTGGGAAGCTTATATCTCTAGCAGTAAACCCATATTGAAAAAAAGAGATCTTGGTCCAACATCTAAAAATTGGTTTATATACAAGAGTGTGTGTGATAAATACACATTTGTCTTCTATATACACACACAGGAATATACACATAACAAGTTAAAATAAGTATTTAAGATTTACATGAATCTATTTTCAATGACCCCTGCTTTAATCAAAAACTATTCATCCTGAGTGTGAAAGAATGCGAGGTCTTCTAAAGTACTTAGGTGGATTAAGAAGAAATTAAACTGAATGTATACTGCTTTTGGATCTCAGTTTAATTACTTGCTAACCCTATGATTTTAAACAAGTCACTTATCTTCCTGCAACTGAGTTCTTCATTTCAAATGGTAAATTTTGTATTAATGAAGTTTTTTATTAAAAGAAACCACACATGTAAAACACATAGTGGCCTTCCTTGAAGAGAACAGATGTTTAATACATGTATTTTTAAATATTCTGATAACTACTAAATCTTTTGTTTTCAACTGTGCCCTCTCCTAAGCTCTAGGCCCATATTTCCAATGATACCTCCCTAAGACACCTTCACCATTCTCTAGACTGAGTCTCAAACTGATTATTGAGGCATTGCGTTTGTCCTTTGTCTTCTCACTCATTCTCCAACTGGCCACCAAAATGTTTGATTTTTGAATTTTAGAAATGTCTCTCCCTGTTTTTTTCCCTCTACGAATGTTCTTCCCTTCCTCTCTACCTCTCTTTTTCCATCCTTCCTACTTGTACCAATTTATTTAGTGTAATCGGCTGATTTCATTTTCATTATTCAAAAATGGGTTTAAATAAAATCCTTTCTATTTACTTAAAAAATTCATTTATTTATTTGACTGAAGGCTTTGTTACTTCTTTTTTTTTAAAAAAGAGAGATTTTTGCTATAGGGTGTGTGTGGTAGCTGAAGAGACAGAGAGATAGAAAGTGAGAAATCACCCCCCCAGGGAGTATGGTCACCCCGAAATCCCACCTCCTCTATTTTCCTCTTGGGATCCTGGGCACACACAAATGCAAGCTCTGAGTGAGTTTTTTAAACTGCCAGGTTGGGACTCAAACCACGGTCAACTCTGTGGAGCCCAGCAGCACAAGCATCACACCATCTGCTGGTCCCTAGGCTTATTACTTCTCACAGTACACTCTAGTCCTCTTCCCAGCATGTCCACCGCCAATGTCATTGTTCCAAGAAACAAATCTGACCTCTCTCTCTCCACACACACACACACACACACACACACACAGACATTCATGCTGTGCCATCACATTTGTGTTGGGCCTGAGTTTCTTTCTTTCTTTCTTTTTTTTTTTGAGAGGTTTTTGCTATAGGGCGCGTGCGCTCACCAGACAGAGAGAGACAGAGAGACAGAAAGCGAGAAATCACCCCCCAGGGGGGAGGGCCACGCCACAATCCCTTCTCCTCTGTTCTCCTCTCGGGATCTTGGGCACACATGCACACGCGCCCGGCGTGAATTTTAAGCCACCGGGTCTGGGACGTGAACTGCGGTCGACTATGTGGAAGTTCAGTGACAAAGCTATTATGCTAACTGCTGGTCCCGCGCCTGAGTTTCTAAAACTTCAAATAATAGTCTGTCACAATCTTGTTGAAAACACGTTCTGTAGATTAAGCAGCTTCCTCCTTCCCACCAGACTCACCTTTCTGCTGTTCTCAAATACACTGGAATTTTTTTTTTTTTTAATTTAGTCATTTATTTTTACTGAGATGGGGAGAAAGAGAATCCTCAACCAAGACTTGATTTCACAATTCACCGTCAGCCTCAGCGAACCTTCAATCATGAGTTTCACGTGCTCAGCATACTGAGGTCGGTCTCTGGACATGACCCGGCACCTTCCATGGAGGTCACCCCCACATAGTGTTGTGTTTTATCACTGCACCGTGTGTCAGCTCCCCTAAACCTGACCTTTTCCTGATTCTGCATTTCTTGTGTTTTCTTGAGTGTAAACTGTGCCATCATTTGGAGCACCCATTTGGATGGATCAACTTTTCTGCCCAAGAATTCTCCCACTCCCAAATGTACAGCTTTGAAAGTGTTGGGGTTGAGGGGAGGATTTAGAAGGCTAATGCAATATTTATAGCATCGTCCACACACACGACTGATTATTTGCACATTTGTGAGCAGAATGTAATTCTACCAGAGTTCTCTTAAGTTGACTTGGTGTCATCTTCCTAATTACTCTACATTGAGCCTCAAGTGACAATAACAGCTGGTTACGCAATTAAAACCTTTGGGCTGTGAGTGAAGAGCCCAGATAGGATGGATGGAAGAGCAGAGTATATAACTTACTCATTGGTTTAATAAGATGGAAAGTATTCGGCTGCTCAGTTATGCAATTCATTTGAACCTGAATGGAGAAATCAAATTAACTGCAGGCAGGTATTATAAGAGCTGACAGCTCCTACATCCTCAGTGTTCCATGAAACCGGAGATTGTCCTTGTAGAATCACAGATGTTCTTTTTTCCTTCTATTTCTTAGAGAATTTTTACATGCAAAAATAAATGTTCAATATCTACTCTTTATTAGCTAAAAGGATATTTTGATTTTGGCTCTCTTAACTGCAGAATTTGCAAAAAAAAGTAATGAAAACCTCAGTGGCGGAGGCTAAGAAAGAAGAATCTCCTGAACCATTACTGCACCAATCAGTGTCCTAAATTGCTGGATGTCTTGGCACAAAAAGAGCAGAGATATATGGACGTGGTGTTTCCATCTCATTTAGACTCTTTCAGATAAATTTTGATTCACGTTTCAAGGAAAAACAGACTATTCCTGTTGTGCCACATTCCTTTGATAAAGGCTGGTGTAGTGGATTCACTTTCGAATGGCTCATATGATGAGAAACTAAAGAACAAATTTTACTAGCGTTAAGATTTTTTCTTATTTTACCTTTTAGTAATTTAGGATTTCTTTAAGGGCTTCAACACAAGGGCTAGATAGAGAATGCAAACATTAATTGTGGCAATTTTAATATTCAAAGATCCTTAAAAACACAAACTCCAGTTATGATTACATGGAAATACCACTGTCTATTAATTGGTGCAGAGTTTAAAGGAATAAGTGTATAAAAGTAGGAGAAATATAACTACCAGAATAAATATCAAGCCACTCAGCACCTTCACAGTAATTGTTGACACATTTTAGGTTGATAAAAATGTGCTGAAATGTATAAAATTTAATGGCTTATCACATCTTCCATACATATGCTACTGCAGATATTCAGCTATGTCTATGTTTACTCCTCTCTCTCCCCTCAATTTAAGGTTACTTGAAGGCAGGGATCACATCTATGTTGTCTTTATAATCCCAGTGACTTATCAGGATCCAGTTTAAAGTAGGTCACTCATATCTTTAGTGAAGGAATTTTAGTTTTATAAACACTTAAATGTTATTTACTATATGCCATGAACGATTCTTTTTATTTTATTTAATTTTTTTTAGGTTTTTGCCATAAGGCACATGTGTTTACCAGAGACAGACAGTGAGAGAGAAAGTGAGGAATCACTCTTAATCACTTAACATTCCAGCTAATTTTATCTTCATGACAACTGTATTAGTTATCTATTGCTGTGAAATAAACAAACCCACAACATAGTGGCTTACAGCAAAAGCAGACATTGATGTCCTCACATAGCTTCTGCAAGCACTTTAGTTGGGTGGTTCTGGCTTCTGGGTCTCTCCTGAGGTTATATTCAAGATACTCGTTGGGGATGCAGTCATCTGAAGGTGTAGCCAGGACTTGAGGATTATCCCCAAGGCGACTCACTCCCTCATAGTCAATTCAGAAGGCCTCAATTTTTGCCATGTAGACCTTTGTTTAGGGCTGCTGGAAGCTGACTTTCCCAGAGTGAGTGATCCAAAAGAGCAATACGGAAGCTCTAACACATTTATGACCTGGCCTAGGAGGTCATACTCTGTTCTTTTTGTAATATCCAGTTGGTTACCCAAATTAGACTACTCCACATGGGAAGAGACTATACAAGGACGTGGATACCAGAAAACAGTGGTCAATGAGAGCCATCTTGGCTCTTGAGGCTGGCAACTACGATAGAGTGTGAAAGACAGGTGCTTGCATTATACCGTTTTACAGTTGGGAGAAATGAGGTACAGAAAGGCTAAATAATTAGGGTTATGGTGAAGATTAAATAGGATATTTATCTTTCTCCTTCCCTCCACACCACACAACAAAGAACATCATATGGTACATGATAAATACTCAATAAATATTAGCTGTTATCTTTTCCTGTAAGCTGACATAATTGCCTTTGGCAGTTGTTTTCAAATGTGTCAAGATGGCCATTGGTGGGTTCAGTGTTATGAGGACACGTATTGTAGCTATTGCAAGGAAAAGCTGGCATGTGATGTGTATTGGTTTTCTATCACTGCTGTAACAATTTACCATAAACTTAGTGTCTTAAAACAATACAATTTATTACCTTACAGTTCTGTAGGTAGAAGTTCAACTCAGGTCTTACTGGATGAAAACCAAAATGTTCTAGAAGATAATCCGTTTTCTGGCTTTTTCTAGATTCTTCAGATTCCCTGAATTCCTTGTCTCATGGACCCCTTTTCTCATCTTCATGACCAGGTGTATAGCAGCTCCCAGTCTTGGCTTATTCTGACCTCTGTTTCTGCCACCTTTCCAACTTCTGCCTTGTGTTCACATCCTCTTCTCTGATTTGTCTATTCTTTGCCCCTCAACCTGTTTCGATTAGATCAGGAACCAAAACTGAGCTACCATGCAGCCTTGTGATTACATGGGGTCCACCAGGACAATATAGGCTAAACTCCCCATCTCAAGAGTCTTAACCTAATCATACTTGCAAAATAGCTTTAATCTTATAGGTGACATGCACAGGTCTGGTCATTTGGATGTGGACATATTTCAGGGACTATTATTCAGCTTGCCACATGATGAGTGCTTAGTTTTTATTGGAATCACATTAAAAAAATATGTAATGGATGTTGAACTCTCAGGCAAGAGAAGGGAAATTGGGTCCATCTGCCTCACTCTTTTGGGGTAACCTTGTTAGTTGATTCTTTCATGGTCCTGAGAATGGTCTAAGCCTCCTCTTGCAATGAATTGTGGGAAGTAAGTGAGTAGCAGAAGCCATACTGGACCAAGTATCAAAGCCTGAGTGTTGGGACCAGCAGTTGGCGTAATGGCTATGTCGCTGGACTCCCACGTAGTCGACCGGTTCGCGTCCCAGACCTGGTGGCTTAAAACTCACGCCGGGCGCATGTGCGTGCATGCCCAAGATCCTGAGAAGAGAATGGAGGAGAAGGGATTGTGGTGTGGCCATCCCCCCGGGGGGTGATTTCTCGCTTTCTGTCTCTCTGTCTCTCTCTGGCGAGCACACTCACCCTATAGCAAAAAAAAAAAAAAAAAAAAAAAAAAAAAAAAAAAAAAAAAAAAAAAAAAAAAAAAAAAGCCTGAGTGTTTGCATGTGCTCTGCTTTTCTGTAGCTGTGTACTTTGACCATATCACTTAGCATTTTCCAATTTTCTAAATAACGTGGTGCTATAGTTTGAACATGCCCCCCGCCCCCCCGTCCCCCAGTCATGTGTAGAGATTTTATTTTTAACTGATTCAAAGGGTAAAAACTTAATTCAACTATGATGTTGAAAGGTAGGGTCTTTGAGAGGAGATTAGGATTAAGATCAATAGCGAGGGGGTGTCCATGATTGAAGCCTAAAGGATTTATGAGAAGAGATAAGACAGAGACATGGACACAGCCCTGACCACCCCTCCTCTGCTCTGCCTTGCCACATCATTCACCAGCAAAAAGACCCTCACCAGACTTGGCTACTAGACCCTGGGCCTCCAAACCATGAGATGAACAAAACTCCATTCTCTTATCCAGACTGAGGTGTTTTCTGTTATTAGGAATAGAATAGACTAGAGCATGTAGTGACCGAAAATGCCTGCCTTGCTTACTTCGCAGGCTGCTGTGTTCCTCAATAATCTGAAAGGCCATGTGTTGTAAGTGTAAACGGCTAAACACACAGAAGCCCTCACTGGTATCCTTGCGTGCTGTTTGAGGGGCTTGCCTTGACATGGGGCACTTGGTAGCAGAGCAAGTACGGCAGGGTCAGTGTAGCCTTTTTCTTTCTTTTGCTTCCTTCCCCTCCTCCCCTCCTTCTGCCCCTCTTTTCCTTTCCTTCCTTCTTTTCATGAGAGAGAAAGAGAGAGTGCTTGTGGGGATAAATATTTTTAACAATTTCTTGCTCCGTGTCAAAATTCTCCTGCTCCAGCCTCTCAGGCAGGACCACAGGTGCCCACCACCAAGCCTAGACTGTTTACATAAGTCCAGAAAAAGAACTGGGCCTCTTATGCAGCCCCAGTCATTGCACAGAGGCCCCCTAACCCTTACCTGTGCTACTGTGGCCTTTTCAAAAGAGATCTCCTCACAGCACCAGTTCTTCATCCTGTTGGCCTGGTCTCAGACTCTCCCTACTGCCAGTGAGTTTCTGAGGGCCTCACAGATGGAGCCAACACGGCTTTGAAGATGGCAAACTCATATTCTGAGGGTCTCTGAGCATGGGCAGGGCTAAGAAGGGATGTTTTTTTATCCAATGCCTTTGCGAGTTACATTATTTCCTCACTCTGGAGTGAGATGGGAAACTGGGAAGACTGTCAAACCAGTCGTTTATATCCCTTACCATCTTCCATGCTCTAATAAAAACAAAGGCTTTAATTTGTGAGGCTGGGTTTAAATAGCATGTTAATCAAGTTAGAATGTTATTAAGTGTCTTTATATGTCAATTGAGGAGATAGTTAAGTACTGGGTATTCCTCAGAATTTGTTTTTTTAATTCATTTATCCAGTGTCTGTCTTGAAAATAGGCCTTCTGGGGCCAAGAGAGGCATGTTTGATGACTGGATGGTCAAAGGCGGGGAGGGGAAAGTCGTCAGTCGTGATTACACAGAATTTGTCATTCCTTCTTTTGTAAAAATGTCTCTAGGCTGCTTTGTGTGTGGGGTGTCAGGTCCCTGACAACCCCAGGGCTTTCATTTAGCAATCCTTTCAGAGCCAACAGATACAAATGAGATAGCTGAGTCTACCCTGTTTACTTTTCCTCTCTAAGCAATTGTTTATACAGTGAGGGCCCCAAACTCCGTCATCTGAGATAATGAGCTGATAGGGAATTAGACAATGGCCCACTGGACAATCAGATTCTGACCTGGAACAGCACCCCAGAGGTCCTCTAACAGGTTAGCCTCTCCATTGCTACTACAGCTTTAGAGCTTTAAAAGCTTTTCACCCCTTTCCAGCCAGGGTTTAATTTTCTTAAACTCATTATTGATTTGTCTCAACAACCAGTCCAGTTTCTATAGCTGTCATTTTTTTCTACTGCTGAATCCGTTCTGCTCTGAGGCACTGCAGGGTGTGTAGCTTTAGGCTCCTCCTCAGCTGCCTGCCCTGTTCCTGCTGCCCAGGGCACCCACACCACGGTGACATCAATCACCCGACAGGGGGTGGCTACAGATGACTGACTGCAGCCTCTACCCAATCAGGCTCCTGTAACAAAAGGCAGAGACCACTGAATTTGTGGGAAACATCTGGGCTTGTCCTTCTTGAAGTCTAGATTTCACAGAACTAAATCTTTTTCCAAGAGTGGAATTGCTGTCTGACCCAAAGGCAGAGTCAGGGAGAACTGCCTCTCTGCTCACATGTGCCTCCTGATGAAGACAGCGAGGAAAACTTGACTTTCATAATTTTGAGCAGTCATATTAAGGCATGTGTGTTTGGGTGTGTGGATGTGTGTGTGTGAGACTATTTAGAAATAAAACTATTCTTTTAGAACCCTGCCTGTCATGTTGAATGCCAGCCCTCAAATAATCCTGATGAAAATTATCCTGATCCTTTCATTTTTTTCCCCTCCTGGTTGCTGCCTGACTTTGAGACATTTCCATACTCATTAACACTTTTATTTCATAGAAAGAAAATAGGGGATTTTATTCAAACTAGACAATTTGACTGTTTCCACATAGTTGATGTATATACAGGTGTAAGATGTCCTTTTAACTTCTGTCTGCTATACCTCAGTATTTGCATATAGATTTTTTCAAGAGAGAAAAACTAAGTTTCTCTTATTAAGTACTCAGCACAGTAATTGGTG
This sequence comes from Tupaia tana, assembly GCA_026018925.1. Lineage (NCBI taxonomy): Eukaryota > Metazoa > Chordata > Mammalia > Scandentia > Tupaiidae > Tupaia > Tupaia tana. Next base: position 74,772,111 of record JAKSZU010000005.1, on the reverse strand, counting down.
TACATTATTTGCAAAAATTTTAATGTATCTGCTAAATAATTCATCTCTAATTGTGGCATTCTAAAGATACTAAAGTCTGAGACATAATTTTCATTCAGTTCCTAGGAATACAAGCCTTCTTTCTTAGTTAAAAGTGTAAATCTTAGGGTCCAGCAGGTGCATGATGGTTAAGGACTCTGGACTCCCACGTGGACAACCACGGTTCAAGTCCCAGACCTGGCAGCTTGCTTTCTCACTTTCCTTCTCTCTTTCTCTCTCTCTCTCTCCCTCTCACTCTCTCTCTCTTTGGTCAAATTAAAATACGTAAAGTTAAATAAAATAATTCTTTAAAAAAATGTGTAACTCTTTAAATGGCTAAAGTGGTTTCTCTTCAGAGGTTGTGTTACCTCAGGGATATTCTCACTGGCTATGAAGGGTAAATAACATCTATGCGGTTGCAGTATGAAAGAGCTAGATGCCTTGCTATGTAAATATGGTCCAGGAGGCTTCACATTAAAACTAGGAGAATTAACTAGAAGTATGGCAGTTTATCTACTTATTCCCTGGATTGTTTTTATTTTTGTGCTTTGTGGTTCCATTTTAATTATACATCTCTTTTGATATCCTATAGTCAATTTTTAAAAAATGTTTTTGCCATAGGGCACATACGTGCACCAGAGAGAGCCAGAGAGAGACAGTGAGAGGAAAACTGAGAAATCACCACACAGGGGAATGGCCATGCCACAATCTCTTATCCATTCTTCTCTCGTGATTTTGGGTATGCATGCACATGCACTCAATGTGATTTTTAAGCCACCGGGTCTGGGATTTTAACTGTGGTGGGCCATGTGGGAGTCCAACACCTTAACCACCATGCTACTTGTTGGCCCCTCCTATAGTCATTTTTAAGGCTTAGAATCAAAGATCTCTATTTTATTTTTTAATATTGAAGTATCTATGTGACTTACCAAAAATAAAATAACTTGGAAGTAGGATGAGTGCCTGTGTGTACACATATGCTCACTTATACATGCAGGTAAAATCGGGTAAGGAGCAGGTGTGCTGTAGAGGAGGAACCAGTAATGTGGGCCCTCAGGTGTTTGAGTCTCAAAGCAGCAACTTGAGCAGGGCAAGCTCAAGATAAGGAAGCTGAGAGATACTGGTCAAGATGTGCAGTAAGAGGAGACACACACACACACTTTCAAGCACAGTATGTTGCTTGCATGCTTTGAACTTAGCATTCTACATATCCTCGCCAAGAATTCAAATAATTTCCTAGACATCTGAAACTATAGTAGACAGGTGATATGGATGTGTTTCGCAAGTGCTCCATTCATAAAGGTGTGAATAAAGATGTGAAGTAAACAATGGAATAAAAATGTGAAGTAAACAGTGACTCAGAAGTGGTTTATAAAAAGTTTAGGGGGTGCTTAATTGGAGCATTAGGCTGTCAAAGACTGGGCAATTTCAGCAAGAGTTTAGGCAATATTCTTCTGAAAACATGAAGTGTATCGTCTTTTTCATGGATTTATCTTAATGATGACATTATGAGATGAACTGAATTTATTTATTCTCCTTTTCCTTCATTCAGCAAATATTGACTCTGTCCTTACCAATAGCAGCATAAAGCCAGGTACGAGGGTTATAGCAACAATTTTAGTAAACCTTTGCCATTGCCCTGAAGGAATACACAAATGAAATGAAATGAAATTGCTTGGCATGTCGGATTCTCAACAACTAGCATGCTCTTTCACTTTATCAATTTTTAGAATCTGATAGATATCTTTTTTTTAAACCTTTTAAAAATGGGAAACTGTGAATGATCATTGCTGTATAAAAGTAGAATGTCCTTTTGTTTATTCACTCAGTAGTTACAGAATTCCTGTTGTTCGAATATTGCAATATTGTTTGATATTGGTACCTATGCGAAACACTATATTATTCTTTGCTTAAAATTCATAATGTTTCTGCTATGTGCCTGGCATAATTGAGTGATTAAGGGAACATAGACTTATTTGAAACAGTTTCTGTCCTTAAGATAACTTACTCTAGGGAACCAGCAGTTAGCGTAATGGCTATGTCGCTGGACTCCCACGTAGTAGACCGCGGTTCGCATCCTGAACCCGGTGGCTTAAAACTCACGCCGGGCGCATGTGCGTGCGTGCCCAAGATTCCAAGAGGAGAATGGAGGGGAAGGGATTGTGGCGTGACCATCCCCCCTGGGGGATGATTTCTTGCTTTCTGTCTCTATGTCTCTTTCTGTCTGTCTGGCGAGCACATGCGCCCTATAGCGAAAAACCTCTCAAAAGAAAAAAAACAAAAGATAACTTACTCTAGTATTCCATAGACTTTTATGGAATGGTCAAATGCATCTGTGGCCTGTTAGGAGTTTTGTGTTCTAATTCCAAAAACTCTAGTGATGTGTTCCTTGTCTTTCAGCTTCACCAATAGTGCTCCTTTCTTTTTCTGTCCCGCCCTCTGATAGACTCACTATCTTCTCCATTGGGGTGGAAGAGGTTTCTTTTGGAAAGACCTCATCTCCAGACTTGATAATTGACAAATTTTTAAAAGAAAACACCCAGAAGCAAATCCTGATTCTAGTATGAGGCTCAGTGCATTTCATTATAAACACTTGCATAAGGTGTGTCTTTCTGGTTCAAGTAGAATTTGTAAAATGTACTTTAATTGCTTCTATATCCCTAGTACTTGTTGCTTTGCTGATGCCAACAAGGGCATGGTTTCGATTTGTTAAGTACGGAAAAGAAAAATAAATAAATTTCCCTCTCCCCTCATAGTATTCTGATAGATACAAAATACATAAGAAATAGCAGACATTTTTCCTGTCTAGTGTGGCCCACGCTATCTGCCCTAAGACTACCAAGACCTTTCGATGATTGATTGTGCCTTGGTGTATTTTGATAATCTCTTTTATAGAGAAAGCTACACAATTCCAGACTGCAATGTGAATTATGGGTTGCTGAATTAAATTGACATTCTGGGTCCTCCTAAGTGTTGGAAATACTGGGTTAAACCATGTTAAAGTTATTTTTTACTACTGGTCTTGTAGAGGGCCTGACTGTGTAACGTGCATAATGAATCTCTAAGAAGGAGATGTGATAGGCAGCTTTTTCCAAACTGACTTGGCTTTTGGATACCTCTCCCCTACTTCCTTTTTTTCTTTTTCTCTTGAAGCATTTTGTACAAACTTGAGGTCTGCCATTTACCTTTTGATTGTCTTAAGGAAGAATTGATTGTCCCAATAGTAAGGAGAGATGATTGAATTCAATTTGACTTTCTAAGTTCCTTCTAAGGAGAACTCCACTACTATTGTCCTGAAAAAAATAGAAAATCTAATCAAATGTTGACTCTGGTAAATGATAGAAAATGAGCTTTTAAGTGTTAGAAAAGCCAGACAGCCTCCCAGCAGTGTCCTCCCCATGCGGCGGACCTCAAGGCCGTTCTAAAGCTGCCAACCAAATGCCTGGGGAGTTTCCCATGGAAGCAGATGGTGCTGCCTGGAGACAGTTGTCTGCAGTTTGGCATCTGGGCTCCTGAGTGCTGTCCAGCTGAGGACTGTTCAGAACACTGGGTGATAGGCTTCCCACTGAAATCCAGTCACATGATGGTACAGCCCATTTTTCTTTTTCTTAAAAAGGGATTGTGGTCCTGAAATTGTGTCGGAAACACCTGTCTGTGAAAATGTATAAGGCAAATGCTATGGTTTCGGTTCCACTAAATTCAGGTGTTGAGATTCGCTTGTGAAGGTAGTGAAAAATTTAATACCTTTATGGTGTTAAAGGATGGAGCCTTTGGAAGTGGTTAGGTGATTAGAGTGGGTTTATCAAGAGAGAGAATGAGACTAGAAGACACACACGGATGGGTGGACACAGACTGTGCTCTACGATATGGTGCTTGCCTGGATGGCCCCAGGATTCCACCAAGAGGAAGATGCTTACCAGGTGTGGCTCCTGGGCCTTCAAACTAGAGGTGGAAAAACCTCTATTCAGGATTCAGGTATTTTCTGTTATTAGGCACAAAAAAGAATAGAATGGCCAATTGTGGCCTTTACAAAACACATTTAAGAAGGGACAGGAGAGTATTAATAAAAGCTGATACTAGGACCTAGAGTAGTACATGGGAATGAGGTTTTCTTTGTTGATTTTCTACATTAATTATCTTCCTAATGACAAGCACTCCCTCCTTTACTACAGTTTAGTTAAGCTTCTGAGCACCATTTTTTGTTGTTTTTTCTTTTTCTTTCTTTCTTCTTTCTTAGTTTATTAAGTCTGTAAGTGAGAGAGAGGTGCAACACCCCTGACAGGACCCCTACCCTTTGATCCACCCCCTAGCCACAGCCACCTGTATCATAGGCACACATGTACCTGGAAATATGCACACACACACATGCCTCTCATAGATTATAATTTTAAATATATTTGTTTGAGATATTTTTTGCTATAGGGTGCGCATGCTCGCTGGAGAGGCAGAGAGTGACAGGGAGATAGAAAGCGATAAATCACCCTAAAGTGGGAATGGCCACACTGCAATCCCTTTTCCTACATTCTCTTCTCAAGAATTTGGGCACGCACGCACACACACCAGTCATGAATTTTAAGCTGCTGGGTCTGGGACTCAAACCACAGTTGAATATGTGGGAGTCCAGCAACGTAACCATTATACTATCTGCTGGTCCCTAATTTAAAAGATATTTTAAAAAAATTCCTTTCTGAGCAGAGAGAAATAGAGATAGAGAGAGTGACAGAGAGACAGGGACAGAGCTAAGTGGGAAGATTGCTAGGAGATGAGAAGAATTATACCCAGAGCCACAAGAACTATTTGTATTATTTAAATTTAAGGGCCAATAATAATAATGAATATAGAATGTTATACAGATGACATTGGTTTTCTACAATTGTTTTCCTAGTAATTCTTTTTAAAAATTAAGCTAAAATTGGGACCAGTAGTTGGCATAATGGCTATGTCGCTGACTCCCATTTAGTCCACTGTGGTTCAAGTCCTGGACCTGGTGACTTTAAACTCACACCAGGTGCATGTGCATGCCTGCCCAAAATCCTGAGAGAAGAATGGAGGAGAAGGGATTGCAACGTGGCCATTTCCCTGGAGGGTGATTTCTCGCTTTCTATCTCTCTGTCTTTCTCTGTCTTTCTGGCGAATGCATGCACCCTATGGCTAAAATCTCTCAAAAAGAAATTAAGCTAAAGTTTAAATTAAAATTAATTTTGTGGGCCAGCCCTATAGCCTAATGGTTGAGGGAGTTGGATGTTATATGGCCAAGCACAGTTTGAATCCAAGCTCAGAGACTTGAAAAACATACCAGGCACTTGTGCATACATGCCTCAAATCCTGACTGGATGGAGAAATGAAGGACCAGGAATTGTGGTGTGACCGTACCTCAATAGGAGGGTTCTTTCTCTCTTTTTCTCTCTTTCTCTGGTGACTGCATATGCCTCTGGCAATTAAAATATTCACTTTAAAATTTTACTGAAAAAATAATATATTTATTTAAAAAATCCTTTTCTATGCCTCATCAAAACAAAATATTTGATTTTTATGTAGTTTTTCCAGCTCGACCTACAGATACTATACACCCCTTTTTATCTGAGGTGGCCTTAGTTTATGATAATTGTTTCAGAGCTTTGGCTAATTGAACATTTATCCTAGACAAAAATGTCCACTTGGATTGTAAATTATATGCCCTTGCCCTCCCTGATGTTGGGCGTACCTGATGGTTATAGTGCTCACACTTGTGCATGTCCTCACTGCTTGTTATTTACAACATCAGATATTTATGTAGTAACTGGGATTCTCTGAGTTTCAGTTGTCTTCTGAGTGGCCACTTGACTAACTCCAGCCAAGGTAAAGTCAAATTTTTGTTGCCTCGCCCTGCTATATCAGAAGCTACTACTGACTTTGCGGGTGTGGCCCTTAATGTACCTGCACTACCTTCCTCTCCTCACCAACTCTGGGCTTTCTATTGCCCTTGATGAGTGAGACTCCACAGACCTAATCAACCCAATGCAGAAGCAATGTGGAACGTGGGGGGATTTATGCCCCTACAGCCAGAACTTGGCCAATGAGGAATAGGAATAAGCAGATTAATTGTATTCCCCTTTCTTCCTGAAACATGTTGCTCACGGAATTGTAAATTGAAAAAGACTATGAACCCAGTGGACTTTTCTAGTCTCTTCACCTAATCCCACCCCTCACCTTGGCCTTCCTTCCATCTTTTTTTTTTATAGACACCACATTCCTACCTTCCTTTTGTGCTATTCACTGTGTGAGCTACTTGTCCTCTTGGTCTTCAGTGGGTCAACTCCTTCATCATTGAGGGCTTAGCTCTTCAGCCCAGGCTAAAGTACTCTCCCCAATCATCCTTTGCAATGAACTGTTTTTTTGTTTTCCACTGCATAGTAGTACCATCTTCTTAAAGTAGCTTTCTTGTTTACTGCCTGTCTTCCCATTAGTAGAATATGACATGCTCCATGAGAGTGAGGACCTGGTCTGGTGTGTTTCTTCAGCTTTTACTACAGTGCCTGATACATATTAAGCTCTCAAAGTTATTCATTGAATGATGTTGTTCCAATCACAAAATGGAAAGGGATAACTTTGGAATGATTGTAAGTTACTGAGGTGCTCATTGACATCAAAGCAAGATTTCTCACTGACACTTACTTAAGCATTGAATTATCCCTTAGGAATTTCTTACTTTCTGAAATGCCAAGGCATTTATACTCAATTTGTCTACTATGCAATTTAGTCTACTCTGTTGTTTAAGAGAGCAAAAAGTAATTAACTTCCGAGGTTAAGACTTAAGAGAATGAAACTTCATTAGATATTGCCACATAAGATTTAAGATGATATGAATACTGCATCAAATTTTACAATACAGTGAAGTGTTCTAGCCAGTACATACCATTCATGGGAAAATTATGCTTAAGGAATTATTTATTGAGCACTGGGAATGCAATTGATTTTATATAAAACATAAAGACTTGTTCTCTGTTTAATGGCCATTTCTTCTAGATAGGAAATACAAAATGAATAAGGCAGCAAACACAGCGTCTAAGGGAAGGACACAATGTAAAGTAGATGACTTGGTTGGCATTTCTCTTGTTTGTACCAAATGTCTAAACTATTGATCTTATTTAATTTTTACATACAGAATTGGATTGTACTTACTGCCCATGCCATCAATATTTTAATGACTGGATTGGTTTTCTTTTGCAATCTGGATTATGATTATCAAAATAATATGTTTCGAGCACTAAGTCATATGTGTGCATACAGAGAATTAACAGTCAGTCACCAACATCTTTGGCTCCGTGTTGCGCATGCGTTTTTATGTAGCCTTGAGGTGATCATTGACATCAAAGCAAGATTTCTTTGATAGACAAAAAGATACAAGAAACAAAATATATTAGGTTGTGGGAAAAGTCATGATGTATTTTTCTATGTTTTTCTTTTTTTTCTTATTTAATTTCATCATTATTTTTTTTTTACATTTTTCTCACATTTTATTTATTCACAAAGTACTGTAAACCAAAACGATGGACAAATCTAGAATCTAGTTACAAATGCACTGTAATTTTCTTCTGAGACATTTTAAATTAATTAATTAATTTACATTCATTCCCTGAGTGTTGTCACAGCATACAAAATGTGATTTCTCACCCAAAATACACTGCATAGTGGCTTAAGCATGCATGTTATTGTCATTAATTTCCCATTTCTATTTCATACATATACATGTGTGTATATATATATATATGTATATATATATATATATACACATATACATATATATTTTACCCCTATTTCTCACCCTGTGCCATTTCTCACCGTCCTCCCACACTATGTTAGGTGTCTACAGTTGTTTTCCATTCCTTTTTTCCCTGACATTTTATTAATTCACAAAATTCCTTAAGTAATCTAATTACTTTCAATGGCAAGTTTAGCAGGATTTCATGGAATAGATTATCAATGCATTTATGGATCTCTTCACCTTCAGGGATACCAATTATCTGGATATTTGGAGATTTGATGGTATCTAGTATTTGTTGTATATTATTCTCATTTTTTTTTTGGCCATTTTCCCATTCTTCGTGGTGGATTTTTCTAGGCCAGTGATTCTATCTTCTACATTTGAGATTCAATTTTCTGTATGATCTAGTCTGCTTTTAATACTTTCAAGGGAGACTTTGACTTACTGTGTTATAGCCTTCATCTCTAACAGGTCCATTTGATTCTTTTTTTAGAGAGTTTATTCTCTCTCTTAGATCTTGCAAGAATTTCTTCACTTGCTGGAACTCATCAGCTCCTTCCTCCTGCCTCTTCTGCAGTTCATCGTCTCTCTTCTCTTCCATTTCTGTTAGCTTTTTCATTATGCACATTCTAAAATCTTTATCAGACATTTCCATGAATTTTATTGTACTGTCTGAGGATGAAAAGGTATTATTATTTTCCTTTGGAGGAGAAGTATTGCCTTGCTTTCCCATATTTCTTGTGATCCTGTGGTGATTTCTAGTCCTCTGATGGATAGTGCATTTCTTCCTAATTCTTGAAGTTCTATCTGAGTGTTCAGAGGTGAGCAGAAGGTGGTGATCTGCAATCTTTCTATGTTCCATTTTGACTCTTTGTGCATCAGATGCAAGTGAAGAGAGAAATATTCTGACCCTAATCATATCCAGATGGTTGGAAACTCTTCACTTGGACCTGTTTAGACAGTTAGTGCATAGAGGCTGATCAGAAAATGGATAAAGATAAAGAAAAAAGGAAAAGAATTAAGAAGAGAAAAGAAGGAAAAATAAACTGAAAAAGAAGAAGAAGAAAAAGAAGAAAAAACAATAAGATTATAACTTTAAAAAGCAAAAATGAAAACCACATAGCATGCATGCGTGCCACACAAAACCAGTATTTCACAGCTGAGGTACAGTAACCATCTTAGAATAGGCCTGGATTGGGTTGTGCCTTTCCTAAATGAAGCGAGGAAAGGCACCAATTAACACAATAAAGGAGAGGCTTGAGAGCTCAGAGAATACTTTACCTTAAAAAAAAAAAAAAGTCACAGGGTGACACAGTGAGACAGAGAGAGAGAGATTGAGAGAGAGAGAGAGAGAGAGAGAGAGAGAGAGAAATGAAGAGGAATCGACCCAGAGCTATCCCTACCCACTAGAAATGAGTCTGGAGGAAGAAGTCTCAGCAGAAAATCTTCATTTTTGGCCAAGGAAACCAGTATTTCACAGCTGAAGTATGGTATCCATCTCAGAATAGGCCTGGATTCTCTATGTTTTTCTATGTAGAAAGTTGTCATCACTTTTGTGATGACCCAATATATACAATGTATGGAATCATTCCAAATAAGATATTTACTTCCACTCTCCTCTCTCTCTTTTATTTGTCATAAATGTTTACTATAAGTGTTTACTAATTTTCATTAGTAAGCTGAAAATACACACACACACACACACACACACACACTTTGTTTTGTGAAAGTAAACTCTGCATAGTTTAAAATTTAAGAAGCACTGTTTCCAAACAGGGTTTTGATATGATAAAATGCAAAATAGGACATAACGAGTTAGGCATTTTTATTTAATATCTTCAAATTCATTTTATGTTGAGAGGGAAAGTGTAATAAATGTGAAACATTTGAATGACACACTGCTTTTTTAGTTGATTTAAAGCAGGATAGGTTTCTTGGAAAACTGGAACTTTCTCTGTCATTGACTTGTTGCGAATTTAAGGATGACTATTTCATCAATTTTCTTTAACTTTGTCTTAAGTAATGAGAGCGGAACTATGACAGTGGAAATAATGAAAAGTTCAGGGGGAAAAATCAATTCCTGATATCATAGGGACTTAAAAAGTATGAAAAACATCATGAAGCTGAAGGGGGTTTTTCCCTTACAAGTCTTGATCTTTACATCCTGAATGTACATGAAACATAAACCAATTGGTTAATACCATAAATTCTAATAAACATTTGGTCAGTTTTGATAGGAAAAGAAGTTTGTAAACTCAGCTTGCCTAAATGGAATGATTTGGTTAAATTAGGCAAAACAGCAGTTAAACTATATGCTCTCATACAAACATACCAAAGGGTGCCTCTCACTGCTTCCCTACAACTCATATGTCTTCCTCATTGCTGCTGCGTCTCATCTGAGGGTGACCACTGGCTCCTACAACCACTCTGTGTGTACATCTGTACAGAGGCAGTGTTCTCTTCTTAGAAAGCTTCAACCAAAATGTAAGACAAACCTTTCTTTCCTTCCTTCCTTCCTTCCTTCCTTCCTTCCTTCCTTCCTTCCTTCCTTCCTTCCTTCCTTCCTTTCTTTTTTGTTTTCTCTCTCTCTCTCTCTCTCTCTCTCTCTCTTTTTTTTGAGAGCCCCAGAGAGACAGAAACAGAAAATGAAAAATCACCCTCCAGGGGGTATTGCCATGCCACAGTCCCTTCTCTTCCATTCTCCTCTCAGGATTTTGGGCATGTACACACTCCTGGTATGAGTTTCAAACTACCAGGTCTGTGACTCAAACTGTGGTCTACCATGCAGGAGTTCAGTGCCTTAATCAGTACTCCACCTGCTGGCCCCAAAGCAAATCTTTCTTTATCCTTTAGTGGGCATTACAGGTCAAGATTTAACTTTACCTGGCTGGCCATAGTTGTAAAGATAGGGAGAAGGGAAGTGTCTAGATAGTTATTTATACCAGTTACATGTGTTTAGACCTCTTCTCTGGCTGCCCCCTGCCTGGATTATGTGGTGGGAGACCATATTCTTTACCTGCCTTTCCTCACACCAGGAAAGCTCCAAGTGTTTTTAGACCTTGACATTTTCAATTGTACAGTCTCACAGATCCAGAGAAGGGGGACGGAATTCCAGAATTTCATTATTCCAGTCAAAGCTCCACTGAGTTCTCATTTCCCATTCTATGGTGGACTCCTGAGGAAGAGTGACAGAAGAAATCCCCTCCCCACCCCCAGAGAAAATCATGCCCTTACTTGTAAAAGGTTGTTTTGGTTTTCAAGAAGACAATTATTCAAAGTCTGCCACCACCCATATTGCACATCTTAAATGACACCCTATATAGGATACTAATAATCTGGGTTATAGTACATCTTTTAAAATATCTATCATTATGTTTTCAAAAAATCTTGGTACGTAACTTCATCTACTTAGTAAATACTGTTTGAGGTATCAGTGTGTATTTTATCCAGGTGACCTGAGGTTCCACATGTTACACTCACTTTCAATTTTTCATTATGCTTTTTATTAGAAGGTTCTCAAAGAATTTTCATATGTTAATGAATATTTCTATTATGATTCATTTAAATTGTGTCACTCTACTAATTCAGTGAAATATGCCTAAAAAGGCTTAAGTCTTTCATCCAATACGACAGTGTAAGAAAGATAATTATTGAATTAATAGAATCCCAAGGTGCTGATTTTAACTTCTATATTTATGGTAGAAATTACTTTTCACTTCAGAAACTGGATGGGTTTTTTTATGCACAAATATGCTCACATTGTTTTACTGAAAGATAATTGAAAAATGGTTGTCAGAAGACAAAAATAGAACAACAGAACACAAATAGAGCTATAGCAGGAAATGTCACCTTGCATCCATTCTGGGAATTATGTCACACAAATAACTTGAAGCTTGAGTTGAATGCTCTTCATAACCTACTAAATAGAGTTCTAGGATCAGAGTCATGTGATTGGTAAAAACAGTTTATGCGGTTGAATTGTGATCAAGAAAGAACTGGTGAATCGATTTAGATTCTTTTAAAGTAGAGCAAAAGAATTCACCAGGGCACATCCATCACTTACAAAAAGCCAACTGTAAATTTGGAGTAAAAATTAAAAAAAAAAACCTGCCCTTTCAAGTTCTTTATCTCTTTGCCTTATTCAGTGTTTAATGAGGATATTACCGATTTAGCTCAAGAAATTATGGAATGAAAAATATTCTTAGGTTTAAAGAGTTTTCATTTATGATGATCCAGGAGGGCAGTACTGGGAAAATGCACATTTGCAATCTTTGAATCCAAGGCCAGTGAATGGAAGCCCCTTGGAAAGACTAGAAGCCTTAGCTGGGCAGGCCAACCGCTACCATACAGGTGGTCAGTGAAGTAAGCTGGTTCAGTGCTCTGGAGAGGGTTGAAGAGGCAAAGGTCTGAGAAATACATTTACTTATGCCGTGTTTAACTGGGAGTTTGGGTCTCTTCCTGCCTCTGCTTCCTGGCCTAGAGGAGAGAGATCTGGTTGTTGGAACCTAGTGTGAAGTGGGGTGATGATTCTTTCGGGACCTTCTGCATTATTCCCATCCCTCTGCGCAAAAGGTGTTTAGCTCCCAACCTTATCCTCTATAGCACAGCCTCGGAAGACAGTGGTAGACCAGTTTAGGTGATGTGGCCGGGAAATTTTTCTTAGGCCTGCTTACATAGTTATGATAGTTGACAGTTTTGAGTGTTTACTGCTCAATTCAGTATTTTTTATAAACAGTATTTTCTTTAACTTTCTAAGCTACCCTATGAGGTCAGCTTGAAAATTCTCATTTTAAAGATGAAGAAATTTTGGTATAATTTATTTATATCTTTCTTTCTCTCTCTTCCTTCCTTCCTTCCTTCCTTCCTTCCTTCCTTCCTTCCTTCCTTCCTTCTCTCTCTCTCTCTCTCTCTCTTCCTTTGAGAGAGCTTTTTGCTATAGGGTGTGTGCCTTGACAGAGAGGCAGAGAGATACAGAGAGACAGAAAGCAAGAAACCACCCCCCAGGGCAGAAGGCCACACAGAATCTGTTCTCCTCTTCCATTCTCCTCTTGGGATTTTAGGTACATGTGCACATGTTCCTTGTGTGAGTTTCAAGCCTCCAGTTCCGGGACTTGAACAGTTGTTGGCCATGTGGGAGTCCAGCAATGTATCCATTACTCCCTCTACTGGTCCCAGAATATAGAAATTAAGTCATGCATTCTAAATATGATATGGGACTTAAATACAAATCTGAATCTGATTTCAAATCCCATGGTCTATTTTATTTAAGAGAGGTTTTTTTTTTTTTTTTTTTTTTTTTTTTTTTTTTTTTTTTTTTTTTTTTTTTTTTTTTTTTTTTTTTTTTTTTGAGAGATTTTTTGCTATAGAGCTCATGCCCTTGCCAGAGAGACAGAGAGATAGAAAGCGAGAAATCTTTCCCCATACCCAGGAGGCTGGCCATGCTGCAATCTCTTTTCTTCCATTCTCCTCTCGGGATTTGGGGGATGCACACACATGCGCCCAGTGTGAGTTTCAAGATGCCATATCCAGGACTCAAATCATGGTCAACTATATGGGAGTTCCAGTGATGTAACTATTATGCCGTTTACCAGTCCCTTTAAGAGAGATTTTTGCTATAGGATGTGTACACTAGCCAGAGAGACAGAGAGACAGAAAGTAAGAAATCACCCCTTGGGGGTATGGCCATGCCACAGTCCCTTCTCTTCTATTTTCCTCTTGGGATTTTGGGTGTGCACACACATGTGCCTGACGTGAGTTTTAAGCTGACAGTTCTGGGACTTGAACCACCATCCACTATGTGGGAGTCCAGTTGACATAACCATTTTGCCATCTTCTGGTTCCAAATCCCATGTTCTTAACAACCATGATCTATTTTTTTTCTAACTGTGGTAACTAGTCAAGTTAAGGAACTTGGCTGCTTATTTAATCCTAGAGTACACTTCCTCTCCTAGATCCTTTCAACTACAGTGTAAGTTTCTGGGACTCATCTCTGCTTTTGTTTTAATCAGTACAGATTTGGGCAATTAAATATATTTAATCAAAAGGAAGGTAATTCTGTCACCCAAGTTTCTCAGGACAAAATTTGTTTGAAATGGATTATAATCTTAGGAATTTTTAAAAAAGAATTATTTTATTTAACTTTATTTATTACCCTTACTATTCTTCTTATTATTACTTTCCAGTTTGATCAGAGATAGACAGAGAAAGAGAGAGAGGGAAAGTGAGAAAGGAAACCACCAGGTCCAAGACCTGAACTGCAGTTGGACTTGTGGCAGTCCCATCGTTAATCACCATGTCACCTGCCAGTCCCAACCTTATGAATTTTTAATGAATCAATGTAGAGAACTTTTTTAAAAAGATTAATTTTAAGGTCATAATACTATTCAGTAAATAAGACCTAAATGACTAAACACAAAGCTCCAATTGTACTATTACTAAAGTTGTGAAGTGTAATAAGATTATCGAATCTGTGGTCTGGTGGGTGGCATGGTGGTTAAGGCACTGGACTCCCACATGGCCAACTGAGGTTTGAGTCCCTGATCTGGCATCTAGCTTTCTTATTTTTCCTCTCTCTCTGTCTGTTTCTCTCTGGTCAAATTAAAGAAAAAAAGTAATAATAATAAATAAAATTAAATAAAATAATTCTTTAAAAAAAGGATTATTGAAACTAGACATTTTTGTTTGTTTGAAGTTTATGCCTTAGGGTGTGTGCACTTGCCAGAGAGAGAGAGAGAGAGACAGTGACAGAGATGGTGAGAGGGAAAGTGAGGAATCACCTCCTGGGGGAATGGCCATACTGCAATCTCTTCTCCTCCATTCTCCTGGGATTTGGGGCACACATGCACATGCACTCAATGTGATTTTCAAGCCACCAGGTCTGGGAATGGAATTGCTGTTGGACATGTGGGAGTCCAGTGATGTAACCGCTATGCCATCTGCTGGTCCAAAGCTAGGCATCTTTTGTAGCTGAATAATAGTTTTTTTATTTTTAATCTTAATTTGTGAACCTTTTTTCATAATCTCAAGTTGTTCTAGGTGACAATGATTTTTTTCCTTCTGCTGATTCCATGTAAGTATTAATACTTTTTTTACAGCTAAATATGTGCTTCATAATGTCATCTCTTGTGTCATCTTCTGTCTATTGTAAATAGACATTGCTCTTCTTTCTTTCTGGAAAAAGCAAAACAAAACAAAACAAAACAAAAAACAAAACACTTTTGTTCAGGTGTCCAGTCCTTCCCCTCACAATCCTGGTTATTCTGTTCTTACTAGAGGTTAATTTAGGACATGTTACATGACACAGTTTTGACCACTTAGATGCAAAGGGAGGTCTTCTGGGTGCTTCTGAGAAGTGATTATTTGCTTTAAAAAAAGAGGCACACTTTGTTTCCCGATTGACATTCTTGTGTCTAGATGTGATCACTGAAGTTGTTGTAGCCATCTTGTACCCACAAGGTGCTAGCCTGAGTAGGGAGTAGAAAGATAGGGAGAGGGTGGGCTCTCAATGACCTACTTAAACATTCAATCCTGAAGCCAACAGACTTATTAATACATGAAATAAATACATTCCTGCTGTGAATCAAGAATTCAGTTTTTGTTATTTGCAACTCAAAGCATCCTAGGTGATAGAGATGACATCCCTATTCCTTTTATCATTTAAACACTTTTTTTTATTATAGAAGGAACTTATGTTTGTTTGATATAATCATTCAGAAACAAATCCAAGTTTGCAATTGTTTATCACTCTGTAAATTATGCATTCCTTCAGGTAAGTTGAAGATAAGATGACATGAACATGTTTTTGCTAAGAAGAAAAGAAGAAATGCAGAAAAGTGTTGAAACAGGCAAAAGCAAAACCAGGGTTGTATAAATTTTTATGTAATTCATCCACTTTGAGAAAGTTAAATGATATTTATTCTCTGCAACAACTGGGAAATTTGGTTCAGTGAAGTTCTTTATTGAATTACTCTGCCAATTAGCACATGCATTATTAATATTTATACTGGACACTGCCTGTATCTAGTTTTATTATACATTTTCTGTCTTGGCAGGGTAATAGATAAGCAAGTGAGGTAAGATTCGTGCATTTTATTTATTTCAGTGCAAAAAACTATCCCATAATGTAGCATCTTAAAAATAATTATATCAAGGCTAGCTGGTGGCTTGGTGTTGTTAAGGCACTGGACTCCCACATGGTCAACTGCAGTTCAAGTCCTGGACCTAGTGGCTTGAAAACCATGCTAGCTGTGTGTACGTACATGTCAAAAATCCCAAGAAGAGAATGGAGGAGAAGGAATTTCAGTGTGGCCATCACCCCTGGGGGGGGGGTGTGATTTCTCACTTTCACTCTCACTGTTTCTCTCTGGCTAGTGCATACTCTCTATGGGAAAAACAAAACAAAACAAAACAACCCCAAAATTAGTTATATCACAGTTTTTGTAGCCCAGGAATCTAGACATGGCTTGGCTAGGTCCTGTGTATCAAGGTCTATCCCAAGGCTGAAATCAAGGTGTTGGCTGAAGCTGTAGTCTCATCTGAAAGCTTAACTGGACAAGGATCCACTTCTAAGATCTCTCACCTGGGTTGGCAGAATTCAGTCCCTCAAAGGCTGTAGGATTGAAGGATTCAGTTTATTGCTGGTGGTTAGCCTCAGGCTACCCTTAGTTCTTTGTCATGAGGGTCTCTTCAACATGGTATCCTTTATCAAAATATGTAAGCTAAGATGGCAATAGAATGCCTCGTAGTAAGATGGAAGTCATGATCTTTTTATAGTTGCAAAATGACATCCCGTTACGCTTACTGTATTCTATTCATTATGAACAAGTCACTAAGATTAGTCCACATTCAGGGGAGGGAATCAGATGAGGTCATGCATATGAGGAAGTGGGACTCATTGAAGGTCATTTTCTAAATCTACTTGAATACAAACATAAATGTTGTCAATATACAGAAATGGGTTATGGGCTCCGTAGGAGTAAACTAAAATAGGAATGCATGAGGAACCAGTTCTGATTGGAGACACAGAGAGAAGGCAGATGGTGAAGAGCAGAGTGCTGGAGCCAGACTCCATGCCCCTACTTATATGGCCTTCTCATATGTCACAGTAGGAAAAAAATGGAAAATTGCTGCTCTTAGCAGTCAAGACACATCAAGGAATTATGAATAGAGATTAACCCCTAAAAACAGAACTTACAGAAGATTCATGTAGAATTCATAAGGCAGAATAGAGAGGAAGGCAACAAATTGTATCTGTTGATGATGTCATGTATAGTATTCTCAACTTGCCTGGAGTGTGGTGTATATCCTGTTGGGTAAAATATCCTTACAATCACAATCTAAATGATGTCTAGTGATTGAACATATAAATAATAATTTAAAAAAGTAAATTAAAATATTTCTAAATAAAAAAAAGGAATAGAGAGGAAGGCCGGGACCAGCAGATAGAATAATGGTTATATAGTTGAACTCCCACATAGTCGATTGTGGTTCAAGTCTCAGACCCTCAAGTCTCAGACCCCGCTGCTTGAAACTCATGCTGGGTGCATGTGCATGCATGCACAAAATCCCAAAAGGAAAATGGAGGAAAAAGGATTGCAGCATGACCATCCCCCCTCCGGGGGGTGATTTCTCACTTTCTGTCTCTCTGTCTCTGTCTTTCTTGTGTGCACATGCCCAATAAAAAAAAAATCTCTTAAAAAAAAAGAGAGGGAGGGAGGCTAGAGGTAGACAGGCCATGTGGATGACTGCAGTATTGATAGTAGTAAATAATGACTGGGCTTGTCTTTGGTTTGTGAGAGCATAAGAAATGGATGTATGAAAGAGATAATGGGAAGAGAGAATTAACTAGTGTTGCTGGCAATAGAATTGCAAGTGAACAGAAAAGGAGAATTTGAAGATAATTCATGTTGATCCTGGAAGTGTGAGTGAATGTTGGTCTTTCTAATGAAATGGGAAATTCAGGAAGTTGATTTTTGAGGGGACAATGGAGAAACAATCATAGTTGGAGCTGGAGAACCCATTAAGTTGCTACTCAGAATAGGTTTAAGTCTTGATCAAACTAATATTAGTAAAAGTCTTGTTTTAGAGTGGATAAGCAAAGACAAAGCTTACAAAACCACATTCATATGTGCCATTCTAGAAGATTGTGAAATGTATTACCATCGTCATTGCAGTACTGGGATTTTTGTTTCTCAAATTCCCTAGGCTGAATTTCTGCCTAAGTAAATAGCCATCAAATGACATTATGGGTCAATTTATCATAGGGTATTATAGATAATCAATTTACAAAGCATTTGGGAAAATTTTCCTGTAGCTGTTTTATTGGCTACTATTAGTGTCACATGTCAACCATCTATTATTTTGGATTCGCAACGGCAGCTATTCTTTTACAAGAAATCTAATCAATTTGGTGCACAGGAGCTTATTATTGAGGTAAAATTCACACAACAAGGAAAACTTCTTTTGTTCCAATGAGACAATACCATGGTTTAGGTTTCATTAGTGTAGCAATATATAGTTACATTTGTACATAAGCAGGCAGAGCAATTCTGATCGATAAACCATGATGGTTTAATTTGAGAGTATGTTAGAAAATGAGAAAAATAAATTTTTGTAAAACTGCATTTTGTCTGTACAGTTGTTGGAAATAATCATCTCAGCTTTTTATGAAAGGCAAAATTGTCAGCCAAATGACACAAATTCCCCAGACTCTGTAAGAACACTCCAGGGCAAAGCCAATGCCAGGGCCAAAGTTGAGAGCAAATTTATACATCTTGTTCTTAGGCTGGCAACAGAGTCCATTATGTTTACTGGAACTTTGCCTCAGTCAAAGCCAAGAGCCTCTGGAATCTGTAACAGGCATTTCTGAAAAGAAGCTTAACAAAATGAATAAAATGAAGCGAATAGTATGATACATAACTTGTGATTTTTGTTTGTTTTGTTTATTATTTTTGCTATCAGGCACAAGTGTGAAAGAGAGACAAGAGAGAGAAAGTGAAAAGCCAACTCCCAGGGGAGATGGCTATGCCACAATCCTCTCCTCCATTCTCCTCCTGGGACCTGGGATATGCATACACAGACTTCTGGCCTGACCTTCAAGTTGCTAGTCTGGGACTCAAACCTCCCAGTAGGCGGTGCTGAATCAAGATGCCCCAACCTCCATACCACCTGCTGGCCCTAACTTGTGGTTCTTGTCTTGCTTATAGCTCTGTTAATTTATTAACATGTAAATAATAAAAAGAGGCTATCAATCTAGAAATAGTGCGGAAAAGACTCAGTCAAGACCTTGGAAACAAAGAAAGATATGGTTGAAGACAAAGATTTTCTTGAGATTTCCTGGGTAGGTAACCCACACCACAGCAAGCACTTGGAAGGCTAAAGGAAGCCAACTGGAGACTATTTGCCTGATTAGTTGTGAGGAGACAAAGAATGAGGAGGTGGGTACCCAGGGTTCCTTGCTGGGGTAGTGCAGAGGGGCACAGAGCTCAGAGGGCAGTGTGACTACATGATGGCAGGACTGAAAAGTTGCCAAGGCAGAGGGTATTGCTGAGTATGTCTAGTGTTGACATGCTTCTTGAACACAATGATGTTCTTCATTCACTTTTATTCTTGGTTCTCATTGATCCCAGTTCTTGTGAAATTGTTTCTGAAGCTGGGAAGATCAGTCTTCAACCAATTTTTCAAAACTTCCTACACTTCTTCTTTCTTTATTTCTCCCAAGAGCAAGAGACACAGAGTGAGAGACAGAGAAAGAGAACTAGCACCCCTGACAAGGTCTTGATGCCACAATCCACTCCCAGTCTCAGCCAGTCCAAGATCATGGGTGGACATAGGCCTGGAAAGAAACCTGAAACTTTCCCACATGAGTCAGCCTCACAGAGGGTCACATTTTATTGTTGCACCCTTCCCAAATAGTTTTTCTTGAGGAGATCCATTAACAAAATGCATCATCCAGTAGATTTGTATTTTTATGTGAATTTTGCTCTAAGAGGAAAAGACTCACTGATGAAGAAATATCATCACTTTTCTTCAAGCATTTCCAATTTTTTAAAAAAAATTAGGTTGTGAAATGGTTTGTTGACTATAGGCTTTGCTATGTGAGGAGAACCATACACTGAGCTGGCTGGAAGGACCATTGATGACTGTGAAGTCTTATGGCTGAGAAATGTATGCAGTATTTTATCCAAGCTTTAGTTTCCCTTGCCACTATATGTTAAACACACAGCTTTCTTCTCCAGAGCATATTAATTTTTAATTGCAAATTGAGATGGGTCAATTGTTAAGAAATAATTAGCCCATGATGCCTGCTTTGAGTTACAGTGGTAATATACTGCTCAAGAAAGGCTGGGCCATAAATGGAGACCACAGTTTGAATCCCCGGCCTGCTCAGCTTAAAACCTGCCAGGCACACATGAGCATGAACTGGAGGAAGGGCTAGAAGCCTGGAGGACAGGGACTATGGCTTTACCAGACACTATGGGGGGTGCTCACTTCTCTCTCATGCTCACATGTGCATGCATGCACCCTACTATGAAAAAAGAAAAAAATTAAGATAAAAAGAGAAAGATTAGCACATTTTCTTTCTTTCCTTTTTTTTTTTTTGTTTTGTTTTAGTGAGATTTTTGCTATAGAGCATGTATGCTCGCCAGAGAGACAGAGTGAGACAGAAGGTGAGAAAATCACCCCCCAGGGGGGATGGCCATGCCACAATCCCTTCTCCTCCATTCTTCTCTCAGGATCTTGGGCATGCACGCACACGTACCTGGCATGAGTTTTAAGCTGACTAGTTTGGGACTCAAACAATGATCGACTATGTGGGAGTCCAGCAACAAAACCATTACACCATCTGCTGGTTCCAAGATTCACATGTTTTGAAACTAGCGAGAAAGAGAAAAGAAATAGGTTTAGTTTTTAAATTAAATTATGAAATATTATTTTATTTTTTTAGAGAGAGATTTTTGCTATAGGTTGTGTGCACTCACTGGAGAGACAGAAAGTGAGAAATCATCCACCTGGGGCAATGACCACCCTGCAATCCCTTCTCTTCTATTCTCTTCTTAGGATTTTGGGCATGAGTACACAGGTGCACGGTATGAGTTGTAAGCCACCAGGTCCAGGACTAGAACCATGATCGACTGTGTGGGAGTCTAGCCATGTAACCACTATGCCATCTGCTGGTTCCAAATTACAATCTCTTTTAAAGATAGTTTTTAGTTTAGCTTTAATGTTTGTAAAGAAACTATTGTCTTTCTCTAGAATATCTGAAAATAAATGGAGCATTGAAAAAAATGAGGAAGATTAAATGTAATCATCCTCCTCCCTCCTCTATCAACAATAGTGTTAGCACTTCTATGTATTTTCTTCCATTCCATTCTGTTACATATGAATAGTTTAAAAAGTTAGCTTTGTATTTTATATTTTCATGTCCTACTATTTTTACTTTACATGAACATTTTCCAGTGTTATCACAGAGCTAATAAAATAACCTCTTGGATAGATGTAATATAACTTAAATATTTCCCTTTGGTTGAGCACCAGTTAGTTTATAACTTTCAGACTTATACATAAAGCTTTCTATCTTCTCCTATTGTTAATACATTAGAGATAAAATTATCTCCTTGGGATAGATTCCTGGAAATGGATTTCTGTATCAAAAGATGGAATAAAGGCCAACTGGTGGCTTGTGGTTAAGCTTGTTGGAATCCACATGGCTGACTTTGGGGTTCAAATCCTGAACCTGGTGCCCTGAGAAAAAAATACTGGATGTGTGTGTATGCATGCCCATAATCTTGAGAGAAGAATGGAATAGAAGGAATTGCAGAGTGGCAATACCCCTTTGGGGGTGATCTCTTTCTCTCTCTGTGTTTCTGTCTCTCTCCAGTGAGTGCACGTACCTATAACAGAAAACCTAAAAAAAAAAGATAGAATCATTCTGAAGACTCTAATACCCATTTCCAAATTGTTTTTCTGATAAGTTATATATATTTACTCTTCTCTAGTGCATGATAATTTTCACTTCATTGCACTCTTCTTAGAATTTATCATTAAAATGTTAGAAGAAAATGATATTTATTCTGGTTTTAATTTACATTTCTTTAATGAGAAGTAAAATGAACATTTGTTTTCATAAAAATGTATTACTCATATTTCTTCTTTAGCAACTTGTCTGGTGTATGGCACATTCTTGAAAAGCCTGTTTCAACATCTATTTTATACTTCTTCTGTTCAGAGGTTTTAGAAGTTAAAACTTGGTATATTTCCTTGTCTTTGGATGTTAATTGGGTTGTACAATTAGATACACAAGCATGGGTTTTGAACAGTGGAAGGGGATCATGCCATCTTTTGGGACTGGGGCTGGTGTGAGTGATCTGGGGCATGTGTGGGTATTGTCCTGGATCCCATGTTCCACTGTCTAATCACCTGCTCCACAGATGTGGGGTCCCAGCAATGTCAGCAGCAAAATTTCTAGCAAAGTAAACTCTGGATTCCAGCTACCATGGTGTGACCTTAAATGCGAAAGCCTGATTGTGGCCTCCTGATTCCATTTCCCCAGTGATTCCAAAGCATCTAATATCTGCTCTTAAATCTCTTCCTGCTAGAAATATCTGAAGTGAATTTTGTCTCTTGCCCTGAAACATGACTGATATTACTGTAAGGTAACACTAGTGGAGTTGAGACAGAATTCCTGGAGCAGTTACTGTTGATACTCTGCCCAGGTCCCTATGAGTCCCTGTCCCTTTGGGCCTACCTGCCAGCAGTTGGTGTAATGGCTATGTCGCTGGACTTCCATGTAGTTGACTGCAGTTCGAGTCCTGGACCTGGTGGCTTAAACTCATGTAGGGTGCATGTGCATGCATGCCCAAGATCCTGCGAGAAGAATGGAGGAGAAGGGATTGCGGTGTGGCCATCCCCCTGGGGGATGATTTCTCGCTTTCTGTCTCTCTTTCTGGTGAGCACATGCACCCTCTAATAAAAACTTCTTAAAAAAAAAAAGACTACATTGGCTTTATGGGCTCAGATAGTGGTACAGTGATAAAATACAACAACCTGTGAGGCTGATCTGTGTGGGAAAATTCCGGATTCTCATCTGGAGACCTCCCTGAGCGTATCTGGCATGTGTGCCCATAATCCAGGAATGGCTGAAGGTGGAGGTTTATTGTGATGACAGTACCCTATAGAGGTACTGTCTCTATTTTTCTTTCTTGGTCATGGAGCAAATAAATAACATATTGGCTTATTTATTGATTTATAATTGCCAACGTGTGCTTAAGCTCACTACAGAGAGAGAGAGACAGAGAAAGAGACAGAGAGACAGGGAGAGAGACTAGAGGTACAAAACTCCTCTCTATAAACTGGTCACACTGTAGTTTCTTCTCCATTTCTCTCTCCCATCAAGATTTTGATTAAATGCACACATGTGTCTGGCATGTTTTTCAAGTTACCAGGGTCAGAACTTGAACTGCAATTGGCCATCCAGTTTCTTTAACCACCAGGCCACGAGCCTTCCTTACACTGACTTTATGAAAACCACTTGCTTAAGCAATGCATATAATTTAGAAAAAAGGAAATTATACAAACAAATGAAAAATTATTAAATAGAAAAAAAGAATAAGGTGAAAGTGGAGAATTTTCATCAAAAAGCAAAGAAAAAGACAACATCTGAGCCAAATAAATGAGAGCTAGATTAGAAGACCAAAAGAGAGGTGAAAGGACACATTTAAAAGTTACACAAGAATTGTTTAAATGGAAAAGGATTATTGGAAGACAGTTTGAGTCAACAAATATAACCTAACTTACTGTCACTTTATTTTCTTCTGAAAACGCATTACAAAGGTTGGGAGAGATGAAGTTTCTATCAGAACTTAATCTTTTTTGGAGCATAAAAATAGGACAACAGGCTTGAGAGGCAAAAATGGAAGGTCAAACATCATAAAAGCAGGATTATCCTTGGGCCAAGATATGAAGAAAGCAGAGAGCCTTGGCCACTCTTCTACCATTCTTTCAACTTTTCTCATTCACATTCTTTCACGGCGTTCACCCCTCAGATGCCATGTCAGACGAATCTTTTCTTCAAGTGACAACCCCTCCACCCACCACGGTCACCTCATCCCATTTTGTTCTTTCTGTCTCCCAAACGATTTTTTTCTTCCTCTAGGCTCCTTTATCTGATAATATATTGATACATTAATAAGCAAAGGCTTATTAATTACTGTAAGTAATCTGGGAATGTGTTGGTGAGTTAACTGATTACATTTCTGGTTAGCAATGTTTTAAACCTTAAAGATGAATGTTAAGTATTTTAGTCAATTATAGGCCTGACTAGAAGAGGGGAATGTTTTTGAATCAAAGTGATGGTTTTTTTTTTTTTTTTTCTTATCTGTTTTCCTAAGAGGGACAATGACACAAATCTGTTCAAATAAATTAAAGTTGCCTTTTTGAAGACTGCCCCATATGGCAGGAAGAAGTTGACATGCCAATATGTCGGTTGACTCATGTGCCCACCAATCATTTTATTGTATATTTGCACTAACAGGCACTGAATGGAGCAAATAAATATTCCTGTTTTTCAGGGTGTTATTCACTGACCTATATATCTGCCAATCTGTGTAATCTATTTGTGCAGAAAATTGCAATTGTAGAATGTTCTTGCGTCATAGAAGAGAGAAGGTTCAAAAGAGGTAATTTACAATTTATTTGCAATTTATCAAGATGGGGAATGAATTCTTTCAGTATTCCTCAAGTGACCCAAATGGCTTAGTAATTGGTAAAGATGATCGCTAAAGCTTTGGAAACTATGATAGTCAGTATGATTTTTGTGACATTGTGGGAGCAAAATCCTGATTATAGGGCTTAAGAGTGAACAGAACCAGAATGAGCTTGGTGACTAATTGCAAGAGTTCTGCTATATGAAGAGAAAAAAAAAAAATTGGCGGTATCTGGGGGGGGTAAGGTGGGATCATGAGATGTTGTTGTCATTTGCAGTGGGAGAAATAACTGCCAGCACTTTGTAAACACTGGTTCTTTGTTAGCCACTGCAGCATCTGCAGAGTCAACCAATCTGAAATAAAAAATAGCATTTGGAAAACAACAATAACAACAAAATAACAAAATAATAAAAATAATACAGGTAGGGCCAGCAAGTAGCACAGTGGTTAAAGTGCTAGACTCCCACATATCCAACTGCAGGTCGAGTCCCAGACCCAGTGACTTGAAAAGCACTCCAATTATGTGTGTGTGTGCATGGCCAAAATCCTGAGAGGATAATGGAGGAGAAGGGATTGTGGTGTTGTCATCCCTCTGAGTCTGTGTCGGGGAGTGATTTCTCACTTTCTCTCTCTCTGTCTCTTTCCAGTGAGTGAGTGCATGTGCCCTATGGCAAAAAAAAAAAAAAAAAAATAAAACTACAAAAAAGATAAAAGTACTGTATTAAAACTATTTATACATTTACATTGTAATAGGTATTATAATCTTAAGTAATCTAAAAATGATTTAAAGGATATAGGAAGGTCATCATAGGATAAATGCAAATACTAGGCCATTTTATGTAAGGGTCTTTACATAATATCTATGGGGAGACCTGGAGTCAATCCCCCTTGGATATACAGGATAATTGTAGTATTTTGTATGTTAGTGGGGAAAATAAAGCAAGAGTAATCAATTGATAATGCAAAAGAAAAAGGGGAAAATGACAAGAATGATAATCTTGGGTAAATGAGAAAAGAATCATGAACATAAATGATTGAAGAGTTGACTGACTTAGGACCAAGGAAAGAACACAGGAACAGGAGAGGGGCAGAGCATCTGGTCCTAATGCAGGAGGAGCTGTAGTTTGTGATGCTCCCCTCAGATTGCTTCAATTATCAGTGAAATCAGAAACAAGGTCATTGCTGAGAATGAAGGATGGAGAAGATATGGGAAGTTTGCGGAAGACTGCAAGGTTAAAGAAAACCAAATGATGATTGGAGTCTTGGGCATAATGGATGGTTGGGGTATCCTGAGCTTCTTATAGGAGATTAGTGTAATGGTCCCAGGCAGTTAATGGTGGCCAGGCTGCGAGTGTTAGGAATGAGAGTTTTCTAGACTTCTGAGTGTCCATCTTCATTGTTGCCGATAGAGACATGAAGCTGTCCAATGGATGGATTGTATCCAATGCAAAGGCTCCATCTTGACTTATGGTGACATATTACACACAATATCATTTTTCACTTGATTGATATTGACTTGAAAATTCGTCTGTCGACGTACATTGATTTTGAACTGCTTGTTCTGTGGCTCTAAGAATAATGATGCAAGTGGAGTTAAACTAAATTTTTAAAAAGACCTTTTCTACTGAATCATGAGATAGTTGATAAATATAACTTACTTAATTTCACAAAATGATGAATACAGATAGCTATTATAGTTAGTAACAAAATTAAATCCTCCTATTCCAATGGGGATGTATTTTCGGGTGCCAGAGGCAGTTTTACAAGTCATACTTCCTTGTTGACTTATGTCCTTAAACCATGTCTTTAAAGAAAATCGTACAGCAATTCCTTGCCCCTGGTTAGAAGTACTGTTAGATGGAGGTTTGATGTTCTTTATGGCACATCCTTGGGGAGTGAGAATGGTTATAAGAGGAATATTTTAGAGCATTCCTAGACCTGATGGAAGAATCTAATCCAGAAATGAATGTAAATAACATTTTTCTTTTCAGAGAAGAGTATGATTTTTTAAAAAAATTTTGCAAACAGCGTTAATTTCAGTCAAAGATGACTTTTTGGATGGTTGAGGCACCTCATTAGCCACTGACTTTGGAATTCAGAGGAAACTCTTAGATTGTGGCAAGAGTAGACCTAACTGAAGCAGGAGAACAAATGCCTTTAGGATGACTTTTTTCAATCCATGCAGAATTCTTCCAGTGAAGCTGATGTTATTAAACCATCTGCTATAGGTCATTTAACATGTAATCCATTCACTGAAGGAAAGCAGTGCCTTTCTAAAGCCAAAAGCAGGGAGGAAATACATCTTCATGAGAACTATTCAAATGAATACTGGCTGCTCCTGTCACTTTTAAGTATGAAACAGGACCTCGAATTAACAAATACGCAAATGTCTGGGGAGAGAGAAGGGTGAGAAAAGTCATTGAGAAGAGAAATAAAGTCCATTTCCTTCTTTTGAAACATCTTCCACACCAGAGAGCATTTTTATCCTGTTTGTAGGTAAGATGAATCCAGTGGTGGGCATGCACTGCATTTCCATTTTTGCCTGCACTTGGGCAATACCAGTATTAGGTTTTGCTTTTGTGAACATGCAGAAACAAAGTATTACTAGTTGAAATTTTCCCGAGAAGTAATAAAATGTTCAGCGAATAACTCTACTTAAGAAAATGTTGAGTAGCTGCAACTTAGTCTTCATTTATAGTTTTTATTGGAATATACCTTAAAAAATGAAACGAGTGGATAATTTAGTACAAAAAGGGCTATATTTATCCAATTATAACTTTAAATTACTGGAGTTTTAGGTTACTATAGATCAAAGTGAGTATTTATAAACTGGATATAGATATCAGGATATATCCAACATAGTAGTTGGATTAATGTTTTATATTTATTTTGCCTGATGGGGCAGGTGAATTTAAAGAATCCGTGATTGTTAACAAGTCTGGACCAAAGAATACCTAGATGTCAACTAGACTGGACCAAAGAATACCTAGAAGCCTGATAAAGCATTTTTCTGGGTCTGTCCATGGGGTAGTTTTCAGAAAGAATTAACATTGTAGTCTGAGTAGACTAGATGTGGAAGATCCACCCTCCATGTCATCCAATCAACAAGGGGCCTGGATAGAATAAACATGAATGATGATGAGCTTCTTTTGAGACAGAGCAAACTAGGCTTCTGTTGCCTTGAACAATAGAACTGAAGACTCATCTGCCTTCAGATTTCAGAATTTACACCAGAAGCCCTTTAGTTTCTCAGATATCTGGACTCAGACTGTGAGTTATATCACTGGCTCTCCTGCCTCTGAGGTCTTTGGGCTTAGACTGAACCAAGTTACCAGCATCTCAGAATCCTCAAGTTGCAGACAGTCCATCGTGGGACTTCTTAGCTGCTGTAATCACATGAGATAATTTACCCAGTAAATGATCTTTTATGTATCTATACATACCCTATTGGTTCTGTCTCCCTAGAGAACCCTGACCAAGATTTAATATATGAAGGATGATTATATCAATTCAGTGGCTTATTTACTTATATACTTTCCAAATAAAATGATTGCAGTGAAGTGAACATTGGGTTCAAGAACCTGAGCATCTATGATGGTGATTAGTTCAATCGTAATTTCATTCATTCACACATGCATGCAATATCCATTCATCAGATCATATTGTGCTATGTCACTTGTCAGGAAATCGAGGGCACTGAGGAGAGTAGCAACAACCTAGGCAAAGCTCGCCCTTGAGCACAGAGGGCATTTCTAGAATAGATAGATGCGTATTAAACAAGTAGTTATAACTAAGTATAATGGATCCTTTGATTAAAAAAAACCCGTAGAGTTGTAATAGGACATCTATTAAGAAACACATAGGAACATAGAAGAAACATTTTAGGGCTGATGGGTGGCCAAGGAAACCCTCATAGAAGAAATAAGACAGAGAGGTTGGACAAAATACACTGGCATATGGGGCCAGCAGGTGGCATGGTGGCTAAGGGTGCTGGACTCCCACATGGCTCACTGTGGTTCAAGTTCTGGAACTGGTGGCTTGCTTTCTCACCTTCTCTCTCTCTCTCTCTCTTTTGTTCTCTCTCATGCTGTCTCTCTGGTCAAATTTAAATAAATAAATAAAGTTGAATCAAAATGATTCTCTTAAAAAATACACTAGCATGCCCATTTATAGCAGGCTGCAGTGCACACACTCTCTTTACATCTTTTTAAAGAATTTATTCATGATAACATGTGTGCGTGCATGCACATGCATGAGAGCATGAGAGAGAGAAAGAGAAGCTGAGACAAAGAGAGAAAAGCACTCTTCACAGGGCTTTTCTTGCTTGTTGGATCTTGGGCACTTACATCATGCCTGACATATGTCATGCTAATTGGGTCAGGGATTTGAAACCATGGCTGCCATGTGGAATCATGTGGAATCCAGTTTCTCTTGAGAAGAGCATTGACTGACCTGCACCTATTTTTTTTTTTTTTTTTTAGATTATTGTCAGAGGGCGTGTACACATCAGAGAGTGAGAGAGAAAGTGAGAAATCACCCCCTAGGGGGATGGCCATGCCATAATCCCTTCTCATCCATTCTCCTCTCAGGATTTGGACACGCATGCATGTGTGCCAGGCACTCAAATCATGGAATCGGCCAGTAGGATACAGTGCCTTAACCACCATGCCAACTGCCAGCCCACTCCTAACATCTTACCTGAGACATTTCCAATCAGGGGCCGTCAATGAGCAGTGCCACCTATATTTATTTATTTATTTATTTATTTTTAAAAATTTTTAGAGAGGTTTTCACTATAGGGCGCGTGCGCTCGCCAGACAGACACAGGGAGACAGAGAGACAGAAAGTGAGAAATCACCCCCCAGGGGGGATGGTCATGCCGCAGTCCCTTCTCTGTTCTCCTCTCGGGATCTTGGGCATGCACACACACGCACCCGGCGTGAGTTTTAAGCCACCGGGTCCAGGACGCGAATCGCGGTTGACTACGTGGGAGTCCAGCGACATAGCCATTACGCTAACTGCTGGTCCCCACCAGTGCCACATATAGACCAAAGTTGTAACCTCCGTTGTTTGACATACAGTCTTAAGGTTTTACATTCCCTGTCTTTATACATATTGGGTTATGTAGCACTCAGCAGGCAGACACCTTGAGATTCCTATTCTCTGTCCAGCCAAGTGGAGGAGTAGATTGGGGCCACTATGGCATCAGCTTGTATTCATGATGATTTGAGAAAAATGAGTCAATATACCACTCACTATGCACATGAACCCTGGCACTAGCTCCTTTGCCCGTTACTTCCTTTACATATTCATATGCAAAATTGAAATTATCTGGCTAGGGTCTGAAAAATTGAAGTGTATTTTTATTTATTTACTTATTATTTTTAAAAAATTGCTATAGGGTACTCGTGGTCACGAGGAAGTGGGGGAGTGAGAAAACAAGCCACCAGGTTCAGGACTCGAACTATGATTGGCCATGAGGGAATCCAGCACCTTAACCACTATAACCTCTATGCAACCTTATGGTCCCTCAAACTGTATTTTGATAGCTTATATTCTGTTGTTCTATGTTAATGCTGTCTAGGAAAAGCTGTGTGAGTAGTGATTTCCTGAGGGAGGGTGTGCTAGTCTTGGAGAAGCCAGTGGGAGCCCTTGGTAATGATATTGAAGTAGGTAGTTGGAAAAGAACTTGGAGAGTTTTTTTTTTTTTTTTTTTTTTTTTTTTTTTGTGGAAACAAAGAGCGCTTGAGAAGAATCAGGAGGAGTTGTTTCTGATTGGCAGAATTTGAGCAATTAGCCTATTTAAGAAAAAAAATCCTAAAGCAGGGACAGATGTTTAGGGTTGAAGCGACAAAGTCATGAAATGTGGGATTTGGCTCTGAGCCCAGAATAGGAGAAGTTGAAGAATTTCATGGGAGATGTCCAGAATGCTGCAGTTTGGGGATTTAAGTGGGTTCAGGGAATGTTGATAATTGAAATTCTAATGTGACTCTGCCTATGTGACAAAAGAACTCATGCCTCCAGAATGAAAATGGGTGCAAGAAATATCTCTGCCTTTGACTGAGGGTAAAAAGTTAAGGGAACTTGCAAGTTAGCACCAGAAACCCAAATGTCACTACAGTTATAACAGAGCTATTTTACTAGCTGCATGAGAAAAAGAATGGCTTAAAGAAGGCTTTTTTTTTTCTTTTTAATGTCAACAGAGGTGAGTAATGATATGAAATAGAAAGGGCTTGCTTGGAGTCCTGGGTCTATGTAGGAGAAGTTATTTATGACAGTTTGGTAGCACTAAATTACTATCCACATATGTTGTATCTTCCTCTGTCATGTTTTGGGACCATCTTTCATCTTTAGTACTCAGTGAAGCCACTAGCCTCTGTCACTCAAGTTAGTGTGACACCATGATGACTCCATGAGGTCTGTTGAGTCCTCCAGTGTTGAGCAAGAAGGCCCCTCAGAGATAGTCTTTGTGAGCCACAGTTGGTGCTCAAGGCCTGTCCATTTCTACCAATGAATACCTGGAAAGTAAAAGTACAACTATAGATACCAGGAGGCTCTTTCAGGATGTGACCAAGAATGAAGCACAGAAATATATATTACTTGTATCTTTCCAAATGAGAAAGACTAACTCTGTCTTAGAAATAGAGCAAGATGAACATTTTAGTGAATTGAGCTTAATTGGCAATAAATGATCAAGAATACATTTTTAAAATCTCATTTTAACTTTTAGGTAAATCAGGAAGCTGTCTGGGCTTGAGGTGGCCTCTCTTTGAACATGTGTGAGATATGCCCCCTTGGGTGAGTGGTGGAACATGCTGCGTTATATTCTCAAGCTAAATGAGAAAGAGGATCTTTTCCAAGATTTGAGAAGCATGCCTTGTGGTTGGGACACACAGAGGACTAGTGTATCCTCAGGCCTGAGAAAGCTCAGGTAGATTGTCAACCCTGGTGGGTCTGACAGTTGAGGTGATCAGAAGTGAGAATTGGAGGTGAAGTCAAGAAAGCAGTTTGGGGCCAGGTGGTGGTATGATGGTTAAGGCTACTGGGTCCCATACGGCATACTGCACAGTTTGAATCCCAGACCTGGCTTGAAAAACATTCTGGGTGCATGCTAAAAATCCTGAGAGAATGAAAGAAAAATGATGGCAGCATGGCTTCCCCTTCTGGGGAGTGATTCTCACTTTTCCCCTCTCCCTCTCCAGTGAGTGAATGTGCCCTGTAGAAAAAATTAAAATTAAAAATCAATTTGCCCAGAAATGAAGGGTTGTCCAAGATATATGATTTTTAGTAGTAAAATCAGACATTCTTAGGCCAACTAGCATGGTTGGTTGGTCACCCTAGATTTTGTGTAAGGATTGGCTTGCATTCCCAGTATTTATAGAGGGAAAGAAGCTGGAGTGTTTCCTGTAGGTTTTCCAATGGGAGAGAGGGAGGCATGGGGTCATCTTGAGTCCTGTCCACCTGAAGAGATGAGGGGACATCTGTAGAAAAGCTTTTTGAAGTATACCCAAAGACTGAGAAAAGAGTTTTGAGTATGTATACCCAGGAACCACCTCTTAGAAAAGATGTTTGACCCAGGGGCGGTGCAACTGTAGGCCATGCAACTGTAGTTCCAGCAGGGAACATCTGAAGCCCATGCAAGCCAACCTTAAAGAGAAAAAGTCACCTTTATCAATCTACCAGGTACTACCTGGGATGTAGCTTCTACCACCTGGCAAGCCCAGAGGGTGGGAGGCCACTAACCAAGGAAGAACTGGCGTGTCTTCACTACTTCTTGCTCTGCCTCTGGTCAGGAGTGAAACAGCAGCTTGAAGTCAAATAGAAGCCCTTCAAGTGGCAGAGAAAAAGTAGCATGCTCCTTTTTTCTGCAGAAAGGGGAGGAGAAGATGTACTACCAAATCTACACTGACGTTTTTATATCTTAGACTGGACATTTTTACTATGGCATTGCTGCTGCATTAGCTGAAAGTAGCCAGAGTTTCCATACTGCCCAAGAATCAGCAAAAGTGCTTTGCAACAGAGTCTTCACCCAAAGGCAAAAGAGGATCATGTCCACTGAATGCACTTAAACAAAAAAACAAAGATATGTAATATTTTTAAATCAAGGCAGTTATATGAATTAGACTACTGGCATCCTAATGAGTACATGCACAATAAATACTATAGAAAATGCAGACCCATTCTGAACTAGTCACTCCTAATCGTGCCAGTAAGTATTATTATATCCTGAATATCAAGCTTGCTTCTGCTCCAGCTTTCTGTTTCTATTTTGGAAGAATGGGGAGTTGATGTCTTTGAGACCCTTATGTTGGGTGCATCTGATATTTTCACCATGGTCTGCAGGTTTTCACTTGCCATGGGAGCTAATATTCAAGCCTGTGGAGGATACACCAGGAGGACTGCTGCCAAGCCTCCCACTTTCCCAAAGAGAAGGCCAGGCCGGACCATTTATCACAGCCAGAGGCAATGCATGAAATGACTGTAACAAACAAATGAATGAGTGCCCAATAAATCACAGAAGCTTGATTAATCAATAAAGATATTGATTTTTTTTTAGTGATATTTCACATCCCCTCCCCCTCCCTCAACTAAGGGATTTACGCAGGTCACTGAAAGATACATTTATCTTCCATTCTTTGGGGCTTGTATTTGACCTGGTGTAATAGGAATTGATCATTACCTAAATGTTTTGGCTGGAATGTTGTAATTTGCTGAATTACAATGTCTAGGGTGGCTCAGACAGGTACCACCATCTCTAGCTACATCTTTTTATAATACAGACTATGATTCTTATCAAGACTCCCCTTGCAGTTCTCCTTTCCTAGTTCTATGTCAAGGAGGGAAAATTAATATCAATTAATAGAAACTTTCCTAACATGGGAGGGGCCATGTCAGTGAAGACCGTTGTTTCCCAGAGCAGATGATCTATGTGAGAATCTTACAAGAAAAAAAGACTAGATGCTGTGCTAGAATACCTAGTGCCTCTGATTATCTCCCTCCTGAGAAAAGAATGTTTCTGGTGCCACAGTGGGAAGTGTGGCTTCCTTCTTATGTTGGGTGCTGAGGGTTGATTTTAGGGAAAAAGTTTTTATTTTTAATTAATTAATGTTTTGCAAGAGAGTGTGCACTCACTGGAGACACAGAGAAAGAGAGAGAGAGAGAGAGAGAGAGAGAGAGAGAGAGAATCACCCTCCACAGGTGTTGGCCACACTGCATTTCCTTCTCCATTCTCCTTCTGGGATTTTGGGGACATACTCACATGTGCCTGGTGTGAGTTTCAAGCTTCTGGGCCTGGGACTTGAACTGTGGCTAGCCATGTGAGAGTCCAGTGCAACAACCATTACACCACCTGCTGGCCCTTCGGTAGAAAGGTTACTTGCAGGTCCTGGGGTAGGAGACAGTGGGAGGGCAGTTCCTGTCGGGAACCTGTCCCGCTGTCACAGCTCTCTTGCTCTACTCTGAGCGTGCTCAGCCTATACCATGGAACTGGGGAAGACTCTCATTTTCTCCTAGGCCCAAGGCAACCTCAGGAGATCTAATTCATCCAAGGGTTAGAGTAGTAAATATAAAAGATGAATAGCACAAACACATGGTTTGTGCTTTTTTAGTGTGGATATTTGGTCATGCCTACTAATCCCTTGTAATGCTGTTTATAATACATACGTTTAATTATTTTTAAAATTAAAAATTTTCCAGCCTATTACCTGGCCTTTTTCTGTGAGAGAGAGACAGAGAGGGAGAGAGAAAGCTCAAGTGTATGTGAGAGGGAGCATGGCAGGGAGTGAGAGAGAGAAAAAGAGAAGAGAAAGAGAGTGAGGTAGGTATTTTTGACAAGGTCTTGTCACGCTGTGATAGTTCCACCCCAGCATTCCACATAACCATGACCACAGGTACGCACCACCATACCCAGCCTACCTAGGTCAGGCTGGGAAGTGTACATGTGCCTCCTGTGTGGTCCCAGCCATCACGTAGCGACGCCGTCCCACTTGTGCCTCTGCAGCTGGGCCATGGCTGGTCTTATGTTTGACTATATGCTGAGATTCTGCTAAACTTTATTTTTTTAAATTAAATTTGAAAGCTTCATAAATATTTTCTTAATAAATACTCTTTTCACGATACTCCTATCTAATCCCATAATTTAAATATCACCTATGTGCTGAGGACTTCCAAATATACATCAGTTATTTTATCTGAGTGCAGACGTCTGTGATGTAGCTGCAAAACAGCTGCAGCTCCTCTGAGATGTCTTGCAGAACTCTACCTGAACCCTGGACATTCATCTACCCTCACCCAGTCTTCTCTGTTCATTGAGTAACGTTGCCATTGACTCAGCTTTCTAAGCCAGGGATTATCCAACATTCACAGAGCTGACAGTTTTTAGAGGGTCAGTCTAATTGTATCATGTTTGAAGTCTTTTCATGTCGCCCCACAGAACATAGAAGATCATTCAAAATCCTTATTGTGGTCTTCAGGGCTGAACAAGTTCTGACTCCTGCCTCCTTCTCAGGCCTCTTGCACTCTGCTGGGCTCTCTAACTACAGTGGCCTCTTTTCTCTTTGAGCACACCAAGGTCTTTCCTGCCTTGTGATCTTTTCCATACCTTTCCCTCTGCCTGGAACACATTTTACCAGAGGAGCTCATTTTGTCCTGTATTTCTTATCTCAGGTTACATATCACTTCTTCAAATAAGCCATTTTGTTTTGTTTTTAAAGATTTTGTTATAGTCTGTGTGCTCTTGCCAGGGAGAGACAGAAAAAGAAAGTGAGAAACCCTCCCCCACCCACCCCAGGGGGATGGTCACATCGCAATCCTTTCTCCTCCAATCTCCTGTTGGGGTTTTGGGCATGCATGCCTGTGGTGTCCAGCATAATTTTCAAGTCACCTGGTATGGGACTCAAATCACTCTGTTGGCCATGTGGGATCCAGCATCTTAACCTCTATCGATCTAACCTCCAGCTACCTGCTGGCCCCAAATATTCAATTTCTAACTTCCCTATCAGTATATATTTATTTCCTGAAGACTGTTAGAGTTGTTATGTAATCATTTTGTTTATTTATTAATTTTTTAATTTAGTGACGTCCTTAGTGCTTCAAAAGTGTGTTTCAGGGACCAGCAGGTGGGATGATGGTTAGGGCGCTGGACTCCCACATGGCTAACTGTGGTTTAAGTCCCAGACCTGTGGGCTTGCTTTCTCACTTTCCCTCTCTCTCTCTGATGAACACATGTGCCCTAACCAAAACTTAATAATAATTATAATAGTAATAATAATAAGTAAAATTAGATGAATAATTCTAAAAAATGTGTTTGAGGCCAACAACCACACCTCTCCCATTAATCACCAGATCTTCAGTGCCAGACTCAGATTCTGGCACCTATAAACATTCACTGTATTATTTGTTCAATAAATGAATATAAAAAGTAATGAGTAAACTTACTAAACAACTGGCCTTCCCTTCTGCAAAATCATTAACACCTAGTAATTGATGACACCTTTGGAGAGGGTATGGGGCAATTGTGCTCTCAAGCAGAATTGATAAAAATAGGTATAACTTTGCTGGAAGGCCATCTGGTAATAGAAAAATATAAAACATGTATGCTTTAAGGTCCAACAATGCTACTTTTTGAAGGTAATCATAAAATGGGAATAAATTTCTGCTCAAGGAATAGATC
Source organism: Tupaia tana (assembly GCA_026018925.1). Taxonomy (NCBI): domain Eukaryota; kingdom Metazoa; phylum Chordata; class Mammalia; order Scandentia; family Tupaiidae; genus Tupaia; species Tupaia tana. Next base: position 74,735,975 of record JAKSZU010000005.1, on the reverse strand, counting down.
ATTAAGCTATATATAATAGTACCAAATTGGAAACAACCCAAACACCCATTAAACTGGTTAAGTAAATTATAGTACATAAATACAATCGAATAATATGTGACTATTACAAATGGTGTAGATCGATATTTATTGACATGGATGAATGTCTGTGACATATTGTTGAGCAAAACTCCCAGATTACATATGGTATGTACATATATTATGATTCCCTCCACACAAAGTTGTTTACACTTAGCTATATGGACATGTATATCTAGAGAAAAAATGAAAACATGTTTACCTAAATATTAATAGTGATTATGTCTTAGTAGTAAAAATTCATGTGCTTCTTGCCTTTTACTAATTGTACTTACTTTTTTGTTTTTTGTTTTTTTTGAAGACAGGGTCTCACTATGTCATGATCCTCATGTCTCAGTGTCTAAAGTCGCTGGGATTACAGGTTTACACCACTGTGCCTGGATTTCAGGTTGGCCCAAGAGTTGAACCTGGAACTCTCATACAACCTCAGCCTGTGGAGCAGCAGTGTTTTATCTGCCCATGCCACTGTGGCTGGGCCATAGGTTGTGTTGTTTTTATAAGCATGATGTGTAAATTTTCTACTAACAATAAAACTGTCAACCAATACACTTACCTTACTGCTGTACTCAATTTGTTTATATTTCATTTGGCACTATTAAATATGTAGCTCAATGTTTTCTCTGTAATTTTGTTTTATGGTTGGTGTTTTTGGTTTTTGGTAGCAGCTTCTTGTTAGCAGGTTTAGCTATTAAATAAAAAACAAATGACTGGGAGAATCAGTTTCATTTTGTTTTCCTATGCTTCAGGACAGTTTAAATATTATAAAAATGATCAGATCATTAAACAATTACGATATCTAGATTAAAGGACCAGACAGTGGTGCAATGGTAAGACTAATGCTCTGCCAGGCTGGTGTACATGGGAAGGCCCTGGGGAACTCCCTGAGTGTGTGGGCATGTGTGTGCCAACAGTCCAGGGTTGACTGAAGCTGGGGGTGGATTGTGGCTTCAACATTCTGTTGGTGGTAGCATGCTCTCTCTTTCTGTCTCTCTTATTCATGGTAGAGACAAATACTGTATAAAAATATATCTAGTGGGCCATCAGGTGATGTCGTTAAGGTGCTGGGCTCCCAAGTGGTTTGAGTCCCAGACCAGGGAACTTTCTGCCTCTTTCTCTGTCCCTTCCTGGTCAAATCAAAAAAGAAGATAATAATATATAAAATTAAATAAATAATTATTTCAATATATTTATATATATGGGTTAGATGTGCAGTGGTGGGAAAGATGGTATTTCTTTGACAACATTTAAAATGTTTTCCGTAATTACTGGATTATTCTATATTAGTCAGTTTTCTTTAGCCAGTTTTGATGCTTTATATTTTACTAGAAAAATCTTAATTTTCAAAAGGTATTGAGATAAAACTTAGAGGGTTTTATTTAAAAAAATAAGGTATGATTCTGGTAATATATTTCTGTTTTACCACATTGGCTCAGCTAGCTGTAAGAAGATTGTATCTAGTTATTGTTTGTTTCAGTGTAAGAGCTTTTTGATTATTTGATTTTGCTGAATTCATATTTTCTAATTAAATTAGTTCAGTTTTGCCTTATTAATAACATCATTCTAGTTTTCTTAAGTTTATTCTATCTTTCCTTTTGAAATTTTTTAGGTAAATATTTTTTTATTATTCTTATTTAACAACAGAAGAGCAGACTAATGAATCTGTATTATGGAAAGTGTAAGTCAGCATGTATCATTTCCCATGTTCATTTATACAGGCTCTCGCTGGTAAGGATAATAAAACAAAGACCAACAGGCAAAATAAAGGTTTTATCATTTGAAACGTGTGTGTGTGTGGGGGGCTGTCTGATAAAATGTGAATAAATTATCATTTGAAAATAAAGAAATAAAAAATTTGCAATACTTTATTTCCTGGGTGAGATTTTAGAGGACGTTGCTCTCTTCAAATAATAGCTGGTGATAGAAAAAAGGAGCAATGTAGAAACAGGAAAGCTTTCTTGCTGTGTTTGTTTAATTAAAAGGACAATGTTGACTTGTAGATTGTATCCTTTGAAAATCCAGTTGCTTAATTAGAAGATAAACTTGGGGGCAAGCCTGGGGATAAAGTGCCTGGATCTCACATGGCCAGCTATGTGATTTGAATCTTGGACTCAGGGTACATGTGCGTGCATGCCTAGAATTTTGAAAGGAGGGAGAAAGGATTGTGGTATGATCATTTCCGATGGGGGGGGGTGCTTTGTCACTTTCTCCCTGTCTCTCTCTCTCTCTCTCTCTTTCTCTTTCTCTCTCTCTACATATATATATATATATATATATGTAGATATATATATATATATATATATATATATATGTAGATATATATATATCTCCTGCAAGTGTACACACACTCTAGCAAATTATAAAAAGAAAGATGATAAACTGAAAAAATAGCTACAAAATGTATAGAAATAATTTATGAAAATTCAAGAAAAGAAATATGAAGTATATACATCTAATATGCATATAATAAGACTTAGATAAGAGGACAGGGGAAATAAAATAGAAATCATCAAAGAAAATTTTAAAACAATCCATTATGTTGAAGATTCAGTGATAAAGCAAAAAGATGAAAGCCGGCCTACATTTTGATAAAGCCTGTTGACATTTTTGGTTTTAAGGATAAGTGTGAAATCTCTTGGTATTTTGGCAGAACAATCAGCGTACAATACAGAACTGTAAAATTCCTCTGTAGTTTTCACTGCCTGAGGGTCCTCTTCAGAAGATAACTGGCTTCTCCAGCAGGCAAATATACCTATAATAGGAACAGTAATGTCCCCTGCTTTCTCAGTTTACCATTTTGCTCATGCCAGGTGGAAGCCAGGTTTAGCTAAATCTATGTGGATTCTAGAATCTAGCTATTTCCAGAGGCTTTAGTGTGACAATTATTACTGCCGTCTAAGAGCTCATATATATTTTCCCCTTTTGTTTTGAGTTGGTTGGGGGAGCTGATGGAAAAGGGAACTAATTAAGTCATGGTGGGAGATTGTTTTCATTTACTCTGCACAGGTTTTCCATCTTTTTAATGGCTGTAGTTTTGTATGTATAAAAATTCCTCACAAATTCTGGCATATGGATGGCATTATTTCTTAATTTGTGGTGATAACTGCTTATTACTATTTTTTCATAAGTGGTTTGATGGGAATCTGTTGAAGGAATTTGTAGAAGGAGATGTGAATTCAGATCACTTTTTGGGTCAGAAGTCCTTAAGTTGACTTCTTTTGAAGGCACTTGTTCCTTTCAGTGTTCTAGTGTCTTACTTGAGGAAAGTTGTGAGGAGGGAAAATATAGTTTTTGACTTGGATATGTGTTCCTGAGGAATTATGTCTCCCAGGGAAATGACCTGATTATTTGTTTTCTGCAATAAATGCTATAATACAGTACTGCAGAGGTATTGTGGTTTGGTTTCAGACAACCATAGTAATGTGTATCACATAAATTGTTTGGTTTTCCAGTGCATATAAAAATTATATTTATACTATAATATAGTGTACTAAGTATGTGATAGCATTATGTCTGGAAAAATAATAAACATATTTTAATTAAAAATGTTATCAGTAAAGAAGACTAACACTCATTTGAGTCTACAGTAAGTTCTAATCTTTTCGTTAGTTAGTTTTTTTCTCAATGTTGATGACTTCTTACTGATCTAATGGTGGTTGCTAAATATTGGGTGGCTGTGATGAATTCTTAAAATAAGACAACAGTAAAGTTTGCTACATTAATTGAGTCTTCCTTTCATGAAAGATTTCTCTGTAGCACGTGATATTACGTGCTAACATTTTACAGATAGTAGTAATATTTTCAAAATTAAAGTCAATCCTCTCAAGCCTTGCCACTGCTTTATCTGCTAAGTTTATTTAATATTCTAAACTACTTGTTGTCATTTCAACAATGTTCACAGAATCTTTACTAGGAGTTCATTCCTTCTCAAGTAAACACTTTCTTTGCTCATCCATAACAAGCAGCTCTTCATGGATGTCCAAATTTTGGCATGAGAATGCAGAAATGTAGTCACATCTTCAGGCTCCACTTCTAATTCTATTTATAGTTCTTGCCTTTTCTTTTTTTAAAACACCTGCAGTTATTTTCCTCACCAAATTCTCGAACACTTCAAAGCCATCCATGAAGACCAAAATCAACTTCTTCCAAACTTTCAAAGATTGATATTTTGACCTCTTCCCATGAGCCATGGATCTTCTTTTTTAAAAAATTTTTATTAATTAATTTATTTTACATACTTTCACTGAACATCACCACAGCATACCAAATGTGATTTTCCAACCAGAATACACTGTAAAGTGGTTTAATCATGAATGTTATCATCAACAAATAATTCTGTCTCCTTAATGCCATCTAGATAGTGAATTCTATGAGGTTTTCAATTTACTTTGCTTGATCCATCAGAAGAATCACTGTCTATGGCACCTATAGTGCTATAAAATGTATTTCTTAAATAATGAGACTTGAAAGTCAAAAATTACTTCTTGATCACCGGTTACAGAATGGGTGTTGTTAGCAGTCATGACAACAACATTAACCTATTAATATATTTTAGATTTTTTCTATTGGGTACATGTGCTCACGAGACAAAAAGAGAGAAAAAAATCACCCTCCAAGGGCATGGCCATGCCACAATCCCTTCTCCTCCAGTCTCCTGTTAATGATTTCCAAGTCACTGGGTCTTGAACCAAATAGTCAGCCATGTAGAATCCAGTGCATTAACTTAATTGTCACTGGCTGGCCTTGATGAGTGGCAATATTTTGAAAGGTATCTTTTTTTTCTGAATAGTAGATCTCAACAGTGGCCTTGAAATATTTAGTAAACCATGTAAACAGTTGTGTTGTCATCCAGGCTTTGTTGTTTCATAGAGCACAGGTAGGGTAGATTTAGCATCATTCTTAAAGGCCCTAAGAGTTTCAGAATGGTAAACAAGTAATTGACTTCAACTTAAAGTCATTAACTGCATTAGCCCCTAACCAGAGTGAGCTTGTCTTTTTTTCTTTTTAAAATTTTATTTTTTGGGACCAGTAGATGGTATAATGGTTACATTGCTGGACTCCCATATAGTCGACCACAGTTTGAGTCCTGGACCCGATGGCTTAAACCTCATGCTTAGTGTGTGTGTGTGCATGTGCATGACCAAGATCCCAAGAGGAGAATGGAGGAGAAGGGGTTATGGTGTGGCCGTTCCCCCTGGGGGAGTTATTTCTCGCTTTCTGTCTCTCTGTCTCTGTCCGTCTCTCCAGGAAGTGCATGTGCCCTATAGAAAAATATCTCAAAAAATTTTGTTTATTATTATTGCTACAGGGCACATGCTCTCACCAGAAAGAGACAGAGAGGGAAAGTGAGGGAGCAAGCCACCAGGTCCAGAACTTGAACCGTAGTTGGTCATGTGGGAGTCTAACACTTGAACTACCATGCCACCTGCTGATCCTCGGCATACCTTTTTAAGCTTTGAAATAAGGCATTGACTTCTCCTCTTTAGCTATGAAAGTCTTTGATGTCATCTTCTTCCAATAAAGGGCTGTTTCACTGACATTGAAAATCTGTTGTTCAGTATAGTTGTTTTCATCAATTATCTTATCCAGATCTTTTGGAAAACTTGTTGTAGCTTCTCCCTCAGAACTATAAAAGCTTCAGTTTGTGCATTTGTATTATGGAGATGATGATGGCTTCTTTCTTTCTTAAGAGCCAATCTCTAATATCTCCAGACCTCTGCAGCTTCCTCACCTCTCTCATCTTTCTTAGAATTGAAGAGAGGGTCTTGTTCCAGATTAGGCTTTGACTTAAGGGAATGTTGTGTGGATTAATGTTCTATCTAGACAACTAAAACTTTCTTCACATCAGCAATAAGCGTGTTTTGCCTTCTTATTATCTTTGTGTTCACTGGAGTAGCACTTTTAATTTTTTTCAGTAATGTCCTTTTTATTCACACCTTGGCCGACTGCTTAGTTTAAGAGCCTTAGGTTTTGGTCTGTCTCAGTGTTTGACTCTTTCCTCACTAAATTTAGTAATTTCTAACTATAACTTTTGAGGTCTAAAGTGAGAGATGTGCTAGTGTTCCTTTCATTTGAGCACTTAAATCTTTGTAGTGGCATTAACTGGCCTAATTTCAATGAGGTTGTGCCTTAGGGAACAGGAATATCTGAGCAGAGGGAGAGACGGGAGATGACTGGTTGGTGGAGTAGTCACATGTATTTTTCAGTTGAATTTGCTGTCTTATATGGGCATAATTTATGGTGCCCCAAAAAGATTACAATCATAACACCAAAGTTTACTGATCATGGATCACCATATAGATAATAATAATAATAATAATAATAATAATAATGTTAGAAATACCGTGAGAATTACCATGTGACACAGACATGCAAAGTGAGCACATGCAGGCAGGAAAATGATTCCAGGAGACTTGCTCTGGGCAGGGCTGCCACAAGTCTACAAAATGTAAAAAAATGAAAAATCTCTGAAGCAAAGTAAAGCAAAGTATAATCAAATGAGATATGTCTGTTTCTAATTTATGTGTCTAAGAATGTATTAAAACTGGGCCGGCTTTGTGGCCTGGTAGTTAAGGCAGTTGGATCCTACATGGCTGATTGCAGTTCTAGTTCCAGACCCAGCAGCTTGCAAAATACATGAGGTGCATGTGCATGTATGTGCCAAATTCTGACAGTCGGGAGAGATGGAGGAGAAGGGATTGTGGTTGACCATTCTCCATGAGGGGAGCCTTTTCCTTTCCCTCTCTCTCTGTCTCTGTTTCTCTCTGGTAAGCACACATGTCTTCTAGCAAATAAAAAAAGAAAAAACCTAACAAATATTTTCTGAAACTTAAAGAAGTCTATTAATTGATATTTATTCAATCGTGAACCTTTTAATAAATTATTCTTAACTAAGTCAGAATTTTTTACTTAGCCCCAAATCTGTCTTCAGTTGTTTCCTTTCGTGCTATTTTCTTCCTGTTACAAAATAAAGTTCAGACTTACATACCAAGTTCAGAAGAAATTATCGTACTTTAGAATTTTGTTGCTAGAAAGGCTCTCCAGTTGCTTGAATCCTTGGGAAGTTTTCTTAGTAGGAATATTAACATAAAGAGCAAGAAAAGACAATAAAAATGAGTACGGTTAAAAAGTAGTCAACCTTGGGACCAGCAGTTAGCGTAATGGCTATGTTGCTGGATTCCCATGTAGTCGACCACGGTTCGCGTCCCGGACCTGGTGGCTTAAAACTCATACTGGACGCATGTGCATGCGTGCCCAAGATTCCAAGAGGAGAATGGAGGAGAAGGGATTCCATTCCCCCTGGGGGGTGATTTCTCGCTTTCTGTCTCTGCCTGTCTGGCGAGCACACATGCCCTATAGCAAAAGAAAAAAAAAAAACCCTACCCCCCCCCAAAAAAAAAAAAAGAAAAAAGTAGTCAACCTTGTTGTGCAGTTAAACTATTAAACAAGAACCACCACTTGGCAACAAAAGGCTAATCTGTGTCATTGGTATGGATTTGGAATTAAATGTCTTCTTTTTAGACATAAAATCTACCATCATCCTGCAGAATTATATAGTGTTTTGGGAGAGACAATATCATAAATCGCCAATAGAGAAGAAATGTAAGGCACTATATTTAATGTCCTAAAGGCTTACTTCAAGTAGTTTAATAATGATTTGGATGAGGGCAACCTCTGCCATACATTATACACACCCAGATATCAATTATAGTGCTTTTTTTAAAACTCAAATTTGCTACTATTTATAAAAAAGTGACTGTAATGCATTTTTAGCAATATTAAACTGTACCACTGATTGCTTGCTAGGCCATGCATGAGTTGCAGTTGTCTTTTATGGTGACACGGCTTCTTTGGGCTGATTCTCAACCTAGGAAACAATTGGGATAGTTAAGTAAAGACTGAATTGTTCAAAGAAGCATTTGCCTGTCAGATCCCATTGATCTCTTCTGTGCCTGTTTTCTAGGAAAACTTCTGGGTGAAGCTTTATCTGTTGGATTCAAAGTTTTGTAAGGAATCAACTCACATCAGCATCACTCTGGTTTGATGCATCCATTTCCATTTCCTGTTTGGCTCTCTTTGGCTTCCTAGATTTTAGAAACAGATAAAATGCAATGACAGTCAGTAGCCTAAGACCAGTAAGAAACATATATGTAAAGGTAATTTTTTTCATCTAATGTATTTTTTTTTTATTGCTTGTAAATGTTTGCAGAACTCAAGGGTTGCTTGTCTCTAAGGTGGCCCTGCAGTGTTTAAAAGAGCTGTCATATTCTGGATGTACAACTGAGAATACCAAGGATAATGGAGTAAGGCATTCAGGGATTTAACAACTAATCTTCTGCACTCTTGTTTATAAAATCCATCAGGCACCTCAAAAGGCTGTTTGCTTTTTCTCCTTTTATAAATAGGGTAATTCTGTATGCACTTAGTGAGGCTTCAGGATCACCAGATACATCTTTTTTTCCTTCCAAATCTATGGTTTTCTATTTTTCCATCTCAGTTTCCTAATTTTCAATTTTAGAATTGTTGACTGGTTCTTCATCTGCTGTCACATCTTTGACTACTTGTCATTAACTTCCTAGTCTTCCCATATGAACCACAGGGTGATGGTCAAAATCAGCAAGAAGGAATTTGAATGGGGAGGCTCACTGTGAGGCCAGTCAAATACCAATTCCTGCCCCATGTTCTCTTAAGATTCTAGAAGTGATGTGATGTTCCTCTTTATCTCATCTCTTGCTAGTGGAGCCTCACTGTGGTCATAATTCTTTGTGTAGTTAAACTATGGTCAACTTGGAAAAAATTAAAATCAAGATCATTTGGAACTCTACTGAATTAAGAGCATGTCTTACCTAGAGAACAAATCATTTATGCTATATCCTTTTTTTTTTCCCCTGGTGGAGTTCTGAATTATAATTCTTTAGTCTTCTATCCAAAAGTAGTTTTAAAACTTAATTTACAAAATGGACTTGAGGTAAGCTATTCTCTAGAATTTTGATTATCTGTAACAAATTGCCATGATTATTCTTTAAAATTTAATGTTTCATTTATTATGTACATATTTATCATAGCATTTTTATTCCTCAGGCTTTGCTCAAGGGGTTGGTCACCTTACTCTGAGTCTTTGTATTGTGGCCAGTGAAAGACAAACCACAGAAGTCAATCATCCTTAGAGTTTCATAACTTTTGGGAGCATGTGTTGAATTCTCTGTAGGGCTCCTTGCCTAGAGATGACACTAATTCAGTCCTTGATACAGGCAGGTTGATTCTTAGCCTTAAGGCCAAAGAAAACAAGTCTGGTTTTTCTAAATTTGTTCTCTTCAATTTCAGATTGAGTACTGGTAGGAAAAAAGAAATGGTTGTAAACTCTATGTTGGTTTTTATGGTAATATTAATCCTAATTAAAGAGTTACTGGATCCTCTCTACCAAATTAAAACTAATATAGTCTTTATTTCCCTTCTTCATTATAAGCCACTAGTTGAAAAACTTAGGTAAGGTTCTAAAACTTTGGAGTAAATCTTGCAGCATTAAAGCCTTGTTGAGTTCCAAGGGCCCTGAGTACATTGTTTCCTTACTTCTAGAATGATTTTCCATTCTCCCCTTATAGTGGGATCTAATTGACATTCACTTCTCAGATTTAGACTTCTTAGCTGTTAAACCTTGGTGATCTGGTTCATATCTCCCAGGGCTCTTGCTGGAGTCCTCATTCCTACACACCACCTCAGCGCTGTTGTCAGCTTCCTTATGGTACACGACTTTGCTGGATCGTCTCCATTTGCCTCTTGAGATTCACTCTTTCACTTTCACTGCCCTCCTCTATGCTCTGGCAGGCTGACATTGGCAAGCCAAACTGTCTGGTCTCTCTTGCTTTCTAGTTTGCAGGTGGGTTTGGCTGAGAGAAGGCATTGGTAGAAAGCTGAAGGTGAGACAAGAGAGAGGTTGGGGTACTTTTTTCTCATACTCTCCTTTTTCTTTGGCCATCTTTTGGTGGTGGCTGTGTTCTAGTATCACAGGCCACAAAGCCTGTCTAGGAGCCATTTCCTGCTGCTACAGGCTACTCTGGCTACAGTAAGAGCTCCAGCTTCTTCCCTGTCGTAGGCTAAATAATAGCCTCCAACCATATTTGTGCTCTAATCCCTGAAACCTATGAATATTACCTTATATGAAAAAGGGTCATTGTGGAGATGATTAAGAATGTCAAGATGGAGAGATTACCCTGGATTATCTAGACTACCTATATATAGTTAACAGTATCTTATCCTTAGAAGAGGGAGATAGAGGGACATTTAATAACACACAGAAGAGAAAAAGTGAGGTGACACAGGTAGAATCAGAGAGAGAAGATGCCACACTGCTGGCTCTGAAGATGAGAGATGAAGGAAGAAATTATGAGCCCACAAATGTAAAGAATGCAGCTCTACATGCTGGGAAAGGCAAGGAATGGTTCTCTCCTGGTGCTTGCAGAGAGCTAGCAGCCTGCCAACACCTAGAAGGCTGAAAATCACTTCACTTTAGACTCTGGCCTCCAGAATTATAAGAGAAAAGCTTTTTTATTTTTAGAGAGATTTTTGCAATAGGACATGTGTACTCATCAGAGAGAGAGACAGAAAGCAAGAAATCACTCCTCAGGGGAGATGGCCATGCTGCAATCTCTTATCCTCCATTCTCCACTCGGGATTTTGGGCACGTACACACTCACGCACACATGCCTGGCATGAGCTTTAAGCCACTGTGCCTGGGACTCGACCCATGGTTGACTACATGGGAGTCCAGCGATGTAATCATTATGTCATCTGTTGGTCCCAAAACTTGTTGTTCTAAGCTGCTAAGTTTGCGATCTATCAATCAATCAATCTCTCTCTCTCTCTCTCTCTCTCTCTCTCTCTCTCTCTTTAGCAGCAATAGTAAAGTAGCACACTCTCTTCACCCTTTCAAGCCTACTGTGAATTGTGGCTGTTGCTACATCCAGGTTGCTTCGCTGCCCCTTGTTGGTCTTCCTTAACTTGCTCCCACTGTTATAAGATGTCCCATTCACTACACTCTATTTAATCACCTTCAGGGGATTCACTTATGCTTTGGGACTCTGACTGATAAAACTCCCCTCCTCTGCCAAGGCCAGGAGAATTATGGCTGGAAGATTTCATTTACTTTCAGGGAGTTCCACAAAAGCAGACAATGGGTTTTGTTTTGTTGTGCCTGCTTTTAGAAATGAAATAATTTGTGTATTTGAGAGAAGTACCACTGGAGCAAGAAACAAAAGGATCTTAAAAAGGTGGTCATTTACATTTATGCAAATATACCATATGATCTGTACTGCACACAATCTCACAAGTCTTACACAAATAGTCCTTATATTGTCAAAGCAAGGATTTACCTTGCCAACCACAATATGAAAATAAAATAATGCAATACTGAAAAAATTTATTCTTAAAATGTTTCACATAATTTGTGCACTTCTGAACACAAAGCTTTCTGAACATATTTTCTTCTGTGTTGCTGGCTTGTAAGTAACTAGACTGAAAATCGAGGATTGTCAGATGCCATCACACATACATACACAAGACATACAAATTCACACATACACTCACATATAAGTTCTAACAATCTATCTTGTGGTATTTTAGGCCCACTAAAGCAATTTAAAGTCACTTTGTGGCTTTGCAATTGTAAAACATAAATATATTAAATAGCATTAAGCTGAGGTCTAAACTTAGTCTGTAAACTGGAGAACTTCTGCCCTTATGCCCTTATAGCATAACAAATGTGTTGTTCTCTGTAGGATTGACTTAATAGCTTTTTATAGATCTGAACCAAGCAATTATTTCCAAACCCCAGCTATTCTGACCTTTCTCATCATTGTTGTTACTGCCATAAAAAACTATTTTGTATATAGTGCTGGGTACTGAGGAGGTATAATTACTTAATTTATTTATTTAGCTATAGCTCATGTGCACTTGAGAGACAGAGAGAAACAGTGAGAGGGAAAATGAAAAATCATCCCCCCTTCCCCAGAGCAGATGGTCATGCCACAATTTCTTTTCCTCCATTCTCCTCCTGGGATTTTTGGGCATGCACATATATGTGCCTGGCATGATTTTCAAGCCACCAGGTCCGAGACTTAAACTGTGGTTGGCCATGTGGGAGTCCAGGGCCTTAACCACCATATCACCTCCTGGCCCAAAGGAAGTATCTTTAATACACACTATACCTAAACTCTCACTAAACTTTAATCTTTTGCTGTAGCTCTTTTGTTCTGCACCCATAGAAAGTTTGCTAAGAGAAATGAAAAAGTAGCACACAGGACTTTGAAAGTCTATGAAAAGATGTTTTAGGGACCAGCAGTTAGCGTAATGGCTATGTCACTGGACTCTCATGTAGTTGACTGTGGTTCAAGTCCTGGACCCGGTGGCTTAAACTCACGCCAGGCACATGTGCGTGCATGCCCAAGATCCTGAGAGGAGAATGTAGGAGAAGCGATTGCGGTGTGGCCTTCCCCCCTGGGGGGTGATTTCTCGCTTTCTCTCTGTCTCTCTCTGTCTCTTTGGCGAGTGCATGTACCCTATAGCAAAACAAAACAAAAAAAAAACAAAAACAGAAAGACCAAAACAAAAACAAAACAGATGTTTTAGATGTGTTCAGTGAAATACTTATTTACCTTTCTTTTTATTTATGGGTTCCTTGATTGATTTTCTACAGTCCTCCAAATAACAATGTTTCTACTCCTTATGTTAGCACTTGACTTCTATCCAACTTGTCTTTGAGCATACTTAATTTTCTTTATAGTATTTTTCTTGCAAAATTATCTTGTTCCATATATTTACTTTAGAAGTCTTTATTCTCCACAAAAATGTAAACCCCATGAGAACTGAAACTTCTTATATTCCTAGATGAAAGTTTGGAAGTGCTTAACACTTCCAAAGTGCAGCTGCAAAAAAATATTCATTAAATAAATTATGGTGAGATCAGCTTTGACATTTAGATGGTCAAATTGATTATGTCACAGGTTATTTTGGTGATGAATATATTTTTAACATTGGGTATTTTCTCTGAAAAGAAATTCACTGGAAAAATTACCTTAATATGTTGGGCCAATAACTATGTCCTGGACAGAGTTTCATCATGCAAGTAAACTAGACTCAAGGCCAAGTATCATTTAACCAGAGAAGTTTCATTATTCAAGAGTGAGGGATAAATGCTTGTTACCACTGATACTTTAAACAATTTAAAAACATGCTATAACTCCCACTTCTTGTACTCCCAGAGTGAGATCAAGGATTAAAAAGCTCCAAGAGTTTCCAATCTCAGTGGAAAATTGGCTGTCACATGGAACGAGATATATACTAACTGATTTTGCCGTGCAATTGGGTTCTTAATGAAAGCAGCATAAAACAAAACTGCACCCCTCTGTATTTCATTTGTGCATCTTGTACCTGGAATAAAATGTAACTGCTGTAAATCTTTAAGTTGGGTTCAATAAAGCAATAATACCATACTGTGCAAACTGACCATTTAGCTTAACGACTGATTTGTTACACCATTAACTTGTCCCCTGCCTTGTCTTAGGGCTCTTTGCTAACTGAGTGGTTGTTAACTACTGTAATGAACAGATCCTTCCAAGGGGAAAAACATATTAAACTGGAAAGCTAGTGATATTGCCGACCGACATCTTAAAGGTGGCTATGGAATAATGTATAGATTTTAAAGTTATTCATGTTTAATCATGGAGACATGGTAGAATCTCAGTTGCTTTAAAAATGAAATCAGTGAAAGAAAAGGCATGCAGAATCTTGTTAAGGCTTTGCAAGCTACACATTACATGTCAGATTTCTTAGCTGCTGCTTGAAAAAAAATCTCTGTAGTCAAATTACGTGGTTTGGAAATGTGGTACTGTGATTAGAAGTAGCAATCATGGCATTTTTATTGATTTATTTATTCTTTTTGACCAATGTATTCTCTGATGTAAAAATATCCTTCACATCCCCTAAGGAAATAGATGAAGCTATGGAGATGGTCAATTCAGAATTAGAATAAATGGATGGAAGGTATAATGTCCCTTGAGACACTCGCATATAGAGAGACTGGATAACTGGAAGCCAGTCATTTCACCAGAGCAGGGAACGAATATGCTTGCTAGTTACAGGTAGTCCAGCCTCCATGGCAGCAAAAGAGTTACTATTTTCTTATCTTTATGTAATACAGTCACACCAAATTCTATAGAAAAATAATCCAAACCCTTCATTTTACTAAAGAAAGTCGAATGTGTTCTACTTTGAATTTTTATAAATGACAAGGGGCTTTTTCTCTTGCAAAGCAGATTCAGCTCAATAGTTTTAGGAAACAAGCTATTTGGCAGTTAGTGATACGTGATTTATCAAGATTATATTAGTTTACTGTTCGAAAAACATGTTAAATGAAATAAGAAGCCATGAACATGTTGGAGGAGAATGCCCATGAGTATTTATAGAATTCTGGGATAAAGTTGTTCTTGAAAAGCTTTCTCAGCATGGCATGAAAGGAAGAATTCAGTCGACATATTCCTGCAAGTCTATTATGTAAAAATTAAAAACAAACTTCTGAATGCCAAAGCACAATGAAGTTAAAAGGCAAGCTAGAAACTAGATAACAATATTTCTGTTTAACAGGATAAAGGTTTATATGCTAAATGTAAGACATGTTCTTGCAAATGAAAAACAAATTGCAAATAACTTAGATATCCAATAATAGAGTACTGATGAAAGAAATTATGAACATGAATAAAACAAAATATAAATATGTAGTCACTAACAATAAAATTCTATATGTGACATAGGAAGCTCTTACAAAATGAGAAAGGCAATTATGCAGCAGATTGTGCATTATGATAAATATATTTCTATTTTTTCATTACAAACTGAATGACTAGGACAACATTTTGGAAAGCTAAACCATAAAGCATTTATAATGACCTCTCTTGTTGGTAATACTTTGGGTAATTTAAAAATGTTCTAATCTGTCTAAAATGTACATGAACGACTTACGTAAAATGAAGAAGAATTACATCAAAGTATATTAAAGACATTGTGGATAGATCATGGATGTCAGCTTATTGCTTTTTTCCTGCCATTTTATTTTTATTTTTGATGAATTATCAAAAAATCTTCTCAAGTAGATGACTTTGGAAATCACATTAGATCTACCAGATCCCTGAGGGCATAAGTTGATATCTAAAGTTTCTGTGGACAGGTTATATGAAATAGATTTTCATATGAAATATGAAAATACTTGGCATTCTGCCACCCTGGAATTTGCAGACCAGAGGAAGATGATGCAGCTGCTTTGTATTTGTGCACCACAGAGAACTACCCAGAAATGATGCTGGCTGTACCCCGCCATTGCTCACACTGAGTAATAAAGTCTCTGGCCATGAACTCCTTTCTCCTGCCATGACTATGCTCCTAGAGCTCCAGGCCAGCTGCACAGGGAAGTGATTACTGGAAACAGTTACATAAAATATATGCAAGCCACGTTTGACTATTTTCTGTGTTCATTGTGGTCTAAACTGAAGTTCTAAATAGATATTAAATGGACCAATTCTTGCTTTTATGTGACTTTCACTATTTTTTTCCCCATTGAAGTATGGTGTTATGTGTAACTATTAGTATGGCCTTTTTTTAAAAAAATTTTTTATTATCATCATGTTCTTCTATTATATTACATTGAATTACATATAACTTCACAGTGTATTACATTGCTTTTTCAAAAGGGAATGCCATGCATATAGTATGGCCTTTTGAACCTATGTTCAAATCCTGACACACTGAGTAATGTGTAATCTTGGGCAAGTCACTTAACTTCTCTGTTCTGTGATTTCTATATCTGTGAAATGAAATTGATACTACTACTCACCTTGTAGAATTGAGAGGATTAAATGGGACTTATGTATGAAGAACTTAAGACAGTGATTAGCACATAATAAGTACTAAGTGAATGTTAGCTGTTATTATTGTCCCAGTGTTCATACCTCTCGCAAAGCTGCCAAGCTTAGAGAAAGTCCTTGGTCCTTGTAACATTTTTTATGAGTAGCTGGGAGGACTGAATTTCTAATGATGAGCTAGCCACTTTCCATTTAGTCTTTTCAACACCAGGTTGATATTGTTTTCTGTTTTCCAGATGAAGATAATGAGGCTAATTAAGATCTGGTCTTTTCCAATTCCCTGTATTCCCTCCCTCTACGCATCCTGTCTGGTTTCCTATTACAGCATCTCCCAGAATTCACTGCTGAGTTCTTACTGCTATCCTTCTGGCTGGGCTACTCACCTCTATCAGACCTGGTTCTCTTCAGGGGAAATTGGAAGAGCTTCAGGTAAGAAGCACATAAGAATTGCTGCTAGTTCTACTCTAGCCTTTTACCAATTAAGTAAGTTCTGCTCAATCTTGGTAAACCAGCTCTGTTTAGAACTTCGTTTCTTCTTGATTTGGGGTACTGCCTCCTGTTTCATCATGTCAGGACAGAAGCCCTATGGAACTCAGGTTTCTGCTTCCTGCTGCCATGCCACATCCAAACAGACTGCCTGCCCAGACTTCTACCTATTGTGTACTGATTGCCTTGTCTTCCACTCCCATGATCTGCTTTGTCCACTTGTAGGCCATCCTTTGACAAAAACCACCTGCTTACTTGAGCCTCTGCCTAATGGCTGTTGGCTCCTTTGGTATACCACTGGCCAAGGCAGATTTTGTCCCTGCTGGAGTATCATTGGATCAACAGCATGCTCCCTGTATTAGCTCTGTCAGGCCTATGGGTCCTTCCAAATCTGTCCTTCTTGCCAAAAACAAAATCCAGTTTTGAGATCTGTAGCCTATGTCAGAATCTTCTCTACTCCATTAACGGCCTTTAACACCTGCCAATAAATGAATTTCTCGTCCCCATCCCATGAGGACAGATGCTGGTTCCATCATGAATCTGACTTACCATTTCAATGGGGCATTTTCATATCTGTCCATGTGGGGAGCCTGGGAACTTATCCATATGGAAAATGCTTCTTGCTTCTGAATGGACAAAGAGGTTCTCAGTTCATACTCAAAATGCCAAAGTGAGTGTATTTCACTGTGAGATAATAAGATTATTTATAAAATTGTATTGATTTCTCAAGCCTTTAATGTTTAAATATTTTTCATAGTTGTCAAGAGATGAAGATGCCCACATAAAGCAGAATGAACTAAACAGAAAAGCCAAATCTCCAACTAGAGTGGAAACTACATTATCTGAAATTCTCTTACCTGCCTTCTATAAAATAAAATATGCAAAAATAACCCTATTTGCATATAAAATAGCTACATAAAATTGGTCTACAATTTTATCTCATGCTGTATCTCATGATATAAACACATGGAAAGGGAAAACACACATTTATTATCTCATGGTTTAAACACAAGGAAAGAGAAAATACACATTCGTATGTACAGCTTATGTTGACAAGTTTTATTCAGCCCAAATTATGCATTTCCATTCAGGAAAAACTTTTCCACCAATAGAAAACTACAACCATCTTTCTTGGCAAAACATTCCAAAAGTTCACGTTGTAGGAACATTTCCCTTTGTTTGCATAAGCTGTTGGTTATGTTGTGAAGCTAAATGTTTGACTGAAATATCATTTCTTAGTCTCCTACGGAATGTGGCTATACTTCTGAGAAAGTGTTATCATTTTGAGGGCTGGTAAATGTGAATCTGGAGCAAAGATTTTAAGTCAGGATTTCGTGTAAAGAGAAACTAAGAGATATTGCTTGTTTACCAGAGCATCTTATGAAGTTATACACACACACACACACACACATACATATATAATATACACACATAATATACTATATTATATATAAATTATTACATTAACTGTAGTCAGCCATGTGGTCCAGCGCCTTAGCCACCACGCCACCTGCTGGTCCCAGTTTTGCCTCTTTTTTATGTTAATTTTTTATGTAAAAGTATAATATATGGGGGACCAGCAGCTAGTGTAATGGCTATGTCGCTGGACTCCCATGTAGTTGACAGCTTTTCGAGTCCTGGACCCGGTGGCTTAAACTCAACGCCGGGCACATGTGTGTGCATGTCTGAGATCCTGAGAGGAGGATAGAGGAGAAGGGATTGCGGCGTGGCCATCCCACCTGGGGGGGGGGGGGGGGGGGGGGGTGATTTCTCACTTTCTGTCTCTCTGTCTCTCTCTGTCTCTCTCTGTCTATCTGGTGAGCGCATGCACCCTATAGCAAAACTTCTCCAAAAAAAGAAAAAAAAAGTATAATATATGGTCTTTTATTTCTGACTATTTTTTTTTTTTTAGAGTTTTTTTGCTAAAGGGTGCATGTGCTCGCCAGAGAGACAGAAAGCGAGAAATCATGTCCCCAGGGAGGATGTACATGCCACAATCTCGTCTCCTCCATTCTCCTCTTGGGATCTTGGGCATGCACATACACGTGTCCGGTGCGTGTTTAAGCCACCGGGTCAGGGACTTGAACTGTGGTCAACTACATGGGAGTCCAGTGACATAGCCATTACACCAACTGCTGTCTCTATTTCTGACTTTTTTAAACCAATAATGTTTGTGAGATTTATTTCGTATGAAATTACCAGAATTTATTTTTACATTCTTTTATTTATTTATTACTTTATTTATACATGCAGTCACTGTATGTCACTGTAGTATACCAAATGAATTTTCTTGTCACGAATACACTGTATGTTGGTTCAGCAAAGATATTACCTTACATATTATCATCAACAGATAATTTTCCATTTTTGTGTCCCTTAAATGTTTTGCTTCTTTTTCCCCCTTGATTTTTGCATTCTATTGTTGATGATATTTGAATTACTCTAATGTTTTTAAAGGAAATATTTTATTTTTTATTTATTTTTAATTTTAATTTGACCAGAAAGGGACAGAGTGAGAACGAGAGCAGGAGAGAGAGAGGGAAAGGAAAAATGAGAAAGCAAGCTACTGATTTTTAAGATTTCAGACTATAGGTCTCTTGATGGATAGAAACATTGCAACTATACCTTCATTTTGTGGATTGTTTCTTACGTGTTAGTTTTAATGCTGCTTAACATATCAAGCACCTTTTTTGTTTTATTGTTAGAATTGTTTTACCCCATTTAAGAAATTTTTGTCGACTGCGGTTCGCGTCCCGAACCTGGTGGCTTAAAACTCATGGCTGGCGCGTGTGCGTGCGTGCCCAAGATCCCGAGAGAATGGAGGAGAAGGGATTGCGGCGTGACCATCCCCCCTGGGGGGTGATTTCTCGCTTTCTGTCTCTATGTCTGTCTCTGTCTGTCTGGGAGCGCATGCGCCCTATAGCGAAAACCTCTCCCCCCCCAAAAAAAGAAAAAAAAAAAGAAATCTTTGCCTGGACCAGCAGGTGGCGTGGTGATTAAGGCGCTGGATCCCACTTGCCTGACTGCATGGTTTGAGTCCAGGACTTGGCCACTTGAAAAATGCCAGGTGCATGTGTGTGGTTGATCGAAATCACAAGAGAAGAATGAAGAAGAAGGGATTGTGGCATGGCCATTTCCAACCAGGGGGTGATTTCTCACTTTCCTTCTCTCTGTGTCTCCCCCTCTCTCTCTGGTGAGCACATATACCCTATGGTAAAAAAAATAAAAAAATATTAAAAGAAAAAAAAGAAATCTTTGCCTATCAAAGGCATTAAAGTATTCCCTATATTATTTTATTAAAGCTATGTTATAAAAAAAAGTAGAGGCAAGGCTACTTTTCTTTCCATATGGATATCTAATTGACCTGGTACTGTTTACTTCACAGTTGTAAAGACCATTATCTCTCTAGGTCATTGTGACATCATCTTAGTACTTATCAGGTGACTTGGAGATATATATATATATATATATATATATATATATATATATTGTGTATATGTTTTAGTCTGTAACTGCTAACAGAAATACCTTACACTGGTTGAGTTACAAAGGAAGATTTTACTTATGATTTTAACCTTGGGGAAGATCCAAAGGCGTCACAAAATGGAGAGGGCATGATCGTGAGCGGAGAGGTTATCCATAAGTTTCTGCCCATTCTGACTCCTTTTCTCTGTTATAAACCCATCAAAACTCAATTGTAGGAGCCTTACCCTAAAGATGTTTCTACACCCAAGGCCCCAATCTGGGCTCTATAAAGGGATTATGTTTTCCCTTTATAGGACAACTCAACTTCAACACATAAATGGGGGTGGGGGCATCCTACTACAGCTATGAGTCTGTTTCTGAGTTCTCTTATTCTCTTTCTTTAGTCATTTTATTTATCTTACTATCTTAATTATTATAGTTTTATAACCAGCTTATTATGTGGTGATGTGGCAAACCAACTTAGTTCTATTTTTTTTGGAGTATTATTAACATTTTATTTTTTGTATTTTCATATAAATGTATTTATTTTTATTTTTATTTTTGCTAGAGTGTGGGTAAATTTACCAGAGACAGAGAGAAATAGAGGGAAAAGGACCCACTATGGAGAATGGTCATGCTGCAATCCCTTCTCCTCCATCTTCCCCTACTTTTCGGGTTTGGGGCACACATGGACAAATGCCTGGCATATTCCTCAAGCTTCTGGGTTGAAGGTTTGAACTATAGGGTCAGTCACGTGGGATCCAGCTTCTTAACCACCAGCCCATGGAACTGGCCCCAAATTTTGAATTTACCTTGTATTTACAAAGAAACACTGCTCAGATTTTGGTTACAACTGCATTGTATCTTTAGATAAATTAGAAGAATACTGAATTTACTATAAAGAGTCTTCAATCCATGAATTTCTCTGTATCTCCTCATAAATTGAGGTTTTGAGAAGTTTCTTTCAATAAGTTTTTGTAAAATTTTATCTCAAGCTTATGTACATTTTTTTGTTAGTCTTATTTACTTCTTGATGTTTTAGTTGGTACTGAAAAGAGTTTAACATTTTATTTTCAAATGATTACTTTTAATGTTTTTACTTAATTTTTTTATTTTATATATTTTGTGCATTTTTGAACTTTTTTCTTTTTCTTTTTAAAAATATACCAGAGGGTGTGTGTGCTAATTGGAAAGAGACAGAGAGAGGGAGAGAGAGGGGAAGTGAGAAAGCATCCCCCCGTGGGAGAACAGTCATGCCACAATTTCCTCTCCTTCACTTCTCCCCTCTTTTGGGACTCTTGGCACATGTATCCAGTCTACCCCTCGAGCTGTGGGTCTAGGAATTGAACCACAGAGTTAGCTATGTGTAATTCATCTACCCTAACAACCACACCTGAGCATTTTAAAATTTATTTTCTATCAGTGAATATATAAGTGACCATATTAAGTTAACTTTTAAATAATTTAATTTGTAAATGCTTCTGGAACACCTCCATATACAATGATGGCATTTATAAATAGTGGCAACTTTGGTTTTCCTTATATATTTTATAATTTTTTTTTACTTAATTCAATAGCTATGATCTTCTTTTACAATGTTGAATAGAAGTAATACATAGTATATATGATCCTTGTCTCATTTATAATCTTGGGAAAATGTATCATATTCTTTATCACAGCAAGAAAACTTGCTTCTATTTCCAATGTGCTAAGAATTTTTTACCAAGTATTCATGTTGATTTTTTTAAAGTTTTATTAAATTATGATTTCTGTCTTAAAAGAGGTGGGACACCCCCAACAGAGTTTACATGCAATTTACCTGCAGCCCAGTCAGCAAGGATAATGGGCACATATGAGCACTAGTGTTTATAGGGAGACATGACGCAAACCCAGGACCATCCCATGTGACCCCCACATTGTGGAACACTGTGTTACAACTGCATCTAGATATTGATTTTTAAAAACGATTCTTCAATATTTATTGTATAATTTTATGATTTTTCTCTTTTGTCATGTTAATGTGGTAACTTAGAAAGATTCTAAAATAGTAAACCAAACTTGCATTACAAAAGTATAGGCAATGTAGTTTTTTCTTTTGTTTTTGCCATAGGGTGTGTGCTCACGAGAGAGAGAGAGAGAGAGAGAGAGAGAGAGGGAGAGAGAGAGAGAGAGAAAGAGAGAGAGAGAGAAAGGGAGAGAGGGAAAGTGAGAAATCAGCTATAAGGAGTAGGGATGGCCATGCTGCAATCCCTTCTCCTCCATTCTCCTCTCCTTTTTTGATTTTGGGCATGAATATACATGTATACGGTGTGATTTTCCAGCCACTGGGTCTTTATCTTGAACCATGGTTGGCCATGTGGTGAGATTCTGGCATGTTAACCACCAAACCACATGTTGGCTCCAATGTAGTTTTTTTTTTTTTTTTTTTTTTTTTTTTTTAAACACTATACCCGGGACCAGCAAATAGTGGAATGGTTAAGTCACTGGACTCCTACATGACTGACCACAGTTCAAGTCTCAGACCTGGCAGCTTGAAACTCACGCTGGGCGCATGTGCATTTGTGCCCAAAATCCCAAAAGGAGAATCGAAGAGAAGGGGTTGAGGCATGCAATACCCCCCTGGGGGGTGATTTCTCTTTCTGTATCTCTCTCTGGTGAATTCATACACCCTACATCAAAAATCTCTCTCAAAAAAATGAGAAAACAAAGCAAAAGAGAATTCGCTGGATATTTGTGAATGTTTTGTGTAGGAATTTGGCATATACGTTATTATTGATCTTGCTATAAATAGAGCATTACTACATGCACCTTACCACTCCTAAGATCTCTACTAAATCTTCATAGTGTTTATTTTCCAATTCTGTAGCACATGTGTCTTGTCAAGGCCTCCAATGTACTAGCTACCTTTTTTTGCTCATTTTGTTTGATGAACAGGATGTTACTAATATAACGAATCAATGTGAAGTCTGGGATGTTTAAATCTGATAATATATATTATATAACACTTCTATACTCTATCATTATACTTTGTATATTTTCAGTAGTCCAAGGGCATTCTTCAGTATGTACTCATTCTCTAGGGGCTGGGTTAGTGAATTATGGAATAATAAACAGAAATGGGATAGAGACCATCATCCCTACACCTTTTAGGTCTTTAAAATTTTATCCATGGCAGTCAGTTTTGTTTTTGATTTACCATTTTACTATCTTCACTATCAACCCTGTCATCTGATCTTAGGAGTTGTAATAGAATTTGCATTACAACTTTTCACTATTAGGCCTTGTTTTCTTGCTTTCTTGCTTCAAATCTCTATTCCTGTTGCTATTAACGAGTCGTTCTGTGACTACTCTCTTATTGCCATACTTGCCCTGCCAAGGCAAACTGCTAAACATCTTCTTGGTGATGCTGGTGCCCTTCTCACAGCACATTCCTCATCATTTTGGTGATTCGTGTGTCCTTTGGTCACTTTGGTAAAATGGAATTCTTTGATGGGCCTTCAGGTCTCCTACAATGTATTCATTTCACTAGGCTCACTTTCCTTTGTCTTTTCTTTCTCTGCTGTCTGCCACTGTAACTCTGGCATTTCAGTTTATCTCAGTGTGCTTTACCTTTCTCCAAATTGCTAAGCACTCCTGTAGCAGAGAATTTGCCTAAGCTGCAGGCGTCTTTGCCGGGATGTGAAATCCTATGTTCCGAGGAACACGGGAACTGTCTACAATTTAATGCATTCTTGCTTATCCAGTCTTATTCTCTATCCCTCTTGATCAACCACCTCCTAATCCTGGGAATTCCCCAGGCTTCTGCCAGTACATACTAGCTAATTCTTTCAGCTTCTTTTAAGATTTAATTTATTTTCCCTCTTACAAGGCCCAGCATTATTCCATGCTAGATTATGAAGACATTTAACGCTAGTTATTGGCCTAACAGCCAGGAAAGAAGATGTGGGAAGACTCTGAGGGTCCTCTTCTTGTCTGCTAGGGGAGAGATCTCTAATGTTTTTCTGTATGAGAAGTTTTGGCCCTTAAAAGGGAGAGGCTGGCTTGTGGTACAGCTTCTCAGGATTTATGGGAGTCTGCAGAGCCCAAATCCTCAAAGGCAGCCACCTATATGTTCTCATAACATGTGTCAGATTGCTGGTTTCTCCCAACAGTGCCCCAAGTTTAGCATAACAAACTTTCCTTACCTGGACACTTCAACATTTATGGAGTACCTGGACCCTTACTATCAGATTCTGAGTTTGCTTCTCATCCTCTTCCACTCTCTCTAGGAGAAAACTGTGTTCTTTACGTTATAGAATGGCCCTTTGTAGCCTCAAACTTAGTTCTCTTTGTTAAATGTTAAACACCTTGAATTTCATATTATTTCTCTTCAGAGTATCAGTGCTACTCAGTAATAACATATAGTATATTTATTTACATGTTATACAATAATGTTATGGTAATTAAAAATATGGATAACGCCACTGTTCTCTTATTCCTTATTTACACCTATCTCGCAAATGCCCAAATTATCATACTGGCAAGAGATATTTTGGGGAAATTCTTGTGAAAGGTACAAGGAAGAGTAAGCAGAAGGAAGTGAAGAGAGACTGTGACACATATCTGAAATGAATGAGAATGGAGGAGGGAAAAAGATGATCGGGTAGGGAGAGTGTTAGACCGGTGCAACTCTGAGATAGACTTTTTAGGCTGATAGGGAGCTGCAGAGGAGAATTCCACATTGACAGGAGCATCCTGAGAGAAAGTATGACCTCCACAGGAGAGCTTCAAAAGATTCCAAAGTGAGGTATTTGGAGGCTTTTAGCTAACTGGAATCTTAGTAGCTTTTTCTTTACTTTTCTCTTTGTAGTTTTATTTATTTATTTATTTATTTATTTATTTTTCCCATAGGGCATCTGTATTTGCCTAGTGAGACAGTGAGAGGGTAAATGAGAAATCACACCTTGGTGGAATGGCCACACTGCAATTCCTTCTCCTTCATTCTCCTCCTAGGATTTTGTGCATGCACATATGCCCAGAGTGATTTTCAAGCCTCTGGATCCAGGACTCTAATTGTAGTCCACCATGTGGAAATCCAGTGGCTGAATCACCAAACCACTTGCTGGCCTCTAGCTTTTTCTTCTTTTTAAGAGAAATTAGAGTATGTGCTTCTGTAGCTGTCCCTTGCTGTCATGGAAACCATATCCTGCCTTCAACCAAGTGTCTTTTATTTTATCCAGCTTTTCTAGTTAGTCCTTGTAGGAAGATCAAGCTGATATGCTATAATCTGCCATACCTATACACAGACTATACTCATATCATTTGATAAAACTTTTAGTATGGTTTGGTATTAAGGACTGACAGTCATAAATCATTTATATGTGGAAGTTCTTCGCAAAATGACAAACTTAGAGAAGAAGCAGTAAAGATAGTCTTTTGGCTGAGATGTTGGTTTTCTTTACCTCTCTTTTTTGAGTACAGCTTCTTTGGTGCCTACAACCCAGTATATCCTAGAGGTCTACCAGAAATGAAACTACTGTGGAAAGAAATATTGCTAACTCATCAAGTCTTTGGTCTTGAGATATCTTTTCTATATTCTTTCCTAATATTACCCTCCCTGCTGTGGTTCAAATGTGTCTTCCAAAAATTTATGAGCTAAAATTTGGTTGTAATGGGGCCAGATTGTGGTGTGGTGGTTAAGGTGTTGGACTCCTACATGGCTGATCTCTTTTTTTCTCTGTCTTGCTCAGATGAGCACATGAGCCCTATGACAAAACTGAAAAAAGAACAAAAAGAAAGAAAAGAAAAAATGGTTGTAACAAGATTAAGTGGGTTAAAATTCAGTCTGATTATGGAATTAAAAGGAGAGACTTCTGGGAGGTGATGAGGATTAGAAAAGGTCATTAGGGAGGGTTCCCCATGATTTAAATCTGATGGGTTTATAAGGAGACAAAATGAGAGATGCAGAGACATGGACACAATAAGCTGTTGCCATGCGATGCTCTATGCCGTCTTGGGACTCTGCAGATGACCTACCAATAACAAGACCCTCATTAGATGGTAGTTCTCTTCCTCTGTTGGACTGTAAGAAGGGAAATTTTATTGTGATAGCTGATTGCTACCTAGAGGATATAGAAAGTCTAACTTTAGGGTAAAAAAAAAAAAAGATAAGTCTTTTCTTTTTAATTTAATTAATGCATTACTTATTATTATTATTATTTTAGTTTGACCAGAGAGAGACAGAGAGAGTGAGAAAGGGCAAGTGAGAAAGCAGGCCACCAGGTCCAGGACTCAAACTGCAGTCAAACATGTGGGAGTCTAATTCTTTAACCACCATGCCACCTGCTGGCCCCATAAAGTAAGTTTTGAAGAGAGGGAACTTAATTGTAAAAATTATGGAGTCAAGACGGGCATTGAGTGGAGAAGACAATGGTAAATTGGGTGATGGGATGTTGGTGTTAAAAAACAAAATTTTAGGGGCCAGCAGATGGCATAGCAGTTATGTCACTGGACTCCCACATAGCCAACTGCCATTTGAGTTCCATACCTGGTGGCTTAGAACTCATGCCAGGTGTGTGTGTGTGTGCCTAAGATCCTGGCATGGCCATCCACTCTCCCCCGGTGTTGGGAGGGTAATTTCTCACTTTCTGTCTGTCTCTATCTCTCTGGTGAGCACACACACCCTATAGCAAAAAAAAAAAAAAAAAAAAATCTCTTTTAAAAAAAATTTAGACAAACTGAAATGTAACAGTTTATTTAAACAAAGGATGGCGGATTGGAATTGGGTAGTCTCCTGAAAAGTGGTTTTGGAGTGGTCACATAAAAAGGTAAAGTGACGCGTGCAGGAAAGGGAAAGTGACCTACAAAAAAGGAAGTGAAGGAGTGAGGTAGAGAGTTGATTGGATTGGTTACAGCTGGAGGGTAGGCTGCACAAACGACCTAAAAAGTGGACTTTCTGTGATTCACTGAAGTGTGGCTAGTGTGATTGACTGTAATTTAGTAACCAGCTCTGGAAAATAGCCTAACGGGTATCATTTTGGCTTATCCGTAGAAATCCAAATGTCGGAGTCCAGTGGCCGTTTTAGGCCAAAATAGTTTAATTTGACATTGGTTAAACCAAGTGGGAAGTGTTAAAAAGAACAGTATAATACAGTAAAATTGGAACACGAGTGGCTGGCTAAATCTGACCTCCTACCTATGTTTGTAAAGTTCCATTGGCACACAGCCTTGCCTATCTGTCTATGGCCTATGGCTGCTCTCATGCTGCAGTAGGAGAACTGAGAAGCTGCTAAATCTGAGAACGTTTACGATCAGGCTATTTATAGGAGGTAGTAACCCCTGAAATGCAGGTTTAGAGTGGGCATCTTAGTCTGTGTTGCTATCCAGCATATCTGAACTGGGTGAATTCTAAAGAAAAGAGGTTGCTTTGGCTCACAGTTCGGTCCAAAGGCATCTAGATGGCTTCTGCTGCTGTGTCACTACATGGTGAGCGAAAGGAAAGTGGAAGGTGGGTGCACACATACAGAGAGAGAGAGAGAGAGTAAGAGGGAGAGAAGGTTGCTGTCAGCTAGCTTGCTTTTTAAACTACTTACTCTTTGGCGAACTAGTTAGTCAGAACTCACTCCCTCTCCAAGGCAATATTAATTATTCATGTGGGATCTACTTCCATGTCCCACCTCTCAGGAGGTCCCACTCCCCAGCACTGTCTCTTCGGGTGTCAATTACAGTATAAGGGTAATACTACAACTCTCAGATCATACCAGTGCGCTTGAGGAAGACCAGCCTCACCAGTTTCCAGCTTTGTCTGGAAACAGAAAGACTTGTTTGAGATTTCTCTTTTCATAGTTCCAATATTTTGGCAATATTGGTCCTTTCCTTTTTTATTTACTTCCTAGCTACCTCATCTCTCCATAGTCTACTTTTTCTTGTTCCTTTCTACCTCTTTCCTTTATCTTCTCTTCCCATGGCTTTATCCTTCATCTTCTTGCCTTCTTTTTTACTTCTTTTTTTCCTGTCATTTTTTCATCTCTACTACATGAAGAATCTTAATTACCATAAATCTCTTCCAAGTTGTTAAATAACCTGTAAACAGGGTTGAAATTATAGATCTGATAACCTCCGCCTTTGATTTGTCTTCTTTCTTTTTGTTTTAAAGAATTATGTTATTTAACTGTATTTATTTAAATTTGACAAGAGGGGCAGGGTGAGAGAGAGAGAGAGAGAGAGGGAGGGAGAGGGAGGGAGGGAGGGAGGGAGGAGGGGGGGAAAGTGAGAAAGCAAGCCGCTAGGTCTGGGACTCAAACTGAGATCAGCCATGTGGAAGTCCAGCACCTAACTACCATGCCACCTGCCGGCCCCATGATTTGTCTCCTTTCAGGGTTAGTATGTCCAGTACTATGTGTTCCTAAGGCAGATCACACCTCTGCCCTCCCTGAAGTTTGAATCCCACAGTGGAATTCACAGTAAATCCACTCATATCATTTTCTTTGGCTGCATCTTGCCACACCGGTTTATGTGCGTGTCACCACCTGCTGTTTAAATAATAGACAATTTCACTGGCTCAGCGTAGCCTCTGGTTTTCAGGTCATATTTCTTTCCTGCCTCCTATAAAGAAATGCCTATTTTTCTCTCCCCCAGGTTATTACAAATCTAGTCACTATTACAGAAGCACAATTTTCTAGTCCCTTCAGTTTGGCTTCTATAGAGTTTTAGTTCTATTTTATTTACATTGCTTTAAAAGTTATATGTGGGTATTTTCATTCATACAGGTGACTTAATGTACTCAGTCAGCATTTTCCCCCTCATTTTAAGTCCCTATTTTTAATTAAATACTGCAGTATTTTAGGATGTGTGTGTGTGTGTGTGTATGTATGTGTTCTATATATTTAAAGTTTATTTATTTATTTGTGAGAGAGAGAGAAACAGTATCCCTAACAGGGTCTTAAAGCTGGTCTCCGCCCTCAGTGGTAGCCAGTCCTAGGTGACGGGCCCTGTGTGCCTGGCTTACTTAGGGAAGTATCTGGATATGAACCTGGAAATTTTCCGTAGGGGTCAATGTGGCAGAGCCTTATGTGTTACTGCTGTGTCACCATCCAGCCCTCAATAGTGCAGTATTTCAATGATCTTAGTAAGTGCTCCTGGTAAGAGATTTTATTTTTTTTAAGACTTTCCTCATGATTATCAGCATTTACAGGAGTAACCAAAATGAAGAGGATTTGTGGGTTGCCAATTAAGTAAACCCACATTCAGTCATACACAACAGTATATGCCAACGTATATTGGATCTATGTTTTATTCAATGGGCACTTGCATTTTGCTTAGCAGGTTGGAAAGAAGTCTGTTTGTATGACAAACACTTTTCTTTAAATCATATTTGGAAAGGTTAACATATAAATAAAGAAAAAGTAAAATGCATACTCTAGGCAATTAAGAATTTGAATGCAATTTTAAGTAATAATAATGTAATTATCTTAAGTAGTATTCTCTTGTTAAAATAGCTGGGTAAGGGGAGCCAATATTTGGTGTGGTGGCTAAGGCTCTGGACTCCGACATGGCCAACTGCAGTTTGAATTCCAGACCTGGCAGCTTGAAAATTATGCTGCGAGTATGTGTGTGCATGCCCCAAATCCTTAGAGGTGAATAGAGGAGAAGGGATTGTGTCATGGCCACCCCCCAGGGGGAAATTTTTCACTTTACCTCTCTCTTTCTTTTGCTCTCTCTTTGGAGTGGGTACATGCCCTTTGGGGGGAGAAAAAAAAGAGAGATTTTTGCTATAGGGCATGTGCTCTTGCCGGAGATACAGAGTGTCAGAAAGAGAGAAATCACCCCTGCAGGGAATGGCCACACTGCAGTCCCTTCTCCTCCATTCTCCTTTCAGGATTTTGGGCATATTTATGCACATGTGTCTGCTGTGAGTGTTTTTTTTTTTTGGCATAAGTTTTAAGTCGATGGGGTCTGTACTTGAACCACAGTCAACTACATGGGAGTCCAGCAACAAAACCATTACACCATTGGCTGGTCCCAGGCAAAAAAATCTTAAAAATAAAATATAAAAAAATTGCAGGACAGGTAATGTTCAAATATGCATGGGATTCCAACCACTTGGGGAACAAGGATCTGCAATATATATATATCTTTGTTTATTGTGCTGGAGATAGGTTGTTTTACTGTAACTTTGGAGATCTTCGTAGTCTTAAATAGTAGTGACTCTGGTAAGTAATAAGGATGTGTTAGTTTAGGGTTGATGCTACAGGAAGACTGGGAATTTCTTAAAGATGACAGTTTGCAAAGGGATGTCCAGATGGTCATCTAAGAGATTTTACTGCTGAGCTGGATTTGCTGGCGATCTTGATTCACTGGCTATTGCCAGTAGTCCCAGCTACTGGGATGCTGAGGCAGGAAGATAGTGACTAGGAGGCCAGGCTGGGCAACAGTCAAGACTTTGTCTAAAAGAACAGATTGTGGTGGCTCTGCCAACAACTAAGAAGGTTCAAGTAGGAGGAGTCCAACATGCCAAGGCTGTGTTTTAATTTTTTTTAATCATCTTCTTTCATGGATTTCTAGACCTGCTTTGCCTAAATCCACAAAAGTGATTTTTGGAGAGGCTGAAAGGAGAAATTCAGGCGTACAGTATAAATCAACTTCTACCCTGAGTATGCCATGAACTCCCTTGAATTAACCAAGGTCACATTTCTGTCTGAAATCCTTGAACTCCCTGAGTTAGACAAGCTCACAGAAAATATTTTTAATATTTATATGGTTTCTAATTTTATATTTAAATAATGCTTTAATTAGTATCCTTATATTTTTTTAACTTAGGGTAAATTTATAAATGGAACTTCAAAGTCAAAAGGTGTGGCATATGTATATGTGTATATGTATATATACGTATGTATGTCTGTACATATATGTATGTATATACACACACATGCACATATCTATAGGTATATATATGTATGTGTACTTTTTTTTTAATTGCCAAAGGGCATGTGTGCTTGCCAGAGAGAAAGAGGAAGAGAAAGAGAGAAGACACCCCCACTCCTAATATTGCATGGTCAAGCCAGAATCCATTCTCTTCCATTTCTCCATATAAAGATTTGGGGTACACATGCAATATGTCTGGTATATTTTTTTAGGCTGCTGGGGTTAGGATTCCAATCATGGTTGACCATGTGGGATTTGGCTCCCTTAACCACTAAACTATAGGGCCAAACCAAAAAGTATACATACTTTTGAAGGTTTTTGTTTTTGTTGCTTATTTCTTTCTTTCTTTCGTGAGTGTGTGTGTGTGTGGGGGGGGGGGGGAAGGGGCAAGAGATAGAGAGGAAAAGCATGTTCAATAGGATCTTGATGCCATCATCTATCCCCCCAGCCTTAGCCAGCCCTAGACCATGGGCAAAAAATATACCTGGTGTACTTAAAGGGGTCTCCAGAAGTGAACCTATGACTTTCACATGTGGGTCATAAAGTGTCATGTTTTAGCATTCCCTCACCATCCAGCCACCTGAAGCATTTGGTACTTACTGCCAAAATGCACATTAAACAACTCATAGTGGTTAACTTTCACTGACATTATGGGAGTTGAGACACTTTATTCCTCACTTCTCACTTTTCATCCAACCTTTCAACATTTATTGTTTTCGAAAGTATTTGTGAGAGAGGAAAATGATAATTTATTATATTAATTTGAGGATAGACAAATTTTGATATTTTAATGGCACATAAATGTTCCTCACCACTTTTGTGGCATTTGTTCATTTTTTTTTTTCATTACTTTCACATTGTTAGTCTGTGTCTACCTGGTCCTAATCTATGTTCCAATGGATAAGAATGACAGAGTTGGTTAAACCAACAAAAAACTTTCTAACAGTATTGTTCATAAATAAACCAATGGATTTCTTATTGGAAGCATTTATTGTTGGGGATTCTGCCGGTTGCTGGTGGTTTGGAATACATTATTTCACCTGTTTATTCTACTCCTGAAACTCCAGGATCCCTTCGAATTTTCATGTTAAACAATTTACACAATAATTCTTTGTACCCTAGAGAAATTAAAAAAAAATTGTCCCAATAGTTGAGTCTAGTTTGAGAACACTGGTCTTTTGTAGAAAGAGCCAGTAAGGATGGGTCGGCAGGTGATGTAGTGGTTAAGGGTTCTGGACTCCCACATGGACCACTACAGTTTGAGGCCCAGACCTGTCAGCTTGCTTTCTCACTTTCTCTCTCTCTCTCTCTCTGTGTCCCTCTCTGGTCAAATTAAAATAAATAAGTATTAAATAGTTAAATAAAATATTAAAAAAGGAGAAAGAGCCAGTAAGGTATCTTTTGGAAACTTATTTGAACCTGGACAGAAATGTCTACCTGTTATTAACCTAGAAAGGAAGAAGTCTTTTCCTTCAATGAAGCTTAGACAATGACACAGCATGTGCAAAACCTCACCTACATTTGCACACTCATTTGAAGTAATACAGTAATGAGACACCCATAGTAATAATCATTTGGACACAAAATGTAACATTAGATTTTTTCCACTCTCAACATAAACAGTGCATTTATAGTCTGCTTAACACTAAAAGGTAATTTTCTCCTAATGAACAGAAGAGTTGTAAAAAAAAAAAAGTGTCATGATATAGGAAAAAGGGTGACTAACTATTTTTAATGGAATTATGCATGCTTAGTTCTTATTACCATAATTAGCTTTTCTCAAGTTACAGGTTTGTGGTTTGTATTCTAGTAGAGTACTAAATCAATAACAGCTTCATTGGGGTCTGAAAAAAAGTTCAAGCCAAATGAACTTTCCCATATGGATGTAAAATAAACTGCCATAAATTAACACCAGTTTCTTTCTTTTTAAATGCTCTTGTAGAGCCTGAATACATCTTTTTTCAGAGATACAATTATATCACGTTTGGGGAAGAAAAAGGTACAAAACAAAGTAAATATATGAAAGAATGTGCTGTTGTGTTCACTTTTATTTATCTCTTTCCCTATTACTCTTACTTTCTGTAAGTTAATTTGGAATTCTTTTTCATAGTAGGATGAATTAAGTAGAGGCAATTAAAAAAAAAGAAAAAGAAGATGATATTCACAAACTGAATACCTAAAGGGCAGGCTTTGCTTACAGCTCTCATTGCTTGTAGAGCACTGTTGTGAGCTATCTTCCAATTATATTTATTTATTTACTTATTGTGCATTTTTCTTTCTTTTTTATTATGTGCAAATATATAACAAAAATTTCCATCTCAACCATTTTTTACTATACAGTTAAGTAGTGGTAAGTAAATTCACAATTATATTTTTAAAAATTCACTTCAGGTATTTTCTTGGCTCTCATAGCATTACATCTTGTATCATTAATATCATCAAACATCATTTAAGCTTCTATTCTGCATAAAATATATTACCCTATTGTATTTTTGAGCTCCTAGTTTGATGCTAATGCTGATAGTGGTGGTTAATATTAGGTGTTTACAATGCATCATGATCCTGGATTATGCTATTCACAAATATTAGGTTATCTCATTTAATTCTCATCAATCCAATGATATAGATGCTATTATTAGAATCTATTTTATAGATGAGGAAATTGATGCAAAGTAAATAACTTGACTAAATGTATCTATTTACTAAGAAGTAGAACTGGGATAGTATATTAGTCCATTATTGTGTTGCTCCATAGAAATAGCTGAGACTGAATAATTTATAAAGATAGAGGTTTATTTGACTCATGATTCTGGAGACTGGAAAGTCCAAGGCATGGGGACAGCATTAGGCTGGCTTATGGTGCATGATAACATGACTGACTAGAGAGAGGAAGGCAGGCAAGTGCAAGGAAAGAGAAGGCAGAAGTCCCATGTTCTCTGTTTCTCCCATGTCCCCAGCAAGGACAATACCCTTCCATTAGACTCCACCTCTTGAAGGTCTCACCACCTCCCAAAGTTGTACTGAAGGCCAAGTTTCCAAACATGAACCTTTGCGGGACAAATCATTATTGAAACTATAGTGGATAGGGACTGAATTCTGGCTCCAGAGCCCACTCTTCATCCAGTATGACTTGTTATCTATTCAGCAACCATTCCATTGAGAAAAATTGCCATATATAAAGGAAACATAGACAATTTAAATCATATCTACATTTAGAAAGTCATTGCCTAGCACATAAGCTGATAAGAATATACAGTAGAGCTCTGATAGTGAGAAGAAAGTAAGATGAGCTATCACATGGAGTAAGATTCATATTGGCAGTATTGTTAAGTGGGCTCAGTTTCAATTTAGAGCCATTTGAGGTATTCCTTTCATCCTCTTTTTACTTGTTTCTGTGCTCTTCTCTCTTTCTGTATCCCTTTCTCAGTGAGATACCCACTAGAGTTCAAAGGTCTTTGATGAATTTTAGTAACAGGAATCATGTTTTTGGGCTAGCCAGTGGTGTGGTGGTTAAAGTGACTGAATCCCATATGGCTAATGGGCAGTTTGAACTCCTGACCCAGTGGCTTGAAAATCATGCCCACTGCATGTGTTTGCATGCCCCAAATCTGAGAGGAGAATGGAAGCCTTAAGGAAGCCATTGAGAATTCATTAGCAACCTAGTCACTGTGGTACAAGTGGAAGTGCACTGTTGTGTAAGGCTGAAGCCCCATGAAAGTTCCAGGTTTGGTTTCTGGTTCAGCCTGAACAGCCACAGCCTCGTGAAGGGATTATGGTATGGTGTGACTCTCCACTGGCAGAGAGTCACCTGGAATACATGGAATAACTACTTAAGACTCAGAGATCACAGTCAAGAGGGAGAGGGGAAGGGAGAGGTCATATGATATATGAGCCTCTTGAGTCTCTCTAATCTTTTGTATTTATTAGAGAGATGGAGGAATGAATGTGTTGTTTTTTAGAAAAGATAGCAGTAAGGGTTATATCTTTGGGGCATGTTAACTTCAGTTATAAAAAGAAATATTGTCAGAGGACCCTTGGAATATGAAAAACACAGACTATCAGATAACACAGTTATCTAAGTAACCTCCTGTTGTTTGCAAGTAGGGAAGTTATGTGCTCAGAGTTTGTGCCACATTTCTTAAGCTAGCATTTACTCATACATTTAAAGTTTATGAATTTAAGATGTTTTGGAGGCATGCAGTTTTTGTTGTTTACTAATAGCGTGGCCATCCCCCTGGAAGGTGCTTTTTTACTTTCTTTCTCTCCCTGGTGAGCAAATGTGCCCTATAGCAAAAACTAAAAAAAGAAAAAAGAGTTAAGATTTAGCCCACGATGATATACTTGTTTGTGTATTAGTCTTGTGCTGTATACACAATCATGAAGGATAATGTATTGTAAAAATCTGCTAGAAGTTTCAGTCACCCCCTTCTAAAGCTCCCAGAAACAAATTAAAATTTCATGAAATAAAAGAAGAAAGGAATTTGTTTAAGGAAAACACTGAATTCATTAGCAACCTAGTTAACACAAGACTAGTGGAAGGGCACTATGTGCAATGGTTAAAGCCATGTGGGAACTTCAGGTTTGGTTCCTGGTTCAACCTGAATAGCCACAGTCTCATGGTGTGTATGCCTGTAGTCCTAGCTGACTGACAAGCTGGGGCAGGGAGGATTGTGACATGAGGAGAACCTGACAAAATATCACTCCGTCCTGCACTTATTTCTTTCCTCTCTTTCATTAAAAATGAGAAGAAAAAAAGAATTCATGAAAACTCAGGACCAGCAGATGGAATAATGGTGACATTGCTGGACTCCCACGTAGCTGACAATGGTTTGAGTCCCAGACCTGGCAACTTAAAACTCAAGCCAGGTGCAAGTGCATACATGCCTAAAATTCTGAGAGAATGGAGGAGAAGAGATGGTGGCATAGTCATCTTCCTGAAGGGTGACTTCTTGCTTTCTGTCTCTGTCTCTCTAATGAGCACATGTGCCCTATAGAAAAAACAAACAAACAAAAAAAAACAAAAACGAACAAAAAAACATTACTGAAGCTCAAAATGATCAACTTTCAGTTTTCTAAAAATGGCTTGTAAACTACACAGACCATAAAAACTGAAATTGGAACTGGAGGGAGCGATCACAGGGGAGAAGTAAACCGAGAGAGCATTTGTGGTTCAGGTAGTGAAGGAATGAGGACACTTGGATAGGTTCTTGTTGCTGACCAGCTGAATGGTCTTGAAGAAGACAATGAAACATAGTTTTCCTCATCTGCAAAGTAGGGTTGGTAATTCCTTTTGCATTGCATTTCCTGAGGATTAACTACTTTAATATCTGTAAAAATTAGTATTAAACAGTGCCTGACAAATAGTAGATGTTCAATAAATGAGTTTCCACTTTTCTTCACCACTCATATATTGCAGGTGGTAAAACAAGATAGTTCCCCACAACTTGGAGATTGGCAGCTGTTTGGTTTCTCTGAGCATTAGTCAATTTGTAGAAGGTCAAATTATAAAATTACAGTGACCATAGTATAAACACGTCATTTTAGAGCAGTTCTTACATACAGTGCACAATTCAATCTTTTTATTTTAAGTTTATTTTTTAAGAAAGAGAGATGAGTATCCTTGAAAAGGCTTCACACTGTGATCCTTGGGCAAGTGCACCTGACTGTCGTGTCCAAGCTGACCTGCAACTGTGGCCTCCAGCACTGCAGAGTGCTCCTGTTCTGCTGGGCCACTGTAGCTAGGCCTTGTGATATGCTTATGAGGTAGATGCAATTATACCCCATGGACAAAAGGGGAAACTGAATGTGAATAATTTTTCCCTAATCACTGGGCACATACCTGGTTTCTTAGGGCCAAGATTCACACCCAGGTATTACTAAACTATAAAACCAGTATTCTTTCTATTCAAACATGTGCTTGCTTATTAAAGGCTATGTTACTGAAAAACTTAGATTACAAAAATGCATTTGTTTTTTGCCTTATTCTTTGTTTGTTTGTTTTACCCTCTGGCTTATCAAAGAGAAGGAAAATGAGAAATCACCATCTACAGGGAATGGCCACATTGCCAACCCTTGTCTTCCATTCTCCTCTTGGGATTTTGGACATGCATGCATACACACACATAGTGTGATTTTCTTTTTTAAGCTGCTGAGTCAAAGACTCTAACCACAATCAGCTATGTCAGAATCTACCACCTTAAGCACTGCACCAGCTGCTGGTCTCAACTTTTAATATTAAAAAAAAATAATTTGGGGTCTAGCTACAGTGCCGCAGCTGGTAGATACTCCTGCATGATGTGAGAACATGGAAGGCCTGGGTTTCAATGCTGGACCAACCGAAGCAGAATGGGTATGTTGGTGTGTGTCTGTAATCCTAGCTAACTGGAGTCTGGGGTGGAGGGTTGTGACATGGTATGACCTTATTTAAATGCCTATATTTCTTCCCCTCTTACCTGCTCTCTGTCTCTTTCTTTTTAAAATAATTATTTATTTCTTTTTAAAAATTTGACCAGAGAGAAACAGAGAGAGAGAGAGAGAGAGAGAGAGAGAGAGAGAGAGAGAGAGAGAGAGAGAGATAAAGCCGCCAGGTCCAGGACAAGGACCGTGATCAGCCATGTGGGAGTCCAGCACCTTAACAACCACACCACTTGCTGATCCCTCCCTGTCTCTTTCTAATAAAAAAGATTGATTTGGTAACGTTTGATTCATATATAAGAAAGTTACATTGTACTTCAAGGTTATAAAATAAGATAATATAAACACTTGTGCATCTATCCCCCATGTAAGAACGAAGACATTTTCGAGCTTGTTGAAATCTCTTGTGTGTTCCCAGGAGGTCCTCTGTCTCTATTTGTTGCTCCCTTGATTTTAAAAATATGGTTTCCTCACTCATGTAAATATCTCTAAACAATACTTAGCTTTGCCTGTGTTGTAGCTTTTTCAACATTTTTCATATTCAGTCTTTTTTTTTTTTTTTTTAATTTGGAGAGGTTTTTGCTATAGGGTGCATGTGCTCGCCAGAAAGACAGACAGACAGAGAGATAGAAAGTGGGAAATCACCCGCCAGGGAGGATGGCCGCAATTCCTTCTCCTCCATTCTCCTCTTGGAATCTTGGGCACGCACGCACATTCACCTGGTGTGAGTTTAAGCCACCGGGTCTGGGACTCGAACTGTGGTTGACTACATGGGAGTCCAGTGACATAGCCATTACGCCAGCTGCTGGTCCCCATATTCAGTCTTTGATGTTGGGAATCCAACATTTTGGGATTGCCAACATCAAAGACTTAATATTATGTTCCTAAGATTCTTTGATGTTTTTGCTATAGTTATATTAATTTTCATCACTATATTATTTTCTATTCTCTAACTTTTCCAAATTTATTTGTCTTTTTTTTAGATAGCTATAGATATTTAAAATATTAAAATCACAGCAGTAATGCATAAGGTTGAATGTACTTTTCTTCATCTTATCTCCAAGACTTGAGAGTAACAGACTTAATATTTTTTTCTTCAAG
This sequence comes from Tupaia tana, assembly GCA_026018925.1. Lineage (NCBI taxonomy): Eukaryota > Metazoa > Chordata > Mammalia > Scandentia > Tupaiidae > Tupaia > Tupaia tana. Next base: position 74,697,624 of record JAKSZU010000005.1, on the reverse strand, counting down.
TCTATGTGAGCATTAAATCTTATTGTGAAATCAAGTTCATTTCTTAGTCACCAATAAGGATGAGATTCTTTCTCAGTTTATTGACCATTAGTGTTTACTCTTCCATAAAATTACCTTTTCATAGTTTTTTTGACCATTTTCTGTTGAGTTATTTGACTTCTAAAAATTAATCTGAATGAGTTCTGAATATATTTTGGATATTAATATTCTGTTGGTTATGTGCTTTAAATATCTTTTCCTAGTGCTTCATGTCTTTTTACTGTCCTTATCACATGTTGTATTGAAATTATTATTCCTAATTTCTATGCAACAGGATTTATCACTTTTGTCTAGCATTTTTAATTTTTCTGAAGTCAAATTTATCAATTTTCTCCTTTATATATTATGCTTCCAGTGTCAATTCCAAGAAGGCTTTGCCTAGCTCTAGATCCTAAAAGTTTTATAGTATTACATTTTACAATTAAGTCTGTGATTCATTTTGAGTTAATTTTTTATAAGCTGTGATGTTGAGGTTGAGGTTCACATTTTGCCTTTCGGATGTCTAAGTTCTTCAGTATCATTTATCAAAAAGCCTCTTCCCCCATTAAATTGCCTTTGTACCTTTGTTAAAAATTAGCTGAGCATATTTATATGACTTTATTTAAGGGTTCTCTATTCTCCATCACTGATCTATGTGTCCCTCTGCTGATACCATGCTCCAGATTAATGGAGCTATGTAATAACCATCAGTATTCCACTTTGTTCTTCATTGTCAAGATTATTTTAGATACTCTAGAGCCTGTGCCTTTCCTTGTCAATTTTAGAATGAGCTTTTCTGTGTCTGCAAAAAACTTCAGTAAGATTTTGATAAGCAAAGCACAAATCTGCATCTTTTTTTTTTTTTTTTTTTTTTTTTGACAGAGACTTTTGCTATAGGGTGCATGCACTTGCCAGAGAGACAGAGCGAGACAGAGAAATGGAAAGCAAGAAACCACCCCCCGGAGTAGATGGCCATACTACAATCCCTTCTCCATTGTCCTCTTGGGAATTCGAGCACACATGCATTTGTGTGTTTCAAGCCTCTGGGTCCAGGACTTGAACCATGGTTAGCCATGTGGGAGTCCAGTGATATAACCATTATGCTATCTGCTGGTCTCAATGTGCATCTTTATTATGCCAAGTCTTCCAACCAACAAACACAGTATTTATCTCTATCTATTTAGTGTGTTGAAATATTTCATCAGTATTTTATCATTTTTAGCATTTAGATAATGTACACCCCAACTATATCTAGGTATTTAATTTTCTTTGGAGCAATCATAAATAACATTGTAATTTTAATTTTAGCTTCTGCATGTTTTTTGTTATTATATAGAAACATTGATTTTTATGTGTTGCTATGGCATCCCTTGACCTTTCTCAACTCATTTATTAGTTCTGGAATTATTTCTGTAGATTTCATAGGGTACTCTATGTAGAGATTCATGTCATCTGCAAATAGAGACAGTTTAATTTCCTCCATTCCAATTTATATACTGTTTATTACTGTTATTTTGCCTTATTAGAGTGGCTGGAATTTATTACCATATTGACTAAGAGTAGTGAGTGTAGACATCACCCATCCTTACCTTGTTCCCAGTGTTGCGATGAAAACATTAGTCTTTCACAGTTAAGTATGGTGAAAACTGAAGGGTGTTTTGTAGATGCTCTTTTAATGTTAAGGTTAACATCTCTATTCTTACCTTGTTGAGTTTCTAATATGAATAATGTTGGATTTTGTAAAGTGCTTTCATCAAGTCATATTATGACCATGGTATAATTTGGTTAGCATTTTTTCCTTAAGGAATTATTTTCTATATTGCCATCATAAAGAGGATAATAAAGAGGATATCCTGTTTTTTGTTTTTGTTTTTGATTTTTTTTTTTTTTTTTGGAGAGAGATTTTTGCTATAGGGTGCGTGAGCTTGCTGGAGAGACAGAGAGATAGAGAAAAATTACCCTCTGGGGGAATGGCCATGCCGCTATCCCTTCTCTTTCATTCTCCTCTCAGGACTTAGGGCATGTATGCACAGGCACAAGATGTGAATTTCAAGTCGCCGGGTCTGGGACTTGAACCACATTTGACTATGTGGGAGTACAGAGACATAACCTCTATGCTATCTGCTGGTCCTGAATGTATCCTCTTATTATCTAAAAGTTTTTAAGTTTTGTCTTTCAGGTTTACATATACTCAGCATTGGGAATTGATTTTGTCTATGATGTGAGAAGATGTTCAAGTTAGGTTTTTAATAAGTATTATTGAGAGGACGAGCAGGTGGCATTGTGGTTAAGGTGCTGAATTCCCACATGGCCAACCACTATTTGAGTCTGAGACCTGGCAGCTTGAAAAATCACACCAGGTAAATGTGCATGTGTGTCCAAAATTCCAAGATGAGAATAGAGAAGGCATTTCCATGTGGTCATTCCTCATGGGGGTGATATCTCACTTTCACTCTCTGTCTCTTTTGGGTGAACTCACACACTCTATGGCAATAAAAATGTCAGAAAAAGAAAAAAACAAAACCCCCAAAACCCAAAACACACACACACACACACACAGACACATGCAAAAACAAAAACAAAACCTAGAAAAAAAAGATATAATTGATTGGTACCAGCCATATGTTAAATAGTCTATCCTTTTGACAAATCCTTCATTTGGGTGGATTTGTTTCTATTTTGTTATAATTACTAATCTCTGTGTCTCTGGGTTCCTACTATTTTGTTTTAGTTGTCTTAGTGCTATAGTTAACCTTGAGATGATTTTGGGCAACTCTCTACACTGTATTTTTCACCAGAGGGTTCTTGCTTATTATTGGATATTAATTTTTCTGTATAAATTTTAGAATCTACTCTCAAATTTCTTAAAAAGCCTGAAAGATTTTGAATTGAATCTGTAAATCAATTTCTGAAAATTGACATCTTTTTAATATGGGGATCGATACTTCCCACAAAATGGTATTTTCATTTATTTAGATATTCTTGCATATCTTTTACAAAGTTAAGTTTCCCCATCAACTTTTATTTTTGGAGAGGTTTTCGCTATAGGGCGCGTGCGCTCACCAGACAGACAGAGACATAGAGACAGAAAGCGAGAAATCTCCCCCCAGGGGGGATGGTCACGCTGCAATCCCTTCTCCTCCATTCTCCTCTCGGGATCTTGGGCATGCACGCACACGTGCCCAGTGTGAGTTTTAAGCCACCGGGTCCGGGATGCAAACTGCGGTCGACTACGTGGGAGTCCAGCAACATAGCCATTACGCTAACTGCTGGTTCCCCCCCATCAACTTTTTTGTGTTTATTTTGTTCAATTTATTCTTTGGCACCTTAGAGGTTTTTTGTTTTTTTTTTTTTTAAACTTGCTTTTGTAAATTTTATCTTATTGCATATTATATTTTTTGTTTATTGCTGGTATATAAAGCTGTAATTAGTTTCTATGTATTAATCTCACATCTAAGTACTTTGGTAAACACTTTTACTAGTTCTAATAACTTTAGACAGATTAATTTGGGTCTCCTATGTGGAAATCATTTTGTTTATGAAAAAGAGAGTTTTATTGCTTTCTTTCCAATTCTTTGCATTTTTTTTTGCACTTTATGTTAATTACATTGTTTAGAGCCTCCCATGTAATGTTAAATGAAGGTAATCATAATAGACATTCTTGTCTCATTCCTAATGTTAACAGGATTCTTCTAATGGTTCACCATTAAATTTTATAGTTGCTATTAGTATTTGGAAATAAAGTTTTTCAGGTTAAGATAACTTCCTTTTGCTTTTATTTTATTAATTTTTTTAAACCATAAATGGGTATTTTATTTATCAATTTCCAACAATTGTGATATTGAGATGATAGTAACTAAATTCTTCTTTGATCTGATGGATCATATTTATAGATTTCCTAATAGAAACCAACTTTTCATTCTTAGAATTAATCTAACTTGGTTGCAATATATTATCTTTTTAATGCAGCTTTCTGAATAGTCACTACAAATCAATTTGAATTTTATATAAATTATTTACCAACTTTGATTTTAAAAAGTTTCTCTTATTTTTTCTTCCATCAGGAATATTTCCATTTTAATACATAGATACTTCAATTCCAAAAATACTTATACAACAATACTAAGTGTTTTATATTTAAATTCAAGTAAAAAATAGATTTGCACAAGAGGCTTGGTTTTGCTGGGTCTCTTTCAAATAATTTATGTGAAAAAAAGAAGTTTCATCTATTCAAAATTTATACCTGCTCAGAGAAGTTGAGTCTAGTTTAAAGGTGAAGGGAGACCTCAGTTTAAGACTTAGGTGGATAGTCATAGGAAATATCAGTAGGATAAGCTGATAGATGGGTCTTTGAGCCTAGAAACCAAATGGTGAATCCTTTGGGTTTCTTCCGTATTATTCTAATCCCTGAACTTGATTAGCTGGGACAGGAATCATGCTTGGGTCATCTCTGTGTTGTCCCTAAAAATTCGGGTAAGAAGCAAAAGTGATTTCTGTTCTGAATTACTGGTAACCTTTCATATAAAGGCTGACAGTCTCCAAGGCAGTGACACTCTAGACCAAGTTAATCAGAAGCAATGAAGTTAAGACCCAATCATCAGTATTTTTAAAAGCTTCCTGGGAGATTTCAACATTCAGGAAAAATTGTGAACCCATGCTTCCAGCTGACAATGTGTGTATTTATCCAAGAGTATATCAGATGTGTTGTAGTAGATGCATAGTCTTGACCACCTTTTAATATAATGAAAGGAGAACTGTTTTAATAGCCTACTCTCTAAAACATTTTTAAAAGTTTATTTCTAGTGCACTTGTTACTAGATTTTAGCTCTGTCTATATCTGTTTTTTTGAGTTTTTAGTATCTACCTACCGTTTGAACAGAAATCCTAATCTTTTTTCTGGCTTTAAGTCTTAATCAAAATTTTCTTAACATTTTTTGATTTTCATTTATTAGAAAACTGCTTTTTTTTGAAATAAAAAAATACATTAAAAAAAGCCTACTTAATGACCTCAGTAAGCTATATAGCCTCAGCTAGGTGCTACCTAGTATATTCATTCTATTCACTGAGTTTTATGCCAAAAGTCAGACATGTGTTCACAGATATATTTATATCAGCTGCACTTGGTACTGAAAAGTATTTAGATTAATTTAGACCTTTTGTGAATCAATAAATGTGAAAGTAAATATAAGAAAAGCATCAAAGGAAACCTCAATAAATAAAAGAGCTATTTACATAAAGAAGAGTACTGGCATGTCGGTCAAACATAACAAGTTTTCTATTTGAATTATCAAAAAAAATGTATATGATAATGTCTTTGAACTGGTATGCAGTGTATTCATGATGGCAAAATTCATTTGGTATGCTTTAATGATACACAGTGATTAAGTGTAATAAATAAATATAAAATAAAACTTTAAAAAAAAGTGTATTTCTTGGGAACCAGCAGTTAGTGTAATGGCTATGTCGCTGGACTCCCACGTAGTCAACCGCGGTTCGTGTCCCGGACCTGGTGGCTTAAAACTCACGTCGGGCGTGTGTGCGTGCATGCCCAAGATCCCGAGAGGAGAATTGAGGAGAAAGGATTGCGGCGTGACCATCACCCCTGGGGGGTGATTTCTCACTTTCTGTCTCTATGTCTCTCTCTGTCTGTCTGGCGAGCGCACGCGCCCTATAGCAAAAACCTCTCCAAAAAAAAGAAAAAAAAAAAAAGAAAAAAAAAAGTGTATTTCTTCAGAGAGAGAGAGAGAGAGAGAGAGAGAGAGAGAGAGAGAGAGGAGAAATACACATGGAGAAATATGGTCTTCATGCTGTGATCTACACCTAGTTTCAGCCAGCCTGGATTATGAGCACATGTGCTTCTGCTGTGTTCTGGATGTAAACTCAGGCCCTTTCCCATGTGTGTCCAGTTGCATTACTGCTGGGCTGCCACCTGACTCTCACCTGCGAATTTTTCTTTTTGGAGTCTAGCAATAAGAAAGTGTGGAGGGGACAGGAACAGAGTCAGCAACAAACACATGGAGGCACATACACTGTCAAATACTGCTAGTAAAGAGTGAGAATTTGGGGGTCCATAATTATCTGCAATAGACTGTTGATGAATGAGCCATAACCTCCCCCCACCCCCTTTTTTCCATACTAACCATTAAGCATGATTTTCTTAGGTTTTGAACCTGGTGCTCTGAAAAAGTTGATTAGGTCCATCTAGGTGAGCAGTTTTACTAAAGGTGATACTAATCTCCCTCCCATTCATGTGGAAATACCATCTATAACCTACCATTGTTTGAAGCAGTTGACCCTATAGAAAACACCAGTTATAACCACTCTGTGTCTTGCACCATTCTTGAAGCATGGGTAAGTCCTGCCCACACAATCAGCTGGGTTTTTCAGGAGACAATCGCAGTGGTTTATTACAGTTTCTGAACACGTTAAAAAGTAAATCTCTGTTGTAGATAGCCCTGCAAGTCCTGAACTGTAGGAGGTGTAGAAAAGTATGGGTTTTAGCAGCAGGTGAAATACTGATGACAACAGTGAAAGTCTAATGTTGAATTTTTCTAAGTTTCTTAAACATGACATTGGCCATGGGTCAATCATATGTTTCAGTCTTTCAAGAAATGGGAAAGATATTTTGTTTCCAGGTTCTATTGTACTGTTACTATGGAATCACTTAGTTGGTGGACTGAATAGAAAGTAAAGATTTTGTTTTTACTAACTATTGATATCTATAATTCAAGTTCACATTCTTAGGAAGGTAAGAGACAAAGTAAATGGTTAGCAAAACCTCTTCAGAGCCTGATATTATAGACTTTTTTGGGGATATATTTTTATTAGAATTAGTGCATCCCAAAGCATTATCTTCCCAATCAACTTTAAGACATGAAAAAGTTATACACAAAGGGCTTCATTTATACCTTATGGTATTCATTATCACTCAATCAGGCAATATTCACTGGTCTATCTTTTGGATGGGCTCTCGGCTGGGAAGTGGAGAAGATGCCAAAGGAAATACGAAGCTGTTCCTGGTATTAAGGAGGAAGAGAAACTCAAATAACTAAGGCTGTAGTTATAGGGCAGCTAAGATATGGATAAAAAGCGACAAAAGCATCCACATGCTTCATTTATATAACACAAACCCATATGTTTGAAATAATTGGTGTGACAATGAAAACCGCTCTGTTTCCATCTGGATATTTGTTGTATTGTCAACACTGCCCAATTTTGAAGGTTAAAGTCTTCATTTAGTTTTGCAGCATGATAGGGTCTTTCATTTGTCTCCTCTCCTGTAACATGTGTCGTTGCAGCTCTAATAGCACATGTTTGATGACATCACAGATGATTCATCCTAGGTTCTGTATCACTCAACACACTAGGCTACACCCTGCACAAATCCTCATTGCATGTGTGCCACCTACCTAATTTGAAAAGTACTGTCAAATACTTCAAGAAGGAGAAAGAAACCCCAGGAGAATTAAGTGATAATATCATTCAGTGATATCTATTGAGAGCATTTACCTAATCCAAACAAAAGATGTAACACCTGGTATGTATCTATCACTCTCCCCTGCTGGTACAGATGGAGGCAAGCAGCCAGCAAGCTTGAGCTATGAAATATCTTTCATTGCTGAGTAGTCCCTGAGTGGCGGTTTGAGCCAGGAGGTGAGGGGAGAAGAGAGCCAGACCAACCCAGCTCAGCAAGATCTCACAGCTTCCTGGCAAGCCACTTTGATGTGCTGTGCCTTTGAAGTAAATCCTTTCATTTGGGCACTCCTCTTCACCAATCTCTTTATTAGCCCCTGCAGTTTATCAGAGGGAGAGGAGTTCTTCGATAATTACTTCTTTGAGGGACTCAGAGAGAAGTGAGACATGGAAGGGAGAGAACAAAGAGAGGGAATATGAGAGAGCGAGAATGCCAGAATTGGGGAGTGACTATTAAAGACATTGGCATTTAGTCTACCTTGCCTATATTTAGTTAAAATATATAGCATTAAACACAGGTTGTGGCTTTATATGGGCTTCCCACCCCTTTTGTGTGTGTGTGTGTGGGGGGGGGTTCAGGGTGGTGGAGCAATGTATTTTATACTCTTGTATCCAGAGTCTTGGACCTGTTTGATGCTGGTAAGAATATGTTTCTTTTTTTTGCTTTGTGTTTTAAAATGTCATTTCTAGAGAAATCTAGTCTTAGGCATTTTTATTTCACTACTTTTAGAAAATCATTTAAATGACTAGCCCCATGGCCTATTAGTTAGGGGAGGCTAGATCCCACATGCCCAATGTGGTTTGAGTATGGCCCTAGTGGCTTAAAAAGTATCCTGGGCACATGTCTGTGAGTGCCCCCAATCCCAACTAGTTGGAGGAGTGGAGAAAGGACTCAGCATGACCATGCTTCATTAGGTGATTCTTTCCCGTTCTCGCTCTCTCTGACAATTAAAAAAAAAAAAAAAAAAAAAAAAGAAAGATATTTGTTTAAAAATTGTAGGTAAAAGCCAGCAGATGGTGTAACAATTGCATCACTGGACTCCCACATGGACGACTACAGTTCGAATCCCGGAACCAGTGGCTTGAACATCACACTGGGTGCATGTATATGTGTGCCCAAGATCCCAGGAAGAGAATGAAGGAGAATGGATTGTGATGTGACCATCACCCTAGGGAGTGATTTCTCACTTTTCCTCTCACTGTCTTTGTCTCTGTCTCTTCGGCAAGTGCATGCGCCCTAAGGCAAAATCTTTTAAAAAATTTTAGGCATACTACTGTCAATAACCTCATCTATAAAATGGGTTTACTAATGGGACTTTGTTCCTGAGATTATTATGAGGTGGAAATGAGCTAAGATTTGTAAAACGCTTAAAATCATCTTGCAGGGATGGCCCCATAGTACAGTGTTAAGTACTACACATTGGGAGCCTGATTCCACATGCCCAATCATGGTTTGAATCCTGTCCTGGCAGCTTGAAAAGCATGCCGACTACATGTACATGCATGTCCCAATTCTGATGGGAGGGTGAAGTTAAAAAAAGGAATTATAGTGTGACTATGACCATTGAAAGGTATTTCTCCTACTCTTTCTCACTGTGGCAAGTCCATGCAGTCTCTGGTAATTACAACATAAATGAATGAATGAGTGAATGAATGAATAAAATAAATAAATAAAAGTATATCCTGCAAAGTAAGTGTGTTATGTATTTACTAAGTAGAACAAAGGCAATTATTTAAAGGTAGATATAAATATAAAAAATAGGATAAGAAAAAATAGAAAAAAAACCCACCTTATGGTAAATTAGATTATCCATCATCATTAAATCCTAATCTATGTTGAATTATTTCCCAAGTGAGGATGGTTATACTAGAGAGATAAGGGTTGTTTCTGGCTCCTCTTGCCGTAGGTGGATAATGCCAAGGCTCATAGTGATGCTGTCACTTATAGATAACTCAGAAGACACTAGGACTCCAAGCCCTAAGCTTTTGACTTCAATGGTGTTAAGGAGGATTCCTGTACTGAGCTACTTAATTTTTAACAGGAAGGTTATTGTAGTGCCTTGTGGTTTAGTTGAGCTAGTTCTCAGAGTAGCTAGATGGTGACTGCCTTTTATTCTGTTAAAAGTTTTTGTCTTGGGACCAACAAATGGCATACTAGTTATGTTGCTGGACTCCCACGGAGTCGACTGCAGTCCAATTCCTGGACTGCAGGAATTCCTGTGGCTTTAAAACTCACACTGAGTGCATGTGTATGTGAGCCCAAAGTCCTGAGAGGACAATGGAGAAGGGGTTGCAGCATGACCATCCCCCATGGGGAGGTGATTTCTCACTTTCTCTCTCTCTGTCTCTCTCTGTGTCTATTGGCAGGTGCATGTACCCTATAGCAAAAATCTCCCTTGGGGGAAAACGGAAAACATTCTTTTTTTTTTTTCCTGTCTTGAAATGCGATCAGTAACATCATTTTCTCTCTTTCAGGAATTAAGTTAAAAATTGTCTGAGGGCCCATGTGTTTTTTTCACATTTCTGTTGAGTTCTTACCTTGTATCTCCATTGACTGATAGATGTACTTTAACCTTTACACTTTCAGGAGACCCCAACTAGATTTTCCTAATAGTGGATTTCTTACTTTTTAAAATTTATTTATTTATTTATTTATTTGTAACAGGCTCTGAATATTCAGGCTAGAAATCCACCCAGGCCTGGGGTTGTTGATCACATTACTGCTAGTCATAAGTGATTGCCTCACATTTTGGTTTATGGCTTGTATTCAGGTTTTACAGATTGATGTACTAAATATTTGCTATTATAGATAAGCATGGGCTAGAAGTCTGACTCAGGGATTACAGAATAATTACAGTTTCCTTGTTACCAAGCCAACCAATTACTAAAGTTTCCAGACAAGACATCTGTAGACTGAATTAGAGCCTTAATATAGAGAAAACTGTACCAGGTCTGTGCATTCGGAGCACTAAGTGTATGTCCAATCTATCTACAAAAGCAGCCGTGGCGATTTACACTCGTGACTGCTAAAAATAGTTGCCTTTTCACTTTGTAATATTGAATATTTACAGCAATAGCTAAACATAATTTAAGGAGTGAGGTGCTTTTCTACGTACACATCTATGGAAATAATACTATATGAATCAAATTGTTTCACACCTTTATGATCTACTGATATTTTAATATTCTCTGATTGAAAATGAGCACAAAATGGCATTCTGGGTTTCATACTTGGCTAGGCTGCAGAATCCCTACTCATTACATTGTCTCTATGAACCGTTGTAAGAGCCCCTTGAACAACCACTACAAGTATTCAGGGATGATGAATGTGTCAGATAGTGTGTTAAGTGCATTAGTAATGTGTTCACTCACATCAACTCCCTGAGGTAGTTATCATTATCTCCAATTAAGTTGATAAAGAATTCAGGACTCATGTGACTATTCTGATCATATAGACAGTAAGAGATAGAGATGAAATCTGAATCTAGACCTATGTCATCACAAGCCACACTTTTTTTTTTTTCTTAAGAGAGATTTTTGCAATTGGGCATGTGGGCTCTCTAGAGCAACAGAGAGATAGAGAGACAGAAAGTGAGAAATCACCCCCGACAAGGAATCCCATGCTGCAATCCCTTCTCCTCCAGGCTCCTTTTGGGATTCTGGGTACACACACTGGGTGTGAGTTTTAAGCCGCCAGGTCTGAGACTTGAACCATGGTCAAATACATAAGAGTCCAGTGATGTGACCATTATGCCATCTGCTGGTCCTACAAGTCACACTTTTAATTCTGAGGCTAAATTTGCTTTTTCTCAAAGGCAAAATTGCTTGTTTTCTGTATCTGGAGAGTTACCCAAACCTGTTGGCATACATAGCAAGACCAGTGTGTCTGTATGCCGGCTATGACAAGGAGCACTAGTCATAAAAGTTAAAATAGATCTGGGACCCACAGTTAGCATAATTACTATGTTGCTGGACTCTCATGTAGCCTACTGCGATTCGAGTCCCAGCCCCGGTGGCTTAAACTCATGCTGGGCGCGTGTGCGTGTGTGCCCAAGATCTCGAAAGGAGAATGGAGGAGAAGGGATTGCGGTGTGGCCATCCCCCCTGGGGGGAATTTCTCGCTTTCTATGTCTCTGTCTCTCTGTCCTTTCTGGTGAGCACATGCGCCCTATAGCAAAAACCTGTCCAAAAAAAAAAAAAAAAAAGTTAAAATAGATCATATTTCATCTATTAGAACCCTTTGGAAGTATCTAATTACCATTTATTTCTCTTGCTTTCTTGAGACCTTGTTTAAGTCTTTGATTTTCAATGTGTATCAGTAAGTATATTGCCATAGAGAACCTATTCTGATGTGAACACAACATTAAATTTTAATAGATACGTGAGTGAAGAGCTCACGTAGATCATCTTCCAGGAGTCCAGTCTTGACCATGCTTTTCTCTCAACTATCCCCGACAAAACCCTTCAGTTTCTGTATCTCATCTTCTATGTGAGAGCAGGACACTTATTATGGGTCTGTCATTATAATGAACAATATTGCCCTTCATTATGGCTATGAAGAATTAAGAAAAACTGAGCAATAAGACTTTTTATTAAAAACATGTGGAAGGGAGTAAAAATACTAATGTAATTATTCAAATAACTTTTTATATATCTGGGAGAAAATAGTAATAGTTTTTATTTTAAGGGAGAACTTTCTATGTACCCATTTTTCTACAGGAACATTATTTCATTTAATTCTCATGACACCTCTTTTGAGTTGGGTGTCACTTTGGTCACTTTTCCAAAAGGGGAAATGGAGATTGAGGGTTAATAGACACTTTACTCAATATACACAGCAAGGCCAGAATTCAAATCAGGTGTACCTAACTCAAAAGTTGTTTCTTGTAACAAAAGTCTCACAGTTACATTTGGCTAAAGATAGCAGTGGTGTTGTAGGATAACTCTTAGCCCAATAGAAGCTTACTCTTAGAGCTATCGTGTCTAGTCAATGTGACAATAATTTAGAAGAAAACTGATCACAGGCATAGAGGCCAAACCATTTTTTCTACATGTACAAAGTCAGCTTATATTTTATGCTATTTAAATTTTTCCCCATAAGGAATAAGTATTACTCAAGGAAAAGACCATTAAGAAAGAATAATAACTTGAGAAAAATGGTGAGAAATATTTTGTATAGTAATAATTTTTTTTTCCAGGATAAGTCTATGAGAAGACATCCCTGGGTACAGGGAAAGCTCAATATGCAAGAGGAATGTAGTGGAAGTGGAACTTCAGATTTAATAATCGAGGGAATTAAACTATATCCCACTCACTACTAGCATAGACCAACACATTGCCGAATAATTTAGTATGTATTTTCTATAAACAAAAATATCATTCTACATAACCACAATATAATTACCAAAATCAAGACACTAAAGACTGATAAACTATAATTATCTAACGATCAGACTCCATTGAGGTTTTCTGATTGTGCTAATAATGTCCTTTGTAGGAAAAAGGATCCTGCAATTAAATATATGAGACTGAACTGGTGAAATAGAATTTTATGACTTTTGACTAAAAACATTGCTGATTTTCTTCTAGGCTTTGTTTTCTGGTTTTAAGGATTTTTGTCCTATCTTCAACTGCTAAAAGTTTCATGTACCTACTATTTGAACAGAATCCTAACCTGTTTCCTGGCTTTAGGTTTTAAGCACATTTCCTTAACATTTCTTTGATTTATTAAAGCTAAAACTACTTTTCTTGAAATTAAAAAATATATTAAAAATACCTATTTAATGACTGTAGTAAGCTATATAGCATCAGCTAGGTGCCACTTTATAGTATATTCATCCTACTCAGTTTCACACCCAAAGTCAGACATGCACTCACAGATCTGTATATATCAGCTGAACTTGCTATTGAAAGTAGTTAGAGGGACCAGTAGTTAGCATAAAGGCTATGTTGCTGAACTCCCATGTAGTCGACCGCGGTTCGTGTCCCGGACTCGGTGGCTTAAAACTCACGCTAGGCGTGTGTGCGTGCATACCCAAGATCCTGAGAGGAGAATGGAGGAGAAGGGATTGTGGCATGGCCATCCCCACTCGGGGGTGATTTCTCGCTTTCTGTCTCTCTGTCTCTCTCTCTGTGTCTGGCGAGCACATGTGCCCTATAGAAAAAACCTCTCAAAAAAAAAAAAGAAAGTAGTTAGATTATTTAGCAAATTTTGTGAATCAATAAAATTTGAGAAAAAGGAAAAGAAAAAGGAAAATTAAAATAAAAAGAAAAAGGATCCGGCTAAAAATCACTTGTTAATTTCTCTATAGTCTTTAAAACAAAACAAAACAAAACAAAAAACTAAGTTATTTTAGTTTTTAGTTTTTGCTAAAGGGTGTGTGTGTTCACCAGAGAGAGACAAAGAGAGATGAAATGAGACGTCACCCCCCCTCTCTCCAGGTAGTTGGCCATGCTGCAACCCTTTCTCCTCCATTTTTCTCTTGGAATTTTGAGCATGTAGCACATGCGCCTGGCATATATTTGAAGTGACGGGGTCTGGTACTCAAACTGTGAAGTAGGCCATGTGGTATTCAGCACCTTAACCACCTGATGGCCCTTCTCTGTAGGCTTTTTAATCTCTGTAGTTTTATCTCTTTGGTCTCCTTTAGCATGAAACAGTTTCTCCTTTCTCCTTTTTTCTTTCTTTTTCCTTTTGTGACTTTAGCACTTTGAAGACCAGTTGCTCTGCAGAATGCCACTTACTTCGGATTCCTAAACATTTTCAATACTATATCTTTGGCAGCAATATTGCAGAGGAGATTCTGTGTTTGCACACCTGTTGTGTGGTGTAAAAATCTGGTTCACTTTGATCACTTGACTGAGGTGGTGTCTGCTAGCCTTCCTTTTCTGAAGTTACCTTCTCTTCCCTTTGTAATGAGTAACTGCTTTATTTTGTAAAGTACTTTGAAACTGTAAATATCCTATTCCATTGTTAAACTTTCAATAGCTTTCATTTACTTGCTTGTTTTATGGTGTCTTGTTTTATTTAGTGGTTTATATTCCATCCCTGTCATTTTTTTAATTTTTAAAAATTTTTTATTAAATTTTTTTAGGGAGAGTTTTACTATAGGGCATGTGAGTTTGCCAGAAAGATAGAGAGAGAGAGGACAGAAAGTGATAAATCACCTCCCAGGGGGGATAGCCATGCTGCAATCCCTCTCCTCTATTCTTCTTGGGATTTGGGGCATGCATGCA